>CM057455.1:360921250-362245000 GCA_016271365.2 Neoceratodus forsteri | reverse complement strand
TCTTCGAGAGAAGTTCCTGCAGTAGATCTTCACATACAGGACTGCGCCCCCTGGCATCAGGTTCCAATGGCAAAACTTGTAGCTAGCAATCATCAGCGGGGACCACCCCCGATGTCAGGTGATGCGACATTAGGCCGACTATAAAAGGGGGCAGTCCTGCACCTGCCCTCCAGTTCTTTTCCACTGGAGACCCAAAGAAAGGTAAGCAGAAAGGAAGTAGTGATAACTCCTGGGACAATGTGTCCTATCTAGACCCAAGGACTAGGCAGAACGAAAGAGAAAGGAAAACATTCCAGGAGCTGTAGGAAGGTGGGTGGGAAACTAAACCTACTGCAAGAACCTCTCTCGAAGATCTACTGTTACGGTAAGTTCTTACGTAACTGCTATATCTTACTTCGAGAGGGTTCCTGTAGTAGATCTTCACATATAGAACTGAATACCAGCAGTCCATAAGAAAAATATGGAGAAGAGATTCCGGGAGGAGGAAGTGTCTGCCAATTGGAGTACTGTCCTAGGACAAAATACCTTGCAGAACCGCAAGGCTGAATCTGGTTCTGCGCCTAGAGGCAATGTCCAGACTGTAATGTTTAGTGAAAGTGTGGACAGACAACCACGTGGCCGCTGCACAGATCTCTGCCATGGACACATTCCTGAAGAAAGCAGTGGAGGTAGCAACACTCCGAGTGGAGTGACCTTTAACCGCCCCGGAAAGGGATTTTCCATATTTTTGATAGGTAAAGTGGATGCAGTTAGCTAACCACCTGGATATGGTCTGTTTTGAAATGGCCTTACCCTGGCACTGGGGCAAAGGCCACAAAAAGTTGATTGGACTGACGAACCTCTTTAGTCCAGGTGGTGTAATACCTCAAGATCCAGTGCACATCTAAGGTGTGCAAAAGATATTCCCCCCTGTTGGAATGCTGAGGATAATAGACCAGCAATTCGACACTCTGATTGAGAGTGGTCTCTGAAACCACCTTTGGAAGAAAGGATGGATTAGTCCTAAGAACCACTCTATCCCTATGAAAGATCAAATAAGGTTCCTTGCATATGAATGCCTGAAGCTCTGAGACCCTTCAAACTGAAGTGACAGCAACTAAAAACAAAGTCTTTCACAAAAGGAAGCGTAAATCACAATCTGAAGCCGGTTCAAAAGGGGGCAAAGTAAGTTTTTCTAACATAAAGTTAAGATCCCAGGGAGGACAGGGGTTCTGGACTGGAGGTTTTAGGTGGAGGATGCCCTTCAAGAAGGTTTCAGAAACCTCCAGTTGAGCAATGATTTTGCCCTCCACTGGAAGGTGGTAGGCCGACACTGCAGAGAGATGGACCTTGATGGAGGAATAACTAAGGCCTGTCTCGGATAAATGTACGAGGTACTCTAACAGCTGGGCGACCAAGCACAAAAAGGGATCCAAGCTCCTGGCTGTGGCCCAGATCGAAAATCTTTTCTACTTCATGGCGTAGGTGGATCTGGTATATGGTTTTCTGGCTTCCACCAGGACTTGAGCAACCTGGGAGGAGACTCCATAGGGCGAGGCTGCTATGTCCACAGGTGCCACGCATGAAGGTGGAGAGATTGAAGGCTCGGATGCACCAGGGTGCCCTGCTTCTGTGACAGAAGGTCGTGAGACAATGGCAGGAGTGCTGGAGGTTCTAGAACCAGCTGTTGTAACAGTGGGAACCAAATCTGATGGGGCCACAGAGGGGCAATCAGAATAAAGTGTGCTCCTTCCGCCAGAAGTTTCAGCAGAACCTTCTGAATGAGAGGAAAGGGAGGAAAAGCATACAGAAACCTCCCTGTCCAGGAGAGAAAGACAGTGCGTCTTGCCAAAAAGCACCATGCCCGGGAACGAGCGAGCAAAAGTTGGGTAGTTTTGCATTGAATGGGAAGGCGAATAGATCTACTTCCGGCTGACCCAATCGAAGAAACAAGTCTTCGACTACCTCCTGCTTTAACTCCCACTCGCGCACCCTGGCCACTGATCAGCTGAGACTGTCTGCCAGGACGTTGTGTACGCCTGGAACGTGGACTGCTGTCAGGAATAGGCCATGCTGAATTGCCCAGTACTAGACTCTCATTGCTTCCCTGCAGAGAGGGTACAAGTGAGTTCTTCCCTGTTTGTTGATATACCATACTGTGGACACATTGTCCGTCTGAATGAGAAGTGATCTCAGGAGAAGTAACGACTGGAACGCCTAGAGAACATAGAAGACTGCCCATGTCTCCAGAATGTTGATGTGGCGCTGTTGCTCTGGAGTGGACCAGGACCCTTGGGTCTTGTGGTCCTCCAGATGGGCTCTTCAACCCATGTCCGAAGCGTCTGAGGCGAGGATCTGGATGGGGGTTGGGTAGTGGAAAGGAGCTTCCACTAACAAGTTGGAAAGATCCTGCCACCAGTGAAGATGTTTTTGGAGGCTGCTGGAGATCATGACCTGTTGGTTCATGTTGTCCGTCCTCTGGTCCCACTGGACTCGAAGAGACCACTGGGTGACCCTCATATGTAATCTGGCCAGGGATACCATGGCAATGGCCCGCTGCCATAAGTCCCAAGAGACGGAGCACAGCATGTGCTGGGATCCATCGAGCCTAGGCCACCAGTGTGACTTGAGAAACTAAAGTCTCAGCTCGATCCAATGGCAGAAAAACCTTTCTCTGGACTGTGTCTAGTACCACTCTGATAAATTGGAGGTGTTGAGAGGGTACTAGCTGGGACCTGGGGAAATTGACTGTGATGCCCAGCTGAGCAAACAAGTCCAGAGCGAAAGAGAGGGACTCTTTCAGGCTGTCTGGAGAGGGTGCTGAGAGGAGCCAGTTGTCCAGATAAGGGCACACGTAAATGCCCTTGCGGCATAAAAAAGCCACTACCACCGCCAAGCACTTTGTGAAAACCCATGGAGCTGAGGATTGGCCAAAGGGTAGTGCTCTGAATTGGAAATGGTTCTCCCGGAAGGAGAAACGGAGGAAGCGGCGGTGGGCCGGGAGGATGGGGATATGAAGATAAGATTCCTGCATATCTAGGGAGCACAGTCATGCATTTGTTTGGAGCAGGGGAAAGACACCCTGAAGGGTGAGTATGCAAAACCTCTTGTATTCGACGAAAAGGTAGTGCATGCTGAGATCCAGGATAGGTCTCAGATCCCCCATCTTTTTTGGAACTAGGAAGAAGTAGGAGTAAAATCTCCTTCCCAGTTGATCTTGAGGGACGAGTTCTATGGCCGCTTTTTGCAGGAGGGTCTGGATCTCCTGTAAGACGATGGGGATCTGACCACTTGGGTTAAAGGACCGTCCCGGAGAAAGAGATGCAGGTATCTCCATGAATTCTATTGAGTAACCTCATTGAATGAGTTGCAGAACACAAATCTGCGGTGTCGGCTCTCCATCCCTCCAGGTAGAGGCCGAACCTCCCTCCTACCAGTTCCTCCTTGACGAATGGAGGTAGCAGGAGGAGGAGGGGGAAGGAGTCAGGACACTGAGGGAAGAGGAGATTTGGCCCCGGAGGCAGGCTTGGGAAATTTTGCCTGAGGGGGTTGAGCTCCAGATCCAGGGGCGCGTTGCTTGCTCTGACGCTTGCCCTGGGTCTTATTCCATCACCTTTAGTGGTGAACAGGCTGCTTCTTTTGCCCCATCCTATACATGGAGCGTACGTTCCACAGTGATTGTCTGCTCTCTTGCAGCCCTGTTATGTCCTCGGCATCGCCACCAAAAAGGACAGAACCCCTAAAAGGGGGCATCCAGGAGAGAAGACTGGACGTCCTGTGCCAAACCTGCGATCCTGAGCCATGAAAGGCACCGGATGCATATCCTCATAGCGACAGCCCTAGCCACCGAAATCTACCGAGTCGTACATGGCTCTGAGAGCATGACGACAAGAAGATTTGCTCATACAGACTTTGTCCAGTAGTTTGTTTCTGAGCGTTTCATCCGGTATATCCTGGAGGTCTCTCTCAAGCTCAGAGAGGGAAGCCTTCTGGAAGGCCACCATATGTGACACATAATTAAGAGACTGGATGGCACAGGAAGTAGAAGAATTCCTGTCAAATTGGTCCAAATGCCTTGACTCCCTATCGGGAGAAGAGGAGCTCAGGTGCTTGGGTTGGGCCGACCAGTCATGAGCAGCCATAATGACCATGGAGTCGGCCTTAGGATGTGTAGTTAAATGATGAATCCCTTCCGGAGGGGAAGTATGTGCGATCAGCTTTTCTGGATACAGCCAGTATAGAAGAGGGCTGTTGCCAGATGGTTGTGACCAGATCCTCATGAGGGTTCATCCAGGGAGGAATGGGTAGAGGGTCTGTAGTAGTCAGATCTAGATGTTCCGCCAGCCTCTTGCGCTGGGGATCCATTTCTTTTGAAGGCCAACCTCCTGCTGCCTGAATAGTCCTCAGAAGGTCACCAAAGGAAGGATCTTCTCGCAGTGATTTGGGGGATTCTTTAAGCGGGACTTCAACTGGAGATCGAGGATCCAAAGGGTCAGAGTCCATGACCGAGTCTGAAGGTTCGGAGCCACTAGGGATGGACAGGTCCACCCCATAGGAGCCCACCGGCAGGGAACCCAAAGCTCATCCCAAAGGAACCAGTGGTGGAGGTGCTCTAGGCAGAGGAATGTCATCCACCGGATGATGTCTCAGTTCAGAGATGAGCTGGGTCCTGGCATCCTGCCACCATGCAAGGATCGCATCCTGATTGATCGGCAGTGGAGGAGGAGGAGGCTGTTAGGCTGGTTATCTTGGGTATTGTGGTTGTTGCCATAAAGGATACGGATATCCTGGCCATCCCCTAGGATAACCATAAGGAGAATACCCAGGGAAACCCAGTGTTGGGTATCCTGGGGTCGGCAGCACAGGGCCTGGCGTCGGATAATGTGGCGCCGATGGAGGCCAGCCCGGCAGCGGAATATGGGGATCTGGTCCTGGAAAACCATCTGCAGGTTCGGCAGGACCGGCCGGGGAAGGTGCCGAAGGGCCACTGTGTGGCATGGGATCAGGAAAGGCCCATGAAGGAAGGGGCTCCATGTTAGATAGATCCCAGGCCGGTGACGGACTCCTGTCCATGGGCGGCAGAAGACCAGGTGAAAGGGGTAACCTGGTTAGAGACCCCAACGAAAGATCCAATAGTGATCCTGAGGGCAGGGACAAGGCAGGATTGGGTGGCGAATCCCTGAGATGAAATACCTGAAGGGATGAAGGGTCTCCTACTAGCACGCTCGTGCCAACGTCAGGGTCGTCATGGGAGCCCGACGGGCGAGACGGAGAGTCCAGGCGGACGACAAAGGATCCGTCGCCCGACTCATCGGACCAGACTGGGCTGGCAGTAGCCAAGAGGCTGCCGCTAGGCTTAATAGTCGTGGCCGTGCGCCCAGTGACAGGGTCAGAGGGCGACTTACTGGTAGTGCTGGGTGGAGAAGACGAAATAGAAACCTCAAGAGAGGCTACCCCCGGCTGCCCGCTCACCTCAGCAGGAGGGGGAGAAGCTGCCCAGCCCAAAGAAGCGGACGGGGTACCCGAAATAGAAGTACTCACTGTTTTTGAGGTGGAAGGTCTTCCACATGGTGATGTGCTCCTCTCCCATCACTTCTCCTTATTTTTCTTCTGCTTTCTAGGGGCCGGCGATGACGACCTTTCCCTTAGCTCCTGCTTTCTAGGGGTTGGCAACAGCGACCTTTCCCTTAGCTCCTGAAGCTCCTTTTCCATCGATGCCAGCCATCGGGTAAGAAGGTGGGCTTCGAGGGTCTGCTTGCGTCTGGTCCGTGTGGCCCGATTAAAGCCCTGACAGATGGCACACTCATCCGAGTTGTGCTTGGGGCCTAGACACAGAAGGCAGCGGGAATGCTTGTCCCCATGCAGGACTTGAGCGCCGCATTTAGAGCACTTATTTTTGGGGTGAGCCGACATACACTCGGACGGTGAAATGGATGTTGAAACAGATTTATGAAGAGAAAACTTCGAATAAAACGCGGGTGTTTGATTGCTGTTCTTACATGAGAGCTGAACGACCTGAGGCGACGGCAGGAAAGAACTGGAGGGCGGGTACGGGACTGCCCCCTTTTATAGTCAGCCTGACGTCACGTCACCCGACGTCAGGGGCAGTCCCCACTGAAGATTGCTAGCTACCAGTTTTGCTGTTGAAACCTGACGCCAGGGGTGAAGTCCTATATGTGAAGACCTACTGCAGGAACCCTCTTGAAGTAAGATCTATTAATCCGTTCTCAGTGTATAAGGATTTGAAATTTCTATTCTGAGTATGCGCAGTAGTGTCTTTCCGTTTGATACAAAAGAAAATGTTTCAGTTCTTCTTTTGTGAGCTGAAATTCTTCTTTCATGAGAAAAAAATTCTTCTTTCGGATGCCAGGCATCTTGCTTTCGTTCTCCACCCCCCCCCCAAAACCATAAAAATAATGCCCTAACAAACGCATGAATCTAGCTAAACAAAACCCGTTTAGCTCGATTCTGGAGTTTTTAAAAAAACAACCCTGAAATACTGTTTTGGGACAGCCTTAAAATTCTAGGTGGAAGGCCTAGCGAGACTTGTCTTGTGAGTTGAATTTCTCTCAAGAAAGAAAACTGTTGGCTCACGAAAGAGGAATATCAACTCATGAAAAAAAGAGGGCATGACTTAGTATTTTTGTTTGTATTGTTGTTTCATGAGCTGAAGTTCTTGTTTTGTGATTCTCACAAGATGGCTGCCGACTCACGAAAGAAGTATGAAAAAGTAAATATATACAGTACAGTTTCACATATTAGATACAATAATTGCAGCCTGAAGTGTGTGTGTGTGAGTGTGTGCTGAAGTGTACATGTGAATGGCTATAGAAGTGCTGGACCATGATGATGAATGTCTCTTGTGTCATCTGGAAAGAGTTGTATGTGGTCTGTCTTACCAGATGATGGCTGTCTGTGGTTGCATGTGTTGTCTTATCCCTTTGGCTGCTTGTGGTGGGGGGGGGGGGAGTTAGGGTTGGAAACCTTAAAGGAAAGCTGTACTTTATCGAGAAACCCCCACCCCCCCAAAGCTTTACCTCCCAATTAGGCTTTTCCTGTAGAATAGCAAGTTTTTCTGCAGTTGGAACTTACTTTCATTTTGTAAACATCCACAATCTGCAAACACAGCGGACGCTGAGTGGATCCATTTGCTATGAAAGTGTGGTGCCGCACCGCTCGTCTCAATATATTTGTAATGAGGAGAGCGGTGCGGAGCCGCACTTTCATAGCAAATGGACCTGCGCAGCGTTCATCATGTTTGTAGATCGCAGACTTCTACAAAATTAAATTAAGTTCTGATTGCAGAAAAACTTGCTGTTCTACATGAAAAGTCTAATTGGGGGGTAAAGCTTTGGGGGGTGGGAATTTCTCAATAAGGACAGTTTTCCTTTAATGCAACATTTCCCTATTTTTGTTGCTTTAAGTTGAACCCTAACTGGTGTATTAATGTAATTTTTTGCAGAAAATAAATATATTTATGCAATACCTGTGAGTATATTGACAGGCACCTATCAGTTACATTTTTGTTCACGCCAAACCTAGAGTGAAAATATCAAAATGTTTTCTAGGTCCCCAGTGGTAAAAATATTTTCAGTGTAGGTCCTGAACGGTTGGAGCCGACAGCACAAGCAGCTCACTTTCACTTTCTCAGACCCAGCTGACGCATTCTGACTCCAGCACTGCACCTTTCAGTGTTATGCCCTCACTCATACGGAAAGCTTCATGCCCAGATTTTCAAACTACATAAGGATATATTCAAATTTTATTTCTTAAGTCTACCTTGTAAGCCAGCCCGGTGACACTGAGGGTTGAGGCGCTGGATGCCACACCAGCGACCTGGGTTCGGGAATGGACTCGGGCCACCGGGGGTCGGCAAGGGAGGGAGAGGATTGAGCAACTGGAGGACTGCTCTCCACTCCCGGGGTGGGTTGCTGACTTTACATTGCTCCACAATGGCCCCCGATGGAGATCGGTGGCACTACATGGAAGCGATGCTGTAATGGGGTGGAGCGGTGGCAGACGTCATTGCACGACCGCGCTCTAGGGGAAACACTAAGCTGGAAAACCCCTAGTTCCTGGGATAGGCAACAGCAACCTCCAATGCTCCGCTGCCGCACACCCAACGCCGGGCTTGCCGTACCAGCTCTCCCGATCCCTCACCTTGCTTTGGTTCTGGCCCTCTGGATTATAGACAGAGCACCAGGAGTGGATGGTAGCCCACCTTGCAGGGTTCAGAGCCAGGGGGGGTTCGTTGGACCAGAGGTAGGTGGGGAGTGTCTGTCCCCAATTTCCTGGTAGGCGAGCATCAGGAGGGTGGCAGAGCAGTCAGTGGTGAGAGAGTTCCCAGGGCCAGTGAATAAAGAAAGGCTAAAAAAAAAGTCCATCTTGTAAATTACCCATGGCAGTAACTCATCCCCCCACCTCAACAGCATCAGCCTTCTGTTGACTGGAGCTGTCCCTCTGCACCCGACCGGCACCCATGCAGCATTCCCCAGCAACAGCTGCTCTCCTTCTGGACACTCCTCCAACTTTGGCGCGGCACCCCCAGTGTACTCCACTGGCTGCTACATCTGTTACTCCTGAGCACACTGACACAGTGATGTATCACGTAAAAGCACTGTGTGCATCAAAGCGCGGACTCGCTGCCGGCCCGCCAGCGCAGTGGTAGGGTTACTCCTTGCGGCGCCAGCAACCCAGATTCGGGAACGGACCCGGGCGGCTGGAGGGTCGGCCAGGGGAGGAGGATTGAGCGTCCAGCGGCCACTCTCCTCTTCTGGGGAGGGAGGGGATGCATGTCCTGCAGCTCTACCGCCACCTGGGTGACCACGGGTGGAGGTGCAGCGGGACTGCATACAGAAGGGAGGGAGGACGTGGGCCGGAGACCGGAGCGCGCATCTCGACGTGCTCTGCCCCTAGGTTTCCCTAGCGTGCTCACGTCCTGTGGGAGGGGACAGAAAAACGGAAAAAGGAGCCTGCCGTGGAGGACGGAGATGGGACCCGACTGCCCCAGATAACCCATAACCGGGCTACCGCTGGATGCCGCAGATGGACCTCCTGACGCACACTGATGGACTGGAGGGGGTAAAATGGGTCCCCCCCTCCACCCCGCCCTGGGGGGGTAGGCAGAGGCAGCATGAAGGTAGGTCCGACCGACTCCACGGTAGGTACCGGGGAGGGATTAGGGGAGCACAGTCTAGGCATTCCCTGAAGAAATTCCACCACGGCAGAGAAGAGGGGCTATTAAAAAAAAAAAAAAAAAAAAGGCACAGAATCACTCCACCCCGAGCTTAGCAACTGTTTGGTAATCCACAAATACACAATAAACTACATGAATGTTGGAAAAAATAAATACAGAACAAAACAAGTAACAGTGGCACAAAAAAAAAAAAAAAACAGTAAAGTATTGCATAAATGTGATATGCCATACCCCCAAAAAAATATCTGTGATATTCCTCCTTCGTGTACTTTGACTTTTGACATCACTCGTGGCTCCACCACTCATGATGTCATAAAGTTACACTACATTTAGGAGGAATATCACCAATATTTTTGTGTGGGGTATGACATATACTTCATTTTTATGGTGGGAAGGATGTGCCATTTTATGCCAGGTATGTCTAAGAGTTAAAATGTCTTTTCACTTTGCCTGAAAACACCAGAGCCAGTGATACTCCAGACTAAGAGCCACTGTTAAAGATTTTTCAAAAGCCAGCCCTGACTTCTGACATTTTTTTTTTTTTTGAGATCCTGCTATAAAAGAAGAGCTACAACAAAAGGGAGAGGGAGCTAGCAAATGTGCTGGGCATAAAAGGCAGGTGATGAAGTAAGGGAGATCTCAGCAAGGGCATACAACCTACACATTATATGCTGCAATAAACTGGAGGCAGAAAGAAAATCAATGTGTACACACAAGCTGCTGGGAAGAAAAGAAAACAAACGTTACTACAGACAGACAAGAATGTATGAACCTGGGGAAATTCACGTTCAAGCTTTATGCCTCCCTATAAATTATAGCCTTGGATTAGGTGCTCCGATTATACAGGGAGCCCCAGATTAACCGGACCACTATCTGTGACGAGGTGAGATTGTCTGAACTGGCAAGGAAAAAAAACATTCTGCCACACCAGGCAGGTGAGAATTGGGCCTGTTTTTTCTTCTATTTTTTTTAACCCTTAAGAAACAAAGCAGATGAAGTTTACAGCAAACCAAGCAGAAATCCATGTTACGTGGGTCTAAGACCTACATGTGCTAAGGATTCTGTTAATAGTAAAATGTCACAGCTGATTCTAGCTTCTATTTTTTTTTTTTTTTTTATATTTGTTGTCAAAATGTGTCAATAAGTGATCCCCCTACTTTTAAAAGCTCCTGACACTTGCATGATGCTTACACTGACTGCCTCCAATTGGCAAGCAATCCACTTGTATGTGGCCTATTGTACTTACAAAGGCTTGATGTTGGACCTACCTAGAGCTCCCATACAACTAAATATGAATTACATTGTTGGTTTAGTGACGTCCTTATGTGTCGCCCAGTGGTTAGTTAGGTCCCGTCAACTTTTCATATCTTCAGTATTAATATCTGCTAGAGGAACTCTGACATTAAGACTCTTTTTGTTAAGCACAATTCCTAAATATCAATCCCTGTGCAACCTAAGTGTTACGTGGTTGTATGCTGATGGCACAGAAATATAGAAACATAGACTCTGACGGCAGATAATTACCGCTTGTCCTGCCCAGTCTGCCTATTTTTCCCTCGCTACAGTATTACAGTAGACCCTCCTTGATCTGTAGTTCTTTCTCCCTCCTCCCTTCCTTTCCACTATGCTTCCCTTCTGCTTATCCTATGCATTCTTTAACCCTACCACTGTTTTAGCCCTCACTACCTCTGGTAGAAGGCTTTTCTAGGAATCCATCACTCTTTCTGTGAAGTAGTTCCTCACATCTCTCATGAATCTACACCCCCCCTTTCCAGCTTCACAGCTTCTTATCATGCTCCTTTGTTCTTGAGCATCTTTTTTTTGAAAAATATTCCCCTCCTGTACCTTATTTACCCCTCGTGAGGTATTTAAAGGTTTCTATCATATCCCCCCCTCTCCTGCCTCTCTTCCAGTGTGTACATATTGAGGTCCTTAAGTCTCTCCTCAAAGGCCTGATGCAGACCGTGCACTTTTTTTAGTTGCCATCCTCCGGACTGTTTCCACTCTGTCTATGTCCTCCTGGAGATGCAATCTCCAGAACTGGACACTGGATTCTAGGTGGGGTCTTATCAGCGATCTATAAAGAGACACCACCACCTACCTATTTCTGCTAGTGATACCCTTCCTTATGTACCTTAGCATCAAACTAGCCTTCCTGACTGCCTGGCCACCTTTACGTCATCAGATATGACCCACCCCCCCCGGTCTCTTTCCTGCATGGTAGCAGTCAATACCACTCCACCCATTTTGTACTCTGCCCCTAGGTTTCTGTGCCCTAAATGCATTATTCTGCACTTTTTCACATTGAAGCTCAGCTGCCGTACCCTTGACCACTCAGTTTTTTCAGGTCTTTTCTCATCCTTTCCAGACACACACACACCAGAGTGTCCACCCTACTGTAGGTTTTGGTGTAATCCACAAAGAGGCAAGACTTCCCCTTTCAACTCCTCTACAATGTCACTTATAAAGACATTAAAGAAGACAGGTCCCAGCACTGATCCCTGAGGCACCCTGCTGGTCACCATCTCTACCTCAGAATGAACTCCGTTTATCACCAACCTCTGTCGCCTATCCTCTAACCAATTTCTTATCCAATTTACCACATTTGGACCCACTCCTAAGCTACCCAGCTTGTTTACTGGTCTCTTTGTGGAACGGTGTTGAAAGCCTTACTGAAATCAAGGTGGGACTTGTCCACCGCTCCACCCTGATCTAATTCCTTTGTCACACAAAGAAATCTATCAGATGCGTTTGACATGACCCCCCCCACCCCGAAAAACCCATTCTGCCTTGGGTCTTGTAACCCACTGAATTAAAGTACTCCATAATATTTTCTTTCTGCAGTGATTCCATTAACTTTCCTACCACTGATGTCAGGCTGACTGGCCTAAAATTATTTCCTCCCAGCTGCCACTTTTGTGAAGTGGGACTACATCTGCTCTCCTCCAATCCTCCAAAACCACTCCTGTTTTCCAGTGTGCTGTTAAACAGAACTGTCAGAGATGCTGGCCGTACCTCTGCAAGTTCCCTCAATAGCCCCGGATGCACCCTGCCTGGTCCATTGCTCTGTTTACCTTCAGATTGGTGAGCCCCTTCGTGACTCTCTCCTCAGAAAAAGGATTAGTGTCTACCTGCCTCCCTGAAAAGCTTCTTTACTTTTTTTGTGAATCCTTCCCTTCTCCTTTCTCTGTGAACACTGACAAAAGTATTTGTTCAGGATGTCTTCCTTTTCCTGGCACCCCTCTGCACAGTCCCCCCTTCCCTTTTAAACCCTATAATCCCACCCCGGTCTTCCTCTTTTCACTTAAATACCTAAAACTGTCTTGTCCTCTTTCGTTACCTCACGCGCTGTTCTCTTTCAGTTTGCAACTCTGTGCTCCTTACTGCTTTCCCGGTTCCCCTGTTTCCCCCGATACACCTCTCTATCCTCCAACCACTGTGTCTTTTTATACCTTCTGAATGCTACACTTTTAGCCTTTACCTTTTCAGCCACCTCTTTCAAGAACCATAGCGATCTCTTTTTCCTCTTGCCTTTGGTCACTTGTTTGACACAGAGGTTTTTTGCCTTTACTATGCTCCCTTTTAGCTTTGCTCACTCTTCCTCCATCTCCCCCATGCCACCCCTCCCTTTCCATGTCATCCCTGAGGCATTCACCCATCTTTATAAAATCTGCCCTCCTGAAGTCCAGGACCCTCACCTTGTGTGGTCTGATTCCACAGCTGCCCTTATTTTGAACCACACTGTATGGTGATCACTGGTTCCCAGCTGGCCTCCCACCTTGACGTCTGCAACACTGCTCCTGTTAGTGAGTGCCAGGTCCAATACTGGCCCATCATGAGTGGGTTCACTGACTAGTTGCCTGAGGAATGCCCAAGCAGAGAGTCCAGGATGTCCCTGCTCCTAGTTGAAGCCACTGCATCCATGAACTATGACGTATAACATTTTATCTTTATAGCAGAAAAGCTCCTGATGCCTTAAGGCATCCTTTATAAAAAAAAAAAAAAATACATAACATTACAACACACCTCAGCTTATGTATTTTACATATTTATGGTATTTCACTTTTTCAACTTTGTTTCTGGAAGGAGGGGTATTTTATTAAAGATAAAATTATTGAAGTGTCTTTCTATTATACATGCTGCTTCATAGTGCTCAAGCGACACATACAATAATTAGTGACGATTAAAACAGATACTTTTTTAATTTACTGTACATTTTTGCCCCACTTTGGTGGAACTGCCCTCAAATCAACTGCTGTCTGATCACCCACTCTGCCCCCAGAAAGACACTCCTAGATTGCTCTATGCTACCCTTCTGTACACTGCCCTGTGGACCCCCGCCCTGTAGGCCTCCTCAATATCACTACAGGCAGGGCCTCCTGGAGCAATGTCAGTGGTGTGCTTGGGGCATTGACAGACAGGATGTAATGCTGCCAAATCTCAAGCTGCTTCACTTCCCGATTTAGACCCATTGTTCAACTTATAATTTGAAATTCTACAAACCTGGGATAAACCACACTGAGATGAAAACCATCTTGCTTTCAAGTGGGTCCCATTAACACAGCCTTAAGTTAAGACATTCATTAAGTTTTACACAAATGTACCCCCCTGTTACCTGGGGTTACTAGAATCCCACTTAGATCTAGCGGCAGGAAGAGAAAGGCAGCTTGTGAGACACCAGTTAAATGGGTTTCACACTGTCTGACTCTGTCCTCAGTCTCAGCTGAGCTGGAGGGATGACATCCCTTAGAATTCTCGCAGCAGCATAAGCCCCAGTGGAATGTTGCAGCTGGGAGTTAGGTTAGAATGTTGGGGTTTTCAAAGTCAGTCTAGTGGGAGACTCAGCGGAGAGAGAAGGTGTGCTGCAGTTGGCGGCCCCTCATAGCCCAGCTCTGTAATAGAGCTACAACAGGAAGAGGGTGTGTGTTCTGGCCCTAGGGAAGGACACAGAAGAAAACTAATAGAAGTGGTTGAGACCGCTCTGGTTTGAATGAAAAGCCTCATCCAAGAGAGAGGGATGGGGAATAAGACCAGCTTTCTGGGGCAATCCCCTGGCCCTGCTGGAAGAAGAAAAGCTGCCTGAAGAGAAGATTTGTGCAGAGGTACCAGAAGTGTGTTTTTCCTGTGAGAGAAGCCCTGGGGCACCTGCGAACCATGGTGAGTCTGTTCTGCCAGAGAGCCTATGTTTTCACCGAGACAGTTGTGTAAAGTATCTGTTACTGTGGGGTCAGGAAAGGACAGCCAAGTACAGTACTTATAGTTATGTGTATGGCTTGAAATGCATCTAATCAGTGGCGGTCTACAGGGATGGACATAGCCACTTAGAGAATGCTGCAAGTCAGGACACCAGTTACCAAGGACAGTAGATTGTTAAATGTGATATACATTTCGAGATAGCATTCTACAAACAGAGAGTCAAAGGAAAGGTACTGACTCCAAATGAATCACCGGGTATGGACTTGGAGACAAGAGGTGGGAGACCTCCCATCTGGAGTAACCAGATTTACCTCTACGGATTCACTTTGGGCACCTATAGCTTTTTCCCAGGCACTTTCCCAAGAAAGTACCCAGATGTGGGATTAAGATGCGTTTTTTTTCCCCTTTAGAGCTAGAAGCACTCACGGGTGGTTGAGGGAGCCACCACCAAAAGTCCATTACATATGGAAAAGTGTACCAGTGCTGGCCGAGGGCCATGCCAGGGAATCCAAGAGAGTGAGAGTACCAGTTTGGGCTGAGAGCCCAGTGTGTTCAGAACCTGAGGATTGTTGTGATGATGATGAAGATGTGTTCTGACCTCTATAGATCTGCATAACCAGTGAGTGTAGCCCCATGGGGGTCCATCTTGCTTTGTATTCTTGTGTTGAAGTGAATAAAAGCCCCACTTTAGAATCCCACTCCTGGTTTGGACATTTTCAGTTCTTGCTTCCTGTGTCTGGAATTACTTGGGTGCCCCTCTCCAGAAGTGCAAACCTAGCCCTGATGCCAAGCGAACGTTTTCTCCCCGAACCCAGGATAGCCAGGTAGTGGGTTACAAACTGGAGGCACCGGGCGCTAAATAACAACAAAACCCTAACCCGACACCTGGTTACACAAAACATTACAAAAATAATTAAATCATTAATACAGTGATAGCACTGCACCGAACACTGTGTAGCACCGCATTCAAGATGCCGAATGTTCGAGGTGGGGGTATGTAATGTGGTCACTCATGATGTTCAACACCACAGCCCAACTCTGCCAGGCATTGAGACTGCAGAAAGGTCACGGTGCCGAAGTATATTGTCTCCATTGTGTACCCTATACTTATATGAGCTCAAGTCATGTTTGACGTACAAACCTGGGTATCCTGTGAAGTGCTGAAATGTGCTAGTCATTCCATCAATTAGAAACTAAATGAGCAGGTGATTTCAGGTCACAGCACTAACTCGGCACATCCTGAATCCTTTGCACAACTGAGGCAATAGTAACATATGTATTGCCAACAGATAAAGACCAAGGGTCCATCCAGTCTGCCCACTGAGAGTTTCCTACCTATCACCCTAACCGTCCCCCTCAAAGGACCGAATATATATTAAGCCAGTAAGAGCTTCCTACCTATCCCCCTGACCTTCTCCCTTAAGGGACTGAATATACAATAAGCCAGTAACTAAAGCCACAAAATAGAATAGCTGGTAGAATACTATGGTGAATAAGGCACAGTTGACCTTAACCCATGGATGGGTGTTTTTGGTTTCTAAGAAACTCAGTCTGATCCTTTTTGGTTTCTAAGAAACTCAGTCTGGTCTTTTTTTTGTATTAATTGCTTCCACCACCAAATACTGAGCCCCGACTCCTCCCCCACCACCCAAGGGGTCCCCACAGCTTGCCCCCTTCCCCCCAACAGGGCTGGTAAAAAGCAGGCAACCCTACCCCCTCACCTGGAGCACAATCTGGCATAGGGACTGCAAGACAGTTTTGTGGCCCCCAGTGTGTGTCAGAGCTGTCATTTCAGTAGCCACTCATTTTCAAGTTTTCCCCTTCCCAAATGGCACCAACTAGGATTAATAAGCATATATATATATATATATATATATATATATATATATATATAGATACACACACACACATATACATCTTACACACAAGAAAACTCATCGCAGTCTGTCATTTTTAGTGTGTCCTGCTCATGCTGACTTCACGATGCCAACAGGGAGCAGGGCAGCAAAACCCTCTCTCCCTCCCACGAAGGCTAAAGACCTCTGCATGAATGCCTTACCAGCCTTCTGCCAGCCCACAGCAATAACTCAGGCTTAAGGTAAGAACCTGGAATGGCAAGCAGTTCCCCAACCACTGTGCTACTGTGCTATTACAGTCATTCATCTAAAAAACAATTTTATACACAGAGCGGATTACTGAGTGGGTGCTCCTAGTCATTCAGATGGCATTTGGCTGAGGTGGTGAGAAGAGGATCTGTGTGCATCACTATCCCTTCCTTTGCAAAGGATCCTTATATCTTGGGTTGTGGTGGTATGGGGCAGCGGAGGGTGGAAGGCTGTTGAGTGAGTGGAGTGGGAGAGTATTAACTTGACATTTTTTGGAATGGCTGGAGGGAGAATGTTAGGATTGGGTGCTACTGGCTGGTGGGGGGGGTTCTCCTTGATAATTTGAATCTCTAGAACTTCTTTCTTGTTGGCGACAACTGCTGAGGCAGGGGGGTAGGGTAGCGTCTGTGGATACTATGCTGGGTGGGATGAAGGGTGGTTATGTGTATTATCAGGGCTAGCTAGCTCTGCCATTCACCATCAGAACCAAAAATTTTTTTTTTTCTTGAATGGCGATTTTAAAACTGGTTTGGCATTATCAAATGTAGCTTAAAATAAGTCCTACTTGCCAAGCGGTACAAAACAAAACATTTTGGCAAAGCATCACAGCACAACAAAAGAAGCTAGAGCTAGCCCTGATTTATTTAAAATGAGGTGAATGGGACAGGACAGGCACAATAACTCGTTTCTAGGTGTGACCTGGTGGAGGGGATATAGCAGGGAGTGAAGCAAGCAATAATGCCAGACAGGGTGGGTGGTACTGGGCTATACCTGACAGGGTGGGCGGTACTGGGCTATACCCGACAGGGTGGGTGGTACTGGGCTATACCCGACAGGGGGCGGTATTGGGCTATACCCACCCACCCAGGGGTGTAATAAGGTCCAACACCCAACACCACAGGTGAAGGGCCTTATAGCCCCTGGAAGGGCAGGTATAACCCAATACCTCCCACCCTGGAAGGTATTATTGTGCTCAGAAAATGGGTCCCTGTATTATTTAAGTTTGAAAATTTTTTTTTATGTTTACATGTTAAACCTCTTAGCTGTTTGATTTTGTAATAAAATAGATCCTCTGCCTACATTAGACTTGTTTGTTTGTTTTTACCTTGGGACTTCTGTCCAAGTGGAGCCTCTGTAGTTTTAACTTTTGGACCTGGTTGTCATGGTTACCCCCCCGACAGAGACACACACGGCTGAAGTAGGAAACGTCTTTGTTTTAATGCTTTTTTTTTTTAATATTCATTCATTTATTCATCCATCTTAATTTATTCACTCAGTCTATGGTTCGTTTGTATATTCACTCATTGGGGAAGCTGGCCGAGTAGTGGTGGTGCTGGGAGAAAAGGAAACGTAAGGCTACTATATATATATATATATATATATATAAATAAATGTTCTGTTTTGAGTTGGGGAACTGAGAAGGGCTAGAATTTAGAGACTGAATGCATCGGGAAATCGAGGAGTGGAATGTTGGTGGTGAGCGGGCGGCCGGACACGCTACACTGGAGCAGTTGACTGGGACCCAGAGCGTCTGCCGTTTGAAGACAGGATTTCGAGCAAGGTGGTACCAAAACAAAAACTAAGGTTGCAAGCATGAGCTTTTTGTGTGATCACTGCGATAATCAGCTCAAAGATTGGTGACGGTCACGGTAGTGGGGGGGGGGAGAGAGGGTGCCAACATGTACCACCAGGGAGTTAAACTGCGCTTTATTTTTTTTAACAAGAGTGGCAGAGTCATAGTGCATTAAAATGAAATAGTTTATGTTTTGTTTTAAAAAAAAATTAAGTACAGTTGTGGCCAGAGTTCTGCTGTTTGTGTTTGTGGTGGGGCTGAGTGGTATTTTGCCTCGGTTAGTGAACGGGGAAAACATGGTGGCTTTTATGTTTACAAATGGAACGGGCACTAGGATACCAGTTATAGGGCCAGTTGGCAGAGGAACTTGTTTTAGGTGGGCATTATCTCATAAATGCCCACCTAGAGAAGTCCCTCAGCCAATCAGCAACCTAAAAGTGTTTTGCCCATTTTCTAAACAGCAATAACAAAGTGAACAGGTGCATGAGCACGTACAATAAAATCACAGTACCAGTAATGAATTTCAGAGAAAGACAATGTAAAAAGTATACATACATGTATGTTGGTCTTGGGGTAACCAGATACAGAACTACAGGAACTGAGGGTACTGAAATTGGGTGGGGCTGGGTGAGTGGAGGATGGTTGTATGGGGTAGTTTAAGAGTGTGGGGGGAGGGCTGCCCAATGACCCAGTGGGTGGCACTACATGCTTCTACACTGGCGTCCCGAGTTCAGAAGCTGATTCAGAAAGCCGTCAAGGCAGCCCTGGAGGCTAGGGATTGGGGAGGCGCTGCTGTGTGGCAGTGCTCCCAGCTGGTGAAAGATGTCATTGGATGTCACCTTGCTAGTGGCAGCTGAGGTGGGCTGGGGAGCTTGCCTCTTCTGCTGGGGCTTGCTAGCTGCTATACGAGATCTGATGGGACAGCCCAATGTCCAGAAGTGGGCGGGATCAAGGTGGAAAACTGGAAGGAAAAACACCCCGCCAGCAGGAAGATGCTCCAGCCTATCGCAGGCCATACCACCGACAACGACGAGGCCTTTAGTCTGTGTGTGTGTGTGTGTGTGTGTGTGTGTGTGTATAGAGCACAATCCTCTCTCTCCACTGGCCCTGCCATAGGGAGCAAATGCGGAGGATCATCAGAGCTGATAAATCCTGGGACTTGACCGACTGGAGGCTGAAGGGGAGTTGGAAAGCAGAAGGTAGTCACAAATGCAGATGAGAAAAAAAAAAAAAGTGTGTGGGGGTATAGTATTATTTAAAAAAAATATATATATATTGTAAGCACTCTACTGAAGTGGTACTGAACAAGTGCAACAAGTCATATTCAAACAGCGTAAAGTAGCACTTAGTGGGTAAAGTGCCCACTTTGTGCACGCTTTGCCTAGTGAAGCTGGCACTTTGGTATATGAAGGGCCGTGCAAAGTGGCGGCAATGGCATAGTGCTACGTGTAGGGAGGTTTAAGCAGTAACTATGCAAGCACCTAGTGGGTATCTTACCTCCATTACACAGTCCCCCGTCAGAACACACATGTCTCCACCAATTAACCCTGGTTTCCTTTCAGTTTTAATTACGATTACTGACTACAATCAGGGGGGCATTTTATGTTGTCGTCGGTATTGAATCAATGAAAGTGAACTTGAAAGGAGGGGCATGAAGCACCTTCTACTCATCAGGAGAATCTATGCAGCCAAGAGAACAACCTTTTACATTTCCTTTCAGAGCGTATCTTCTCAGTAGCCAAAACAACCAGATGCCATTCACTTCAACAGCCAAGGATCAAAGGTTAGCTACTGCCGTCTGGAGAAAGAGAGAGAGAGAGCTATTTTTAGGCCCACTACTACATTTTAGGACATAAGAAAACACTGTATGTCTACCACTCAATTTCTTATTTGAAAGTATCGCTATCCAGAATGTGTCCAGTGTATGCTAAACTGGCGACTACCCTGAATTTTATAAGATTAAAGGAAGAAGAGCCAAGGAAAGCTTATACTAAACTTGAGGTTTCAACTGATGCTGTCACAGTAGTGGTAATAGGCAGAATTTAAGACTCTGCCCATGGTAGGAGAAGTTAGAAGACTTGACCCACTACCTAATAATATAGTCGCTGTTTCGGACTATTACAGAGAAGTGGTGGGCCCTCCATTAAGAGGAATGAATGCCAAAAATACTCAAACTGGAAAGGATTCCATGATGAGATACAGAAATAGATTAGCTGCCATATTGGCCCTTGTAAAAACAGATACAGAAGCAAATAGTTTAATACCTTTTATTGGACCAACATAGATGTTTTTGTAACACCTATGTTGATCCAATAAAAAGTATTAAACTATTTGCTTCTGGATCTGTTCAAACTGGAAAAGAAAATTTGCTTACTTCAAACCAAATCCAAGTCCAATATGCAGTAGCAAAATTTCCTGAGGAGGTGAAAAAGATTAGGCTCATTGTTTACTTTGAGCAAGGTTAACGGTTAATGCCCAGGACAGACCTTCATTTGTTAAGAGCATTTTTTCGTATTAACTTCATTACTTTTAAATGTCACTGCAGTTTGTACATGATATATATATATATATATATATATATATATATATATATATATCGGCACACACACACACACACACGTTAACCTTTCAGTATGTTTATATTGTGAAAGGATCCATATATGTAGACTATGCCACCTTAAAGGTTCTCCTTATGCAATTTTAATCAGGGTACTGATTTGTCCAGAGAGATATTTTCTGTACAGTATTTTAAATAGTTAGGAGTCTATGTGAAGGTGTATTCAGGGTTTCCTGCCCCCAGTATTTTTTAAATTAGTATATTGTATCTATTACCTATGTTTGAGCCTACTGTACCTAAGTATGTACTTTATGCATATATTTTATTATAACTATGCCTACTGCATTAAAATGTTAATTCTAGCATTGATATGTTATGTTATGTACACCCAGGTCGCATCTGGAAAAGAGTGGTTTTCCCGCTCAGTATGCTTATCTGTTAAATCTTGTTAATAAATAAATAAATAAATAAAACTATCATGTTTTTATTATGGTAATAATGCAATACTGAATTGTACTTATTGGATATTTATGCACAGTGATGCACAATTGATGTGTTTCTTTTGCCATGGCTTTTGGCATGGGTTACAGAGATTACTTTTAATTATACAATGGCAAGAAAATCTTGGACTGTGATTGGTCAGTTTGGGGCTGGACCCATGGCGTTCTCCCAGCATAACGCCATAGGTCTAGTCTCAGCACTATGAACCAATGCAGATGATCTCTTTATCCTCTTTTTTGCATCTCCTCTTAAGAAACAAAAATATGTTTCCACTCTAATAAAAACATTCTTTAAAATTATTTTTTTAATTTTATATATAACAACAAGCCATTATATAATAGGAATAATGTACTCCAGGGTGTGTGTCGTGCTGGGATAACGCCACGTCTGGGGCACTGGACGCACTCGGCCTGTGGCCTCATGCCCAACCCCTCCCCCCAGGCGTGGCGTTATCCCAGCATGACACACACCCTGCCATGCATCATTCCTTTATTAATCCTATGGTGTACACTTCAGTGCAATACCTAAGCCAAAGACCCATGACAGTGTGTGTGTGTGCGCGTGTGTGTTGTGTTCTAATAAACAATGGTTGTGGGTGTTTGAACTACGAGGCAAAGTAGCTTCAAGCACCCATTAACGGTGGTTTAGTAGAGCACAACCCACAGACCCTGGAGTGAGTTTATTTATTTATTTGAATTTTGGTAACTGGGTAGGCCCACTGAGACAGAATGTCCCTTTTTCAGGGGGTGACCCAGGGGAGGGTAAAAGGGGAAGGTACAGAGTAACAATATGTAACAGCAACAGATAAGTGTAAAATAGCACTTTTACAATAGTTGGTAGAATACAATAAATATACAAAATACAAAATGTAACTGCTCTTACAAAATGAGACATGTAAAGAAAACAAGAAAATGATGACAGACAGGTATATTTAAGTATATAAGTCTTTGTTACAGTGGCTGGTGGCTGTATTTTGCTGCAGAAGAAAACAGTTAATTTTCTGGCTGATGCTAGACAGAGCTAAATCCTACTTACGAGGCACTGAGAGGCTCTTCTAAACAGAGGCTGTTCCTGTTGCTCTGGTGCCTGACTTCAGAGCTAAATCCCACCTGTGAAACACTGAAAGGGGTTCCTGTTGCTACTGCTCTTGATTACTGAGCTCAATCCCACCTGTGATACACAGAGAAGCTCTGCTTGTTGCTACTGCTGTTGACAGGTGTAGCGATTTCACTGTGAGATGTGGCTTACTTGCCTAAACAAGTGCCAAACCGTGGTATGAGCTCTGATAACTGCATGGCTTTCATACACTGACAGCCAATCAGACTACAGGATTTTCTAGACCCATTTTATAAACTGAGTTAAAGTAACTCTGTGTCATCCCTCACTGCATTTCCTACCCCATACTGCGCTGCGCGCTGCCATCTGGAAGAGTAGACAAGCTGCTCCTTTCACAACCGACTCCAACACTGGGCTATGGTCAGCTGGCAGGATGTGCATTAACGCTGAGCAGCTCCTACTCTTCCACAGAACCAAGCGCCTTAACTCTGTAATGCACACAGCTTCCCTTCCCCAGGTGAAAATCCAGGTTTCTCTACTGCTCGTGATGCTGGCAACCGGAAATTGGAAACAAGTTTGGGCCATCAGGGTCCAGCCTATGGGGAGGAGGATCAAGCACCCCAGGGGATGTGCTCCTCTTCCAGGGTGGGTGGGTCACCATCCTCGTTGCAATACTGCCACCTGGGTGACCACAGATGAAGTGCAGTCGAAGGCACAGCAGGAGAGAGATTCACAGGCTAGGGTTTGGAGCTGCAGCATGCAGCAGCATGCACATGCTCCTTAGACCTCCCGTTGGTGCCCACGTCTCTGGAGGCAGGAAGAAAAATGGAAAACCCCCACTTCCAAAATTGACGATGACCCTGGTGGATCAAATGCAGACTGACCCAAGAACCCTCTGCAACTGCCTAATGAGAGTTTGTGCAGGTAGAAGAGGGGACTCGCCATTTCCTTCCCATCCGGGGGTTTGATGCCAGGATACATGGAGACAAGTCACAGCAGTGGACCAGGGACAGGAAAAACCAGGCACCTTGGGGGCCCAGAGTGATACTGGAGGCAGTGACGCCACGGGGGGGATAAACAGGGCATATAAAAACAAAACAAAAGGTTTCTCAGGTTGCATTTCTAGTTTTAGTTTCGATTACTGACTGTAACTGGACAGTCATTTTAATTTTTTTGGTGCCTGTTGGTGTTAAACCAGTAAAAATGAACTTGAAAGCAGGAACATGTAGAACTTTCTAATCCTCAGAAGAATCTGTGCAGACAAAGGGATAAATTTCCGCATTTCCTGTCACAGTTTGTCGACCAACTTTATTTTAAATTAATATTACCCCCACAGTATGTGGCACCATGAAACTGCTGGAGCCATCAGTATTTTTGCTTACTGAAGGTAGATTTTTTTTTTTTTATTTTATTTATTTTATTTTATTTAAACAGCAGTTTGGAAAACCTTTGCGCCATAGGCTCATTTACAAAGGTACCTTGTCACAGTAAGACAAACGAAAATACACAGTATAACAGTATAACACATAAGTATAACAGTAACTTAAGACATAGATACAAACAAGCTGGTACAGGTAGGATTGATGCAAACAATACCAGAGTTATGTTGTCCTTAGCAGCTTAATAATAAGCTTTGTCATAAGTATTGAGTACGGCTTTGACTAGTGGCAATTACAGCATCGGGTGTTAATAAGGTGGTTACGTAATGAAGTTCTGAAGCACGATATAACGATTTTCTTTATTAACTGTTAGTTGATTAACAAAGACTGACACAATTACATCTTTGTACATTTTCTTATTAAGTCCTCACGCGTTGACTACTGTAACTCCCTATACCTAAGGCTTCCGGGAGTGATATCCGCTGCCTGCAGCTAGTGCAGAACGCAGCGGCCAGGTTGTTGACTGGATTATCCTGATCCAGTCATATTACATGTATTGTATTTTATGTTATTTTGAATTGTTTCTCTGTCTCATAGTGCAATGCCTGTATATTGTTTACCTGAGCTCTGTACAGCCTTACCCTATTTGTAATTTGCTTCCTTATTTCCTTGTAACCTCCCAGGTCGCATCTCAAAATAGGCATCTGTTTTTGTCTAGTGTGCTTACCTGGTTAAAAAAAGCTAAATAAATAAACACCTGTGCTGTGTAAATTGCACTGGCTGCCAGTTCAGTGGCGGATCACCTTCAAGGTCGGTTTGCTGACCTATAAAGCCCTCCACGGACAGGGACTGGGCTACCTGCAAGAGCTACTGTATCCTCACTGCCCCCGACCACTCTGTTCTGCCGAGGGACTGCTGAAGGTTCCCAGGGTTCGGTTGAAGACATCTGGGTCCCAGGCTTTTATGTCTGCAGCCCCCACCCTGTGGAGCTCTCTACCGCGTCGCATACAAGAGTGCCTGACTGTGGAGAGCTTTAAAACACCTCTGAAAACATATTTCTTCGAACTTGCTTTTTGTGATTCTGTTTAATGACTTATTTGTACTGGAAATACAGTTTCTATGTTTTATTTACTGAATTTTAATTGTTAGGGGGCTATGATCTTTTGGAATAGTGCCTTTTTTATAAATAAAGGTGAACTGAAAAAACTGAATTGTTGGTGTGTAAAGCAGACTAAAAAAAATTGTTTACCTCAATGCAAGTGCATCTTCTAGAAAAGGGCAATTCTCCTTATGACTACTAAAAGACATGGCTGAGAAGCACTTGGGCAACTATTTGCCCTAAATCCTGATTTTCGCCGCTGTTATAATCCTTGATTTTGTATGGCTTTCTGCACAAACTGCTCTTGCCCGATCAGTCATTATGTTAGTAAAGAGATCAGCAGGTGAGCAATGCTCTTGCTCCGCAAGTTGGTTCAATTTGTCTGCAGTCAGCCATAAGTGAAATGACACGTCATACCCTTCATCCTGGGATACATCTGATCTTCCTGAATTAGAAGGGGAGCACTGTGCTCATTATTAAGGACAGCGATAGAGAAAAAAAAGCTTTTCTCAGCGGTTCTGAAAGGAACACCTTCTTTATAAATAGCTTCAGCAATGCTTTCAGATTCTGTAGTTAGTAACCTGAACTCCAAGGCTCAATTCTTTTGACCTCAAACACTGAGCTGCTTGTGATTTATCCCGTGTTATCTCCATGCAGTGCAGACAGATTTTTTCTGCACTGAAGGCAGTCAACTGCAGCAGTCTGTAATCCAGGCCAGTTATTACCGTCCCCCAGAGGGAGATCAGATGATGTCCGTATTTCATCATTGCAAGCCACAGATCACACGGGCAATAAATAGTTTAGGTGTTGATATGGACAACTTCATCCTAGCCAAAACAATCAAGTCAGACCCCCTCCCTCTTCCCACCAAATAATACATTTGGGTTTTTGTTATGGCACACAAAATTAGAGGTTATACATTTGCTACTGCTTAAAATACTCAGCCACCCCACTTTTTTAACTTTATTTTTACATTTTATGTTATACAGCAAAAGCCATAACACATTATAAAAAGCAAGTACACAAACTTACAAAATTGCTGTACAGGCAAGACAATACAGACATCTATTAATTGTAAGATGATCATCTCATACGATTATATGGGAAAGCCAGGACAGTTAATATCTCTCTGGATACCAGTCCAGCATCGTAATGATATACAAAATAGCACTCTCACCACAGTACTGGGCATCTCAGGAAACATACCATCATTCCACACCCCTCATAGGATAGATGAGGCTGGATGGCTGGGTGGTTTGGTGAGTAAGAAATTAAAATTACATATGCAATGCAATTCTCGATTTTCTAGGAATATCTTCACCGTTGAGTCACATTAATGGGTCTGAGCTGGAGGCGCTAGGACCATGAGATAGCCAGAACTTTTCAGGAAGACTAAAGCCGAGGTAACCTGCATTTGTGTGCAGCACCGCAAGACTAGCTCGCACTACATGGCTTACCTTGGCAACACATTCACCTGCCTCAGTACCTTTTTTTTTTTAATTTATGTTTTCTCTCTTCGGCAGAGCTTTGTCCCCAGCCAGACCCCAGTTCAGGCCCCTACCACTACCACCTCGTGGCAGGTGCCAGCCAATCTGGTCTGCAACACCCCACTCCTCCTTGAGCTTATGGAGCGGAGGTTCCTGAGATGTTCCCACAGCGGTGACTCGAGGCAGGGTCCTAGCATCCAAGTGGTCATGAGGCATGGAGGGTTTCTGCCTTAGTTGTAAGTTTCCCCAGGAGCAGGGGAATGTGCAGTGGCACCAAGACAATGGTACGCGCTCCCAGGAACCACATGTTGGCGTCTGCTCGCTGCTCAACCTGAAGCCTGGCAGGCCTGAGTGCTGTCCCTTGGCACACTGCTAGGGGCCACACAACATTGCACTGTGATCCCCCAACCCCACCCCGGAGGAGGAGGAGGAGGAGAGTGATCCTCTGGATGCTCAATTATCCTCCCACAACCTGCGTCCACTACCAAACCGGAGTTGCCGGCGTTGCAAGCGATAACTCTACTACTGCGCTAGTAGGCCGGACTCGGTACCTTTTTCACCGAGGAGGTGCAGCATAACCTAACTAGCATTTATGCACTTAACCTAAAGGTATGAGATAGCACTGGTGCCCCATACAAGAAGCATCAACAAACATATAACACAGTGTCTTCACCGCACAAACAAAGAACAATGGGTGAAGACCAACAGACTGGAATGAACCTGAGGGATGGCAGGTGGGCATGTTAATCAATGGTGAAGATATTTCTAGAAGATCAAGAATAAATATGTTGACCGGCCCGGTGGTGCTGAGGGTTGAGGTGCTAGACACCACACCTCGCACCACGCTGGCAACCCGGGTTCAGGAACGAGTCAGGGCCGCCGGGGGTCGGCAGGGAAGGGATCGAGATTGAGCATCTGCCGACAGCTCTCTCTTCCCGGGAGTGGGTATGGGAAGTGTTCGCTCTAGGGCAACCTCTGGCGGTGGCTGGAGATCACCAGTGGAGCAGCGCGGTGTAATGCCTGGGGGCGGAGCCAAGGCACTACATTGCCTTGTTGACCGGGCTCCTCGGGGAAGGGGGGTTACAAACAAGCAGAAATACCTTCCGCTCGTAGGTGAGATGACGGTGGCCCCGAGGGACTTCGCCTACATTCCATCTGCCGGCCCAACGCGCCCTGGATCTTCCTCCAAGCTGACCCGATGACACCAAGGTAGGCACTTCATACTTAGGAGGTCACCACCGTGGGAGGGTGGAATCAGCCACGGAGATGGTACCGGGGATTGAGCCTGCCTGGGGTCTTTCAGGGGAGGAAATCGAGGGGGGAGATGCGAGGGTTCAGGCTGGGAGTAGGGCGTACTCCGTGTGGGCACTCCTGAAGCATGCCCAGGGAGTGGATGCAGAAATAAAGTTAAAAAAAAAAAGAATAAATATGTTGAGTACATAACTTTTATATCTTCCAGGAATCAATCTTCACCACTGATTCACATGAATGGATCAGAGCACTAAGCTCAGACAAGCATCTCCCAGACTAGGGTGGTAGGAGCTGAGGCTCACTGAAGATGAAGTCCATTAAGGATAGTCCCACCAAAGGAGGCATGTTGCCTGGCATAGACGTCCAAAGCATAGTGCTTAAAAAAAGTGTATACTGTGCTCCAAGTTGCAGCTTTGCAAATATCACTGATAGGTACACAGCAAATCTCTGACACGGACGTGGCAACTGCTCTGGTGGAGTGGGCATATACTCGACCTTTCACCTTGACCTGCACCCTGGCAATGCAGTGGCATAGGTAGCTTACAGTCAAGGCAGAAATTCACTTGATTGTAACAGGTTGTTCCTTCCAGCTAGGATAGGAGACAAAGAGCTGTTTGGATTGTCTGAAGTCCTTAGTTCTGTCTAGGTAAAACTTAAGGACTCTCAATTCAGAAAATGGAGTGTGCGTTCTTCTTCATTCTGGAAGATGACAAATTATGTAGGCAGCACTAGAGGCTGATACAGATGGGACTCCGACATCACTTTTGTTAAGAACTTAGGGTGCATGTGGAGAACTACTTTGTCCTTGTGGAAAACCGTACACAGGGGATCTATGACCAAGGCATGAATTTCAGATGCTCTGTGAACAGAAGCGCTGACCACTAGAAGAGCTGCTTTCCAAATTAAGAATTTTAGCTCACATGTCACACGAAGCTCTAAGGGCTTGTGGGTGAGCATGTCCAACACAAGCTTAATATCTCAGGCAGCTACCAGCTTCCAGATTGGGGGGGGGAGGTCTTGTATGTAAAATGTAGGGACTCTCTTAAAGAGAGGCAGTTTAGCCCAGTAAAGAGTACTGATGGATGCCGGCCCGGTGCCATGGAGAGCTGAGGCGCTGGACGCCACACTTCGCACCACACTGGTGACCCGTGTTCGGGATTGAGTACAGTTTGCTGGGGGGTCAGCCGGGGAGGGAGAGGATTGAGCATCTGGGGGACAGTTCTCCTCCCCGGGAGGGAGATCTGCATGCCCCACTGCATGACTGCTTCCAGGTGGAGGCCTGAGGGCAGGACAGGACTGAGGCACCAACAGAAGGGTGGGTGCAGCAGAACACGGCAGTGTGTGTACACTTCCATGTACGTGCGCTGATGTGTCGCGCCCCAGCAATCGGGAGGGAGAAAATGGAGCTGGCAGACTCCATGATTGCCTGACTGTGCCCACGCTGACCCCCGGAATCTAGATGGTGGCTATCTGGGGGAGGGAAGAAAGTTGAAGCTCCTTGCCCTCGGCCCTGCTGGGGGGGGGGTAACCCATGGGGGGTACTTCAGGGGGGACTGGTGCATGAGGCTGAGCAGGAGAGATAAGCCCCTCCGAGGGAGGAGCCATAGCCGCCTGCCAGCTCCCCGATAAAGTACAAATTAAAAAAAAATAAAGAGTACCAACGGGCTCATGGTATGCAGAAAGAGCACACAAGTGGACCTTGACTGTGGAGCCACCATCAGACAGGTCCAGCAAGTACTCCAAAGTCAGTTGGGCAAGGAAAGGAGTCCATACAGGTTTTGGAGCACAAGACGGAAAATCATTTCCACTTGACTGTGTTAGTCTTCCTGGTGGAAGGTTTAAGGGCAGCCAAAAGTATTTCAGAGACCTTCTGAAATACCTTGTACCTGTTCACTTATATTTCATCAGGAGCCAGGCCTAAAGGTGAAGGGAGCACAGGCTGGAATGGACCAGGTGACCCTCAGTTAGTAAGTCCATCCTGATTTAGAGGATCCTTGGTATGCTGATAGTCTGTGCAACAGAAGAAACTGTATCTGTTGAGGCCTGTAGGGGGTGATTAGAATCATCTTGCCCTTTGTGCACCTCCAGTTTGAGCAGAACCTCCTGCAACAGAGGGACTGGAGGAAATGCATACAGAAAAAGATTTTGCCACTGCAGTCTGAATGTACCCTGACAGATAATGCCACATCATGGATTTCTGGAGCAGAATTGAGGCAGTCTGGCGTTGAGTGGGAACACAAACAAGTCCACATTTGGTGTTCCCCACACGTCGAACAGCAATCTCACGATGTCTTGTGCTAGTGACAACTTGTTAAGATTGGTCTCTGTTTGGCTGAGTTCATCCACCAGAGCATTTTGTACTCCTGGCAGGTAAACTGCTTGGAGCAGGATCCCCTGCTTCAGACTCCATTCCAACACACTCATCACCTCCCCGCAGAACGGGTAAGAGTGTGCTCCTCCTTGGAGGATTGTTTTGTGGTGGATGAGTTCCACTGGGGCTTGCTGGTCATACAACACTGCTCTTATTTCCAATACAGTGATATGGGAAGCAGTTTCGAAAGGGCCCAAGATACCTTGCGTTTGGAGGCCCTGACAGTGGGCTCCCCACCCAAAGGGTCACCTGAGGCTCTGATTGGGAATAGGGAAAGCCCAGGAGGAGAGTGTCCTTTACAGTCTACCATGTGGGTGACCAAACTAGGGATTTGGTCACCTTGATGGGGTAGGTCTGAGGATGTGAGGCTTGTGAGCACTGAGCATTCACTAAGTCATTCTCATGTACAAATGTGCCAGGGGCACTGTGAACACTGAGAATGCTATCAGATCCAGCATACGCTGCATGGAGTGCACTTGCACAGTTTTGTGTGTACCATCTGCAGAATGGCCTGCCTTCAGCTCCCTAGAAGGAAGGCCTGAGCCTTGGTGGCATCCAGAAGAGCTACAATGAGTAGGAGTTGCTGTGAAGGCTGAAGCTGAGACTTCTCTACGTTCAGCAGAAGGATATGCTGATAAACATACTGCATATCCTGAGAGGCTAACCAATCCTGAGGCTTCAGGAAGGGAAGCAGCGATCCCAGAGAAACTACCTTGAATTTCTCTCGGTCCATGAACTTGTTCAGATTTTTAAGGTTGAGGTTGGGGCACAGGACCCCTGGTTTCTCTGGCAGATGTGATTCCCCTTCACAAAAGTGGGAGCAAGGCAGAAGCGGGAAACTACAGACCTGTTAGTTTAACCTCAGTGGTAGGGAAAATGATGGAATCACTTCTGAAGGAAAGAACTGTTGCGTATCTAGAGGCCAGAGGGGCACAGGACCCAAGGCAGCATGGATTCACAGCGGGAAGGTCATGCCAGACAAATCTGATAGATTTCTTTGACTGAGTGACCAAAGTAGTTGATCAGGAGGGCTGTGGACATGGCCTACCTAGACTTTAGCAAGGCATTTGACACAGTCCCACACAAAAGATTAATGTACAAGTTAGCCAGCCTGGGAGTGGGTCCCAAGATGACAGCCTGGGTAAAGAATTGGCTGGAGAATAGGACACAGAGATAATTAGTAAATGGAGTCCACTCTGAAAAAGGGGGTTAGTAGTGGGTACCATGAGGGTTCAGTATTAGGACTGGTCCTCTTCAATGTCTTTATAGCGACATTGCAGAGGACTGAAGAAAAGTATGTCTCTTTGCAGATGACACAAAGATCTGCAACAGAGTTGATGAACAAGGTGGGTGGAAAGGATGAGAAGGGACTTGGCAAGGTTAGAGGAATGGTCAAATGTATGGCAGCTTAGATTCAATGCTAAGAAGTGCAAGGTAATGCACCTGGGAAACAAAAACCCAGGGGAAGAGTACACAATGGGGGGTGAGATACTAACAACAACAAAAATGGAAAGGGACCTGGGGGTAGTCATATCAGATGACCTAAAGGTGGGCAAGCAATGTGAGAGGGCAGCAAGGAGGGCTGGGGGATACTGGGATGCATGGGAGGCATCACCAGTAGAAAACAAGAAGTTATTATCCCTCTGTACAGACAGCTGGTGAGACCACATCTGGAGTACTGCGTGCAGTTCTGGAGACCCAATCTCCTAAAGACATAGACAGGATGGAAGCTGTCCAGAGGAGGGCAACTAAAATGGTGCAGGGTCTGCACGGAAGACATATGAAGAGAGACTTAAGGAGCTTAATATGTATAGCCTCGAGGAAAGGAGGAGAGGGGACATGATAGAAACTTTCAAGTACCTCAAGGAATCAACAAAGTCAAGAAGGTAGCATCTTTCAAAAAGAGGTGTGCAAGAACAAGGGGCACAATTTGAAGATAGAGGGAGGCGGCTCAGAGGTAATTTAAGGAAGTATTTTTTCACAGAGAGGGTTGTGGATGTATGGAACGGCCTTCCAGAGGAGGTTGTGTAGTCAAAAACAGTGGTGGAATTCAAGCATGCATGGGACAGTCATACGGCCATTCTAGGGGGTGGGGGTAGGAAGAAGTAGGCTGCTGGTTAACTTGTATCTGCAGCTTATCCATCAGGTAGGGAAATGGGCAGACTGGGTGGGCCAAGCGGTCCTTATCTACCGTCAAATTCTATGTTTCTATGTACAAGGAAGTAGTGGGAATACAAGCCCGTGTTTCATTCTGACTCTGGCACTACTACCACTGCACCGTTGATCAGAAGGCCTGCAATGTCCTGTGCCAGAAGCTCTGACATGTCAGCTGATAAGAGGGTTGTCTTTTGGGTGGATAGTCCGGAGGGATGTCTATAAAGTTCAAGAGTACCCCTCTCGGATGATCCTGAGGACCCACTTGTCCATAGTGATGGACTTCCACTGACAGTAAAACTGGGTCAGGTGCCCTACTGGAGAGGAGAGATCTGCCTCGGGCAGCAGAGACAGGACCATGGCTGGAGGTTCAGAGGGTAGCACTAGGCACTTTTGGTGCCTGCGCCTTCAGCTGCGCCTCCTTCTGGGGTTGGGGAGGTTGAGATTTGTTCTGAACTCCCCTACCTTTTCCTCAAAAGAACTGCCTGTGCTGAAAGAAACCTCATCTTTTCCCTCACTGAGGGTAAGCAGGGGCTGGACTTTCCTCACTGAGGGTAAGCAGGGGCTGATCTATAAGTCTTCATGGCCATTCTAGTCTTTTGAGACACTTCAAGAGACTTCTCTACCTGCTGTCCAAACAGTAATGTCATTGAAGGGAATGCTCATTACTGGTTGTTGGACATCCTGAGAAAAAACAGAAGAAAAATCAGAAGTATGAAGCCAGGAGTACCTTCTGATACAAATGCCTGCCGCAGCAGAGCAAGAAGCAGTCTCAAAGGCATCCTCAGCTGCTTTAAGTTGATAACTGTTAGATTCAATGCCATGAATAACAGTCTTTTTTTTTTTTCCAACTTTATTTATGCCCCCTTACACCGGCGACCTGAACTCTCTCAGTCAGGACTCACGGTGAGGACTGTTCCCGCCCGCCTGAAGCCCCAGACTCCACTCCATGGGCATGTGCCCATCTCCCAACTGCCACACCTGGCCACCCGGCTCTGAGCCCCCCCCCCCCAGAGTGGGACCGCCGACTCCACTGGCGCTCTATCTATAATCAAGTGGAGCGACCAGGGGGCAGAGGGAGTGCCCAGGATGGAAGTGGAAGCCCGGCATTGGGCGTGGGGACCGACCACTGGTTCTGACTTCGCCTATCAGGCACCGGGGATTTTCACTCTTTTCTTGTCCCTGCCCCAACCGAGCTTGGATTTGCAATGATGGCCAGCATCCGCTGAGCTCCACCCCCCCATGCCGTTTAGCAGTGTCGCCTTGTTCCTGGCTACCCCTGGCCATTGCCAGGGCAGCTCAGGTGATGACGCAGTCCCTACACCCTCCCCGGGAAGGAGAGCATCCGTCGATCGCCGATGCCTCGTCCCCTAGCCGACTTCCCGACGTTTGTTCCCGAACCTGGGTCACCAGCATGACGCGAGGTGAGGCACTAGTGCCTTAACCCTCAGCGCCACCATGCTGGCTAATGAATAACAGTCTGCAGGATCTTTTTGCTTAGTATCAGAGTCAGGTAAGAATGCTGCAAGAGACTCCAGTGAGCTCCAAAAGGTATATTGTATTTATATTTATATTCATATTTGTATTTGTAAAAATACCCTTGGTTGCTGGCAGTTTTCATGCCCAGGGTAGCGACTGTGAAAGCTCACTTGCCCATAGTGTCTGTCTTGCACGGTGACCTCCTGGGGCAGAATGACTGTCATTTTCAGTGAGAATAACAATAGCGTCAGCTATAGGCGGAGAAATATAGACTGGCAAGACTTGAAACAGCAAAGTACTTTCTATCTATCTGCCTACAGACAGAGGGGATGATATCATATCATTGTGTCGTAGTGGTGTACAAGTTATTAGCCACAGGCCATGTGACTTGCATGTACTCAGTCATGGTAAATAAACTTTTTGTCCCCCAAAAATCTATCCAAGGAATTTTTGAAGGCCTCCATTGTGTCACTCATTACTATGTTCATTGGCAGGTTGTTCCACACCTTCACCACCCTCTGACTTGAATCAGTTCCCTCGCTTTTCTACTTTATATAAGGCCTCCCTTGAGCTGTAAATGGTGGACTCTGTTTTCCGTTTCTGATGTCCTCAGTTCCAGTCCAATGCATTCTAGTATGTCCTTATTTTTTACTGCTCTGTAGACCATACACAGGTCCCCTCTGATTCTCCTATACTCCAGTGAGTACAGGTTCAGTTCTATCAGTCGTTCCCCATATGGTCTAGTAGACAAGTTTCTTATTTTTTTAGTTGCTTTTCTTTACGCATTTTCTAATAGTTTAATATTTTTCTTTGTCCTAGGTGCCCAAGTACTGCACACAGTACACCAGGTGAGGGCGTGCCAATAAACTGTACAATGGACCCAGTACCTCTTTGTTAGGGATAGAAGCAGGCCTATTCCAAACTGCATCCAACAGGGTCTCAAATGCTGGAGGAATAGGAGGAACCAGGTTGACTGGCATGGCAGAAATGTTTAACCAATGCAGATGGAGACATTTACCTGAGTCAGTAGGTGAAGGCTCAAAATCAAGTGCAGAAGCCGGCCCGGTGGCGCTGAGGGTTGAGCGCTGGACGCCACACCTCGCGCTACCCCAGTGACCCGGGTCTGGAACGACCGCGGCCGGGAGTCAGCAGGGGAGGGAGGATCGAGCGCCCCAATGGATGCTCTCCTCCTCAGGGGTGGGAACCAAGAATGCATCCAGCTTCTGCATCCCTTCGCAGCCGGTGGAAGCACCTCGACAATTGAAGGGATGGAGGCGGCCCGCTCATCGGAGCTGGGAGGGGGACGCCGACGCGAGAGTCTGGCGTGCCAGCACGCCACCACTTGGGACTATGTCCCAGCGCCGACGTCCCAGAGGGCAGGGAAACCAGGGAGAAAGCGGAAAGCCCTCTCGGCAGCCCTAGATGATAGCCTCTGGGTACCATCCAGACCACCAAAAGAGGGACAGACCCCACTGTGCAGGAGGAGAGAAGGAGGCACTCTAGGGGCAGATCCAACCGGAGGTGGAATGGGGGATGAGAGGAAGGAAGGAGAGGGCTCCGAGAGTAGGGAGGAGAAAATAAAGAAATAAAGTAAAAAAAAAAAAAAAATCAAGTGCAGAATGCATGAGTCCAGGCTATAGAAAGAGTCATATCACCACCCTCAAAATAATGAGTTCATGGTGAAACTAGTCCCTTCCAGATCACCTCAGCCCCCATGAAGATGGATCAGGTGAGAGTGGACTGCAAATTTCGGTTCAGAACGAAGCTTTGGCAACACTGTCCCCAATTTAGGAGTAGCCCGCATCAAGGGCGATGCCACAGCCAGAATTGGATCTGGTGCTAGGATGTCTCCCAGCACAGAGGGCAGTGCCGGGAAAGGCCCCAAGAGGCCTAAGCCCAGTGCCAATGGTCCACCCGGCACCAAAAAGATGGCAAAGGTACCGCAGTGACAATGAATGAGGGGTGCAGCCAGTGGGACACGAGTTGGTGGCGTGGTCACCAACAACGGCCCTGGGGCTGATGCTGGAGACAAATGCTCTACCCCTCTTGAAGGCCCTGCCTGTGACTCAAGTGCCACCAGTCTCAAAGGGCCAGGGACTGGTTCTGCAAGCAGAGACAAACGAGCTAGGTGCTGCACCCACTGCTCCCATAAGAGCTGCCCAGAGGAAAATTTATCGACTGGTCAATTTCAAGTTCTGGAAATACAAGACTCCTACTAGAAACCTGGAATGCAGAATCTTGCTGTTTGAGGCCTGGAAAATGCTGCTCCAACCCTAGAGTATCCCACGACACTGAAGTGCAAATACGAACACGCAGCTCATGGATTGTGTAGGGTGGATGTGCATGCCACCTCTCTGACCACAAGCTATAAACCATGCGCACAGTATGTCAAATTACTTTGTTTTCTGGGTCACTCCCCCAATCATATGCATGCAAGCTAAAGCCTTAAACTCTGTATAAACATCATGGGGGCAATACAGAAATCCTGGTGTGGGGCAAGCTAACAAGGGTTAACCAGAACAGCTGCCGCAAAACAAGATTCTACTGTACATCTGTTCCAGTTCAGACTAAGAAAGACAAACTACAGGCACGTGTTTTGTCAGCTGTAAGACTTTGGTATTACACATTTAGCGAAGACTGATGGTTTCATTCATCGACATTAACCAACTTTTAATCTGAAGTTCTTCACAGAAAAGTAAATAAATGTTGGGACACATTTCCTACTGTTCTGGACTGCTTGGGGAGAGGGAGGGAGGGGGGCTGCCCAGTTTGAGAAATAGTAATGCTTTAACTTGGTGATCAAGCTGTGTTTTGCAGAGATCCTCAGCTGGTCTGGAAAGTGCCTTAACCACAATCCTAAAGTATTTCCTGTTACAGCCTATGTGACACGTGGACAGTCAGTTCTGAGTACACTATGATTTTTTGTAATATAAAAATATGTTATGGACTGTCTCTCATGAGAGATGCTGAGACAGCATGTGAGATCACACAAACACACACACAGGTTTTAGATACGAGGTGTTACCTGGAAGGCCAGAAGCTAATTACAGACTAGAACAGGCCTTAATCAAGAATTTCCTGTTTTTCTAAGTTAAATATAGCTTTAACTACTAAGAGGAAAATCAGTATCCCTTTTATGACGTTTCAAAGAGGAAAACCAGGTTTAGCACACTGGTGCAAAATCATAAATGCTTTGATGTCTGTGTGAGAGGGGGATACTGCTCATAGCTGAAAGGAAATTTACAGACTTAATTGGGGAAGTCACATGGGGAAAGGAGTTTCTGCTGATGTCATCTTAATTATCTTATCTTCTAATATGAAAAAAATATCCTGGGTGTATGATTTTTCATAAACAGAGGAGGAGCTAGGTGACCTCATGCAAAGGGGTTGGTCAAGACAGTTTTTAAACAGTATTCTGTTTTCCTTCAGAGACTCTTATCTACGCTCTGACAAAGAAACATCTTTGAGCACTTTAAGCAAGTATACAGGTAGAGAGACAAACTCTAAGTACTGTAGTAGGAATTGCACTGTTAAAACCTTGTTCTTTTAAAAGATTGCATGGTTCTTGTGATATTGGTTCTGTATTTTATGTTTTACATATTATTTTTTTATCTATTTTAGTAAAACTCTATTTTTAGAACCTACTTGGTCTGTCTTTGAATTTCGTTTCTTTAACAAGTGGAGTATATATGGTTAAAGCAGACACTGTGCATAAGCTTGACTGGCAATACCAAACTGGAAAAAGGTAAGAGTAATCTGAGGTCTTTATTAGAGTTTTTAAGGGTTTATTTTGTACACCTGGTTAGGTGCCCATAGGCAAAAATATCTGGCCCCCCCGAAGACAGAATTATCTGAGCCTGTGCATTGGGTATGCTAGCAAGAGGTTCACAGTTTGAATCCCTCCAGAACTGAGATCAAAGGTTGATTTAAACCCACAAAACAGACAGGAGGGTTACCCTGTTTCTTTTAACTGTTCACAAGACTGCGCTCGGAGGTTGACACTTTGGGAGTAGAAGGCTGACCTGCTGAGTGGGTTTCTGACAGAATGGTTAGCAGCGGTGTGGATAAAATTTTGGTATTACAAGCTTTTATTGTTCAGTGTGTCAGCTTGAGACCGCCAGCTCACTTGCAAAGAAAGAAAAAGGCAGAGTTTTGTTTTAAAAGGAAACAGAACTATATCACTTGGCGTACAGTCAAGTTCCTACCCGTTTTATTTTTCTTTCCTAAAGTGCAAGTCAGAGTAGCAGAAGTTAGGGAAGATGGCTTCCAACTACAGCAGACACACTGTAGACTACTTAAGACAGTTGTGCGGGGACAGAGGAGTCCCGTTCGAGGCGAAAGCCAGCAAACAAAACCTAGTGGATGCTCTGATGGTAGCAGATACCCAGAGCATCGAGTCACAGACCATGACTGAAAAGGACCAAACCTCAAGTGTGGCAGGGCTAGCGGCCAGTGCAGTGTCCAGATCCAATGAGGAGGGCAACAGGGCCACTGTTAGTGAAGGTCCACAGCAGCAAGGGATGGTCACCAGTATCCTGGATCCAGAAGTACTCAGGCTGCAAATTGAGTTGTACAGGATGGAGCTGGAGTTCCAGAGAGAAGAGAAGCATGAACAGTGAGCTGCAGAGGAGAACAGAGAGCAAGAATGCTGAGAGGCAGACTGTGAGGAGCGTGAGCACCAGCGAGATGCAAAGGAGAAGAGAGAGCGAGAACGTTGAGATGCAGACCGTGAGGAGCAAGAGCGCCAGAGGCAACATGAACTGGAGAAGCTATGTCTCCAACCAGTGGCACCAGAGTAGGTAAGTGGCTTGGGTTTAACTGGGACTACAGGACTGGGTTACAAATTGAATTCCATATTAATAGCCGAATTTAAAGAGGGGGAGGACATGGATGCCTTTTTAAATTCTTTTGAAAAAGTTTGTATTCACACTAAAATTCCTAGAGAGTCCTGGAGCTTCCAGCTATCCCTGCTACTTACCGGGAAAGCTCGGGATGCATTGGGTCAAATGGACAATGAGGACAGTGATGATTACAGCAAACTTAAAGCTGCACTGTTAAAAAAATTTGAATTAACTGCTGAATCATGCAGAGCTAAATTCCGTCAGCTCAGGAGAAGCCCTGACATGAGCTTTGAGGAGCTAGCCATGAAACAATGTCAGTTTTTAAAACATTGGTGGGAAGGAATTGAGGCAAACTCTGTTGATAAAATTGGAAATGTGATTCTGTTAGAACAGTTTTTCTGGGCATGCCCAGCAGAGCTGAAAACCCGGATGGAGGACCGAGATCCCAAAACAGTGCAAGAAGCTGCTGAACTCTTGGACCGCTATGCCAAGAGCAGACCTGCTCTGACAGCGAATGGGGTGGGCGTGGCAGCGCAGAAAGGGAAAAGCACGCCTTCAGTGCAGCTAAAACCCTCACTGCCTCCACCGAAACCAGTTAGCCCCAGGTTTCAGAGAAAAGATTTCTCTGAAAAGAGAAGTGAATGTTGGTTATGTAAAGAAACTGGGCATATTGCCAGACAGTGTCCCAAAAGAATGAGCAATAATACGCAGAATGTTACTAGAAAAGAAGTGGGTTGTTTGTGTGTCCCTGGAAGCATGCCTGTGAACATGAGGGAACACATGCACCCAGTCATGGTGAATGGTGTACAGACGCAAGGGTTAAGGGACACAGGGGCATCCCTGACATTGGTAAAAGGGGATCTAGTAGAGCCTAGTCAGTTTATACCCAATAAATACGTCACTGTACAGGATTTTACTGGTGAAGAGAAAACACTGCCACTGGCTAGTGTTCTCCTAGACTGGGGTGAAACGGGGGAACTGTGCAACAGGTGGCAGTAGCCAAACGTTAGCGGTGGATGTAATCCTGGGCAACAATCTCAAACAGGGGATGGTATGTGTAGTGACCCATAGCCAAGCGGCAAGGGAAAACTGTAGTTTCCTGAACTCCAGAGAAACCATTGTGGAAAACACTGAGAGGCTGGTTCCCCATCCTGTGTCTCCAGATGGTGAGACTAACGAAAAGGGGGTAGAAATTTCCCCAGTAGAAAGTAACCACACAGCTACAGAGGGTTACTCCGAAGAGGGAGGGGTAACCCATAGTCAGAGGGTTGGGATTGACAGTGATCCTGAGTGCCCTGACGCTAGTGCTAGGGACCCTAGTTTAGCGACTGAAGGGGACAAGTCCCATGCCTTGGGAATGTGTGAGGGGTTCGCAGCTGCTCAGAGAAGTGACCCTAGTTTAGAGAAGTGGAGGGCTTGGGCAGACTCGGACGGTGCACAGGGAGGTGACGGCAGACATAAGGTTTATTGGGAAAATGGACTTATGTATACTCAGGCAGTACAGACAGAGGAGGGGTGCTAGGCAGGCAGCTTGTGGTTCTCCAAGGGTATCGTGAGCAGTTGCTCAAGACTGCACTGATATTCCTTGTCTGGTCATCTGAGATCGCCACGCATGGCTGTAGCGTTGGCCAAATTTCTAGCCTAACTTCACCCAGCAGGTGAAGGAGTATTGTGGACTTGTCACCGGTGCCAAGAAATAGAAGGCAGGCAAGAAACCCAAGCCGCCCTGATTCCATTGCCCATGGTGGAGGAGCCATTCCAGAGGGTGGGAATGGATATTGTGGCGCCTTTAAATACCCCCAGCTCCTCAGGGAAGAGATTCATCCTGACTGTGGTGGATTATGCCACCCGGTAGCCAGAGGCAGTCGTCCTATCCTCACTGAGGACAGACAAAATGGTAGATGCCTTACTTGGGATTTTCTCCCGTGTTGGGTTTCCGCAGGAGGATATCACCAATTGACGGGGTTCCTTCATGTTGGACCTGATGAAATGTTTATGGGAGAAGTGTGGGGTGGTGCAGAGATGCACGACACCATAGCATCCACAAGCCAATGGTCTTGTGGAAAGATTCAATGGTACCCTGAAGTCAACGCTCCGGGCGTTTACTGAACAGCATGGGAGGGACTGGGAGAAATACCTTCCCCACCTGTTATTTGCATACAGGGAGGAGCCCCAAGAGTTGACAGGATTTTCCCCCTTCGAACTCTTATATGGACGCCGGGTATGTGGGCCCCTAGACTTGATCCGGGAAGACTGGGAAGGCAATTGATTTGTCATATTAACTGCTTTCCCTTCCCCTTCTACTCCTGGCTTTATCTTTGCTTACGCTCCACTGCTACTCTATCAAATCACTTCTCCCCCCCATATCAGTTGTAGACTGTTGTTTGTTCTAGCTGCCAAAATACTGTATATGTATTGCACACACCAGTCATCATGTTTCATTTATCAGTATTCAACCTGTAAGTTGCTTCCCTGTCTCATATCAATGTTTACCACCTGCGGTCACCCTATGTGTTACCCTTGTATGTATATCCAGCCTGTATCATGTAGCGTGCATTTCATGTATATACTGTTATTACCTATCTGTGTTTGTACTTTAAGTGTTTATGTCACAGGACCTCCTTGTGAATGAGCTTGCTCAATGGAGTTTTCCTGCAATAAACTTGAACTTGAACTTGAAGCACGCCACCAAGGGAATTCCCATTGTGGATTATGTCCTTAGGTTTAGGGAAAGGCTGAAGGAGCTTATGGGGACAGCCCAGAGCAACCTGGCAGCTGCCCAACAGAAACAAAAAGTGTGGTACGAACACAGAGCCAGAGCTCACTCGTACATGGTGGGTCAGGAAGTCATGGTCCTTATTCCGGTCTGGAAAGACAAGCTGCAGGCTGAGTGGGCAGGACCATACAAAGTGGTTAGGAAGGTAAATGATGTGAGCTATATTGTGGAGTTACCTGACAGAAGACAGACAGAAAGGATGCACCATGTCAACATACTGAAGCCATATGCAAATAGGGCTGACATGGTGTTTGCAGTGTGTAGTCCTGGGGAGGGGAAAGATGAAGGAGACCTCCTTCCGGACTTGCTGGAAGAAAATGAGCAGGAGTCCTCTGTGGAGGCAGTTAAATTGTCTCCCCAGCTGACCCCAGACCAGATCCAGAAAGTAAGGGAGGTTTTAGCAGACTTTGCCCTATTGTTTAGTGCCAAGCCTAGACTAACCCCCTTAGCGACACATGATGTGGAGACAGAGACACAGACGCCCATACAGCGGACAGCATATCAGATGTCAGAGGCTGTCCAAAAGAACATTAGCAGGAAATGCTGGATTTAGGGGTAATCCAGAGATCCCACAGCCCTTGGGCCTCACCCATAATCCTTGTGCCCAAGCCAGATGGCTCTACTCATTTCTGTGTGGACTATCGTGGACTGAATGCAGTCACGAAGTCAGACACCCACTCGATGCCCCGGACGGACGAACTCCTGGACAAGTTGGGAGGGGCGACCTACTTTACGACGATTGACCTGACCAATGGGTATTGGCAGGTACAGCCGACAGACAGAGCTAGGGAGAGGTCGGCCTTCATCACTCCGATAGGCTTATTTGAGTTTAAAGTAATGCCTTTCGGAATGAAGAATGCCCCTGCCACTTTCCAAAGGTTGGTGAACCAGGTGTTAAATGGTGCTGAGGAGTACGCCATGGCGTACTTGGATGACATTGGCATCTTTAGTACCGGCTGGGATGAACACCTATCCCACCTTAGGGAAGTGCTGGGCAGGATACAGAGGGCCGGGCTCACTGTTAAATCCAGGAAGTGTCAGGTGGCCATGGGAGAAGTGGTATACCTCCGGCATGTGGTAGGCCAGGGACAGCTCCGTCCTAACCAAATAAAGATAGAGGTAATCCAGGTGTGGCCCAGACCAGAAACACAAAAGCAGGTCAGGAGTTTTCCAGGGACAGCAAGGTACTATAGAAAATTTGTACCCAATCACAGTGCCCTGGCTGCTCCCCTATCTGACCTGACAAAGAAAAGGATGCCCAAGAAAATTACCTGGGGCCCGGCCTATGAGGAAGCCTTTTCCAAACTAAAGGAGGCATTGTGCAGTGCTCCTGTTTTGACAAGTCTTGACTATAGAAAACCCTTTATAGTTCAGACTGATGCCTCAGACGTGGGTATTGGGGCAGTACTGAGTCAGACATCCAGCCAAGGGACAGATTACCCAGTAGTGTACCTGAGTAGGAAGTTACTTCCCAGGGAGCAGGTATACTCCACTGTGAAAAAAGAGTGTCTTGACGTAGTGTGGGCCCTAAAGAAATTAGAGCCATACTTATATGGGCAGCATTTTGTGGTGCAGACTGACCACAACCCCCTGGTTTGGCTGACACAGATGGGAAAGAACAATGGTAGATTGCTAAGATGGAGTCTTGCTTAGCAAGGGTATGATATGACAATCGTACATAGAGCTGGAGCCAAAAACCAGAACTCAGATGGTCTGTCTCGTGTATACGAGGAGTGAACTGATCTGGGAAGCTCATCCCATGCCGGGGACAGAGCCCCCAAATTCAGTCTAGGTGGGGAGGATTGTGACACATGGACAGCCAGTTCTGAGTACACTATGATTTCTTTTGTAATATAAAAATGTGTTATGGACTGTCTCTCATGAGAGATGCTGAAACAGCATGTGAAATCACACACACACATCCAGGTTTTAGATACAAGGTGTTACCTGGAAGGCCAGAAGCTAATTACAGACTAGAACAGGCCTTAATCAAGAATCTCCTGATTTTCTAAGTTAAATATAGCTTTAACTGCTAAGAGGGAAATTGGTATCCCTTTTATGACATTTCGAGGAGGAAAACCAGGTTTAGCACACTGGTGCGAAATCATAAATGCTTTGATATTTGTGTGAGAGGGGATACTGCTCATAGATGAAAGGAAATTTACAGACTTGATTGGAGAAGTCACCTGGGGAAAGGAGTTTCTGTTGATGTAACCTTAATTATCTTACCTTCTAATATGATAAAATATCCTGGGTGTATGATTTTTCATAAACAGAGGAGGAGCTAGACGACCTCATGCAAAGGGGTTGGCCAAGACAGTTTTTCAACAGTATTCTGTTTTCCTGTAGAGTCTCTTTTATCAATGCTCTGACAAAGAAACATCTTTGAGCACTTTAAGCAAGTATACAGGAACAGAGAGATAAAATCTAAGTACTGTAGTAGGAATTGCACTGTTAAAACCTTGTCCTTTTAAAAGATTGTATGGTTCTTGTGATATTGGTTCTGTAGTTTATGTTTTACATATTTTTGATCTATTTTAGTAAAACGCTGTTTTTAGAGCCTACTTGGTCTGTCTTTGAATTTCTTTTCTTTAACAAATGGAGTATATATGGTTAAAGCAGACACTGTGCATAAGCTTGATTGGTGATACCAAACTGGAAAAATGTAAGAGTAATCTGAGGTCTTTATTAGAGTTTTTAAGGGTTCATTTTGTATACCTGATTAGGTGCCCATAGGCAAAGATATCTGTCCCCCCCGAAGACAGAATTATCTGAGCCTGTGCATTGGGTATGCTAGCAAGAGGTTCACAGTTTGAATCCCTCCAGAACTGAGACCAAAGGTTGATTCAAACCCACAAAACAGACAGGAGGGTTACCCTGTTTCTGTTAACTGTTCACAAGACTGCGCTCGGAGGTTGGCACTTTGGGAGTAGAGGGCTGACCTACTGAGTGGGTTTGTGACAGCCTATAGTGAAACTGCAATACTGACAGACTGTTGGTCCTATGGTACCCAATGAAGCTGCTTCCATTACGGCAGAAAGTAAGCAGTTAAGTAGCATATAATTACACACTGGGTCTAATGTCACGGGCACTCAGAGAATAACTTCATTACCAGGGTATTAAATAAGCCAAAAATATTAACAGTGCATGGCACAGATTGATCAGGAAAATGAAAAATGCTTTATTTTTAATGCATTTTAAATGTGAAAACGTGAACAAAAACATTAAAAAATGTTTAGCAGTCCTGTGCTATGCAATTCAGAAAATGGTTATCATTACCCACTGATATGCATATCATTTTGTGAAGCTATACTAGCAAATATCTAATACCCTTTTTAATAAAAAAGAATGTAGCTTTAAATGGAACAGCAAGATCAAATTTGTGAGCTTGTTCTATGCATTTGATGTTTGCATTTCGATTAACTACATGTTAATTATCATGTGATCTATGAGCACCAGTTAACAACACAGTATCATCTTTGTACCAAAATGTGTCATTTTTGTTACGGAGCTCCTCTTTTAATCAGGCTGTTACAGATCACCAGTCGTTTTATCTGGTGAATCATGCAGGTGCTTCTATTCTGCCTTGTTACCACCATAGCTCCTGCTGGAAGAAACAAGCCGTGGAACTGAAGCCCCCACAGCCAGTACCCGTCAACTCCCATGGCTGCCCGTGCAGCAAGTGCCTATCTTACATTCCGTCATATCAGCTAATCTTTCTCCCTTTCTACAGGGAAGTTATTCACCTTTTCACCAATAAGAATCCCCCTCAATCTGACTTTACCTTACCTCACCCAGCCTAACATCATTCAAAGATGCTTGATGTGAATGTTGATGTGACTGTATCTGGGATCATAACCAACATGCTTACTGTTCTACTTTCCTGCACATCACCGTAGCATAATGAAATATAATAGGTGCATGTTTACCAGTTAATTACTAATTAATCTGTCTCATACTAATACACTTTTTACTTCAGTATTGTACTGTACAGAAAATGAGCGTTGTTTGGTTAGATGTCAAATCAAACCTTTGTAACTATCTGTTGCCATCTTTCAAAGACCCCCTAACAAATAAAAACATTTGAACCACCAGGACAGCCACTAATAATCTTTGGTATCTTCAAAGATTTCTTTCCTTGCAGCTGACTTGAAATTCTGAGTCATATTGTTCCCAGCATGTTACAGCTTGCCCCTCTCACACAATGATCACTGCATTTAGCAGTGGATGAAAACTGCCGTTTTTGGACCTTTGGCCCTGTAGCAATTTGTTGTAAACCACTACCTTGTCCCATAATGCAATTACTCATTCCAATTATCAATTCACATGCATCTCTACTGGTTAAAAGAATGCAATATGAAGCTGGGCTTTTAAGCCTCCCTGTCATCTAATTTGGCCATTAAAAATATTCGGGGGTGGGGGTAGATGATTATTTTAAGTGGGAAAAAGCTTGCATGGATCCAGATACCATGCAGACATTCACAGCTGAAGAGAAAGGTTCCAAAGACTTTGGTTTCCTTACTCATAAGAAATTGGTTACAAAAGCTGAGTTATGACATCTTATCCAGTCAATGTTACTTCAGAATTGATTAATATTCTCTCCGAGGGGAGCTATAACAAAAAGACTTAAATAAAAGATGACTCCTGTATATTTATGATTTGGATATGTCTGATGTATTTATTATACATTACATCAAGTACTGTACATATGTCAATAAGAGATCAGTCATTTCTTCTGTTGCAACACATCTCTAGAGTTTGAGGCTCTGACACAAGGTAGTAAAGTGTCAAGCAAGCCTCCATTTACATGCAAATGAGTCACTTGTAATACAGCCCCTTCCATTCCTTGATGTCACTGCAGCAACAGTGCAGAACAAAACATAAGGGTATCAATGCTGTCTATCCTGATTTTAGTTTAAGTCTGCAATGGCTTAAGACAGTTCTGTCATGCAACTCATACAGGGAGTAGTATGTGTAGCCTAAATACTGTATGCGTGGAGCAAATAATACATTTCTTTGTACTGCTCATTTCTCTCCGAGACAGTTGTAATATGTTGTGGAGAGCAGCAGACTGAATCAGCTAATCAGTCAGTTAGTCAATCTGTATCGAACCAAGTGGACACCCTTGAGAAGATTCATTTACAAGGTGAGCCTGGGTAGTTTCCCAAAGGATCACCCAAGACTGAATTCCTCCTTTGCACAAATGATACACACTCCCTTTCAGCAGCCTGAAAGTGGAGAGCTAAATCACTTACTTTATAAAGTGTATTGTTTTACATTTCAAATGCTCCTTAAATCGGAAAGACACAAAATGCATATGCCATGGGAGGAATGAGCTAAGCAAATACAGAGCACTACAAACACTGAGACTGATTAGTTTATTTACCTACACCAGCTGAAGTGTAGCAACTGATTTGTGAGGGACATCCTACTTCAAATGCTGGCATTACAAAGTGGGGGGGGGGCTGCCACAGCTTGTCCTCAGTACCTTCAAAGTGAAGTGCTGTAGCTCTCACATCACTGTTAATGATTTATAATGGGAATGGGGGCACTTTTAAAGTCATGGACCTGAGGGGCCATCACAGTTCCCAAGGAGGTTAGGGGAACTTGGTAAGGGTTAGAGAGTAAGGTGCTCTAGTAGAATTTGAACCGGAGTCTCCCAGTTCTTGTGCCTGTGCTTTAACCACTAGATTACCCTTCTTCCATATCCTGCAGCTGATGCTTTCCTGGTAACCTATTCCTTGTTATAGCTGAACCCTTTATTGCCTTATAGCAGCCATCCAATCACTGACTGCCTAGTTACAAAGGGAAAGGGACATATTTGCAAGATTTTCTCACTGCTGGTATCAATACAGAGAATGCTAACACACACAGAACATAATACAACAGCTGTATAATACCACTTAACACTCTTGTTGTACCCAGAGTCATTTATTGGGTAAACTGTTTTTGCTAACAGTAACACAGCACATACAGGCACTTCCTTATATGAATACTGTATATACCTCAAATTAGTGCTGCATCACAGTGACATGGTCCTAGTCCCTATTGTGCACAACACTTTAAGGGTTTCTCCATTACTCAAGTGGGGAACCAAACATTGTGGGTTTGGTTTACAGGTGGAACTACATTTAGTGGAGCACCATTATCTGTTGCTCTGATGACATCATCCTCCAGCAACACTGATGGTAAAATGGAGGACAAACACATTGATAACTTCTGGGGGATATATATTTTTATTTATAATCTAGATTTGGATAGCAATAGAACTGCTGGCAACTGGAGGAGGCACACAACAGTTACACATAAGGAGTTGGGAAACATATTTGTGTGAAATTACGGGAGACTTCCCCTTAAATAAAATGTAGCTGGTATTCAGGAGTCCGTTTTTCCCTTTTTGTAGAAACAGCTCTTTTGCTTCGTTTAGCTTTTTTTGTTACAATGAGGTTGCAGACAAATCATCTTGGCTTCCGCAACATATTTTTTTTTTACAAAGACTGCTTTTTAAATAAATGCAAATTCCTTAATATTAAAAGAAATCAAAAGAACAAAACAATCTGAAAGCCAGCTGTGTTCCCTACTAACATCTACTCTCGACTCATTTTCATTCTGTAAAGAAATTTGGAAGCCCTGTACTTTTCTTACAGAAGGCCATAATAGCCCCAGTATCAACAGATCTGTGAACATTTTGTTTCAGTTGGCAGACTGCACTCAAGCCACTATTATAGTCATCTTCTGAACATCTTCCTTCTATAATCCTGCATCTGGATGCAGCAAGAAAAGAAAACAACAATCAGAAGAGTAACAGATGAGGAATCCTGACAGAAGAAAACTGGTATCCACCAGATTTCAACTTGGCCTCTACCATCCACTGGTGGCCCATGACTAACTGGAGCCCACTAAAGGCTGCAACCACAGCATAATGATATCAACAAGCAATTCTCTAAGTATCGGAAGGAGGTTTTACTGGGTGCACAAGCCTCTGGAGACAGGAGCAGTTGCTTATGGATCACCAGAGCAAAAGAGATGGCTGAGCGTGCCCGTAGACTGGAAAGGAACTATGAAGATGACTAGACGCAAGCATGGGTGTCTGGCATGAGGGGCTGGAGGGAAGGGGGAGGCTACCCCAGTCATCATAGAAGAGAAAAACCATGGAATAATGTAGCCAAAATGTGAAAAATGTTGTTCTCATTTTCATTCTCGTCGTTGAAGAAGCAAACACTGTGGTAGCAAAGTCCAATGTTCACAAATATTTGCGTGGTCACAGAGTTGGATATGAGTTGGAGGATGAAAAATCCTATGGCCATAAAGGACAAATTCTGATCATTTTGCCAGCTGTAATGCAGTTCTGTCATCTGCTGCGGATTATGTTGTTCTTTTTGTGGTGCACATGTCTAAAGTCTAGCAATACATTTCTATGGATCAACACAAGAGTTTGCTGGGGACAATAAAGTCCATGTTGGTGCATCTGTCAGAGTCTCTTACACATGCACTAAAGTTGTGCTCCCCCAACAATGGCACTTTACTAAAATTTACTTGAAACCCTGTCGTCCAATGGTTATGGTACAGGAACTGTGTATCTGAGAAACCTGGATTGGAATCTAGAGCTGTGTCTTTCAGCAAAGCTGTAAAACAAGAACTGGAGAAACTTTAGCAGGATATGAATGCCATGAGAGATGATCCTCTTGATTGATATGAATTGGAAGATTTATTATGCTAATGGCACAGATCAGCAACCAACATTATAAGAAAAAAAGTTAGGCACACACCAGGAGCAGGTACTGCTGAATATATTTGATATAAAGTAGCCTCAACATGCAGGCAAAGGTCAGACCAACACCCCTATGTACTGCCTTGGACAGAGACTTCCTCAGCCCCAATGACTCCTCTGTTTGAAGCAATATGTAGAGGTGTTAGCTGATGTCTGTCTGCATGTTGTGGCTACTTTAATTTAAATATATTCTGCAATTCCTGTTTCTAGTGTGTGGCTAACCTCTTTTTTTCTTCTACAGTTGCCTATAGCTGGAGCACCTTTATGGGCAGTGGACAGCATTCCTTTGTGTTTGTTCTTCACTAGCCAACACTGCCTCCAAAGCAGTAAGTTGTTTTTCTTATATTGAAGCTCAATAAACCAGCCTTGAATTTAAACTCTCGTAGTTTGAGTTGCTTGCTTTCTAGGTCTGTGACTTAACCTCTGCACCAAAGGACCTGCCCCTTACTTCAGAGCTGCTTGGTGATGCAGTGGGTATGAACATAAGTTAGCATTCAAGAAGCAGACAACGATGGCACAAAAAGATCAAAGGTCCATCTAGTTTGCCTAGAGTCCCCAATCTGCCCCATAACCTATTCTCCATACAGGGTTTTATCTATCCCGATCCCCTGCTCTCCCCACACTCCCCTCCCTACTGCTACTGACCTGAGCAACCACCAAGCATTTCACTCTGTCCCAGCCATGCCTGAAATCATTTACAGTCTTGGCACCCAGCACCTCTGCTGGCAGACTGCTCCAAGAGACTGGGGTTTTGCATATGAGCATGGACTTCTGTTGTATTTTCAATAACAGACCAGAGTTCATATTTAGGCAGGAGCTTCCTTTTTTTTTTTTTGTCTATACAGATTTTAACAGTGTCAGTGGCTCAGTAGGTAGCACACTCGCCTCTGAGGCCGGGAGATCAGAGGGCTGTGGGTTCAGTTCCCACATCTGGCACTTGGGTTAATATCCCAGTACTGACACTGTAGTGCAGCATGAGAGGGGTGCTGCACTTCTGAGGTGCCGTCTTCGGATGAGGCGTTAATCCGAGGTCCCATCTGCCTGGATTGGTGGTAGTTCAGGTGGATGTTAAAGATCCCATGGCACTTATCGAAAAGAGTAGGGGAAGTTCCCTGGTGTCCTGGCCAAATTTCCCTCATTCACTAAAAAAAAAAAAATACCACCAACAGCTTAATCTGGTTCAAGGTCAGTTGGCATTCATCTGTATCCCCCTCCCCGGGTTGTGCCTGAAAATAGGCAAGATTTGTCTAGTGCACTTACCCGGTCAACAAAAACTAAATAAATAAAATACAGTTTTATCCTCCTTGTGCACCACGGCTGCTAGCTCCACCCCGAGCCTACCTCCCCTGTCTGTCTGCTGTCCTCCAGTCACACCAATCCCCATGCCACCCATGGCGGGACCAGGAAGGGGAGGACCATCCTTCCCCCACACTGTAATCCTACACAGTCCCGGAATGTAAATGAGCATTCATTAACACTGCGGGACTGTGCAGCTAGTATGGTCTGCACACCCATTGGCCCGCATGATGCAACCAATAGGTGTACAGCCCTAATGTACACTGTCAGCTGGCGAGTGGCGGGCGGCTGCGGGCGGGTGCTGCGCCGCCCGCTGACAAGGGGTGCTGGGTGGTGGGCGATCTCAGTGGGCGGATGGTGAGGGGGATACCACTGGACCATCAGGGTTTTGCTACGGAGATTCCACCCGCGATCGGGCACTGGGGGGGGGTTTCACTGGACCACCAGGGTTAACGTATACCTAAGCCCGCGATCGGGCATTGGAACGCGGTCCACCGGGCCACCAGGGATGATTCTTACATATGCCCACGATCGGGCGATAGAGTTTGGTCCACTGGCCCACCAGGATTAATGGAGCTTATGCCTGCGATTGGGCTACTGAGAGCGGTCCACTGGACCACCAGGGTTATTTAAACATATGCCTGCGATCGGGCGATGGGGATCAGTCCACTGGACCACCAGGGTTTATATTTACACATGCCCGCGATCGGGCAACTGGAAGCAGAGCCCACTGAGGGGCAGCAGGGCATTGGTCCCCCGATGGCTGCAGCCCTGGCAGGGCGCCAGGCACAAGTCACCAGGGTTTGGCGCACTGCATGCAAATGGAGGCCATACTGATATGCAAATGGCCCCATTTGCGCCTTGCATGCATAATGGCCTCATTTGTTTGCCCACTGTAGAATATCGCGGTTGATGCACCTAGCGCAACCACATTTGCACTGGCGCATCCCCTGGCTCCCGTCCTGCCACTTGCGCTGGCGCAGTGCGTATGCCCTCAGTGCCATATTCAACGGTGGTGAGCCATGGCGCAGCACCACTGAATATTGCCCAGTCCCTGCCCTGGCGCAGCCCAGATGCGCTGCGCCCAGGCTTGCGCCCCTGCCTGGCGCAGTCTGAATGTCCCACCCCTGATGTCTAAACCTATACACTATGTGCTTATTGCTGTATTGTAAATATCAAAGCATTGGTTTCCTTTTTCCCTAGGTACATGTAACTAACCCCGGGTTGCTCCTGAAAAAGGGACCGTCAAGGTCTCAGCGGGCCCACCTGGTTACCAAAATTTAAATAAACTATTAGTCACAATTACCTGCCTAATAGGAGCAATGTAGAAGTCATGAAGATTAACTGCACTGTCGACATGAACAGCAGCCCAAGTAACCAGAGCTAGTAGCCAGCTACACTGAAATGACTGAGGTACATTTCTCTCAGAAAAGAAACAGGGCTGTTGGAGTTGCCAGAGTAACTGATCCTTTCAGTTTAACAGCTAGGGAGCCATGTACTATGGAGCTGGCAACTCCATCTCGGGATTCCAGTGACAGCATGAACCTCTCGAGCTTCGCTTTCGAGCTTTATGTGTCACTGGAATACCTCGATGGAGTTACAGCTCTATAAAAGATAAGGAGCCATATGTTATTCTATTTGTTTGTTACTTTGCAATACACTCGTCTAAATTCTAGTACAAAATATATATTTGTAGACTGAAGCAAGTTTGTGTCCGTGCATTTGTCAGTCTCTCTGACTCTAATAAAAGCACTGATGATGTACTGCCCCCCTTCCCAGAAGAAGTAACCCAGGGCAAGATGCGTCTCTTTGCAGATGACACTAAGGTCTGTGACGGGGTAGGCAGTAAGGAGCGGGGTAGGGAGATAGAAACATAGAAACATAGAATTTGACAGCAGATAAGGACCGCTTGGTCCACCCAGTCTGCCCATTTCCCTACCTAATGGATAAGCTGCAGATCCTAGTTAACCAGCAGCCTATTTCTTTCTACCCCACCCCCTAGAATTGCCTTATGACTGTCCCATGCATGCTTGAATTCAACCACTGTTTTTGACTCCACAACCTCCTCCGGAAGGCCGTTCCATGCATCCACAACCCTCTCTGTGAAAAAATACTTCCTTACATTACCTCTGAGCCACCCCTCTATCTTCAAATTGTGCCCCCTTGTTCTTGCACACCTCTTTTTTGAAAGATGCTACCCTCTTGGACTTTGTTGATTCCCTTGAGGTACTTGAAAGTTTCTATCATGTCCCCCTCTCCCTCCTTTCCTCGAGGCTATACATATTAAGCTCCTTTAGTCTCTCTTCATATGTCTTCTGGTGCAGACCCTGCACCATTTTAGTTGCCCTCCTCTGGACAGCTTCCATCTTGTCTATGTCCTTGTGGAGATTGGGTCTCCAGAAATGCACACAGTACTCCAGATGGGGTCTCACCAGCTGTTTGTAAGAGGGATAACAACTTCCTGTTTTCTACTGGTGATGCCTCTCCCTATGCATCCCAGTATCCCCCCAGCCCTCCTTACTGCCCTCTCACATTGCTTGCCCACCTTTAAGTCATCTGATATGACTACCCCCAGGTCCCCTTCCATTTTTGTTGTTGTTAGTATCTCACCCCCCACTGTGTACTCTTCCCCTGGGTTTTTGTTTCCCAGGTGCATTACCTTGCACTTCTTAGCATTGAATCTAAGCTGCCATACATTTGACCATTCCTCTAACCTTGCCAAGTCCCTTCTCAGCCTTTCCACCCCACCTTGTGAATCACCTCTGTTGCAGATCTTTGTGTTATCTGCAAAGAGACATACTTTTCCTTCCAGTCCCTCTGCAATGTCGCTTATAAAGACACTGAAGAGAACCGGTCCTAATACTGAACCCTGCGGTACCCCACTAGTAACCCCCCTTTCTTCAGAGTGGACTCCATTTACTATTACCCTCTATGTCCTATTCTCCAGCCAATTCTTTACCCAGGCTATCATCTTGGCACCCACTTCCAGGTTGGCTAACTTGTATATTAATCTTTTGTGTGGGACTGAGTCAAATGCCTTGTTAAAGTCTAGGTAGGCCATGTCCACAGCCCCTCCCTGATCTACTACTTTGGTCACCCAGTCAAAGAAATCTATTAGATTCGTCTGGCATGACCTTCCCGCTGTGAATCCATGCTGCCTTGTGTCCTGTGCCCCTCTGGCCTCTAGGTACTCGACAATTCTTTCCTTCAGAAGTGATTCCATCATTTTCCCTATCACTGAGGTTAAACTAACAGGTCAGTAGTTTCCTACTTCTGCCCTGCTCCCACTTTTTGTGAACAGGAATCACATCTGCCCTCCTCCAGTCCTCAGGTACCACCCCATCCTCCCATGATTTGTTAAAGAGTGTAGTCAGTGGTGTCACTAGTTCTACCCTTAGTTCTTTTTAGAATTCTGGGATGAATCCCATCAGGCCCCATTGCTTTGTCCACCTTCAGTTTTAAGAGTTCTTTCAGAACCATTTCTTCTGTAAATGGGCTGGTATCAACTTCTGTATCTAGAGTGTTTCTATTGTTTGTTTTAGGTACCTCCCCCTCTTCAATTGTAAATACTGAGCAAAAATATTTGTTTAGTATCTCTGCCTTTTCACCGTCACCCTCTGCCCATTCCCTATCCTTTATTAAGCCTCACTATCCCTCCCTCAGTCTTCTTTCACTCCCTGATGTACCTAAAAAAGGTTTTATCCCCCTTCTTAACTGAGTTGGCTATCTTTTCCTCGGTTCGGGCCTTTGCTCCTCTGACTGCTTTACCAGCTTCCTTTTGCTTTAACTGATACAATTCTCTGTCCTGCTCCTTCTGTGATTCCTTGTACTTTCTGAATGGCTTTCTTTTTCTCTTGAACCTTCACTGCCACCTCCTTTGAGAACCATAGTGGTTTCTTACATCGTTTTGTTTTGTTTATTTGCTTCACACAAAGGCTTGTTACCGCTGTGATGGCAGTTTTTATTATTCCCCATTGTTCTTCCACCCCTCCTTCCTGCCCATTTGCTAATGCATTCCTTAGGCACTCACCCATTTTGGCAAAGTCAGCCCTCTTGAAGTCCAGTACTTTTGCCTTTGTATGGCTTGACTCTATTGCTGTGTTTATTGTGAACCATACTGTTCGATGGTCGCTAGTTCCCAGATGGTTACCCACTTCTACATCTGTGATCCTCTCTCCATCTCCATTTGAGAGAACCAGGTCTAAGATTGCTCCCTCTAGAGTAGGTTCCAATACTAGTTGTCTAAGACATGCCCCCTGTAGGGCATCTAGAATAACCCCACTCTTAGAAGTGGCTGCTGCAACTGCACTCCAGTTTACATCTAGCATATTCAGATCACCCATCAGCAATATCTCCCCTTTATCTGCCATTCTAAGTAAACTTTCTATCATTTCCTTGTCCATTTCCTCCCCCTGAGAGGGGGGTCTGTATACAACCCCTGTGCGGATTGTGGTGCCATTGCCTGCCTCCAAATTGACCCACAGTGCTTCTTCTCCTCCCTGTTTACCCTTTTGTTCTGTTGCTTTGATTTCTTCCCTTATGTAGAGAGCTACTCCTCCTCCTCTTTTACCCTCCCTGTCCCTCCTGTAGATAGTGTATCCTGGTATGTTTACGTCCCAGTCATGGTTCTGTGTGTACCATGTTTCTGTGACTGCCACGATATCCAGATGTTCCTCCTCCATCAAGGCCACTAATTCAGGAAGCTTGTTACCCAGACTACGGGCATTGGTACTCATTGCTCTCCATTTTTTGATGGCTTTACCTTCTGTAGCAGCATCCCCCACTGACCTTTCTACCTTGGTCTTTTTCTCATTTAGTACCCTGTTTTGTAGGGGGAGGCTGGGATTTTCCTGCTGCTTATCAGTGCTTCCCCCTTGAGTAGTTTAAAGCTTGCCAATGAAGCATTTAAACCGATTGCCCAAAATACTTGTTCCCTTCCTGGAAAGATGCAGACCATCCTGCCAGCATAGGCTGTTGTCCCTCCAGGTGGAACCCCAGTCCCCAATGAAGCCAAACCCCTGTGCTCCACACCATTTTGTCAACCATTCTTTAAACTGCACGGTGCAAAGTACCCTCACCTCACCCATGCCACTGACAGGCAGCACCTCTGAGAAGGATACTGTGTGTGCTACTTGTCTTAGGCCCCTCCCCAACTCTACAAAGTCCTTCTGCACTAATCTCATGATAAGCCAAGTCATTTGTCCCTAGGTGGACAATGACGTCCAGCTCAGACTCCCGTGCAACTGGTCTTGTGATCCTAAGGATGCGGTTCCTGTCCCTCCAAGCCATGGCATCAGGCAGGCAGCTTACTTCAGTTTTCCCTGCTCCCCCCAGTTCTATCCCCCTAATAACAGAGTCCCCCACCAGGAGCTGCTTCCTTTCCCTGTGGTGCCCTCTGCCTCCTTCCTGAGGGCCTCCCTTGTGACAGCTGTCTGCAACCTCCTTAGTCTCCTCTGCGGGTGCATCCATACGGGAACTATGCTCCCCCATAATGGTGTACAGCTTGTGGAGTGGAACAACTGACTGGGTGTGCCTCTGTTCCACCACCCTTACCCTCCCTGAGCCCACTGTGGTCCAACTGCTGTGCTTTCTTCGCAACATCTGAGGTAGTGGTTCTGGTGCTCCCTGGATGGGGGAGGTTCCCTTACTACTGTCCAGTGTGGCCTGAAGACGGGCGACTTCCTCCCTCAGGGCAGAGACTTACAGAAGCTACAGGGTGGTCAAGCGTTTAGCAGCTACAATTCAATGCCAGAAAGTGCAAGGTGATGCACATAAGGAACAAGAATCCCAGGACAGAGTACAGGATTGGGGGGGGGGCCCACTGTGCACAACCTCTGAGGAAAGAGACCTAAGGGTCATCATCAGTGACTCCCTAAAATAATCAAACCAGAGTAGCAAGCCTACAGTAAAGCAAACATGATGCTGGGGTGTATAGGAAGGGGTACTGAGAGCAGAAGGAAGACGGTATTACTACCTTTCTATAGATCACTGATGAGGCCCCACCTGGAGTACTGTGCCCACTTCTGGAATCTTCAACTAAGGAAAGCTAAGAACAAGCTGGAGACAGTGCAACGTATGGTGACCAAAATGATTCAGAACCAGCAGCACAGATCTTGAGAGGATAGGTTCAAGGCAATGAACATGTACTCGCTGGAGGCCAGATAAGAGTGGGGAGATATGACAGAGACCGTCAAGTTCCTGAAAGGAAAGAACAAGATAAACTGCGAGGAACTATTCAGCATAGGTAACGGATCAAGAACATGGGGACACAAGTGGAAACTGGCGGGGGGGGCGTCATTTAAGAGGGAAGTGAGAAAGTTTTATTTTACAGAAAAGGTGGTGGAGCCATGGAACAATCTGCACCAGCTGATGTGGTGGGCACCAAAACCATTAAAAGTTTCAAACACAGCTAGGATAGAATGTAGGGCTTAGTGGTTGCTCAGGGTGATAGTAGTAGGGCAGGGAACATGAAGCGGATAGTGTCAACCCTGTAAGAACAATAAGTTCAGAGTTTGTTAGGGTTTATGGGCAGACTGGATGGACCGGTGGTCTTTTTATGCCGTCACTGTCTGTGTTTCTCTGTTTCTATAAACACAGTAATCTTTGATGGGCCAGGTTATCACCAGTTGTTTCTTGTTTAACATGGCCAACCTAATTTTCCATTTGAAACTTGAATACTGTTAAGAATAGAAAGGAACTGGTGCTAACCATTTATTTCCTTCATGCAAGGAAAATGGACACTGGCTTAGGGTTTGTAGAAGGGGCAGGCCTTGATCATCTGTCCAAGCATCTCCCTTCTCAGATGCTTTCTATGATCATATTAACACATTGATACCGCCTTTCCGGCCACCCGGGCACAGATTCTACCCATTAGAATCCTCCTAGGGGCACACAATAAAGCTCTCACAGTTGTCACTGTGTATATTCCTCCTAGAGAGCAAGGACCAGGACTATCCGCTGTACTGGATCTCGTCAGGTCTCAACCACCTGACTCTGAAACCATCCTGCTTGGTGACTTTAACATTACCTGGATTGCAGCCGGGGCCGGGGCTATCAGAGACTCTGTCATATCAGCCAATCTTACCCAGATAACTAGACTCCCCTACTAGAAAGTACTATAAAATGGGGACCAGCTCCGTACTGGATTGGATTCTGACCAGTCACCCTACCAGAATCATGAACCACACTATCCTTCCTGACTCACTCAGTGACCATTCACCTGTTAGCTATACCTGGTCCAACAAATTCTGTAAACCCCTCCCCAAAAACCCTCTTCAGCAGAGTTCTTCGGCGTGGTCAGTTACCACACCTCAAATCCCACCTTCTCCATCAAGACTGGATGCCTGTCCTTAGGGCAATTGACACCAATTCCAGGCTGGACTACTTCATACACATCTTTAATGAAGCCTGTAACTTATTTGCTCCCCTATCAATCAATCAATCAATCAAACTTTATTTAACCAGGCATCAGCACCATTGAGCAAGCTCATTTTCAAGTGATCCTGGACAAGGAACAATACAAATACATAGACATGGTGACACAACGAATGTAACGTCAGAAGGTACGGTACAAAGTTGGATGCTAAAATACCAGAGTCCGTCACAAGAAATGGCAAATAAAAATATGCAAAAAATAAGCTATAACAAAATGGGTACAGGGAGAGGAGGGTAGAAACTGAAAGCAGACGGGGGCCAAGTGGATATGTGAAGACGGAGAAAGGAGGTGATAGCCATGGAATGGGGAGCGAGTGCGTGTACTGGATTCCCAGGGGAGAAGGAGGACGACATATTAATAATTATAAGAGCAGATACATCAATAAATAAAGGACAGATTACCCATAGCAACTACAAGGTTCCCTCAAATACTTGACTAGTAGGGCTTTGAAGGAGAGGAGGCTTGGAAGTGAGATAAGCTTGAATGTGCTTTGCATAGTGTTCCAAAGTGATGGGAGTGCGTAATTAATTGCGGACATTCCAAGGTTAGTTTTCGTTCTGGGCACTTGGAAGCAAAGAGTTGCATAACGTCTGAGACCATAGGAGCCAGAGGCACGTTTGAACAGGCTAGTAATATATGTAGGGAGCTTATCTGTGATGGGTCTGTAGAACCAAATGAGCGCATTTCTTTTTCTCCTTGATGATAGTGAGGGCCAACCCGTCATTTGGTACAGAAGACAATGGTAGGTACGAAAAGGCAGGTTAAAGATGACTCGTAGGGCTTGGTGATAGAGGGTGTCAAGTTTATTTAACACTGTGAGAGGGCAATGATCATAGAGGAAATCGGCCTAATCAAGTACAGGTAGGAAAGTGGTCTGTACTAGTCTCTTTCTAGATTCTGTGGTGAGCAGGTGTTTGATACGACAGAATAGGCCGAGTCGCTGTCTTAGCTTTTTCGAGACTTCATTTAGGTGGCATAAAAAATTAAGTTTGTTGTCCAACCAGAACCCTAGGTATTTAAAGGTATCTACTGAATCCAGTGGTTCGCCCAGAAGCGTTAGTAATGGAGGGATATGAGTGGGGGCTAGAGGCTGCTTTTGGAGATAAAATCAAAGATTTAGTCTTTTTGGCACTGAGAAGAAGTTTATGCTTGATAAGACTATGTTGTAAGGTGGTAAAGTCTCGTTGTAGGTCTTCGTAGGCCAAGAGCAGTGAGGAATTTGTGGAATAGAGTAAAGTGTCATCAGCAAATAGATTTACATTAGCAGCTTGCAGGTGGGAGTCCAAGTTGTTGATGTAAATAGCAAATAGAATAGGTCCCAGTATGGAGCGTTGGGGGGACCCCTCACAGTAGCGATTTCTGTGCTGACAGGTCTCCTGCTGATTTAACTTGCTGCAATCTGTTAGAGAGGTAATTAGTGAACCAGTTGATGGCAAGGTTGTCTAGGCCGATATTTCTTAGGCCCTGTCCACACTATGCCTCTGTAACGTTACAGAGGGCTCAAACTGTTACCGTAACGGTTTGCGTTTACATCTGTAACGTTACAGAAGGCGTTTTCGTAACCATTGTTGAAACCACTTATGAGGTGGTTTGAAACAACGGTTACCAAACCACAGCTCCCCTGTAATGTTACCAGCCATAGTGAGGACGCTGTGAGTGTGTAGTTCAGCACTTCAGTGCAGCACGAACTGCATTGTGGGATAGGGTGCAGCTGTAACGTTACAGGGCACCCACAAATGTGGACGGGCTGTAACAGTTCCAAACCGTTATCGAGACTGTTTGCCGGCAGTGTGGACACACTGTAATGGTTCCGGTCTGTAACGGTTTGGAACCGTTACAGACTGTAAGTGGTGTAGTGTGGACAGGGCCTAAGTGATGTAAGCATGATGTTATGATCCACAGTGTCGAAGGCCTTGCTGAGGTCAAGAAATAGAGCAACTACGTGTTTTTTAGAGTCTAGGGCATTTTGCCAGTCGTTAGTTACTTTTGCAAGAGCAGAAATGGTACTGTGATTTGCCCGAAACCCAGACTGGGCAGGGTTTAAAAGACTGTGCCAGTCCAGGTGATCTCTGATTTGAATATTGACAATGTTTTCCAGGACTTTTGAAAGTGTGGAAAGTATGGAAATAGGCCTGTAGTTATTCAGGTCACAAGGGTCCCCTGACTTAAAAAGAGGTAGGATATGGGCAGTCTTCCATGTCGCAGGTAAATCACCCTGACTCAACAAGATGTTAAATAAGTGGGTGATAGGGGTGGTCAAGTAGTAGTAGCCAAGCTTTACAGTGCCTTCAGAAAGTATTCACCCCCCTTGGATTTTGTCACATTTTCTGATGCTGCAAACTCAAATTAAAATACATTTATATGGGATTTTTTTGTCACGTATCTACACAAATTACTCCACAATGTCAAAGTGGAATGAAACTTCTGGAATTTTTTGTACATCTAATTTAAAATAAAAACCTGAAATGTCTTGATTTGATAAGTATTCACCCCCTTTGCTATGACACTCCAAACTGAGCTCAGGTGCATCCAATTTCCTTGTGAGATCACTCTAAAACTTGAATGGAGTCCACCTGTGGTCAGTTCAAATGGTTGACATGATTTCAGAGGAAATACACCTGTCTATACAAGGTCCCACTGTTGACAGTGCATGTCAGAGCAGAAACTCTATCATGAAGACCAAGGAGCTGTCTGTAGAACTCCGTGATAGAATTGTGAGGAGGCATAGATCTGGGGAGGGGTATAAAAACATTTCTAGGGTGTTGAAAGTTCCCAGGAGCACAGTCAAGTCCATCATTAGGAAATGGAAAGATTACGGAACCACCCAGACTCTTCCTAGAGCAGGCCATCCTCCCAAACTGAGCAACCGAGCAAGAAGGACCTTGGTCAGGAAGTGACCAAGAACCCAATGACCACCCTGACAGAACTACAGAGTTCCATGGCTGAGATGGGAGAACCTGTCCAGAGGACAATCTATCTCTGCAGCACTTCACAGATGTAGCTCTATGGGAGAGTGGCTAGACGGAAGCCACTCCGGAGAAAAGGCCACATAATAGCACGCCTGGAGTTTGCAAGAAGGCACGTGGCAGACTCTGAGACCATGTGGCAAAAGATCTCTGGTCTGATGAAACAAAATTGAACTCTTTGGCCTGAATGCAAAGCGCCATGCCTGGCGCAAACCGAACACAGCTCATCACCCATGTAACACCATCCCTACCATGAAGCATGGTGGTGGCAGCATCATGTTATGGGATGCTTTTCAGCAGCAGGGACTGGGGCACTTTGTCAGGATAGAGGAACAATGAATGGAGCCAAGTACAGGCACATCCTTGAGGAGAACCTGCATCAGTCTGCAATAGACCTTGGACTGGGGCGAAGATTTACGTTCCAACAGGACAACGACCTCAAGCATACAGCCAAATCAACACTGGAGTGGCTTCAGAACAAGAAGGCGAATGTCCTTGAGTGGCCCAGCCAAAGTCCAGACTTGAATCCCATTGAGAATCTGTGGAAAGACTTAAAGATTGCAGTTCACCAACGCTCCCCATCCAACATGACAGAGCTTGAGCAAATCTGCAAGGAAGAACGGGCGAAAATCCCCAAATCCAGATGTGCAAAGCTGATACAGACATACCCAAGAAGACTCAAAGCTGTAATTGCTGCCAAAGGCGCTTCTACAAAGTATTGACTCAGGGGAGTGAATACTTAAGTAAACAAGATATTTCAGTTTTTAATTTTTCATAAATTTTTCTTACACAATAAAAATATTTTTTCCCCTTTAAATTGTTGAGTATGCTGTGTGAATCAAGGGGGGAAAAAAATAATTTCAATGCATTAAAAATTCTGGTAGTAACACAACAAAATGTGACAAAATCCAAGGGGGTGAATACTTTCTGAAGGCACTGTAAAAAGAATGGTGCAATGTTATCTGCGCTGGCGCTTTTTTTTGTGTCCAATGCCAAAAGGAGGTCCTCTACTTGCTTAAATGGAATTGTGGAAAAGTTGAATAGGGGAGGGCATGGTTGGTGAAGGTAAGGGATAGCATTTAAGTTAATTGAGCTATCACCCGCATAGCTTAGCTTACCGACAGGCGAGGTATCAAAGGCAAGACCTGCCGTGGAGAAATGGTCATTGAACTGCTCTAAGATAGCAGTTCTATCTGTATAAGTAACTCCATTGGTCACAATGCTGGCTGGAAGGGAGGCAGCCGAATGCTGACATTCGATTTCCTTGAGAATACTCCAAAATTTGGCAGTTGTTTTTATTGTCTTAAAGTTTTGCCTGGAAGTACCTGGCTTTTTCGGACCTAATTAATTTAGTGCAGGCATTTCTGGATATGCGAAAAGCAAGCCAATCATCCTCCTGGGATTTCCTCGCTCTTTTCCAACAGGAGTCCCTTACTCTGGGCACTTTCTTCAGGCTAGGAGAAAACCATCCAGGCAATCTCTTTTTTGACCTAATCAGTCGAAGGGGGGCGTGTTTGTCAATTAGCCCTGTTAATAGGCTGTGGAAGATGTTGAAAGTCTCACTAATTGATGGAGCTAGGTAGAAGTCCTGTCACCTAATGTTGCTTAAATCTTTCAAGAAGGCATTCCGGCAGAAATTCTTCAGGCATCTTTTCAGAAAAAGTTTGTGGGCCAGTTTTATTTGGGGAGAGTGCCTAATTCAGGCTATTGCACAATGGTCACTTATGTCGTTGAAGAACACTCCGCTGTGCGACAAATTATGAGACTTGTTTACTAACATAAGGCCCAAAAGAGAGCTATGTTCAGGGTGCTTTCTGTTAGGTCTAGTAGGTGCAGGTGTTATTTGGGACAGACCATTAGCATCGCATAGATCCTTTAATTTCTTAGAGCTTTCGTCATTCCAGTTAAGATTAAGGTCCCCAATTAATATACATTGGGAATTAGATGAATCAACTATCTTTTGGAGGTGCTGTAAGATGGCCATGCCACCAGCAGTGGGTCGATACCAAGCTGCAATAAGGAGGGTTTTGTTGGAGGAGATATACAGGTTACTCACCTGTAACAGGAGTTCTAGGAATGGTATATGTTGTTCATCCACACTCATTGGCAGTATCCTTGCCGCTTTAAATCTTGCCGGAAGGTCTTCAAGCTTGCTCCTCCCACCCACCCGGGTGGTATAACTCTCGGCTCCGCCCCATGACGCCAGCTCTGGCCCGCTGGAAGCTCAGGTTGTGCGTCGGGCCGGAGAACAAGTCAGGATGAACAACATATACCATTCCTAGAACTCCTGTTACAGGTGAGTAACCTGTATTTCTAGGGACATGGATATGTTGTTCATCCACACTCATTGGCAGACTCCTAGCAGTTCTCCGGGAGGAGGGAGGCAAGACGACACCCCCACATACTTACTTGGGAAAGAGAACTGAGAACCGAGGCCCCAAAACCAGCATCCCGGCGTGACTCAAGGTCGATGTGGTAGTGGGTAATGAAGGTGTTTGCTGACTTCCAGGTAGCAGCCCTGCAGATTTCCTGGATAGGGACGTCCCTGGAAGCAGCCACCGTTGCAGCAGTATGGCGGGTAGAATGAGCTCTTATCCCTCTGGGAGGCTCCATGCCCGCTAACTTATAGCAGAGATCTATGCAGGAGGTTACCCACCTGCTTATCGTCCGCTTGGCTGCAGGTCTGCCAGATGCGGCTTCAGCGTAGGTGACAAACAGCTGGCGAACCTCTCCCCGAATTTCAGCCGTGCGCTCCTTATAATAAGCGAGCGCCCTTCTAGGATCCAGAGTATGGAGCCTATATTCGGCCTCCGAGGTGTGATTGGGGTAGAACACCGGCAGAGTCAACACCTGGTTAAGGTGAAACTCCGACACCACCTTCGGAAGGAATTTCGGTGGGGGCGGACAACCTTGTCCCTGTGGAAGACCAGGTAAGGAGACTCGATGGAAAGCGCCTGGAGCTCTCCCATCCTTCTGGCTGACGTGATAGCCACCAAGAAGGCGGTCTTCCACGACAGGTGAGAGAGAGCACACCTGTGCATAGGTTCGAATGGCTTGCCCATGAGCTTTGCCAGTACCAGCAGTAGATCCCACGGAGGTGGGGTTCCGACTGAGGGAAATGTGATCAAGGCCTTTGAAAAGCGCCAGACCACTTCTCCTGCCGCAGCACCGACTGCTTCCCAGCCCGCGCCTGCAAGCAGAGATGGCTGCCAGGTGCACCCTTAGGTCGCCGACCTAAGCCCTGACTAGAAAGGGACCATAAATAGTCCAAGATGCTTTGCCAAGGAACAGGAGGAAGGGTCCAAGCCCTTGCCCTGACACCAAATGGAAAACCTTTTCCATTTGAAGGCATAGCATTTTCTGGTCGACTCTCACGGGACGCCTCAACTACATTGAGGACCTCGTCGGAAAGACCCAAAGCCTGGAACTCTAGCCACAGGAACCAGGCGTCAGGTGCAGGGATTGAAGGTCCGGATGGAACACCTTCCCTGATTGACTGAGAGCAGGTCCGGGCGAGCTGGAAGCTGCCAGGGAGTCCTGGAGCTGAGACTGAGGAGATCTGGTACCAGAACTGGCGAGGCCAGTCTGGGCTATCAGAATCACCTGCGCCTTGTCCCTCCTCGCCTTGGAGAAGCACCTTGTGGATCAAGGGAAATGGGGAAAGGCGTAAAGAGGCCCGGGGTCCATTGCCTCGAGAAGGCATCCCCTGCAGCGAGCCCTGCTGAGGGGGCGGCATGGAACAGACTCAGCTTCGCTCTCCATGGAGGCAAACAGGTCCACCTGAGGTGTGCCCCAAAGGGAGAACAGATGCTGTACTACCTCCGGCAGGAGAGACCACTCGTGATGCAGCCCCCATCCGGCTCAGGGCATCGGCCAGGGTGTTGGAGGCTCCTGCCACGTGAATGGCTAGGAGATCCGCCTCCAGGCTGCGCGAGTGACCAAATGGAGAGCTTCTTGCACAGAAGCATGGAGCGCGTCCCGCCCTGGCGGTTTAGATAGTACATGGTCGTGGTATTGTCCGTCTGGACTCGGACCACTTGACCCCAGAGGAACGGAGCAAAGGCGGTGAGAGCTAGGCGGACCGCTCGGAGCTCCAGCAGGTTGATGTGGCATCGGGACTCCCGCGGGGACCAGAGGCCATGAGCCCGGTGTTCCCCCAGATGGGCACCCCAACCCATCAGAGAGGCATCGGTCGACAGAGAGACCGTCGGCTCGGGCGGACGAGCGGGATGCCCTCCTGCAAATGATCTGGAACGGTCCACCACTGGAGACATTCCACATCCCCGTGTCACCGACAAGCTGGTCCAAGGGATCGCAGCGTTAGTGACCACTGGCTGGCCAGTCCCCACTGAAGGGGACGATGTTCCAGCGGGCCCAACGGACCACGCTGGTACAGGCCGCCATGAGACCCAGGAGGCGCAGGAAGTCCCGGTAGGCGCGAATTGCCCAACCAGAAATGATCGGGCAAAGGAGGAAAGAACCTCGGCCCTGTCCGCCGAGCCGCGCTCTGGCTCAAGAGAGTCGAGCTGCGCCCGATGAATAAAATCACCTGCTTCGCCTCGAGTTCCGACTTGGCCTCGTTGATAAGGAGGCCCAGTTGAGCAGACCTGGAGGGCCAGATCTCTGGACCACCCGCCTCCTTCCTGGAGGGAGCTGCTATCAGCCAGTCGTCCAGGTAAGGGTACACCGACCTCGCCAGAGAGAATGCTGTCACCACTGCCATGCATTTGGTGAAGACCCTGAGCTGGAGACAAGCCGAAGGGCATGGCTTGGAACTCGAAGAGGGATCCTTCCGCTCGGAAGCGAAGGAATCTCTGGTGAGACGGACGGATAGGGACGTGAAAAAACGCGTCCTGCAAGTCCAGAGAGTAGAACCACACGCCGCGTTCCAAGGATGGTATTATCTGAGCCAGAGTGACCATCCTGAAGGTTGAGACCTTAGGAACTTGTTTAGGTCGTGTAGGTCGAGAATGGGGCGCCAGCCCCCCGTCCGTTTCGGAACCAGGAAGTACCTGGACACAAACCCTGGGTCTGAAGGAGGGTCCACCACCTCTCTTACCACCTCCTTCTGGAGGAGGAGAGTGATGTCGGCTCGACGAGCCGCCAGTGAGGCTGGGGATCCCGAGGCCCCCCGAGGGCGACACGCCCTGAAGGGTGGTGCCTGCTCGAATTCCAGAGGCAGGCCTCTTCCCACCACCTCCAAGACCCACCTGTCCGTGGTAACAGCGGACCAAGCGGAACGGAAGTGCCGGAGCCGTCCCCCCACGGGGGGACCCAGGGGTAAGGTGACGGGGATGGGGGCGACACCCCTCAGCCCGTCACTGGGCAGGCTTGGAGGAGGGACCGGCCGAGGGACCTCCTGGGCCCTTTCCTCCCTGCCTCCTGTTAGAGGAAGCCGGCGGCTTGGGTTTGGGATGCCAAGGCCGAGCCTGCTGGCCCTGACGTTGCTGGGCGGGCGCAACAGGGGCAAGAAGGACGAAAGGGCTTAGGCTGTGGTTTGGCGCCTTGTCCTTCTGAGCTGAAGAGACCGAGTCCAAGGTGGCATTGGACTTCTCGATCCTCTGCAGGTGACCTTCCACCCCAGGGTCGAAGAGGTCAGTCCCCAAAAGGGAACATCCGCCAACTTGTGCTGGGTATCCGTAAAGGTGGATATCCTCAGCCAAGCCCGCCGACGCATAGCCACTGCGGCCGCCACCGATCTGGCACATGAGTCCCCTACATCCAAAGCAGTCTGGAGCTGCTGTTTGGCCACTGCCCTGCCCTGGTCCCGCACCTGCTTAACCGTAGTCTGCAGATCGGCGGGAAGATGAGGGATGACCTCATCCAGGGAGCCCAACAGGGCATGAGAAAAATGTGCCATGAGGACGGCCGAACTGGCCTGACGAAGGCCGAGAGAGGACGCAGCGTAGACTTTTCGCCCGACATAGTCCAATTTCTTGGACTCCTTGTCAGGAGGTTTGTCCACATCCCTGGCGTTGCCGGCGCGCCGGAAAACGCTGTCGGTAACCAACCCCTCAGCAGAGGGGTGTTCCGAAAAACCGGACAAGGAACCGTGGGACCGTGATACTTCCTGGCCATCCTGGTCAAGGCGCAGGGCAGGAAGCAGGGCGCTGCCAAAGTTCCAGTGCCGGACCCACTATGGCCTCGCCACCGGAAAGGCCTCCGTCGGAGAATCCCCGGTCCAGAATCTCCGTGAGGGTACCTGGCCCGCTTTGGAACGGGTTCGAGCTCCATCCCGTAGACTCGAGATGAGCCGAAGCAGTCCTAGGAAGGACGACGGCCATCGTCCATTGGCTGACCTCCTGAAGACTCCAAGTCCAGTCGCTGGAGAAGAAGGAGGAATCGCCTTCGACCGGAAGAGTCCTCAAAGAGCTGCCTCTGGCCTGAGCCACCTTCACCTGCCGAGGTCGGTCGGGAGTGAGGGTAACTGACAGCCGATGGGGTAAACCCTTAGCCGACCGAGAATCCTTGGTCGGAGCCCCAATTGGTGGCTGTGGAGGCGGAGGTTCCACCGAATCGGTGGAGCAGCTGGTTTTGGCCGAACAACCGCCTGGTGTAGGCTCGGACAAGTCGAGGGTTGTGTCGGCCGTCCGTGACAGTTACTTAATGGCCGGGAAGGCGCCGGAGTCGGCTTATTCCCCGCCAGGAGGAGCTGTTGCAACATAAGGTCCTCGTACCGTCGGCGTAATTCTGCCGAAGCCTCCCTCATCCGAGGAGGAGGACGAGACGCAGCGCGACGCCTACCATGACTGCCGAGACCGAGACCGACCATGAGGATGGAACGGCTGGACCGCTGGAGGTCCGAGACCGAGACCGAGAGTCCCGGAATTTCCGGGGTCGGTGCGGGAGGTGTCGGCCGGAACCGACACTCCCTTCGGCTCGGAAGGTCCATCCGAGGGCTCCGGAACCGGAGGCACAGGCGAGCCCACGGGATCCTCAACTCCTCCCGGGGGAACCGGGGAGAGGGGAATCTCGGCTGCTAAAGGCGACAGCCCGTCCAATGGGTCGAGAAAAATCTCGACTTCATCAGTGGGAGTCTCGGTCAACTGACCTGACGGGGACACCGTGAGGCCAGTGGCCGAAGCCGAGCGGTCGACCGAAGCCGACGGTCGACGGCCCGGGGAGAGGGACCTTTCCCGCTCCCAAGAGCGTCGACGGAGGGACTTACCCTTGTCCCTCTTTTTGGACCGAGAAAAAGGTCCAGCAGACGCAGGCCCTTCTCCTTTAGTGGAGAGGGACAGACAAAGCTCCTTAAAGGAAGCCGTGTAGGAAGAACCCAGAGAGAGCGGGATAAATGCCGCGGCCGAGGAAGATACGGCCCGCGCCGCCTCCTCTTCGAGGGCGACCATCCGCTCGAGCTGATCCGCCGAGCCCGCCGCCGCGGACACCGCCAACCGGGCCTCCTTGGACTTCACCGGAGGGAAACGCTTCTCGGGACGGCCCAGTTGCAATCGGGCAGCACGGTCTTCGAGGACGTAGGCCGAGAAAGATGAGCACAGGTCGCAAGCCTGCGGGTTGTGCTCAAGGCCTAAGCAGTAGACACACGTGGAGTGTGGATCCGTCTGACACTCTTCACCCGCATGGGCATCTCCCAAACTGGGAGTCGACGGTCCATCGTAGCCGCTGGTGGGATCGAAGACTGAAGTCTTTTTGCAAAATATACTTTTAACCGCAAACGGAGAAATAGGAACCAGTCGTGAAACGCAGAGCTGCTAAGAGGGAACCTGAGCTTCCAAGCGTAAGAAGATCTGGGCGGGAGCGAGAGTTATACCACCCGGGTGGGTGGGAGGAGCAAGCTTGAAGACCTTCCGGCAAGATTTAAAGCGGCAAGGATACTGCCAATGAGTGTGGATGAACAACATATCCATGTCCCTAGAAAGCTAGTTTGAGTGCCAGGAATTCAAATTCCTTGCTCTTTGAAGTGCAGACTGTGACAGAGACAGAGTATTTGCTTTTGACATAGGTTACTACCCCACCTCCTCTAGTTGGTCTGTCGCAGTGGTACAAGTTGTAGCCTGTTATATTAATGGATTTGTCAGGGGTCGAGGGCGAGACCAGGATTCTGATATCAAAGAAATCAGGAGATACATGCAGGGGCTCAGGCCTGAATAATTTCTATCTTCTTCAAAAGGCTGCATACGTTGATGTGAAGGAAGCTAATGCCTTTATGATCAGAGAGGTCAGCAGGGGAGTTCAGAGGGGCAGGAGGGCCTGGGTTTAATTCAATGTTACCAGAGCAGAATAGAAGAAGCAAGATTAGTTTCTTAAGGTACTTACTTAGTCTGCTAAGTATCCACTTGTTGCGTTGTCTGGTGGGTGTCTATTTTGTAATGTCATTAACAAGGGCATTAAAAAGTTTTGAGAGAGATGTGATATAAATGATGGTCGAGACTGATAGCTTCAAAGGCGTGGACGTGAATACTTTAGACGGGTCGTGGTGTAGGAAGTGGGAGTGGCCATGGGGAGGTGCTCCTAGCTATAGGAAGCCCTAGGTTAATGAGAGAGGGCAGTCCATGGAGGTCATTAGACGTGGAATTTTGGCCCTGATTTGAGTTGGTAGCCAGGAAGTTAAAAGAGGCGAATGAAAAAATACAGAGGCAACTAAACAGAGTGGAAGCCGCAAAAGACATTTTTAAAGAGAGTCTCACTTCAAATATAAGTGTCTTACATGATACAGACAAAAGAAGCACAAAGTTAAATCTCTCTGCAACCCTTGGCTATCAGGCGACCTCCTTATGAAGCTCAAATCCAGGGACAACCTGTGGGAATTGGTCAGATCCACCGGTAGGCAAGTCGACATCCAGAATTATAAATGTGCACGGAACGATTGCACTAAATCCATTCCGCTACAGAAGTTCAAATACTACAAGGAAAGCCCTCACCGACACATGGGGAAATGGCAGAGAGTTCTGGAACAACATAAAAGAAGTCACGGGGATGCAATCCAAATCAATACCGGCCATGTTCAGGGTTAACGGGAGTACAACACTTGATCCTAAAATTATTGCTGACACTTTTAATGTGGCGTTCACTGACCTTAGCAGTATCCTCCCCCAATTTCATCAATATTGAGGTCCCCCTCACATCTCAAAGCCACACCCTTCCTACCAGCCACCCTCCCTTCTACTTTAAGGCAATAAAGACGCATGATGTTCGCAGGTACGTCACCAAAGCTCCATGCAAATCCAGATCCAATAACCACTTACTTGACCTCAAGCTTCTATCTCTCAAACTAGAAGAAGTTCTGGGGCCTCTCACCAGGATTTTTTTTTTTTAAACTTACTTTATTTGTAATTTTATTACCGTGGAACAAGACAAACAATTTACATACAAACAAGTAACAGATACAATAAATTACAATGTTTTCATAGGCAATTCCATTAACTCATTTCCTGACAAGACTGTCTGATAGATAATGCTCAATAGATTAGGGCAATCAAGTCTTTAATCTTATTGAAATGAAATTACTTTACCCCCTTTTTTTTGTTATGTTACTGGAAGTTATTTAGTAGCTGCATTATATGCATAAGCATTTCATTAAACTTATAACACACCCAGGGCGCATTGCCCTCTACCACAATCAGGGGGAACCAGCTTTGCCACAAGTTGATTTTATTTGTCGACTAATTTACCTAACTAGAAATATACTATATCTGTATATACTGGGGTCTACCATGCTTCACAAGATCTAGAGCCCTCCATGTAGAACCTACCCTAATATCTTGTGAACCTTCTTCATTATGGGATAAAGTCAGATCTCGACTCTGCCATATATAGGATCCAACGCCTCCACAGAATCTCAAACTGGGGCAATCTTTTGTTCAGGGACGCTGTCAATGCCTCCATCCTATAAATACTGATCATAATCTCCTGCCTCATATTTAATGTGATAGGAGTTCGGGTCATCCAGTTTTTAGTTATAGCCTTCTGGGCTGCTAAAAATGAAATTTTCAAGAACTTGATTGTGAGGGGGTCTCTGAATTCCTTTGGAACTTCTAAGAAAAAATAACAGGAGGGAGTCAAAACCAAACCTGGGTCAATTACTGCCTTTAGGGCCTGATGTAGATCCTGAAAAAAGGTGGATAGCACAGGACAACTCCACAACATGTGTACAAATGCTGCCAGGGAATGACCACAGTTTCTCCAACAGGCTGAAAAGTTATTGCCCTGATACTTCACCAGGACTGCTGGAGTCCGGAAATACCTGACAAAGATTTTCCAAGAAAATTCCTGCCAGCTAATTGCTGAAAGGCCCCAGTGGATTTTTGTTCGGGTCCATGCCCAAGTTTCTTCTGGAATCACTCCCCAAATCAAGTTCCCACGCCTTTTTTACAGTGGAAGTAGTGTCACCTTTCCATGCTAGCAAAGCTTGGTATAAATTAGAAATAATGTGCGTTCTGATAGGTGCACCTTCTATTGCTTTTTTGAGAATAAGTGCAATCTGGGGAGGCGCTAAGATCCCAATCCCCAATCCTGTAATGATGCTTCTAATATAGTTTCTAATTTGAAAGTATCTGAATCTGTCTTGCCAAAGGATTCCATACCTGTTGACTAGTGTTTCAAAAGACACAATCTCCCCTTCCTCCATAAAATGCCATATTAGGCGTAGGCCCCTTGCCTCCCACCTCCTGAACCCCGCATCTCACAAACCAGGAAAAAAGGTATCCATATATGGGACAGAAAGTAGTAGATACCTCCACCCAGTTGCCTTTCTGTCTCTCAAAGTACCAAACCATATGCTCAATGTAAGAGTTGTAAATGGATTATCTTCTTGACCTGTATTTAATCTCTCCCTCTGCCCAAGAACAGAGCTGTTCAAGTGTGAAAGGGCTCCTTCTCTGAGTTCCAAGTTTTTCCATTTGGACAGATAGACTTGGTCTAACCAATAAAAGATTGTCCGTAGCTGTGCAGCCTGATAATATAATTTAAAGTTAGGTAATGACAGACCACCTTCTTTTTTCGGGATCTGAAGAACTGAGAGCCGGACCCTAGGTTTATGTGAACCCTAGTTAAAGTAGGAATCCGGGACACGAATAGGGATTGTTTGGACCAGGTATAAAAACTTAGGGAGGATTACCATTTTTATCGCCTCCACCCTCTGTACCAAGGGGATGGGGACAGGTGCCCACTGCTCTAATTCCAATTTGATGTTTTTTAAAATTGGAGTAAAATTAAGTGTGAACAACTGGTCTATCTGAAATCCCAGTTGAATTCCTAGGTATTTAATATGGGTTAGGTCCCATCTAAAGGGATACCTCTGTCTAATTTGTTCTGATGGTTCATAATGTACTTTTAATACCTCAGTTTTAGATGTATTCACCTTATACCCGGCCAGGAGACTGAATTCAGTGAGGCATGCCCACAAATGCTCTAGTGACTGTTCTGGATTTTGAAGATAAACTAACAGGTCATCTGCATTTGTGTGTCTCCACCCCCCAAGTCCCAGCCCTGTATCATCTTATCCTGCCTCAACGCCTGGGCTAGTGGTTCAAGATATAGGGCAAAAAGAAGGGGGGAAAGAGGGCAACCCTGCCTAAACACAGAAACATAGAATTTGACGGCAGATAAGGACCGCTTGGCCCACCCAGTCTGCCCATTTCCTTACCTACTGGATAAGCTGCAGATCCTAGTTAACCAGCAGCCTACTTCTTCTTACCCCCACCCCCCAGAATTGCCTTATGACTATCCCATGCATGCTTGAATTCCACCACTGATTTTGACTCCACAACCTCCCGGAAGGCTCCATGCATCCACAACCCTCTCTGTGAAAAATACTCTTAAATTACCTGTGAGCCGCACCCCTCTATCTTCAAATTGTGCCTCTTGTTCTTGACACCTCTTTTTTTGAAAAGATGCTACCCTCTTGGACTTTGTTAATTCCTTGAGGTACTTGAAAGTTTCTATCATGTCCCCCTCTCCTCCTTTCATAAAGGCTATACATATTAAGCTCCTTAAGTCTCTCTTCATATGTCTTCCGGTGCAGACCCTGCACCATTTTAGTTGCTCTCTCTGGACAGCTTCCATCTTGTCTCGTCTCTTGAGAGACTGGGTCTCCAGAACTGCACACAGTACTCCAGATGGGGTCTGACCAGCTGTCTGTACAGAGGGATAATAACTTCCTGTTTTCTACTGGTGATGCCTCTCCCTACGTTCCCAGTATCCCCCAGCCCTCCTTGCTGCCCTCTCACATTGCTTGCCCACCTTAGGTCATCTGATATGACTACCCCAGGTCCCTTTCCATTTTTGTTGTTGTTAGTATCTCACCCCCCATTGTGTACTCTTCCCTGGGTTTTTGTTTCCCAGGTGCATTACCTTGCACTTCTTAGCATTGAATCTAAGCTGCCATACATTTGACCATTCCTGTAACCTTGCCAAGTCCCTTCTCATCCTTTCCACCCCACCTTGTGCATCAACTCTGTTGCAGATCTTTGTGTCATCTGCAAAGAGACATACTTTTCCTTCCAGTCCCTCTGCAATGTCGCTTATAAAGACATTGAAGAGGACCAGTCTAATACTGAACCCTGTGGTGCCCCACTAGTAACCCTCCTTTCTTCTGAGTGGACTCCATTTACTATTACTCTCTGTGTCCTATTCTCCAGCCAATTTTACCCAGGCTGTCATCTTGGGACCTACTCCCAGGCTGGCTACTTGTACATTAATCTTTTGTGTGGGACTGTGTCAAATGCCTTGCTAAAGTATAGGTAGCCCATGTCCACAGCCCTCCCTGATCTACTACTTTGGTCACCCAGTCAAAGAAATCTATCAGATTCTGCTCTGGCTGACCTTCCCGCTGTGAATCCATGCTGCCTAGGGTCCTGTGCCCTCTGGCCTCTAGGTACTGACAATTCTTTCCTTCAGAAGTGATTCCATCATTTTCCTATCACTGAGGTTAAACTAACAGGTCTGTAGTTTCCTGCTTCTGCCTTGCTCCACTTTTGTGAAGGGAATCACATCTCCCTCCTCCAGTCCTCGGGTACCACCCCATCCTGCCATGATTTGTTAAAAGGTTAATCAGTGGTGTCACTAGTTCTACCCTTAGCTCTTTTAGAATTCTGGGATGAATCCCATCAGGCCCCATTGCTTTGTCCATCTTCAGTTTTAAGAGTTCTTTGAACCCTTTCTTCTGTAAATGGGCTGGTATCAACTTCTGTATCCAGAGTGTTACTACCGTTTGTTTATGTACCTCCCCTCTTCATCTGTAAATACTGAGCAAAATATTTGTTTAGTATCTCTGCCTTTTCACAGTCTCCCTCTGCCCACCCTCCCTCCCTTGGTCTTCCTTTGTTCTCTGATGTACCTATAAAAGGTTTTATCCCTTCTTAACTGAGTTGGCTATCTTTTCCTCGGTTCGGGCCTTTGCTCTTCTGACTGCCTTCCAGCCTCCTTTTGCTTTAACTGATACAGTTCTCTATCCTGCTCCTTCTGCGATTCCTTGTACTTCCTGATGCTTTCTTTTTCTTTGAACCTTCACTGCCACTTCCTTTGAGAACCATAGTGGTTTCCTACATCATTTGTTTTGTTTATTTGCTTCACACAAGGCTCATTACCTCTGTGATGGCAGTTTTTTATTCCCCATTGTTCTTCCACCCTCCTTCCTGCCCATTTGCTAGTGCATTCCTTAGGCTCTCACCCATTTTGGCAAAGTCAGCCCTCCTAAAGTCCAGTACTTTTGTCTTTGTATGGCTTGACTCTATTACTGTGTTTATGTGAACCATACTGTTCGATGGTCGCTAGTTCCCAGATGGCTACCCACTTCTACATCTGTGATCCTCTTCCATCTCCATTTGAGAGAATCAAGTCTAATATTGCTCCCTCTCGAGTGGGCTCCAGTACTAGTTGTCTAAGGCATGCCCCTGTAGGGCATCTAGAATAACTGCGCTTTAAGTGGCAGCTGCAACTGTGCTCCAGTTAACATCTGGCATATTCAGATCACCCATCAGCAATATCTCCCTTTTCTGCCATTCTAAGTATACTTTCTATCATTTCCTTGTCCATTTCCTCCCTGAGAAGAAGTCCTATACTCTAACCCTGTCCGGATTGTGGTGCCATTGCCTGTCTCCAAATTTACCCACAGTGCTTCTTCTCTCTCCTGTTTACCTTTTGTTCTGTTGCTTTATTCTTTCCTTATGTAAAGAACTACTCCTCCTCCTCCTCTTTACCTCCCTGTCCCTCCTGTAGATAGTGTATCCTGGTATGTTTATGTCCCAGTCATGGTTTTGTGTGTACCATGTTTCTGTGACTGCCATGCTATCCAGATGTTCCTCCTCCATCAAGGCCACTAATTCAGGAAGCTTGTTACCTAGACTACAGGCATTGGTACTCATTGCTCTCCGTTTTGATGGCTTTACCTTCTGTTGCAGCATCCCCACTGACCGTTCTACCTCGGTCTTTCTCATTTAGTACCCTGTTTTTGTCGGAGGCTGGGATTTTCCTGCTGCTTGTCAGTGCCTCCCCTTGACTAGTTTAAAAGCTTGCCAATGAAGCATTTAAACCGATTGCTCAAAAGACTTGTTCCCTTCCTGGACAGATGCAGACCATCCTGCCAGTATAGGCTGGTGTCCTCCAGGTGGAACCCCAGTCCCCAATGAAGCCAAACCCTTGTGCTCCACACCATTTTTCAACCATTCATTAAACTGCATGGTGCCATTACCCTCGCCTCACCCATGCCTTTGACAGGCAGCACCTCTGAGAAGGATACTGTGTGTGCTACTTGTCTTAGGCCCCTCCCAACTCTGCAATGTCCTCCTGCACTGTTTCCTAATCTCATGATGAGCCAAGTCATTTGTCTCTAGGTGGACAATTACGCCCAGCTCAGAATCCCTTGCAGCTGTTCTTGATCCTTAGGATGCGCTCCTGTCCCTCCAAGCCATGGCACCAGGCAGGCACCTTACTTCAGTTTTCCCAGCTCCCCCAGTTCTATACCCCTAATAATTGAGTCCCCACCAGGAGCTGCTTCTTTTCCCTGTGGTGTCCTCTGCCTCCTTCCTGTGGGCCTCCCTTGTGACAGTTGTCATCAGTCTTCTCTGCGGGTGCATCCATAGGGGAGCTATGCTCCCCCAGAATGGTATATGGATTGTGGAGTGGAACAATTGACTGGGTGTGCCTCTGTTCCATCATCTTCACCCTCCCTGAGCCCACTGTGGTCCAACTGCTGTGCTTTCTTCGCAACCTCTGAGGTAGTGGTCGTGGCGCTAGTGCTCCCTGGATGGGGGAGGTTCCCTTCCTACTGTCCAGTGTGGCCTGGGGGAAGGTTTCCTTACTACTGTCCAGTGCGGCCTGAAGACAGGCAACTTCCTCCCTCAGGGCAGATAGCTGTCTGCAAATAGGGCAGCATCTCAGCCTAGTGCCGTGTTGTAGAGTAATCGGGTGGGAGACTCTGCCATTAATTTTTACATAGGCTCTCGGGTTGGTATAAATATTATTTATGATCTTGATGAAGGATTCTGAAAATCCAAACCGATCAAGGGCTAATTCCAAGAATTTCCATGCACCCGGTCAAAGGCCTTCTCAGCATCCAGGCTCAAAATCATGCAAGGTGCCCCCGACCGAGCAGCATGGAACAACACATGCAAAGATCTTTTGATGTTGTCTTGAGTTTGTCTACCCAAGATGAAGCCTGTTTGGTCATAGTTAATTAGACTAGGCAGGATCACCTCCAGGCGTTTTGCCAAAATGGAGGCATATAGTTTATAGTCAATGTTCAAGACAGATATAGGGTGGTAGGAGCTGCATTGTGTAGTATCTTTCCCTGGTTTGGGGACTCACCAGGATTTTTAACCTCTCCCTCTCTCTCAGCCAGTTCCCGGACAAATGGAAATCAGCCACTGTCACCCCGATCAATAAATGTGGTGACAAGACCATACACTCAAATTATCGCCCAATCTCTATCCTACCTCCCCAAAAGGCACTGGACGAGTAGTAGCTGACCAACTCACTGACTTTCTGGACAAATATAATATTCTCTGCCAGCGCAATATGGCTTTCAAAAGGCCATTGTAGTACCGCATCCGCCTCTTCTGAAATTCACAGGTGCCATCCATTGCCTTATGGACTGCGTAAACTCAGTGGAGCTATTCACACTGACCTCACCAAGGCCTCTGATACCGTACACCACCGTCTTCTACTTGGCCAACTTCTGTCTTCTGGACTTTCCACTGAATCTGTTACGTGGTTCAAAAGCTACCTTGAACATCGGTCCCAGCGTGTAAAAATTTCGGATGTGCTCTCTGATGCCAAACTGGTCAGCTCTGGTGTCCCACAGGGCTCTATCCTTGGCCCACTTCTTTTCAGCCTATTCTTAAACACCCTCCTGGACTCTTGCACTGAACAAATGATACTTTACGCTGATGATGCAGTAATTCTTGCATCCCATCAGGACAAGAAATCAGTTGCAAAATAATCTACAGCAGGGTTTCACTATGGTTGAGAACTGGTTCATAAAGCATAAATTGATACTTAACCAGAAAAAAAACAAAACCATGATTTTCAGCAGCACCCACAATAAGTATAAGGACCACCGCCTCACCATTAACACCACACAAGGTGGTCCTCTGGAACATGTCCAAACATTTAAATACCTTGGGATCACCCTTGACACACACCTCTCCTATGTTGACTACATTAATAATGTTGCCAAAGCTGCGAACTTCCGACTGGGCATGCTTTTCCGACACAGACGACACCTTACCCCCGAAGCACTGGCAACCACCATCCAGAGCTCCATCATTTCCACCACTGACTACGGCCTTATAATCTATGGCTCTGCTACTGCTACTGCACTCAAACGTGTAACTACCTCTCTAAACAAGGCTTGCCGGCTCATCACGGGCACTCAACGCCTTACTCACAGCTGTGACCTTTATACCCAAACCAGCTGGTTGCAACTGGACAATCGAGTAAAATATCAAACCTGTATAGTGGCTAAAAAGATTTTGATGGGTCTTGCACCTCCTGGAGTCTGTTCCCTCCTACAACCCAGAAACAGCAGCTGCAACACCAGCAGGGCTAAGCTGCAAGTTCTCCAAATCCCCCGCTGCCGTACTATGCAAGATCAAAGATCCTTTGCCTACAGAGCCCCCAGCTGGATGAATGGACTCTATAATGACATTACCGCCACCACCTCACTTGGCACCTTTAAATCCAGCTTCCGCAAGTCACTCATTGCCTCTAGTACCTGTGACTGCCCTGGCCAATAACTGAACATCTATTCACCTATGCCTGCCTTGACCTTCTGCTGATCCCTCCCAGTTGGGTGGTTGACATTGTGTTATGTAGCACTGGCAAAAAAGCATGGTGAGACTCTGCTATTGTTTGATTCTTCGACAATGCCTTCCTGGCGGCACCCCCCCCCCCGTCCTGACCTCTCGCTCAGCCCTCACCTATCTCCTCCTCCACCCCTCAACCCTTACAACCCCCTCACTTCCCCCTGGCGTCTCCAGCCCTTTTCTCCTGCCTTATCACCCTTAGCTACTGCCTTCTTAATGTGTCGATAATTGATTATATGTTATACTGTCACTCTTGTTGTATTGTTGTACCTTATGATGTGGAACCTTTGTAAAAGAGCCCTGGTTCAAAGGTATTTGTAATCCAAGACTGAAATAAATAAATAAATAAAAACATCACACACTTACATGGATGTCCATTTAATCTAACTTTTCTCTTCCTCATTTATAGCAGGTGTCACTGCTTTATACAGCTCTCTTTTTTTCAAACTTGACTGTTAATTACACAGTGTGAATATTTTTTAATGTGATATTAAGTTCTGTTTTAGAATCTCAGATTCCAGTGTGAGACAGCACCTTCTCCGTGTGGGATAGAGGACTTCTGAGTGGTGAAACGGTCTCTCCTGATGTGGGATAATTGGATTGTATGCATTGGAAGAAGTTGACAGAAGTTATCTCTATCCCTGAAATTAGAGGTGGACAAGCCAGAGCAAGCTTGACCCTAGGGCTTGGCTCAGCTTGGCCTCTAACAGTAACTGACAGTCAAGGTCAAGCCAAGCCAGGTATGATCAAAGCACACATTTGTGTCAGCATAAGCAGTTAGTGCAGCGGCTGAAACTTTCAACTCCTCTTGCGCAGCTCATGATGGACACTGTCAGTAGCCATGGCTCAGCTTTTGTTTTGGCTCAGAAAGTCAAGCCAGGCCCCAGTTCGGCTATGGCCTGGCTACAGGTGAAAAATTTCTGGCTTGCCTACCTCTACCTGTAATGACAAGTTAAGAGCAGAAAATGTCTTTTCACCCACAAAAGTTGCCAAAAAATAAAAAAACTCTCAATAGCATCAGAAAAAGAAAATTAATGCCGCCCAGTGGCACGGAGGATTGAGGGGCTTGCGTGTCACCTGCCACCATGCCAACGAACCAGGTTTTGGAATGGAGTCAGGTTGCTGGGAGTTTGCTTGGGGGTGGCAGATCATCGAGTGTCACAGGGACACAATACAGTTACATAAGAACTTACCATAACAGTAGATCCTCAAGAGAATCTCTTGCATTTGGCCACACCTATGGAACTATACCTGCAAGGCACTACGACCACACGGAAACTTTTCTAGCTAGCAGTCTACAAGGGGCTTCCCACTACGACATCAGGCAATGTCGTTCCTCCTATACAAGCTTGGGCAGCCCCACGCCCCCTCAGTTCTTTTCCCGTCGGAGATCCCCTGCAGAGAATTTCCAGTTGGGGAACCGAGGGGAGCCAGAGGTACCCACAAGAAAGAAGGTGAAACAGAAGGTGTTACTCATCGAAAGAGAGACAGACACAGAAGGCCCTAAAGCCAAGGGGGATAGAGGAGGGGGAGTGCAACGGCATGGCCTGATGCACGAGATTCTCTCGAGGATCTATTGTTATGGCAAGTTCTTATGTAACTGTACTATCCTCATCAAGGATAACTCTTGCATCAGACCACACCTATGGAATGAGTCCCAAGCAGCTATAAACAGACAGTCTGGGCGGCTGAAGGCTATAAGCTTAAGACAGGAGGCCTTGGTGCACAGCCAGACTGAACCCTGCCCTGCTTCTATAGGCAAAGTCCAGACTGTAGCGTTTAGTGAAAGTGTGGACAGTACTCCAGGTTGCAGCAGCATAAATTTCTGTAGCTGAAATATTCCTGAAACAGGCAGCCGAAGTGTCCATGCCTCTGGTGGAATGGCCGCGAACAACTGCTGGAAGTTCCTTACTGTACTTCCTATAACAAAAAAGGAACACAGTTGGCCACTCATTTGGACACACTCTATGTAGAAACTAGTATGCCCTCTTTCCCCGGAGGGAACAGAAAAACAGCTGAAAGGACTTCCTGCAGTCCTTCGCATGAAGAGTATAGTAATGCAGAATTCTAAGAACATCTAAGGTATGGAGCAGTGCTTCCCCTGGATTGGCATGCTCCAGATAGTAGACAGGCAGGTGGATGGTTTGATTTAAGGTAAACTCAGACACCACCTTAGAAAGAAACTTAGAAGTCGTACTCAAAGAGTTTTTGTGGAAAACCGAAAAAGCAGGGTCACACATCAGAGCCTGAAGCCTGGAAATCCTTGAAGCATAAGAAATAGCAACTAAAAATAACGCATGACAGAAAGTGTAGCTTGCGACTTGCAGCCAGCTCAAAAAGAGCCAAAGTAAGTATTTCCCCCACAAAATTCAAGTCCCAAGGCGGGACTGGGTTGCGGATGGGAGGCGTCAGATGAAGAATGCTCCACAGAAATGTACTGGATACCTCCAGTCGTGCCATCGTACGTCCAGCAATGGGCACATGGAAGGCTGAAACAGCAGACAGGAGCACTTAAATGGAGAAGTACTGCAGGCTAGAATCTGAGAGGGACCGCAAGTACTCCAGAAGCTGATTCACAGGAGAAGTGAAAGGGTCCAATTGGTGGGCAGCAGCCCGCACAGCAAAGTGCTTCCACTTCATGGAATAAGTGGCCCTGGTGGAGGGCTTCCTAGTAGCCCCCAGAACATTTTTCATTTCATTTTTATTGTAGGATTATAACCATTGAGCAAAGCTTATTTGAAATGGTGACCGTTTATGTGCAATATATAAGTAATAAAAAGACATTTACATATACATAGGAAATACAATCATAAATACAGAAAAAAAGCAATCAGTCATAAGAGTAACCACATTTTTTCTGAGAAAAGTTAGAATCCCAAAAAACATTGTTTTACTGCTTTAGAGTTGAAAGAGGTTTAGCGTCTAAAAATCGAAACGTAATGTGGCAATTTATTCCAGTAAAAAGGAACCATTTGACTGTAAAAGTGCATCGACCTTTGAGTTTTAGTTATAGGTACTGTTAATTCTCGATAAACAGAGTTCCTTAGAGACAAATTTACCTTCCTTTCATGTAGTTTTACTTTTATATACTGTACTTGGGGAACTTACCCAAAGCACTTTTATGTACTAGAGCACATTTGTATAGGTGGAGTCTATCTGCAAAGGAGATCCACCCTAACCATTTGTACATACTTCAGTGATGTCTCTCTTTTGGGCACCTCAAAATTAACCTGGCTAATGTCTAATTTTTGTAATCTACTTTTAGTTGAGTAACTCAATGCTAAGAAGTGCAAGGTAATGCACCTGGGAAACAAAAACCCAGGGGAAGAGTACACAGTGGGGGGTGAGATACTAACAACAACAAAAATGGAAAGGGACCTGGGGGCAGTCATATCAGATAACTTAAAGGTGGGCAAGCAATGTGAGAGGGCAGTAAGGAGGGTTGGGGGGATACTGGGATGCGAAGGGAGAGGCATCACCAGTAGAAAACAGGAAGTTGTTATCCCTCTGTACAGACAGCTGGTGGTGAGACCCCATCTGGAGTACTGTGTGCAGTTCTGGAGACTCAGTCTCCGCAAGGACATAGACAGGATGGAAGCTGTCCAGAGGAGGCCAACTAAAATGGTGCAGGGTCTGCACCGGAAGACATATGAAGAGAGACTAAAGGAGCTTAATATGTATAGCCTCGAGGAAGGGGGAACATGATAGAAACTTTCCAAGTACCTCAAGGGAATCAACAAAGTCAAAAGGGCATCTTTCAAAAAAGAGGTGTGCAAGAACAAGGGGCACAATTTGAAGATGGGGCGTGGCTCAGAGGTAATGTAAGGAAGTATTTTTTCACAGAGAGGGCTGTGGATGCATGGAACGGCCTTCTGGAGGAGGTTGTGGAGTCAAAAACAGTGGTTGAATTCAAGCATGCATGGGACAGTCATAAGGCAATTCTAGGGGTTGGGGGTAGAAAGAAGTAGGCTGCTGGTTAACTAGGATCTGCAGCTTATCCATTAGGTAGGGAAACTGGCAGACTGGGTGGGCCAAGCGGTCCTTATCTGCCGTCAAATTCTGTGTTTCTATGTTTAATCATACACAACATCTCCAAAACTGAATAAAGGAAAAACCTGTACTTCGGCTAATCTTTGTAAAGTACAACTATCTAAACAATTTTTATTATGATACAAAAGCCCCACGTTCTTACCAATGTGTGACACAAGTTTGTCCACATGTATACTGCCTGTACCAGAAGAATCTATCCAATATTCTAAATATTTATAGGAACCGACCTGCTCCAGTTGGACCCCTTATGTATCCAGAATAGACAGATCCTCACAACCCTTAATTTTAGTTGTAGTTCCAAATAACATACACTTGGGCTTCCCTATGTTCATTTTAAGTTTGGAGCTCCCAAAATAGACCTGAAGTCCATCCAAAACCATTCTGCAACTTACTTTGTACTTCAGTCAAAGACACAGCAGCATACAGTTTTGTGTCACTGCGTATAAACAGTATGCCATGTCTGAAACGCTATCTCACAGACCTTTTAAACAAATCAAAAACAGTAACGGTTCTAGGGCCGATCCCTGTGGTACTCCTTGAACTACTGGTAGTGGTGAAGACTCAGCATCATTTATGACATTTTTTTGCTTCCTATGTTCAAGATATGAACATAACCATTTTAGGGTATCACTATTAGCCCCTACTTCTGCAAAGCTACATAACAGAATTTGGTGGTCAACCATGTCGCAGGCCTTGGAGAGGTCAACAAAGATGGCCCCGGTCATCTTGCCTGAGTCCATAGCTTTGCTGACGTCAACCAAGACCCTCGCCACGGAGACCATCGTACAGTGTGTTTTACGAAATCCTGACTGGAATTAGTCTAGTAGGTCATTTTTTTGTAGGTGATCCATTAGCTGCTTAGCCAACAGCTGTTCAAACAATTTAGAAACTTGTAACAATAAAGAAACAGGATGGTAGTTTGTTAGCGGACCAGGGCTGCCCCCTTTAAAAATGGGAACAATCCTGGCCAGCCTAAACAGGTAAGTGGATGGTTCAGCTATTTGAAGTGCTGAATATTTTAGGAGTGAGGGTGTTAGTCCATCAGGTCTGCTACTTTTGTTTGTTTTGAGCCCCAACAAAAGGTCCAGGACTTCATAAATCTCTATCTCAATAAAGGCTAAAGAGGGAATACCTTCCTTTCCTCCTAGATCCTTTGGGATAAATTAGTTTGGGTCTGAGTTGCCAAAAAAATTTCCAGAATCCGCAAAATGGCAACTGAATTTATCGGCTGTGGATTCCCCATCCATACCATTTGTTGTCTCAAAAAGCTGTACATTTATTGACTTCTTAGACTGACTATGGAGTTATTTTATTATTGACCAAAATTTCTTTGGGTCACCTGCCGCTTCATTAATTTTTTTTTTGGTGACTCTGTTTATGCTCCCACCTACTGGGGCATCTCTCAGGAATCCACTCTCGGCGCTAAGTACCTGACCACCCATCTGAACTGCGTCTGTCCGACTACTATATCAGGATCAGAACTTTAGTCTCTCCGGCCCCTTGAGAGGCCCAGAGTCCCCAAGGGCACTGCTGGATTTCTGCAGCTGACATTCGGCGTATGGACTGAGGCCTCTGGTGGTTCCGTCGCCTCCCCGAAGGTAGGGGATTTTTTTCTTGTATGTCCCTCGTCCGCCTCCCCGGAAGCTCGGTTGTGCACTGGCGTCAGGGATGCCCGCCGCAGCTCCGCCCCTCTACGTAGTGCCCCGACATGCGCACAACCCACCGGCTTCCACCAGGGGCCACTACTGCACCGGGCAGTCCCCTGGATCCCTCCCCAGAGAGAGGAGAGCAGTCTACGGATGCTCAATCCTCTCTCTCTCCACTGCTGACCCCCGACAACCCGGTCTCGTTCCCGAACCCGGGTTGCCGGTGTGGCACCCAGCACCTCAACCCTCAGCACCACCAAGCCAGCCACTTCAGTAATTTTAATGTTGTAAAATTCTCTTTTACTGTCTCTGATTGAAGTTACATTAATATTTCATGCTTTCCTATAGGTCTCCTAATCTCTGAGCAGCCCAGACTTGTGTGCTGTATCTCATGCTTTATTTTTAGCCTTTTTCAATTTCCATAGTGGCGAAGAAAACCATGGAGCAGACTAATTTTAATCTTCCTTGTTCTGACTGGCAAATGGTGGTTATACACCTGCATTAACTCCGAGACAAAATAATTACAGCCCAAATCAATGTCTGGAATCAATTTTAATCTCTCACAGTTTATATTATCTAAATCAGCTGCAAATGCTAAGTTATCAACCACCTTTGGGAATAACTACATCATTAGGAGCCAGGCATAAAGATGTATTGACTTGAGGTCCAGATGAGCCAGGGTGCCTGGCTCCTGTGAGAGCAAGCCTGTGCACAGGGTAGAGGCACTGGTGGTTCTCCTGCCAAGTGCTACAGTAAAGGGAACCAAATCTGACAAGGCCAGAAGGGGTCAATGGGTATCAGGGTGACCCCTTCCATCTGGAGCTTGATCAGCACTGCCTGGAGAAAGGGACGAAAGGCGTAAAGGAACCTCCCTTTCCCAGAAAGGGACACGTCTTTTTTTTCTTTTTTTCCTTGGCAGGTCCTCCGTCGGCGTTCTGCCCTGGTCACGGCCCCTGGGCTTCCACCAACCGTCATTTGCCAGCTTGTCTCCTGGTCACACCGGCTTGCCCCCCGGAGGGCGGGGCCGCAGCAATGGTTCCCCTAATTCCAGTGTCGCGGAACCAGTATCTAGTTGGGAGTACTGCTGGCAATGGTGGCTAATTGAAGCCCAGGAAGGGCTTCATTTAGACGGAGGACCCACCTCTCCCTTTTCAGTTTTTCTCCGGGGGGCAGGGATATGCCATGACATCCAGCGTCCGCCCCACCTCCAGTACATGCGAGTGCCTGTGGCTGCGTGACTCCCGCCCTCCTCCAGGGGTCCATTTAGTGCCGGGCACTTTCCCCACCTTCCCCCCGGAGAAGGAGAGCAGTCCGTGGGATGTTCTATCCTTCTCCCTTCGGCCAGCTCTCCAACGACCGGGTCCGTTCTCGAACCCAGGTCACCGCGCCACTAGCGAAATCCAACCGCCATGCCAATGGGCTGGTGAGACAACACGTCTTGTCAGAAAACTCTGGGCCCTGGAGCAAGCGAAAAGAAACGCATCAGCTTTACGTTGAGTGGGGACACAAAAGGGTCCAACTCTAAGCGACCCCCTCTGTTGAAGAGGCCCTGTACAACCAAAGTCAGCAGCTCCCACTCATGCATCCCAGACTGCGACTGGCTTAGCCCATCCGCCAGGATGTTTTAGACACCTGGAACATGGACGGCAGACAGTCCTAGACTGTGTTCTGGAGCCTAGTACCAGATCAGCATCCCTTCCCGGCAGAGTGTGAACGAAGGGGTACCCACTTACTTGTTTATGTCAAGGACTACACTGAAGTTGTCTGTCTGCACCAGCAGATGGCCCAGGGGCAGACAGGTCAGGGAAGCTTGAAAAGCATATAGAACTGCCCTCACCTCTATGATGCTGATGTGCAGGGCAGTCTCCATTCTGGGTTCACTGCCCCCCGAGTTTGAGGAGGCCCCAGATGAGCCCCCAGCCCAACCCTGAAGCATCTGTGGGAAACTCTACTTACGGAATGAGGAAAGGAACCCCCCTTTTCCCCCATTATTTGTTTAGCATTTCTTTCCTGTTTTGCCCACCCTCAGGTCCTTGGTGTGAGTGCACGCGTGTGGAGAAACGCGTGCGTCATGCTCTGCAGGACGCCCCACCCTACCGGTCCTCATTACCCACCTGCGCCGCCACCAGACCCCCACCCGGGGGCAGTAGGACAGTGGGAGGGTGACCTCCCCAGGAGAGGACAGCCGCTGTTAGGCAGCTTGATCCTGCTCCCACCCTCCCCACGCATGCTGGCTCCCAGACGACCCAAGTCCATTCACGAACCCGGTCACCAGCATAGCGCGAGGTATGGCACCCAGCGCCTCAACCCTCAGTGCCACCGGGCTGGCCCATGGAACCGTTTTCAACAGGTGGCTGGGTTCCATCCACCACAGCAGCACCCTGTTGACCGTAGAAGAGACCAGAACTTGCTGTTCTGGGGTGACTAGCATTGATCCCTCTGGAGCCATATCGTCCACTGGGGAATCCGCATGTGCAGCCTGGCTAGAGCTACCGTGGCAATGGCTGCAACCAGTAGGGCCAAGAGCCTCAGGAAGGATCTGGTCATAACATATCTGCTGCTGTAGAGTAGGTGGGCCCGAGTCATCAGGTAGTCCACCCTGACCAGTCGCAAGAAGGCAAAGCCCTGAGCTATGTCCAGTACTGCCCCCATGTACCATAGGCATTGACATGGGGCAGAACTGACTTGGGCAGAATGATCGTGATGCCCAGGGCATAGTAAACTCCAGGGTCAGGAGCAGCCACTTCCTGGATGGGGTCTTGAGCAACTAGGCTTCCAGGTAAGGAAATACGTGCAGTCCCTCCCTCCTGATGGCTGCTGCCACCACTGCCAAGCATTTGGTAAAGACAAGTGGCGCAGAAAAGAAGCCAAAGGGAAAGCTCGGATCCAGTAGGGTTCCCTCTGGAACTGGAACCTGAGGTGCTGCCGTTGGGGAGCATGGACCCTGATGTGCAGATATGCATCCTGCCTGTTGAGGGAACATCTCCCTTGTGCAGCACTGGCAGCAAGCCATGCAAGGGCACCATGCCGAACTTCTGGAACTCGATGGAGAAATTCAGGAACTCGGATCTATGCTGGGCTGTAAACCTGTGTGGATTTGGGGCCGAAAAAGAAATGGAAAGAGAAACCACTGCATATGTATCCTGTGGGGACAGGTTCTATGGTCCATTGTTGCAGCAACGTGCGGAATTCCCCCTCGCAGTGCTGGAACGTGGTCTGGAGGATAGCCTGAATGAACCAAAGGGAGAGCTGGAGGCCACTCCAAAAGTTCTAAAGTCTGGCCTTGGGGAAAAGCTGCAGGACCCCCTACCATCGCCTCCTGCAGCTTTGCAGGAGGGCAGGGGACTTGTAAGGAGCCATGCTGAGATGGTGCCTGCATCTGGGGCTGTGCCACCTCCTCTGGTGGCCTTCATTGTGGTGGAGACAGGACAGGCAGGTCTGTGGTAGATTTGTACTTGCCCTGGGGTGTGGTGACCAGCCTGGATCCATGGGAGGCCCGACTAAGTGGCCCCTTACGTCCACTTTATTTATGAGATGTATGCACATATCCACCCCCAAAGAGCATGTAGTCTCTGAAAGGGGGCAGCCTGGAGGGAATACGCAGCAGTAGCCAACCCAGACATAGCAGGGGTAGGAGCCAACTGTTGCCGCTCTATCAGAGGTATCAGCAGCATCGTATGCTAAGCTGAAAAAGGGGTCTGGGCTGCGGTGGTCCCCGACCAGAGCCATTTCAGTAGAGTCTGCCCCTGGGGAGCTCCTGAAGGGGCCAGCACAGCTGCTTTGGCCCGGTTCCAGAAAATGGGCTGGCCCAGGTCTATATAGGCAAGGGGTCCCCAATGTGGTCATAGAGGGGCCCGTTTTCCAGAAGGCCCAGCTGGTGGGGCTCCATATCTGGCAGTTGGGAACCCCGAGGTGTAGGGACTCTGTGGCCCAATGGGGGTCCACAGGAATCATCCCTGACACTGGGCAGAAGCCCAGAACAGCACATCAGACAGCCTGGGATGGCAGAGGCCCTGAGACACCAGTACTGGTTACAGGTAATGTGGCCTCTCCCAAAGCCACCAGCTAGGAAGAGGAGGCAGGAGGGGGGAGAGAACTGCCTGCCTAATATGCTGGTCAGGGTCCTCCAGGTAAAACCTCACTCAAACATCAACCTTAAGAAGGTAGTTGAAGCTGTCTATGCTAGTAGATGAAGAAGGACCATCGGGGGGGGTCCAGAGTACCATGAACACCGGCCATACTTCCCTGAGGAGAACCGATTGGTGACGTGGACCGGGGGGGTCAGCTATCTCCAGCGGCCTCCCTACCCCTATCCCTCACCACAGAGGGTGGGGGAGGAGGGCATGGTAACCCAGGAGAAGGAGTAGCATAGTGAGGTTGGCAAAGGTCCACTGCGTCTCGTAGCCCCAAATGGCACAAATGGGGCAGGTTAAATGCCCTGGCATCGGCAGATGGCCTGAAACTGCAAAAAAAAATGGAGGGCTGAGGCCCTAGTGTGGCTCTGAAGATCTGAGGGGCTGGGAGGAGAGTTGAAATTCCCAGAGCCCAAGGTGGCAGTCAGAAAGGGATCCCAACCACAACAGGCTGGCACAGGCTGAGACATGCCTGGTGGAACGCCCCGCTGATGGCCCTTAGGCAAAAAGAGGTCTGGGTGGGGTGGACTGGTGGCGGGGGCTGGAAGGAAGCTGGGTGCCAAACATTTTTAGCATCAGTCCAAGTTGAGCCTGGTGAAACTCCCTGCCCGTTGCCTCTAAGTCAGAAGGGAGCGGGTGGCAGGCGTAACGGCTGCGGTGAGAAGGCCCAACAATTGGAAACCTCCTCCTCCTTGAAGAGCAGCAACTCCAGCACCCAATAACAGTAACCCACCCAACCTTGACACACTGGGCTGGTGATGCCTTAATCCAACTAACGGTGCTAAAAACTGACTGCTGTAACAGCTGTGGAAAGACCATACACTGGCCAGCTGCTTTTTCAAGAAACTTTTCTTGGCTATATTCTGATATTGTACTTCTTATGTGTACATACTTAGCATTACCAGAATGTTGATGTATACTGACAAAATTATTTAGGATGGAGGGCCTAGGTTCGCTGCTTCTCAGACAACTTTATGCCTGAACCTTAGCATCTCACATGCATTCGATTTACTGAAAAAATAAAGGAATCTCACAGCCTTAAGAATTGGTGGTGGTGGTGGTGGTGGGGGGGGGGCCTGATCTGGGAAATAATTCTGTTTTAAACCTGACAACCAAGATACGACTTGCTGAGATTCCCATCTGGTATGGAGAGTGCCTTAACCACAATCCTAAAGCATTTTCTGTTATGGCCTATAGCGAAACAGTAATGCTGACAGACTGTGGGTTCCGCAGTGCCAATGAAACCACTTCTACAGCAGCAAATGCAGCCACTGGCTGAGACCGTGTCTGTATCATTATGCAACAGGCTTTACAGAGCGGCCACTGGAATGATACTTTTGTCAGGAGAAAAAAAGAAATCTTCCTGAATGTGAACTGCAGGGCACAGCCTAAAGGCATGAACTCTCACTTCAACATGCAGAACAAAGACCTTTCACTGCCAGGGGATTGTCAGATTTTTGTACAGACTCCTAAAAATGTCAACTTTTAAAATATGAACTGGCTGATGTCAACACAGTCCTTGTATTTTACGGTAATGGTGTATGAAAATGAAGTGTATCGTCTTGTGCTAACTAGGGATACAGGCCGACTTGTCCAAGCTCAGTTCCAGATTCAGTGATATGTTAAACGTCGCCCGAACCGATTTACAGTAAAAAAAAAACAACTAAAAACAAAGAGTATAGATAACGTAAAAGTGTCTTTCATTAAGAAACTACTAGCAAAACAAATCTCCAAGTTTAAAGGTAGAAGTCTATACTCAAACCTCACATCTAATGGGCAACCTATAAAACATCTAAGCTAAAATATGTTCTTTGAAATATGAATGCAAATCGGGAGCTGCCCACATTACAGGTGTGAGGCTAGTAGACAGATGGAGTTCTGTCAGTTGGTATTTCTGCATATTGTGTATTCGGAGCAGCCGGATTAGGGACTGGGGTAAATGGACGAAGCAGTGACAGACTTAAGCTGAAAGTTCTAGGGACACGAAAAAGAAATGCCAAGCACGGATACCAGACGCATGAGGAATTCTGACTTTTGATCTTCTAATACAGACCATTATAGGAAGAAACGTCAACTGTTTACCAATGGTATCCTTGCTACCCCCTTAACTTATGTACTTTGCACCCTTTCTACATTGTTTTTTTTTTTTCTCCTTCTGTAATTTTTTACTTGTACCTTGCTTTTATTGTACACAGACATGCACCTGTTGTCACTAGTTATTGCTGTATCACTTCCTACTGTATTCCCTCCTCCTGGGCCACACATGGACACGATTAAGGCTCAAAGTGACTATCCCAGCCACCAAATAAAAAAAAAAACACTAATAAATGGTGACCAAAACTGAAATTCCCCTCTTAAGTGGAATTTCTCTCACCTTATATTGTTTTCCCTTTATAAATAGAACATATTTTTTCCCAGTCAAACTTTTTATTATCTGCCATGTTCCACCTAGTCCTCAAGCCTTGAGGCATACTCCAGGTGACCACCCCAACCCTAACCTTGGCTAGAACCCTTCTTTCAAACAGTGGGTGATGCATGGCACAGGATCTGAAGCAGCTGCTGGCTGTCATCAAGATGGTGGCATTTCCCCCCCCCCAATCGTGTTATACTCCTTCTCACCACCTCTGACATCAAATACAACCTCTGTCTATTTCAGACGCAACAGTGCAAGCCCTACCCCTCGTGGGGCAGCAAGCTCCATGGCCTATCATGAGGGGCCGCTGCGACCCAGGTCCTGGTTGTCTCTCTCCTTGGGCTGGCTTGTGCTGCACTCAGCAGCACTCCCCTGTCCTGGACGAACCCAATACTGGCAAACCAAGTCCGTTCTAGAACCCAGGTCACTGGCACATTAGTGTAATGTGTTTCCGACAGGCCATCACGCATCCTCCAGGCAATTCTTTTTTCAAGGAATGTACCTATCTCTGGTCAGAGCCAAAACGGTTACCAATGCATTACTATGATATGGAGCACAGAATTAATGTTTGGCTTGGATTGTAATTTCTTTTTTGTACTGTGATGCAATAATAATTCAACAACTTACGAAAGCAGCACAAAGAAATAAATTACATAGCACACTAATACAGAAGCAGCTGTCGTTGGCTCTTGACACTCAGACACACACACACACATATATATTTCATATAGTTAATATACCGTACCTTCATATAGTAAGGGCAGACTCGACGGACCTTTGATCTCCTTCTGCTGTCAAATTCTACATTTCTAAACATGGACTGGCACATGCTGCCACACACACTCATGTGCAGACACAGTTGCCAACCACACCACTGTGCAGACTCCCAACACTGACATTTTTTGCCAATCAAAATGAAGCTGGTTGTAACAGCACTCACTTGCGGTAGTAGGTGCCATCAAACAGCACTGGTAGTAATTAGTGGCACAGCACCGAGGCATTCCCGCCGTGGGCATTGGTTAAAGCATAAATTATACTGATAAAAGAAAAGTTGAAGTACTTTTCTGTTACCCAGATGCATGTTAGGAGGAGGGAGGCACTCTCTATGCACCCGGGAACCTCTCTGTGTGATCTGATGGATTACCTGACCTGAGGTGGGCTGGTGACCCAAACATACATCCTCAGACAGGCACGTGTACACCCTCAGACAGGTGAATGCACACCCTCAGACAGGTGAATGCACACACCCTCACACACACCTTTAGACAGAGATTGACATGCATGCACACTTTTTTCTCTGCGGTTTTCTCCATCCCGTGCCAAGTATTCTTGCTGTCTGAGTGGCACACTTTCCTCTCCCATGCCAAGTATTACCTGGTATTTTAAGTGGCACCCCTTTCCATTTCCCGTGCCAAGTAATCTCTGGTTTCAAATTAGCATCCCCCCCTTTCCACATCTCATGCCAAATAATCCCTGCTGTCCAACTTGCATAACCTCATTCTCTGCATCTTGAGCCAAGTAATCCCTGTTATTTAAATGGCACTCCCCTCTCCACACCCCGTGCCAAGTAATCCCAGGTGTCTTACTGGCACTGCCTCCTTCTCCGCTTCACTTGCAGGGCTCGAAATAACTGGCTGTCCACCCATCCAAGATACCCATTTTTCATCCTGGACAAGCATTTTGTATATGTCATCTGTCCCTGGGACAAGCAGCTTCCAACAGCATTTGTGCATACAGGCTCTAGGACCCAGAAGTGCATCCTTGAGGTCAGGTGGTGACACACGTTGCGTCACTGACAGCCCATCATGTGGTCCACCATGTTGAGTCGATTCCATCCAGACCCCATGTAATGCACAATCCTGTGCAGGTTTTGTGCTTATCAGCAATGAGGAAGATGCTATAGGTACCAGCTGTGCATGCCAAGCCCGAATGTGCATGTGCAGTTAAAGTACAGTTATGTAAGAACTTACCATAACAGTAGATCTTCAAAGGGATCTGTCATCAGGTCACACCGTTGGAACTTCACTGTCAGTGAAGGGGAATCCACACGGAGGATTTTCAGCAGTACAACTGGGGCCACCCACGCCGACATCATGTGATGACGTCACCTACTCTATAAAGGTGTGAGCGGCCCTGCTCTCTCCTCAGTTCTTTCCCCCGAAGACTAAGGGGGCAATGCCCATGTCATGGGGGGGGGAGAGAGAGAGAGAGCGAGAGAGAGAGATGTCCAGGCCTATAAAGAAGACTGGATACACCAAGTAGCCAGTTCCAGTAAGAAGCCCCAAAGGGGGATAGTGGGAGTGAAATAGAACTGATGACTGAGATCCCCTCAAAGATCTACTGTCATGGTAAGTTCTTACATAACTGTTCAGTCTTCTTCAGGGGTATCTCACCGTCATCAGGTCATACCATAGTAACGAGTCCCAAGCAGTTACAGGTGTCAACAGACAGTCTGGGAGGAAGGCCAACCTTAAACGTAAGACAGGAGGTCCCGCAGCACAGCCCTGCCAAATCCTGCACGGGCTCTAGAGGCAATGTCCAGACTGTAGTGCTTGGTAAAGGTGTGGGCAGTACTCCAGGTGGCAGCCACACAAATGTCTGTGGCTGAGACCCCTCGGAAACAAATCACAGAGGTTGCCATGCCTCTGGTAGAATGAGCTTTGACAGCACCAGGCAATTCTTTGCCATATATGTCGTAGCAGAACACTATACAATAGGCCAACCATTTGAATAAACATTGCTTAGAAGCTGAAGTGCCCTCTCTACTGGAAGTGAAGGAAGCAAATAACTGCTTCAACTTCCTGCTTTCCTTAGTTCGGAGGAGGTGATATTTCAAAGTTCTGCACACATCTAACATATGGAGCAGTGCTTCCCTTGGACTGGCACACTCTGGAAAATAAACAGGGAGGTGCATGGATTGGTTCAATGTAAACTCAGACACCGCCTTAGGAAGAAAATACAGGTTACTCACCTGTAACAGGAGTTCTAGGAATGGTATATGTTGTTCATCCACACTGTCTGGCAGGTTCCTTGCAGCTTTACATCTTGCTGGAATCCAGGTCCTCAAGCTGGCTCCTCCCACCCACCCGAGTGGTAAAACTCTCGACTCTGCCCCATTATGCCAGATCTAGCCCGCTGGAAGCCAGGTTGTGTGTCGAAGCTGGGGAGGTCGGATGGATCGTGTGGATGAACAACATATACCATTCCTAGAACTCCTGTTACAGGTGAGTAACCTGTATTTCTAGGGACATGGATATGTTGTTCATCCACACTGTCTGGCAGACTCCTAGCAGTTCTCCAGGAGGAGGGAGGCAAGGTATACATCCCCTACTTGGAAAATAAAAACTGGAGAACCAAGGCCCCAAAACCAGCATCTCGGCATGACTCAAGGTCGATGTGGTAGTGGGTGATGAAGGTGTGTGCTGACTTCCAGGTAGCAGCTCTGCAGATTTCCTGGATAGGAACATCCCTGGAAGCAGCCACCGATGCAGCGGTATGGCGGGTAGAATGAGCTCTTATCCCTCTGGGAGGCTTCATGCCCGCCAGCCTATAGCAGAGATCTATGCAGGAGGTGACCCACCTGCCTATCGTCCGCTTGGCTGCAGGTCTGCCAGGTGCGGCTTCAGCGTAGGTGACAAACAGCTGGTGAACCTCTCCCCGAACTTCAGCCGTCCGCTTCTTATAATAAGCGAGCGCTCTTCTAGGGTCCAAAGTATGGAGCCTATATTCGGCCTCAGAGGTGGGGTAGAACACTGGCAGAGTCAACACCTGGTTAAGGTGAAACTCTGACACCACCTTCGGAAGGAATTTCGGGTGGGGGCGCAGGACAACCTTTGTCCCTGTGGAAGACCAGATAAGAGACCTGATGGAAAGCACCTGAGCTCTCCCATCCTTCTGGCTGACATGATAGCCACCAAGAAGGTCGCCTTCCATGACAGGTGAGAGATGTCACACCTGTGCATCGGTTCGAATGGCCTGCCCATGAGCTTAGCCAATACCAGCAGTAGATCCCATGAAGGTGGAGGTTCTCGCACCGGAGGGGATATGTGATCCAGGCCTTTGAAAAAGCGCACGACCACCTTCTCCTGCGCCACCGACTGCTTCCCGGCCCGCGCCTGGTAAGCAGAGATGGCTGCCAGGTGCACCCTAAGGGTCATAGACCGAAGCCCTTGCTGAGAAAGGGACCACAGGTAGTCCAGAATGCTTGCCAAGGAACAAGAGGAAGGGTCCAGGCCCTTGCCCTGACACCAAATGGAGAATCTCTTCCATTTGAAGGCGTAGCATTTTCTGGTCGACTCCTTACGGGATGCCTCAACGATGTTCTGGACCTCATTGGAAAGACCCAAGGCCTGGAACTCTAGCCGCTCAGGAACCAGGCCGTCAGGTGCAGGGATTGAAGGTCCAGATGGAACACCTTCCCCTGATTGACTGAGATCAGGTCTGGGCGGGCTGGAAGCCGCCTCGGGAGCCTGGAGCTGAGACTGAGGAGATCTGGATACCAGAACTGGTGGGGCCAGTCTGGGGCTACCAGAATCACCTGCGCCTTGTCCCTCCTCGCCTTGAGAAGAACCTTGTGGATCAAGGAAAATGGGGGAAAGGCGTAGAAGAGGCTCGGGGTCCACAGCCTCGAAAAGGCATCCCCCTGTAGCGAGCCCTGCTGAGGGGGGCAGGCATGAAACAGTCTCAGCTTTGCATTCTCCCTGGAAGCAAACAGGTCCACCTGAGGCGTGCCCCAGTGGGAGAACAGATCTTGTACTACCTCCGGCAGGAAAGACCACTTGTGAGAAGCAGCCCCTATCCAGCTTAGGGCATCGGCCAGGGTGTTGGAGGCTCCTGCCACATGAATGGCAAGGAGATCCACCTCCAGGCTGCGCACGAGTGACCAAATGCGGAGAGTTTCCCTGCACAGAGGCATGGAGCGCATCCCGCCCTGGCGGTTTAGGTAGTACATGGTCATCGTATTGTCCGTCTGGACCTGAACCACTTGACCCGTAGAAATGGAGCGAAGGCGGTGAGAGCTAGACGAACCGCTCGAAGCTCCAGCAGGTTGATGTGGCATCGGGACTCCCGAGGGGACCAGAGGCCGTGCGCTCTGTGCTCCCCCAGATGGGCACCCCAACCCATCAGAGAGGCATTGGTCGATAGACCGTCGGCTCGGAGCGAACAAATGGGATGCCCTCCTGCAGATGTGCTGGAACGGTCTACCACTGGAGAGCGTTCCACATCCCCTGGGTCACTGTCACTAGCTGATCAGAGGATCGAAGTGCTGTGACCATTGGCTGGCCAGCCCCCATTGAAGGGGATGCATGTACCAGCAGGCCCAACGGACCACTCTGGTGCAGGCCGCCATGAGGCCCAGGAGGCGCAGAAAGTCCCGGTAGGGCGCAGTTGCCCAACCTGAAATGATTGGGCAAAGGAGGAAGGAACCTCGGACCTGTCCGGCGGGAGCCATGCTCTGGCTCGTAGAGAGCCGAGCTCTGCCCCGATGAATTGTATCACCTGCTTTGGCACGAGTTCCGACTTGGCCTCGTTGATGAGGAGGCCAACCTGAGAGCAAACCTGGAGGGCCAGATCTCTGGACTGCTCCACCTCTGCTCTGGAGGGGTCTGCAATCAGCCAGTCGTCAAGGTAGGGGTGCACCCGGACCCTTCGGCACCGCAGGAATGCTGTCACCACTGCCATGCATTTGGTGAAGACCCTGGGAGCTAGGGAAAGGCTGAAGGGCATGGCCCGGAACTCGTAGAGGGATCGCTCCGCCCTGAAGCGCAGGAATCTCTGGTGTGACGGATGGATTGGGACGTGAAAGAACGTGTCCTGAAGGTCCAGAGAACAGAACCACACATTTCGTTCCAAGCCAGAGTAACCATCCTGAAGGTTCAAGACCTTAGGAACCTGTTCAGGTCATGCAGGTTGAGAATGGGGCGCCAGCCCCCCATCCGTTTTGGGACCAGGAAGTAGCTGGACACAAACCCCGGGTCTGGGGGAGGATCCGCCACCTTCCTGATCACCTCTTTTTCGAGGAGCAGGGTGATATCATCTCGGCGAGCCAACAAAGAGGCTGCGGACCCCGTAGCCCCCCTTGGGGCGACGGCTCGGAAGGCCGGGGCCTGCTCGAACTCCAAGGGCAAGCCCTTTCCTACCACCTCCAACAACCCAACGGTCCATGGTGATAATGGACCAAGCAGAAAGGAAGTGGCGGAGCTGTCCCCCCCACGGGGGAAACCCAGGGGGGAGTGACAAGGCTGGGGGCGACACCCTTCAACCCATCACTGGGCAGGCTTAGAGGAGGGACCGGCTGAGGGACCTCCTGGGCCTTTACCTCCCTGCTTCCTGTTGGAGGAAGCCGCAGGCTTGGGTTTGGGATGCCAAGCGCGAGCCTGCTGGCCCTGGTGCTGGTGCTATTGGGCCGATGATGCCGCAGGCGCAGAAGGACGAAAGGACTTGTGCTGCTGCTGTCGGCGGCCTTTGTCCTTCTGGGCGGAGGTGACCGAGTCCAGAGTGGCACTGGACTTTTCAATCTGCTGGAGGTGACCTTCCAATATAGGGCCGAAGAGGTCGGTCCCCAGGAAGAGGACATCAACCAGTTTGTGCTGGGTATCTGCCGTGAAGGTGGATATCCTCAGCCATGCTCTGCGGCGCATGGCCACCGTGGCTGCAACCGATCTGGCACAGGAGTCTCCAATGTCCAGAGCCGTTTGGAGCTGCTGTTTAGCTACCGCACTACCCTGGTCCTGCTGGACCGTGGTCTGCAGGTCAGCCGGGAGATGAGGAATCACCTCATCCAGGGAGCCCATGAGGGCATGGTGGGAGAAGTGTGCCATCAGCACGGCCGAGCTGGCCTGGCGGAGGCCAAGGGAGGACGCAGCATACACCCTGCACCTGGCATAGTTCAGCTTTTTGGACTCCTTGTCGGGGGTCTTGTCCACATCCCTAGCATTCCCGGAATGCTCGGCAGAGGGGTGTTCCGAAAAACCGGGCAAAGAGCCGGTAGGGACCGCATACTTCCTGGCCATCCTGGCCGAAGGCGCAGGACAGGAAGCAGGCCGCTGCCAGAGCTCCAAGGCTGGGCCAACAATGGCTTCAGCCACCGGAAAAGCCTCTGTGGGTGAATCCTCTTGGTCCAGTATCTCCGTCAGTGGATACTTGGCCCACTTGGATATGGGCTCGAGCTGCATCCCGGTGGACTCTGAGATGAGCTGAAGCAAACCCATGAAGGACGATGGGCTTTCATCCATCGACTGGCCCCCGGAGGACTTCAGGTCAATGGGCCTGGAGAACAGGGAGGAGCCGTCGTCGGACTCCAAGGAGTCCGCGAAGAGCTGCCTGGGGCCTGAGCCACCTTCCACCTGCCGAGGACAGTCAGGAGTGAGGGTGACCGACAACCTGTGGGGCAGGCCCTGACCCAACTGAGAGTCCTTGGTCGGCGCCCCCGATTTTGGTTGTGGAGGCGCAAGTTCCACCACAATCGGTGGGGCAGCTGGTTTCGGCCGAACAACCGGCCCAGGCTTGGGCACCTCGGCTACAGTGAGGGGTTGTTTCGGCCACTCGGGTGACAGCCACTTGATGGCCAGGGAAGGCTTGTTCCCGGATAGAAGTAACTGCTGCCACGACAGGTCCTTGTAGCGTCGACGCATCTTGCGCCGAAGCCTCTCCTCTTCCGAGGAGGAAGACGAGGACGAGCGGCGGCGCCGCTTACTTCGGTGCCGAGACAGAGACTGCCAATGCCAATGGGATCAGCTGGACCGAGACGATGTCTGAGACCGAGATCCTCGGCATTTCTAAGGACAGGTCTGGGAAGGGCCGGGGACACCCGCTCTTCCCTCGGCTCGGAAGCCTTAACCAGGGACTGCGGCACTGGAGGTGCAGGCAAGTCTTCAGTCTCCACCGGGGGAACCGGTGAAGAAGGGTTGTCGGCTTCACAAGTCGACAGCCCGTCCGACAGGTTGAGAAAAATCTCGACCGCATCGACAGGTGTCTCGGCCGGCTGACCTGACAGGGACACCATGAAGCCAGCGGCCTTAGCCGCAACCTCGACCAAAGTCGAGTGTCGACTGTCTGGGGAAGGGGACCTCTCCTGCTCCCATGAACGCCGACGATGGGACTTACCTTTTGAGTCCTTCTTTCTGGACCGAGAGGAATGTCCCGATGGCCCCTCTCCCTTCATGGAAAGGGATTGGCAAAACTCCTTGAAAGAAGCTGAATATGAGGTACCCAGAGAGAGCAGGATAAATGCCACGACCGAGGAAGAGGATGATGCGGCCTGTACCGCCTCCTCGAGGGCGATCATCTGCTCGAGTTGCTCAGCCGAGCCAGCCACCGCGGTAACAGTCCAACGGGCCTCCTTCGACTTCACCGTTGGGTAGCGCTTCTCAGGGTGTCCAAGCTGTAACTGGGCAGCGTGGTCTTCCAGGACGTTGGCCGAAAATGAATGGCATAACTCGCAGGCCTGCAGGTCATGTTCTAGGCCGAGGCAGTAGACGCACGTGGAGTGCGGGTCCGTCCTGGACATTTTCTGCCCCCAAGGGCACCGCCGAAATCCGGGAGTCGATTTGTCCATCGCAGCCACGAGGGAGAAACTTGACCGAAGTCTTGAAAATGTTAAAATAAGTTTCAGGCAAACTGAAGAATTAGGATCCAGTCTACACGCAGAGCGTTAAGGAGGGAACCTGACCTTCCAAGCGGTAAGGAAGATCTGGTATCATGGGGCGGAGCCGAGAGTTTTACCACCCGGGTGGGTGGGAGGAGCCAGCTTGAAGACCTTCTGGCAAGATTTAAAGCGGCAAGGAACCTGCCAGACAGTGTGGATGAACAACATATCCATGTCCCTAGAATTTAGGATTAGGGCGCAAAGACACCCTGAAAAATCAAATGAGGCTCCTTGCACCAGAGGGCCTGAAGCTCTGAAATTCTTCAAGCAGAAGTAATAGCAACTAAAAATAGCACTTTTCAGGAAAGAAAGCACAAGTCACAGGTTGTGACAGGCTCAAAGGGTGACGCCGGCCCACTGGCACATCGGTAACACTACCGTTTGTGACACCAGCAACCCAGGTTCGGTAGCAAGCCTGGGCTGCTGGAGGGTTGGCCGGGGGGAGTGGGACTGCACGCCTGACAGACTGCTCTCTCTCTCTGGGGAGGGGTGGGCTGCATGCTTCGCCGCTATACTGCCACCACCTGGGTGACCACGGGTGGTGACAGTGCGGTAGGGGAAACAGACAGTAGGGAAGGGGCCGACGTCGGCTGGGGACCTGAGCGGAGGCACGTCACAGCGTGCCGCTGTCTCACTGGTCCCCCCTAGAGTGCCGATGCCAGAGGGGGGCAGGACCTGAACAAGGAAAAAACACCCCACAGCTGTGCCTGTAGATGGGCCTTGGCGTCAGCAATCAAGAAGGAGTCAGGGAAGCAGCTCAGGTGCACGCACTCACCGAGGTATGGAGAGGAAGGGGGACTCCTCCACCCTAAGTGGGAGGTTAACCGGGGGGCTTAAGTGAATTAAGAAGAGTGGGGTACTCATCTGGGCTTGCAGCTCCAGCCCTCCCATCGCAAGGACACATTGGGATCCTGAAGAAAGGGGCAGCTGTGGTGCAAGGGGGGATAAAGAATAAGTAATTAAAAAAAAAAAAAAAAGAGACAGGGTCAACTTCTCTAAAATAAAATTCGGGTCTCAAATCGGGACAGAACGAATTGGACGTTTCAGATGTAGGATGCCCCTCAAAAAGGTACAGGAGACATCCAGCTGAGCAATGGTGCAGTCACCCACAGTCTCGTGGAAAGCAGAAATAGCCAAAAGGTGCACCTTGAGGGATGAGTACTGGAGACCAGAATCAGACAAAGAGATCAAGTAGTCCAGAATCTGGCTCACCAGGTAGGTGAAGCGGACCAGATTATGTTTGGTAGCCCAAATGGCAAACCGCTTCCACTTCATGGCATAAGTGGCATGGGTCGAAGGCTTCCAGGCAGCCACTAGGACATCCGCAACCCTATTAGAAACTCTGAAATGAGCGATAACTACGTCCTCTGGAGCCAAGTGTGCAGATGGAGGGACTTGAGGTTGGGATGAACCAGGGTCCCCTGATCCTGAGTCAACAGATTCCGGCAGAGGGGAAGAGGGATCGGAGGTTCCTCTGCCAGCTGCTGAAGGAGCGGAAACCATATCTGGTGAGGCCAGAAGGGAGTCATCAGGATCATGGAAGCCCACTCCATCTGAAGTTTGATGAGTACCCTCTAGATTAGAGGAAACGGAGGGAATGTGTAAAGAAACCTCCCACTCCAGTAAAGGGACAACATGTCTCACCAGAAAACTCTCAGCCCTGGAACGAGTGAGCAGAAATTGGGCAGTTTTGTGTTGTGTGGGGATGCAAAAAGGTCCAACTCTGGGTGACCACATCTGTCGAACAGATCTTCTTCGACAGATAAGAGAACCTCCCACTCGTGCATGCTGGACTGTGTTCTGCTGAGGTTGTCTGCCACAGTGTTTAGCACTCCTGGGAAATGGATCACTGAGAGGGTCAGACTATGGTGCAGAGCCCAATACCATGCTCTCACGATCTCCCTGCATAGGGGGTACGAATGAGTCCCCCTTGCTTGTTGATGTAGTATACTATGCAGAGGTTGTCTGAATCAGCAACTGCCCCAGCAGAAGATGGTTCTGAAAGGCCTGCATGGCACACAGAACTGCCTGCATCTCCAGGACATTGATGTGCAGGGAGGCCTCAGTCTGAAAGCAGGAACCCTGGGTCTGAAAGGGACCAGATGGGCCCTCCAGACCATCCCAGAAGCATCCGTGGTAAGGATCTGCTGAGGGGAGGAAATCTGAAATGGAACCCCTTGTAAAAGGTTCTGGGGTACCACCCACCTCTGAAGCACCCAACGAACGGGGGGGAGACTAGGACTAACTTGTATAATTCGTCCATCCGCTGGTCCCACTGCACCCTGAGGGTCCACTGAAGGGTGCGCATGTGGAGTCTGGCCAGAGGAACAGTGGGAATGGCAGCCACCATTAGCCTCAGAAATCTTAAATAGAGTCTGGCAGGGATATACAGACTCTGGACCACCTCCTGAGCCCAGGCCATGAGGCACTCTGCCCTGCTCAGAGCGAGGAGAGGTTTCCCCTGCAGAGAGTCCAGAACCGCCCCTATGTACTGCAGTCTCTGGGATGGGACCAGGACAGACTTGGGCAAGTTGACCGTAATGCCCAGGGAAAGGAACAGCTGGAGAGTTCTGTTTAGGGTCTCTAGAAGCTGGTCCCTGGATGGTGCTTTTAAGAGCCAATCGTCCAGTTAAGGGAAGACGTACATTGCCTCCCACCCGAGGGCTGCAGCTACTGCTACTAAGTACTTGGTAAAGACTCGTGGCGCAGAGGACAAGTCAAAGGGCAGCACTTTGAATTTGTAGTGTTCGCCCTGAAAAAAGGAACCAGAGGAACCTCTTGTAAGGAGGAAACACTAATATGTGTAGGTAGGCATCCTACATGTCCAGAGAGCATAGCTCGTCACCCTGCTTTAGCAGGGGCATCAGACTGGGCAAAGTTACCATGCGGAACTTTCTGTACTGGATATACAGACTGAGGTCTTTTAGATCCAGAATAGGCCTCAAATCTCCCATCTCATTGGGAACCAGAAAGAATCTGAAATAAAACCCTTTATTTCTCTGACATCTGGGCACTGGCTCTATGGCCTGTTTGAGCAGAAAGGAATTGTACTTCATTCCCAGAGCACAGGTAAGTGGTCCAGAGGATAGTAGGAGGCTGCTGGAGGGGGTCTCCGAAGGAAACTCCATGAGTTTCAGGGTGTGACCCCTTTCAATCAATTGCAGAATCCAAGCATCTGAAGTTATGGTTCTGACAAGGAGTCAAGATGAGGTGGATCCACTCCCGGGGCTGATCCATCACCTCTGGGACGCTTGGCAGCAGCTCCAGCACTGGAGGGGGCAGGGAGGGCAGCGGAGGCACTTCTTTTGCCTTGAGGCCTCGAAGCTGGTCCCTGTCTGTTAGGTGCCCAACAAAAAGGAGGGTGCTGTCTGCCTTTCTGCTGTGGCTGGGAGTGATACAGAGAGTGGACAGACTTAATGACTTTGCCAGAGGCCTGCAGATTATTAATTATCTCCTGGACATTCGGGCAAAAGAGTTTGGTCCCATTAAAAGGGGCATTCAGCACTTTTTGCTGAACGTCCATGGCAAAGCCAGAAACCCACAACCAGGAGTGCCTACATAGGCATATACCTGTGGCAGCAGCCCTTGCAACACTATCTGCCAAGTTACATAGAGCTCTCAGATGTTTACTGGCATCTTCTGCAGTCTGTAAACATTGGAGAAGCTCCTGCTTCTTAGAGCCCTCTGGAAGAGCTTGGGCAGCAGCCTTGCCCTTCTTCCAATTGATGTTCTGCTATTTCACCATGTGAGACAGGTAATTTGAAATCCTCAAACCTAATGTGGTGGAGGCATAAACCCTCTTACCCCAAGGTCAATTCTGTGAAACTCTTTATCTGGGGAGAGGGAGCTAAGGTGCTTGGGCACCTTAGACCTGTCATGGGCAGCCTTAATAACCACTGAGTCAGTCTCAGGTAGGGCGGCATAGTAAGAAAACCCTTGAGGGGCATTATACAGTTTATCCACCCTCCTGGGCATAGCCAGCACCATAACTGGGCGGTGCCCAGCTGCAGTGGCAGCATTCCTCAAAGTCGACAAGCTAGGAGGAATGATCTTTGGAAGAGACTCAGGGATTTCCAGGAAATCAAACAACTCTTTCCCAGTGATATCCTCCTCCTCTGTGTGAAACCCGATTGTAGAGGACAACTGCTTTATGATATTAAAGAAGGTGGGGTCCTCTGGAGGAGACTTAGGGGTGTGTCTGACTGAGTCCTCACCAACAGCGAAAGCAGTAGACTTGCCTGAGAGGATCTCTTCCTCCTCCTCATCATCAGGAAGAATGAAATCAGGGTACTACTCCTCTTCGACGTCAACCTCCTCAAGGTCTAAGCCTGATGAGCGATGCACTGTCGAACCGCAGGGAGCATCCATTGGTCGACGCCAAGATGGCGCAGGTGATGAAGGCCAGAATGCCCCAAGCTGATTCGCAATAACAGAAGTGAACTTGGTGAGGATCGACGAGTGTCAAACCCCACGTCAGCAGCGAGGGGGGGGGGGAGTCGTCGACAAAGCTGGGGGCGAAGACTCAACGGTAGGGCCCTGAGAGCCAGAAGAGGTAGTTGCCAGAGGGCCTTGAGGCACACCAGGCCTCATCGGGATGGTCATCAATGAAGGAGGGGCCAACGACCCAGAGGTCGACCTCCGGCCACCCTGAGAATTGGACGGTGGAGCTGTTGGTATGGGCCTGGTAGGAGCAGAGGCCTGGACTGCAGATTTGTGTATCGACGCCACAACTGTCGGCGAAGAAGAGGCTATCAGGGAACGGGACCATAGCCAGTGGTCCCAATCCCTGTCTTTTTATGACTTCTCGCGAGGACTTGTCTCGGGCCTTAGAGGCCTGGCAGCTCGATGACCCTGCCAGCGAATGAGAGGCTGGGACCCCAGAGGAACTGGCTACATGATGTTCCATTACGAAATTTTTAAGAGCCTTCTTTCTTCATCTAAGGGTGGTTTGATTAAACTTCTGGCAGAGCTCACAGTCAGAAACTTCGTAGTCAGGCCCAAGACAACAGACAAAGAATGCTCTTCTGTAGAAGCAATCTTCTTTCCACAGCGGCAGTGACAGAAAAGAGATGCAGAACGAGTAGTTCTCGACATAAACTAAATAAAGCAATCTCCAAAGAAAATAGATTTCAGGGTAAATACAAAAGAAAATATTCGCAGACAAAAAAGGCGCAAAACTCTGTTGGAGCTTCCACGGAGACCCATGTAGACTGAGTTGATGGTGGGAAAGAACTGAGGAGGGAGGGCCGATCACGCCTTTATAGAGTAGGTGTAGATCACACATGATGTCGGAAGGGTATTCCCAGCTGTACTGCTAAGAATCTTCTGTGTGATTCCCTTCACCCCACAGCGAAGTTCCTACGGTGTGACTTGATGACTAAGATACCCCCCAAAGAAGATCTGTTCTTGCTTACCTCTGCTGCTGGGTTCCTCATTTCTTTTAGGAACTCTGTGGAGGAGCAGGGCAAGGTGAGCACACATCTCAGTTTCAAACAAGAAAGTCTCTTTTAGGGCTAGGGGAGAAGTTTTAAAACCCTCTTGTGCAAGGGTAGCTAATCAGAAATAACTTCATTTAGCCCTTTTAGGGGCTAGTACACCAGAAAAAAGGTCTGAAGGTCCTTGTCAGCAGGCCTATTCAGCACTGGCAGTCGGGCCCATTGTGAGGCTGCAAGTACAGCAGCAGAGATCTTGGAGCCTGCTACCTTGCACTTTACAAAAACAATGTATTTAGCAGTTACAGCATATTTTATGCAGTAGCCTTAGCAGGACAAGGATAAAGAAATACCACCAGCAGGGCCGCAGTAATGGGGGGGAAGTGGGGATGTTGTCCGGGGCCCCGAGCTCAGGAGGGGCCCACCTGAGGAGCTGGCATTAACCCTGGCATTAGCTGGTCTGGGAAACGGGCCCATTTCAAGTGACTTGTCCGGGGCCCCAAAATTCATAGCTGCAGCCCTGACCACCAGATGCAGTGCTTGACTGTGAGGAGGGACAATTATGAGGGGAAAAGAGACAAGTCCATTTCAGGGCCAGGTTAAGGGTAACCATCAGTGCCACAAGAAAGAATTTAATGGCACTATGGACCCTCTAAGCTGCTGTTGTCCATCATATGTTTAGCGGTGGAGGCTCTGTAAATCATCCTTGCCAGGGCTTGGCTGTCACAGGAGTGGGGGCCAGGTCCTAATGAACCAGCAGCACATGTGCTGGATAAATACCCAGTGCCTGTCCATCAGACTGAGCGGAGAGGGCTATGGGGGCTCACAGGAGTTTAAGCCTTCTCCTTTTCAGGGGTCTGCTGTCACAGGAGTGGTGACCAGGTTCAAGGGAAACAGCAGCATGTCTGCAGGAAAAAATGATTTACTTAAAATAACTCTGAACAGGTAAAAGTTTTGTGGGACAGGCAACATTTACATCTCACCTGTCCCTTGGACAGCAATTCCCCCAAAAATATTTCTAGCCCTGAATCCCTGATATCTAAGTGACACCCCTTACCGCTCCCTGTTCTGTGCCAAGTAACCAAAGGTGTCAAAATGGAAATGCCCTCTCCACATCCTGTGCCAACTAATTCCTGGTATCTAAGTGGCACTCCCTCCTCTCCCATGCCAAATAATCCCTTGTGTCTAAGTGACACTCCCACCCTCTCCACATCTAATGCCAAGTAATCCCTGGTATCTAAGGGGCACTCCCACCCTCTCCACATCCAATGCCAAGTAATCCCTGGTATCTAAGGGGCACTCCCACCCTCTCCACATCCAATGCCAAGTAATCCCTGGTATCTAAGGGGCACTCCCACCCTCCACATCCAATGCCAAGTAATCCCTGGTATCTAAGGGGCACTCCCACCCTCTCCACATCCAATGCCAAGTAATTCCTGGTATCTAAGGGGCACTCCCCTCCCTCCCTCTCCCCATGAGAAATGATCCCCGATGTCAAAGTGGCATCCCCCTCTCCACATCCCACACCAAGTAATCCCTGGTATCTACATGGCACCTCTGCTACAACGGAACATATCAGTGCATACCATATACAGCTGTGTGATATATATTAGTTTTCGAGCTTTCCTATTAGACGTCATGCAAACAGCTACAATGTATCAATATACTCTGGTATATAACAATCTAATGGTTTGTAATTAAGTTATATGGCAGGCTGAGGTAATGAGGGGACAGCTGTGCTGGTCTCTGGCATGGGAAGGTGAAGACATTTGACTGAAATACTACTATAAAACTTTGCTGCCACTCCCTGCCCTCAACACTAAAACAAAGATGTCTAACTTAACAGCACCAAATAAGATTAATAAAGTTTGCACAGTGACTTCCAGTGACATCATGGGAATCGGCCACATAATAGTGGAGCTCCTCAAGCCACGGGCAATTAACTTCGCTAAAAAATCATTAAAACCCTCTCCAGCACTTCAAATACCACTCACCAAGGTTGACAAGGATGGCGACTGGTTGCAGGAGGAAGCTGCTTTCAAAGGCAGCAAAACTAAAAGCGTTAATGGTGGAGGATAACAGTGCAGGCACAAACCCCAGCATCAGACCAGGATCCTCGACTCTGAGTAAGGAGGGCCAAAACAGTGTGGTTGGCGGAGTGGACCAGGATGTGTCGCTTTCCACATTAGATGCAATAATGCTGACGATCCATAGGGTGGACACATCAGTAACGGATCTCAAACTGGACCTCAAATAAATCGAAGTCAGCACGACAGCAACTGAATCAGCGGTGGTAGGGTTAACAGAAATGGTCAGTATTCACAGCTGGACCATCTTATACCTACTGACCTGTGAGACAGCGCCAAACCTACCGAGTTGATCAAGAGAATCGGTCATACCAAAATAATATTAGGATCCATAGGGGAGCCACAGCATGCCTAAGAACAGGGAGAAATCCTTTTGCTTTTTTCTCTGCCGGGTGGGGGGTGGAGGGGTGGTGTGTGTGTGTATGTGTCTGGTGCGCCCGTGGGGAGACCAGGCCATGGTTGGCCCAGCGTGCCCATTGCTTGCCTCAAGGCATGACAGGCCATAAGGAATTCATTGTCCACTACAGTACAGCCAAGCACTGGTGTGGGTGGTCCCTTCAGAAAACTTACTGTGGTGTACCTAAGACACGCAGAGATACTGTGTCAGGTTTTGTCTTTCCTATGACAAGCTCATTCCAAGCATCTTTTATGGGGGTGGAAACTGGATGGGGGAGAAGGGATGTGACTCCTCATCAGGGGCACATCAATGGGCCTCTTGCTGCCCACCAGTTTTGGTGCACTCCACCGGGGGCAGGGGGTCTTGTAGGTTCAGTGGCGGCAGACCTTCACACTCTCATATTATGTACTGCCTATTGAGAACGTTAGCTCCCATTACATTTACTGCCCATGGCTTGGAATGGCACGTGGGCCTTTTTATACACCCGGCATTTTCAGTGGTCTTTCCAAAGAGCATTGACCTGAGTACACTACTGACCCCTACATAAGAGGTCAGGCTTGCACTACATAACAAGCATCCTAGCCATACAGCCATTCTCTGCCACTGCAGACTCAGGCAGAGTATCGTAAAACCTAGGAAGTATGCTAGAGCTTCTCATATGGTACTGGCAGCCAAGATACAGTATGTTTTAACTGCACCAGTTGTGCTTTTTTTTTTTGCTGCACATCTGTTCTTTGTTTTATTGATTTCCAAGGGTGACACAGACACACAGTGTTATTAAGAATTCCTGTGTGCAGAGTGTGGGGGGGGGAGTTCTCAGGCACCAGTTTATGCGACAGGATACCTATGTCCCACCATTACAGCAAAAATCATTAAGATGGGCAGTTTTAACATGGGTCCCCTCAATGTCCAAGGGATTAACTCTGCTGGGAAAAGGACGACATTTCTCTCTTATCTAATACAACTTCAATGTGACGTAGGGTTCATACAGGAAACCAGACTCTCAGACACAGACCACATAAAATTGCGCAGAATGTGGATTGGGAGGGTGGTGGCAGCATCCCAGCACTCAGGTAAAAGGGCAGGAGGCGCTATTCTCAGTCAGTATATTCCCCTGAATATATTGCACACAGAGGCCCTGGAGAATGGCTGAATAGTCCTGGTGATAGAGATTTTTGGCCATAGGTTACACCTCCTTAACGTTAATGCCCCAAATGCTGACACACCTGCTTTTTTCCAGCGCTTATTTCACAAAATTGCATCTGAGGGGGAGGACTATAACTGTGTAATACAGCCCCACATAGGCAGCACTTCTGGAAGAACTTCCACTAACAAATTAATGAGTGACTTCCAGTTCCGCCACGGCCAACCAGACAGCCTAATTACAGAGCTCCCACCTCGCAGGATAAAAATAAACAATTTCCCGGCTGTACAATGTGAGCGGATGTGAGTAGTGACAACTCTTGACACAAGTTTTCTCTTGAAACTGCACCAATTGATGTAGTGTGACTTTTATTAAAGTAAACACAATAAAGAAAACTTCAGGAAAACAAAAAAATAAACTTAATTCCAAAAGAAATAGCTTCAGATACTCTTCTGTGAAAAAGAACAAATGTCACAGAGTGGTACTAGCTCCCTCTCAGCATGACCACCATCATCTGTGCTCCACAACCTATCTGACCACATACTGAGTCCAAGTCTTTTTATATACTGAAAACCGTGACATCATCAATCATGTGATCCGCCCCAATCTAATACAGAGAATAATCCTATACTAATACAAGAAATGAGGCTTCAGACTCTGCTAGATCTATCACACTTGAAGAGTACTGCATAATCTTTACAAACTATAAAACAGCATTATTCATAGAAGAAATAAATAGAGATGAATAAGCAAGGGTCCTATAATGACCCTTGTCTGCTCTTCCAAATCATGACATCACCATGAATGTATAATAAATAGAGTCCACTAGGGGGCCTCCAGCCCTTAAGAAAACTCATTTTCATCTGAGCAGGCATCAAGGGCGCATCTGAGTAGGCCTCAAGAGCACACAGGTACCTCCTTTATTTCTTGCTTAAATTAACTTGAAAACAAAACATGCCCTAAGAATGTCATGAAACAGTTCTTTATCAGAACCTTTAAATGCATTACCAACCACAAAACAAGGCTGGTTTCTAAGAAGTATTTTCTTAAGTTTTAAGCCCCAAAAGCCTCCAAAAGTCTCAGTCTATATGCAATATAATTTACACCCTAAACAAGTGAACAGCACCACGTTGCAGTACAGATATGGGAGGGTATATAGGGCAAGGGAAAAGTACTGATGAGAAGTGTGCACGTAATTAACAGGGTCTGTTTGGGAATATGAATGCATTTATCAAGTGGTGCAAAGCAACCACCCCTTTTCTATTTTCCAACCAGGCTTTGCTTTACTGCATTTTACTTAAACAGTATGAATTATTTTCCAAGCTTCCCTTTTTAAAACTGAAAGGGACATAACTTAATTTGATTACTTCCCAATATTTATTTAGCCAAAACAGGCAGCTAGATCAGCCTCTACAGTATCACCACCTAGACAAAAAGTAGAAAATTAGCGGGTTAGAAAAGAGAAGAATATCACAATAGGAGACCACCCCATTGTGGTAGAAATGTGAAAAAGGACAAGTGAGACCTAAAGAAAAGACGAGTACTACTGCAGTAGATTTTTTTAGAAATAGGGTCCAGGGTAGAGAGGAGTGTCTAGTGGTGATGGGGCACAAAAACTGTCACATACAACCTCTACAAAACGACAATTATGCCAGCAAAAGGGGATATGAAAATGCAGAAGAATATGAGAGACAGCGGCCAAATGACGATAGACGGTTCCAGATACAGGCTTCTGCCAGAGGAGCACAGTGTGAGCCCACCGCCGACTTGCCAGCCGACACAGGCTTCAGCACTAACAGACGACAATGACCTGCATAACAAAACACAGATGGATACAATTTTATCAGAAATCCTAGAGATGAGGAAGGAGAACAAAACTGAATTCCAAAAAATTTACAGACAAAACTAGCAGATGTACATATGGCCCTAAAGGAGGTAGACAGTCGAGTTTCGAGACTGGAAACTGAAGAATCTATTCATACGGAAGCCTTAAATGCGGTTTTACAACATGTTGATTCTCTACAAGCAAAGTGTATTGACCTGGAAGCTAGGTCTAGAAGGGACAATTTGAGGCTATCAGGTGTTCCTAAGGGAACCGAAGTGGGCAATATGGCACAATTCATGCAAGACCTATTTATTGCAAGAAGTACTACCCGTCCCCCTAATATTAAACATTCGAATTGAAAGAGCTCATAGAACTCTCGGACAGAAGCCTAGTGATCCATCAGCCAGACCCAGATAGATACTGATGAAGTTCTCCAGCTATGCTACAAAAGAGGAAATTCTTCGGTTGGCATGGCAAATGGGGGAAATAAAGTATAATGGGGCCCATCTTTACCTCAATCAGGAGTACCCGCCTGAGATTCAACAACTGCGGCTCCAATACCGACCTGCAATGAAGGCCTTGCGCTCCAGAAGATCAGATTCCAAACACCCTACCCTGCGAAGATTAGGGTGTTTTGGGAGGATGGCGTGCGTCTATACACGACTCCCGAGGGGCAGAAGAGGCACTCAAGAAGAGAGGGATTTTGGTGGGAAAATACCAGACGTCAGCGACTCCAGCCATGCAGGGCAACCTTCAAAGAATTAGAAGTCAGTTGCAAGGGGGACTGGAAAAGCAGCCGGACGCGGCCTCCTCTTGGAGAACCCAAAGTAACATCAGAAGGAAGTTGCAGGGACCGAAGGCTCCACAACTGCTGTGCGAACAGCAAGAGATCAACACCTGAGGAGTGGACAGTATCGAAGTGCAAGGTTTACTTTTTCTTTCTTGTGTCCTCGAAGGGGTTCTCTCAGTGGTGGCTGCAACATACTGACTGATGTCACGTCGCTGCACTGAGACGAACCAGATCAGTGCTTGGCCTACAAGGGAGGTTGCGGGGGGGATGGGGCTGAGACATTACCCGAGGACTATTCCTGTGTGACTGAGAGCAAAACGGGACACTGCAAATTATATTTACAGTACTTAAAAGCTGAACTGTCCACACATAAATCAAATTACTGGGTAAAAGCAGATCTTCCTATGGGTCATAGCAGATGACTAGCTAAAGAATGGGGGTGGATATGCATATGCATATTAACTGGATTCTGCAGTTGTATTCCTGTGTGACTGAGAGCAGAACAAGACAATGCGTAATACGATTAATTTAAAGTTGAATTTATTAAACATAAACTGAATTACTGGGTAAAGGCAAAACTACCAATGTGCCATAGCAGATGACACGCTTTAAAGAATGGGGTGGGGGTGTTATGATTAACAGAATCAAGGAGTTACAGCTGTATGCATATTCAGTGAACTCTGCAGCTGTACAACCATATCCTGTGGGGAAAGGGGGGAGGAGGAAGAATTATTTGGTTATGATTTGGATGCTCAGGCTATGGCGTTTTACTTTCTTTTTGGGACAGATGATAGCAGAAGTAATACCAGCTTACCGCTGTCCAAGTTGTGATCCTCTCCAGGGAGGAATGAGAATCCACTACACACCTGCAGAGTTTTCTATATTTTGTAGAGACAGGGAACATATAAGATTATTCCCCTACCTTGGAAGTACTAATCTATATTTGTTAATGAGTTTGACACCCTGGTTACCATGGTTCAAAGCTACATCTATGGTTAAGATCATAGCCCTGGTTAATGGTTACAAGTTAAGTTTTTAAGGCGAGGGAACCTTACATTGGTTCTCGATGGTGCGTGGAGAGGACGGGGAAGGGGGGGCACATCCTCTAACCATAGTTTGTTAGCGTACAAACTTCTTTCCTATGACAGCTAAGATTTTATCGTTTAATGTAAACGGTCTGACCAGCCCACTAAAGAGGAAGAAGGTTTTAACCTATATCAAACAAACTAAGGCAGATTTAATGCTGCTGCAAGAGACACACTTGTCAGAGGAGGAACATCAAAAGTTGAAACTATTTGGTTTCACAGAGGTGTGTTCCTCCTCTTACAAAGGGGGTCGTCGCAGAGGGGTGGCAGTATTGATCTGCATAAGACTCTTTTCGAGGTGAAAAAAATCACAGATAAGGAGGAGAGATATGCCCTATTAAAGGGCAGTCTCAATGGTCATAAGCTCACGGTGGTTTCGTTTTATGTGCCCCCTAACTCTCCATATGAGGTATATAAGAGATTATTGACTTTGATTTCAGAGAAAGCTGAATGGAAACTAATTATAGGGGAGACTGGAATATGATATTAGACCAGCATAAGGATACCACTTTTAGGATCCCCAAGAAGTCCTATAAGCCACAAAAGCAAATCAAGGCCCTTTACAGAAATTGGGACTCCAGGATGCTTGGACCTTTTTTAGAAGGACCAACTAGAGGGTTTACACACTATTCGGCTACATATCATCTATATTCTAGGTTGGACTACTTCTTCATTAGCCGTGAATCTAAGTATGACAAAGAGATGCGAGATTGGACCTATTGCCATCTCAGATCATGCCCCTTTACTGTTAACACTGGATCTTTCACTGCCGACCCGAAGCACCTTTTGGAGACTGAACTTGTCTCTGCTTAGGGACCCAGAGGTGCTAGAACAGATCCCTGACTTAATAACACAAATGCTTCAGGACAATTTAAATAGTGGGGTTAGTAAGGGAGTGCTATGGGACACAATCAAAGCTGTGACCCGGGGGAAACTTGTGGCCATAGCCACAGCTAGGAAAAACCAATGAATTGAAAAGCAGAAAACTTTAGAACAACAGATACAATCTTTAGAGGGGCTGCAGCAGGAAAGATATCAGGGCTGAAGGGAGAAGGAACTAATAACTTTAAAAAGGGAATTAAATAAAATTCTGGATATTCAGGTACAACGCAACCTTCAGTTTTTGAAACAAAGCTATTATGAAGGAAGCCCAAAGGCTCTTGGGCAATTGGCAATTTGCCTGAGGGCCAGAAGGGCCAAGGCTCATATAACCCATATATTACACCCCCCAACCAGAGCCAGGGGGCTCCACAGTAGAACATATATCTGATGCCTTTACTTGATACTATAAACTCTTGTATTCCCAAAAGGGAAGACCAACCCAAGGTGAGACTGAGACTTTTATGCAAAAGTTGCAACTCCCACAAGTGCCTGAGGTCTCAAAAGTTTTACTGCTGGCCCCCATTTCAGATCAGGAAATTAACAAAGTTATAAAAGATGGGAAACTGGGAAGTCCCCGGAGAATGACGGATTCCCGGTGGAATTCTACAGAAAATTCCGGGATACCATAGTGCCCATTTTGAAAATGGCATTATCAAGAGACCCTGAAAGGGGCTTCTGTGCTCCCCCCTCCTGAAGACAAGCGGTCATCTCGGTGATCCTTAAGCCCGGCAGGGACCCCACAATATGCTCTTCTTACAGACCAATTTCAGTCCTAAATGTAGACTATAAATTGCTGGCCTCTATAATAGCTAGAAGATTGCAACAACTTATTCCCCTTTTAGTTCATAAAGATCAAAGAGGTTTCATACCGGATAGGCAAGCGGCAGATAGTGTGTGAAGGATTATACATATTATAGACCATTTGAACAAAACTGCTACCCCAGCCATTATAATGAGTCTAGATGCCAAAAAGGCATTTGATCAGGTAAGTTGGGAATTTTTATATGGGTTCCTTGCCGGGTTTGGTTTCCCGGAGGGCTTTACAGGTATAATTCGATGGCTTTACACTGACCCACAGGCATATGTCCGTACTAATGGCTATATCTCCTAAAAATTCAACTTACAGAGAGGCACCCAACAAGAATGCCTTCACCCCTTTATTATTTGCCCTGTATATCAAACCCTTAGCCCAATGGATTAGGGAAGATCCCCTAGTGCAGTGCGTGCTTGGGGGAGAGACACATAAAGTTGCATTATATGCAGATGACGTATTGCTGTACTTCACTTCTCCAGAAACCTCTGTACAGAGAGTTATGGAAATGATAGACACATTTATTCCAATATCAGGGTACACTCTCAACTCCTCGAAAATGGAGATATTGACACTTAACTTTAGCCCCTCGATTCAGTTAAGAATAAAATATAGAATGAAATGGGACATGGCTGCTTAAAGTACCTGGGTGTGACACTAAGAGCGGATAATTTACACCTTTTTATGGACAACTATAAAAACCTGATGCACCAGATACAAACAGATATGAAGAGATGGTCCTTGATTACATTACCTATGCATGCAAGAATACAGATGATTAAAATGAACCTCCTCCCTAGAATTCTATATTTATTTCAATGTGTCCCTATTCAACTATCACAAACATGGTTTCAAGATACCCAAGCCTGACTGTTTAGATTCATATGGTCTAATCAGAGACCACGAATCCGTAGAACATTCCTTACGGCGAGTAAGGCAGTGGGGAGCCGAGCTGTCCCAGACTTAAAAGAATACTGGATTGCAGCCCAGATTAGGTGGGCTCTCTTCTGGGCTCATACCTCTACATGGACACATTGGCAAGATATAGAGCGGGCTTTATGCCCAAATGTACACATCTCCTTATGTCTGTTTTCCCCTACAAGACCAGTAGAGCTACTGGCGTACTAAGCCATCCAAGCCACTCTGAAAGCATGGGATAAGTTTTGCTCTTACAGAGAGACAAGGAAAGATATATGGAAAGTGTGTTGGTTCATTAAGGCTGCAGATCCCCCCCCCAGGTCAGATAGACCCCAGGTATAAGAGACAAATCAGACGAGGACTATTCTACCCAACACAATTAATGAGGGGAGACCTTGTTCTCCCCTTTCAGGACTGTGCTAAGACCTGGGGTTGGACTACTAGGGACAAGATTTACTACTTGCAGATACACACATGTATACAAAAAAAATTACGTCTGACACAAGAGGCCGGGACCACTGTAAAAGGGTCCCCAACTCTGACAGACTTGTTCTCCCTCATGAGGCAAAAACAGACCATATCTAAAAATCACAAGTTTTTAAACATGCATAAGGGGGAGGCGAACAAACAAACTATGACAAAATGGGAAAGTGAGGCCAATCTCCAGCTATCTCAGAGGGAGTAGGACAGTGTGTGGAATAGTAATTCCAAAGCCACTGTCTCCCCCTTGTGGCAATAATATTTTTGGAAAACCAAAGTAAGATTCTTTTTGACCCCTGACAGGGTTGACAAATGGATGACAGGAGCCCCATCGAGCTGTTGGCGCCAGTGTGGTGAGCCGAAAACAATGCCTACACACATATTCTATACCTGTCCAAGGCTTGATAGATTTAGATCAGAGGTAGAAAATATAATGACAACTGTATTTCAGCTAATAGTACCCCTGGCCCCTCAGAACTGGATTTTGGGGCTCACCCCAGAAGGGCTCAGAGGAAAAGATGCACACTACATGTGGTATATATGTGTTGTGGCCTATAGTAAAGCCATATCTAAGTTATGCCTCCAACCATTACAGCCTAAAGTGACAGATTGGAAACAGATTATTTCATCCATACAACATACGGAAGAACCAACATACCGAATAGGAGATGCGAGGGAGAGGTTTGTCAGACGATGGTCCAGATGGGAAGTGGCAGTAGATTCCACTACCTAAAGCACCAGAGACTGAGTAGGGGTCAGACTAAGCTGTGTAAAGAAGTTCGTATTGATTAATGTACCAGACAAGTTTAATTCAAGTTTTAAGGGATAGAGGGTGCCCTCCACTAGATATGCACCGTCAAATACTGGATTATTTTAATATATGCCATTTAATTAAAGTACTGTCCTCACCAAATGGTTCATTTATTTCATGATCTTGTTGTTCATTTCTTTTTGTTTTTATTGATTATCATATGGATAGATCTGTATAAACTGGCAAGATGGCATGTACTCATCTGACTCTGATTTTTACAATCGAAAAATAAAGTACATACGAACAAGCAAGGCGGAAGAAGGTCATTTGATCTATCAAGTCTGCTTGTATTGCAGGGTCCACAGCTTGAGCAAATGTCCCTGCCCTCCCTCCCCACTCCTCCCATCCTCCCTACCCATGATTCTCATCTCCCCCCCATGCCTATCCCAGCCTCTCTTAAAGCTGCTCACTGTCTTTAATGAGAGGACCTCTTCCGGTAGCACATTCCAAGTGTCTACCACCCTTTCTGTGAAGAAGTGCTTCCTGACATCCCTCCTAAACCTCCCACCCTCCAGCTTAAGACTGTGCCCACTCGTGATATGGCTGCCACTCAGCTTAAAGAGACTTTCCTTATCTACATTATTTATCCCTTTCAAGTACTTGAATGTCCCAATCATGTCCCCCTCTCTCTCTCCTGTCTTCCAGGGAGTACATGTTCAGTGCCCTCAACCTCTCCTCGTATACCCTGCCCTGCTGACCGGCTATCATCTTTGTAGCCCTCCTCTGTACCTTCTCCAGCAGGTTAATGTCCTTTTTGAGGTGTGGGCACCAGTACTGAACTCCATACTCTAGATGCGGCCTTACCAGTGACCTGTACAAGGACAGTATAACCTCCTCTCTCCTACTACTGATCCCCCTAGCTGTGCATCCCAGCATCTTGTTTGCCTTTGCTGCTGCTTTCTTGCACTGTGTGGAGTGCTTCAGGTCACTAGTGATCATCATTCCAAGGTCCTTCTCCTTCTCTGATGCAGCTACTTGGACTCTACCCAGGTAATACTCTGTCCTGGGATTCTTGGCTCCAATATGCATAACTTTGCATTTCTTGGCATTAAAGCCAAGCTGCCAGACCCTGGACCACCTCCCCAGCTTTTCCAGATCTTCCTGTAGGTCCCATATCCCTTCAGCTGTGTCCACTCTCCCACAGAGCTTGGTGTCATCTGCGAATAGGCACATTTTGCCTTTAAGGCCATCCCCAATGTAATTGATGAAGACACTGAACAACACTGGCCCCAGTACAGAGCCCTGTGGGACCCCACTGGTTACATCTCTGGTGCCAGATAACTCTATACATATATATATATATACACACATATACATTTACATACATTTTATATACATATAAAAACAAAAGATCTGGTACACAAAGTGAAGTAAATAATCTTCTGCAAAACAATCAGTTTTTCAAATATCGGGGTAGAATTTTAGAAAAGAAAAGAAGTTTTCTCAGTGGACAACCAAAATCCTAGTTTTGCTATTCTGACAATAAATGTGATATTACATCCAAAAAAAAAAAAAAAAAAATAATGAGTAGAACTGTGAGGGCAGGCCTAGAGGAACTGACCTTGATGGGCATCTGAAAGGAACTGAATCCAGGTAAACAAGATTTCACGTTGTACTCGAATGTACATAAATCAAATTCCTGGAATGACTACTTCCTGGGTAGTAAGGCAGACTTCCACAAATTTACAAGCAGCACAATTTACCCCCCATGGTCCAACCGGACCACACGGCAATCTCACAGAGTAGCGAATACAGCAAATAAAGACAATATCAAACAATTATAAAGTTATGTTAACTCCCTAAGCAGTAACAACAGTAGAATAAGATCAGTAAATCACAATAATAGACACTTAGAAGAACCACAGGACAGTGCCAATATATTCAATACACATTTTGGATCTGTATTCATTAATAATACTATTCAAGACAGTACTATGCCTATATCCGATGGTGTAAATTTAAATGTTCAGATTAATCCCAGTACGATCATTGACAAAATAGGTCAATTAAAAAATACAATGTCAGCAGGCACAGATAATATCTCTGCTACCATGCTCAAACTACAACTCCTACATATAGCAACTCCCCTAACCATGTTGTTTAATAAATCCCTCCAAGAACAAATAGTCCCAAAAGACTGGCTAACTGCTACTATGATATCCATAAATAAAAAAGGTAGCAGGTCAGACTGTACTAACTATAGGCCAATAAGCCTAACATCAGGCCCCAGTAAGGTCTTGGTAGTCCATAATCAAAGAAGCAATTTGTAAGGATCTAAGTGATAGAAATCTGCTAGACCCTACTCAGTTTGGTTTCATGCCTGGGAGATCATGCATCACGAATCAGTTATGTTTTTATGAAAATATATCATCATCATTAGACAGCGGATACCCTGTTGACTGTATTTACTTAAGATATGTCTAAGGCCTTTGATAAGGTCCCCCATAACCAGATAATTCAAACTCTCATACATCTAGAAATTGAAGGAACCATTATTAAGTGGATTCAGAACTGGCCATCTGGGAGAACACAAACAGTCTGTATTAATGGGTTTCACTCAACACCTACCGCTGTGACTAGTGGAGTACCACAGGGGTCGATTCTGGGCCCTTTACTTTTCCAGCTATACATTTCGAAACTAGGACACAGTGCTGAAGTCTGCGTTAGTACATACTCAGACGACATTGAACTGGCTGGTGTGATTACAGATGATACAGACAGACAAAGATTGCAAGATGCCTTAAACAAAATGATTGATTGGGCTGATGCAGCCAGAATGATATTCAATCAAGAAAAATGTAGTGTACTGCACTTTGGTAATCGCAACACAGCTGCTGCATACTTTATGAAGAATATTCCCCTAAAAAAAGTAGGGAGGAAAAGGATTTTGGAATAATTATATAATATAACCTAACCCATGAAACACACTGTAGGACCCAGGTAGCTAAAGCTAAGAGAGTCCAGTGGACAATCAAAAGGAACAAGTAGGGAGGCTAAGATCATTATGCCATTATACTAAGCCTATATCAGGCCTCTTCTGGATTATGGAAGCCCATTATGGGGACCAATCAAGGGGACAAATACGGATAGTATTGAGAGGGTGCAGAGGCAAACAACAAAAATTGTATATGAATGTAGGGATTTAGGATATGAGGACAGATTGAAAAAATTTATTCTAATGCCACTAAACATGAGAATGAATCGGGGGGATATGATATTATGTCGTAACTTAATACAAGACACTAACTTGATGGATCAATTGAACTTAAGCATTAAAGATCACAACAAAGGCATTAGAGGATAAAAACTACAACTAAAATACACTAAATTTAAAACAGAGAAATGAAAGGCTTTCTATACACAACATATAATTAATCCATGGAATACTTTCCCGGAGGAAACTGTCACTAGCAAAGATAAAATACAGTTTAAAAACAGATTAGATAAATACTTACTAAATGGTAACACTCTGACCTATTATAGATAAGTACAGGAGCACATATGGGCCAACAGCCTTTCTCTTTCTCCTAAGACCTTAGTATGAACCTCAGTCATTTTTCAACTAGGGGATTGTTCCTGAGCCACTTTTTGGTGCATGAATATCTCTTTGATTAACAGGGAGGAGTTCAAGACACTCATTGGAGATACCATTACGGGTTGCCTCCGAGACCATCAAGACACAGAAGTCAAAGAAAAATGGCTCTGGGACACACTAAAAGCCACTTTGAGGGGGGTGATTACTTCTTATGCCTCCAGAGTGAAAAAACAACAGCAGGAACAACAACGCAAACTAGAGGCATCCCTAAACATACTGAAAAACCAACATAAACAAGGGGGTTCTCTGGATATATTAGCCCAGCTTCACCGTACTAGGAAGGAATTATAGTTGTTGGTAGATTCTAAAATGGAAGGTAAATTACAATACCTTAACCAAACCTACTTTGAACGTGGGAATGAAGCAGGATACTTGCTAGCACTTCAGCTTCTAAAGATGCATGCTGATCACTATGTTAAAAAGTTAAAGCACCCTTCCCATGAGCAGATTGTGTATACCCCGTCTCCTAAAGATGTCACCAATCACTTTAAAGATTATTGTCTAACTCTCTACAGCACCACAGGGGAGAGGGTAGGCAGGGTCCACACTGATATAGAATGTTTAACTAGAACAGACCTACCTCATCTAACAGAGGATGAAAAAACAATGATAGATGGGGCCCATTACCCAAGCTGAGGTGGAATTGGTCATCAGGGACATGAAGGCAGGTAAGTCTCCAGATCCAGATGGATTTAGTGAGAACTTTTTAGAATAATTTTTTCTTTTTTTGTCCCATCATCCGGCCACCATCTGTTTGTCCCTACTACCCAGACCCCATCTCCTGGGACTTAACTTACCACCACCAGTGTGCACCTTGGCTTAACCCCCGGCGCGGGGCCTTTGGGCAGGGGTCTCCCTGAGTGCAGACTGGTTCATGATCTGGGGGAAGTGCCTCGGTTAGCTGCATGGGGTCTGGTGGAGGGTGAACGTCCTCCTGCATGGCCGATGGATTTTTTTGTAGATGCTGGTCCCCAGGGAAGGTGTGGTGTGCAATAACACTGGGACACAAAGTGTCAGACGTCTAACATGCCTCCCAGAACTCTTCAGCTCCAGCTGTCAGACACCCAGTCTCCACTAGGGGTCAGTAGAACACTGGAAGCTCCCCCCCCCACCAGAGCAGGCCATAGAATGCTTGATCCACCTCCTCCCAGCCGGCCCTCCGACACCCCAGGCTCACTTCTGAACCTGGGACATTGGTGTCGCAAGCAAAAACTCTACCGCTACACCGGCGGGCTGGCCCCAAATCTTTTAAAATCCCTTTATTAGTCAAAGTGTTTAACGCAAAGGAAGAACCTGGAGACTGACTTGATTCATGGCAATCAGCGTTCATCACTGTAATTACCAAACCGGGAAAACTAGTGAATAGATGTGATTCCTATCACCCTATACAGTACCTCTACTTAATGTAGATTCTAAGATCCTTACAAAAATCTTAGTGAATAGAGTAAGCAAAACAAAGCACAACACAAATTGGTACACTCTAACCAGTCTGGCTTCATTCCCCAGAAACATCTTACAGATAACTTCAGGTGATGCTTAAATATATTTCAGGCACAGAAACAGGCAAAAGACAAACCAACAGCAATAACAAGTGATGCTGAAAAAAGCTGTTCACAGGCTCACTTGGGACTTCCTTCTTGTCACCCTGTCCAAATTTGGTTTTGGAGGCATTCTTCGGTGGGCTCCGCAATATCTACCACTGTCCCTCTGCACAGGTCAATCAATGGTAAGGTCTCAGACCACTCACCCAGCGATGGGTACATGAACTCGACATGGGTACCTCCTCTCCCCTATATTGTTCGCCTTGAGTACTGAACATCTGGCGGCCCTGGTCAAGGAACACCAATCCCTAGAAGACATCACAATAGGGAAGGTGGAGAAGTGGATTTCACTCTGTGCAGATGATATGATGCTGTATCTTAAAAATCTGGTCCACATCTTTCCAGTCCTCAAACAAACCTTAACGGAATACGGAGCTGCCTCTGGGTTTAAAATCAATGAGGGAGGCCCGGTGGCACAGATGGTTGAGGTGCTGGTGCCTCACCTCACACCACGCTGGTGACCCGGGTTCGGGAACGGACTCGGGTCGCCGGGGGTCGGCAGAGGAAGGTGAGGATTGAGCGTCCGTAGGACTGCTGTCCTCCTTGGGTGGGTTACAGGGCTGCTTTGCTCTGCAGCAGCCCCCAGTGGAGACCGGGAGCACTGCAGAAGTGTCGCAACGTGGGAAGTGCCAGAAAAAGGAAAAATCGCTCTGGATTGGCCGGATGATGGCATCAGGTTCACGGACACCCTCCAGGCTTCGGGTGGGGCCAATTCATCTCAGCAGCGCCCCACAGGCTGCAGGAGAAATATAGTGTGCTGGGTTGCCACTACCAGTGCCTTCCCCCTCGGAGGAGAGGGACCCACTCGGCAAGAGGGTTAATGCCGAGCTACCTCAGCGGGCTGGCTGCAATATGAGGCGAGGGCTTGAGGGACTTAATGGAGGAGTGCCGGTTACCTAGGTGGCCTGAAGGAGAGGTGGATCCGGAGCATGGTAGGAGGAAAAAATAGATCACAAAACAAAAAAATCAATGAGGGCAAAACCGAGGCAGTCCTAATAGGTGGAACAATGACTCCAGAATTAGGACAACTGATACCATTTAAAAGAGTCACCACACAAATTTGATATCTCAGCATAGGGTTGATGGGCCTCTACCAAGCAAACTATGGTAAACTGATCACAGAAGTATTTGCAGATTTAAAACATTGGGAACTGCTGCCCCTTTCCCTTTTCAGATGACTAGAACTGCTTTGTATGAACCTACTCCCAAGATTTCTGTTCTTCCAGATACTGCTCCTCTACAACCCCAGGACTTACAGGATGAAAATACCCTACATCACTTTACGTGGGGTGATATGAGAGCAAGAGTTAACTGGAGAGATATACAGAGGCCAAAATCGAGTAGAGGTCCTGGCCTCCCAAATTTGAAACTCTACTATCAGATGGCACAACTTTTGCCATGGCTAGATTCCAAAAAGGATGGGGAGGACAGTGTCTGGATGACAATGGAACAAAACAACAATGCAAGTTACTCACCACTAGAAGTGTTCTACACCCCGCTCAAAAAAACTAACAGCCCATTCTGCTACAAACCCCTGGTTTAAACAGCTTTATCTAAGCTGGCGTACAGTGCAGCAGGAGCTCTACCTCAACCACCCTGTAATGCAACACACCCACATACTGTAGATGTACAGAGTTTCTCCCACAGAAGACAGACGTCTGGCATGATATGATTTTCCCAGTTCATACATTATGGCACTATCTAAACCATTTGTCCAGGTGCAAACAGAATTTACCCCACGGCGGTCTGATTTTTCTGCTAATTACAAGTTACCTCCTTCCTTAGCGAAGGTACCAGACTTTAATCTCTTCTAACAGCCCCCTGAGAGAAGAAATCGACAATCAGCTCCAAAAAGAGTACATCCCTTACCTAGTTCAGTGTTACTTACAGAGTAAGGAGACATCCTTCCCCCACATATCAGACAGTCTGAGATACAGAGACAGGCAGGGGACTAACCCCCAAAGAATAGCAAACCATATGAGAAGGAGTATTCAGCACATCAGCCTCCAGCAATTGGAAAGAATTTAGGTGGAAAATTGTTAGTCACTTTATCCTTACCCCTTCCCATACCAAACATCACACTACAGGTCACAGTGACGACTGCTGGCAAGGATGTGGGGAGATGGGCACACCCTTCCACCTATTTTGAAACTGCTCAACTATCCAACCATTCTGGCAGGAACTGGGCCCCAGATTGAGCACAGTTGTGGGTACTTCTGGAACCTTAAAGTTCCAAACTTTGGTACCGGCCGTCTGGATTCCGGGCAGATGCTCCAACCACAAAAAGATATTCCTAGGTATCTTAGTAGTGGCTGCAAGTAAAGCCATTACTAAAAGATGGCACCTCAGCCCTCAGCACTGCCAGGCCAGCGTTTTTTTTTTTTGTTTTTAAACTTTACTTATTTACCGGGAAGCTCGGGGCATCTCTCAGGGGTGCCCACTCGACTGCACCCTCTACTCCCTGCCTGAAACCATCACACCGGGAAACTAGATTGCCGAGTACCCTTGCTTGAACCCACGGGACCTTCCAGCCCCCGATCATCCTCCAGAGGAGGGCTGGGCCCGCTCCACCTCTTTGTGGTTTTCTAGGATTAAAGGGTCGGTCCCAGGGTCAGTCGAGGTGCTCAAGAGAGCCTGATAGAGGATGGTCGGCTATGGGGATATGGGATGCAACCACTGGGGCCTCTTCGCCACCCGTAGTCCACAGGGCTTTTCTACTCTTTTAGGTTGCCCCCTTGGAACTCGGACGTGCAATGACGTCAAAGCACTAACGGGCCAACGTCCACCGCAGCCCCGCCCCATGTGTACTGCACTGTCTGTTCCTTGCACTGCCCTGACCAACATCAGGGGCTGCGCCGGAGCGGCGCACACCCTGGATCCCTCCCAGGGAAGGGAGAGCAGTTCTCCAGATCTCCAGATGTTCAATCCTTTCCTTCCCCAGCCAACCCCGGTGGTCCGAGTTTGTTCCCAAACCCAGATCGCTAGTGTGGTGTGAGATGTGGCATCCAGCGTCTCAACCCTCAGTGCAAATGGACCTGCCCTCCCAGGTTTTTTTTTTTTTGTTTGTTTGTTTTTTATACTTTATATTTATTATATTTTCATTCGCAAAACCATAGGACAATTTTTACAGTATATAAGTTAAGACAGCACATAATTACATCAGTCAGGTACATAGCAATACATTATTCAAAGGTCTCAGGACAACTTACATAATTTATAAAGCAGTTCATATAATGAGTGCTAAGACATTTACAGAAACCATCATCAGGGTCAATATATTTCTAAGGTACAAAAGTAGGATCTAAGGATAAAATACATATAATCCATTTCCTCCATTTAAGCTCAAAGGCAGACCATTTATCTGTGCTTTTGGCTATTAATCTCTCGAATACATAAATTTCTCCCATTATTCCCCACCAGCTCTGAATGTTTGGGGGCATTTCTTTCCCCAGTTTCTAGTAATTGCTTTTTTAGCTGCCAGTATATAAGTGATTAACAATGATCCTCTGGGTATTGGAGATCCTCTGGCGGAACTGAGAGTAATACTAGCTCAGGGGTCAATACAGCTTCCACATCTACCAGTTCTTTTAATGCCTCTAAAATATCTCTCCAGATACCTGGTAACTGCAGGCAGGCCCAAAAAACATGGAACTGATCCGCAGATATTTCTCCACAATCTCTCCAGCAATAGCTTAGCGTCCCAGATGAGAACTTGGCCAGCCTTGCCGGTGTATAGAAAAATCTATTTCTAGCTTTTCAGGCCAATTCTCGCCAATAGGGGGCTCCCAAAAGTCCCATTGAGAATTTAGTATACTTTTCCCAATCCTCCTTTGATACCTGGAGTGGAAGCTCTTCATTCCAGGCATTCAGAATTCCTTGAGTAGAATTTTTTGATAATTCCCTCAATCCCCTATATATTAGTCCCACAAAGGGGGGCCACAGCTGCCCTCTCCCTGTGGTCATAGCCAAGGTAAGCAATGAAGGGGGGAATCCGGGAGCCTACTGTAGGCTAGTCTCCTCCGTTCGATGCCCTCTCTTAAGCTTGTATATATTGGAAAGTCTTGTTGTGAAAGATTGTAAGTTTCTTGGAGTTTGACAAATGAGAGAACCCCTCTGGCATCCACCAAGTGGAATATAAATTTAAAACCCTTTCGTCTCCATTGAGCCAAAGTACCCTCCTGTTCCAGAGTAAGAGACTGGATTCCGAAATTTAATAGATTAAGACAGGCACCTACTGGTTCTACCTCTCTTAAATGGACGAGTTTCCTCCAAGTCTCATTAGTAGAATTTATACTAGAAATAAGTCTAGGTCTTTTATTTACTGGGGTATATATCAATTATAGAAGGTCGCCCCCCCCTCACCCCATTAAGGGTAAATTCCAGGTTCTTCCAGGGAATGTCACACATTGGGTTGTTCCAAATAAAAACTCTAGCTATCATAGTGGCATAAGCCTACATGTGAAGATCAGGCAAATTTAAACCTCCCTTATTTTTTGGGTAACATTAATGTGGACCACTTGATATGAGTTTTTTTCCCAGCCCAGACAAATCTCGCCAGAGACTTATTCTAGGAGGGAAAGTACATTTCATCTGGCATCACCGGTATGGTCTGAAAAAGATATAACAGCCGTGGGAGGATATTCATCCTAATAAGATCCACCCTAGAATATAATGATAAATGAAGTTGGGACCACTGATGTAGATCGGACTCTATTTTTTGTGTTAGGGGTTCATAGTTCACCATAGTGAGGTGCATTAACTGGTTCAGTAACTGTATACCTAAATATTTTATCTTGATGCTGTTCCAGCGCAGAGGTAGACTGCTTTTCAGTGTTCGCGAGGGGGAGAAATGGAAGGGGAGAACCTCCGTTTTAGAAGAATTTATTTTGTATCCAAAGAACTGAGCAAACTGCTCAAGTACCTCCCATATTGCTGGGATAGAAGACTCTGGATCTGATACTGACAATAAAATGTCATCCGCATTTAAAGCCAACTTCCAAGATGGATTGCCCACGTGAATGCCCTCAATTTTTTCTGGATTTCTAAGCATCACAGCCAAAGGCTCAATATAGATGGCGAATAGCAAAGGGGACAAGGGACATCCCTGTCTAGTGCCTCGCTGTAACATGATATGAGGTGTGATACCGCCATTAAGTTTTAAATAAGCCCTTGGTTCCGAATATATTTGCTCCAGCCAATTTACTAATTCCCTCGGAAACCCAAATGACACTAGTGTTCCCCATAAAAATCTCCACGACACCCTGTCGAAAGCCTTACAGGCATCTAACCTGACTAAAGCCGAGGGGGTAGCTGAATTAGCCATCCGATCCATCAAATGGATTGTTCTTTGTACATTATCTGCAGTCTGACGCATGCACATAAATCCTGCCTGATCTGAATGTATCAGGGTAGGTAATATAGTCTCCAGCCTATGTGCTCCATATTGCCATATATAGCTTATAATCATTATTTAAAACCAAGATGGGTCTGTATGACTCTAAATTTAATGGATCCTTACCTGGTTTCAGGATAGCTGAGATGGCCGCATATGACCATGGGGGCACCTCCATCCTGCACCTCCAAAAAAGTATTTTGCATTGGCTGGATCAATTTTGAAAGAAACGTCTTATACCATTTGGCTCCGAAGCCATCTGGGCCAGGGCTTTTTTTTTTTTTAACTTTTTGTTTATTGTTTTGAATAGTAATCATACAAAGAATTCCTGATGTAGAGCTTGAGGATACATCTAGTCTCCACACGAGGGCGCCACCTCTCTTAATATATGCTTTTAAACAAAATCGTCCTACATCTATAACATACAGCATAGGAGGTATTCCATTGTTTACATTTCCATAAAGTTTAGCAATATAATAGGATTCATTGCTGCTATTAATGAGCCCATGAGCTGCATGCTTAATCATTATTAATTCGTTAAAACCATATTTTAAACTTCCTATACAAGGACAGTCCAATAAAAGGCAGCATGCTTAACCAAAATATATTATACCATTATGGTATTATACAGTTGGGTATAATCCAGAGTTAACTCCCTAAACCTCAATGAGTTTATATTCTTTGAGCTTCAAAGTAGCTTCGTATATAGGCTATTTACTAAAAACTTATTTCTTAGGTAAAGAAAACAGTGTGCATGCTTGTAAAAGGAGGGAATTCCATTTTCCTCCACCAAATTTATCTATATAACTTCATGCCATTCCCAATTTAATAACAGGGACCATTAGCTATTCGTTCCCCTTTACAAGAAACGAGTCATCGTTCAGATAGAGTTAGTATCTTCCCAACTTTAATTGTAGCAGTCAAACCTGGAATCGACCAAGCACCAGAGTTCCTTCAAAGCTCGCCATCCTCTTCATCTTCCGATTTTGACCAAGAGGAATCCCGTCGTCTTCTGGGCGGCTTTACATGTTTTTGTGACCAAATGAGAGCGTCAGCTGGATCTGAAAATATATAAACATTTCCATCGTGCACCACTCTGAGTCTTGCAGGGAACAGCATGTTATGTGTAATGCCTGCTTCACGTAGCATAGCTCGTATTCCATCAAAACGCTTCTTTTTTTGTCTTGTCGTGTAACTTAAGTCAGGATATATAGATATTCTCTCTCCGTCTTGAAGCAGAATGCACTTTTGTCTGGCCAGGGACAAAAATCAAATCTCTAGTCCCCATGCTGTCCAACACTGCTACAATCGTTCTCGGAGTGTCTGTATTACTAGACCTCCCCCTAAAGGCGACTCTGTAAGCCTTCTGTATTGACCAACTCTTGCTCAAAAGATGTTGACCCAATTGTTGTTCCAGCCAGTCTTTCAAAAATAGGGTAATATGGTCCCCTTCATTGCCCTCCGGGATTCTCAGTATTCCAAGATTGGAGGCCCTGGCATGGTTTTCCAGGCTCTCTACGCGAGAGCGAAGATGTTTGTTCTCCTGCACCAGAGTTGCCACTGTAGTCATCGCTGTCTCCAATTGTTTTTTAACATCAGAAACCACTGTTTTTATTGACCCTGTATCTGTTTCCAAAAGAGTCACTCTATTAGACAGGGTATCGAACCGATCAGAAAGACCTTACATAGATGCTAGCATTCGGTTCATTTTTTGTCCAAGGGTCTGTAGAGTTTTCTTGCTTCCTTCTATGTCGGGCTCCAGCGTTGAACGGCCTTGCATCGACCGCGTGGGTAGAGGACTTGCATAACTTTTGCTTTGAGCACCCTCTCCTCCCGATCTTTCCTTCTTAGGATTTCCTATTTTTGTTCTCGGAACCCTCCGATAACCGAGAAAGTAGTTTGTTAGCTTTGTATGAGGCTCTTAAACCTTGAATAAAGAGGTTTTATTTTGAGGTAGTGATTCTCTCTAAAACCCTGCAGCCATCTTGCTCGGGCTCCACAGCGCCCCCTCAGCCAGGGCTTTTTAATGTTTTAGAATTTTTAACTACTCTCTGGATTTCTATAGTGGAGATAGGGGGTAAAAGTGAAGCCTGCTGGGACTCAGACAAGTGTGGAAAGTTAAGGGGGGGACAAAAAAATGTTTTATATTCTCCGGGGAGGGGAGTGTGGGATCAGAGTACAAATCTGCATAATATTGCTGGAACGCTTTCAGAACTGCAGGAGTTTTGTTAAGAATATCTCCTGTTAAGGGGTCTCTAATCTTTGTTATAGTGGCAGTCTGCTTAAATCCTCTAGTACACCTAGCTAAATTTCTGGCACCTTTAGGGCCTCCCTCATAACACAATCTTTCAAGATATAGTACACACATTTGCGTCTTATAATCTAAAATGGATTGCAACTCCGATTGGATTTGTCTGAGCTCAGTTTGTGTAACTCGTTTCCCTGTCTCTCATCTGCTGTAATTCTTGCAATTTAACTTGTAATAATTTGTATCTGGATTCTCTCTGTTTATTTAGTCTGGAGCAGTAAGAGATGATCTCTCCTCTAATCACAACCTTCAGAGTATCCCAGAGTAGAGTAGCTGAAATAGAAGGGTCTGTATTCTCCTCTAGGGTTTGTGTGATACTGTATACCATTCTGGTCTTAAACACTGGATCCTTCAAAAGAGAAAGATTCAATCTCCATAAGGTTGTTTTATGAGTTTTGTTTAATCCCACCTTAATTAAGAGAGTTATATGGTCTGAGAGGAGGTGAGCTTCTAGGGATATATCTTGGATCATACCCAAGTGCTCTGTAGATGTGAAAAAATAATCTGTTCTAGCTGATGTGTGATATCTAGGGGAGACAAATGTGCATCCCTCCACAGAAGGGAAGAAATGGCACCATACATCTGTAAGACCCATCTTGGGTATCTGGTTTTTTATAAGTTTTTGAGTGGGCGTAAACCTATGCTGTTTAGGAAAAGTGGAGTCTTTCTGCGAGGACATTATGAAGTTGAAGTTGCCTCCTATCAGCATTACCCCCTTTTGCTTTTCAAGCAATCTAATAAAGAACTGTCTCAGTAATGAGGGAGATGCTCCTGGCGGCAGATACACACTCACCATTGTCACGTCAGTCTCATACAAACACCCTTGTACTATGACAAAATACCCATTATTATCTGAATATACCTCCCCCTTAGAAAATGGAGTAGTAGCTGGAATCAGAATTGCCACTCCATGCCTTTTCCCCGACTTACTGGAAGAAGAAGAGAAAACAGTGTATCTACCACCTGCAGCAAGTTTAACATGTTCACCTTGTGACAAATGTGTCTCCTGTAAATAGATGCAATCTACGTTCTGCTTCCACAGGTACTGTTGTAGTCTAGCTCTTTTTATGGGATGATTAATGCCATTAATATTTAATGACAGTATCCTAGTTGTTTCTAATACCATATTAGATTTTCATTTGGTAAAGTATTATTGATTATTGCAATTTCCCCCCTCCATAACTCCTCCCCCTTTCTCCATAAGGATCCATAGTCTCCTGAATGTCCTAACAATGGTTCCACCAGGAAATGTCCCATCCTGTCTTATATATCCTGTCCTCTGACCAATGCTTCGTAATCTAACTAAAGTTTTTCTACTGTCCCTTATCAACCAACAATAACTTATTATCACATACATAACAGTAATTTGCCACTGAAAAATGCTAATGTACGTGGTATATCCACTAATCTGGAAAGATAGCTGTCCAGTAATGAGTAACAGTAAATCATAAACATATACCCATATAGATATTGCTTTTGGTAATATTCTATGCTGTATAATCTTTAGGACTTCAAATGTGGGGAGAGAAATGAAAAACTCCAAATTTCCAGTAGAAACTGCTCCTGGAGCATATGAACGCTCCCTAAAATTGAAGGGAATCCCTTAACATTGTTGTTAGGGGCCTGAGACCAGTAAACTGTTCCCCTTAAATAAGGCAAAATCAACAGCGAACAGGTAGATAACTCCAAATAAAAATTTAGGGATGTCCCCCATAAGCAGCATAGAGCTTAAAGACTGCTCCTTTCCCCATTCCCTGTTCCCCGAGCTTTCTGAAAAATGTTCCCCCTTATATTACACCAAGTGTCGAAAGGAGAAGAAGAAGCCAGCAATTAACATAATCAAATAATTATATCTATAGCTTCTAGTCCACCATTAGAAGGCACTTAAGTAACAGCCAGTACGTAAATAACCTATCTAGCAGTTTGTGTAAGGTATTGTCTTTTCATCGTGCAGTCGCCTATTCCAGGCTCAGAGCAGCTCATTAATGTAGAGAGCACACTTCAGACCCGAAAAACAGATGGCGCAACACAGATTTTCAAACCCTCTCTTTCCTGCTCACTCATGCGAACAAGCTTCTCCGTAAGTTTAAAGTATTGTCACTTTTTGCCTCCCGCCAGTAAACTGCTAAGGTAGATTTGACTGTTCCCAGTTCTTGCTGTTTTCCCTGTCGTCTGTTCAAATTAGACTGACAGTTTTTGTGGATTGTTGCCACCCAGATTTCGTTCGGGAAAGTGCAGGCCCATTTTTGTAAGTTCTTCTTTTGCCTCTTGGAGCAGAGGAGCACTCTCTCTTTCCAGAAAGTAGATGAACAACTAACCGCGCTGGATATGAGGTAATAAATTTATGTCCTGCTGCTTTCAGTACTGGAAGTAACGGTAGATAGGCACGTTGCAGGTGAATAGTTTTTGGTGCATAGTCATGATCGAGATATATGCGAGTTGGGCCATAGAAAACTTTCTGGCGCCGCCATGCTGTGAGCAGAATGTGTTCTTTTGTTGCATAACTGTTGAAATGAAGAATTACTGACCTTGTCGGTAAGTTTGCAGAGGTAGGTTTAGGTGCCAATGCCCTACGCACTCTCTCTAGGTGGAGGTTGAAATCTTTTGGCAGTTCTAAGGCTGTGAGCAGCAAAGCTTCAACAAATTCATTAATGTTAGTCCCCTCAGAATCCTCTGGTAGGCAATAAACTCTGATGTTTTTGTGTCATGCTCTGTTCTCAAAATCTTCTTGGCGATCAATTATTTGTTCTTGCATCTCTTTCATCTGCTGTACCGTTTGTTCCAGCTCGTCTACTCTATTCTCAGTTGCCGTTGCAGTTCTCTCTTGTTTGTCTACTCTCTGCTCTAATTGTATCACATCTCTTCATAACTCACTACATTTCTTTGATTTCAGCCCGAAAAGTAAGTATCTCTTGATTAAGTCAAGTTTTGCCTTCTTCGCTTTGGCTTTTGGTTGTTTCCGCTGAGATTTAATCAGGCCCCTTTTGAGGTATGCAGAGTCGTGGTTATCTGATGCGACTGAGGCCTCTGATTCGGTTCCATCAGCTATCTCCTCCATCATGCTATGTTTCATTGCTAAATTCAGTCTCTCTAGCACTCTGCACTTTCCGCTGATACTACAATGAGAAATCTGTATGAGAAATATGGAGAATTACAGCCGAAGTGTAGTTTTTTTAGCTCGGGGTAGACGCAGTTCTTTCTCTAGGCTGCCATTACTCGGGGGACGGAAGTCTCCTCCCAGTTTTTTTTGATGATTCTGATGCACATAAAGCATCTGATATTCAAAGGTTAGCGCATGTGCTAACATGGCTAGCACATACGTTAACCTGGGTTTGTGTGAACAATCCCGGCCAGGCCACATTCAGAGGCACCGGGGGGTGCCCTTCAAACCCGGCAGCTCTACAGCACTAAAATACCACTGTGCCTATGCAAATGAGGGGGTCCCCTCATGCATACCATTGCAGCAGTATATATATTTTTTTTTAATTTAGTTGTTTAACCAGGAGTAGCACACTAAGCTGAAAGCTTTTTTACAGGTGCGACCTGGGAGCACAGGGAAGTTATGTGACTTACTCAGGGTCACATAGTATGTAAGTGGAAGCTGTGGGATTCAAACCCAGGTCTGGTCTGCTGGATGTCACCAGATTTGCAGCTCAGAGCCTTAAACCACTGCGCTATACTGCCTCCTACATATTCAAAGGTGTGCAGTAGCAGTAAACAACACCCAAGCAGTGCTATTTACTGTCGCTGAAAATTATGTCTCAACAGGGCAATAAGCCCATTCCCCCACTCCCCCCGAAGGCAGGGCGGCTGTACTGCAGCCATCTGCCCCTGTTCTAGTTTCCTTTTAAAATATGCCCTGGTGGTCCGCTGTCCCCGATCGCTCCTATGAACACACCTGTAAGTATACCCTGGTGGAATAGTAGTCCCCACCCCCAAATTGCTCCTCTGAGCACTTGTAAATATATACCCTAGTAGTCCATTGTCTTCCCCACCCTGCATAACAGTCCCCCACCCTCTGATCACACAGTTTAAAAGTCTCCGCCCGGCCAGTGGCGCTGAGGTTGAGGCACTGGATGCTACATCTCGCTCCATCTGCAGCGGCGACCCAGGTTGAGAGCAGAGCCGGGTCATCGAGGAGTCAGCAGGGAAGGAGGATTGAGCATCCCAATGGATGCTCTCCTCCTTCGGGGTGGGGTACCAGGGGTGCTCAGTGCACTCAACGTCCTTGAGAGTTGGTGGGAGCTCCGACTTTCAGGGGCATTGGCGGCTCCTATGGTGTTGGAGTCTGGGAGGGCGTTGTTAGGCACTTGGCGGGCGTAGTGCGTTCGCATGCAACTCGCCTGAGACGGCGTCCTCAGGGGGATGGAAGGGGATCAACAGAAAAGTGGAAAACGCCCCTTGGAGATCGTACATGACAGCCACTCCGAGCCATCCAGCCATAAGATCCACGGGCAGACCCCGCTGTGTGTGTAGGCGCTTCACTGAGTGGAGAAAGGTAGGTCCTTCCTCGTCCCACCTGGGGGTTATCCGGGCGCTTGAAGGAACCAGTGGCGTAGCAGAGGGCACTCTAGGGGCAGACTCCAGGGATGAGAGGCCCGAAGGAGTGGAACGATGAGGGCAGGTCAAGGAAGGATGAGAAGAAACTTAAATTTAGTTCAATTTTCACTGTTAATTTTAAAAATGGATGATGACAGATTCTTTCTTAATGTAGTTGGTTCCCTGCGTCTGGATGGATGGGTTGCTCCCTACAGGGCGGATACTTTTAAGGATGCCACTCACTCCGGCACTGCTGTGTTTGGTCTAATAAGACCGCTGGAGCTAGAATGGTACACAATACAAATAATTTTTTTAAGATTTCCCCTGTACGGGATCCAACGACTTCCATCCCTTATAATTTTACCTCCTTTTACAGGGGATTATGGTTAACGCTGCAGTAAAAATTTTCTCCCAGAATGTGAATGGCTTACACTCACCTATTAAACGCTACAGAATCATACAACACTTAGGGAAACAGAGTGCAGACTTATATTTTTTACAGGAGTCTCATCTCTCAGTGTTGGAACATTCTCAATTACATTGGGGAGGTAGATATTCAGTGACTGCAGCCTCCTACCCAAGGGGATGCAAAAGGGGTACTGTAATTCTAGTCCCATCTTCAACCCCACTTGAGATACAAGAAACGTATTTAGATCCACAGGGAAAATATGTGATTCTTACGGGCTCGCTTTACTCTCAAACAGTGATCCTGGTTAATGCCTATCTTCCTCCCCAGATGTCACTCCCAGTGGTACGAACGTTTGTACAGAAGGTGATGGAGAGGCTCAAGGGAATACTGATAATGGAGGAGACTTTAACATCCCTTTTCATTGCACCTTGATTCCTCTAATCATAACCTAACCAGACTTTCTGGAGCGGCCAAATATTTAAAGGGCAATTTTGTCCATTTGGGTATGGATGACATATAGTGGAGACTTTTTCCATCAGATCAAGGCTATACACATTTCTCTGCGAGACACAGCACCTATTCCAGATTGGACTTATTTTTTTTTATAACAGTGGAACATCTCACACTAACTCAAGATACAACGCTAGAGCCCAGGGTACTTTCAGACCATAACCCCTTAATTTTAAAAACAGATTTGGGCAAACAAAAGAGGTTCAGACTCTGGCATTCCTTCTTCGGGATCAAGAATTTCGGGACCACATTATGAAACGTATCCCTCAAGCAATTCAAGAAAATATATCTCCAGAAACCTCTTGTTCTGTACAATAGGATGCACTAAAAGCGGTTCTCCGAGGGGAGCTGCCGGAATATGCCTCTCGTAGACAAAAAAAAAAAATGAATGCTAGACTCAAATTCTTGACAGATCTCCTAGAGTCATAGCAACTCTTATACAGGGAGGGTGATGTGACCCTCCAACGTAGAATAAGAGGCTTAAAAAAGGAGATTCAGCAAATACTAGATTACAGAACTTTCCAGAGCCTGAATTATCTAAAACAATACAATTATGAGGGGGAAGCTAGGGGAGCAAGGGCTCTGACGAGAAAACTCAGAGCAAACAAACGAGCTTCAACCATTTTAAAAATAAGAACTAACGCCTCCAATAAAACCACTTATAAAGAAAATCAAATCACTCACATTTTCCAACTTTTTTATGAAACTTTATATAAAGCCCCCCGCCAGTCCCAGAACCACTCTGAGGCGATAGCAGATTTTCTGGACAAACTCTCATTACCTAAGTTGCCAGAGTATCACATTAAACAGTTGGAATGCCCAATTAGACCTGAGGAAATTCTATTACAGGTCAAAACGTTGAAATAATTGAAGTGTCCTGGCCCTGATGGCTTCGGCCCGGAATGGTACAAGGCCTTTATACTGCAGCTACTTTCCAGCTTTCTTCCAGCATGCCGGGCAGTGGCTGAAGGTGAGACCCCGCCACCCTCCTGAAACTATGTGGTTCTCTCCCCCTTGCTAAAGCCCGATAAAAACCCCACTCTCCCACAGTCATACCGTCCCATTTCAATTTTAAATGTGGATTATAAACAGGACTCACCTGTAGGGGAATGCTCACCAATGTTGTGGTGGGACACCTTTAAGGCAGTGGTAAGAGGACAAATAATTAGCTATGCCTCAGCCAAGAAAAAACAGATGAAAAGGAAAGAAAAGACCCTAAGGGAGAGAATTTCAAACTTAGAAGCAAGGCACAAAGAAAATACAGGTTCGAAAAAAATATTAAAGGATTTGAATCAGGCTAGACAAGAGCTGCAAGAAATGGACAGCAGGAAGGCTGAAGGCCTCCTTAGGTTCTGTAATCAAAAATATCATGAGGCGGGAGGAGGGCCCTGAGACTGTTAGCCTTCCGTCTTCGAGAAGAGACAGGCTGATAGACAGGTCTCAGCAATAAGGATAATGTGAATATAGACAAAGTTTGGGTCAAGCCAATAGAGATTGCCTCGCAGTTTAGGGCATTTACAAAGAACTTTACACAGAGAGCAGGGTGGAGGCAGAGAGTCAGATCGGAGACCTTGGCCTTTCTGGACTCTATAAAGTTGCCTACCCTTCGGTAAAGATACAGGAGACACTTTCGCCACAATTACAGAGCAAGAAACTTTTAAAGCTATTAAGGACCTCCCAACTGGGAAGGCTGAGGGAATGATGGATTACCAGCAGAATGGTACAAATCATTTAGCAAGTTATTAGTACCCAAATTGGTGCGGATCTATAATGCCAGTCTGGAGGAGGTCACTCCCAAAATGCGTGGCAAGAAGCCCTGGTTACAGTCATCCCAAAACCTGGTAAACCCAGATCTCAGTGCTCCTCCTACAGGCCCATCTCTCTCCTCAATCAAGACCTAAAAATCCTAACCCGAATATTGGCCTCCTAGTTCACTCTGATCAAACAGGATTTATACCTGACAGGCATTTGCAGGATAATATTAGGAAACTCCTGAACATGGTCTCGTACAGATATCCCAGCAATACAAATCCTGTTGCGGTTTTTCTTGACGCTGAAAAGGCATTTGACAGAGTGATCTGGGTGTATATGCAGGAGGTGATGTCGAGAATGGGGGTGGGGGGAAATTTTCTTAGGTGGGTGAGCATGTGTTACCAGAACCCAACTGCTCAGGTTAGAGTCAATGGCTTATGCTCAGAACGATTTGATATAAAAAGGGGAACAAGACAAGGGTGTCCTTTGTCTCCTCTGTTGTTACGTTGACTATGGAACCGTTAGGCACAAGCCATCCGTCAAAAATCCAGATATAAAGGGGATACTAATAAACAATATTGAAAGTAAGATCTTGTTATATGCAGGCGATACAGTGCTGTACTTGGGGACCCAGTCATCTCTGTTCCAGTAGTGCTCAGTTGTTAGACAGATTTGGTGGAGTTTCAGGTTTCAAGGTGAACGTAGAAAAAACAGAGAGTTTGAGTCTGGGTGGACCGCCAGGTATGGAACTAAGGAACCTTTTACCCTTTAAGTGGGTTAAGGACAAAATTAAATATTTGGGAGTGACAATTCCAATAGACCTTAACAAATTATATTCTTATAACCACCAAATACTAAAGGAAAAAGTATTTGAAGATTTACAGAGGTGGCAGGGCATACCCCTTAGTTTCATGAATAGGGTTGAAGCTATCAAGATGAACATTCTACCTAGATTTTGTTCCTATTCTCGGCACTACCATTCTCATAGATAGGGGAATAGAGAGCTAAGGAAAAAGCTATCTAGATTTATTTGGGCCGGACGCGTACACGCAAGAAGTGGAGCATACTAACGGAGACGAAAGTAAAGCGGGGAATGGGAGTGCCAGACTTGCTAAAATATTATTTAGCGCCCAGACAGTTCCAGTACTGAAAATGCTGTCGCCGAAAAAGGAGAGGATAGTGCAGGATGGAGGAAAAGCACCCCTAGGTTCCCCATAGGTACCTACTTTAGGTAGTTAAGGTTGCAGACCTTAAAAATCTAAGTAATATCTGGACTAGAAATACCCTTAAAACTTGGCTTAGAGTCAGACAGTGGTGGGAGATATTTTCTCCTACTTGGAAGTATATCTCACTGAAGTATTGCCACAATTTCCAGCAACACAAGTAGATGCTTGCTGGAGAGATAGTCAGACAGAGGACTCCAATATTTACATCAGATGGTGTGTGAGGAGGGTGAAAACTTTCTCACAGCTCCAAGAGAATTTGAACTCCCCAAAAGATTTTTTAGATACCTTCAATGCCGACACTTTGTCACTAATGCACGGTCGGGATAAGTGCTATACAGAGTGATCCAGCCCACCGCTGAAATGCATATATCTGAGGAGCCAAAAGGAGATTCCAAAAACTCGTTTCATACATACAGCAAACTCTGCAGGAAGGCTCAGGGACACTGCAGGTTCAAGCTCTAGAAAATAAATGGCAGGCAGAATATGAGGTCAGATATCAGACAAAGATTGGTTACTTATATGGCAGGGTGTTCATAAAACTACTAATTCACGGTATGGAGAGAGTTTAGATGGAAAATCTCGGTTAGGTACTATCACCCCAGATATTTCGGTTAAGTTTGGCACCTCGAAATAATAAGTGTTGGAGGGATGCGGATAAGGCTCTCAATATCATATTTTTGGAGTTGTCAGAAGCTGGCGGAATTCTGGGGAGAGGTTACCTTAGCCATAAAAAATACTGCAACTAAAAGACTTGCGGATTTTCCCATGTGGTCTTGGGACTCTCCCCTGAGGTTAAGAACAAGGCCCAAAGATATTTATTTTTATACTAATAGCAGCAGCCACCAAAGCCATCACAAAAGGTGGCTCTCCATGGAAAAAGTGACATATTCAAAATGGTGGTCTAATGTGATCAATATTAAGAATATGAAGCCCTTACTGACTATACTAAGGTTGCAAACTGATAAATTTAACTCAAGATGGCTCCCATTTTATGAATATGTGGAGATCAAGAGCGGCACTGCAGTGCTCGACCAGTTCCTGACAAAATGAGCTGGATAAATAAACTAGGTAGATATCTGGGTAGAGGGCCCTGAAAAGACATTAGGCCATAGATGCCTGACCTCAATCAACCAACTCAGATGACAGATGCAAACAGTCCGTGAAATGTTAGTTCTTATTAAACCCCAGACCGGCCTGTAAGGCCCATTTTCCTCTCTGCAAATTTAAAAGGAGGGTTGGGCGGATGGGGTTGGAGTTTTTTTTTTTTTTTCTTCCTTTCCCTTAGAACTACATCTAGGGAAGAGAAAGGTAATAGGAAGTGGAAGGGTTGCAGGCAGGTTATAAGATAAAGAAAGATTTCAGATGTGTACTATAATTTATGAGGACGAATCTGAGGGGAAATGAGTTGGAAGTCACTAGTCGTGAGGAGAAAGGAAGACTGACAGGTTTTTAGACGCAGCTTGAAGTGCGAAAGAGGGGTGGTACCCTCTCTACTCAGTCCAGCCTGCAAAAATGAATATGAAGATGCTTTTAAACTTAAGAAGCACTATAATGGAAATTTCTGTCATGAGCTTTTATATATTGTCCTGTCAAAATGATTTTAACTCCAAGACAAATGTATTTCTGTTATGTAAACCCTGTAAAGGAGATCAATTGTAAATGGTTAAAAAATGAAAAACCAATAAAAATCTAAGTTCAAAAAAAAAAAATGTGGATTATAAAATATTTATGGCCATCTGGGCTAGGCGGTTGGAACCTATACTGACATAACTTATACACAAAGATCAATCTGGCTTCATAAAATCAAGGAATACTTTTGATAACTTACGTCGAATTATGTTGTTAATGGAATTTATACATACGAGGAAGATTCCTTCTACAATAATAAGTTTAGACGCAGACAAGGTGTTCGACAAGGTTAATTGGGAATATTATGGGTCACCCTATCTAAATTTTCTTTTCCTAACATTTTTCTTTCTTGTATGAAAAACATTTACTCCCACCCCAAAGCCTATGTACGAGTCAATGGCTCCTTATCTCAACCAATCATGATACAAAGGGGTACGAGACAGGGCTGCCCTTTATCCCCGTTACTTTTTGCTCTCTATATTGAACCTCTGGCCGAAGCAATATGGAGTAATGCCCAGATTGAGGGCATTCCAGTGGGCCAGCGAGAACATAAGGTACTACTGTTTGACGATGATACTCTAACTTCTACTATAGCCCCAGAAACCTCCCTCCTGGCGCTCTGGGAAACCTTGGACCTTTCTGGAGCAATTTCAGCATTTCAACTAAATATAGCCAAAACAGATCTCCTTTCGTTATACTTCTCCCCGTCCCTAACCCTTAAAAAGAAATATCCTTTAAAAATGGCATCAAACTAAGATTAAATATTTGGGAATCCATATACCAAGAAATTTAGATAACTTGAAATTATTAAACTACGAACCATTGTCAATCAAAATTCAGTCAGAACTGGCTCGTTGGTCTAAATTACCATTAAGCTTTTTTCAAAGAATTGAAACAATTCGTATGATTATACTACCCAAACTTCTGTATCTATTTCAGAATGTCCCCACCTTTCCTTCCAAATTCTACTTTCAATCATGGGATAAAATCATCTCTAATTTTATCTGGAATGGCCAACGCCCTAGAATTAGGATGTCTCTACTGCAACTTCTGCTCCCTCAGGGCGGTGCCAACCTTCCAAACCTGAAATTCTATGCCCTGGCTGCTTTTTTTTAGAATATTATCCTTTTGGGTATCCGCAGCATATGAAGCTCCCTGGAAAGAGCTAGAATTTGTCATTAATGGCCTATATGACATTTTCCACGGCGTCTAGGACAGCACCTGTAAGAGAATACACTCCCTTTACGGCACAGCTTTTGAAATTATGGTACAAGTTAAAAACACACAAGGGTTTCAGAGCATTTTTCTTCTTTTATACACAAATTTCGGGAGATGATAGGTTTCTCCCATCTACCATAGATCATAACTTTATAAACTGGAGAAGATTGGGTCAATTTTTTAGGCAATTCCTATGTCATACGGGCATTTTCCCTTTTGAAACTTTAAAAGCAACCTATGGCCTAATCGACACAGACATCTACAGGTATAACCAGGTTAAAAATTATATTCTAAGACAGAGAGAGATGGTAACAAAATTACCTGACCCCATCCCTATGGCATGGACATATATGGGGACACCAAGTGGGACATACTGTTTCTATAAAATTCTCAGGGGCGGGATGGGCGATTCCTCACTCACTATTTTAAATAGCTGGTGTAAGGATTTTGCCAAAGATATATCAGAACATAATTGGTTACAGGCATCTCCTTTAGCATGCAAAGTAACACACTCCACAAAATGGCGGGAATTTGCCTGGAAATGCCATAGTCGTTTTTTTCATTCACTGGCTATCCTAGCGAAATATTTACCACCCAGTTACAGCAGATGCTGGAGGAATTGTGCATGTACAAATGCTGACCAGAGTCATATATTCTGGACATGTCCTCAATTGACTCCATTTTGGTGTGCATTCCAACAGCAGGCTTCAGACTGTTTGGGCGAGTCAGTCGAATTTACGGCTGAATTGACTTTTTTATCTATATTTCCCCCTCACAGACCCTCATGGCAGCGCATCCTGCTATCTATATATATTTTAGCAGCAAAAAAAGCTATTACCAGACGCTGGAGAACTATCATTATTCCGTCTTTAGGGGATTGGAGGGGGTGGTTTTGGATATTTATTATATGGAATCTCTTACAGCCAAACTCCATAATAAATACCAGGCATTCGAAACTCTTTGGAGACCTTGGGTGTTACATCTGTCCAGACAAGACCCAGGCTTTGTCCCTTGAGCCTCTCCACACCATAATTGTTTATATTTTATTAAAAGAGATTGAGATTCTATAGAGGTTCTACAGTACTGTCATCACATCTGGTTGATCCTTAAACTTTTTGAACACTTGGAAGGAACTAAATCTTTAATGATTATACTGTGGGGCGAATTACCATTTGAGTTAATAACTTCAGTCCTTATAGAATGAAACACAAAGACACAGGTCAAATCACAATTATTTTATTATACTTGATACATTGTATTAATATGAATAACCACTGAATGTTGATTTTAAGATAATGACTGGATCTCATGTACATGTCACATCCTTGAATAAAAAGAAAATATAAAAAAAAAAGTCTCTGGTAGTCCAGTGGTCCCCCCTCCCACTCCCCCAGTACAGAAACAGGTAGCACGTCCTGCTGGTCCAGTGGCCCCCAGCACCAGCCCCCGCTGACATCCCAAATCTCCACACCTGCCTTCACCCTGGTGGCCAGCACTCCTCCCAGCTACATATGGCAGTCAGCACAGCCCTCTTCTCACCTCCGTGGCTGGCCTCTGTATGAGCTGTCAGTTAGCATGTATCTGTAGAAACAGCTCTTTCTACAGTACGTGGGCTGGCAGCTCATATGGCAGCCAGCCGAAGAGGTGAAGAAGACTGTGCCAGTCACTCTATCTAACTGGGAGAAGTTACAGTCACAGCGGTAAGGAGGTGCAGGGAGGTGGGATGTCAGTAGGCAGGCTGGATTGGGTGGGGGCTTTTGGGGGACCAATGGACCACCAGGACATGCTATCTGTTTTTTATACTAGTGAGTGGGAGGGACCACTGGATCACCTGGAACTCTTTTTAAACAGTGTAAATGAGTGATCAGGGGTGAGGACCAATATATCTACAGGGTATATTTAAGAGAGCTCAGAGTAGCAATCGGGGGTGGGGGGGGGTTAGGAGAAACACACTGGACCACCAGGGTATATTTACAAGTGCATGAAGGAGCAATCGCGGGTGGGGAGGGGCGGCGGCACTGGACCACCAGGGTCTATTTTTTTTTTTTGTACTTACTTTTTTCTCCCCTGCCCCTATCGACCCACATTCCTGCCATCCTCCCAGCCCCATCCCCCAACCTTCAGGCTTACTTTCCGTCTGCTCCAACGGCTTACCCTCTCTGGCAGGGTGCCCCCTTCTCTACCCACCAGGTTCAGATCCAGTTTTGGGGAGGTGCCTTTTTGCGGGATGGCGCCTGCGGAGGATGGCCTTCATCCAGCTTGACCGGGACCAGTTTCTGTTTTTCTGTGGAGGGGAGCATGCAATGCTAACAATGGCTGAGCTGCGTGCGATTCCACATGCAGCATGCCGTTCGGCTGCTCCACCTCTGAGCCCCACAGTACAGGACATGGCGTGCCAACACCTAGCCTCCGCTAAGTGTCAGGGAGGTGCCGGTCTCAATTTCCCACCCTCCCTGGGAAAGAAGAGCTGTCCCCTGGATGCTTGATCCTCTCCCTCCCCGGCCGAGCCCTGATGACCCGCTTGCACTGCGAACATGGGTCATCGATGTGGCAGGAGATAAGGCATGATGCCTCAGCCCTCCACTGGGCCGCCCACCAGGGTATGTTTAAAAGTGCTCAGAGGAGCAAATGGAGAGGGAAGCGACATAGTGGGCCATCAGGGTATATTTACAGGTACTCTGAGGAGTGACTGGGGAGTGGGCTCACTGGACCACCAGGGTATATTTACAAGTGCTCAGAGAAGCCCTCGGGGGTAGACACACTGGACCACCAAGGTATATTTACAGGTGCTCAGAGGAATGATCAGGGGTTGGGGAGCACTATGCTATTAAGGTATATTCACAGGTACTCAGAGGAATGATCACGGATTGGGGGAACAATGTGCCACCAGGGTATATTTACAGGTGCTCAGATGAGCAATCGGTGGGTGAGGCGACCACCATGCCACCAGGGCTTACTGTTTACACTGAAAGGGGCGCCAAGGAGCTCCCAATGCTAATAAGCCCAAAATGGGCATGCAAATAGCTCCTTAGCACTTTGCATGCCCAATAGGCTCATTTGCATGTTCGGGCTGAATATAACACACAGGGGTCTTGAAGCTATCCTATTTCGGGCAGCATTATTCCCTGTGGGCTATATACTGCCAGGTCCGTGTCAGGGCAGCACAATTTCACTTTGTGCGAAATGATCTAATATTAAGTTGGATAGTGCCACTTGCCATGTAACTGAATATCGCAACAGCTGGAGGACAAGGGCAATCACATCACAAAAATCTGCACTGTGCTTATGCAGTTTTCTGAATATGGGTCTTAAAAGTGTTTTGTGTCAGTGATGGCCTCTACTGAGTCAGTCCACAGGCCCAATAATAACCTAGTCTGTGAGCTGATTTTTTTTTCATATGTGCTGCATAATTGGAATACATAATTTACATTCCTCGAAGATGACTGCCCGCTGGGTAGAGAGCAGTCAGACACACACTAAGCATATTGATGTCTTGAGCTGTAAAGAAAGCCATTAAATATTAAATGCATAAACAAATAAACCTGACAGGTGGGAATTCCTCTTGATGCACCGTGGACCTTACTAACACAATGCCCACAGAAGAGGGAAAAAGAACACACGCTAGATTCTTGGAAGCATGAATGTCAAACCTCTCATGATTCCTACCAGTCCCAGACCATGATCCTATAATGCGAATTTCTGAAAATGAGCCTAGCTTCCACAGAGATTAAGCTGGGCATCCCTCCTTCCAAACGAAAAGATGGCAAACACCTTCAGGTTTGCAGCCTACAAGGCAGAAGAAATTCCATGGTTAAGGGCTAGTACTGATAGTGGTTTATAGCGGATCTCGCAAGCTGCAACCACTTCATCCCATTTCCCAATGCAGCCACCTGCAGATGCATACACTGCTAGCTGCACAGTGCACCTGTCCCTTCACTTAAACAGGGCATGAAAAGAGATCCTGATAAATGTGAAACCCCTTCTCCTCCACTAGGGAAGGGGGGCTGCTACTAATCCTCTGGGCTTTAGATGGTTCTTAGAAAAGATCAGTCAGTAAGGGTCAAGTTACACAAGCTCCTCAGAGGGAGAAGTTCAGGTGTAAAAAAGAGGAAACCGCTGGCATTTTGGCATTCCATGTGATATGAGTGACGGCACAATAGTGAACTCCACATGAGCAAGTGCACATCGCCGAAAACAAAACTGGCGACGTGCAGGACACTGAAAACAAAAAGAGTGCCAATCATTGCCATGCTCTCCATGGCCAATATTTACTACATTTTTTATGTGGTGGGCTACACCCCCTGCATCCCCCCATGTGGGGGGCACTGCCCCAGCACCCCCATTATATTTATAATAAACTCCAGGGGGCTGACACTGGTGTATAGGGGAAAATTCGGGAGGGTGCTGTGGGGGGGGGGGTTTATAGGTCATCAGGGGAGAGAATGTGGGGAGGCAACTTGTGGATGGGGGGGACCTCATCCAGGAGGGCAGAGGACCATGCGGCACTAAGCCAGGAGATCAGGGAACACAGGAAAAAAATTAAGTCCCAAACAGCACAAAACAAAAATTACACACACACACACACATACACACATACACACCCACACCTAGCTCAGAACCTGGAACCTCTCACACTGCAGGCATACACTCCTACCACAATGCCAAACAGCCAGCTGGGAACTACCTGGCCAAGCTACCTCCTATATCCTGATTACCTATACCTCCCTCTCACAGTTGCCATATTCTTCCTTTTGCGGTTCTTGTCCCCTTGAACTCACTGTTATCGCCCTCACTATCCTTCCCCACTCGCTCTTATCACAGGTGGTCAAACTGAGTTGCTCAATTTGACTTGTCCATATCATAGGATACCTATTTTGGTGGTGGCTTCCAGGGAGCCTGCGGGGGGGGGGGGAGACACAAGCTGTGGACATGAAGAACTGAGTGTCTGACCCTCGCATGTAGGTCTCAGGGTAACACTGCAGCAGAGATGGTGCATGTCAATATTTTCTGCTGCTGCTGCTAGAAAGAAAAAATAATTTCTCTAATGTAAAAGATGAGTGCCCTCAACAGCAGACAGATGATGAAAGGCACTTCAACTCTTTTAGTCTAATTTTGTGCCTGATTTTTATATGCTGTATTTTCTCTGTTTTTATTTATTTGAGGCACCCAGAGAGCCTTTGGGATTGGGTGCCGTAGAAATAAAATTGCCTTGCCTTACCTAGTATGGGGCTTAGGAATAAAACAGACACATCAAAACAAATTAATGTCGAATTTCAGTGACCTGGGTTCAGGAACGAACCCTGATCATCTAGGGTTGGCCAGGAGAAGAGGTCTGAGAGTCTGACAGGATGCTCTCCTCCTCTGGGGAGAGAGTGGGTCTGTTCCGCTGTGTGACTGTCACCTGGCAGAACGTTGGGGCAGTGCACGCTGGAACACGAACAATGTAGGGGAGAGACACCGCTTGGCTGGGGCAGCTGGGGATGCTCTGTGTCACTCTACGCTCAACCGATGCCTCCTTGGGTTCAAACAAAACAAAAGGAAAACCCCCAACTGCAGCAGAGTGATGGCCACCACCCTGCAAGACGATCCCACTCCCACCAACCTAGGCAGCCTCTTGGTGTCAAGTGGAGCTGCAGTTTATGGTAGGGACTTGGTCCACCTCCGTGGGTGACTGCTGAGAGGCGAGTAATCCTTGGGGTGATGGGGTTGGTGCAGGAGCAGCAGACCAGAGTGGGGCCTGGGGGTAGGTTGACAATCCAGGAGATAAAGTATCACTTTAAAAAAAAAAAAGATTTACGCAGAATTCAGAAACAACCTTAAAGAGAACCTAAACCTTGTTTTTTTTTTTTACTTTCATTATTGCATTTAGATTAAAATACAGTCAGGTACATTCCATCAACAAGTGAGAGCTGACACAACAATACAGGATCAGAAATTAATACAGGGAATCAGCAGCAGCTCTCACCCTTGGTACACAGTGCATTCTTCAGTACACTGCATGCTTATTCCAATTTAAATAAGAAACCCATCACTGCTCCAAGCTTAAGGACATATCATATTTAAAGTCCCAACAAAAAGACTTACACTCCTGATACTGCAAGAAGTTTACAACAAATTGTATGCATGGTATCGGAGAGATAAAGCAATATCAATCCTGTGTGTGCTAAATTACAGTATTTTATAGCAGCACTGATCAAATCAGGAAGTGGACCCCCAACACAGATGTTTAAATTGCACTCGTGATGTATAATTTTATGTGGGGGAAATAAAATACTGAACAATGATATCTACAGCATGGAACAGATAACGGTTTACCTTTAAGGCACACAATCTAAGTTCCAAACTAAATGGCAACCCTGGGTATTATATATAATGCACCAGGATAAGGGCTTTGTTCCCCGAAATGTTATTGTTTTATGGAAGTGCAGTTGGTATCACCTCTCTGTCAATATGTCTTCTGTTTTCACTTTCAGGTTTGTATGGTACAATGGGCAGGTTAATGCTGTAGTGATCTCTGGTCATGGCAGCAATATTAACTAAGAAGATACGGCCTGTTGCTTTTGCTTTCTGTGTTATTGATACACTGCTGTATTCTAACTACTGTAATGAGCTCTCGTTACTCAAAAAAAGAAATTGTAAAAAAAAAAAAACTAAACATTAAAAAAAATAAATGCATAACTGTGATGACGCTCGCCACTTGTTTATCTCCACAGAACAGTAAATTACGGCTGCATTAAATTGACTAACTGTTGTAACATCTTCCTTGCGGGAAAACATTGTATGCCAGAGGCTGGTGGATGAAGACTGGCTCAACACAAGGTGACCATGTGCCATTTTTGCTTTTATTTTGTATTTTATTAGACAAATTGTCAGGAGAAAAAAAAACACATACCAGTGTAACAACGGCCAGTATCAGTTATACAGGAACCAGAGATAAGAGCCTTACTGGGTAGGCAAAGCTCGAGTCCCAAAAACCAAACCAATTATAGTCCAAGCTTCAGTCAGAATATGCCATCGTGGCACATCTCAATATGGCATACCGTCCCATCAGGAAGTTGACATTCAGCAGGGACCTTACCAGACAAACAGATTACTCAACTGTAATAGTAGTTCTAGGAGTGGTATATGTTGTTCATCCACACCAATCCACCCAACCTCCCCGACTTCGACGCACACCTCTGCTTCCAGCGGGCTAGATCTGGCATCATGGGGCGGAGCCGAGGGTTATACCACCCAGGTGGGTGGGAGGAGCCAGCTTGAAGACATTCCAGTGACCACTAAAGGAAAAGGCGATCTGCCAGAAAGTGTGGATGAACATATACCACTCCTAGAACTACTGTTATAGGTGAGTAACCTGTTTTTCTAGGGATGTGGATATGTTGTTCTATCCACACATTCTGGCAGACTCCTAGCAGTTCTCTGGGAGAAGGGAGGCAAGGCACACACACCCTACTTAGGGAACAAGGACTGGAGAACTGAAGCCTCACAACCAGCATCCCGGCATGACCCAAGTTCGATGTGGTAATGGGAATAGAAGGTGTGTGTTGACTTCCAGGTAGCAGTCCTGCAGATTTCCTAGATAGGGACGTCCCTAGAAGCAGCCATCGACGCAGTGGTATGGCGGGTGGAATAAGCCCTTAGCCCTATGGGAGGCTCCCTACCTGCCAACCGATAGCAGAGATCAATGCAGGAAGTGATCCACCTGCCAAACGTCCACTTGGCTGCAGGTCTGCCAGGTGCGGCTTCAGCGTGGTGACAGCTGGCAAACCTCTCCCCAAACTTCCATGATAAACTCTCTGTAGAAGGCGAGCGCTTGTCTCAGATCCAAAGTATGGAGCCTGTACTCAGCCTCCGAGGTGTAACTGGGGTAGAACACCGGCAGAGTCAACACCTGATTAAGGTGAAACTCTGACACCACCTTCAGAAGGAAGTTCAGGTGGGGGCGCAGGACAACCTTGTCCCTGTGGATGACCAAGTAAGGAGACTCCATCGAGAGCGCCTGGAGCTCCCCAGTCCTTCTGGCTGACGTGACAGCCACTAAGAAGGCAGTCTTCCACGACAAATGTGACATGTCACACTTGTGCATAGGTTCGAATGGCTTGCCCATGAGCTTTGCCAAAACCAGCAGTACATCCCACACAGGTGGAGGTTCATGCACTGGAGGGGATATGTGATCTAGGCCCTTGAAAAAGCGCTAGACCACCTTCTTCTGTGCCATGGACTGCATACAGGCCCGTGCCTGGTAGGCAGAGATGGCTGCCAGGTGCACCTTAAGGGTCGTCGACTGAAGCCCCAGCTGGGAGAGAGACCACAGGTAGTCCAAAATGCTAGCCACTGGACAGAATGAGGGGTCCAACCCCTTGCCCTGGCACGAAATGGAAAATCTCTTCCATTTGAAGGCATAGCATTTTCTGGTCAATTCCTTATGGGTTGCCTCAACAACCGTGAGGACCTCGTTGGAGAGACCCAAAGCCTGGCACTCTAGCCGCTCAGGAAATAGGCTGTCATGTGCAGGGACTGAAGGTCCAGATGGAGTACCTTCACCTGATTGATGGAGAGCTGGTCTGGGCGTGCTGGAAGACGCCTCGGGAGCCTGGAGCTGAGGCTGAGGAGATCTGGATACCAGAACTAGCGTGGCCAGTCTGGGGCTACCAGGATCACCTGCGCCTTGTCCCTCTTAGCCTTGAGAAGCACCTTGTGGATAAAGGGAAGTGGAGGGAAGGCACAGAAGAGGCCTAGGGTCCACGGCCTCGAGAAGGCATTCCCCTGCAGCGAGCCCTGCTGAGGGGGGCAAGTATGAAACAGGCTCAGCTTCGTGTTCTCCCTGGAGGAGAACAGGTCCACCTGAGGAGTACCCCAGTGGGAGAACAGGTCTCGTACTACCTCCTGGTGGAGTGACCACTCGTAAGATGCCTCGCCCATCCAGCTCAGAGCATCGGCCAGCAGATTCAAGGCTCCTGCCACATGAATGGCTAGGAGATCCACCTCCAGGCTGAGCACGAGGGTCCATGTGCGAAGAGCTTCCTTGCACAGAGGCAAGGAGTGCATCCCACCCTGTTTGTTGAGATAGTACATGGTCAAGGTATTGTCTGTCTGGACCTGGACCACTTGACCCCGAATGAATGGAGCGAAGGCGGTCAGGGCTAGCAGAACCGCACGAAGCTCCAGCAGGTTGATGTGACATCAGGACTCCTGAGGGAACCAGAGCCCATGGGCTCTGTGCTCCCCCAGATGGGGACCCCAATCCATCAGCGAGGTTTCAGTCATCAGGATGACCGTCGGCTCAGGGCGGACAAATGGGATACATTCTTGCAGGTGAGCTAGCACAAGCCACCATTGGAGGCTGTCCCACATCCTCTGGGTCACAGTGATCAGCTGGTCAAGGTGACCTGAGCACTGAGACTACTGGCTGGCCAGTTCTCATTGAAGAGAATGCATATGCCCGTGTGCCCATCATACCATATTGGAGCAGGCTGCCATGTACCCCTTGAAGGCATAGGAAGTCCCGGGCAGGGTGCGACTGCCTAACCAGAAATGACTGGGCAAAGGAGAAGAGAACCTCCACCCTGTCTGTCGGGAGTCGAGCTCTGGCTTGTCAAGAGTCGAGCTCTGCCCCGATTGACTGAATCACCTGCGGGGGCATGACTTCCAACTTAGCCTCATTGATCAGGAGGCAAAGTCCGAAGCAAGTCTGGAGGGCCAGATCCCTGGACTGCTCCACTTCTGCCTAGAAGGACCTGCAATGAGCCAGTCATCCAGGTAGGGATAGACCTGGACCCCTCGGCACCTCAGAAAAGCTGCCACCACAGGCATGCATTTGGTGAAGACCCTGGGAACCGATGAGAGACCGAAGGGCATAGCCTGGAACTCGTAGAGGGTTCCCTTGGCTCGGAAGCAGAGGAACCGCCAAGTGGGACGGACGGATCGGGACATAGAAAAACGCATCCTAAGGATCCAGGGAGCACAACCACATGCCGTGCTCCAGGGATGGTATGATCTGAGCCAGAGTTACCATCCAGAAGGTGTGAGACCTGAGGAACCTGTTTGGTTTGTGCAGCTCGAGAATGGGGCACCAACCCCCCCGTCTGTTTTGGTACCAGGAAATACCTGGAAATGAACCCTGGGTCTGAAGGAAGTTCCGCAACTCTGTGCACAACCTCCTTGCGGAGGAGCTGAGCGATGTCGTCTTGGAGAGCGGACTGACTGACAGCGGACACCAGATCCTCCCGTGGGGCGTGGGCTCAGCTTGGGGGAACCTGCTCAAATTCCAGAGGCAGGCCCCAGCCAACCACTTCCAGCACCCATCAGTCCATGGTGATAGTGGACCAGGCGTAAAGGAAGTGGCAGAGCCGGCCCACCACGGGAGGACTCAGGGGAGATGTGACGGGGCTGAGGGTGGCACCCCTCAACCCATCACTGAGCAGGCTTAGAGGAGGAGGATCCGGCCGAAGGGCCACCAGGTCCCTTCCCTCCAGGCTTTCTGACCGAAGAAGCCACTGACTTAGCCCGTGATCACCAGGTTTGAGCCTACTGGCCCTGCTGCTGGGCTGGTCTGGCCACAGGAGTGGAACAGCGAAAGGGCTTACGCTTCTGGTGTTCAGAGCCCTTGTCCTTCTGGGCAGACGTCACAGAGTCCAGGGTGGCACTGGACTTCTCAATACATTGGAGGTGACCCTCCACTCAGAGCCCGAACAGGTCGGTGCCCAAAAAGGGGGCATCTGCCAACTTGTGTTGAGCATCAGCCGTGAAGGTTGAGATCCTCAGCCAAGCCCTGCGGTGCATCACTATTGCGGCCACTACTGAGTGGGCACAAGAATCACCAATATCCAGAGCAGTCTGGAGCTGTTATTTCGCCACTGCCCTTCCCTGGTCCCGGACCTGCTTGACCGTGGTCTGAAGGTCCACCAGGAGGTGAGTAATGACCTCTTCCAGGGAGCTCAAAAGGGCATGGGAAAAATGTGCCATCAGCACAGCTGAGCTAGCCTGACGAAGGCCAAGTGAGAAAGCAGCGTAGACCTTCTTCACTGAATGATCCAATTTCTTGGACTCTTTGTCCGGTGGTCTATCCACGTCACCCGTATTGCCCGAGCGCTGAAAGACAAAATCAGCCACCAGACCCTCAGCCGAGGGATACCCTGGTTGGGACCGCGTATTTGCAAGCCATCTGGGCCAAGGGCGCAGGGCAAGATGCAGGACGCTGCCACAGATCAAGAACTGGGCCAACAATGGCCTTGGCCACAGGGAAGGCCTCCACAGGAAAATCCCCTTTGTCCAGAATCTCTGTTAGGGGATACCTGGCCCATTTCTGGACTGGTTCGAGCTCCATCCACGTGGACTCACAAATGAGCCAGAATGCCCATGAATGAGGTGGGTCCCTCGTCATGGAGCCCCGAGGACTCACGATGATGGGACATGAGTGCAACAAGGAGTATTTGGACTCCGAGGAGTCTACAGAAAGCAGGCGTCCCCCTGAGGTACCCTCAACTCGCCTTGGGCAATCTGGAGTGAGGGTGACCATCAGCCAATGGGGCAACCCTTTTGCCGACTGAGAATCCTAGGTCGGGGCCCTGGACTTTGGCTGTTTGGGTGGCAGCTCCACCACAACTGGCAGAGATATCTGCTTTGGCTGAGCCAACAGGAGCCCAAGTCGGCACCTCCGCGGAGGTGACGGTGGCAGGGGCTGACGTCGGCCATTCAGGCAACAACCACTTGATAGCCGGGGTAGAAACCGGGGTCGGCTTCATATCAGTCAAGGCCAGCTGCTGTCACATCAAATCTTCACAGTGCCAACACAATTTGCACCGAAGCCTCTCCTCATCCGAAAAGGATGAAGAAGAGTAGCGGTGCTGCCGCTTACCGTGATGTCGGGAGCAAGATCGCCAGAGATGGTGAGATCTGCCCAACCCAGTAGAGGAGGACCGAGACCTTGACCATCGGCGGGGCCAATGGGGGATGTCAGAAGGAGCCGGGGACCCCCGCGGCTCCCCCAGATCAGGGTCTTGAGTGGGTGGGTTCGACCCAGCGGGCTGAGACGACCTGTTCAAAGACACCAGAAGCACCGGAGTCCAAAGGAGAGAATTGTTGGCCTCATCTGGTGACAACCTGTCAGTCGGTTTGAGAAAAATCTCGGCCGCATCGACAGACATCTCAGCCAACTGGTCTGATGGGGACTCCGTGAAACCCTAGGCCTTGGCCTCAATTTAGACCAAAGTCGAAACTGGAGTCTCCTGAGAGTGGGACCGCTCCTGATCCCAAGAACATCAACGTTTTTTTTTTTTTTTTTCTTTCTTTCTTTGTCCTCCTTCCCACCGGAGCCCCCTCCTTCCGTCCTCATGTCTCCCTCACCTACCTTGAGGATCTGCCCTAGAGTGCCTATCCTCCTCTCCTTGCACAGTGGGGTCTGTCCTGTAGGTGGTCCGGGTGGACTTAGGGCGGCCTTCATCTAGGGCTGCGGAGGATTTCCGTTTTCTCCTTCGTCCCCTACCCTCTGGGGCAGCGAGCAGCAGGACGTCGTCCCGGTGATGGCGTGCTGGCGCCGCGCAGACCCCTCATCGTCGGCGGCGTCCCCTCCCAACTCCGTTAGGCGGAGCCGCCTCCATCCCTCTACTGTCGGTGCTTCCACTGGCTACGAGGGTGATGTGAAAACGAGGCGTTCTTGGTTCCCTGAGGAGGAGAGCATCCGTTGGGACGCTCGAGCATCCATTGGGACGCTCGATCCTCCCTCTCCCCTGCCGACCCCTGGCCACCCGAGTCTGTTCCCGAACCCGGGTCGCCGGCGCAGCGCGAGGTGTGGCATCTAGCGCCTCATCCCTCCACGCCACCCGGCCGGCCTAAGAGCATCAACGTTGAGTCTTTTCTTTCTTTGACTCCTTCTTGCGAGAGTCTGAAATGTGCGACCCAGAAGGGCCCTCTCCCTTAGTTGAGAGAGACAGGCACAGCTCTTTGAAGGAAGCTGAATAAGTGGAGTCCAGTTGGAATGGAATGAAGGCGAGCCGAAGAGGAAATAGCTGCGGCCTGAGCCACCTCCTCCTCGAATGCCTTGAGCTGTTCAAGCTGCTCAGCGGACCCTGCAGCTGTGGAGACCACCCAATGGGCATCCTTGGATTTAACCAGTGGGTAACACTTTTCCAGTTGCCCCAGATGAAGTCAGGCAGCGCGGTCTTCCAGAACAGATGGGTGAAAGGAATGATAGAAATCGCAAGCCTGTGGATCATGGTCATGTCCCAAACAGTACACGCATGTGGCATGAGGGTCGGTGTGCAGACATGTTCTGCCCACAGGGGCACCAGCGAAACCCGGGAACAGTTTTCTCTTTCATCGTGTAAGTGAGAGAAGAAGGAGCAGACGAAACTCGAACAAGTTTTAAGGTATGTTTTGGAAGCAAATCCAAAGATTCGAGAGCCAGAGCCTACCACATGTGGGAGTGCTAAGGAGGGAACCTGAACCTTCCAGCGGAAAGGAAGATCTGGCTTCATGGGGCGGAGCCGAGGGTTATACCACCCAGGTGGGTTGGAGGAGCCAGCTTGAAGATGTTCCGGTGACCCTTAAAGGGAAAGGCGATCTGCCAGAAAGTGTGGATAGAACAACATATCCACATCCCTAGAACTCATGTTTTGTCCTTGATCTTTATTCGGGCATGTACATATGAACATATGAAATTGCTGGCAGAATAAAGGCCACAGGTCCATCAAGGCTGCCTGAATGTGCAGCTCTTAGTTTCATATCACTACAGCCCACCCCCACCCAAACCCCTCTCTTCCTCCTCTTTTCCGGTCCTTCCCCCCTTTGTGTTTTTGTCTGTACTCACCCTGCCCTTGACTCTATCCCAACCCCGCTTAAAGCTATCCACTGTCCTTTGAACGATTAACTCCTCTGGCAGTGCGTTCCAACCTGCCACCACTCTCTCTGTGAAGTAGTGCCTCTTTATCTCCCTTCGAAATCTTCCCCCTTCCAATTGCAGACTGTGCCCCCTAGTGACTCATCTCCTCGTTAAGTGGAACAATCCTCCCTCCCTCCCTGACCTTGTTTATGCCTTTCAAGTACTTAAAGGTCTCTATCATGTCCCCTCTTACCCTTCTGTCTTCCAGCGAGTACATGTTGAGCTCTTTCAACCTTTCCTCGTATGGCAACTCCCCTAGTCCTATGATCATTTTTGTAGCCCTATGCTGCACCCCCTCCAGTAATCTCACATCCTTTTTGAGGTATGGGCACTAGTACTGTATACAGTACTCAAAGTGTGGCCTCACTAGTGAGCTATACAATGGCAGGATGACCTCCCCTTTCGAGAGGCGATCTCTCTGGCAATGCACCCCAGCATCCTATTTGCCCTTGCTGCAGCTCTCCTACACTGTGCAGATACCTTCACATCCCCTATGACTATTACCCCCAGGTCCCTTTCCTCCTGTGAAGCCATTACCTGCACTCCCCCCAGCCAGTAGCTGTTCTTGGGATTTCTGGCTCCAAGGTGCATGACCCTGCGCTTCTTAGTGTTAAACCCCAACTGCCACTCCCTAGACCAGTGTTTGAGTTTAGCTAGATCCTCTCTGACTGCCTGCCTCTCTTCCTCATTGTCCACTGTACATGAATATGATGTTCAAGAAAAAACAGATGGCAGGACAGCGCACAAGACGGAAAACAATTTACTACTATTCAACCTTATACAAACTGTACAGATGAAGTAAAACATGTTTGTCATGGAATAAAAGAATCATCTATAGACATAAATCACCCAACTCTGCCATCTGTTTTGAAACCTAGAAAGCTGGTTTCTAAGTGTAAACATGAGTTTTTCCATATAATATATAGCAGTTCTGTACCACTCCACTGCTCTAAAGAAGGGGGCACCTGCTGCACCCAAAGCAGAGTAACTACCTTCTTGGCTACTAGGAGATACTAAAGATGAGGAACCCAAACACACCCCTCTGGGGGATTGATAATAGTGCCACTGAGCAGGAAACCAGTGAGGGACCTAGAGATGAATGTAGAAACGTGTCCCTCAAGGCTCTACTAAAAACTACAAGCAGAGGGCAATACAAAAAAACACATAGGCATGGTCCGCTACGGGTTGGCAACACTGCTGCCAGCGGTGACCATAGCTGGGTGGTAAATACTTAGCTAGAATTGCACGTGTTCGAAAAAAAAATCTGTACCTACACTTCCATGCACATCCTCTCCACTGTGCGATGGACGTAATTTTAATGGTTATTGCTGTAAATTTTATTTAAATGTAATGAGCATATATGGTCCCAAGCTTCTCACTCCATCTATTCAAGACTGCTTATGTAGTATCACACATCAGAGAACAAAGACCCTTATAAATAAATCCGATTAAATGAAGCCAGCAGTCGCCCTGCAGGCACCCATACAAATCTGCAATATTAACAGAGCAGGATCAGGCAGACGAGTCCTGTCAGTTGTATTATGCAGTAGATAGGTCCTGAGTTACCTGAAAGTATCTTAAGAGTTCCTTCCCCATCAACCATATTTGCTCTGTAATTCTTCAAAAGGGAAAAATCCCTGTATATCTAATTGAAATATATGTGTTATCTCCAACAAGAAAAGGTATGCTTTATATGAGAGGGAAGGAAGTCAGAGTCCAAGCACCCAGATAAATTCAAAAAAAGTAGTAGAACAAAAATAAAAATAAAATATTAATTTACATTAGCTTACCTCAGCTACTTGCTGCTGTCACTTTTTTCTTTAACTTACTATTTTTCCCCCTCTCTGGTCCCCAAGCACTGCATCTTCAGGAGACACCTATGATGTCTGCCCCTGCTTCCTTCACCTTACCTGGACCCCTGCTGAACCACCATGTAGCCGTGGATCTGCCCTCCAGGCAGGGACGAGTTGGGGCCCGTACACCCTGAACTTCTGTGTCTATGTTGGGACAGGTAGGTGGGAGCTTCGGGGTTTGCACCAGACACTGGAGACCTGTTTTTCCCTTTTCCTGTCACGGTGTGTGCCTTGATGTCAAAGCGTCACCACCAACGTCCACCACACTCATCTCCCAGCAACTCGGCTGGACGCTTGCCATACCCCTCAGTAAAGTGTTGAGCCACAGCCCACCTCCCTTCCTGGAGAAAGCGAGCGGTCCCAGGGATACTCAGAATTCTCCCCACAGTCGGCCCTCCAACTCCCCAGGCTCATTCTCGAACCCAGGTTGTCGGCGTTGCAAACGGTAGCGCTACTGTTGCGCCGGCGGGCCGGCTGTTGCTTTTAAATAACTAGCTCTGAAGTTGCTAAATTTAAAACTTTCTATCATTAACTAAATCAAGGTACTGCAGCCGCAGCATGTGAAACTGATGCACATATTTTCCTAAGTGCAGTTAGTCAGTAGATCTGACACTATAGGTCGTACTTCAAAAGGAACTGCATTTTACTTGCTACTATTTATTCTGCAGGTAAACTGCCTTGTGGAAGTAGCCACCACAAAAATCTAAATACATGATTAAACTGGTAAACAGCAATAAATATGTGCAGCTTTCTATTAGATACCGCATCAGCTGCAATGTAAGTAAAATGTAGTTCATATAAACAACAAAGTGATTTCCTCACCATGTTATAACTTAGGTAACATTTTTTTTCTGCTTTATTTATGCGCCTCCCATCCTCCCCGGACTGGCCACTCCTTGAGCCGCCTAGGACCCTCCCCTCAGCCTCCCCATCGCCATGATGCCTGTCCTGATCCGCAACCCCCTTGGTTTGCCTGATGTATCCCTTCGTGGGGGGGCTCCCCCCCTCAGGTGTGGGATACCGAGGATGGGAAGTGCTTGCATGTAGGCATGGAGAATTCACCAGGGTTCGCAAAGGACTGGCACGGGCACTCCAGGGCTTAAGTGGCGAATGGAGGGGCCAGCAGCCGTCATCCGTCTGGTCGAGAGGCATTTTCCTGTTCGCACCCTTCCCACGAGTCGTACACTTACAGCGTCCTGGGTGAACGCACATGCGGCGCGTGGTCACCCACACTACAAAGTGCGCTGTCTAGTCATCCCCCAGTGAGCCACTCAAGAGTGAAGCTTGTTCGGACCCCCCCCACCCAGGGAGGACAGCATCCCTCAGATGCTCCGAACCCTCCCCACCGGCCTCCGCTCCTGTTGTCCCGGGCTCAAACCCAGGTCGCCAGCATGCCAGGCAATCCTCTATCACCCAGCGCCAAGGAGCCATTTAGGTAACATTTGATGCAGCTACAACAATTGGCATATGATTGTGTAGTGCCATTGACCCTGTTCCCACTGATGTTAACACTACCTGTAAAATTGCTGACACTGGGCCTTATATACAAAACAGTTTGCCATAGACACAAATAGTGAAAGCGTCTTGTGGATATGGTCCACAGCAGAACTACATAAAGCCAGATAGCACAGTTCAAATGTTGTTCTTTAACATTGCTCGTTCACTCACTCAGCATTTACCAACCACAATCTGAGTTGTCATCGTCCACATCAATCACCTCATTGGAACCAGCATTTGATATTCTTTTGTAGGGGTAAGAAATCTTGACTTATAAATTTTTCATACAATGGGAAGAAAGAATCTTGGACTGTGATTGGTCAGTTTGGGGCTGGACCCATGGCGTTATCCCAGCATAACGTCACAGGTCTAGTCTCAGCACTGTGAACCAATGTGGATGACCATATGAAGCATGAGCCTTTGCTCTTTTTTTGCATCTCCTCTTAAGAAACAAAATATTTTTCTACACTAATAAACACATTCTTTAAAATTATTTTTTTATATATAACAACAAGCCATTGTATAGTAGGAATAATGCACTCCAGGATGTGTGTCGTTTGGGATAACGCCACGCGTGGGGCATTGAGCACTCAGCCTGCGGCCCGCGCTAACTCCCCCAGGTGGCATTATCCCAGCACGACACACCCCCTGTCATGCATTATTCCTTTATTAACGTCTGTGCATTTTCCGGCAGCAGTCTACTTCTGGTATCTGTCACAATACTGCCTGCTGTACTGAACATGCATTCTGAAGAGACACTTGTTGAAGGACAAGCAATTTATTTAAAGGCTTCTCTGTACAGGTCAGGCCATATTAACTTTTTCGATCTCCAGTATTCCAAAGGACGTACATCAACAGGAATAAGTGGTTCTTGCAGGGTAACTGTGTACCATTTATTTATTTAGGAAATCGGAATTACAACCCTTTGAGTCATAGACTCGTTTCTAAAGGCTCCACGTCAGAATAAAACAGACATTCATACAGCACATACATAGAATAAATGTGGGTGAGCAATCATACAGCGTATAAGTACAGTGAGCGCTGTGTACCATGACAGAAAGACGCTCAGAAGAAGAATCAGTTTAACTTGGTATGGCAGCAATTTTAAAAACGTTTTGCCACAGATCTGGCTTGCTACTTTAGACATGATGGAACTGGGAGTTGTGAAAGAACTACTGCTCACATTTGTAGACTTCTGCTGACCTGTATCTGTTCATGAAGGTGGACCTACACATTATGGAGAAGCTAATGTGTGCATCTGTGGTTGAGTCCTGTGACTGCTTCATCTCATCTATCAACAGAAAATTGCAGTGCTCCACATTATCTCCTTTTTTTTTTTAATTGATGTTTACAGATTTCCAGTGAAAATCCGACAAACACAACAATCTGCTGCGTAACAAAATATACAGCTATCTCGGCATCATACAGCTACATTACTAGAACTACATAGCTCAGACCATATTATCAGATAAAAGGAATACATTCTCAAGTACAAAGTAATTTCTTTTTTTAGGACATAATATAAAACACCCATCTTTTCCATAGCATTTCAAATTAAGGGAAGAGTCTAGGATACTTCAGCTGTGAATTTTTCCATTTCATAAACGTCTATCATAAGACGCTGCCACAAGCCTACTGTAGGTAAATGACCAGTTCGTTTTTTTGTCATTGCCTTCCTGGCCATAAGTAAACATATGCTCAGAAGTTTCTCTCTTTTTGGAAGCTGTATAGCATTGAGCCTGGGATCTAAGAGAGTTGCATGTATGTAGTGTTTTGATTTGATCATTGCAAGTAATGTGTCATTCTATTGGAAGTGCTCAGTCATTCTTTTTGCAAGATGACACTGCTAGAACCCAGGCAGACCTTGATTTATTATACTAGTGGTCTATGAGGTGGGAGATGAATTTTAAGCTTGATAAATTTGTTGTGCGCCACGCAGAGGAAAAAAAAAAAAAACATCTTTGCATTTTACAACTTAGGTTACTCTGTATTAAAGACAATAAAAGAAGAAATGGAGGTTGGCCCACTGGCGCAGCAGTTGGATTTCCGCTTGCGACACCGGTGACCCAGGTTCAGGAACGGACCCGGGTCATCAGAGGGCCGGCTGGGGGGATCGAGCATCCCTAGGACTGCTCTCTTTCTCCGGAAGGGAGGGGGTTAGAGTACTCGGCACACAAGTGGAACCCAGCGGAGGCTGGGTTCACTGCAACGCACCGACACCAGCAAGACTTCAGGGCAGGGCGGACACCGGCTATCATTGCATGGCCCCGCCCTGCTTACAGGGGGAAGAAAATGCTGCTGGTTCGTCTCCATGGCACCCTTCCCTCTGGGCCCCGATTAGCCTCCGGTACTGGCTCTCCCGACCAGATACTTGTAGTGCGGCGCTGGTAGGGGAACAGCTCCGCAACCCTACCCTCTGGGGGGCAAGCCAGGGGTGACTGTGGAGAGTTCGGTCATTGCCGGAGGTGGGAGAACAGAGGGGCCATGACCAAGGGCTGTGTTACTGACTCAGTAGGGAAAAGCATAGTAAATAACAAAAAAAAAAGAAGAAATGGACTTGGGGTTATTATCCAACAGAACCGATCCTTTAGATCAAACAGCTCAGTTGCCACTGCAAAGGCTAGTAAAATCCTAGGATGTATAAAAAGGAATATGATCAGTAGGAATAAAGATGTCATGTTAGGCCGGCCCAGTGGCGCTGAGGGTTGAGGCGCTGGACACCACACCTTGCGCCACGCTGGCGACCTGGGTTCGGGAACGAACTCGGGCCACCAGGGTCGGCAGGGGAGGGAAGGGACTGAGCATCTGGAGAACTGCTCTTCCTTCCTGGGGAGGGATCCGGGGAATGCATCGCTCTTGGGCAGCCCCTGACGGTGGTCAGAGGCAGCGCAAGGAACAGGCGGCGCTGCAGATGCGGGGCGGAGCTGCGGCGGATGTTGGCACATAGTGCCTTTGATGTCACTGCACGGCCAAGCTCTGAGGTACAACCAAAGACAAGAAAATCCCCACTTAGTCTAGGTAGGTGACGAGGGCTCCAGTGGCAGACACCCGCATCCCCATTGTTGCTAAGCCCCCCACCAGATGGACCCTCTAATCTCAGAAAGGTTGCCAGGTAGGAAAGGCGGGCCCTCCCCTGGGGGGGGGGGTGAACCCAGGGCTAAAAGGTCCAGTTGGGGGGTGCTGGTGGAGAAGACAGCTTCAGGCAGGGGAGTAGCGGTGTCTAGCCGAGAGAGCACCTCTCAGAGATGTCCTGACCGAGTGGAGCATAAAAAAATTGTAAAAAAAAAAAAAATGTCATGCTGCCCCTTTATAGAAGTTTAGTGTGCCCACATTTGGATTATAGCTTACAGTTCTGGTCCCCACATCTCAAGAGTGATATGATGGATTTAGAGAAGGTTCAGAGGAGATTTACAAAATCTTCTAATGGCACAGTTGGATTTAACTACAATGACAGTTTGAAGCTGCTTGGACTGCACAGCTTGTAAAGAAGATGTCTAAGGGGTGATCTCTTCCTAGTCTTTAAGTTAACAACAAACACGGAGTTAATGGCTGATACAGGCCTGGAATTCAAAGTAACATACAATTCTAGGAACTACACGGCAAACTCTTTCAAACTGAAAAAATGGGTTTTTACTTCACTCAAAGGTTAGTAAAATATTGGAATAACTTGCCTCAATACATTGTCATGCCCCTAGTCTGAACTACTTTAAGAAATACGTAGATGTCATTATAGACTCCTGGAAGAACAAGTGAATAACCGCTGAATAGCGGTGGTGTTCACCTACAAGCGCCTATGGTGCACTTCTATTCCTAGTTTATCAAAGTATCAAAGATTTCTATGATGCTGCCAACATACTGTTTCTTCTTCTTCATACCTGTCTCTATCTGTGGAGTCAGAACACTCAGACTACTTGGTATTACTCGGTACTGAAAGGTGGAAGAAGGCATTGCCCATCGGGACCACCTTCCCTGCACCTGCAGGGTGTAAATTATAGTCCATGTTCAAATAAGTATTTATCAACAGCATTCTTTTTTTTTTTTTTATCATCTATTTACTCTCCCACCCTGGCCCAGGTCGGCTCTCGTCTGGCCACTGCCCATAACCTCTGTCCCATCAAGCGCTCACCCCTGAAGCTCCCACGGCTAACCCCTCATGGCAGGACTGCAGGGATCCCCACCTGCTGACAAGGATCTAGCTCAGAGTGTTACCTCCGGGACGCAGCTCGATGGCGCGGCCATCAAGCCGCTATGACCAGCCACCAGGGTCCTTTTTCACTCTTTCTGTCCCCATGAGGGCCGGCGTGCAATGACGCTACGGTGGACTCATGCACACTCCCACGCACAGCCCCACCAGCGTCAGCCGTGCTCTTGCCCCTCAAGTCTTTACACGGTGGTGCGATGTCGATCCCCAGCCACCGCCAGGGGTCGGGCGTGCACCGACTGAAGGTGATCCCCACTCCCCAGAGATGGAGAGCTGTCTGTCGGACGTTCAATCCATCTTCTCCTCACCGCCTCCCAGGAGCCCGCGCTTGTTCCCGAATGTGGGTCGCAGGTGTGGCGCCAGCACCACAACCCTCAGCGCCACTGAGCCGGCTGTCAACAGCATTCTTGAAGGTTTTGGAAGAGTTTATTGTGACCTGATTGTGAGGTAATGAATTCCAATATTTGTGTAACCCCCAGGTGGCACTATCCCAAGGGCTACTACCGCTGCCTGCTTGACTACTGACAGGTTGAGGGGCCTAGGTTCTATGGCTGGTGCCTCCACCCAGAGGTCAGGATTTGTAATGGTTGGTCTAGTTTGGTCACAGCCCTCTGGGACACTGAGACCCCCTTCTAATCCTTCTAATGACCCACATGATGCACAGGAGTTACAGTACCAATACCCCACATGTACACACTGTTCATTCATAAGGTACTACTTACCCTCGAGACTGATTTGCAGGTTCGTCTCTGAGGACCAAATGAAAAATAAGGTTACGCAGCATACACAAACCAACAGAGTGCTTGGCATGAAGGTACTGACACTTCAGACAGTTTAAAGTTTAACAACAACAAATCTGATTTATTTAAGGAACAGAAACACAGGAGAGGAAATCAGGTTAATTAGTGGCATTAAATCACAGTACTGTGCACACATACAGGGTCTGAAAAGTCACACTCTGGGTACCCAGGTTGGAGGGTGCTAGCCAGGTCCGTTGCCCGGGGTTGGCCGGCAGGTGCAGATGGATAGGGCCCTGTAGAAGAAAATATATGCGCAACACCCGATTGTAATCCAGAGCCTAATGGCTCAGTCCGTGAAGCAAAGAAACAACAAGAATTAGATGACACACTTTTGATTGAAAACAGGCTGCAGGGGAATACCCTGATTTGTACTCACAATACCCAAGCTGAGAACCGGATGGTGGATGTTCTTCTGGATTGTCAGAAACAGCAGGGCAGGAGACAAGGTCCTTGTGACTGGACCCCACTGCAGTTTATAGCAAACGGATTTAGTTCAAGACAAGCTGGGGTTTGCTTCCAGCTTCAACACACAGCACAGGGGATTGGAAATAGCGATTCCCCACAAGCACTACGCACATTCATATGTAAAAGGAAAGTACTATACCAGGCAAGCTGCTCCTCGATCCCGATCACAATTACTGCAAGATACCCTGGAGCACACACAGCAGCTTCAGTTCCTGACAGACCGAGCACGATTCAGCAATTTCTCCAGTCTTCTACAGGGTGAACCTGGTTTCCACACTTCTGGTGTTTCTTTCTCCTCACAACTCTGATTCAGTCCAAACTGGCACTCACAAGACTGCAGACGAAACTCAAGGGTCTCACCACTTCCCAGCAAAACTACCCCATGAGAAGCACAGCTCCTTCTCTCTTCACTGCCACAACTGATCTAATCTTTCCAGTCACAGAGCAGGGCATTTCCTTTAGCTCCACACCATTCTGTTGGCTGGTTCGGCTTTCACTCACAATAAGACGCCCTCTGTTTATAGAAAAGGCGCCAGGGTCAAAACTATATTTCCCAGAGTCACTGCTGATACAATCCCCTTGTGGCTGGCTCAAAATTAAGAGTCCAAGTTCTGATTCGTCCACAGGCTCCATTTTAGGGAACCCTATCATTCTGATTGGTCCAAGTCAGCTATTCAGGACCAAAGTGAAAAAAACTACACTGAAACAGTTTGTGCTGAAATGAAGACAGGTCAGACAAATTACATTTTCTCAGTCGCTCTAAATGATTTCTGACAAACAGTTATATCTTTCAACAAGGCTCCCTCTGCACATGTAGCGACGGCAGAGACGGAGCGAATTGATAGCAGCTCGGGCGGGATTCAAGCATTAAATACACAGTCCCCCAATACAAACTAATTAAGTCTGCAAGCAGACAGCTCTTAAAGAGACAGTACACGGAGGCTCAAATAGCACTCACTTGGAACCACATTTAAACAGCTCAGACGCCGTACACCACCCAGACTTGGAGCATTCAGACAAACTCCTGGAAGACTTCTGAGAACCCCCATTTGCAGGAGGGTTACACCTGGATGCTCTAAGTGTAAAAAAGTTACCTCTCTTATTAGTACTGACCTTGGGAATTACAAGTTGCTTACTATGAGATCTACATCCTCCAGGTTTATGTGCCCAAGTAAGGTTACATTTCCTCATGAGAAAAGGATCACTGAGAATGTTGAATAACAAGCAAATCACCCCTGATTCTATGAGTTCTCAAATCATATAAGTTGACAGCTTGAAGTCTAGCCTTATAAGATACATTACCAATCAATTTGGTGGCTGTCCTTTGGACGGACTCAATTAATTTTACATCCTTAAGTAAGTAGGGTGCCCAAAAAGAGGCTGCATAATCTAAGTATGGCCTAACATAGGTGGTATAAATTGGCAAGATACAAGCCCTGTTCTTATTGACAAATACCCTCTTTATTGAAGATACACCCCTATTAGCTTCAGTGAATGACAGTTCCTCGTTAATGATGATAACAAGGTCCACTACTGATTCTACTCTCTTTATAAGAGACTCATTTAAAAGGTAGGTAGTAATGGGATTTATTTTGTACCGAGATGGATGAGTAAACACTTTTCAATGTTGAACTCCATTTTGTTAAGTACAGTCCATCTTCCTGTTTGATTTAGATCCTGTTGAATAATTGCAGTTTTCTGGGAAGTATATACTTCGGAACAGAGTCTGGTATTATCCGTAGATTTTATCAACAGACTTTTAGTACCTGCATCAATGTCCCTAATGAATATATTAAACAACACAGGACCTAACACGGTACCCTGCGGGACTCCACTAGTAACCTTTATTTCACTAGATAATGAGTCGGAAACGTGGACTTGGGTTCTGTTTTGTAACCACTGAGAAATCCAGTGAGTGATGTATGAATTCAGCCCTAGTTCCATCATTTTTTGATAAGTTGTGCATGTGGGATCTTGTCAAAGGCCTTCTTTAAATCCAAAAGTAGAACATCCACTGGGATGCCCTTGTCCTGACTCCTGCTAACAGAATCATAAATGGTTATTAAATTACTGGTGCACAATCTACCTCTTTTGAAACCATGCTGATTTTGGTCTCCCAAGTTTTTATCACAAATCTCCAGTTCAAGCCTGATTTTTATTAACTTTTCCATACATTTACAAACTATTGATGTAAGACTAATTGGTCTATAATTGTTAGTCTTGTTTTCACTTCCCTTTTTATATTTTTATTTAGTTTTGTTGACCAGGTAGTGCACTAGACAAATTATGCCTATTTTCAGGCACGACCCAGGGGAAGGGGGATACTGATGAATGCCAACTGACCGTGAACCAGATTAAGCTGTTGGTGGTATTTTTAGCGAATGGAGGGAAATTTGTCCAGGACAGCAGGGAAATTCCCCTACTCTTTTCAAGATGTGCCGTGGGATCTTTAACATCCACCTGAATAGGCAGATGGGACCTCGGTTTAATGTCTCATCTGAAAGATGGCACCTCAGGAGTGCAGCAACCCCCTCATGCTGCACTACAATGTCAGTACTGGGAGTTAACCCAAGTGCCTGGTGTGGGGATAGAACCCACAGCCTTCTGCTCTCCCGGCCTCAGAGGCGAGTGTGCTACCTGATGAGCCACTGGCACTGAACCACGACTGCATTCTTCCAATCTGATGGAATGATTCCAGTGGAGTATGATTTGTTGAACAGGATAGTGAGGTGAACTGATAATTCATCTGCTGTTTCCTTTTAAGAGTTTGCCATTAATTTGGTCAGGCTCAGGGAAAGATTTATCCCTAACCTCCTTTAAGGCTGAAAACACTTCATTAACCATTATAGGAATTTTTTTTATTATTATTATTTTTTCCCCCCAGCCATCGGCCCTATCCTGCACACCAGTACCGCGTCTCAGCCAGTCCCCTATCGATACCCCCTCCGACTTACCCCTCGAGGTGGGGCCGATCCAGTCCATCTCTAATTGGAAAGGCGAGGCCTCCCTGGCTTCCTCCCCAGGGTGGCGTTCAGGGCTGGACAGCGCGGCAGAACTGTGATTTGGTGGGTGAAGTGGCTGAGGCAGTTAAGGACCCGGTGCCAGGCATGCGTCATCAATGGCGGCCCGCGAGCTGTTTTTTTGTGAGCTTACCCCAGAGGCGGGGACGTGCAATGATGCCTGCGTCCACCCCGCCACTCTAGAATTAGGTGCCGGCAGCTGTGCTACTCCCGGCCTCCGCTAGGAGTCTCTAAGCACCGGACATGCACCCAGCCATCCCCCCTGGAGGAGAGCGGCCCAGTGGGTGCTCTATCCTTCTCCCCCCGGCCGGCCCTCCAGCTCCCCTGGTCCGTTCCTGAACCCGGGTCGCTAGCATCACAAGCGGTAATCCAACTGCTGTGCCGGTGGGCTGGCCCTAACCGTTACAGGATTTAAGGCATCATCAGGTGTTATACTGACTACTGGTTTCAGCCTCAGAGAACACTGAGCCAAAGAATGTATTGAATAAGTTTGTCATGCCCATTGTATCATTTATTTCCATGTTATTTTCTATAATAGGACCTAGTGGGCTGTTTTGTTTCATATTTCTACCAATGTAGGCAAAAAAAGATTTAGGATCCTTATTTACAGCCAATCTAAATTTTATTTTACCTTGTTCCTGTTTATTCGTTTAGTTGTTCTTAACTCGTGTTTATATCTTTCCATATTACTCTCAGATGGGATCATTTTATACTTGGAAAGAAAAAAAGTTCTTTTTTTTTTATTTGTCTATGAACATTCTTAGTTAGCCATGGTGGGACTGTTGGAATATCACCTTTTAGGAATATACATGGATTCTAATCTGTATATATAATGATTTGCCCTCTAAAACCAAATCCCAGTCAACAGAATTTAGCACTTCTCTTATTTCCTTATATTTTCCTTTGTGGTGGTAGTATTCGGTCCTTTCGGACATTATAATAGTATATTTTTTATTTATGTAAACCTTAATACAATTGTGATCACAGTTCCCTAATTGGGGGGATTTCCATATTTGTTATCTTAGTAGGAATGTTAGTAAGGCGTATATCGAACCAGTTGTTCAAGACCAGACTGAATGGTGGTGTCTAAAAACATAGATTCTTGATGAGTGGATGCATTCAATGAGACCCAATCAATTCCAGGAAGATTTAGGTCTCCTAAAATAATTAGGTTTTTTTTTCCGATAGTGCATTAATGATTTGTCTAAGTTCCTGGTCATACTGTACGTCTGCAGAGGGGGGTCTGTAAAAGTTCCCTATTATAAGGTCATCACCATGTGGGATTTTTAAGCGGACACCTACTCCCTCAATCATTTTATTATTGATGATATATTCAGTACTTTGTAACCCGTTTTGTTACATATCTACATATCCCTCCCCCCACCACTTATATTTCTTTCGTATAACATGAAACCTGCTATAGTGTTTAACCAATCTGGATGAATCATCCAACCACGTTTCACACACAGCGATCACATCCAGTTTGTGTTGATGAATAATGGTCTGAAGCTTGCTGTTTTTCACTAGGTTAAGACTTCTAGCATTTTCAGAAATAACCCTCAACTCGGCACTTACTTTTTTTGAATTGAATAATTTATAATCAATACCCCCTTGCCCCTCATTGTTAGTTTAAAGTGCTGTTACTGTATCTAAAACATAAGATCTTCCCAACATCAGGTTGCCTCTTCTACTTAGGTGTAATCCATCCCAAAAATAGAGAGACTGGTTTCCCTCAAATTGTTCCCAGTGTGCTAAGCAAGCTATAGACTCTCTTAATGTCCATTTTCTCAGCCACTCATTGAATGTTTTTATTTTGGCTGTTTTTGCCGTGCTTGCACATGGAACTGGAAGAACCTCTGACACACATCTTGCTGCCAAATTCCTTTAAAGTCTGCACCGGTGAGTTAAAGTCTGACTTCATGTCTTCCAAACTTGAACCATTTATATTATTGGTTCCCACATGTACCACCACTAGGGGTTTGGGGCCTGCAATTTTTAGGATATTTTTAGACATAGATTCAACGTCCGTTATCTTCGACCCCCCTAAAACTTGAACAAGTGCGATTAGCCTTCTCCTCACTGCATATTATTCCATCACTATATTTAATTATTGTCACCGAAAACTACTACCTGTCTTGGTTCCACAGTTTGAGTTTGGTAACCAGTGGGGGGTATTTCTCTAGTCGTATCTACTGACTGTCACCTTATGGATGTGTCTTTTGTAAAGCCTTTATGCTTTCTAATGAAGTAAAGGGTAGAATATATATGATGATGTCTAATCACCATTTTAAGTGGGAGAACCTGACTCAGAGTCACACATTCTGTAGACATGTCCAATGTAGCTATCTAAAAGGAGCTAGGATGCAGTACACTGACTCTATTAAACTTCCACTGCAACACAAGAAGCATAATATGATCACCAGTAATGTAACATAGAAACTTTGAATTTAGGGCAAATAAGGACGGCTTGACCCACCTAGTCTGCCCATTTTCCCTACCCACTGTATCACTGGCATAGCTCCCCCCGTCCTATCACTAAGGTTCCCTTATGCCTAATTCCATGCTTTCTTGAACCCTATTACAGTTTTTGCCCCCACCATTTCTGCTGGGAGGCTGTTCTAGGTATCCACCACCCTCTCTGTCAATGTAATTCGAGCAATATTCATGTACAGCTTGCATTTGTTCCAAGAGGTGCTACAGCACACAGAGGGATGAATTCCACTGAGTGGAAACATTTTGAGTCATATTTTTTAATTTTTTTTGCAAACAACAATCATACCATCAACTTGTGTTTCACTGGTCAGGAACTCACTGACAATTAAATGCAAGCAATGTGCAAAGTAAGAAGTATGTATGAACCCTCCATCTTTCAAGATATTACATCTGTTGTCATTTAACTATAAAGCCACATTTTAGACCATAAGAATAAATCTAATCTCTAAGTAGCTTATTTAGTTCTTGCAAGATTTCTGAAGCTGCATGACTTTGCCCAGACTTCTTTACATGCAGCATCTTTCGGGGTATGTTCGTTTTTGATGCAGCACAGTAAAAACTGATCCAATGCTCAGTAAGAGACATATAATCTACTGGTCCACATATCTGTCGTGACATGAATAACCCCACCCTCTGCATTTTTAAATGTAAGCATTACTGTTGCTTTTAATGCCTCACAAATGTTTGGTATTTCAATATAGGCAAAGTACATTCAATGATGAACATTGTAATAAGGTTCCATAAGTTTAATGACTACCCTAAAATCCTCATTATCTACTAAGGAGTATGGGAGAAGGGCTCCAGCTAACAATTCCAATTTTATGATTAAGATGAAGAATCTTTGGAGGACTTTTGTTAAAAACATTCTTTCTCTCAAATGTCGGAGAAAACATTAGCTGCTTATAACATGTTCCTGGTTTATTAGACACTGCTTTGTTTACCAGATTGATGTTGGGGTGGTGGAGTTATATATTTGCTGCCAGCCCGCCAGCAATGAGGTAGCGCTACTGCTTGCAGTGCTGATGACCTGGGTTCGGAATCAAGCCTGGGTGTCAGAGGGCTGGCTGGGAGGAGGAAGTTTGAGCATCCCATGGACTGCTCTCCTCCACCGGGTGTGTGGGAAAGCTCTTGACGCTAGTTTGACCCCTGGTGGAGGCCAGAGGTCTGAAAGACGGTGCTCGTTGTTGTTGGGGGCGGGCAGATATCAGCGTACGTGCCCTTGACGTTATTCGTCTTGCCTCCTCAGGTGGAAAAGCAAAAACCTGGGCTGTGCCGGGATGCACGCCCACCTCCGTATCAGGTCCGCACCACAGACCGATGTCGCAGCCAGGGCCCATCTGCGATGGGAGGACAGCCCCTCCCAGGCCCTGCCCTGGGGGCAATCCAGGATGTAACTCTGGGTCGGAAGTGTCTCTGGGCCATATCCCGTTGTCCGATGGGACGACAGGCTTCCTCACAAAGGCCCTGCTTCTGGGGGGGCAATCCAGACCATACCTCCAGATCGGGTAAGTCCCAGGAGATGGATGACGGGGTTGGGTGCAGAGCCGGGCCAATGGGGGACAGTCCCTTGAGCAGCAAAAAGTAGTGCAAATTAAAAAATATATAAAAATATATATATAACATTTGCTGCCATTACAGGATGTGTAACAAGTGCTAATGGTGGTGTTGCTGGTAATGGTGGTCCTGGGGCTGGCTACGGGTTCTATCTTCATCAAATTCACAATATTCATCATCCATTTCTACATCCTGATCTTTCTCACTGGTAGTCTGGGAGGTGAAAGACATCATTTTTGGCTGATGAAGCAATACTGAATGCATCTTCAGATGGTGTTTGAGAGCTATATTGCTGAGACATGAAGTAACTTTACCACGGCTTCCACTCTGTTTACAGATGGTACAAACTGCTCTGCAGGGATCAATTTTATGGACAAAAAAACTAAAATAGTTCCACACTGTAGAAGTTACAGATTTGGTTTGTGTGCTAGTAAGATAAATGAAAACTGTAGTACCACTGTTTTTTTCACCTGTATGAGCAGAAATCATGCCATCCATTCTTTTTGGCACCTATGGTGCTAGTACAGTGGGCACTTAAGGGTTTTTCACTTTGGTCCGGTGTAGAAGTGGTGAATTTGTCCTTCTCACTATGTCTGCTACCATTTGTAGATTTATTTGCAACTGTACCAACTGATTCTTTGTCAGCAGACTCACTCCTCTGGCTTGGGTGAGGTGCTGACGCTTTACCGCTCACTAAAGTGACAGACTCAAACAAAGAGTTACTCTCTGAGCCAGAGTCATTACCAATTGCACTACTCTTACTGCTAGTCACAGGGATTTTAACAACATGAACAGCATACCTTGTAGTGCCTCTATGAGTCACACCAGTAGCTGCATGTTTTCTGAAAAGGTCCCCCTTTACCACAGTTCATTGTGGCTCTTTTGTCATTTGTGTTTTTAGTACCTGAAACATTTGGGTTATTTTTGCTACCACACAGATTACCATTACCACCAGAGCCAGATGCTTCATTTGTGCTGTCAGCCATAATAGTACCAGTGATACTGTACACAAGTCCTCTGTCACAAAACAGTGTGGCTCAACTCACAAATTTGGTTTGGGCTTTATGACAGTGTGATGCAGTGGAAGCTAAATGAAGACACAAAGATCAGGTTGGATCCCAGGTTTAAGGCTTACAGAATGGGCATGGGCAAAGTCACGTCAGGCATTTGAATTATCAGAGAAAGGGATGGCTCACTAGACTGGTAGCGGGTTAAGGAAACTTTCGCCTCTCAGTCTCGGGTTTGAATCAAGCACAGGTCGTTAGTGGTCGAAAGCCATTATCACCTAAGGGTTGTTCGGTGGCCTATGTGAAATGAGTTGTGGTGGTCTCAGTCCAGTTCCCAGTGGGCAGGTGTCAACATCACAAAACCACCAACACAACTGGCACCCTTGTTGGCAGTCTCACATGAGAGGACAAGGACTGAATGGGTATGGAGTCTGACACTACCCTCTCACCTACATGGTGGCCCTCCATGGCAAGGTTAAAGCTCACTGGCGGGGCAGTGTAAGGAAGTTTGTACTGTGATCGCCCGTGCTGTACCCGTCATGTGGATAGAGGACTTTAGGTTTCAGTGATTTTCCAGCACCTTTCACAACTACTAAATTCACATACATCAAAAAAAAATTTAATTTGAATTCTCAATAAAAATGTTTTTTTATATTTGTGTTATATTTTAATATTTCCTTTCTACAATATTTACATTTTTTAAATTTATTTGTGAGATACAACACACTGAGTGCTGGGCAGCACACGGTCACACACTGGGTACAAAGCAGTCAAAGGTAGCACATCAAGGCAGACAGCCAGTAGTCATATATATTTTTAAATGACTAAAGGATTTTTCCTCTCCTCCCTTGTCACCCAAAATATTTCTGGGATTTATTTAATTTATGCAAGATACCATACACTGAGTGCCGGCAACACGTGGTCACACACTTGGTACAGTGAAGTTAAGGGGAGTACAACAGGACAGATGGCCAGTACTTCACATAAGAGTCACAGATATTTTAATTAATAATTATCTTCCTGTCATGCAAAATATTTCTGAATTTATCTGTGCAAGTTCACACACTGGGGTATAGTGCAGTCAAATGGAGCACAACACAAATGGCAAGTACCCAACGCAGGAGATATTTTTTAATTGAAAAAGATTTTTCTTTCCTCCCCAATCACCAAAAATACTTCTTGAATTTATCTGACCGAGGAGGAGAGAAGAGACAGCGACCCTCTCCACCCCACCATGCACTTTTCTTTTTTTCACTCCCTATTCCTCTCCCTGCCCTGCCTTTCTTACTTTTTTCTATTAAATATATTTATTTTCTTAGGCGCTATAGGTGTGTCTTTCTCCCCAGATCTCCACATAAAAGGAGAAAAGATCTGTACATTATTTTTCAAATTGGAAGAGGATAAATTGAACCAGTCCTGAAGCCTCCCAAATGGTGGGTTCTGAAACAGGGTACCATAAATTCTATTTGAATGCTCTTTTAGTCAAAAACACCTTGAAATACATCAGTAGGGCACCTGGCAGAACTAGGTGTGGGAGTGATTTGGTTAATATGAAACTTCTTGCCCTAGCAGAAGAGGAACTTTCCCATCCCACCTCAGGAATTTTTTTACTTGAAAGTGGGAATCTGCACTGGTTACACCACTCTTCAAAAGCAGTGATTACATTAGCCTTGCCAATTAAAGACCCATTTCTATTCTCTCCCCCCCATCCAAGGCCTTTAAAAGGGGAGTTTCTGACCAACTTGTTACTTACCTCGAAAAACACAGTGTCCAGTGTGTACAGCAGCCTGGCTTCTGGAGGCAACACAGCACTCTTAGAATACACCAACTATATTCATGAGGTCCTTGACAATGGTGACCTCGTCAAAGCTACTGGTCACCATAAGCTCCTACTTAAACTCCTTGGCCTGGGGTTTCACAGAACACCGTTAACTAGTTTTACAGCTATCTCACCAACCGCTCCGTGTGTGAGAAAATCACTAAATCTTTGTCCAATGTTAGGGGAGCAGCTATTGGTGTCCCCACTCATATCTGGCCTCTCCATAAATTAACAGCCTGATGCCTGTCAGAAAGCTAACGTACTCCTCTATGCCGATGACACGGTCATCTTGTTTCAAAAACCATGGCCTTGAGAGCCTCACTGCCGCTCTCAAAAGTAACTTAGTGATTTGTGGAACAGCCCTCCTCCAGCTATTCTGTATTTGCCAACTACTATACACTATTGTATCTTTGGATGCTCCTTTGTGTGCTGCCTAAGAGTATATCTTGATTGATATGTAATTTCTTGAATTCTTTGTTTACTCTGCAATCTATGATGTGGAACCTTTGTAAATGAGCACTTGTGCTCAAGGTTAACTCTGAATGCAAATAAATAAATAACTTTAGGTCACTAGAAAGCTGGTTCTCCAGTAACAAACTGGTCCTCAATTACCAAAACCAAATACCATGCTCTTCTCTAGTCTCCCACAAAGAGGAATGTCCACTCTTTGTCAGTTGAAACAGTCAGACACAATCTTGAACAGGCAGGAGACTTTCAGATACCTTGGAGTACCTCTGGATGACACACTGTCTTTTGCCCCCACATGTTGACAATCTGGTGGCCATAGTTAACGGAAGACTGGGTGCCCTGTACCATAACGAGGATCAATCTGGGGGATGCTAGCCGCCTTACTGCAGCCAGCTCCATTCTGTTACTTATAGATTATGGCCTCCCTGTCTATACAGTTGCCTGTGACACAGTGCTAAACAGAGTAAGGCATGCTGCTTTGTACTTGGTGCACAAAAATGCACTCATAAATGTACCCCTTACGCACTCAGTAACTGGCTACCTTTTCACTGCAGAATAGAGCGCAGACCAGTTTGCTAGGCAAAAAGGTGCTCCTGGGCCTAACACCCTTTGCTTTAACTAATTCTTTCTGTACTGTCTCCAGCCAATGTAGCAGCAGGAACATGGCCGGGGCGTCCCTGAATCTCCTTTCCAGCACTCAGCTGAGCAAGCGGTCATTGCTGTCAGGGCGCTGACCGATTAAACAAACGAATGATAGTCTGCTGACTTTCCCAAGTTTAAGAGATCTTTGCAGTATGCCCTTGCTGTCCATTGCAACTGGAACTGTTTTATTCGGTTTGCTTCTGTATATAACCTGTGACTTTTTATACAACAATCTGTATGGATTTTTCAAAACTACATGTAATTGATCTGTCTTAAGTGCTTTGAGCCTGATTGATTACATTTCCTCTGGAATTGCTTATTGTACTTGCAATGTTTTTGTGACAATGTATTTTACATGGAACCTCTGTAAATGAACACCGTGCTCAAAGGTATTCTCCTAAGTTTTCTGTAAATAAATAAACCAAAGAGCAAGTTGCTGCCAGTCAAAGATGTCTTCTGCTCTGAACTCCACTCCTCTCGAGAGTGCTCCACAAGGTCACTGTAAGGATTAAGCACATTCCAGTCATCACATGACTGAAACACAGGCATGACCTACCCACTGCCCAGCATATCACTCAGTCACGAGCAGGTACTGGCAGTCTCTCCTGCACTGGTCCTCCCACACCCACAGCACTGAATCACTACAGAACTATCCATTAACACATAGTACCTCTAGCCTTGGTCCCTCACACTGACTCCTGCTGCTGGTGCTATCGCCCTTTTTATAGGGGTTCACTTTCACCCCCCCTCCTACCAACCCATCTGCATTTAATTTATTTAATCATTTTTCTCCTCATCCCTCCCTCCTCCAGACTCAAATCAGCAAAGGGACTCAACCTGTGTGGCGACAGTCAGGAAGTAGAGTGTGAGTGATGTGGTCCCGTGATCCATCCACAGAGGTCCAACCCTGTGATGTGACCCCTTCCCCCACTGCCACAGTAGAGACAATGCCCTCCTTCTCCTTAAGTTTCCCAGTCCACCTCTTAGCAGTGCCAGACAGTGGTGGCATAAACCCTTCGAAGCAGTAACCAGGAAGCTGAGAGGAGCTGACATCATTTACAGGATCAGCAGCTTAATCTGGTTCAATTTCAGTTGGTTACCATCTGCATCTCCCCTCACCGGAATGAGGCTGAAAATAGCAGAACTGCTTAGCCCTCCTTTTTACGGTCAACAAAAGCTAAATAAACAAACAAACAAAATTTTCAGACAAGCGTGCTCATTCACAGACCTGTAGGTTGTGGGTTGCTATACTGGAAAACTGCTTCAGCAATATCCACCTTCAGCCATAGCAGAGAGGCAATCAGATTAAGAACTACTTGTGTGACTGTGTCTAAGTGAACATGGGTGAGGCTGAGATGGGGGGGGGGGGATTTAGCAGGTGTTAGTTTCTGGCAATAGTGACGTGGTGGGAGACGGCTTTGGCAGGAGTTAGTTTCTGGTGTCTAGCAAATGGGACATGGGCAAGGAGGCTAAGAGGGGTGGGGGTTTTGGCAAGTATTCTGCTAAAGGGGACATAAGTAGGAGGTATGAGATGAGTGGTGGTGGGGTTACCATACATGGCATCAGGGGCTATCAGCTGGTGCCTTACCAGATTTGGTGTGGCACAGGAATGGAGTCTGCATCACCAGAAAGAGAAGTGTGTGTGTGTGTGTCTGTTGCAGTGGGGCTGGGGGTATTGAAACAGACGAAGCAAACACACAGATAATTTTAATAAAGGATTTTATTAAGGTTAAAATTTTACAATATAATTTTTGAACATTTTTAATTTTGCTAATCAATTTGAGGCAACTGCTATGGATTCTCAAAACTGATTAGCACTTTTACGTGCAAAACTGCTAATCAATTTTCCCAGCTTATTTATGCTCTGCATTTGAGTGGTAGACTGTAACTGTCCTTTTTTTTTTTGCTCCTCCCCAGGCCCCCAGTTGGCCACTTCTTTGGGCCGCCAAGGCCCACCACTGTCTCACGCCCAGTCTCCATCCACCGCCCCTTCGTTGCTGTGACCCCGCGTAACTCGGCCATAACCCTTTGTTGGGTGGGCCCCCCCATGGGGGAACCGGGGGAGAAGAAATGCCTGCAGGTGTTTAATACGTATCCTGGGCATGGCGAGGTCGGCATGGACACTTACGGGCTACCACAGGGACCGGTGGGCGTTATCCGGTCAACCAAGGGTGAATTTTCCGCTTTTCTCCCACCCACCCTCATAACGGGCCAGCCGTGTCATTATCCTGGGGTGGGAGCATTCGGCGGCATGTCGAGGCCCACGCCGACAAGAATGCCACCTCGAGCCACCTCCAGGGGCACGACAAACTGCAGCCAAGGCCCACTCCCCACCCCCAGAAGGGAAGCATCCAAAGGACATTCTAAACTCCTCCCGCTGGACTCTGCTCCTGACATCTGGGCTGGATGTGAACTTGTGTCCTCAGCATGCTGAGCGAACACCTTCACTTGGCGCCAGAGAACCGGCAACTGTAACTGTCTAATCTATGATAGTGAAATACATGCAGAACAAGCAGCACAGATTCTCTTCATTGTCTATTGTGCTTACTCCCATGTCTCGATCATCAAGCTGGACTAGTATTTTCATTCATCAGGTTCAAGCATGACTGTAATCCTTTGGGACTTCCTAACACAGTAGTGGGTAGTGTACCACATATTCAAATATTTTTCTAATACATTTTCCTCATCGTCTTAGATACTGCTCATTGTCGTTACCTAATTTTCATTTCTGCAAAAACAATGTGATGATTTTATATATATAACCTGGGGCAAGGGACATTTGGCAAATGGTAGGTGGGTGTAATAATGGTGACAGACAGCGGCATTGTTAAAACCTTCTGACTCAAGCTGAAGTTTCTGAGTGAACACTCCTTCCTCGATGCCTAAGGTAGCTTGTGCAGTCGATGTGGCCCTTCTGTCTGGGTGTTGCATTTTTAATAGTGAGCACCATTGATCTAAGAAGGAGAACTATCTGGCCATGTTAAACCTCTGCCAAGGCCCTCATCCTAAAGGTAAATTGTTTTTTTACCCGTTCTGGTAGACATTAAGAAGACTTATCTCTTTTTTTGAAACATGATCAAATTAAAGTTGTTTTTAGCATTACAGTGTATAGAGTCAGGTCTGTGATACAATACTGAATTGAGCTTACTGAAAAGCCCATTTTCTGCTTTACTTGATAGATTATCTCAAGACAGCCCAGCTGGCTGGGTCAACTAATATTTTAAAATGTTATGCTAGTCAATTTTTGCATTGGTTGTACTATGACTTCACAGTGCTATTAAAGTTTTCTTTTTCTATCAACTGCTGGACCGCCTTCCAAGTTGCATCATTGAAGAATGTGTATCTGATCCCCTGCGTTAACTTGTTATTCTTAATTTACTGTATTGCCACTTCTTGGACACAGTTTTTGGTAATATGTATTGAAAAATGCAATAAAATTAAAGTTAAAAAAAAAATTAGTACTACAGTTAATTTCGGGAGACCTGGCAGTGGGGCTACCCATTCTGTGGCCCTGGTGGGAACTGTACATTCTATGTTCTACATCAACTATAAAGCATTCAGCAAGCTGCCTAGTATATGTCCCACAATTTTATTTTGTACGAAAATCCATGCAATGATCTACCCAAACCCTACTAGGATTTTTTTTTTTATTAAAACTTAGCTTGACTGAAGCAGTTATTCCACATACAGTATATGGCATTTCATGATATGTTTTACATAAAGAAAAGTTGATACTACTACTCTCAGATAAATCTCCCACAACAACTTCTAGCATAGGAAATGTTTTTAGCTCATTCAATTTTTGGTTGCACAGAGTACTGAGTTCTATTACTGTTCAAAGGACGGTGCAGCCCAGCTTTCTGCATGGAGTAACACAGTGTCAAAATTATAGTTTTATATAATCCCGGTGAGAACACTCTGGTAACAGCACTAGTCCACTGACATTAGAAAGACCACCACCATTCATAATGGGAGGTACGGGGTTCTTGTTTTTCACATTTTGCATCATGTGCCTAATTCTTGATCCACCTGGAGGCAATAACCACACAATAAAGCACAGCAGTACCATTGAACTCTATCCGTGTCAAAGGAGCGCTTTTAGCCTTCCTAAAGCAAACGCAATAACTGTAATTAGTTTTGGCCTAACATATGTTACATGCGAAAACAGCGCAAATTTGCATATGAAAGTTGGGCTTAATTAAGCCCAATAAATAAGTAAGCCCTTCTTATGCAAAGAATACCTTTTGAATTAAACAGAGATCAGACTTAACAGGAAAGGTGTCCTTTATGCTTAAATTAAACTTTATTTGCATAACATAATTAGTGGTACATTAATCTCATTGCATACACAAATCCAGCTATCCTGTTCCCATTAGCTACATGATAAGACTTTCTCATTACCTAAGGACCCTATTAGTATTTCTTTGATGAGGCCATTCCTTCCTTAAAGGGACATCTGTCAAATTCAAGGTTTAGATTTTAGAAAAATAATTGTATAAATATATGTATATTTTAAATGAAACTCTACCGCTGAGTATTTTACAAAAGTGCATGCTGAGTCAACTATATTAAGCAAAACCACATGGACATATAAAACATAATAAAGTGACTTTTAAAATTGATTACTGGGCTAGGAATGGGATGTGGTCAGGAGAAAACCATTTCACTTAAGAAAGGCTGGTGGAATAGAATTCTCTCCTGCTTTCTGGCTTTAAAAAAAAACTGCAATCACTGCGTCAGATGGAGACACTGTGTTTCAGAGTGCACAGCTTTTCCAAACAAGTTAGCAACATGGGCTTCAGAACCGTTTATCTGGAGACTCAAACCTTTAATTTGCCAGCCTTTTCTGTGCAGTACAGAGAAACGTTTTATTATACAAAGAAGTGCAGCCAGGTGAATTCTGCATTAGCCTCCAGGCTTCCCAAGTTCTCAAACATAGCTCACAATACATGACACGGGTCAGGAATCCCACGGATTATGCAGTGAATATTCCTTTGTTCCAATTCGAATGTATTTTGCAGTACAGAACAGAAGCTACTCTGTTATGCTGGAACATTTCGCCAACCTCAATTCTTTTATTTGAAACTGAAGCCTAAATGACTTCTTTTATACGCCTTGCTTGTTGGCCGTCCCCTTCAAGTGTTGAATGAAAGCAAAGAAGGGGCCAAAGCTGTCAATTTCCAGCTTTAATGGACTTTGCAGCATCAGTACTTTCAACAGGCAGGAGTGAATTGATTTGGTTAAAAGGATTTCATAACATGAGACGTCTAAAGATGGCAGAGAGCGACAGAAAAGAGGCAGACCACCAGCTAGTAGCATTCCCTGGTGCTGACTGGAGTTAACAGAGATCAGCCCTCATCTAACAAGTTCCTTTCACTGCATCCCTCTTTATGGTACTGTGCATACAGTGCCAGTGTTCCAATGACAGAAATCCAATTGATTAAAGGTAGTAGTGGGATGTGTGTGTTTTGGGGGGATGGGAACTTTTAATAACCAGTTTGAAACTGAAATGTTTAAGCTGTGCTGCCTTACTCTCCAATGACTAACACATGCAGCTTCCATGTGGCAGCATGGTGGGACTGTTATAAAATGCTGACTGGCTTGCAAATAAAGCCATGCAATAATAACACAGAATCATCAGGATGGAGAGTGGGGAACTCACTCACTGCAATCAGATAATGCTTCTGTTTGCAAGATGGCATAGCGAAGGTAAGCAGCACCATCGAAAATAAGGGCCACCTTCCTCAAACAAAACAACCTCGAGCAAGCTCGGACAAGTGTGTGTAATTTTGAACTGCCATACAGAGATTTACTGAACCGGAGAACACAGAATCATCCCAAAGTGAGCTATGTTCTAAACACAAATTAATTCTAAACCAATACTGACCTGTGGTTGACTGGCAGGGAGTATGCAACATTCAAGCGACCCTTGCCCTCCCTCCCTGTGCTACTTCCCAGGCTACCCAGCAGTCTCAGGATAAGACAACCAAGTCTGCTTGTGAAACCGAATTTTCCAAGTGACTGTGCCAGCCTGGCGGTCAACAAACATTTTTTAGTAATAACAGCAATAATAATCTCTGGCAAAATCTCCACCTGGGCCTTCACTCTCTGTCAGTCATTTGGTTTTACTGTAGAATATGCCCTAAGAACAGGTTACTCACCTGTAACAGTAATTCTAGGAGTGGTATATGTTGTTCATCCACACTTATTGGCATGTCCCCTTCCACTTTAAGATCAACCGGAAGTCTTCAAGCTGGTTCCTCCCACCCACCCCGGTGGTATATACCTCGGCTCCACCCCATGATGCCAGATCTTAGCCCGCTGGAAGCCAGGTTTGTGTGTCCACAGCCGGGGAGGTCAGGTGGGTCCGTATGGATGAACAACATATACCACTCCTGAAACTACTATTACAGGTGAGTCCTCCTTTGTCTGAGACAGCACATCTCAGGTCCAAAGTATGGAGCCTGTACTCAGCCTCAGAGGTGTAATTAAGGTAGTATACTAGCAGGGTTAACACCTGGTTAAGGTGAAACTCTGACACCACCTTCGGAAGGAATTTCAGGTAGGGGCATCGGACAACCTTGTCCTTGTGGAAAACAAGATAAGGGGAGTCCACTGAAAGCACCTGGAGCTCCCCTGTCCATCTGGCAGACATGAAAGCCACCAGGAAGGCCGTCTTCCATGACAAGTGTGACAACGCACACTTGTGCATTGGTTCAGATGGCTTGCCCATGAGTTTTGCCAGTACCAGCAGAAGATTCCATGGAGGTGAAGGGTCATGCACCGGAGGGGATATGTGATCCAGGCCTTTGAGAAAGCACCTGACCACTGTCTCCTGTGCCAACGTCGGCTGAGCAATACTGCGCCCGGTAAGCAGAGATGACTGCCAGGTGCACCCTAAGGGCCAATGACCATAGACACCCTTTGGAGAGAGAACAAAGGTAGTAGAGAATGTTAGCCACTGGACAGGACGGCCCTTGCCCTGACACCAAATGAAAAACCGTTTCCATTTGAAGGCATAACATTTCCTGGTCGATTCCTTTCTGGATGCCTCCACCACGGTGTAGACATCTTCGGAAAGACCCAAAGCCTGGAACTCTAGCTGCTCATATACCAGGCTGTGAGGTGCAGGGATTGAAGGTCTGGATGGAATACCTTCCCCTGATTGAGAGATATCAGGTCCAGGCATGCTGGAAGCCACTCCGGGGGCCTGCAGCTGAAGCTGAGGAGATCTGGATACCAGAACTGGCGTGGCCAGTCTGGGGCTACCAAGATCACCTTCACCTTGTCCCTCCTCACCTTGAGGAGCACCTTGTGGATTAAAAGAAATGGAGGGAAGGCGTGAGGAGGCCTGGGGTCTTGACCTCGAGAGGCATCCTTGCAGCAAGCCCTTCTGAGGGGGGCATGAAACAGCCTCAGCTTGGTGTTTTCCATGGAGGCAAACAGGTCTGCCATCGGTTTGCCCAGTGGGAGAACAGGCTGTAAGCTACCTCTGGATGGAGAAACCACTCATGGGATGTCTGGCCTAAGCGGCTGAGAGCATCCACCAGATGGTTTGAGGCTCCTGCCACATGGATAGCTAGGAGATCTGCCTCAATCGGCTCATGAGGGTCCAGATGTGGAGTGCCACCCTGCACAGCAGATGGAAATGTGTGCCGCCCTGTTTGTTGAGGTAGTACATGGTCGAGGTCTTGAACCACTTGACCCCGAGCTGAGGAGCGAAAGCTGACAGTGCCAGTCTGACTGCTCTGAGCTCCAACAGATTGTTGTGGTATCGACTCCTCGGGGTCCAGAGCCCATGGGCCCTTTTGTCCCCATGTGGGCTACCCAGCCCAAGAGAGAGGCATCGGTCGTGAGGATGACCGTCGGCTCGGGGGGGGGGGGACAAATGGGATCCCTTCTTGCAACCGGTCTGGGGTGGTCCACCATTGGAAAGCGTCCCACATCTTTTGGGTTACAGTGATCAGCTGGTCGAAATAACCGTGGCGCTGAGTCCACTGGGCAGCCAGCTCCCATTGGAGGCGCATGTGCAACTGGGCCCAATGGACCACTGAGGTGTATACCGCCATGGTAAACCCAGAAGGCAGAAAGTCCGGGCAGGGCGCAACTGCCAACCAGAAATGATTGGGCAAAGGAGGAAAGAGCCTCCTCCCTGTCTGCCGGAAGCTGAGCTCTGGCTTAACAAGAGTCGAGCTCTGCCCCAATGAAGCCCATCACCTGAGAAGGCACAAGTTCCGACTTGGCCTCGTTGATCAGGAGACCGAGTTGGGAGCAGGTCTGGAAAGCCAGGTCCCTGGACCTCTCCATCTCCTGTTGGGTGGAACCTGCTACGAGCCAATCATCGAGGTAAGGATAAATCCTGACCCCCTGACGCCTGAGATGGGCGCCACCACTGCAATTAATTTGGTGAAGACCAACGGGGCGATGACAGACCAACGGCATGGCTCGGGAACTGGACAGGGTCCCTTCCGACCCTGAGTGGAGCAACCGCTGATGGGATGGATGGATTGGGACATGAAAGAACGCGTCCTGCAGATCCAGTGAACAGAACCACATGTTTCGCTCCAAGGATGGTATGATCTGGGACAGAGAGATCATCCGAAAAGTGCGTGACCCGAGATATTAATTCAGGTCATGCAGATCTAGAATGGAGCACCAGCCTCCCATCTGCTTGGGCACCAGGAAGTACCTGGAGATAAGCCTGGGTCTGCTGGAGGATCCACCACTGGAGCTACTGACTCCTTCAGGAGGAGCTGAGCAATGTCGTCTCGGAGAGCCGACTGATTCTGAGCAGATACTCTTCCCTCCCGAGGGGTGCAGGCTCGACTTGGAGGGTACTGCTCAAATTCCAGAGGCAGTCCCTGACCGATCACTTCAAGGACCCACCTGTCCAACGTGACAGTGGACCAGGCGGTAAGGAAGAGGCAGAGCCAGCCCCCATAGGAGGACCCAGAGCTGAGGTGATGGGAGAGGGGTTGACAGCCCCAACCCCGTCATTGAGCAGGCTTGGAGAAGGAGGCTCCAGGACCTGAACCTCAGCCTCTTTTACGGGCCTGGGAGGGCTTGGGCTTGAGCTTGCTGCTGTTGCTGGTGCTGCTGTGCACCTTGAAAGGAGGACTGCTGAGCTGCAGGGGAAGAATGCTGAAAAAGCTTCTTCTTTTTCTTCTGCTGGTTCTTGCCTGAAGAACCCTTGGCAGAAGTAGCGTCCATGATGGCACTGGACTGCTCAACGCGCTGGAGGTGACCAGCCACTCCTGGGCTGAACAGGTCGGTCCCTAGGAAGGCACATCAGCTAGTTTGTGCTGGGATTCTGCGAGGAAGGAGGAAAGCCTCAGCCAAGCCCTGTGATGAAAGGCAACTGCGGCAGCCATCAGACAGGCACAAGAATCTCCATTGTCCAGGGCCATTTGAAGCTGCTGTTTGGCGACAAGCGTGGCGCCTGATCCCGGACCTGCTTGACCGTGGTCTGCACGTCTGTGGGGAGATGTAGGAGGACTTCATCCAGAGACCCTAGAAGGGCATGAGAGAAGTGTGCCATGATGCCGGCTGAACTTGCCTGACGAAGGCCCAAGGAGGAAGCTGCATAGACCTTCCTGGCTGAATGGTCCAAAAGCTTGGGACTCTTTATCAGGTTGTCGGTCAGTGTCAGCAGAACTGCCAGTAGGGCTGAACACAGAGGTGGTCACCAGGCTCTCAGCCGAAGGGTGCTCTGTGAACCCCGCAAGGGACCCCATGGGCACCGCATACTTGTGGGCCATGCGGGCAAATGGAGCTGGACAAGAGGCAGGGTGCTGCGAGAGTTCTAAGGCCGGGCCAACAATAGCCTCAGCCACAGGAAAGGCCTCCGTCGGAGTATTCCCTCTCTTAAGGAGGTCTGTAAGAGGGTACTCTGCCTTTTTCTGGATTGGCTCCAGGGGCATCCCTGTGGACTCAGAGATGAGACAAAGAATGCCCTGAAAAGACGAGGGACCTTCCTCCGTCTCTTAGCCAATGGCTGATTCGTCATCCCCAGGATGACAATGCAGGCCAGTAATGTCCGACTGCCCAGGTCACCTTCAGCTCGCCAAGGGCGGTCCGGGGTGACCGTGACCGACAAGCACCGTGGATGCCCAGTGTCTGGCCTATCTTCCTTGGCAGGAGCCCCTCCCACAGGCTGCCTGGGCAGTGGTTCCACCACAATCGGTGGAAAGACTGTTTTAAGCTGAACTGGAGGTTTTACCGGCTCTGCGGGCTGGGGAACTGACTTAATCGGCTTGGAAGGAGTCGGCTTCGCCTAGGAGGCGAAAGCCAGGTAATGGCCGGTGTGGAAGCCAGAGTTGGCTTGTGCCTGGTCAAAATCAGCTTTTGCCACATGAGGTCCTCGTAGCACCGATGGGGTTTCCAACAGAGCCTCTCCTCATCCAAGGAGGATGAGGACAACCAATAGTGTTGCCTCTTTTAGAGCATTTATGGCTGTTCTCGGCGCGGTCGAGAGGGTCCGAGACCTCAATCGAGATCGGACAGTCCAACTCGATCGCTCAGGAGACATCGGCCAGGACCAGTGATTTCCGGGTCAGGGACCACTTTTGATGGGAGTCTCAGCAGGCTGGGTCTCGTCATCTGGGAAGACCAAATTAGAGTTTGACCAAGGAATCGTCGACCAGAGTCGGTGATAAAGGATCGTCGGGTTGATGACGATTTCTACATCGTCGATCGACAGTTCGGTTAACTGACCAGAAGGCGAAGCCGAAAACGATCCTGGATTCTTCTCCCACTTACGGGATCGAGAGGAGTGCGTGCCCGCAGGCGCCTCTCCCTTGGTCAGGAGAGACTGGCACAACTCTCGGAAGGAACCCAAGAAGGTGGAGCCCAGGTTGAGTGGAACGAACAAACTCTGAGTATAGTCTCTGCAGCGCGAGCTGCTTCCTCCTCGAATGCTTGCATGCGTCCAATTGCTCGGCGGATCACGCAGCCGTGGAAACTGCCCACCGAGCCTACTTGGATGTCACCGGAGGGTTCCGTATCTCCGGCTTCCCCAGCTTCAGACATGCGAGACGGTCATCATGGACATTATGATGAAAGGTGAGACACATATCGCATTTCGATGTATCATGGTCGACAGAGAGGCAATAAACGCATGTGGTGTGGGGATCGGTCTTGGCGACATTTTCTGGCGCAAAGGGGCACCGGCGAAATCGAGGAAAGACTTGTCTTCCATAATCAAGAGTTAAACTCACGGTCGCTAACACGAATGAGACAAATTTTCAGAATACTCAAAGGTTTAAGAGCCAGGGTCTACAAAACGAGCGAGCATGAGGGAGGCAACCTGAATCTTCCAGCGGAAAGGAAGATCTGGCGTCATGGGGTGGAGCTGAGGTATACACCACCCGGGTGGGTGGGAGGAGCCAGCATGAAGACTTCTGGTTGATCTTAAAGTGGAAGGGGACATGCCAGTAAGTGTGGATGAACAACATATCCACAATCCTAGAACAGTCATTTTTAAAGAGGCACTGTTCTATTAGGTTCTAGACTACAGATTACCACACTCCATTTCCGTGTCCATGAATGTCTTTGTTGGGATCAATCTGCTACTGGAGGAAGGGGAAGCTGGAATGAGGTTAGTGTGGGGGCAGGGCTGACCAATGGGCATCTAAGCACTAATAATGCCCTTAGTTAACACCCATACCTGCTCCAACCTCGCTACATTGATCATATTGCCTACCACCTGAATGAACCTTCCTCCTACCCAAACTTTACCAAAGGGGGTGGGAGTTATCATGGGGTGCCAGTGGATGTCAGGACTCTGAAGAAGAGGACCAGATATTAAAATGTGTCCCCAATACAGATGCAACAGGGATGCCAGAATGGATGGGGGCATACAATAGTATTTGATCTGTTTTAATGTTTCTGTTTTGAATTTTATTTATATTTGGAGAAACCACTCATGGGATGTCTGGCCTAAGTAGCTGAGAGCATCTGCCAGATGGTTTGAGGCTCCTGCCACATGGATGGCTAGGAGATCTGCCTCCAATCGGCTCATGAGGGTCCAGATGTGGTGTATTGTGATGTATCTGGTTTTATGCACAGCACCTTGGCTTTGAAAGGCACTATAAAAATAAAGTTGATTTGATTTGATTACTCAAGAGTAAAGGTGAGAGCAAAAGTTGAATGTGTGTATGGGTCCCGACAAGGGGCCACCAGTGTTACTGGCTCAGAAGGTAGCACACTTGCCTCTGGGGTAGAAAAATCAGAATGTCCTGGGTTCTGGCCCTACACCAAGTACTTAGGGCAATAACCATAACTGACACTGTAGTACAGTACGAGGGGGCTGATGCACTGTTGAGGTGCCGTCCTTTGAATGAGACATTAAATCAAGGTCTCTTCTGCCCATCTTTGGTCACCGTCCAGGTGGAAGTAAAAGTTCCCATGACACTTATCAATGAAGAGTAGGGGAGTTTCCCCAGTATCATAGCCAGCATTCCCCTACCAATAAAACAAATCCATGTAACCCAACCCCCACGATTCACCTGTAAACTAGCTATCACAGCTTAGTGTGCCTTTCCTGGTCAAAAATGACAAATAAATAGAAACACAGAAAATGCTGGCATAAAAAGACCATTGGTCCATCCAGTTTGTCAATAAAACCTGAACAAACCCAGAACCTGTTGTTCATACAGGGCTCCAACCCACTCTATCACCCCATGCTCCCGCTCTACTACCACCACCTGACTGACACGCTAAGTCCTTCACTCTTTCCTAGCATGTGTTTGAAACTAGTGATAGTTTTATGCGTCTATCATAACAGCTTGGCAGATCTTTCCACAGCTCCACCACCCTTTCTGTAAAATAAAACTTTCTCACTTCCTCTTGAACTTCCTCCCTTCAGTTTCCACTCATGCCCCTATATTCTTGACCTGCTACTTATGCTAAATAATTCCTTGCAGTTTACCTTGTTCATTCCTTTCAAGAACTAGAAGGTATATGTTATTTCCCCTCTCTCTTGTCTGACCTCCAGTGAGTACATGTTTAATGCCTTGAGCCGATCCTTGTAAGATCTGCCCTGGTGGCCCTAAAATCATTTTGGTCACCCTACATTGCATTGTCTCTAGCCTGTCCTTATCTTTCCTTAGATGAGGACTCCAGAACTGGGCACAGTGCTCCGGGTGGTACCTCACCAGTGACCTATACAGAGTAGTAATACCTTCACCCTTCTGCTGTCAATACCCCTTCCTATGCATCCCAGCATCCTGTTTGTCTTACTCTAGGTCTTTACACTGGTTTGATTGTTTCAGTGAGATGCTGATGATGACCTCGAGGTCTCGTTCCTCAGAGGTCGTGCCCTGCTTTACCTCATCCAGTACACTGTCCTGGGGTTCTTGTTCCCTGTGTGCATCACCTTGCACTTTTTGGCACTGAATTTCAACTGCAAAGCCTTTGACCACCTCGCTAGCCTTTTCAAGTCACTTTGCATCTTCCAACCCTCTTCTTGCAGTTCACCCTGCCACAAAGTTTAGTGTCATCTGCAAAGAAACACATCTTGCCCTGGATTCCTTCTCCCATGTTGCTGATGAACATATTGAAAAGGACTGTACCCAGGACCAAACCTTGTGGCACCTCACTGGTGACCTCCCTCTCTTCTAATTTTACACCACTAACCACAACCTGAACCCTCTGCTGTCTCCCTTCCAACCAGTTTCTTACCCATCTGTGACCTTCGCTGCACTCAGATCCTTTAGCTTCTTCAGAAACCTTCTGCGAGGCAGAGAGTCCAAAGCCTTGCTGAAATCGAAGCAGAGTAAATTCACAGCATGGCCCTTATCCAATAGCCTCGTTACCCAGTCAAAGCATATTGCTAAGTTGGTCCAACAAGGCCTCCCTGCCACGAACCCATGCAGCTTACTATCCTATAGTCCATTCCTCTCCAATTAGTACATGAGGCCCTCTCTGACTAGTGTCTCCATCAATTTACCAAGAACAGAGGTAAGACTGACAGGTCTGTAATTACCCGGTTGCTCCATGTCTCCCAACTTGTAGAGTGGGACTACATCCATTACCCTCCAGTCTTTTTGGAATGATCCCGTCTCAACTGTTAAACTGAACAGCCCCACCAGGGGTTCAGTTCTTTCCATTGTCAATTCCTTGAGCACCCTCAGGTGTAGCTCATTTGGCCCTGGGGCCTTATCTATCTTTAGGGCTGCTAGCCCTTTCCAAACACTTTCATTGGTAAATATTTGCTGCCTCATCTCAGGAATCCTCCTTACAGCCACCTTAATGCCACTCTTTTAATGTAACTCCCTTCTAGTTCTCATTTCTCTTTCCTTTCTCCTCCATGCCCATACTAACGCTTCTCTCCTTTCCCCACCCATCCTGTTACCCCCACTTACACCTCCCATTCCTTCTCCCCTCCCCTCCATCACCACCACCTACTCCTCTCTTTCACCACCTACCGTGTCCCTGCAATCATCCACCCCCTCGGTTCTTACCTGTCCCTTACATTCTCTCACCAACTACCTCTAGCTCTCTCATGCACTTGTTAGATCACCTGACCAAGCTTTTGGCAGCTGATACATTCTATAATGTTTTACCTTACTAATTCTTTTGTTTTATCTTAACAAAGCCAGTGGCAGCTCATGTACTGTAATTGTACTAACTGTTATCTACATGCCTGTTCTTGTCTGTTCTTGTCCATTGCCCAATACGTGGAACCTTTGTAAAAGAGCACTGTTTGCTCAAAGGTGTTATCCGAAATTGCCATAAATAAATACAAAATAAAATAAACTCTCTGGCAGAGACCCTCTGTCTTCCCTTGTGAATACAAACCAGAAGTAACCGTTACGAATGGCTGTTTTGCCGGCCCGCCAGCACAGCGGTTGGATTTCCACTTGCGGCATGCGACGGGTTCGAGAATGGACTCGGGTAGCTGGAGGGTTAGCTGGGGAGGAGGATTGAGCGCCAATGGCTGCTCCTCCTCCTCCAGGGTGGTGGGGATGCAAGTCCTGCTGCAACACCGCCACCTGGGTGACCACAGGTGGAGGTACAGTGAGACTGCACATCAGCAGGGGAGGTAAGGACGCCTGCCAGGAGCCAGAGCGTCAGGCATGTCATGACGTGCTCAGCCTCAGACTCCTGAGGCGACGTCCTGAGGCAGGGAAGAAACCAGGAAATACCCCACCAGACTCCTGGTAGACAGAGCTCCGGCCACGATCCCCAATGCCCCTACCGACGCCAGTAGCACAGCACCCCCGACAAAAAACTAAGTCACGTCGGGTAGGTAAGGGCCCCACCCTGCACCCGCCTGGGGGGTAGAACCAAGGCTCCGTGGGGGGGATGGACTGCACTGGACGTCGGCTAGTAGGAGCGGGGACGAACCAGGCCGATGGAGACTCCAGAAGGAGCAGGAGTGTGGTGGTGAGAGAGGGGGCATACAAAAGAAAATATATAAAAAAAAAAAAAGAATGGCTGTTTTCTGTCCATCCTCCTCAATTACCCTACCCCCCTTTGTTAGTATAACAATTCCCCCTTCTTTTCTTTTTTCCCTAAAGTAGCTAGAGAACTGTTTTCCCCTCCTTTGACCCCCTCCACAATATGCAGTTCTATGTCTGCGTTTGCTTCTCTGACCTGAGCTCTTGGTTTCCCTTGTTAACATTTAGTACTCTCTCCATTCTTCTATAGATAGAAACAGAAGGGAAACTGGCATCTAAATCTGAATTCTACTGAATAAGTGGGCCTCGAATCTAAATCTTGGGACCTGTACAAATCCCCAATGTCCAGTATACTTTCTTGCTTCTCCAGTTGTTTTTTTTAAACTAAGTCAGTATTTTCTTGGGTGACACAGATCAAGATGGCCATGTTTTTACGTGAAACATCAACACTTTAAACATTATGCTCAAGACATACAAGGTTATAATTTCAGTTTAATTCCCAAGCTGCAGAATACCAGAAATAAAGTTTTCCCTTAGTCATGAGGGCATTTCATAAAAAGAATAACTGCAGCTTCATCATAAATCCAGTTCCTCCCATTATTTGTACAGTGGACCTCCTGTCTAGTGATTCTCTAGACGGAATCACCGGGCACCATTCAATTAACAGTTTTAGTTATGATGGCAGCCAAACCAGCAACAATAATAGGGAAAGGGCCATGTTTTTGTACAGATTCTTCTTTTAAATGGAGCAAACGCAAAGCCTACATTTGAACTCGAGGGCCTTGTCTTGATTGTGCTTCAAGTAAATAGCTCATTCACAAACCACTAGGCAGTCCTCTTAAAACATGGATTAATAAATAAAGGCTGGAGCCCTGGGGCAGGCTACACAGTTAATGTACTTGCTCAGTACCCTTGGACAAGATTAGCTCTCTCTAGTATAAGCAGGAGGCTCCACGATAATGAGTATTGTACATCCAGGACCCAAAAAAAGAGAGATTTTGAAAAAGAAGCCACTCTGCGAGGCTGCCAATAAACAAGGGTGTGTGCTATTACATGATAATCAGTACAGAATTACTGTGTGTAGCATATATTAACAGGTCCTGTCAGGGTGTCTCAATGTATAATAGCGTCACTGAGTAAATGTTTGGGTGAAAGGACAGCAAAGCAAAAGCCAAGAGGTTCTGGCAACTTATACCTGTATGCTGTGACAGCTACACAGTAAGAGACACCCTAACAGGACCCATTATCTCATTTTAAATCATGACAACTCGCAATTTATATATAAAAATGTCAGAGATGTAAATGAAATTAAAAAATGCTAAAGTTAATTTTATTCGTTCAAAAAAAAAAATCCTCTGTTGCCGACAAAGGCTGATTGGTTCAGTCCAACAGTTTGCGAGCGCATGAGTGCACAAAGTACGTTCACATGTTCGTGCTGAGAAAGACAACCCGATAGCATCAAAGTGAAGCTGAAAATTTACTTTTAAGGTTTTTTTTTTTTTGCTCCAAAAATTAATTTACAGTGAACCCTGTGTTTCATAACTCAGCTGCTTTCCTGTCAGGCATTTGATCTCTGTGTGGAAGTTTGATGCTGGCAGCAGTAGCAGAAACTCGAGTTTTACAGCTCTCAGCTGTGTAAGATCCCAACCATATACAGGATAAAAGGTAAGTTTAGAGAAGTGAATCTTGACTACTGTCTGGCCAGCTATGATGTCAATTTATAGTGAGCAGTAAATGCCTCAGTCTCTTATCAGAAGCCGAATTCAGCTCAATCCAGACATGAACCTTGTTCGAACTTCGTTATTAGTGAACAGGAGGGAGTCAGCAGCTCCAAACCACTTTATTTACACACAAGTCCACACACACACTGACACAAACTTTGAGTGGTATTAGCTGAAACAGTCCCAAAACTGAATGAACCTGTATAGTGAATAGTCTTATTCCTGGAGTTTGACATCAGTTTTGCTATTTTGAGGTGTGCTAGCTGAATGAGTTCTGTATACAACCTGCTGTATGCAACTTGTGGATAAGTAGGGCATTTCGGCCCTAAATTTTGCGGCAAATTTCTTAGATGTCCGTGGCACATTTGTTAAACTCCTGCAGGCTGTGGTGACACGTGTTCAGTTCTGCAGCAGTTTTCTTGCCGTTCTTTGGCAACCATTCCATGTAATGTCCTTAATGAAATCAGATACACTGGGCATCAAGGAGGGGCTTTATTATAAACAAAGATGGCCGAGAGACTTGGAACTGTAGAACACTGTGTCAAAACAAATTCTGCAGCTCCAGAACCAATTCAGTTTAGGGGCCCTGAGGATAAGCAAAAGGTTCTGGTTCACACTATTTTTAGTACCTCACCTTTTGGAAGCTGTACGATTCACTGGCAAATGAACAGTAACACATGAAGCTGTAAAAAGGCCAATTCTCTTTCTACACTGGAAGCGCCAGCTGATTTTCAACATCTTGTTTGCACTGGATCCTGCTTGTTACCTAATGTTTTAGTACAGCAGATTGAAGCAGATGGGGATACAGTGACTTACCCAAGGTCAAACAGTGGGACACTGCTCAGAGTGTGATGCAGAGTGGCAGGGAATGACACAGCTTCATGATCAAAGAGTAATATGAATTTCTGTATTATAATCTCCATGAAAGGGACTGGCTCCATGGCCCCATGTTGGAGGGGACTGCTTTGACACACTGGTGACCCGGAGTTCACCCCCGGAACCAAGGCTGGCAGGATCAGAGGCCAACAGTGGAGGGCAGCCAAGTGTATAGGAAAGTGGCAGTAGTGAGGCTCTAAAACACTGGTTGGGGAAGGGGGAAGAGACCCTTTCATAGGGTTAGCAGACGTCCAGTTTTACCCAGTCATGTCCTCTTTTTAAGCTGAGAAATTTCATCCAGGCGGATTTTCATTTAAATTCTCCCTTGTCTGGGCTTTGGGCTTCAGCCGCTTGGCACTTTCTGATTCACACTAACAAGTTGTTTGTTGCCAAGCAACCATCTCAGCAAGTCTTGTGTTGCATGGTCATGGATAAAAAAAAAAAAAAAAACAACTGAATGCAGTCATGGGCAGTCCAGCCTTGCTATCTGCACATGACAGTCAGTTTTCGCCAGCGTGCAGGACTTGACGGTGTGTGCAGAACATGGTATGCGGTGGAACTGAGTAGCTGTATTTGCCAGCACCAGCAGTCATCTTGTCCCGATCATGAGACTCCCGGCAGACCAGACCTCCCGGCAAACATATCCTGTGACTGACGTTCTGACTGGACTGCAGCAGCAGCCTCCTAATCCAACTACTGTGGAGGATTCAGCAGAGCAGAGCAGAGGAAGGACAGTGCCAATTAAAAATTGGGATGTTATGCCATTACTGCTGCTCAAATTAAATGTACATCGGTTGGGGAGGGGGTTACATGCTGCTGCTGTTATTGGATCAGCTGTACTATTTGGTCAGCCGAGCATCTCTGCTTAGACTCAGAAAGCTCAGCCGATCTATTCACTCCCTATCTTCTCATAAGAGTTTTTGTTCTTGTGTGCTTTTGCTTCTCCTGCGTTCACTAAAACCAAAATCAAACACACCACCCAACTTGTATTTTTCCTGTTTCAGCAAGTCCTGGTAGTACCAAGGGAACGAACACATGTTTAGTATTTGTCAAGTTTCTAGCCAGCTCCCATTGAAAAAAAGAATTAATGCTAAATTAGCTTTGCTAAGCTGAGCAAAAGGATGAAAATATAGGCACTTCAGTGAAACCCAACAATAGTCACGCTCTCTCTCCTTCTGTGTCCCAATCCCATCCACCATTGTTTCAATTTCTTTCTGCTCACTGGTCGGGAGCAAGAAACTAGTGTAGGGGGAGGGGGGGGACTAAAGCTCTGCATTTTGCCAACAGCCTGTAAGTAACTTGTGGCTTTTGTACCACTGTCCCATAGACCAGTCTGCTCCTCTTACATTCCTTACTGTAGTGGCTGACTGTTGGTACAGAAATATCGGGGGGGATAAGAAAGTGTCCTCTTTTTGATGTCCAAAAATCCGGTAACCCTACTTCTCAATCCTTTGTCACCCAAGTGTGGGACACTGGTCTTTAAAATGTAAGAACCATTATCAAATATGGAAATTTATGCTCAGAATCTATAAAATTCTAGTGCTTTGGTCTTTGGCTAGTTTGCAATTCATGGCCGAACAGTAATATGAATTTCTGTTTTAAATCTTTATGGAAGCGGCCAGCTCAATGGCCCTGAGTGTTGGGTTACTGCAATGGTACACTGGTTGCCCATGTTCACACACTGACCCCAGGCCAGCAAGATGACAGGCTGACAGAGGTGGGGCGAGTGTTCGTTTTGATACTCTTCCTAGGGAGGAAGGTCTGCCCTCCTTGCTACTGGCTGCCTCCTATTGTTAGGCAAGAGGCAGCACACAAGATTTGGAGCCAACCATGTGTGGGAAGGAAGATACAGTGCATGGGGGTGGGTGATGCAGCACTTAGAGAAGTGCTTATACGTCACGCCCACAGCAGGCTAATGGGCACCTGCATGCCACACATATCTCAGACCTGCTCTTACTTGGGCCCATCCTCCTGAGTCTTCCCTGTTACACAGTTCATTTTCTTTCTTCCTGATAGATCAGGTGGGAGACTCCCCCACCCCCCCGGGTACAGGGACATACGTGGATGTATGGAGGGACTGCAAGCCTCTAAGGAACATGGCCAGCTACTCCAAGTACTGTAAGTGGTTTTGTGATGGGACAATTGGGGACTTAAGCTTGTAGGAGGACTGAACAGGTTGATAGTAGGAGCAAAAATTGATCTTTTTTTTTGCCTCAAAGGATTTTATTCTCCTTGGTAGGTCTTGGGTGACTTAGCCCTGTCCCTGATGGTTGTCCCTAACCTCTCTCTGGTTGTCCATGAGTATCCCATGGATTTTCCCCACAGCGGGCAAGAGAAGGGGTTGTCCTTTCCACCCAACATGCATATCCAGCACTGCCACAGACCAGAGTGGCATGGTGGACTGCTGGGACATAGGCAAGGCTTCACCAAGCCTTTATTTTTCCTGTTTTTCTTGTCCCCACCCCCAGCTGTAAGAACACCGTGCATGCTCATGGAGGTATGCATGCCCAACTTCACGCCCCGGCACCCTCCTGTGCTTGCCGCCTACACTGCACTGATACCAGGCAACCATCTGGTGGCAATCGTATGCCAGGCTGATGTGCCTCTCCACTCCATAAGGGGTAGGGTTGCCAACACTGGATGTCAACAACAAAGGAACAACAGGCCCTTGCCTCACCCCTTTTCAGCCTTGCCCCCCCCATCCGATGGAGCAAGTTCAAAACATTTTATACACTTCTTGGAAGAACAAATCTTTCTCTGTTCCCTTTGGGATAGCATAAGCTCGGAAAATTTATCTTAAAATTTTACATGTGATATCTTAGACTGACGTTGGTGACACATCCATACATGAAAGAACTATGGGGATCTTCTAAAGGAGCAACATCAGAGATCTTAAAAAGTAACAAATGCTGCAAGGTGTGCCATTCTGAATGTCAACAAAGCTTCATTTAATAAAGTAATGAAATATGGCAGCAACGTTTTTATATAATTAACCACAACTTATATTTTCCACCAAAATGTAATAACCAATTTAAATTAAAGGGGCCCCTATTTGTGTTCCACAGATGTGGGCCTGATGGCCTCCACAGGTCTTATGCATAATGCTTGGGCCTGTCAAACATGTGAGGGGATTACCAAACCACCCTGCCTGTGCTTTGATGCCTTATTTTTATGTTGGCGTGCTTGCGCAGCCAACATCTTGCGGTAGTGCAGATTTGAAGGCGCAGTCACTATTTGGCCGAATACAGGAGCGCGCATTAGTAAGTGTGTCTCTCATTCCCCAATCAGCCTCGCATGCCGCGCACACTATGCATACTAATGTGGCGAGTACATCTAAGAGAGGTCCGCTGCATCACGAAAAGCTCATCACATGCAGCAGACCCTTCCTACATTATACGCCAGCTATAAACATGGCGGCACAGTGGCCACTAAATGCCGACTTCAGGGGTGCCCAATCCCGGTCGGCTTACCCTGCCCAAGTATGTACCCGACAGAGCCTCCCCGCTGGCAGAATGTCCCCCCCTCCTTTTTGCTTGCCGGTGCCCAATCCCCTTGGCTCATTGCACCCCCCGCTTTCATTGTTTGCCGATCGGGTGCCCAATCCCTGTCGGCATCCGCCACCCCTTCCCACTTTAATGTGCCAACGGGGGAGCCCACTCCCGCCGGCATGATGCCCCTTCTTCTGTGCCGACGGGTGCCCTAACTTCGCCGGGCTACTGTGCCCCCAAAAGAAACCACCTGTAAAAGAAACCCGCTTTTGTTTTTTTCTACCTGTAAACAGAAAACGTCCTCGTAGTCTCTACCCACCACCTGCACCCACCCACTGTGCATCCTGCCTCCCCACCCCTCACCCCATACGTACCGAGCTTGGTGCGACGATCTTGGTGGACCGGAACACGCTCTTCACTCTTCAAAGCCGACCGCGAAACTAAGGAAATGCCAGTAAGCTGTATAATGGAATAAATAGGGGTTTTTCAACTTTGATGCATATCTCGGCATTTTTTGAATTTTGCACCAAATTTTCAACATGGGATTTTTGGACCCTCCTCATGAATTCTGTCACTGTTGTTATGTGTTAATCAGTCCCGAAGGTGATTTACGCAGTCAATGTATGGAATCACCTTTGGGACATCGATATGTCTGCAGGACAGTGGCGGTGTTCGTAATTGAAATCAAAAGCCTATTTTACAAATTTGGTGGAAAAAATCGAAATTAGCTTTTTTACGAGATGCATTGCGCAGTTGCTACCACGCTCATAACTTTCGCGATCGCAATATTTTCATACTAGATTTTGAAACTGTCATTTTCTACACCCCTTGTGAACAGTATAGCTGTCATTTTCACATCCTGGCCAAAATGTGTTTCCTCACTTCCGCACAATACTGCAGTCACTGTGGGAAATCAGTGTTTGGGGCAGATTACGAAAATGACAGTGACACTGCTCATGAGCAGAGGTCCAAAATTGCCTATGTTGAAAATCTGGTAACAATACTCCATGAAATGACTGTGTTACAAGCGTGCGTTGCGCAGTTTGCACGCACGCTTATAACGTTGTGCTTTTGTAATATTATCGCTCTGGATTTTTACCACTGGCATTTTTTCACACCTTTGATGAACAGTACAGCTGTCATTTTACATATCCTGCCTGAAATGTGTTTTCGCATGTCCGGGGCAGAATACCGCGGTCGCTGTCCAAAATCACTTTTTGGGACAGTTTGAGGAAAGGACAGTGACACTGTACATGAGCAGAGGTGCTAAAATGCCTATTTTGAAAATTTGGTGCTGAAACTCCATAAAATGACTTTGTTACAAGCGTAGCTGTACATTTCCATGCACCCTTGTAACTTCGCAAATTTGCAATATATACATGCCACATTTTCACCACTGCCATTTTTTTTACACCTCCTTATGGACAGCACAGCTGTCATTTTTCACATCCTGCCAAAAATATGTTTCCGCACTGCACTACCAAAGCCAATGCCAGCGCAACAACATTCGGCATTGACAAATTCTTGTTTTATTTAGCATCGGACTTGATTAAGTAATTACAGGTAGGTTTCAGGCTCAGCTGTAACTTGTGCTATACTGCCCCCCCTCCCCCGAGTCATCTGTTCTGTACTCTGAAGTACTCCCAGTTCCAGTATTTAATAAAGTCATTTCTAAATTTATTTCTATGACTTTCTTTGACTTAGTCACCCACATATATAGTAGTGTTTTTCCTGCATCCTGGCCTCTGCTGCCATTTAATTTATTAACACTGTTTTTCTGTTGCTTGCAGTTTAAAACAAAATGTATGTGTTCATCAATGTCCTCCTGCGCTTCTACCCCCCAGGACTTAATCCTGATTAACCCCTGGCCTCAACTATTCAGCTACAGCTTGCCTAAAATAATGAACTGGGTCTGGAGTTGTTGAACTAACTCAAGGACCTAGAGACTGGAGACAGCAAAACACTAATGGCATTGGGGGTGGTTTAGGCTGTTGTTACTCTCAATTTTTTCGATCTCCAGTGGACACAGTGAAGTCTTCCAGCTTCAGCAGTGAGTATGTCCTCCTCTGATGACCGACTAGAGTCACTGCAGGTCACCGCAAACCACCAGGGCAGACCTTGGCTCTCTCCTCCCAGCTCCTGCATCTCTGCTCGTCGCTTGGTCTCTGTCCAACAACTCCTCATCTTGGTCGGGTGATGGAGCACACATCCAGCAGTGCAGGCCTTGGCTTAAACACAGGCCCGCGCCCACCCTGCCAAAAAACAACCCGGTCCAGTCCCAACCCGCAGAGAGGCAGAAACAACAGCCAGACCCACCGCCTTCTAATAATTTTCGGCCACTCGCGGGACGACGACCTGCTCCCAGTCCGGACCAAGGTCCACCACACCAGCTCCTTGAAGTTCCTTGTGTTGCATGCAGAAGACAGGAGTTACAGGATAGCACAAGCTGCAAGCAGTTCGAGTTGCACATCGCAGCAGTAGTCTCCCGCTCTTCCTGGCAACGTCAGATGGATGTCTGGAGTTGCGCATGTGCACAAAACTTCACGGGAGACCGAGTCTTTTGGGGAAATTGGGGGGCCCTCCCAAAAAAAGGGACAATAGGTGTCCTGTATAATTTTATTTTTTTATTTATTTGTACATCGGTTTACAACCTTTGAGCCAGAGGCTCGTTTCCAAAGGTACCTCGTCACAAAGAGGACAAATACAGTACATTTAGTTACAATATTGCAGTTACAGCTACATCATTACGGTTACAGTTTTGGTAGATACAGGCAGTTATTTCTTTGATACAATTTATGTGTTACAGGTTTGGTATTCCAAGTTATTACAGTTATATGGGTACAGATTGAGCGATAAAGCATACATTGGTAATGTGAATAAGAAGTCTTGAGCAGGGACTGCTAGAGGTAAATAATCTAGGGGCTATTGGACATGGTTTGTGATTAGTTTGGGTGAGGCGCCACTCAGAGAGTTTTGTCAGTTAGTTTAGGTGAGGAGCCACTCAGAGAGTTTTGTCAGGGTATATCGAACTAGATCACCTAGAGAAGAGAACAGCTACGATGTTAAATAGCTGACCAAGTGAGATTTTGAAATGGGAGATTGTAGGGGTATCAGAGATGGAGGTGGGAGAGTGTTGTACCAGGAGAGAGCTCTGTAACAGAAGGACTTTTGCCCATGTGGTCCTGGACCTAGGGACTAGCAGGGTGGCCTTGGAGGAGATTCTGAGTTTGGACTAAGGGTTGTGCGTGGTGGATGGAGGCTGTCAGACCAGGTGGGGATAGCCCAAGGAGGGGATTTTTTTCGTTATGAGGCAGGTTTGATATCTGAGCCGTTCGTCCAGGTTAAGCAGCCTAGCCATGTCATATAGCTGGCAGGTATGAGTTAGCCTAGGGGCTCCCGTAATTAACCTACAGGCCTTATTCAAGGTGAGTCGGATTTTACTGAGGGCGGTCGCGTCTGCAGCGCCATAGACTGGCAGGCCATAGTCCACAAGGGACAGTATTGAGGAGGTGACTGCTAGTCAGAGGGCATTGGGGGGGAGGCAGTGTTTGTAGCGGTAAAGGATTCCTAGCCGAGCATTTGTAGCTGAGGCTAGATTATCTATGTGGTCGTGGAATGTGACGGCTGAGTCAAAGGAGACCCCGAGGTATTTGTACAAGCGGACTAGATCGAGAGGATGCTTGGAACCAGGGAGGATGCGGAGTGGGAAATTTCTAGATTTGTTTTGGGGATGGGCAAAGAGCATAGTTTTGTTTTTTTTTTTAGATTGATTACAAGTCTGTGCTCTTTGAACCAGGCTTCAGCATCATTAAAGGCTTGTTGCAAGGAGTCTTGTAGGGAGTTGGGGTTTCGGTGGGTGGCGAAGATGACAGCATCATCTGCATACAGCAGGATTTTACCAGTGCAAGCTTTGGGGAGGGTGTTGAGATAGAGTGAGAAGAGAAGAGGACCAAGGATGGAGCCCTGGGGGACACCTGAGCGGATAGGACATGTATTGGAGAGGGTCCCATTAATTTTAACACGCTGGGAGCGGGCAGACAAGTAGCTGGAGCACCAGGAGACCGGACCAGAGCAAAGCCGTGCGGCTGAGGGCATCCAGCAGGAGGGGTGGCAGACAGTGTCGAATGCCTTAGAGAGGTCAATAAACACTGCCCCAGCGAGAAAGCAAGAGTCCAGGAGGAATGAAGAAAATTTGAAAACTCTATAAGGGCAGTGCTGGTACTGTGCTCTGCCCGAAACCATGTTGTTCATGGCAGAGGATGTTGTATTTGGTCAGGTAATCCATAATTTGGGTAGCCACCAGTTTTCTAGGGCTTTGGAGAGGGTGGGAGAATGGAGATGGGCGGTAATTCCCGGCTGAGGACCTGTCACCTCCCCTTTGTGTATGCGTAACTGTGGCAATTTTCCAGGCTGAGGGAATTGCCCCAGGCAGAGGGACTTATTGAGCAAGCTAGTTAGTGGGGCAAGGACCTGATCCAGAACCCAGGAGGATACTGGGGTCCAGAGAGTCACTGCCAGTACTATTGCTCTTTAGAGCTTTAATCAGGTGTGGCCTGACTTCCTGGGCAGTGACCCTGCGTATGTGGAAACCAGGATATTATCTAGGGCAGGTAAGGAGGAAGGAGGGTCAAATAAATCACTAGGGAGGACAGAACTAAGGTCCGTGAAGGATGAATTGAGGAAGTTGGCAACGCGGGCAGGGTCAGTGGAGACAGAGCCTTCAATGGTGATCTGAGAAGGGGGTGGGGCACGCACACTCCCATTTAGTTGTTTAACGTTGTCCCAGAAAGTTATCGCATTCCACCAGGAGGTGGTGAGCGCGGCCTGATAGTGATCAGCTTTTGCTATTCTGATGGCCCAAGTGCATTTGTTTCTTGCAGCATTGTAAGCCTGTCTGTCTGCCGACCGACCTGTTTTGGAGGCCAGGTGCCAAAGGTTATCCCTGTGTTTGAGCAGTTGCAGCAGGGCCGGGGTAACCAAGGGGGCATTACGAACTTTGGTTCGGACTGCCGTATGGGTGTCGAGATGTCACAGGCTTTGTTGAAGATTTGGGAGAAGAAGGTAAGGCAGTATCTATATCAGGGGCATGGTGTATGGGAGACCAGTTAATTTGGGCAAGATGTTGCTTAGGGCTTTTAGTCCACCTGGTCTGAGGCGCCGACGAGAGTGGGGAAGACCGTGGGTTTGGGTGTGGTGTTGCCCAACGGAAAAAGGATAGGGAGGGTCACTAAGGAGCCAGGAAGGACCTGGGTATCATGGATTTGTTGAGGGCGGTTGGTGATGACCACGCCCAGTAGGGTGCTGGTACCTTTCTTTGTGTTAACTCTGGTGGGTTGGGAAACTAGTTGGGACATGTTTAAGGCCTGCGAAAGAGTCACGGGGTGGTGTTGGCAGATGGGTTGGAGCCAGTTTACGCTTCAGGTCACCCACAAGGATTTGGTCAGCTGTATGGGGTAGGGTTGAGAGATAATCAGTTAGTGAAACCAGTGCCAGAGTTTGGTTTTAGGGAAAGTAGGCAGTGGTGAGATATAGGGGACCCCCTAGAGGGGTCAGGGGTCAGATTGAGGGTTAGGGCCTGCGCCCCGTATGCGAGAGCAGGGGCAGGGTGTGTCAGTCCAGTGAGAGAGTCCCTAGTATAGATCGCACAGCCCCCCCTTCTACCTACATGATCCTCCCGGTAAAGGGAGTATCCTGGAATGGAAACAAAGGAGTCTGGAGTGGATTTTGATAGCCAGGTTTTCACCAGCGTAATGACATCTGGTCTATGCAATGTGACCCAAAATTGGAGGGAATCAAATTTTTTCAGCAGGCTGCATATATTCATAGATGCTACGCAGAGCCCGGGTGACCCTGCTGGTGGACTACAGTGGGCTGGGCCTGGGTTCGGATGTATATTGCCTGTCAGGAGTAGTAAAATGACCACAGCCCTGGCCAGGGATGGTATAGGGCGCTGATAGGTATGTCGTGGGAGGAGGGGAGCTCTGAGCACAGGGGTGGGCAGGGTTTCCAGGCTGAGAAAGTGAGGACAATAAGTCTCCAGTGAGCCTGAGGAAGCAGTAGGGAGATGGCTGGGGGAGGGTGTTGTAGGCTGGGGCAGATAATGAGAGTAGGGTGGGATTGTATTAGCTCGGAACAAGAGCAGGAGCGGGTGCCAGTGTGCCTGGGGGGGTATCAGGTAAGGGGGACAGTGGTGTCAGGGAAAGGATGAGAGGGAGGCATTTTAGTGAGAGGTGGGCTAACATAATTGCTAGCGGTAGCAGCAGGGTAGTAGGTTGAACTGTCTTGATTCCTTCAGCAAGTGTGGATGCCACTTAGGATTAGTGGTAGTGACACGACTCTGGTGGACAGGGTACCAGGTTCAAGACCAACCTAGGGCAGTTGGAAAAGGGACCTGGGTGAGAGCTATGTCCCATGCTCTGGGGCCAGAACACAGGGTATGTTTGGGACCAAAAGGGGTGCACAACAGCGACTCTAGTGGTCACTCAGTGTAGGCTCAGTGGTGATGACAGGAGGTCCGTCATGGGCTAACTACAGAGTTGGGTGTGGGAGGAGGTGTGGCAAGGTAGATGTAGTTGAAGGAGACAGGAAGAGGAGGTCACTCAGTGTGGGCTTGGGGAGTGGCAGGAGGTCCGAGGTGGTGGGCTAGTTTCAGGGTTGGGTGTGGGGGTGGTGTGCAAGGTAACCTGTAGTTGAAGGAGAGGGAAGAGGGATAGGTAGCTTGAGGGAGGCAGGAAAACAGGGAGGCTTTCTGGGAAAAGATGAGCTTGGGCAGGGTCTCAAGGTCCTCTAGTGGCTGGTAGGTATAACCTGTGAATGGAAAATGGGGACTTAGTATTTGGACAGCAGGAAGTGATGTCATCAGATAGAGCCTATAAAGGAAGGGACGACCCTGGGTGGGTGGCTGGGGCGGGCGGGGCAGTCGATGCGGGTGGGTGGCTGGGACACGGGAAAATACTCAAAAATACAGGGCACCCCGTAAAATACGGGACTGCTGGCAACCCTAGAGAAGAGTAGTCTCTCAGAGAACCCTGATCACCCGATTCCATTCCCAATTCCAGGCCATTGGCATGGGAAAAAGGTAAGGCACACACTGCATCTCAGCCCTCTTTTCAACCAGGCCAGTGTAAAAATAGATCATTAAAAGAAAAACTTACTGGGCATCATTGTAACTGCATGGGATAAGGTGTTTTCAAGTGCTAAAATGAAGGACTGTTGAGAAGTATAGGATACATTAATTCAAGTGGGTCAAAAACATTTAGAAACAGAAGACCAGAACAACAGTAGGGAAGAAAAGTAATTCAAATTTAACAGCAAGCAGCAATACCACAGGGTATCCTACATAAACAGCCAATTACAGGATCACTTTAATTTGATTTTTGAATTTTCCTTACCATTGAAAAACTGTCTCCTCTGGGGTCAAGATTTTGTTTCAATATTTTTATTGAAGTGTTTTGTCTAACATATCATACAACAATCAAACACTACATGAAACAGTGCTTACAATTACAGGTGTGCAAGGCATACTATAGAATCTGAAACATAAAATTAGTTATTTTCTGTCATATGGTAAATACTTGATTGAATTCATGCAATTTTGAACTCCAAATATTACATGTGTGGGTGTAGTCAATACGTTCATTCATTCTGGACTGTTTTTCTTCATATCTGGGAGTGGAGCCATTGTCCACAGACTGGTCCCCTGTACTCTAAAATGGGGTCCACATTGCAAATAAAGCTTTAGATTAGTCCTTCTCTTATGGGTCACCAGCTCCAGAGTGGCAAATTTAGTCATGTTAGTTCTCCACTGCTGGACAGATACAGCCAGTTCACTCTTCCAAGAGGCCAACATTCATTTTTGTGTTTTTTAAACAGCCAATGGCATTCTTACCACCCAGATGGCAATGACTGGCCCTAGATGCCATCCTACTTCCAAATCCCTAATATGCTCAGCCCAGAGTGGGAAAGGTGATCAGAATCTGGACCACTCTAGGGTATTTCCCTTTGTATTTCTTTCCAGGTCTCTCGTGATTTCTGACAATGCCATTTGAGATGCAGTAAGACTCCAGTGCCTACGTTATAGTTACAGCACTGCTGGTTGTCTAGGAGCCTATCCTATTCATTAGTAGTGGAGTCCAGTACAGGCTATGAAGCATTCTGAATTGGGTTAGATGTGACTGAAGCTCTAGGGATAATTGGGTGGTCCACTCTCATGCTTGTTGCCATTATTCTTCGGTTACATCTGCGCCTGTGTCTCTGGACCATACCTGGTGTAGGAGTTGTTCAACTGGGTGTAAGCCTCAAACATATTTGTATAGCTGTGAAGCTCTGTGCAGGCCAGGGTTCTCCATATTTGTTTGGGTGTCTCCTGCCCTTCCAAGATTTGTGCCTTACCACCTTTATTTTGTAAAGCTGTGGCAACTGGGCTGGGGTTCTGAAAGTATTCAACCTGCTATTTTCATATAGATCCCCTAGAGTGTGAACCCCCTGCCTCCCACCAGTCCTTCCAAAATGCTACCTTTCTACCTACAGTATTTTAATTTTGGTGTTACCTAATGGTGAGGCCACAGTGGAAAAGAAGAAAATAATACCTCAGCATTTTTAATACATTGGCACAAACCTCCAGATATATGTGTTCTATGCTGGGAGGGGTCTGAGAAAGATGTGTTTGCTGTATTAGTATGTCCCTTGGTTAGGGAGAAGGGCAGGGGTAAATGGAGAAAGTGACAAAGGCAAGAAGGACATGGATGGGGCAAAAAGGAGTAAGGCCATCAGGAAAATGAGGGTAATGAGTACCAATGCCCGTAGTTCAGCAACAAGCTCCCCTGAGCTGGTGGCCTTGATGGAAGAGGGATGCTTGACATCGTGAGCAGTCACAGAAACATAGTACACAGAAAACCATGAATGGGATGTTAACATACCAGGGTACATAACCTACAGGAGAGACAGGCAGGGGAGAAGAGGGGGAGGAGTAGCTCTCTATGTAAAGGAAGAGATAAAAGCAACTGAACAAAAGAGTAAACAGGGAGGAGAGGAGGCACTGTGGGTCACCTTGGAGACTGGAAAGGGCACCACAATCCGCACAGGGGTTGTGTACAGACCCCCATGTCAGGGGGAGGGAATGGACAAGGATATGATCGAAGGCATTCTTAGAATGGCAGAAAGCCGACCCGCCCGGCGCAGCAGTTAGTTTCCACTTACGATGCCCGGCGACCTGGGTTCGGGAATGAGCTCAGGTCATCGGAGGGCCGGCCGGGGAGAAGGACTGAAGGCCCCACGACTGCTCTCCTTCCAGCGGGAGGGTGGATCTCGCCAATGCATGGGACACCTGGTGGAGGCCAGGAGCACCTCAGCATACGGACAGAAAGGTTTCAAGGGGCGGACGGATGCTGCGTCATTGCACGTTCCGGCCCCTCTAAGGGGAGAAAATCTCAACCCGCCTCGTCGCCTAAATGATCGCCTCAAGCTGCTATCGGCTCCCCAGGCCGACTCCAGCCCTATCCCGTTGTTCGTGGCACCCAAAGGGGATGGGTGCCACGCCTCACTGGGGGGTAATCCAGGGGTCCGAGGAGTACGGCTTATGTGGGGATGCCGAGCGAGGGGTCCAAGTGACCGGACGATTGAGAGAGTGAGGGGGCGAAAAGTATAAACGAAAAAAAAAGAATGGCAGAGAAAGGGAGACACTGTTGATGGGAGACCTGAATATGCCAGATGTTAACTGGAGCACATTTGCTGCAGCCACATCCAAGAGCAGGGCCATTTTTGATGCCCTACAGGTGGCAGGCCTCAGACAGCTAGTTTCGGAACCCACTCATGAGGGAGCAGTCTTAGACCTCGTACTGTCAAACGGGGCAGTGAGAGGATCTCAGATCTAGAAGTGGGTTGCCATCTGGGAACAAGTGACCATCAAACAGTGTGGTTCACGTTAAACTCAGCTACAGAGTCAAGCCATACAAAAGTGAGGGTACTGGACTTCAGGAGGGCTGACTTTGGCAAGATGGGAGAGCACTTGGAAAAGCACTAGCAAACAGGCTAGAAGGAGGTGTGGAGCGACAATGGGGAATCATCAAACTGCCATCACAGAGGCAACAAGCCTTTGTGTGAAGCAAATAAACAAATCAAACGAAAAAAAAGCCACTATGGTTCTCAAAAGAGGTGGCTGTGAAAGTCAGGAAGAAAAAGACAGCATTCGAAGTATAGAAACACAGAAGGAGCAGAACAGAGAGCTGTATCAGTTAAGGCAGAAGGAAGCAGGGAGGGAAGTCAGAATAGCAAAGACCCAAACTGAGGAAAAGATAGCCAACTCAATTAAGAAGGGGATAAAACCTTTTATAGGTACATCAGCAAGCGAAAGACAAAGGGAGGGATAGTGAGGCTGAATAGAATGAACGTGGGTGGGCAGAGGGGACAGCGAAAAGCATGGATACTGAACGAATATTTCTGCTCAGTATTCACAAACAGGAGGGGAAGTGCCTAATCCAGTTAACAGAAGCACTCTTGATAGGGGAGTCGATCCCAGTCCTTTCACAGAAGAAAGGGTTCTGCAAGAGCTCCTAAAACTGAAGGTAGACAAAGCAATGGGGCATGATGAAATTCACCCCAGAATTCTAAAAGAATTAAGGGGGGAACTAGTGAAACCACTGGCTACTCTTTTAATAAATCATGGGAGGATGGTGTGGTACCCGAGGACTGGAGGAAGGCGGATGTGATTCCTCTTCTCAAAAGTGGGGACCAAGACAGAGGCAGGAAACTACAGACCTGTCAGTTTGACCTTCTGTGGTAGGGAAAGTGATGGAGTCACTTCTGAAGGAAAGAATAGTTGAGTACCTAGAGGCCAGTGGGACACAGGACCCAAGGCAGCATGGGTTCATAGCGGGAAGGTCATGTCAGACGAATCTAATAGATTTCTTTGACTGGGTGACCAAAGTAGTAGACCAGGGAGGGGCTATGGACATGGCCTACCTAGACTTTAGCAAGGCATTTGACACAGTCCCACACAAAAGATTAGTAGTCAAATTAACCAGCCTGGGAATGGGTCCCAGGGTGGTAGCCTGGGTAAAACATTGGCTGGACAACAGGACACAGAAGGTAATTGTAAATGGAGTCCACTCTGAAGAAAGAGGGGTTACTAGTGGGGTACCGCAGGGTTCAGTATTGGGTCCAGTCCTTTTTAATGTCTTCATAAGTGACATTGCAGAGGGACTGGAAGGAAAAGTATGCCTCTTTGCAGATGACACAAAGATCTGCAACAGGGTTGATATACAAGGAGGCGTGGAAAGGATGAGAAGGGACTTGGCAAGGTTGGAGGAATGGTCAGAAGTATGGCAGCTAGGATTCAATGCAAAGAAGTGCAAAATAATGCACATGGGAAACAAGAACCCAGGGGAAGAATACACAATGGGGAGGAAGGTAGTAACAACAACAAAAAAGGAAAGGGACCGGGGTAATCATATCAGATGACCTTAAGGTTAGCAAGCAATGTGAGAAGGCAGTAGGGAGGGCTGGGGGTATACTGGGATGCATAGGGAGAGGCATCAGCAGCAGAAAACAGGAAGTTGTTATCCTCTGTACAGACAGTTGGTGAGACCCCATCTGAGTACTCAGGCTCCAGTTCTGGAGACCCCATCTTCGCAAGGAGATAGACAGGATAGAGGCAGTCCAGAGGAGGGCAACTAAAATGGTGCAAGGTCTGCAAGAGAAGCCGTATGAGGAGGGACTAAAGGAGCTTAATATGTATACCTTTGAGGAAAGAAGGGGGGGGACATGATAGAAACTTTTAAGTACCTCAGTGAAATCAACAAAGTCCAAGAGGGTAGCAACTTTCAGAAAAAGAGACGTGCAACAACAAGGGGACACAATTTAAAGATGGGGGCAATGTGAGGAAGTATTATTTCACAGAGAGGGTAGTGGATGCATGGAACAGCCTTCCTGAGGAGGTTGTGGGGTCTAAAACTGTGGGAGAATTCAAGAATGCATGGGACAGACGCAAGGCAATTCTTGTGGGGGGTAGGAAGAAATAGGCTGTTGGTTAACTAGGATCTGCAGCCTATCCTGTAGGTAGGGAAATGGGCAGACTAGATGGGCCAAGCGGTCCTTATCTGCCGTTAAAGTCTGTGTTTCTATGGTTATATGAGGCCTATCAGTGCCCTTTCTCTTTTTTTTTTTTTTTTTTTAATCACGACATTGTTTTGTCACCACCTCCGTGGACCTGGCAGGGGCTATGACCCCATTCCTCGGAGGGGTACATCCTCCAGCACATTGGGGCCATCGTGGGTCCTGCCAGGTTCCGTAGTTTCCTTTTTTTTTTTCCTCCCCGCTGCGAATGGGTGCAGTAGCTGTCTTCACTCTCCACGGAGGCAGCCAAGTACTCCTGCTGGGTAACAACCTCTTGTTGTGCTGACGACGCAGCACAAACCCCCTCCTGAGGAAGGAGAGCAGTCCTCTAGACGCCAATCCTTACCTCTCCTGGCCGACTCCTCAACAACCAGAGTCCGCTCCTCAAACCCGGTTGCTCTATGGGCAAGGTGGTATCCAGTACACTGCCTGGCTATTAGTGCCCTTTCTACCAAGAGCCAAGGGTCATATAGGCCAATTATCTCTTTCGCACATAACTAGGCAGCCTCCTGCTTCTACTGGAATGCAATGTTGTAGTAGCAAATACACAACCAGTCCTAAGACCCTTGTGGTATGGACTGATACAACATAGCTAGGCTAATTTCCATGTTCTCCTTTTCTATAATAACTATCTTAGTCTTTTCCATTTATCAAAAATTGCATCAGGGGCTTTCAGTGGATCATCAGGAGGAAATAAATCTGGGAGCTATATGTATCTGTGCCACATCTACCTTTCCCCATACCAATACATTTAGTTGCTGCCATGTTTGAACATCCAGAATTACAGTGGCAAATTCTGGGTCATAATTTCTTTGGAGCAGATTATCTGTATCCATAGTTATCCAACTCTCCAGATATTTAAACACTGTAAAACACCAGGCTTCAAAGATGGCTTGTGAACAGTATGTGGACATGGGGAATGCTTCTGACTTCAGCCAGTTGATTTTACAACAAGAAAACTGGGAGAGGGCCGAGATATCATGCATAAGTGCAGCAGGGCCCTTGAGAGGGTGGGAGAGCAGGGGATAATTCCCAGGGTCCAGGCCACCCAGCATACTGTATGCAGGAAAGGGTCTGTAGAGGGGGCACTGTTGAGCAGCTATGCGGCAAGACGTGTTTGAGAACAACTCCACATATCAATAGAAATAAATCTTAAAAAAAATACTAACAAGTCAAAAGAAGTAAATAAAAACTACAGATCTGAACAGATATTAGTACTCTGAATCCAGCGATACTAAATTTAAAATATGGGAAGAACTCAAAAAACGACTAGCAGCGGAACAAAATCTCAACCTACTGTATCAGACCGGGCCGTAACTGCCTCGACATCCACTGGATCTGAACCTCCATGGAAAGCGCTGCAATCAGCCATGCAAGCTATTGATATAAAAGTGGAGTCGATACTCCAAAGATTTGTGGAGCAAGATGCTAAAATTGATTCGGCAATTAATATCGCCACATTGGCAGAGAAGGTGGCAACCCAGGCGTTAACGACAACCTCTAAACTGGTCCAGGAGAATGCCCAGCTGCATTATAGGCTCGAAGCACTGGAGAATTCCAATCATGCCTCTCATATTCGTATTGTGAGCCTTCCTGAGGGGACCGAGCTTATTACTTTCCTGAAATCATGGCTCCCTGAGGTGCCAAATCTCCCCCCAGATATGTTGGCTGATAACCTTTGGAAAGCCTTCAGAATAACACCCCAGGCTGTCGGTCCCTTCACCCGCATGATCCTTCTGATCACAGCTAGCTCTACAATTCGAGATATGATGCTGGAGGCTGCAGGATCAGCGGACGGATTGATTTCGGAGGGGAAGACTGTTCATTTGTTCCCGGACCTCTCGTTTGCTACACGAGCAAGACAGAAAACATTTGACTCAGTACGGGCCCGACTTAGAGCCCTGGGGGTTTCCCACTCTCTATTAATGCCTGCTAGGCTCCGGATTCATTACGGGCGCTGTTTCAATTCAACGACCGAGTGGAAGCAGGCAAAAAGTGGAGGCTATTAGTCGGGAGTTCCAGGCATCGAAGGACATCGATCTGATGATTCAGATGAAGAGACTTGATAAACCTCAAGACGATCCTGTCTGAACTTAAGTACACTGCTTGAATTGTTTTGAACTGTTTCCATAGTTAATTGTATGGACAGTAACAGCTGGCTCTTTTTCCAAAACTGAGACATTTACTTTCCTAAAGACAATTAGGTCTAAGAATCAAAATTCAGTTCAACAGACATTTATAAGTACTTAGTTTCCTTTCTAATGTCTTGTTTAGTACAGACTGTAAGGATATGTGAGTAGTTTATTTAGGCACTTACTATGTTAAGGTATTTCATTATGGATCTGGGGACATATCAACACTGGATGTTGAGTTTAAATTATGTCAAAGAGACACATTTTGGTTTAGTACCCCAAAAGCCTTAGATTGCTGTGGCTACTTTGGTACATTGATGTTTAACAAGTAATTTCATGTTCTCCCCCATTTCCTAGGCAATTCCGTATTGGTTCTAGTTTGATCCTGATGTATATTGGATGTGTCTGTGCAACAGCTGATGCCTTACAGACGACTGTACTGTATTTTGTTGTTTTCCCAAAAAGCAATAAATACAAAGTTTAAAAAAAAAAAAAAGGAAAGGGTCTGTAAGCTGGTAGAGGCCTCAGAGTCTGAATTTTCTCGGGCCCGGAATTCCTCTCAAGGGGCCTGAAGTGCAGTGATGGATTGTTCCAGCTCTGATATGATGAGGACACTGTCATCTGTGTATAAGATAATTTTATTTTCTACTCCTTTGACCACAATACCCTTGATGTTTGGACTCTGTCTAATTAGTGTTGTGAGAGGATCTAAGCCCACCATAAATACAGTAGGAGAGGAGGCAAGAGGCACACTTGCCAAGTCTCCTACAGTCAGCATTCTGGTGAGATGAGGTTGTTCATGAGAACCACCACTTTAGGTAAAAGAGTAGTTTACTGCATGAAGGCCGGTCCAATATTAAAATGGGGTAATGTGTCAAACAGGTAATTCATCAGTCAAAGGCTTTCTCTGCATCTAGGGACAAAGCCCTGACAGGAAGGGACTATTTTTTTTCCACCATATATTACAGTGCTATAAAGTGTCTCACGTTGTTTGGGGGAGTGCTTCCCTTTAATGAAGCCAACCTGGTCTGGGTTCACTAGGGCTGGTAATGCCAGTTCCTACCTCCTTGTGAGCACTTTGGCAAAAATTAGATTTAAACATTTAGAAAAGATATGGACCTCTAGTTGTCACATTGAGTAATGGGCCTTCTTGGTTTGTGAATTAGGGATATCAGGGCACTGTCCATGGGCTCTGAAAGATTCCTTCCGCCTCCCCTACCACCACCACCACGATAACTTGCTCATACACTGACAACAGTTGTGGTAGAAGTAATTCTTGGGTCAAATAAAAAAAAATGCAAAAAAAAAAAAATTCCAACCAGGTCTGGGACTTTCTGTAAGACCATGTTACAGATGCAAACTTGTTCTCAGTGAGTGTGAGCGGCGCTTTCAGAGAATCCTTGAATCTTTCAGCAGCTGTGGTAGATACACCTTTTTTAAACAAAGTATTGTTATGTTGGAGGCTGTTCCCTATTATACAGAACCTCTGATTAATTTGTGCCCCTTACTGGGCATTTTCAAATTTTCTCTGTACAGCTACTATTTGAACTTTTGCTCTGTCAGCTTAAGCCTGAGAGCAAGCGGTTGTCATTCTGCTACCTGATTTTATTGTTCATTCAAATTATATTTCTCTTGGTGAGTTCCTCCAAATATTCTGTGTGGGGTTGGTGTACTGCAAATCCAAAGCCCTAACCTGTGTTTCCAAGGCCTGCATATTCTCCCTCCTCATCTTTTCCTGAGATGTGGCCTATTAGCCTACTTCCATATATGCCTTCAAGCTATCACAAATGTATGGTGCATTGCTTTATCAAGCAGTCACCCTCCAGCAACATCTAGTTAAAGTGTTACCAACAGGTTCCTTTTCCACACACATGGGAGAAAGTGATATCGTGAGAGTAGGGTTACCAGATATCCTCTTTTCCGAGGACATGTCCTCTTTTCCAGCTGTCAAATATTCTTCATGTACCTTTTCTATCCTGTTGTAGTAATATTATTTTTATAATTTTTTTACTCTCTCCTACCCAGGATCTGCTTGTAAATGAGCTGTGAAGGCGGTGGAGACTTTGACCCTATTTGCTCAGGGTCTGGCACAAGGGCTCACTGGGGGACGGACTAAGTGTCCTCTTTTTGGCATCCCACTATCTGGTACCCCTACGTGAGAGAAGTAAGGTCAGATATAGATTTGAATCCAATATTAGAATCTGTGATTGCTTCTAACCGATATGTGGATGCCAGAAAAAAAAACCTCTGTATGAATGTGCATTGTGAGGGGCCAATCCGAATGTTTAGTCTTGGCTGGTGGGGTACACTCTGTGCCACATGTCTGTGAGTCTCTAGCCTGCCTGCCCAGTCTCTATAGCCTGGAGTTTCTGTGCTATAACTCGGTTTTCTCTTGGCGCCTCAGAAAGAGCAAGCCCAAGATCTGTTCAAATATATATTAAGTATTTGATTAGAATTATTCCAACCATACATGACAGGAGAAAGTCCACCCCTATACAGCGGAGTTCCTTAAACAGGGACTGGGAAAAAATCAGGAGTGTCTCTGTCTCCTGTATGTAACACAGATGTTACATATTAGTGCATCTACTTGTGTGTGTTTCTTACTGCAGTTATCTCGTGCTGTTTGGGCAAGAGGACCGTGAAGCAAAGTTGAGCGGTTCTGTCAGCCTAAACAGCATGAGATAATATTCTTATGCAGTAAGAAACACACGATGTAGACATACTAATATATTATGAAGCAGTCAAAGATTTTCCAGCAACATAAAATTTTCAGCATAACTGTTTAAAAGGCAATTTTGTTTATAGTTTCCTTTCCTCTTGTAAGTCTGACAAGTGGTACAGTCTTGACATGCTCTGATGTGGTAGTGGCAGCAGCTGATGAAACTAAGTTTCCGCTGTTTGTTTTACATTTAAAACTATTTAGGAGGCATTATTTTATATTTTCTTAAAGTGTTTTTGAAACCCACTGGTATTTTAGATTCAGGCAATGTAGAAATATAATGGTGAGCAGCGAGCAACTTACTAAAGGGAGGCAGTGGAATGGGAAACATACCTCTTAACCTCCCTCATCACAAATAAGGGACAAGGCTTAAAATAACCCAGGACAAATGACCAAAATCAGGGACACATCTGAAAAAATAATAATAATAGTTACAGTAGCTGTGTACAACATGCTTCTTAGTATGAATAGCATTTTCTAAATGAGAGTTAGACTGTAACACCAATTGCCGGCATTATTTTGTGATTCAAATCCCTACTCTTCAGTGACAGAAATGCCAAATTTGGAGGGACCGAAGAAATTTCTGAGGCAAACTCAGGAACATCTCTGAAAATCAGGGACAGTTGAGAAATATGATGGGAAAGTTTAGTGTACTGCAGTGGGATGGGAAAGTTGAGTGTACTGCGCATCACAGCATCTGTACACTCAATAAGAGGTACGGTGGTTCTCCTCTCTGATTGGAGGAAAATCTAGGGCTGCTTTATAATAGCTAAGATTGAATTCCTACTCTGTAGCTTTACCTTCAGTATTAACCATCTCCCTTCATCATCCTTTTTATTGCCTTCTTTTGGCAATCCAGACCCCAATGTATGAAGGTGCCCCCTCTCACTTTACTATATGAATTCTTTTCTAACCATCTTACCCAGTTCCATTTTAGTTCTCTACTTCCCATTCTATTAGGTGAGTTTCTTGGAGGAAAGTGATCAGTCCATTTAGTTATCAAATGCCTCCATATATTTTTTTTTATAGGGGTATGGGTTCCCTGACAGTTCCAGGACCAGAGTTCCTGTGATGTCCTGCTATTTGGGGATGCTCTGTACCTTCCGTGGCTGTTTTGGAGAGTACAGTTTGTGATTTCAGACATCTCTCTGGTGTCAGGTCTGGCAAAGCCAATGATTTCCTTGCACACATGTACCCCTAGGGTCATGGTGATGTACCTGCATTTCTAATTCCTTGCATGTTTCACGTACATCTCTATGTGAGTGGGAACATTGTCCAGGACACAATATTACAATTTAACATCGGTTTAGCCATTTGAGTGAATGACAATGACCCTCATAAGGAAAACCCTGGACTTCATGCAATAATTCTGTCATTTTGTGCCCCCTCCAAAGAAGTCCAGCCACTGCCCTTTGAATGTTTCTGGGGGCTCTCCCTCTCCCTCTCCCTTTTCCCATGCCAGACTGTGCTTTCCTGATCCACATCCACATACACCCATCACAGATGTTTCACTTTTTTATACTAAGGATCATAATAAGGATGTCAGAGAGCAAAAGGCTAGTTGCCCATTAAGCTCTTGAAATTACATATAGTAGGTCAAGGATTTATTTGTTCTTAAAAATCATCTAGTCTATTTTTAAATGTATTTTATTCTGGCTAACAATAACAGTCAGAGAAGTTTATTCCATGGACCAACAATTCTTTGTGAAAATAGTATGCCCCTTTTTTGGTGTGAGATTTGCTTCTATCAATTGGAGCGAGTGGCCCCTAGTGTTAACTGATATTTGTTTGAATTCAAGACCACATTCTAATGTTAACTCTAAATTTTGTAAAATGTCCCATGTAAATAAAATATCCCCTCTAAGTCTCCGTTGCTCTAAAGACATTAAATTGAATTTGTGGAGCCTTTCCTCATAAGTAAGAGTTTTGTCTGAACAAATTGTTTTGTGACTCTTCTCTGAAGTTTTCAATTCTACTTATGTCCTTCTGTTTAAAAGGCTCCATAATTGAGAAACATAGTTGAAGCAAGGTCTAACATAGGCCTGATATAGGGTAAAAGGATATATGGGTCTCCAGAAATGATATTGTGCCTAATTGCCCACCAGATTTTATTAGCTTTACTGATGGTATTAGTAATAAGTAGATCAAAGTTTAAATTGGAATCTATAGCTGTGCCAAGATCTTTTTCATTTCTTTATTAACTATAACTTCATTATACAAATAATACTGACTTCTTGGATTCTGTTTACTCAGATGTATAACACAACATTTAGAGGGATTAAACTTTAGGTTCCATTTAATAGACCATGTTTCCAAAGTGTGGAAATCCTTTTGAATAATCTCAAAATCTGTAGATGAACCGCACATGTTCGAGAGTTTGCAGTCTTCCGCATACTTTGAAATATTACTTCTAGTGTTAAGTGATAAATCAGAAATAAATATTTGGAAAAATGTCGGGCACCAAAATCGATTCCTGAGGGACTCCACTTTCTTTTTTTTAAACTTTATTTTTATTGTTTCATTGTAAACAGATAGAGTACATTTCCAGCAGAGACATATCAAATGTTAGTAAAAGAGACACACTGAGGGCGCCACTCCTCATAATATACAATGTTTTGGCTTAATCTACTGCATAAAGATACGCCTGTGGGGGTTACTTAATTTAAGAAGTCCTTGTTAGTCTCTAACCCTTTTAGGCTGTTTTGAAAAGCCCATGAGCTGCATGGAAAAACTAAAACGTTATATTCTGTGAATTGTCCAAGTGTCTACTCTCCTCAAAGAGGATTGATACTGAGGTCCATGTTTTAACATTTATAAGTGCACACATAAGGTGCTAAATGCACAATAGATAATGCTACAACTCTTATACCTTTGTACTAAGCATATTAGCTCATAAAGCTATTTAGAACTTTATAACGAGTTAAACATGGTCAACTTTATAAAAGCGAAAGCCCATAATTAAGACTGCATTTGTTAGAAACAGCACTATAAAGTGATGAGGATATAAGTATTTTACAAAATTGAGGGTCCTCATTGCAGTCTGAGCGTTTACTCACGCTCTCTCTCAGGAGGGAACATAATGATCAGTCGACAGAGTGATTCTTGTACTTTCTCATCTCAGATCTGGTAATCCATACTCGTTTTCGTGACTCGTCGTCATCAGAAGAGAGCTCCTCTGGATCTCTCGAACATCTTCTTCTTGGAGCCTGCTTCTGGACCCAGCGGCTAGCGTCCTTCGGATCCGAAAAGATAAAGATTTTGCCCTGGTGAGTAATCCTTAAACGAGCTGGGAATATCACACTATGCTGGATCCCCGCCTCCCATAGAAGTGCTCTAGTGCCATCAAACAGTTTGCGCCTTTGCCTGGTGGCGAAACTAATATCTGGATAAAGTTGAACTGTCTCTCCTTCACACAGCAGAGTTTTATGTTGTCTGGCTAAGGCCAGAAGATAGTCCCTTGTTGCCACGCCATCCGTCACTGCCAAAACTGCTCGTGGGGCTTCCTTGTTGTTAGGTTTTCCTCAACTGGTGATCCGATAAGCTTTCTGTATGTTCTTTACACATTCCCTAGCTTCTTCCCCGAACTGCTGTATTAACCATTCCTGCAGAAATAAAACCAAGTGGTCCCCTTCACACCCTTCCGGGAGACCAAGCAGCCGAATATTAGAAGCCCTGGTTTGATTTTCCAAAGTCTACAGCCTCATACGTAGAAGCCCATTTTCTTTCAGCACTGTAGTGATGACCCCCATAGCTGCATCGGAACGTTTTTTTGCTTCGGATGATTCAGCTGTTACTAGATCAATGGAGGTTTCTAGGTTAGTCACCCTGTTGGCAATACCATCTATTTTATCTGCCAGACCTGAAACAGAAGATATGAGCCTGTTTATTTTTAGGCCAAGTGATTGTAAAGTTTCTCTCCTGTGTTCTCCCGGTCGGGCTGTATGGTAGAACTAGAGCACATGGCAGAGGTAAGCGAGAGCAGTAAACTCTACACTAAGACCCGCCAGGCATCGCACTCTGATAAAAAAATGTTGTGCCCCTGTTGGTGCCCCTTATGGTGCAGAGTTTCTCCCATAGTAACAATATATCAGTGCCCTGGCTGCCATCTGTTGTGCCCCCGCTGTGCCCTGGTAACCATTTGTGGCTAGAGCCGCTGCTGGCGAGAGCACTTTTAGCTTTTGCTCCATCGGGGTGATTGCGTTCCTTTTGAGGATTTCCCATCCTGAGACAGCAGACTTCCGATTTCAATTGTTGCTTAAGAAACTACGAATTGTGGCCAGAAAAACTAAATTTTTAAGCTTTAAAACCGAGCAATATAGAGGAGCATTACTGAAAAGCGGCCATCTTGCTCGGGCTCAACAGCGTCCCCCACCCCGGGACTCCACTTTCAACTGATTGCCAGTTAGACTGATGGCTGTCTACAATAACTCTTTGTTTTCTACCTTTAAACCAATTTGCAATTCAGAGTATAAACAGAAGACTGATGTTATGAGTTTGCAATTTTTGGATAAGTGCCCAATGAGGAGCGGAATCAAACACTTTTCTGAAATCTAGCAGGATTACATCACATGGAACTTTTTTATCAAGGTTATTACTAATGGAATAGTAAAATTCACTAAATTAATTGCACATGAAGAAAAATTACTCACCTTAGTACTTATGTTTCTTCTATTGGAGTCTTGCTGTATTCTGACAAATGCATTTAGCCTCAGCCTTTAAACTGCCCGAAAACAAAGGGTTAACTTTATATGCTGAGCTCGAGCTCGGTTTAGTGTCTCTGTCTGGAGCCTACTGAAATCCAACCGTCAGATTCTTCGAGCAAAAACTCACTAACTATCCTATGTAAATGTAAAATTTTTTACTAGCCAACTAGCAACAAAGTTTTGGAGTCCCAAAAGAAGACTCAAGTCAGGAAACCCAAAACCCAAAAAGCAATCCACATAAGAATAATAATAAAACAACACCCAAACAAAAAGAAGAGGGTGTAAAAGGAGCACCCCTGAGGTGTAACACTGCGCCTGCCCACCCACTTCCCAAAACCAGGTTCTGAGAGGGAAGGCGGGGGGGAGGTCAGGATACAGCAAGACTCCAATAGGAGAAACATAATTACTAAGGTGAGTAATTTCTTCTTCAAACAACATGAGGTCTTGCTGTATTCTGACAAATGCAGACTACCAAGCAGTACCTCCATGGAGGAGAGAATGCAGAACCTACTTTGGGAATAGGCTCTGAAGTACTGCTGTGTCAAACCAAGCATCACTCCTAGCCTGGATATCCAGAGAGTAATGCTTGGTAAAGGTATGGACTGTTTTCCAGGTGGCTGCTTGACAAATTTCTAAGAGAGGGATGTCCCTGACAGCAGCCAGGAAAGCAGCTGTACCTCTTGTAGAGTGAGCCCTCAGGCCTGAGTGTGGAATATTTCTAGTTTCTCATAGCAGAATTGTATACAAGACACAATCCACCTGCAACAGTTCTCTTGGTAGCAAGTTTGCCCTTCCCCACTTCCCATAATTAAGGAACAACTGGAGGAATCAAACCTGTGACCCTTGGTACACTCTATGTAGTAGCTAAGGGCTCTTAACATCTAAACTGTGTAGCCTCCTCCCCTGAGGAAGAATTATCAGTGAAGAAAACAAGGTGAGACACAGACTGATTCAAATGGAAATCTGAAAACACTTTGGGCAAGAACCCTCTATTGGTTCTAAGGACCACTTTATCCTCTGAAAGGAGATAAAATCAGGTTCCACCAGCAGCAGCTCTAGCCACAAATGGTTACCAGGGCACAGCCAGGCACAACAGATGGTAGCCAGGGCACTTATATATTGACACTATGGGGAATCTCTGCACCATATGGGGCACCAACTGGGGCACTGCATTTTTTTTTTTTTACTAGGGCACTTAGCCCTGATGGCCCTGTGTAAAGCCACCACTGGGTCTCACTGACAAGGCTTGCAAGTCACTGATATGCCTGGCAGAGGTAATGGCCACCAAAAACACAGTTTTCCAAGTTAAGTACTTAAGCTCTGCTGAGGACATAGGTTTGAAGGGAGGTTGCATATGCTGAGCAATGCAAACATTTAAATCTCAGGCAGGGGCAAGGTCTCTAAAAGGAGGATTGGTATGAAGCAATCCTTTAAAAAATTTACAGAACACAGGATGAGAAGATAGTGAGGAAGACTTCCTCACTGACATGAGGAAGACTTCCTCACTGACAGAAAAGCAGAAACAGCTGACAAGTGAACCTTGAGAGTAGCTGGTCTGAGGCCTAGGCCATTAAGATGGACCATATAATCCAGAACTGTAGGCAATTCAGCAGTATCTGGGGAAATATGCTTCTTGGAACATCAAATGCTGAATCTCTTCCATTTGGAGTTATAAGTCTTTCTGGTGGAGGGCTTTCGAGAAGCTTTGAGAACGTCCAGAACAGCCCCCCCTCCGAGACAGATGCAAATCTGCAAACTCTAACTCTTCAAGAGCCATGCCTTTGAGATTGAGAGACTGAAGATTGGGGTACCAAATCCTCCCCTGAGAGGAAGTTAACAGGTTGTAATTCCTGGGAAGAGACAGGGGAAGATGGACAGCTAGGGACAGCAACAGGGGGTACCAAGGCTGTCTGGAGCAATCAGAATCACTTTGCAAGGTTGTGACCTTATCTTGACTAAAACTTTGAACAGAAGAGGGAAGGGAGGGAAGGCATACAGAAATTTATCTTCCCAGTTCAGAATCAGAGCATCCAGGGGGACTGAGCCCATGACTGGGGGTCTGCAACAAAAGAGAGGAAGCTGGTGATTGTCTGGGGCTGCAAAAGATTCTATCTCTGGAGTGCTCCACCTTGAAAAATCACCTTCAATACCAGAGAGTTCAGGGACCATTCGTGATGGCCCTGTGAGATCCTGCTCAGTGCATCTGCTAGCACGTTGTCCTTCCCTAGAAGGTGAACTGCTATCAGAGAAGTCTACAGGGAATAAGCCAGGGACCACAACTTCATGGCTTCTGTGCACAAGGCTGTAGACCGAGTGCCTCCGTGCTTGTTGATGTACCACACAGTGGTGGTGTTGTCTGTTCTGACTTGAACCACCTTGCTCTGCACTGACTGAGAGAAAGCTTGCAGGGCCAGAAAAACTGCCCTGAGCTCTAGGAGACCGATATGGAGAAGGGACTCCTGAGGGGACCACAGCCCCTGGGCAGTGAGGGCCCCCAGATGGGCTCCCCAGCCCAGAAGGGAAGCATCCGTGGTAAGGACCACTGAATGAGACTGAGTGGCAAATGGAACCCCTTGCCTTAAATTGTCCTGATCCTGCCACCATTGAAGGGCTTGGATCACGGTCCGAGTCACTGGAATCAGTTTGGTAATGGAATCCTTCTTTTGGGACCAAAAGGCCCTCAGATGGAACTGAATGTCCCTCATCTGGAATCTTGGCCCTTGGACCACTGCTGTAGAGGCTGCCATGTGGCCCAAGAGTTGAAAGAAATACCTTGCTGGCCAGGACACCTGAAGGCTGAAGGAAGAAGCCAGTTCTATAAGAACTCTTGCCCTGTCCAGCGGAAGAAAGGCTCTTGCTTTGACCATATCCAGCTCTGCCCCTATAAAGGTAAGAAGCTGGACTGGCTCGAGAACTGACTTGGGAAGATTGAGAAGAAATCCTAGAGAAGTGAGCACTTGCTGGGTCACTTGCAGATCTGACTTGACTTGGTCTGGAGACTGGCCCATTATTAGCCAATCGTCCAGATATGGAAAAATGGAAATCTTTTGCCTCCTTAGGAAGGCAACTACTACTGCCAGGCACTTCGTGAAAACCCTTGGGGCTGATGTTAGACCAAAGAGCATCGCTTTGAACTTATAGTGGCCTGAGGGCAACTCAAACCTGAAATACTTTCTGTGGGAGCACCTGATGGGAATGTGAAAATAGGCATCTTTGAGGTCCAGGGAGGCTAGCCAGTCCCCTGGCCTTAGAGAGGGAATAATTATTCCCAGAGTTACCATCTTGAACCTTGGTTTTAAAAGATGTTTGTTCAGGTATCTTAGGTCTAGGATGGGTCACCACTCTCCTGTCTTTTTTGGAGTAAGGAAGTACCTGGAGTACAAACCTTTGCCCCAGTGTAGCATAGGCACTCTCTCTATGGCTCTTAAAGCCAGAAGAGACAAAACCTTTGCCTCTAGGGCAAGGGTTTCTGAGAGACCTGTAGGTGGAAAAGATCTGGCTCTCATCTTCGGAAATTTTTTGAAGCTGAGAACCCGTCCCTGGCTTACTACTTCCATGACCCACTTGTCTAAGGTAATGGACTTCCAGTCCTGGACGAAGTTGGCCAGCCTGCCCCCAACTGGAATAGGAGAGTCGCCCGGGCAGACCCATCAGGGTGTCTGCTTGGCAGGGGCCTTAGGCTGAGGAGTGGATGTAGCCCTGCTCATCCCCCTTCTGCCTCTCCCTTTGAAGAACCCCCCTCTGTGAAAAGGAGAAGAGGCCTGTGCTTGTAGAAAGGCCTATGAAAGGCCTGCCCCTGCCCCTAGACTGCTGCCTTTGAGGAGCTGCCTGCCTCCTCCTGCAAGTGGTCCTGTACTCATCCATTTTCTTCATGTAATTCTCTGTCTGCTCCCCAAACAGAGAATTACCCACTACAGGAAAATCCATGGCCTTAGCCTGGGTATCCTGTGAGAGGCTAGTACATCTGAGCCAAGCCATTCTCTGAAGAGCCACAGATGTAGCCATGACTCCTGACGACACATCACTGGAGTCCACAGCAGCATGAAACTGTACTTTTGATGCCTCAATCCCATCTGCAGCCACCTCCTCCAGCTCCTTGGCAAGCTGGGGGGAGGCCTGTTTAGCCAGTACAGTGTCCCACCTGGACTTCTGGTACCTGGCTGTATAGGCCATATAATTCGCCTGCCTGAGTCCCAAGGAAGATGCCATGTAATCAGTCTTCCTGGAGTCTTTGTCTGGGGGGTGTGAAGCCAAGGGAATGCTTGCCTTATCACAGGCAGCAGCCTACACAACCCCAGCGTGGCTGCAGTGCTGGTATAAAAACTCTGTATCTGAGCCTGATAGCGTATAATTCTTGTCCATTCTTCTATTAACAGGAGGTATAGAATTGGGAGACTTCAGGATCTTTTGTGTCTGCTTCCTAAAAGATTTGTGAAGGGGAACAGACAGTCTCCTGGACTCTGGGATGTCCATCATTTCCACATAATCAGGCTCCTCTTGATCCTCCATAGGAAGCTGGAGGGTTTCAGCCACCTTTCTGTACAACATAAAGTGGGAAGGGGACTCAGAAAGCCTAGGAGGGGATACACCCGAAGGTCTGTCTGGGAAGATGTCCAGTTCCACAGGCACATCCAGACTTTCACCATCACCATCATCTTCAAACTCCCCCTCCTCCTCAAACTCTGGTTCATAAAATTCTTCAGGGGTATAATCGGGAACCGACTGAACCAAACCCCTGCCAAAAGGTGCTGGATCGGTTGGAACCGGGCTAAGTGATTCCACAATCCGTATCGCTGTATTTCCTCGGCAGTCGGAACATGAACTTCTGGATCCGAACCGGTCGATTTCTCCTTGTGCTTTCTTTTTGTCAGAACTGAACCCTCGAGATTGGCTCTCCTTTTGCCTGAAGAAGTATCGCTCTGGTCAGAGGGCACTCCTTCTGGTTCGATCGAAACCGAACCGGGCTGGCCATCCAGGTCAGCGGACTTCTCGGACTCCTTTTCCCTCAGTCTACCTAATCTCTTTTCAAGGGTAGATTTGGGAAAATGTTTACATATTTGGCAGTCTGTATTGAGGTGTTCAAACCCCAGACAATAAACACAGTTGGTGTGGGGATCGGCCTTGGAAAAGACTTCCCCACACTCACTGCAGTGTTGAAACCCAGTGGGCCCGTTTTTTCTTGGGTTTTCAGATATGGCCAACCAAACAAACTTACCCTTTTTATGGCAACCATGAGCAAGGCTCCTTATCAGTTCCTAACCGTGTCACAGGTATTGGAAAAACCGTACTAAAACACGCTTTTTAGAACTGATAAGGACCGTAACCACACACTAAAGAAAGATACAAGTAATAATAATGAATGATCAGTTCAGCCAAACCGATCTACACTTTTACAAGTTCCACACAGAAAATCAGCACAAAACCTATGTAGTACCTACATGGCACCACAGACAGAGACTGAACTGACTATGCGGAAATAAATTTCGGTTAAAAACCGACACTTTAACCGACTTTCAAACCGAGCTGCAGGAGAAATCTCTGGAGCGACTGTTCAGTGAGGCGGAGTAAAGAATCTGACGGTTGGATTTCAAAGGGCTCCAGACAGAGACACCAACCGAGCTTGAGCTCAGCATTCTATGCTCTGCATAGAAAGTTAACCCTTTGTTCTCTGGGGCAGTTTAAAGGCTGGGGCTAACTGCATTCGCAGAATACAACAAGACTTCATGTTGTTTGAATGACCTTTACAAAGCCATGCTGGCTAGGATCGACACTTCATGCCAAGGATTGAGCAAGTTCATCCTCAATTATTCTTTCCCAAATTTTGCTGAAAATAGGGTGAGACTGATAGGACGATAACTGTCGGTGGAACCTTCTTCACCTTTTTGAACAATGGGACCACATTAGCTTTCTTTCAGTCAGATGGTACGTACTCTGAATTTAAACTTTTCAAATAATATCTTAAGGATAAAAATAGGTAATCTTTCACCAGTAAAATGACATCTCCTGATATGGAATCTGGTATCTAAGAGGATATCCATTCTACCGGATACATGACCTATCTCAATTTCCATATTGCTTTGAGTTTTAGTAACTGCTTTGCAGAAATGCGAATTGAGCACATCTGCCATTTCTATTGGCTGTGAAACTACCAAATCACTTATAATTAAGGGTCCTACCTTGCATTCCTGCTTTTTTATAGAATTTTTTATATTTTTTTCCGCCTGCTGCCCAACTAGAGCCACACCATTGAGAGTCGCCCATTAAGCCTGCCCCTACCAGTGCCTACCTTATAGTCCCCAGTCCCTCCATCCTGCCTCGGAAACCCCCTGGGTGGGGGCAGGGCAAGGGCAGCCCCCAAATCTTGCAAGTCTTGTCAGGGTACTGAGGCTGCAGACTGGCACTGGCACATCGGGACCCGGCTCGGCGCTCCATCTTTCCAGCTCCAATGGGGTGTTTTTCTGATGTTCCTTGTGGGACATTGCGGGCCCATACGTCATGGCATGCGCCAACATCCGCAACGTCCCTCCCCCTCTTTCCTCGAAGGAGCAGCCTCCTCAGCTGATTGGTCGCTGCTGGCGCACAACCAATCTGCCCCAAGAATCAGCTTGCGCGCATCTCAGCCTCTGCCAGGGGTCGCCGCCAGGTTAGAAAACCCCTCCCCAGAGAAGGCGAGCTGTCATCAGACACTCCAGCCTGTCTCCCCCCAGCCAACCGCCAGCGGCCTGAGCTTGTTCCTGCACCCGGGTCACCGGTGTGGTGCGAGGTGTGGCATCCAGCACCTCATCCCTCAGCGCCATGGGGCCGGCTTTTTTATAGAATTTATGTAACTAAATACAATTTTACTGTTTCCTTTTTGAGCCTACATGGCAATGTATTTTTCTATCTCCAATTTTGCTTTCCTGATTCTTTTTTGCATTTCTTTTGAATTTGTTTAAATGCTAACAAGGTTCTAGAGCATTTATTAGCGGAAAATTTCTTGAACAATTTATTTTTCTTCTTGATAATTTTCTTTAAACTGATAGACAATCATTTTGGATGCAAACAGGAGTTTCTTTTCTTTATTTATGGAATGAATTTATTAGCTTCATCTATAATAACTAATTTGAATGAAAGCCACATATCTTTGATATTATCCTGGTTTAAAAGACTGACCCAATTGATATTATTCAAATGATTGTATAAAGCAGTTTTAGCCACTTTATGTAGTGCATAAACTTCTGCTACTTTCACTGACTGATGAAATGCCATACGGAGAATAAAAGTAACCACACAGTGGTCACTGTTTCCAAGGGAGCTGAGACAGTACAGTTATTGATAGTTAAAGATTCATACAGAGGACAACATCCAGGATGATTGATCCTGAGTTGGAAATGTGACATACTGACGGAGATTCATCTCTTCACAGGCATATAAAAAATCTTTTGAAATTTGGGATGTGGCAGATTTATTTGCCCAGTTAATATCATTCAGATTGAAATCCCTCATAAGTATAATGTTGCCTATCTCAGCTGCTGATGCCACTTCAGAGAGGATCTCACTTAAAATTGCTCTCTGAGCATCTGGTGCTCGGTAACAGAGCCCTAATGTAAAGTTTTGGTTCTTTAGCTTTTTACATTCAACCAGAGTGACTCTACAGTACTTGATTCTGTTTCAATCTTACTTGAGATGTTACTCACTGTTAAAGATGAATTAACAAAAATAGCTACGCCACTTCTTCCTACTTAATTCTGAAGGCAGAATAGAGTAAAGCCAGGAAGAGACTTATCCCAGGCAGAATTTTGTGACCACCAGGTTTCAGTAATACCAACTATATCTGGATTGTCATTTTTTTACTCTTACTATAAGTTCATCAAATTTATTTCCTAAACTATGGGCATTTATCAGCTGAATTTTTAGTTTGCCTTTTAGAATCTGTTGGGAAGCCTGATATATGGGACCAGATGCTAATTTAATTAGATTTTCCCCCTCGTCTACCAGTTTAAATTTTATGTATTTTAAATACAATTGGTAACAATGTAGAGTAAACTGAGATCGTGACTTATGTACAAATCTAATCTAATCTAGTCTTAGAAAGAGTGCCTGAAAGAAACAGTCTGCAATTTGATTATTCTGACAACATCTCCTTTTTCTGGGTATGATCTCACTTTAGCTACCTTGAATGTAAATAGCATTCATTCAGTTAAAAAAAGACTAGCCGCTTCATTTTTTTCTGGTAAAGATATAGATTTGGTATTTTTCCAGGATACATGGCTCTGTACCATGGAAGAATTTGATGCTGCCTCTGCCGCATGGCTCTGGGGCCCCTGTTATTGGTCAGGGGATGGGGAGGTGGTGTGTTCTGGGTGGGCATTTGCTTTTGCACTCCTGAAATTCAAGTCAAAATGTGACTGAAATAGAAACAGGGAGATATCTATTATTGGATGTTTCTGTACACGAGTCAGATTTAGATTAATGTGTATAATCCTCAATTGAAAATTAAAAGGATTGAGCTGTTAACAAAAATACAACCATACCTCTTCACTAGGCAGAATGTATTGTTTGGAGGTGATTATTAGCAGATCAACCCAGGATAGAGGGGCATATGGTACTAAACTATACTGTGATTCTAACTGTTTAAATGAGATACTTCAACTGACAGGGTTGATGGATGTTTTGATACAGCAGGTAAGGGGCATATACCTATTTTTCAGGGACAAGACGTTCTAGAATAGACTATTGGTTTGTTTCCTCTAACTTACAATATAGATCCCCGATATTACAACCAGTGGTGACTTCAGATCATATGCTGTTAAAAGTTACATTTTCCAACTATCCGGCTACTTCAAAACGCAACGGGTATTGGAAACTGAACGTCTCATTATTATCCATTCTAATTGTTCAAAAGGGTTTCCTCTCCCTACTTCAGGCTAGAAAATCAATGTCTTTTCTATATGACACAGCACAACAATGGTGGGAGGAGACTAAATTGGATATTAAGCAGATTTTCAGGATATAGGAACATTGTTAGGAAAGCACAAACGTACCTCATACCAGAGTCTTAGAAAAAAACTCCAGCAGGCATATTACAGATCGAATAAGGGAGAGTTTGTTGACCCTGTTGAGGTACGTGATGTAAAACAACAAACAGCACAAGCCCATTATGAGAGGAGACAGGTTCTAGACATTGAACAGCAATATGGGGTTCAGGGTGGACAGGAGACCAGTAATCCCTCTGAAAGTTGTGTGCCACGATGGGTAAAGAAGGACATTAGAAAGTTGATGACATCCTCTGGTGCAGAGGTGACGTCTCAGAAAGATATTTTGCATGAATTAGACAATATTTGGTTCAACTATTTAAGGCAGGCCAGTCCCTTTCAGCAGAAAAAGTGGACGCCTGGCTGACCTCTAGTACTTTGCCTCAGATTCCGGCGTATTTTGTTTCTACCCTTGCCCAGCCACTCAATACCTTTGAATTGGAAAAAGTTATTAAAGCGTTGCCTAGAGGGAAGTCCCCAGGAATGATGGTCTTCCTAATGAGATATATCCCTTGATTTTTGAGTCTCTAGGGCCCAAATTGCTCCAGATGTATATTTTAAGTTTGGAACAAGGGAAGTTTTCACATAGTTTAAATCAAGGTTTGGTCATTTTTCTTATAAAACAGGTGACAAAGAAGATTTAAGAAACTGGAGGCCAATAACACTTTTGAACTCTGATAGTAAGATTTTGAAAAATTGTCAAGTAATCACATTTCAGTTGTCTTAAATTTTATTGTACATGCTTCCTAATTTTGTTCTGTGCCTGGCAGGACAGTTACGGATGCTCTGATATTAATAAGAGAGATCTTTGATAGGAGCAGATTGGGAGAGGTTATGAGTATTTTGCTCAGCCTAGATCAATTGAAGGCGATTGACAGTGTGTCTCACCTTTACTTATGGAAATGTTTACATACATTTGGCTTTCCAAACTCCTTTTTATCTTGGATTAAGGGGGTTTATACACAGGCTGAGGTGACTCCATATGTTAATGTATTGACTAGCAGATTTCGCAAACATACTAGGGTAGCCAGGCTGTCCCCCAGCCCTTTTATTATACATTTTAGTTTTAGACCCCTTTTAGTGAAACTGAATTCATCTGAGAACATTAGAGGCTTTCTTTTAATAGTACATCCCTGAAGTTTGCACAGTAGCGCGCTGATGATCTTTGCCTCTTTTGGCAGATATCCTCTAGTAAGGCTGCCGAAGCAGTGACAATGGCTTTTACGGATGAACAGGAGCTCAAATTAATAGGCTAAAAAGTAAGTGTCTGCATCTTGAAGGGGGTGAATGTCAGTATGAAGTGGTAATGGGTATTCCAGTTGTCTCATCCGGAGTTAGCATTTTAGGTATTTATTTTGGCATTGACAATGCAATGAATATAATTGGGACAAGCTTATTAAAGAAGCCATGAATAAGGTACATCTCTGGAATAAGTGGAGAATGTAAAAGTTAAAACAGGTTTTTTTTTTTTTTTTTTACATTTGGCTGCTATCTATTCTCTACCCAAGCTCAACCCACAAAGGAGACTTAGTCAGTGCTTCAGGAACACAGCAGCTTGGTCAGCAGTGTGGAACCTGTTGTAAAGAATGGAAGTCCTCATGCAGCGGTCAGCATTTTCTTATTTCCTCCCAGCCCTGTAGGATGCAAAGAAGAGTTCCTGACGCATGCACATGTATGTGAATGTGTTGCACGGCACAGTATGTTGGCGCCTTCCCTCCCAGATCCTCAGCTCCAGTGCAGCGCCACCTGTGGTCACCCAGGTGGAGGCAGTGTAGCGGAGACCAAACTCCCTCTCCCCAAGGTGGAGAAGTGTTCTCTGGGATGTGCTCAACTCACCTCCCTCACCTCCCTCTGCCAGTCCTCTGATGACTCGGCTCATTCCGAAACCTGTTGTCGGTGCCGTGAGCGGTAGTGCTACCACTGCACTGGCATGCTGAACTACATTTATAATTGGCACAAACTTTTTCCAATAAAAGATAAAAACTAACTACAGCAAAAAATTATTTTTTTTCTTAACTCATGCAGGACAATAAATGAAGAAATACCAGATAATTACAGACCTCCGTTATCCGTTTCATTGTGGTCACTCTACAAAGGTTAATGAAAAATAGCAGAGTTAATCATCTATTACAGTATCTTGTGTTATTTATAAGCTAGGAGTCAATTAAAATGGTTGTTGAAGCTGGGCCAAGAGAAGGCAACAAGATGGCATATTCAAAATTATTTACTTTTGCTAGCATATTGTCCAGTTCATCAACTCTTTTTCCTATAAAAACTTTTTCAGTTCCCACAAAAAATGGTGTAAGAGTAAACATATTTACCTGAATCTGTATATACACTGCCAGGGCACACTATCTGTTGTTTTAAAGGAAACTACATAAAAAAATGATGAAAACACATGTTGTCTGCTGGCCTGTCAGCACAGCAGTAGCACCACCGCTCACAACACCTGCGAAATGAGTCTGGGAATGGACTCGGATTGTTGGGGCCAGCGGGGGAGGATTGAGCATCCCAGAGGATACTCCCATCCTCCGGCTATACCACTGCCTGGGTGTCCATGGGTGGAGGTATAGCTTGGGGGTGCTGTAAGTGAGGGAAGACGTTGGCTGGGCTCCGGAGCAGTCTGGATACATCTCCGCATGCCAACACTCCCTTGAGCTCCTTGTGGGCTGACATTGGGGTTGTATGGAAAAATAGAAAATGGCCCCACAGTCAGGCCAGATGATGAACCCCTGGTGCCCTAGCAAGGACCTGACCCAGGACCCGTGGACAATGACATAACATGGCTAGTGTTAGCAGGGCAATGAGAAGACCCCCTCCTTCCCTGCCCAGGGGGTAAACTACGACAATATGGAGGTGTGGGCCACTGGTACCAGGGATTGGGACAAAGCTGTAAGGACACCTTGGGAGACTCGGAAGGGAGGGCTGGCTGTGGTGATGGAAAGGGGCATAAACAGAAAGTTAAAAAAAACTGCGTTTGGTTTCTGTTTCTCTGATTGTTTCTAGTGTTCTGTTACCTGTCTCAAGATTTTTTTTTTGTTTTCCTTGCCAGTTCTATGGCCCTTGGAGGCAGCAATGCAGGATTCTTTTCTTGCCTTTGATTTGTCGCAATTTTTCCAGAATGCCTCTGGAAATTTACTTTATTCAGTTCTCGGATTAATATCTTTGAGCTATAAACTCTTTTACAGAGGTTCCATGTCAACAGCAAACAACACAAATACAGCAAAACAATACAGACAGTGGTTACAAAATTACATTGGATCAGAAATGATGTTCAACTCTTTTGTAACTAAAATTACAAAATTCAATCACATTAAGCAATAAGTACGTTGTGAGGGTGAACAAAGTGGAAAGTCAGCTTACTATGGAGAGAAACTGGTAGCAACAGAGGCTGGGTGCTGAGAAAGTGCTGAGTAGATGAGGAAGGTATAAGAGAGAGAATAGGTGGAGAAATAGAGCAGCCATAGGGCTTTGTCACTGGTTTGCTGGAAGGGGAAAATTCCGTGGGGTTTTGGAGTGGGAAGATATGATGAGGGGAGGTGGGAAGCAGATTAGGTGGGGGGAGGAGGAAACTGGATGAGGAATGGAATGGAGGGTGAAGGCAGAGTGGGACCGTAGAGGAGAGGGGAAAATAACAAGGCTGTCTTGATAGGGGAGATTGCAAGTGCCATAATGAACAGAAAGAAGACAGGAGTTGGCTTGCACAATTTAGAAGTTACAATCACACCCACTAAGCGTTGTTAGGTGGGTACGAAGTTTAGTTTTGCAGGAGCCAAATTTAGATTTTGCCAGCAGGTCATCACGTAGCAAGTTGAGCCAAGCAGTTGCCTGGTACTCAAAGGACCGCTGACCCTGGGATATGCGGAATGATGTCATTTAGGCCTAGGACTACAACTAACAGCCCAGGATCCTAGTTATAATGTAGTCTGTCACAACTTCCAACTGCAACTGCTTGTTAAAGTTAACCGCTTTGAATAAATGTTTACCTTCCTCCCCAGCTGAAGTCCAATTTCTTTAAGTGATGACTTGTTTTTCTGGATGTGTGGTCAATTTTCTTAGTAAAGCACTGTCACTGGGTGATGATAAAGCCTATACACCTTGAAAGTCTTAGGTCTACTTGACATCATTCCTAGAGGCATTCTTCCACTTTGACACTGCGTGCCTCACCGGGACAAGGCAAAGCCACCACTGAAGCATGCTTTCACCCGTTCCCCAGGGATCCCCAGACAACCTGAGCAAGTCTGCGGCCCCTGATCAGGCACTCTACACCACTGGCATTGTGGCTTGTGATTTTAAGCCACCGCCCGCCTCACCGGACACAAGAAGCAAAGACACTGCTGGAGCCTGTTTTCACCCAGTTCCCCAACGATCCCCAGACAACCTCAGCAAGGTACGGTAGCTTGATCCCCTGCTGCATCTCAACTGCTGGCGCCCAAATAAGACTTTTGCCAGTTTGGGTACTTTACTGGGGTAGCAGCCACAGATTGGCTGGTTTCACCAGCCCTCTCTGTTTTCTTTGCTCTACTTTACTCAAGTGTTAAAGCACTTTTGGAATTTGCATACTGTTAAACTGCATTTTATGGGAACAAATAACTGTTTAGTAATTGCTGTTTAAACCGAAACTGTGTTGTTAAAATTCTCTCTTTCTATCTCTGCCTTCTGTAAGCTCTCTCTGCTCTCCCCCTGCTACGCCACCCCCCTATTCTACCTAATTACACATTTGATTGCCCTCCTCTGCTAACCCCAACCCCCCACTTAGCTCTCCTATTGTCCTGGCCCTTCTTATCTCATCTCTTCTTTGTCTCCTACACCCCGATTCCCTCAGCTATAATAGTAATTTGTGTTTTTCTTCCTCCCTCCACAGTGTAAGGCCCCTGATCAGGCACTCTACACCACTGACATTGTGGCTTGTGATTTTAAACCACCGCCTGCCTCACCGGACACAAGAAGCAAAGCCGCCACTGCAGCCTGCTTTCACCCAGTTCCACAGGGATCCCCAGACAACCTGAGCAAGGTATGGTAGCCTGATCCGCTGCTGCATCTCAACTGCTGGTGCCCAAATAAGACTTTTACCAGTTTGTGTACTTTACTGGGGTAGCGGCCACAGATTGGCTGGTTTCACTAGCCCTCTTTGTTTTCTTTGCTTTACTTTACTCAAGTGTTACAGCATTTTTGGACTTTGTATACTGTTAAACAGCATTTTATGGGTATAAAAAACTGTTTAGTAATTGCTGTTTAAACCAAAACTGTGTTGTTAAAATTCTCTCTTTCTACCTCTGTCTTCTGTAATCTCTCTCTGCTCTCCCCCTGCTAGCCCCCCCATTCCCACCTACCTAATTCACCCCCCCGTTTTTTTGTTTGTTTTTGTTTTGTCTAGTTTTCATTGGTAGATTATATGCATCTACTACTAGAGGGCCTCATTATTTTTAATGTAATCCCTGCTTCACTTCCCTTGCTAACATCACTTTGCTGCTGTGGGATTGTGATACCTCACAACCCTATCATGCTACCAAAAGCAATGGATTTTCTTCACACCACTCTAGAAATACTTTTCTTAATTGCTGTATACAGGCAAGGTATATCACAAAACCCACCAACCACAACAGCAAGGAATTACCTTCCTACACAACATCCACTATGACCCCAGCATTGTAACCAGTAATCCGTTATACACTTCCAAAGTCTCGTGGACTCTTCCGTGGCTCCTGGTGCATCTGCAATCCATCAGGAATTTGGGCCCTGCTCACCGCCTGTCATTACCACTTAGCCTTACTGTGATGCACATAAAAAGAAGGAAGAGCTCAAACCCATGTCAGTCTCACAAGTTGAATTTCAAACTAGTGAAAGGTTTCATGCTTAGACACATACTAATGTTGTGGTTACTGTCTGGAAATGTGCACCCTAACCCTGGCCCAGCTAGATCTGCTTCACCTAGCAACACAAACAAGACTGGTTCAATTGAGTTGGCATCTATCAACACCTGCAGCCTGTTATGTAAGATAGACAGACTCCAAGCTTGGGTCATGCAGCAAAACCCTGACATCCTGTCCGTAGTGGAAACGTGGCTTTCCCTGAAGATCCCTGACTCGGCTGTTGCTATACCTGGTTACGCCATCTTTAGCCAGGATAGACACACAAAACGAGGCGGTGGCTGTGCCATATACATCAAGGATACACTCATGGGACATACATTACCTATGGACAGCCCCTAGGTAATGCCACCCAGGCATTAGCCATTAATGTTCTACTTGGGGCCCACAATCAAGCTCCAACAATTGTGTCTGTCTACATACAACCTAAGGACCAATTCACAGGCTTCCATAGCTTGATGGAGTATGTTAGGAACCTGCCCCATAATGCTGAGACGATAATTATGGGTGATTTCAATGTCAACTGGCATTTCCCTAAAGTAGGTTCCTTTAAGGATGCAATCTCCACACTCAACCTTACCCAGCTTGTTCCGTCACCTACTAGGTCTAATTATAAGATGGGTACGAATAGCCTCTCGACTGGATCCTGTCCAGTCATCCAAATCGTATCACAAACGTGAGTGTTCTCCTGACTCATTAAGCAAGCGCTCCCCTATAACCTGTAACTGGTCAAATAAATTCAATAAACCTCCCCAAAAACAATTTTCAGCAGCGTGCTAAAGTGGGGACACCTGGAACCCCTGAAACAACACCTCCGTAGCACTGACTGGTCATTACTCGATGCCACAAATGATATAAATATAGCTCTGGACCACTTCATGAAGCACTTTAATGAAGCTTGCGATATCCATGCCCCCTTGAAAAGGATGAAAATCTGAGGCTTTAGCTAAATGGGAGGATTCACTATCAAACCTGCTTGCTAACTAAAAAGGCACGTCTTGGGCTCCTGCCTTCTAGTGTTACAAACTTACACAGCCCCTCCTGCAGCTCCCAGCAGACGCATAGCTCAGTCAACCAACTCTTCTCTGTCCCAAGATGCTGGACTACATAATGGCAAAGATCATTTGCATATAGAGCACCACTATGGTTTAATGTGCTGCCCAGAGATATCTCTTCCTTACCAAAATTGGAACCATTTAAAGGCACTCTTCATCAGCATCTTACAGCTAACAGTTTCTGTGACTGTTACAACTGACATGGCAGTATTTTTTTTTTTTTTATTTCTGTTTGTCTGCCTTCCCAGCCTGCCATCCCCGACCCTTCAGGAGCCCCAAGGCAGACATCCCTCTACTTTCCACCCTGCCCGAACAACCTCCTGATCCCCATGGAGCTTTCGCTTACCCCCCCCCGAGCGGGGATGGGGTAGAGCCCCTGTGCCCCATCACTTACGCTTCATCGGTTCGGGGCTGTCGGGCGGTGAAGAGCACAATGGGGCACGCCTCCAGGGCTCAGTCTTCCCGGCGATGGTGGCATTTCTCCTTTTTCTCCCACCCCTGCAGCGTGAGACCCTGACATCAAGACGTTGAGCCCGACATCACGCTGCATAGCGGCCACCTATCCCCTACCACTAGGGGCTTGTAGTACTCCAAGCCTCCGCTCGGAGTTAGACAAGTGCATAGGCTGGCCTCAACCCTCCAGGAGTAGCGAGCTTTCGTGGGGCGCTCAAGCCTATCTCCCCGGCCGACTCAACAGCGATCCGGGTCACTCCTGAACCCGGGTCGCCGGCGTGGAGCGAGGTGTGGCGTCCAGCGCCTTAACCCTCAGCACCACGGGCTGGTACCCTCAGCAGTACTGACATCCTCTTGTGCCCATCTTCTCCCCTTTCTCTGCGAATGACCACTTTCACCTTAACAGCTCTGCCCTATTTCATGCCTCTTTCCCATATCCTTCTTTCACCTCACCACTCTCACCCGCCACCTTCTTTCCCTGTTTATCTTCACTTACCTGAACTTTTATTCACCTAAATCTACCTATACCTATTTGACGAAGCATCTTGGGCTGCCTCCTTTTATTAGGTTATTTTTGATTTCCTACCGATTCATAGTTTTAGTTGTAATGTTAATGTCACTTTAAATACTTTCTTGTCAAAATTTTATGTAATACCATCCGTTGTATGTCTGTCATCTTTCTCACTGACGTGGAACCTTTCTAAAACAGCTGTTATGTGCTCAAAAGTATTGTAATCTGAGAATAAATAAATAAACAAAAATGCCCTTGCTGGTAATACCACATCACGTAATCTCACAACATACTTAAATCTGCCAGCAGATAAAGGCCTAGAGGTCTATCAAGTTCTGAGATCGAGCAGCTAGCACCCTTATCCTGCAGCTGCCCTTCCCTTCCACTCTTCCCTTGTCCTGTCCCTTCCACTTTTGAAGCAGTTCACTGTTCTACTGGATACCACTTCTGCAGGTAACACATTCCACTCATCGACTCCCCTCTCTGTAAACAAGTGTCTCCTCATCTCCCTCCCGAACCTTCCTCCCTCCAGTCTCATATCAGGGCCCCTGGTGTCCCTCCCCCTCCCTTACTCTGAACAGCCCTTCTGTACCCGTCTTGTTTATTCCTTTCGTGTACTTAAAGGTTTCAGTCATGTCTCCCCCTGTCCCTCCTCTCCTCCAGCGAGTACATGTTCAATTCCCTCAGCCTCCTCTCGTATGATAAGTCCCCCAGCCCCTTGATCATCTTTGTCGCCTTGCACTGCACCCCCTCCAGTAACTTAATGTCCCTCTTCAGATACGGGCGCCAGTACTGCACTCAGTACTCCAGGTGTGGTCTAACCAATGACCTATACAGCGGCAGAATCACCTCCTCCCTCCTCGAGGATATACCCCTTGCAATGCAACCCTGCATTGACTACATCTGTAGCAACCTGGGCTGAAGGCGGCAACAAAGTACTACAAACATCTATGCTGCAAAAGGCCTGTCCTTAAGGTTTGGTGCTTTGTGAAAACCATCCTAGATGGTACAGCTGTACACTGGAACAATTTAGGTTCCATTCTTAAAATCCTCCAATTGTTTTTCAGCATCTTAAAACCTCTCATTTGCTTCACAAGAGAATGTTGCACAAAATTCATCATTTGTGAACCCTTGCTTGCGCTCTGGTCCCTGGCTGCCAAAAGACCTTCCCTACTTTTATTGTCAGTACTAGCCTTGGTTGTCATAATAATATTCTGCCCGTAGCCTCTATGTTTAAAATACCGGCAGAGATCTTTGGACGGGCTCACATAAGCATTCTAAGCACTGCAGCTGCTACATGTCCTATGAAATTGTTTTTTTGGAAATGCTACAGATTCTGTGTCTCAGAAGACAACTAGCTGAAGACAAAACAGTATTTATATCCTTTTATTCCTAAAAAGGTCAGTGATGACACCATCAAGTCTACACTTAATGACCCTGAAGTCCAGAAATGTTCTCTTTTTAAATTACTGGTGACAGAAAATTGTAAACATTTTCATTTGCGGTATTCACTTCGGCACCTGGCAGTCATCTGAACAGTCCTTTTTGCTTGTTAAAGGGTAACTGTCAGCACAAAGTGCCCCACCCTCAAGTGTGGGGCTGGTCACAATGTGCACCTCATGTGCAAAGACATTTTGGTTTAATATAGTAAACTAATTTTGCATAGTTCTAGGCTGACATCTTCTTTTACAAAAAATCCCAGAATTCCCTGCAGCTGACATCAGAGTGGAAGACAGCAGTGGGAGATTCAAGAGCCTGCATTGCATGTTACAGCTTTTATAATCTGGTTACATCCTCTATTCTGTTTTCTATTTCTATTTCTGCCCCCCCCCCTTCTATACCACCCTCTCCTATCCTTCTAGCCTGCCAGTCACACCCAGATGCCTCAGCCTCTCTCAGCTCCGGTCACTTGTATTTATTACTTATTTATTGAATTTTGTTGACCCGGTAGGCCCACTGAGACTAGAAGTCCCTTTTTCAGGGGCAACAAGGGGAATACAGATGGTAACCAACTGAAACTGAACCAGATTAAGCTGTTGGTGGCATTTTTAGTGAATGGGGGAAATTTGGCCAGGACACTGGTGGAAATTCCCTTACTGTTTTCGAGAAGTGCCATGGGATCTTTAACATCCACCTGAACTACCACCAGAACAGGCAGATGGGACCTCAGTTTAACATCTCATCCGAAAGACTGCACCTCAGAAGTGCAGCATCCACCTCATGCTGCACTGCAGTGTCAGTATTGGGATATTAACCCAAGTGCCTAGTGTGGGGATAGAACCCATGGCCTTCTGATCTCCCAGCCTCAGAGGCAAGTGTGCTACCTGCTGAGCCACTGACACGCCTGACTTACCTCCATCTAGCCTTGGCTATACCCCCAGGCAGGGTTTGGGGGTCTACCCTGAATTTCAACGTCTCATCAGGTGGTGAAGGATGCCTAAGAAGGCGGAGCCCAGGATGTACTACAGCCATCATTGCAGAGGTGCCAGGGCCATTTTCCTTGTTTTTCTGCCAGCCTCTGGAGATGTCGTACACATAGACATCTAGGCGAGCCTGCCCACGCTATGCACATGTCCGCCTGCCAATGTCAGCGATGTCCATGCACTCCCGTCGGTCCTTCTATCTGTACTGCCACCTGTGGTCACCCAGGTGGCAGTACTGAGGCGGAGAACAGAACACCTCCCTCCCCTAGGACACTCAATCCTCCTCCTCTCTGCCGGTCCCCGTTGACCCAAGCTTGTTCCCAAACCGGGTCATTGTCGCAAGTGGTAGTGCTACTGCTGTGCTGATGGGCCAGCTACTACTTTGTTTTTCTAAATAGCCTCCCCTCAGTCTGTATCTCTTTCCATATCCATATGTATGCTGATGTATTTTTCGGTCCCACAGCCTCTGTCCCTAAGCTGCAATCATCACTGCAACATCACTCTTACAATATCCAACCATGGTTCCACTCAAACGAGCCCTATCTTGATGCTAAACAGACTGTCCCTGATTTCTGGCACTGAGAGAGACCAGTTAGGCTCTAATCAAACCTTGTTTTCAAGACTCCTGATACCCCCTCACCCCTCGAAGCAGTACCTTAACGTCAAGTACTTTGGTATGTGGCCTGATCGTTGCCTAGGGTTCTCTGCCTATATTGATGCCATGTTTAAAAACCTCTACCCCTAAGCTTGGAGCACTGCACTGCAACAAGACATGCCTTCCACCCCCGGTCAGCTGCGAGATCATCCTGAAGATGATCCTGCTGGTGTCTGACTACTTAGGTTTGTTTTAAAGTGCTGCCCCAACATTAATCCTTGCCAGACAGGACCCTCTCTTTCACTCATTCCGTCATTTCATTCACTTGCAAATAAATGTTTATTAACATTTTACAATAAAGGACAACGTGATATGCAGTATTACATTCAGTGCAACATAAAGATAATACATGCTGTTAGACAAGGTCACCTTGTAAGAACCTGAAGATAACAGCCCCTGGCGGCTCACCTTCCCCGGCACAGCAGTGAGGCAGTGAAAGTCCCATCCAGTCACAGCTAGTAATGTGTCTGTGTCTACCTTCCAGAATTGTAGAGAGAGAGAGCAGGATAAGGGGGTTAGTATTCTACCTGTTCAGTCACAACTCTCTACCTCTCCAACTAGGCAGATCAGCTCTACGCACCGAACCCTCTCCCTCCCGTATGTAATATCTGGGGACAAACGTGAGATCATGCTGCATTACACAAAGTATCCACCTAGTCCACCTGGATGTGAACTGCTCTGATCTGCCATTTAGAGTAAATGTAATTCTTTCCATGATGTAAACAGAACTCACAGTGTCCTACCAGTGTAGAAGAGTCAGTATTTGTGGGGAAAGCCACCTTCTAGTGATGCATTTCAATGCAGCTACTACCATGATTCCCACTAAGTATTTAAAATGTCAACATTTTATCTGTCGGCGATACTGAAATAAAATGCATAATTCCAGCTTCAACTGAATCGCAAACCCCAGGACTTCTGTGATGGCTGCATCCAGGGCCCTAAAAAAAAGGCAACGAGAGAGGGCACGCCCACATTACGTGGATATGTATCACCCTTGCTTTCCCACAATTTCTCCGGCAGGTCAAGCTGGATCCCTGGCCATATTTGGCTGAGATTGCTGAGGTATGCAAGTACCTCTGTCATTTCATTTTCAATGCCCCTTCTGCCACACCACTGCTACCCTCGCCCCCCCACCTTGAGTCTCGGTGCCTCCTTCTCTGCTCCTCCACTCTGATTGAATTATGGCTCCTTATCACCCCTATCATCACCCTCTACTCCCTTCGCTTCTCTGGCTCCCACTCCTTTCCTAGCCCTCGCTTCAAAATCTCAGCTGGTTAGTCTGCTTTCTTTCCCTGCCTCCTTAAACTCTGGAATAGCCTCCCCCTACATATTTGTCAGCTCGCCCCAAGCCTCTCCACGCAGCTCACTTCACCCCTTTTGTGCCTGTTCTTGGCATTCAATGCCACATTTACATAGATACATAGACAGTGTCGGCAGATAAGGGCCTATGGCCCACCAGTCTGCCATTTGAGCTTGTAAGTTCAGTTTATGTTTTCCTAGAAGTCTGTTGCCCTCACCCTGACCTCCAGAATTCCTTTATGTCTATCCCATGCATTCAATCCGTGATTGTTTCAGCCCCCACCACTTCCTTTGGCAGGATGTTCCACTTGTCCACCACCTGTTCTGTGAAGAAATTCTTCCTCACGTTTCCTCTGAATCGTCCTCCCTCCAACTTCATCCCATGCCCTCTAGTCCTGGAACCTCTTTTTCGCTTAAAAATAGTGTATTCCTGCATCCTATTCCTCCCTGTAAGATACTTGTATGTCTCTATCATATCCCCTGTCTCCCTCCTCTCCTCCAGGGAGTACATATTCAATTCTTTCAACCTGTCCTCATAGGACTTGTGATGCAATCCATGTACCATCTTTGTTGCCCTCCTCTGAACCTTCTGTACCCTGTCTATATCCTTACGTAGGTAAGGTCTCCAGAACTGTACACTGTACTCCAGGTGGGGCCTCAATAGTGTCTTGTATAGTGGAATTATGACCTCCCTTTTCCTGCTGGTGATGCCCCTGCCTATGCATCCCACCATCCTATTTGCTTTACCTGCTGCCTTGTCACACTGTTTCCCTACCTTGAGGTCATCAGAGATAACCCCAAGATCCCTTTCCTGCTTGGTGCATGCTATATCCTCACCCCCCAACTGATATATTGTGCCAGGGTTTTTGTGCCCCAAATGCATTATCTTGCACCACTTAGCATTGAATTTCAACTGCCAAACCCCTGACCATTCTTCAAGTTTCTGCAGGTCCCTTCTCATTCTGTCTACACCCTCTGGTGTGTCTACTCTGTTTCAGAGCTTTGTGTCATCAGCAAACAGTGAAATTCTACCTTCTAGGTCCCACGAATGTCACTGATGAAGATGTTGAATAGGACCGGTCCCAGCACTGATCCCTGTGGTACCCCACTGGTCACTCTTCCCTCTGTGGAGTGACAGCCATTTACCACCACCCTCTGTGTCCTGCCACCCAGCCAGTTACCTACCACCACACTACTGTCCTGCCCACACCCAAATTCCCCAGTTTGTGTAATAGTCTTCTATGTGGCACAGTGTCAAGGGCTTGCTGAAGTCCAGATAGGCCATGTCCACTGCCCTCCCGATCCACCTCCCTAGTCACCCAGTCAAAAAATTCAAGCGAGGTTGGTCTGACATGACCTCCCTTGGTGAAACCATGCTTGCCTTGTGTCCTGTAGTCCATTGGCAACCAGATGTTCCACCGATCTCTCCTTCAGTAGTGCTTCCTTGATCTTCCCCACCACCGAGGTGAGGCTGACTAGTCTGTAGTTCTCCGCTTCCTCTTTGTTCCCACTTTTGTATAAGGGGACTGCTGTCCTCCAGTCTTTGGGTACCTACCCTGTTTCCAGTGATTGGCTAAACAGGATAGCCAGAGGTTCAGCCACCACCTCTCTTAGTTCTTTAAGGACCCCGGGGTGCACCCCATCTGGCCCCATTGCTTTATCAACTCTTATTACCTCCAGTTCCTTCAGGACCCTTTCTCGTGTAAAGGGACTTGTGTCCATTTCTGCACCATTCTCACCCCTTGTACTCCCTTCAGACCCATTACCCTCCTCTTCCTCTGTAAAGACTGAGCAGAAATACCTGTTCAATATTCAGCTTTACTGTTAGAAACATAGAAACATAGAATCTGATGGCAGATAAGGACCGCTTGGCCCACCCAGTCATCCTCCACGCGGCCCCGGTCCTCCCCCTTCAGTCTCACTATCCCTCCCTTTGCCTTTCATTTCCATCTGTCCCTTCCATTTTTTACCCCATCTTACTATTGTCCTCTATCTGCCAAGTTGTTCCATCTGCTAGTCTCCTGACTTTTGTCAGCCTATTGCACCCTTGTTCGGTTACGTTACACTTGAGTTTCTATGATATTTTTTTACCATGTGGATTATTTTTATTTTCTTATGTAATACTCTGTATTTGCTGATCATTTCTCTCTTTTGTATCCCTGTCCCAGGTCACACCTGGAAACAAGCCTTGGTTCAGCATGCTTTTCCCTGTCACTAAATATTTAATAAATAAAACATTACATCTAAAATTGAGTCTCATGAACATGTGAAGTCTGTTTTTAGCTGAACAGGTACCATCTTTCTAGGGGTACCAAACAGTCAAAAGCAATAAGATACTGTGTAACTGGTTACAGTTCAAAGATCAAATGATGGAACCAGTATTTTCTGCAGCCTAAGAGTTTTGGCAGATTAGCTTCGGAGCGTGCTGCCATATTTAAAATACTTGTATTATTGCATTCATCACAGTTTTCTGTTCTATCAAAGTGCTGCTCAGAGCCAGAAAACAGGATCACGCCCTGCTCACACCACATGGAGGTCCCTCCTGTATCACCACCACACACCTAACAAACAAAAATTCAAACCTGTATCAGGAACTCCATTTTGTATTATCCAGAAGGAAACTGCTGTGCTATGGCTGCACAGACTGGCTGCCTTTCCACGACAGATCAGGAAGAACCTGACCACCTCAATCTATTACAGTGCAGAAACCCCCTCCAACTTCACAAAACCCCATGATAAAGCGTGAGGGAGCCATAGCTGTCTGTCACGGCAGCTGGTATAATCTAATTTTATTCTGTATTGTAGATTTTTTTTGTGGGGGTGTTGGATCTTTTTTGGCTGTGTGGAGCTGGTAGCCCTGTATCTTCCATATCCCTATTCTGAGCCCCATTCCTGTGTGCCAGTGTTTCATAATGAAACTGTATGACACGCTCTCCAAAAAAGTGAAGGGGATGTCCTTTAGTATGTATATTTTGTGCTCTAGCGGGAAGTGTGTATAAAATCAAAGCCACCATTCAATGTAAAGGAGCCTTGTCAATCAAGTAGTGGGTTTGATTTTATTTATATATATTTTTGTTTTTATTCTTTATGCCCCCTTATCATTGGTCTGGGCCCAATCCCTTGGTTGGGCCCAGCCCTGTTCCCTCCCCATGTCCCTAGCACTTATATTCCTCCTTGCGCCTAAACTTAGCCCCTTCCCCCACCTGGCGTAGGCAAGGCCTAGCCACAGCCAGACAGTATTGCCTGCCCTCCTCCTGGGTTCAGAGGCAGAAGAAACTTGGCAGAGAAGAGACTGGCAGTGGAAAGTGGGACACAAGCATGCTGCTGGTCATCCCATGCACTGGAGATTTTTCCTGCTTTCCAGGTCCCCACTGGTAGGATGCTTGGCACACAATGTGCGCCAATCATGTGCATACCATTGCATGTTTGTTGGGGCCTGGCTGGAGTCCCTCCTCCCTGCAATATCCCACCGCAGTACCACCCAAAGTCATCCAAGTGGCAGTGTTGCAACTGAGGTAGACATCACCCTCCCTGTGCATCATTTTATCCTCCTCGCCCTGGCCGGCTCCTGTCAATCCTGGCCATTTCCCAAACCCAGGTCTCGCACTATGAGCAGCAGCTTTACCACTGTACTGCTGGTCCAGCCCAGAGGCTTTGATTTCAAAGAGCCTTCTAAAGCACAGAACAAGTGTACATTAATAGATGCCCCCAATCCCTGAAGCCCCAGCCACTGAGGTGGAAAACACGGGAGAAGCTAATGGGGACAGGCTGGCCTGGAGTTGGGGCCAGAGTAGACAGGCCTACTCAGGGTATATCCCTGGCACTAGGGTATATCCTCAAAGATATGCAGAGCTGGCAAGAAAATGTTCTATGACCAACAGAAGTTCCAGCTTGGTGGGAGCCATAACAGTTTAATCATACAGTTCGAGAAGCAGGGTCACTGCAATAGGCTGATATAGAAATTAAGTCTTCTATACAGAGAGAAGCCAGCCTGTCCCAGGACATACAAGACGCATTATATTAAACCACTGTAGGTGGCTATGATTAAAAAAGTACTGATGTTCCCTGGGAAGTTATGGAAACTGTTTAATAATGTATGTTTAAAGTAGATTCACGTCCTGTGAGCATCTGATTACAGTGTATCAAGAAACCAGCTCACCTGATGAAGTGGCGTAGCCATGAAACGTTGACTGATGCCTCACTGGTGGAAGAGGATATTGAAAATACATGAATACTAAAAGAGTTGAACCTTCATACTGGTGATTTTTCATACAAAACATTTGTAACATTATCATTTAAAAACACCCTAATAAATAGATTGACTTAAAAGGTTTAGGACTAGCATTTAAGCTGGGATATCGTAGATTAAAAAAACATCATAAAAGCATGGCAGCACATATTTCAAACAGTTCAAATTCCAGCCCTAACTCCCTTCGAGCCTGACAGGCCACTAGCAGCCCTGCCAACCTATACAGCCCTGTCACCCACCATCTCTGGGACTTACTTTCTCTCGCTGGTCTCGTGAATAACCACTCATAGGAAGGGCTGCCAGCCCTTACTCCCCCCACCCCCACCCGACACAGGTTTAGTGTCAGTCAGCGAGGAAGAACCCAGTCAGCAGTGCGGGGCCATGGCAGGCAGCAGACAGCATCCTGCTGCAGCTGGGGGATTTTCTGCCTTTTCTGTCCTGTCCACTGATACTGGTTGGCAAGGTCTTGCTGACGCCTCATATCATGCGAGCAAGTCCTCTCCTAGTCCATGGCTCCAGCTACACTACCACCTGTGGTCAAGCAGCTGGCAGTGAGATAGCAGAGAGAATACTCACTCCTCCCTGGGAGGTGAGCTCCACAGGACGCCGCCATCCTCCCGCCAGCCAGCCCTCCAATGACCCGGGCTCACTCCTGAACCTGGGTCACTGGCGTCACAAGTGGTAGTGCTACCACCGCCAGCAGGCAGGCCCTTTACAGCACTCTATTTAAAAATGCACACTGCACAAACTGTATCAGTTCAAGTAGGTACAAATGAAGACCTAAAAAAATAAAAATAAAAAACAATGTATCATACTTCTAAGAGCTTTAAATCGATATGTTCAGCACAAAACACTGTTAAATAAAAAAATAAAATTTAATAAACTCAAAAGAACTAATTTGATTTATCAAAAATGTTATCTGGATAGCCAACCCGGTGGCACGGAGGCTTGAGACTCTGGTCGCCACACCTTGCGCCACGCTGGCAACTTGGGTTCGGGAACAGACTCGGGTTGTTCGGAGAGGTAAGGATTGAGAGTCCAGAGGACTGCTGTCCTTCTTTGGGGTGGGGGGTTTGTGCTGCATGCGTCAGCACAACAAAAGGAGTTCAGCCTATGCCCAGGGTGCTTGGCTGCCTCTGCAGAGGTGGAAACAGCTGCTGCACCCATTGCATGGGCGAGGGCGTGGGGGAGAAAACAGAGGAAAAATACCAGGACCTGGCAGGACCCATTATGGCCCCAATGGGCCAAAGGGAGACTGAGGGTGGGGGTCGTAGTCCCGCCGAGTCCGGGCGGAGGTGGCACAAATAATGTTGTGATAGAAAAAATTGTATCTGGACAGAAACCAAAGCCCTAAACCTTTACATCTTGGTTTATTTATTGAATTTTGTTGACCTGGTAGGCTCACTAGGACTAGAAGTCCCTTTTCAGGGGCGATGGGGAGAGATACAGATGGTAAGCAACTGAAATTGAACCAGATTAAGCGTTAGTGGTATTTTTAGTGAATGGTTTTGACTCTTCCACACCCAAAAGACATATCATTTGCATGCCAACGTACTACCCTACTCTAAGTTAACAGGCAACAATCAACAACCATGGCAACCATGAACACAATCTTTACTTAGATCAAGTAGGGTCTGCAAAAAAACAAAATGAAAATTAAAAAAAAACAATGGGCAAACTGGGTGCGCCCAGCGGCCCTTATCTGCCATCATAGTCTATGTTTCCAAAAACACTAAACAAAACATAATCAGTACTCCAAACAAACTCCTTAACAAGCTTTAACTCCTGACCTGCTGGAAAGTTTTGAAAATCTGTAAAAAAAAAACTTAAAATGAAGCTGTTTTTCAACTAACCAAATGTATTACAAAAAATAAAAGATAGGAAAGTGCTAGTACACTTATAAAATAATTCTGAGTGTTCAAACAAGACCTCGACCTTCAGACTCGTGGTTGATTAGCTTGTTTGACCGATCGTTGGAATTATAGTACTTATACACCACCGCTTTCCTAGCATTTATTCTGTATATACTAAAACTCATTTGTGCGCCCCCTACAAATAAATGACTTGAAGTAAGTCACCCTAAATACAGTATAATATAAAGGTAGGCTGGCTCAGTGGCACAGAGGGTTGAAGTGCTGGATGTCACCGCTTCACACTAGCAACCCGAGTTGGAATCGGGTTGCTAAGGGTCATGTGTGTGTGTGTGTGTGTGAAATCAAGCATCCGAGGGACTGCTCTCCACTCCCAGGGACTGAGGGTTTGATTGCTCGCCTCTGACTGCCACCAGGTGGTATCTAGCCTGGAGTTCCTTTGGATGTGCTGTGCTGTCTTTGTTCTGCCATGAAGCGAATACATACCTTTATGCAGGTTTTCTACTAGTCTGCTGGCTTCCTTTGAGTGCTCTGCATTTTCTGCCTGTCCTGCTACCAGAGTAAAGGCCCAGTGGCTAATGCAGTCTAGGGTGTATGGAAGGAGGGGCTGTGGCCTGGTGATGCGTGCCTGCCTCCACACACACCGCACCCTTCACATTGGCCGCAGTGGGGACCAGGAAAAAGTGGAAAAGGGAGCTGGAGCTTAATGAAGTCTCTTGTATGTCACCTGTCACCTGGGATCACCCTTGGTCTGAACTGAATATGTGTCTTGTTGGGGGGGGCGCCCTTCTTCCCTTGATCCCACCATGGCGGGAATCCATGGGGGTGCCTGACTGAAAGGTAAGGTCCCGGGGAAGCACTCATCAGTCCATGGGACGGGGACAGGGAAGTCATCTCATGAGAGAAAAGCCTATATAGAAAAAAAAATATAAAGATGGAATGCATACATCTGACATGATCTGAAAAAGCCCTGGAGTATACCAGATCTCAACAGTCTGCATGAGAACACTTTTAAATGAACTAGGTTTAAAAGGGAAAACGTCTTGTAGTGAAAAGAAGAAAACACAAAATCGAACCTCCTGTTTTACAAATTCCTTAAAGTGCCTTGCTGGAAACTGTGTAATTTCTAAGCCCTCCCTCCACGAAATGACAAAGTTTTTGTTCCATTCGGCATCAGGGCCGCCCACTATCATGCTGCCTCAGACTGCTCTCACTTCCCAGTGGGCAGCAGTGTCCCAATATCATGAAGCTATGTCTTCCCCTTGCTATGCTGAAATGCAGATATGGCATCAGGCTCTACTATTAATGGACAAAACTTATTCAAAGGGAAATGCAAAGTGGGTATTATAAAAACCCAATATACGGCAACCTGATTATGCATCCAGTGATGCCGGCTAGGGTGACATGGAGAGACAGAAGTGTAGCAGGGGACCCGCGTCTCCCCAACTCTCATGCCTCACTATAGGAGGAGCGAAGATGGGGTCTAGCAGCAAGTTATGAAGACAGGAGGTGGCTCCCAGAGCAGGAGTAGGATGGAGCTGTTGAAAGGAGGGTGGGGGTGAGACAGTTGTCCCAGTGAAGGAGTCATCAAATGCTAATTAAAAATCCTGATCTAGTCAGTCTGGTAGCCCAGCGATAGCATTTCTGCTTCTATGCCAGAGACCCAGGTTCAAGAGCGAGCTTGGGTTGTCAACAAAGAAGGATTGAAGGCCCCATGCACAGCTCTCTTCAGGGATGGGACATCTGACTGAAGCTTGGCGGCAGCACAGCAGGGGCCACCATGTGAGGGAGGGCTGCCACCTGGTGTGTCTGCTATTGCATGCTGGTGTCCTAAGGAGGAAATGGTGGATGCCCCCCAACATCAGGCAGGATGACACCAACACATCTGCAAGCCCTGCACTACTGACTGTGGCACCCACCCACCATCAGCAATGGTCCACGGCAAGTGGTGGTGGAAGTCCCAGAGAGGGTAGGTGTCAGGGCTTGGAGGCTGGCAGAAGGGGGCACACCAGATGAACAATTTGACAGAGCATGGGAAAACACCATTTAGCTTTTGCAGTATTCCATTAAATAAACCATGTGTATTATCAGCAATGCTGCACAACCAATATGCACTGAAGAACGGTAAGAGGAAAGCCTTGCTTTGTGATGTCAGCTTACTACTGCCTGCTCGAAATGACAGCTATCTCAGAAGGAAGTATGGTGTTCGGTGGTCCTGATACTGGACTTCTTGTATGGCACATAAAATAAGACATTCTGGGGGAAATGGCAATGATTTGAAATCTGAAACTCTTACGCTTGTTAGATCCTGTCACAGAGGGAGGTTGTTGCATTTGTTATGAAGTAGTCTTTTCAAAAGGAGATATACTATCACAAAAGATACATTTAGCATCAGAGTTGACTTACAAGTCACAAATTAGGAATGCATCATAAGGGTACCAAGTCCCCTAACTTCATGATTGTGTGGTGTGTGTGGTGTTCCTCTGGGTGAAATAACTGCAGAGTTGGCAGTATCCTAACTTCGCACTGTGTTTCAAGACACAGACATTTACGTACATACTGATGGTTTGAGAAAGGCACACAAAATCAGGGCAACACCGACGCTTGTGTCAAGCAATCATTCAAACCTTTGAGGAACACCACATATTCACCAGCAGATGGGACTTTTGTAACCTAATGCGATCTCCCTACTTTTAGTGCTTTGTGCATCAACCCTAACTGATGCTGAATATACTTTTTTCTACATGATGCTGAATGTAGTTTTTTTTTTTTTTTTTTTACAATGAATATAAGTATGTCTCACACATACATACAGTTTAATGAGCAGAAAAGACTTTAACTACCTGGGTCTGAGTATGCAGCTAGATTTGAAAGCTCACATACTGTGCTAGAACTGCCATAGCTAAAAGCCCCAACTTTTCCCTTTGTTAATACAATTAATGTAGCTGTCTTGCTGGCTGAGATTATTCCATTTAGTCCCAACAACACAATCTTATCCTGTTCAGCTGAATAATATTGCAATGGTCACAGCTGATCAGATCTCACACTGGATATGACCGCAATTTGTTCGCTCTCAACAATGTGATCTTATCTTATTAAAGTCATTTTAAACGACCTGCATATCCCCATTCCACTGAATGTATACGCCATGATACAACTCACAGGAGTATGTCTGCAGAATGGCAGGCACTACACCCATGTGCCCACACACACACACACACAAAATGTTGGTTCTAGCAGGCACTCACTTAAATGCATGGGTCATTATTATGGAAGCACTCCTTAAGGAAAGAATAGTGCAACACCTGGAATCCATAGGGGCACAGGATCCAAGACAGCATGGGTTTACAAAAGGAAGGTCCTGTCAAACTAATCTCATAGATTTCTTTGACTGGGTAACCAGAGTGGTGGACCAAGGGGGGAACAGTTGATGTCGCCTACCTTGACTTCAGCAAAGCTTTTGATACTGTTCCACATAGAAGATTGATTAATAAGCTGGGTAGGCTCGGGTGGGTCAGAAGTTGGTCAACTGGGTGGCAAACTGGTTGACTGGCAGAAAACAGAGTGGTGGTAAATGTATACAGTCAGAAGAGATGCAAGTCACAAGTGGGTACCTCAGGATCAGTCCTGGGGCCAGTCCTATTCAACATCTTCATTAGTGACCTAGCAGATGGACTAGAGGGTAAGGCTTGTCTGTTTGCAGATGACACCAAGATCTGCAACAGAGTAGATGATCCAGATGGGGTGGGCAGAATGAGAAGAGATCTGGATAAACTAGCAGAATGGTCAGAAGAGTGGCAACTGGGATTTAATGCAAAGAAGTGCAAAATCATGCACATAGGGAAGAGAAACCCTAGCCACTTATAGGCTGGGAGGAGTTGCTAGCAGTCACAAAGGAAGAAAGAGACTTGGGCATCATCATCACTGATGACCTGAAATCATCCAAGCAGACCTCTAAAGCAGTAGGTAAGGCTAGGGGGTGTTAGGGTGTATTAGTAGGGGTATCACAAGTCGTAAGAGGGAGGTAATAATCCCTCTGTACAAGACATTGGTTAGGCCCCATCTGGAGTACTGCGTGCAGTATTGGAGGCCACACCTTCACAAGGACATTAATCAAATTGAGGCAGTCCAGAGAAGGGCAACCAAAATGGTGCAGGGACTGCATCAGAAGACATATGAGGACAGATTAACGGAGCTCAATATGTATACCCTTGAGCAAAGGAGGGAGAGAGGTGATATGATCGAGACATTTAAACACCTTAAGGGCATAAACAAGGTGAAAGAGTCTAACATGTTTAAATATAAGAAAAATAGCAGGACAAGAGGACACAGCATGAGATTAGAGGGAGGCCGATTAAGGGGGAATGTGAGGAAATTCTTTTCACAGAAAGGGTGGTAGATGCATGGAATGGCTTACCACAAGAAGTAGTGGCTATGAATACAGTGCAGGGCTTCAAACAGGCATGGGATAGGCATAAGGAGCAATACAAATGACTATGAATAGATAGGTCACTGACATAGCAAAGACGATGGCACATTTATAAGATAGAAAAGAAATGGGCAGACTGGATGGGCCTTGTGGTCCTTATCTGCCGCAACTTCTATGTTTCTATGTTTCTATGTTTCTATTATACAAAACGATTTTCCGTGAAGACAAAGTGGATGTAGTACTTTATGGGTTCACATGTGCTATGCATTTAAATTACCTGAATTTAGCACAGCTGTTCAATAATATAAGACAACTAGAGAGATGTCTTCAGACTCAGACCTGTTTTCATATGCTTTTTTTCTTTTGTAAACATTTATTTTAAAAAAAAAAGGAACTTTGTGTGGAACACGACAATGATACATAGAGATATAGCACAATAAAATAAACTACAGGATGTTATGAATAGTACAGCACAATTACTCAAAGGGTCCCCACCCCTCCAGCAGTACAGCAGTCGGGAGGGAGATCCCTCACTTTGTATAGGTATCCTGTTTACTGTAAATCTTTTTGGTCTCATTGAAGGGAGGGTAGAGAGGAGTCAGGTGGAGAGCCATGCAGATGCTTCTGGTTGCCTGAGGGTTTAGGTCTACCACAGGCTCAAGATAGCCCATTTGACCACAAAAGGATTGGGGATTACCATTCATACAGCAGTTCCTGTAGCCTATTTTGCCCTTGCCACCCCCAAAAACAAAAAGTCTAAGGGACAAATCAGGATCGTGCATGATATACATCAACTATTTAAATACACCAAGAGGTAAACAAGTCAAGATTGGTCATTCAGACCAAAGGTGATCTTTTCCATTCTGTATATGTTCATTTGTAATGTTTCTCCAATGAGTAACCATTATGTGAGCTGGAGTAAGCCATCTCCTGGTAATGCCTTTCTTAGCTGCAAGTATTAGAATACCTTGCAGGTACTTTGTGTTCTATCTCTCAGGCCCTGTGGAGATATATGCAACAGATACATTTTCAGGAATAATTGAACATGGGTAAGAAGTACCTCCACAATTGCCCTCTACGAGTCCAGTAGGAAGGGCTGTAGACCAGAGCATGCCCACATTGCATGTGTATGCGTTGTCTGTGTTTCCCCGCAGTTACGCCAACATGTTGTGTCACCCCCCCCCCACACACACACACACACAAAATCTAGCTGTAATGATGGGTAGGATAATAGCAGATTGTGTGTTTCCAGGCATACCACACAAAACATGGAGGCGTGTTATCCTGCCTGCCTCATAACATCCCCTCCCAATCTTCCCAGTGGAACTCCACTTGTAATTCCTCTCCCATTCACAAGCTATATACAGAATGTCTTTGCTCTGTGACTCCTGTAATGCTTTATAAACAGTGGAGTTGGTGCCGCCTCGCTGGCGCAGCTGTTGATTTCCGCTCCGACGCCGCACCCAGGTTCAGGAACGGACTCAGGTCATCGGAGAACGGCCGGGGAGAAGGCTAGCTGCCTGCAGACAGCCCGCCTTTCCAGGGAGAGGGTAGGGATGCGAGCCAGGCACCTGCTGGCCCCCTGCAGAGGCTGGAGCATAGCAGGACGTCAGGGTTTCCACTCCGGGAGTGACGGACGCCGGTGTTCGCCTTGGACGCCGGGTGGCACGTCACTCTCCAAGGGGAGAAAATGGAGGAAAAACAGCTCCCTGGCTAAGCCAGATCACGGCTCTCCGGCCCCCTCACTGCCACCAAGGCTTCACGACCTCCCACCTCAGCAACACCTGGAGCCGATGCCACAGTGCGCTGGACGACCCCCACCGGTGCCTTCCCTCTCAGAGGAGGGGGACCCACCCGGCGAAGGGTAACGCTGGGCTACCTCCAGGGGGTTGCGATCTGAGGTAGGGTAGGTAGTGGAGATGGCAGACAGACGAGGACCTTGGGGGCCCGAAGGAGGTGCTGGCCAGGAGGAGCAAAAAAAAAAAATAAACAAACAGTGGAGTTAGGATGCAGTGTCGTTTGGGTTCTAATGTAGGTGGCTAACAGATGTATAATGGCTGTAACTTTAGACGGATCACTTTGGTCTGTGGGTCAAGCATAACAGTAATGTCTTAACTGGAGATACCAAAAGAAGTCCCCCCCCCCCCCCAATCACATACCAAACTGTCTCTGGAGTTCATCAAAAGATTTAAAATCCACATCAAAAGATTTCAACTACGCACCCTCACAAAGCTGTCCCACTCACTCAGCGCCCAAAGACTCCATGGTTTGATGAGTCTTTAAAGGAACTGAGGAGAGTTGGGCAAAGGCTAGAGAGGGCTTGGTGGAAATCCGGCCTGGATGCAGGCAGACTTAGGTTGATGGACCATTATGGTTTCTATCAATCAGCAATCACCCGTAAGAAGGCAGAATTCCTGTCCAGGGAGATTGCTGCTGCGCAGAACCGACCGGCTCAACTCTTTCAGACTGTCGACAGACTGCGCAATCCACTCTGTCTGCAGTCTGGAAGAGATTTTTCACAAATAAAATGTGATGAGCTTGCTCGGTTCTTCACAGATAAGATTGCCAGCATTAGGTCGGGTATCGGCCCAGCTCCCTCTTTAAGGGTTTGCGGTGATCAACGAGAGGAAACAAACACCTGTGTTACCTGGTCTGACTTTGGTAAGTCGGAGTTCATAGATATTGTGAGGACTGTCCAGACTGTACGACCAACCAGCTGTAGTTTGAATCCGGGCCCTACGTCACTATTATTAGGTTGCGTAGATACTATCTGCCTGATCCTTGCTGAAATTGTCTGGAAATCTTTGGAGCAGGGGATCTTTCCTGATCCCCTAAAGGAGGCAGTCATTCGACCACCCTTAAAAAGCCTTCATTGAATCCAGACTGCTTAGCTAACTACAGACCTGTCTCTAACCTGCCCTTCGTGGGTAAGGTTATTGAAAAGGTGGTGCACTACAACTGGATGACCATCTTATAAATCACAATGTCTATGATACTCTTCAATCGGGATTTAGGAAAAGACATAGCACTGAGACCGCCTTTGTCCGGTTTTAAATGATCTCCTGATTGCAAGAGATCGAAAGGCTCATACTATTCTAGTCCTTCTTGATCTCTGCAGCATTTGATACTGTGGACCATGGTCTGCTTTTGAGCGCTCGCTGCTTTTATTGTGGACTGTCTGGTACAGTTCTGCATTGGTTTCAATCTTTCCTCATGGGTCGGAGGCAGAGGGTTGTCACTGGAATTTATTCCTCTGACGTCATCTCCCTGTCTTGTGGGGTGCCGCAGGGCTCCATTTTAGCACCCATGTTGTTCGCTGTTTATATGCTACCATTGGGAGACATTATTAGGTGATACAGTCTGAGTTTTCACTGCTATGCAGATGATACCCAGCTGTATCTGTCCTTCAATCCCGGACAGGAAGATGCGATCTCTATGCTTAACAGCTGTCTATCCGAAATCAAAGATTGGATGAGTGCCAGCTGGCTGAGGTTAAACTCGGATAAGACTGAGGTGTTGGCTATGGACCCAGGTCACCTTGAGGCGAGTTGTAGGGCTGGGGTTCCATCGGGCATATAGCTTGATGGTGTCCAACTCCCAACCTCAGACCAGGTACATAATCTGGGCGTTATTATAGACGATGGCATGACCCTAAAATCTCAGGTGTCGGCCGCTGTCAAACCTCATTTTACCATCTTAGGAATATCGCTCGGGTGAAACACCTGGTTCCTCTGGTTGACCTTCCTACCTTGGTCCGTGCCTTTGTGACCACTCGCCTTGATTACTGCAATGCCCTGTACCTAGGGCTACCGGGGGTTGATATCCGCCACTTGCAGCTGCTGCAGAACACAGCGGCCAGACTTTTGACTGGGACATCTAGAAGTAGTCATATTACGCCTGTGCTGAGCGGACTGCACTGGCTGCCGGTTCAGTGGTGGATCACCTTCAAGGTCGGGTTACTGACCTATAAAGCCCTACACGTACAGGGACCGCGGTATCTAGAAACATAGACTTTGACAGCAGATAAGGAGCACTTGGCCCACCCAGTCTGCACATTTCCCTATCTATTGGATAAGCTGCAGATTCTAGTTAACCAACAGCCTACTTCCTGCAACCCTCCACTATAATTGCCTTATGTCTGTCCCATGCATGTTTGAATTCCCCCACTGTTTTAGACCCCACAACCTCTCCAGGAAGGCGGTTCCATGCGTCCACCACTCTCTCCGTGAAAAGAATTTCTCACATTACCCTGAGCATCCCTCTAACTTTAAATTGTGCCCCTTGTTCTTACACATTTCTTTTTCTGAAAGATGCTACCTCCTGGACTTTGTTGATTCCCTCGAGGTACTTAAAAGTTTCTATCATGTCCTCCCGTCCCTCCTTTCATCAAGGGTATACATACTAAGCTCTCTCAGTCTCTCTTCATATGGTTTCTGATGTAGACCCTGCACCATTTTAGTTGCCCTCCTCTGGACTGCTTCCATCCTGTCTATCTGCAAGATCTCCTTACTCCTACTGTCCCTCTTGCTCACTCCGATCTGCTGACGAGGGAATGCTAGAGATTCCCAGGGTTCGTTTAAAGACATCTGGGGCACGTGCATTTTCTTATGCTGCCCCCGCCCTGTGGAATTCTCTACCTCGCCAGATACGAGGCTGCCTGACCGTCGAGATTTTCAAATTGGAGCTTAAAACTTTTTGGTTTTTAAAAGCTTTTGGAGAATGATTTTATTGTTAATATTATGTCTGTTATTTTAAACGTTGTTTTTGTACAGTGCTTTGGTTTCTGAAAAGCTCTTAAAAAATAAAATTTTACTTACTTACTTACATTGTTACTCTGCAATGTCCAGAAAGTGGGGGTTGATGCTGGCTGAGGAGAAATCCTCCAGCTGTGCTAGAGGACAGACCCACACTAACTGTGCAGCGAGGCCAAGCGCAACCACTCATATCCTGCCAGACCTCATGGACTCTGGATTCAGGGCTGGAGTCCCCAACCCTACGGACAGTGACATCTGAACCAAATATATGCCGAGCTATGTCCCGGTACTGGAAATCATCCCTCTCCATGCCCAGCAACTGAGGGCCTGGGTCTGTCGTATACCAGGCAAGGAGGTAGCGGATTTTTTTTTTGTTTATTTAAGATTCTATCTGCTCACAGTGTCCCTCACACTGGAATCAGATGATTCTCACTGGCTTGGATATTAACCCTGGTAGTAGATGTATTTATTTATTATCATTATACCTATTATGTATGTTTTTATAGCAAGGGAATAATGTGACAAACTAAGCATTTTTTGTTTAACCAGGAGAGACACACTAAGCTGAAAGCTTGTTTACAGGTGTGACTTGGGAGCACAAGGAAGTTAAGTGACTTGCACAGGGTCACGCACTATGCAAGTGGGGGCTGTGGGATTCAAACCCAGGTCTCCAGGTTTGCAGCTCAGAGCCTTAAACCACTGCGCTATACTGCCTCCCTGCATTGATTGTTGTGTTCTAATGTTTTTTTGTTTCATTCATTTACAGCATGTATTTATGATGAATATGCCTTCTCAGCGTATTGGCTCTTTGCTAAAATCTTTCAATAAAAATATACTGACAACAAAGAAAAATGCTACAGTGGTGCCAGCAGCACTGTATTCAGCATATAGAAACGGAGTATGCTCTAGTGGTTAGAAAATAGAACTTCAAGCCGTTTGTATCGTAGGCTCGAATCCCACCACAATGGGGGTCACTGGCATTGCAGTTCTCCCAGCTGTACAATGAGGCAGAAGCACCTCAACTGGGCAATCCTGAGTGGTTACCTTAATAAAGTAAAAATTATTGTTTTATGTCTCCTTTCCAAACATCATACATGTGCAGCAAATGAGTTAAATAAATCCCAGCATGGAGGTATTCTGTAACACAAATCCATGACTGACTGCTGCCTGAACAGGTGACTCGACTTTGTTTCTACCTTGAAGAAAAGGGATGGTCAGGTATGCCCCGCGGAGTCGGTGGGAAAACAACTCGATGGGTCAATGCTCTTCTTTCTTTCCTAAAGCTGCATGTTCATAACATGCACCACCAAACAGGATTCAACAAAAGAATGATAATAAATTAGCTGGCATATAAGCTCACTGCCTTTGCTAGCTCGCAACTGCAGCCTGCCCGCCACACAACCCCACCCTCCCCAAATGCAACTTGTATCCAAAGCACTGCAATGTGTTACCAGAAGGTGGGCAATATATTTTACATTGTGCTGACAACTAAGTCACTGGTCATGTCTTGGTCAGCACAGCTGAGGGGAAGCCTACAGTTGTTGCAACCCCGTCACAAGAAATTGGAAGACACTTCAGAGGGAAGAGGTCAGAATCAAGGGTGGGAGGTGGAGCTTAAAAAGAAGCCCAGATATGAAAGGAGAGAGGAGTGTGACGCTCCATGGAACAATATTGCTGTCTTCATGCACACACAGCTCCAATACAGAAGGTGGGCACTCGTCTACTTTTTAAGCATTAAGGCATGACCAGGGGTTGGGTTACTGTCTGATAACCCTAGGGGAATTAGGTATGAGGCAAAGTCAAGTACCTTATGCCTCCAGTGTTAAATTAACAAAGGCAACCCAAAGCCCTGCAGTCTTTTTTTTGTAAATATATTTATTAAATGTTTCCATGTCTGCACATACACAGTAGTATAACATAAGCATATAGAGTACAAGTTAATGCATGATCTTGAGTTATCTGTGTTTCATGTTATTCTAGGCAGATTAGACGGCTGCAATATCTATTTCCTCCACCTTCCAAGTTCCAGCACAAGGGGGGCAGAGATTGAACGTTGTGGTGTAGTATAGCCCACCCATAGCCTAAAATATACCAAAATTCTAAAGTTCTTAAGGTGACTCTGCATTTGATGAGCAGAAAGTGGGGAGGCATCTAAGCCCCTGGACCCTGGGGGAGGGGTAAGCCGGACCAGTCTAATAAGGAAGTACTGTTTTACGGGACATATCCTTCCATGTGGAACACAAAGCTGGGCCCTATTAGGATCGGAAAGGAGAGAAATAGACAACTTCTCCCTATGGAGTCATGGGAGGAGTGTGTTAATATGTATAAAACTGTGTTATGTTTTAAAATGAATCTTTTATCTACCCAAAAATCTACTGGTTCTACTGTACGAGGGTTACTATAACCCTCTGAGAAGGATGTCAGCCAATCGGAATGCTCAATTTCCAGTCATTTACTGCACAAATTTAATAGTTCAGCTGAGATGCAACATCTCATTTTCAGCGGGGTCCTGCTTCCTCCCAGTTTTATAGCTAAAGCGACTTGTTTAAAGTCACTCTCCTGCCGGCCCCATGGCACTGAGGGTTGAGGCGCTGGACGCCACACCTCACGCCACCCCGACGACCCGAGTTCGGAAGCGAGCTCAGGAGTCGGGGGTCGGCAGGGAAGGAGACGATCAGAGTCCACTGGGCTGCTTCCTCTCCGGGTGCGAGGGTATGGGTTGTCCGCGCCTGGCTACCACCGTGGAGACCAGAGGACATCATGAGCTGCCGGCTGCACGTGGGAATGTGGCTGACTCAGGCAGGGTCGCCTTTTGGCGCCAGCATCAGACGGGCACCACGTGGGGGAGGGTTTCGGGCTTACAAGAAAAACACCCCCAGCTCTGGATAGGCAACAGCCCTACCAGTGCCACTGCCACACGCCCAATGCTGGTTCCCCGCCACTGCCCCTGCAGTCTCCCCAGGTTGTAGGTCCCCCAACCCGGGGAGCCGCAACAAACTTGAAGATGGACGGGGAACACAGCGGGTGGTACAGCAAGTGGTAAGTGCAGTGGCCTGAGAGAGTTCCAGGCTGGAGGGCGATAAACAGAGTTAAAAAAATTAAAAAGTCACTCTCCTTCTTCCATGCCTCCTCTTTCCCAGCTCCCATCTATTCTAAGTTCTTCAAAAATCACCCCATCTCTTCCTTCCTTCTTCTTGTCACTGAAAACTGTGTTTAAAGGCATGGACCAGGGCCAAATCACCACAGGCATTTTAACTGACTTAGCTACTGGTTCTGCTCCTACCTTTCAGACTGTCACCAGTCGATACCAGAATGGCAATGTACAATCTACCACCTCTGCCCATCAGGTCTGTTGTCCGCCGGAGCTCCATTCTTGGCCCCATTCTCTTTCCATTTTCCTAAATGACCTTCCACCAAAATTACAGATAAGTAAAATACATCCTCATGTATGTGGATACCATAGTATATTTTTGTTTCTGGTGCCTTAGTCCCTGAGGTTGAATTTTCACTCTAGCTTTTTTTTTTTTTATATATATTTTACATAGTGTATTTTAACTCCTTAACTTTGGAGCTGGCACCTGGCTCCAATATGCCCCTGCTCCACTGGACTTAAACTCCATCCCAATCTTAGAGCTCCACGGCTTATCACCCACAGTGGGGCTACCTACCTTGCCCAGGAGGCAGGCGACGCTACATGGAAGTTCCAATCTGGTGGGGTCAATGGCGTCATTTCAGCAGAATCAAAGGTGTTTCAACTCTCTACCTGCTGAATCACAGGGATTGCAAAACTCCCGTCCTGCCATATCTGATCTGAACATATCCTGGGGAAACCTTGTTTTAGGGGGTTTTGGGGGTTGCAAGGGGCATCACTGGGATTACAAAAAAAAGGGGTCTCAAACACAACCACTGGAGATCCCTAAATGACACTGGGGGTGGGGGGTCATTGAGGCTGGGTGTTCAGAATCAGGAGTCTGTTTCTGGTTTTCTGTGTTCCTCTCACAGACTCCTCTGACGCTAGCGCATACATCTAATCATAAACATGCATGTGCTCTCCAGAGCCCTTCCCTTTATCGGACGCATCCTCATTCCAGCTGCCCCACGGGAGAGTGCTGCCACATAATATGTCAACAACTCTTGGCCCATCCATATGGGTTGCCGTAGTCGTGGGACAGAAGGCTCCCCATCTCCAGGCAGAGTAAGTGCTGTTGCAGGCAGCACATCTCACCTGCCACAGTATGGGAACCCCTCAGCCATCCACCTATATGAGAGGCATCCGACAGCCTCGCTCCAGCGGCACTCTGACAACATCCAACAGAGGTTCTGCTCAAACCGTCTCTCACCTAATGCCAAAAAGACTATCTCTATGACTTGTGGGACTCTGCAGAGACAAGTGAGGCTCCATCATACCCCAATCTTTTTTTTTGTTCTGTATTTTTACTAAGAATGAAGAGCAAGGCAGTGGGCAATTATTACTGAGTAAGCAGTGGACAAATTCAGATTTGAATTAAATGGCAAGGCAGACTTGAGAGAACCCAATTATATAGAAAACATAGTAATTCCACCAATCTATGGCACCACTGCAAATGCAGCATCCAATATAGAGATATAACTAGAAAAATGTTCTCCAGGAGAACCCACCCCCTTCCCGCATCACAAATTTCAATAGCATACAGCCTCAGTGTTAAAAGGTATCATCCCTTGTCATTATATACATGACCCATTTCCATATGATAAATATCTGATATGATAACCTGCCAATGTTCTACACAGGGTTCTCGGGGACACGGGTACCTAAGTCATATGCGCGCACTTTGTGTGTCAGGATGCTCAGATTTTTTTTTCTGAAAGTCCCGAGATGCTCATTTATGAGGCCCTAGGAATCCATATACTGAGCCACACGCATATATCTCCAGAATTTCTTATCAAGGGTTAAGACCAAAGTATATGTACCTGATCCGCCTCATCAGATCCGCCTCATCACTTCCACATGGCCTCCACCACTGGCTGTATGATGCAGGGAGGAGCTGCCAAGACAGCAGGGGTTCAAATAAACACAGAGTGACATTTCATGCAAATTCCTCCACTTTGTCAAGGCAGTAATTTTCAAAGCAGGTATCACAGATTTAAACCAGTCTTTATAAGAGATGGAAAGACATAGTTCCTGATTCCATTTGTCTAAAATGGACTGCGTGTAAGGCCCCAATATGACTTGTACACCCCTGTAGCAATTTCCAAATTAATGTCCCCAGAGCGTCCCCTGCAAGTCTCCCATCAACACCTGGGGTAGGGGTAGGCAAAGTGGTCCAATCCATAGTTTTGTGCAAAAGTATGGCCTGTAGGTATCAACAATATCTCTGCCCATCGGTCTGAAGTGCTGCTGTACTCTTTCAAAAGGGACAACGCCATAAGCATCAAGGAACTGGAAAACATGTAGCAATCCCAATCAACCCCATCTGGCATACACCAGCCTCCACTACTCTGGATGGCAACCCACTCAGAGTGGTACCCCATTTCAAGTATCTCAGTGTGTGGCTGAACCAAAAAAACAGGTTACTCACCTGTAACAGTAGTTCTAGGAGTGGTATATGTTGTTCATCCACACTTGTTGGCAGGTACCTTGCCGCTTTAAGAAGTGCTGGAAATTCTTCCAGCTGGCTCCTCCCTCCCACTCACCTGGGTGGTATAGCCCTCAGCTCCGCCCCATGACACCAGATCTTAGCCCGCTGGAAGCCAGGTGTGTGCATCAAAACTGGGGAGGTAGGGTGGGTCAGTGTGGATGAACAACATATACCACTCCTAGAACTACTGTTACAGGTGAGTAACCTGTTTTTCTTGGATTGTGGATATGTTGTTCTATCCACACTTGTTGGCAGATTCCTAGTAGTTCTCCGGGAGAAGGGAGGCAAGACGCACACCCACTACTCAGGGAAGAGGGACTGAAGAACTGAGGCTCCAAAACCAGCATCCCGGCGTGACTCAAGGTCGATGTGGTAATGGTAAAAGAAGGTGTGTGCTGACTTCCAGGTAGCAGCCCTGCAGATTTCCTGGATAGGGATGTCCTTAGAAGCAGCCACTGACACAGCGGTATGGCAGGTGGAATGAGCCCTTAGCCCAACGGAAGGCTCCCTACCCGCCAACCTATAGCAGAGGTCAGTGCAAGATGTAATCCATCTAGCTATTGTCTGCAGGTCGCCAGGTGCGGCTTCAGCGTAGGTGACAAACAGCTGGCAAACCTCTCCCCAAACGTCTGCCGTTCGCTCTTTGCAATAGGCAAGCGTTCATCTCAGGTCCAAAGTATGGAGCCTGTACTCAGCCTCCGAGGTGTGACTGGGGTAGAACACCAGCAGAGTAATCACCTGGATAAGGTGAAACTCCAACACCACCTTCAGAAGGAATTTCAGGTGGGGGCGCAGGACAATCTTGTCCCTGTGGAAGACCAGGTAAGGAGACTCAATGGAGAGTGCCTGCAACTCCCCAGTCCTTCTGGCTGACGTGATAGCCACCAAGAAGGTGGTCTTCCATGACAAGTGTGACATCTCACACTTGTGCATAGGTTTGAATGTCTTGCCCATGAGCTTTGCCAAAACCAGCAGTAAATCCCACAGAGGTGGAGTTTCACACTGGAGGGGACATGTGATCTAGGCCTTTGGAGAAGCGCCAGACCACCTTCTCCTGCACCACCGACTGCTGACAGGCCTGCGCCTGGTAAGCAGAGATGGCTGCCAGGTGCACCTTCAGGGTCGTCAATCGTAGCCCCTGTTGGGAGAGGAACCAAAGATAGTCTAACATGCTTGCCACTGGGCAGGACAAGGGGTCCAGTCCTTTGCCCTGACACCAGATGGAGACTCTTTTCCATTTAAAGGCATAGTATTTTCTGGTCAATTCCTTACGGGACGCCTCAACAACATGGAGGACCTTGTTGGAGAGACCCAAGGTCTGTAACTCTAGACGCTCAGGAACCAGGCCATCAGATGCAGGGATTGAAGGTCCGGGTGGAGTACCTTCCCCTGGCTGACTGAGAGCAGGTCTGGGTGTGCTGGAAGTTGCATCGGAAGCCTGGAGATGAGGCTGAGGAGATCTGGGTACCAGAACTGGCGTGCCCAGTCTGGGGCTACCAGAATCACCTGCACCTTGGCCCTCCTGACCTTTATGAGCACCTTGTGAATGAAGGGAAGTGGAGGGAAGGCGCAGAAGAGGCCTGGGGTCCACGGCCTCAAGAAGGCATCCCCTTGCAGTGAACCCTCCTGAAGGGGGTGGGCATGAAACAGCCTCAGCTTTGCATTCTCCCTGGAGGCGAACAGGTCCACCTGGGGAGGTTTCCCAGTGGGAGAACAGATCTTGTATTATCTCCTGGAGAAGAGAACACTCGTGAGATGCCCTGCCCATCCAGCTGAGGGCACTGGCCAGCTGATTCGAGGCTCCTGCCACATGAATGGCAAGGAGATCTGCCTCCAAGCTGAGCAAGAGGGACCAAATGCGAAGAGCTTCCTTGCAGAGGGGCAAGAAGTGCATCCCGCTGTGCCTGTTGAGATAGTACATGATCGTGGTATTGTCCGTCTGGACCTGTACCACTTGACCCAGAACAAATGGAGCGAAAGCAGTCAGGACTAGCTGAACCGCTCGAAGCTCCAGCAAGTTGATGTGATATCAGGACTCCTGGGGAGACCAGAGCCCATGGGCTCTGTGCTCCCCCAGATGGGCACCCCAACCCACTAGAGAGGTGTCAGTCGTCAGGATGACTGTTGGCTCGGGCGGACAAACAGGATCCCTTCCTGCAGGTGGGATGGGATGAGCCACCACTGGAGGCCGTCCCACATCCTCTGGGTCACAGAGACCAGCTGGTCAAGATGACCTGAGTGCTGAGACCACTGGCTGGCCAGTTCCCACTGAAGAGAATGCATATGCAAGCAGGCCCATCAGACCACGCTGGTGCAGGCCGCCATGTAGCCCAGAAGACACAGGAAGTCCCGGGCAGGGCGCAGTTGCCCAACCAGAAATGATTGAGGCAAAGGAGAGAGAACCTCTGCCCTGTCTGTCGGGAGCTGAGCTCTGGCTCGGCAGGAGTCGAGCTCTGCCCTCGATGAACTGGATCACTCATGAGAGGCATCACTTGGCCTCATTGATCAGGAGGCCAAGTTCTAAGTGTCTGGAGGGCTAGATCCCTGGACCGCTCCACCTTCTAGCCTGGAGGACCTGCTATCAGCCAGTTGTCTAGGTAATCAAATCAAATCAGTTTTATTTATAAAAGGTGCCTTTCTAAAATCAAGGCACCTGTACAATAAAATACATAAAATAAAATAACTTATTAAACAAGCATATGAATTCCAGCAGAAGACAGTATAACAACAGCATAACAAACTAAGACAGCCATATCAATCAACAAATGCCAGGCTAAAAATAAGTTTTTAAAGCAGTTTTAAAACTCTGGACAGTAAGGCAAACTTAGACCTGGGAGGTAGAGAGTTCCACAGGGACGGAGCAACAAAGCTAAATGCCCTTGCTCTAGATGTTTGCAAACGATTCTGGGAACCTCTAGCAATCCCACATCGTGGATCGGAGAGGACAGTAGGGACAAAGGAGAGCTTTCAGGTAACTCGGTCCCTGGTCATGTAGGGCCTTATAGGTTAACTAAGCAACCTTAAAGGTGATCAGCCACTGTATCGGCCGCCAGTGCAGACCACGGAGCACAGGCGTTATATGACTGGCTCTTGAAGCACCAGTCAATAGCCTGGCTGCCGCGTTCTGCACCAGCTGCAAGCGGCGGATATCAACCTCCAGCAGTCCTAGGTAAAGGGCACTGCAGTAGTCAAGGCGGGAGGTAAAGGCGTGAACCAACGTTGGAAGATCATTGGGAGGAACCAGATGTTTCACCCGGGTGATATTACTCAGATGGTAAAAAGAAGTGTTAACAACTGCTGACACCTGTGATTTTAGGGTCAGACAGTCATCAAACATAACGCCCAGGTTCCGCACCTGGTCTGAGGTAGCTAGCTGGACACCTCCAAGCCACAAACCCGAAGGTGAACCTCCACAACATACTCGCCCTTCATGACGACCCGGGTTCATAACCAACACCTCAGTTTTTTCAGGGTTCAGCCTTAGCCAGCTCACATTCATCCAGGCCTGAATTTCAGTCAGACAGCTGTTGAGCACCGAGACAGCATCATCTTGTTCAGGGACAAAAGACATGTATAGCTGAGTATCATCTGCATAGCAGTGAAAACTCAAGCCATACCATCTAATTATCACTCCCAAAGGCAACATACACACTGCAAACAACATGGGCGCTAGAATGGATCCCTGCGGAACCCCACAGGGTAGGGAGAATGGAGCGGAGATACAAACCCCAGACACCACTCTCTGAGTCCTACCCATGAGGTAAGATCGAAACCATCTGAGGACAACCCCTGAAAGTCCACAGATAAGCCGCAGGCGATCCAACAGCACACCACGGTCCACAGTATCAAATGCTGCAGAGAGATCAAGAAGGACCAAGATGGAATGAGTCTTTCGATCTCTCGCTATCAGGAGGTCATTTAGTACCTGAACAAGAGCCGTCTCAGTACTATGTCTCTTCCTGAAACCGGACTGGAGAGAATCATAGATATTGTGGCTGGTCAAATGGTCCTCCAGCTGTAAAGCCACCACCTTATCAATAACCTTACCCAAAAAGGGAAGGCCTGCAGTTTGCTAGACAGTCGGGATCCAAGGAGGGCTTCTTAAGAAGAGGCTGAACCATGGCCTCCTTAAGAGAAGCTATAAAAATTCCCCTCTCCAAGGATAACCAGACCATCTCAGCAAGGACCGGGCCGATGACATCAACGCAGCCAACAAGCATGCGTGTAGGGCCCAGATCCAAACTGCAGTAGGTAGGATGTAAAGTCTGGATAACCATCACAATATCACTGACTGTAGGCTGGCCAAAGTTGCACCACTCAAATTGGGAGTCCGACATCTCCTGCCGACAGACTGTTACTCCGTAGAGAAATGGTCGGGCGGATATCAGACCTGATCATGGCAACTTTATCCGCGAAGAATCGAGCAATCTCCTCACACTGCTCTTGTGAAAAAGCATTTCTGGGCTGAAGACAGAGTGGATTGCACAGTCTGTCCACAGACCAGAAAAGCTGAGCTGGTCAATTCAGCGCAGCAGCAACTTCCCTGGACAGGAATTCTGCCTTCTTATGGAAAATTGTTGATTGATAGACCAAATAATGGTCCATCAAACTAAGCCTGTCATACATCAGGCCGGACCTCCGCCATCGCCTCTCTAGCCTTCCTCCAACTCTCCTCAACTCCCTCAAGTCCTCATCAAACCATGGAGACCTAGGGCGACGGAAGAGTGGACGAACAGGAGCAATGGAATCCAGGGCCTCTGTCACCGCCTTATTATAGGCAAGTACAAGATCCCTTGGATCCATGCATTCCCTCGGCATGCCCGATAGGTCCAGAACCACCATCAGACCATCTGGGGATACACCCCTCAAGGTGCGGTACTGGACCATCTCCATAAGGGCAGGCCTCTTGGGGGGGCCTCAGAACTGAAGCTGATGCTATGATGGTCCGACCACCCGAGTGGTTCCACCACCAAGTTGGATATCTCCATCCCTAGGAGAAACACCAAGTCCAATGAATGACCACCAATGTGGGTCGAGGAGGAAACAACCTGTGTGAGGCCTAGTGAACTCATTAACTGGAGGAAGTCTTGTCCAAGCTGCGAGAGTTCATCGTTGACCCAAGCATTGAAATCCCCAAGGATCAGCCATCTATGGGGTCCCAATGTTAGGTCGGCGATGAAGTCCGCGACTTCCCGCAGGAAAACATTCCAGTCTCCTGGTGGACGTAGACGAGAAGAATCCTGCACCTCACACCCTCACCCACAATACATTCAACGGAGTTGGTGGCTCCCAGTGGAATTTCCCTCAGGTTCAGCTCTGATTTAAAACAAAGGGCCACACCCCCGCCCCTACAATCAGTACTCGGGCGGTGTATCACTGAGTACCCGGGTGGAACCGCTGAAGCCAAAACAGGGCCAGCATTTCCATCCAGCCAGGTCTTGGTGATGCAAGCCAGGTCAGTTGAATTAACAAGATTCCCAATTATGGCGGTCTTGTTTTTAATCGACCTGGCATTGCATAACACCACCAGAGTTCGATGAGCAGCCAGGGAAGACAAGAGTTTCCTGTCTGCACTAAGCAGAACCCATGGGTATGGTAACCAGACAGGGAAAACCCCTTTCCTGGACCCATTTCGCCCCAGGGCATCTCCTTGTCCCCACAATCTCAATCCGCCCACGCCTCTCCATTCCCCCAACAGGCTGAGTCCCCGCCCTAACCCTCCTTTCTATTCCCAATCCCCTACACTGTCTATACACCTCTGGGGAAAGAAGGGGGCAACAAAAAGGGCGAAGATCCCTCAACCTGGAGGGGGAATAATGCCTAACCGTCGACCCTGGCCAACACATTTTTCTAAAAACAAATAACCCAAACCAAATAATATACAACCATATAAAAACAACACAATCTATAACAAATACAACCCCCCACCCCCAAAAATAAAACAAACTAACTAGAGCAGGTCACAAAGGCTTCAAAGCAGCAGCAAAATAATCCAGAACCAGCAATTTATGTCTATCTATGGAGCTCCTACCTCCCCAGAATATAAAACAGTCAGATTTCCCAAACAATACCTCTCACATTTGTCAGGGTAAAATTGTTAATGATGTGAGACTTTGACACTCAAAGTCTAAACTTTAGGCTCTCTCACTGCCCACAGTAACAATGATTCTCTGGCCAAACAATAAAAAAATGAGTGAAAAAGTAAACCAGGCTGTAGTCCAACCGTCCAGCTCAAATCCACTTGGCTTCCTGGGTCTCCAGAACGATTCAAACAAGGAACCTTCGGCCTTCAAAGCGCTAAGATGTAATTATCCCGGACCAGACTTACAATATTCCACAACAGTCCTCCTCCCTCCCCAATCACCAGCAACTCCACACCTCAGCACACCTCAGACACAGCCCACCGGCTGAATCCTTGGATTAACAGGTTCAGGGTCAACCTTCAGGTAGCACCCTGAACCCAACCCCCGTACAAGCACCGATAAGGGAGAAAGAAGAGAACAGGGACCCAAATATCAGAGCCAACCACAGTTCAGGAGAAAACGATTCCAACACAGGACCCCTCGATCTCCACAACACCCCCGGAGTCCCTCAGAATCAGTTCCGGGCCAACAAACGGTCCAACAGCAAACCAAGTCCCAGTTGCACACTCTCCAGCACGCTCCACCACTGACCCAGTGCCGCTCCCCCAACAACAGTTCCAGTGCAGGGCGTGAAAAACAGAAGCAAAATGGACTCCTCGTCAAGGTCCCAGCACAAGTCGTCAAAACCACAGGATCAAACAGCCAGACGGACACAGAAAGTAAATAACATTTGTCCAATTACACCTCCTCCATTTCTGATTATATGGGCCAGAGAACTTTTAAACAGTAGACTCCAAAACTAAGGAGTCATTCATGAAGATGCAGCTAGCTAAGCCGAAAACGCACTACAATAACTTCACTCACTTTTTAATCCCTCACTAACTAAAATAATAATATTACGAAACACACAGATACAACTAAAAAGAAGAAGAAAAAAATAAGGTAAGGTAATAAGATAAGGGTACACCCAGACCCCTTGGCGCCTCAGGTACACCGCCACCACTGCCATGCATTTGGTGAAGACCCTGGGGACTGAAGATAGGCCAAAGGGCATGGCTCGGAACTCGTAAAGGGTTCCCTCAGCTCTGAAGTGGAGGAACCATCGATGGGACGGATGGATCGGGACATAAAAGAACGCATCCAGAAGGTCTAGGGAGCAGAACCACATCCTTTGCTCCAGGGGTGGTATGATCTGTGCCAGAGTTACCATCCAAAAGGTGCATGATCTGAAGAACTTGTCCAGGCTCGCGCAGGTCTAGAATGGGACGCCAGCCACCCATCCGCTTGGGCACCAAGAAGTACCTGGAGACAAAACCCCTGGTCTGAAGGTGGGTCCGCTACCTGGCACACCACCTGAGGAGGAGTTTGCAGCAAGCCGCCCTCAGAGAGTCGACTCTAAGAAGCTATGGATACCAGATCCCTCCTCCATGGGGCACGGGCTTGAAAAGGAGGGTCTGCTTGAATTCCAGAGGAGGCCTCAACCTACCACTTCCAGGACCCAACAGTCCATGGTGATGGACCAAGCGGAAATGAAGTGGCTGAGCGCGCCCCCATGGGAGGTCCCAGGAGGCGTGATGGGATTGAGGAGGCACCCCACAGCCCGTCACTGGGCACGCTTGGAGGAGGGTCCAGCGGAGAGGCTGCCAGGACCTTTCCCCCCGGGCTTCCTAAATGAGGACACCACAGACTTGGCCTGAGGATGCCAAGTTTGAACCTGCTAGCCCTGCTGCTGCTGCTGCTGGGCTGGTCTGGCCGCAGGAGTGGACAAATGAAAGGGCTTGTGGTTGTGACACTTGGGGCCCTTGTCCTTTTGAGCAGATGTGGTGGAGTCCAAGGTGGCACTGGACTTCTCTATGTGCTGGAGGTGACCCTCCACGCCAGGTCAGAACAGGTCGGTGCCCAAGAAGAGGACATCTGGCAACTTATGCTGCGTATCCACAGTAAAGGGCGAGATGCACAGCCAAGCCCTGCGGCGCATGGCTGCTACCGAACGGGCACAGGAATTGTCAATGTCTAGAGCCATCTGGAGTTGCTGCTTTGCCACCACTCTACCCTGGTCCCAGACCTGCTTGACCGTAGTCTGGAGGTCAGCCGGGAGATGAGGAATGACCTCACCCAGGGAGCTCAAGAGGGCATGGGAAATGTGCCATGATAACGGCCGAGCTGGCCTGACGGAGACCAGGTGAGGAGGCGCATAACTTTCTTCCCGAATGGTCCAATTGTTTGGATTCTCGATCCGGAGGGGTCTGTCAGCATTGCCCTTGTTGCCTGAATGCCAAAAAATGGAGTCAGCCACCAACCCCACCATCAAGGGGTGTTCCGAAAAGCTCGACAGGGACCCCATGGGCACTGCATATATGCAGGCAGAAGGCACAGGACAAGATGATGGATGCTACCACAGCTCCAAGACTGGACCCACAATGGCCTCAGCCACCCGGAAGGCCTCCATAGGAGTATCCCCTTTATCCAGAATCTCAGTAAGGGGGTACTTAGCCTGTTTCTGCACAGGATCCAGCTCCATACCTGTGGATTCAGAGATGAGCCAACAAATTCCCATCAGCAAGGTAGGGCCTTCATCGACGGAGTGCCCCCCCAGGGCTCGATGTCCACTGACCGAGACCATGGAGGAGTCCTCAGACTCTGAAGAGTCCTCATAGAGTGGGCGCCCACCTGTGTCGCTCTCCACCCACCTTAGATGATCAGGAGTGAGAGTAACCGACAACCGATGGGGCAGGCCTTGGGCTGATCAAGAATCCTTGGTCGGGCGGCGGCTCCACCCGGATCAGTGGAGTAGCTGGCTTTGGCTGAGCTGGTGGGGCCTTAACCAGCATCTCGGTGATGGCAACTGTGGCCGACGTTGGTCGCTCAGGTGAAAGCCACTTAATGGCTGGGGTGGAGACCAGAATCGCTTCAACCCAGATAGGACCAACTGCTGCCATAAGAGGCCCCAGTAGGCCACCGGAGACATCTTGCACCAGAGCCTCTCCTCACCTGAGTAGGATGAAGAGGAAGAGCGCGCCCACTGCTTCCCATGGTGTTGGGAATGGATCGCTGGTGAGGGCGAGTCCTGTCCAATGCCAAAGTCGAGGAACGAGACCAAGACCTCACCATCAGCGGGCCGACTCAGGGACCCTCGAAGGAGATGGGGAAACCCTGTGGCTCTTCCTAGTCAGGTTCCTTGGTGGGCAGGTCCTGCCCAGCGGCTGAGCCACCTGTCCGAGGACACCGAGCACCAGCGCCGGAAATAAAGAGTCGCCAGCCGGATCGGGCAACAACCCGCCAACTGGCTCAAGAAAAATCTTGGCCGTCGACAGGCATCTCAGCAGACTGGTCTGATGGGATACCATGAAACCAGCGGCCTCGGCGTGACCCGTCCCAAGAACGTCGATGTGTTGACTTTTCATTCTCCTTCTTCCTGGAGTGCGATACATGACCAGAAGGGCCCTCTCCCTTAGCAGAGAGACTGGCACAGCTCCTTGAAGGAAGCTGAATAGCAGGATCCAGTTGAAGTGGAATGAAGGCCAAAGCTGAAGAAGAGCTCACTGAGTCTGAGTCGCTTGCTTCTAAGGCCTTAAGCTGTTCCAGCTGCTCGCGTGGACCCCGTGAGTCATGGAGAGACCACCCAACGGGCATCCTTCGATTGACCGGCGGGTAACACTTCTCTGGTCACTCCAGCTGGAGTCAGGTAGCACAGTCTTTGAGCAAGTTCGAGAAAAGACTGACAGTGATCGAGGCTCATGGATCATGGTCCAGTCCCAGGCAATACATGCATGCGGCGTGAGGATCTGTGTGAGACATTTTCACTGCAGGGGCACCAGCGAAACCTGGGGACCGATTTCTCTTCCATCGTGGAAGTGAAAGAAGAATGAACTTGAGAGAGTTTAAGAATTAGTTTTGGAAGCGAATCCAAAGACTCAGAAGCCAGGGCCTACTACACGTGGGAGTGCTAAGGAGGGAACCTGAACCTTCCAGCAGAAAGGAAGATCTGGTGTCATGGGGCGGAGCCGATGGCTATACCACCCGGGTGGGTGGAAGGAGCCAGCTTGAAGACTTTCTGGCACTTTAAAGCGGCAAAGTACCTGCCAACAAGTGTGGATAGAATATATCCACATTCCTAGAACCTCAGTTTCACCACTCACACTGGCACTATATATATACATATATAAATATAAAAAAAACACAACAACTCTGCCCTAAGCTTGGTGCATTGCACTGTAATATATCCTGCCTTCCACTCCCTGTCGGCTGCCAGATCATTCTTAAAATTATCACACCACAGCCATCCCAGTGGCACTGAGGGTTGAGGCACAGGATGCCACACCTTGTGCCATGCTGGCGACCTGTGTTCAGAGGCAAACTCAAGCTGGTGGGGGGCTGAGAGGGACCACAGCCGCTGGGCTGCCTCCTCTCCAGGATTGGGGAGGCTAGTCAACTTGTTCTCAACTGACACCCAGTGGAGGCTGGATGTCGATCAAGGGAGGTCTGGGGACTTGCATAGGAGGATGGAAAAGCATGGGTTCCGGGGAGTGCATGCATGCCTCCACGTACGCATGCTCACCTGTGTTCGCCACTGCTCCGAGAGGAATGGAAGAAAATGGGGACTGTGGCAGGCTTAATGAAGCCCTGAAGACAATACAGGCTGGACTGAGATCCTCTGAGAGAGGACCACAGCCTGCCTGCCCGAAGCCCCGATGTGAGAAAAAATTATATATACACACATATAAAAAAAAAAAAAATAATGATCATGCTAGTGTTCAACCATGTAGATGTGGTTTACAGTGCCACCCCCAAGTCCACCCTTGCCAGACTGGACCCCCTTTTCTACTTCCCCTGTTGCTCTGCCTTTAATGCTCCACCTCTTACCCTTCACTACTCTATGTGAGCCTCCCTCTCCCATCCCTTGAGACACAGGGGCTGACTATGCAGGGGGCCTGAAGCCCCCCCAGAAGTTAAGGTGGGGGCTCTGCACCCCCCCCCACCAGGAATTATGTAACGCAGTTTGGGGCTAATATTTATTTTATTTTTATTTAGTTTTTGTTGACCAGGTAAGTGCACTAGACAAATCCTGCCTATTTTCAGGCACGACCTGGGGATAGAGATGAATGCCAACTGACCTTGAACCAGATTAAGCTGTTGGTGGTAATTTCAGTGAATGAGGGAAATTTGGCCAGGACACCGGGGAAATTCCCCTACTCTTTTTCGATAAGTGCCATGCGATCTTTCACATCCACCTGAACTACCACCAGTCCAGGCAGATGGGACCTCGGTTTAACGTCTCATCCGAAATATAGCACCTCAGAAGTGCAGCACCCTTCTCATACTGCACTACAGTGTCAGTACTGGGATATTAACCAAGTGCCAGATGTGGGAACTGAACCCACAGCCCTCTGATCTTCCGGCCTCAGAGGTGAGTATGCTACCTACTGAGCCACTGACACTGCTATATGCATGCAGCCTGTATATTAGCCTTGAACTGCAAGGGTCAAATGAGAAATGCTCCTCCGGCACTGCAGCTACCACCCTTGCTCCTCTCCCTAAACCCTCCCCCACTCCCTAAAAAAATTAAAAACTTTAAAAGTAGCTGCAGAGACTGGCTGATATATTTGGCACCACCAATGCTAATGACCAATCGCTATGCTATGCTACTACAGTTTTTTGTGTGTTGCCGGCTGGCGCTGCTCTCAAGACGCGACCCAGGTGGCGCAAACAGTTTACACTGCACAGCAGTTGAAGTCAGACACTGTGTGAGGGTGCAAGTTCGCGAGCAGTTCGCACCAGTCCTTGAGCAAGGGCAGTTTGGTTTGGTGTGTTTTTCCTGGGTCAGGATTCAGGAGGGTCTCCAGCTAGCCAGTTGACAGAAGAAGTGGTATGGAGATTGGGTTCTCGCCTCGCCTGGTCAGAGTTAGGCTCAGCCGTATTGGGGGCTCATCAGTTGTGTGGTGCGTCACGGTGCTGGGAAGGGAACATACAAAGACCTACCTGGTCTGATTGTGCATGCACAGTATGGCAAACGGACCGGAGCTGTGGCCTGCACAGACAGGGTCAGAAGGTGAGCCACACTGTACACAAGCTGAATAGCACTAGCATGGATGGAACAAACACCCCCCCGAAGCAGACAGTACTGTTTTTGAGTTTCCCTCCAAAAGGAAGAGCTGCCTGCTTGTATTGTATTATACATAAGAGATGAGTCTGACTTTCATTTTATGAGATGACGATGTTCCATTTCATTTACTGTAGTTGCGGATTCTTTTCTGCCAACTGCCATTCTCTAAGCTGCAGTCCCATCCCACATTATTTAGTGAGGAGACTGGGGGTCGGGGGATTCAGTTAAGATTATGCATTGCTGAGTCTGACTGACACATCGGTACAGAATTCAGGAGTTGGGGTTCAGAGGTCAGGTGCTGGTGGGATCCTGACTTTGTGACCCCCAAATCACACCAATCTCAGATGTCCCTGGTTTATGAATTACATGAGTCATGGTTTGAGCAGTACAGTCTTTTATTGGTATGACATTTGTATAACCTGTTCAGCTGAAGTTTTGAACAGTAATGCTTCAGATTTGGAAGCCGGCCCGGTTCTATAAGTCACAAAGCATATGGGTATATTAGGTAGCAGAGATCAAAAACAGGTGATAAGGTTATAAAGCAAATTGATTTGGTAAAGTAGCAGGGTGTAACTGCAGATCAAAACTTGACCTTCTCATGCCATGTGGGAAGCAAACTGTTAGCACAAACTCATTACGTAGTTACAATTGGTAACATTTTATTTCTCGTGCTGTGTATTGCATCTGTTTAATTATCCCATGCATCATTAGGGCTTTGCTAGTTGTATAGATAAGATCACAAGAAACATCCTTATGATGTAACAGCAGAAAGAAAATATGGTCCAATCTGGCTACTGTGCTGATTTCAGTGATGTTTATAATGTGCTATCTCGTCAGTAAAACCCTCAAAATGCACCGGAACACCAAACACCCTAGAACTTCTGGGGCTGACTCGGCCATTTGTTGAGCCCCCGGAAAAAAAAAGTCAGCTCCTTTGCCTTGAGATACATTCCTCTTCTCTTCCTTTATGGCTAAATACTGGCTTGACATTGTCTCCCCCCCCTTAACTCTCCTTCCTTCCTGTCCTACTCGCTACGCTCATTTAATGCTAGTGCCTTCCACATCCCTAGCTGTAAATCTACAAGTGGTCAGTCTGCCTTCTCTATCTGCCCCTCTTTCCCTGGGGAATAACCTCCCACTCCCTATCTGCCCCTCACTCTCACACCATTGCCTCAAACCATTCTTGCTGGCACACTTTACCTGCAGCTAGCCATATCCTGACACACCCTGGCACTCTGCACGCTGTTACCATGACTACTCCTTACTGACATATCCCAGATTACTTCTACAACTCTGTAAACTGTTACTGCACAGCTCTGTAACTCTGCACATCTGTAACTTTTGTATTTTTGCTCCGTTACTGTTTCTGTACATGCACTTTGCTTTTGACACTTTTTCTGTTTACTGCATTCTCCATCTTGTAACCCCTCCCCTGAGTTGCGCTTAGAAACGAGCTCCACCTCTGTCTCTCTCTTCTGGTAAACATATTTAAAAAAATTAATCTTTACTGCCACACAAATGAATAATCTGTTACATTTTTGATTGTTATGCTCATTGTATGCATATAAAGAGGGTGAGATGGGGTCAGATAAGGCCTCAGTCTATCTCATCGTAAACAGCATCTAGGGTTACTGGAGAGAGGTGGACCTCTACCCTTGGTTTTGGCCCAACTCAACATTAAGCTCCTGTTTCTTTGGTCATTACTATTATTAGGTCATCGTATGTATAGGGTGTATAGGGCAGAGGCTGTGGGCTTTCAGGCAGCAGCCAGTCAATCAGCATTCCTATCAGCTGTGATGTCACAAGATACCACACTGCCCCAAAACTTAATTTAATAAAAAGGCCTTTGAAATGAGGATGCTGCTTGTAAACTATTAGGAGCCAGGATCATTTCTCTTTACTCAACTCTGTGGGTGGATGCCCTGCAGACACTAAAAATCCCATGTAAAGTCTGCTCATAAAGAGAACACCATAAGCTGGGGATCAAATATTGATGCAGAGTGTTGGCACAAAGTATCTAAGTCGCACTGTGGGTTAAACAGCAAAGCACCAGCTAAGACTGTCCTTTTTAGAGTCAAGTCCCGTCTGCTGCGGCACTTTTAGTTATACAAATAGTATAGCAGTCAGCAGAAATCATGCAAGTTATATGTGCCCCCCCAAAATAAAAACACTCAGTAAATTGTAGCTTACTTATGACTTGAACTTTATTCTAACACCACAATCCCAAATGCAATCATTCTGTATTCTGCTACAGTGCAGGCTCCAGATCAATTGTGTTATTATACTGTAAATGTCGCTCTCCCTGAAGCCCAACAATAGACAACTTTCAGCCAAAATCAGTATTGACCTGTTATCTGCAAAGAGGCCCTCTATTTTCTCTCCAGTGCTGTAAGTAGGATCTGCATTGATTGCTATTTGATTAGAGGAGGCGTCCTTCCTTCCCCGTGCTTAAGCCTGCGTCTCATCCCCTGTCCTCAGAGACTGAGGCTTCACTCAGGCAGAAAGTGTCTAGACAGTATTCATGATCCATCTGTCTGGCACAGCCAGGCTGATGGCAAACTCGATTAGAATTGAAATATTCTCTCTCTCTTGCACTCTCCCTTCTGTGCACGTGAATCAGTAATCTGACTTGAAAATTACTGTCATTGTACCAGTACTCAAAATAGCAGTGCCAGACTTTCATTAACATCCGCACTAGACTGCCTAAATATTTAAAGAACTGGATACATTTCACACGCAGTAAACGCGCCCGGCACACATTAAAGCAGTAAGGCAATCAAAATGTTAATGAAAAGGGTTCATTCTGGAGATCCACAAATTGAGAGATGGACAGCAACAGGGAGCTTTGCTGAAGGCTACTTTCAGTATCAGTTTTTAACAGTCTCTTTTGACCTAGCTTTACTTAAACACACATACACACACACGTGCAAGCGCACACACACCCTCAGAGCAAGAGCAGACACCTGACGCCTCTGACTGGAAACTTTCAGCTTGCACTTAGACAAATTACTGGCCCCATTCAAATCAGAAAGGCAACGTCCTTGCACCCTCTTGCTCTCCTATTCTTAACCAACTTTGTGAACTCGCTTGTTTAGCTGCTTAAGCCTGTGGTGAGAATCACATGCCATAGGTCTGCATGCAGAGGGCATAAGTGCAGGTTTTCAGTGGATTATTCAGGTACTGTAGTGCCTGAGTGTCACTGCCCACCTTCCTCACGCTTCCCAGCAGCAAGGCGCAAGGTGCAGAATATGTCTGTTCCATTGTTACAACAGGACACATATAACAGGGTCACAGCCCTGCGGAAGTACAGCTAGCAGGAAAGGTTATGTACCCATCCCAATGTATACGAGACTGCATACCCACAGCTAGAGGTGAGTGACTGAACAGGAGCTACCAAACATTCCTTTTCTTAGCATGCAGAATGCCAAAGGAGGCATGCACAAAGCAAACATGCTATCAACACATTATTCATGTATCAAATACATGTTTTAGGCAACTCTGAATTACACGCATGCAGTGATTTATAAAAAGACATCATTCTGTCAAGCTCTGATGGTTTATGATGTTATAACTGAATTTTAGGATGGAATCCCGGCTTTGTTTCCAGCTGTCCCATTTTATATTTTGAAGCATGATTAGTGCTGGGCAGAAACTCTGAATTCTGATTTCACACAAATTTAGCAAAATCCTGACTTTGGGAAAATCGAACCCTTTCAATGTACTGCAGATTTTCACCCTGTTCTGAGAAATTTTCTGGCTGAATTATGGAAGGACAGTTTCAGGAATTCCAGTCTGCAATTTAATATATAGAGCTGCAATACATGCAATCATTTTGCTTTTTTTTTTCATACAGATTTTTATTCTCCACGGGAGCCCTGGCAGGGGCTGTGGTCCTCTGCAGGCAGGAGCTCACTTCTCGGTCCTCTCGTCTCCACTCCTGCCATCTCGGACATTTCCCTGTGAACTGCCCCCTGCGGCGGGACCAGGAGGAGGGCGTTAGCTGTCCCCAAAGTGACCCAATCCGGACACTGGGACGGCCTCAGAGACACGGGGCCATGATGGAACTTGCCAGACTCCTATTTTTCTGTTTTCTCCCACCTCCCCCCCACCAATATAAAGATGTCAGTACGTGCCTCCCTGCCCGTACTGCCCTCCAGCCGCCGCCAGAGGGCAATCAATGAGCAGGACAACAAGTCACCCTCCCCCCGAGAGAGAAGAGCAGTCCTCCTGACGCTAGATCCACTTTCTCCCCCCTGCCGACCCCTGGTGGCCCAGGCTCGTTCCCAAACCCGGGTCGCCAGCGTGGCACGAGGTGTAGCGACCAGCACCTCAACCTCCAGCGCCACTGGGCCAGCATATTATTTTGCAGTTCTAAAGATAACAGAGCGATACATTCTGCAGAATTCCAATTTGTAATACATCCATTTGTTCTGGGGTTCTAAGTGGGAGTTTCATAAAAGTTGTCTAAGTGTATTCCAAAACTGTGCAGAAGTGAAATTCTGACTTTTCCTGTAATTCCACTGGTAGAATTTTATACAGGGAGGCAGTATAGTGCAGTGGTTTAAGGCTCTGAGCTGCAAATCTGGTGACATCCAGCAGACCAGACCTGGGTTTGAATCCCACAGCTTCCACATGCATACTGTGTGACCCTGGGCAAGTCACTTAACTTCCCTGTGCTCCCAGGTCGCTCCTGTAAAAAAGCTTTCAGCTTAGTGTGCTACTCCTGGTTAAACAGCTAAATAAAAAAAAAAAGAATTTTGTTTTTGCAAAGCACTTCACATGACCATAAAAAAAAAAAGTAGGGGATGGGAAGTGGTTTTGGACCATTCCGAACCTGGGGCCAGCGTGTAAGGTAAGGCGCCCAGCGCTAGCCCTCAGCGCCACCGGTCAAGGGCGGAGCTTTTTAATAGTTTGCAAAAATTAGCATCTTCACAGTCTGCATTTGCTTTTGGTTCCCCTCTGTCACAGTTTTTTTGTTTTCTGAAAATTACACTGAAAATGTTTTGCCTCAACCAATTAGAATGCAGACCTATTGTCCAGTTATTCTATCATAACTGGACAGTAGACTCAATAATTGGGCTGCATGCTAATCCCTACATTCTGATTGGCTAACACCCACAAACTGCATTTCAATGCCAACATTCTGACACTAACCATTACAATAAAAATGTCATCAGCAGACTTTTTTTTTGTAATTATATTTTTATTGAAAGTCCTGTGCATACCGCCACATAGGAATAAAAGCAGTAACATACAATCGCAATGGTGGGTAGTCATTAAAAAACAGACAATTGCAGTACAGCACAATAAACAAAGGATCCCCTATGCATGGATCTCCCTCACAGTCCAGAATGTGGGCAGAATACTCCAGCCAGTGGGTAGGTACCACTGATCCATCAGATTGCCCCAGGCAATTATATAAAGCTATAATATACCCTGAGAGGCGGGTGGGCCGGCGACCTACCCACCCCTCCCACATTGTATGAAAAGGGGGTGGGTGAGGGAGGGTAATGATTGTTGTCAAGATTTTTGAACTGTGTTATTACTTCTACTGTCTACCTTGTGGAACACATATTGTGCACTTGTATAAAATATATTTTATTACTATCCTGGGTTGTATTGCTCTGTAACTATTACCGTCTTGACATGCTTGTACTGTTCCCCATCCTCAACTGCAAACTGAGGGCTTGGAACTTTTATTCATGCATGAACACAAAAACATAGACAAGGAGAGATTTCCTTTGCTTTTTTTTTTTTTTTATATACTTTTTATTTATAGATTTTATGGACATACAGTGCAAACTGTAAATATACACACACATACTAAAAGGTATGAGGTACGCAGACCCCTACACGGCATGTAATGAACATTATTAACAAATATCAGTACCAAGGGTTAAACTATTCATGCAGTATAGGACAGCTTCGTGTTTTAACTTAAGGAGTAAAGTCCAAGTGGATTAATATGTAGATTAATGATACTCTCACCTCTTCATTTCACTTTATATAAATGTATCACCATATTATCCTCCCCCTAGCAGAACTATATTCTTAGTGCGGTGGCTATAACATCTAGGAAATAGTGGGCAATTATTATAAAGAGGTCCTGATCTCAGTTAAGCTGCATTGTCAAACCTGCACCAACAGGTGCGGTACTAGACTCACCATGCAGGTTTTCAGGTCTTAAAATAACAGGCTATCTTTAAACTCACAAACTGAGAAGTGCAAAACGCACCAACTATTTTCCCCTCGCCTCTCCTAAACTACTGCATCTATGAACAGTAACAATATGTTCGAGCAGCACTTGGTTAAACATGTTAAACATTCGCATGTTAAAACGAAAGGTGTAGTTTATCTCCCAACATTTAAATTCTCTGTTTCTTTTTCAACTAGTAAACTGCCCCAATTAAATCGACATAAGAAAGGCCTTAACTATTAAACCCTCCCCCCCAACCTTGGTGGGAGCTTTTAGGGTGCTATAAATGTTACTTGGAAGTCCCGATTAGGTCCCTTTCAGCGTTCCTCATCTTCATCTGAGATCGCTGGGGCTGGATTCATCCTCTGAATTAATTTCCCTGCAAATTCTGCCGCTTGTACTGGGTCCACAAAGAGATGCATCCTGGACTCATGGTGCACCTGCAGCCTCGCAGGGTATATCAGCTGGGCTTGAATTCAATTCCGAGAAGGTCCTTCTTTATAAGTTGCAGTTCCTTTTTTGATTCTGGGTCTGTGCTGATAAGTCTGAAATAGAGCCAGGCACTGTCCTCCACACTATATCGCCCTGGACCTGGCTGCTTGTACGAGAGGAATTCTTGCCTCTGAGACGATAGCGCGTAATCACTGTTACGGACCTTTGAGATGCATCTCCACGAGGAGCCGACCTTTGCGGTATGGTAAAGGTCTTGATTATGGAGATCCCAGAGTCCGATGGCAGCAGTTTTAAATCCACAAAGATCATTTTTTTTAGATTATTTAGCAGATCGGCTCGACCAGCAAGCCGCGGTGGAAAACCTACCACCCGCACATTGGCCTGTCGCTGGGAATTCTCTACAGATTCCAGTTTACTCTTTAGGAAAAGAAAGTCCCGGACAAAGGAAGCACTGCATTCTGTTTGTCTTATTTTTGCTTCCGATAGGTCACTGATCGCTGTCGAGTGCTCCTTTAATGTATTGTCACTATCATTGAGCTTAGCCTCCACTGCTGTCAACCGCTTGAGAGTTTCCTCCCCATTTGCTTGAATTTTTGTGAGGAGGGCCATAACTTGTGCCGTTAATAGCCCCGTGTTCATGGAACTGCTCGATGAACAAGGCCCAGAGCCAGTCGTAGTGCCCACTGGAGAAAGAAACGAATCCAGTCCTCGGGACCCATGTTTCCCATCTTTCTTGGGTCCCACTTCATGCTGCCCTGTTTCAGATATATATTTGGATCAAATTGGGGGCAGCTAACCAGAATATTTATACTTTAATCCTGAGTTTTGTAAGTCTAGGTCTGGAGCTATGTTGAGAGACGTCCCACCTTGTGCTGCTCCACAGCCTCCCTTTGCTTTTATTCTATCGTAGGTGCTCAATGCAGCACACATAAGGTGCTCTCACTTGCTAAGGACAAGTACTTGGAAGCACTGAAGCAGTCACAGATAAAATGGTCAGTATTCTTCCCTTCCCTTCCCTTATACACATCTGGAAACGAGCTATACCAGTTCAGTACTCTTCTTGGTAAAACTTTACATAACATACATAAATAAAGCTCATTTATAATGCTCTAAAAATCTCTTCCAGTTAATTTCCTTCTTAAAATCCTTTTCTCAGTATAATAACTATGATTGTGGGGTTCAACTTGGTAATTCCTGTATCTGGGTTCATAAACGCCTCAGCCTATGGTCTTGGGGTTTATGTAGTTCCCTGGTACTGTTATTACCTCATACTGTAAACCCCAACCTCTGTACTGTCATGGCTATAATATACGTAGCTGACACCTGACAAGGCGACAAGTCATGCCCATTACATAGAAAGATGCCTCAGGTGAGTTGTAAGGCATGATGCAGGTGTTAAGTTGCTCAAAATACATGTTTTAAACCTTGAAATTGTAAAATGAATCTATACAGAAGCAACGAAAACCATGTTCTTTGGTCATGCAAAATTCCCTGACTGCATATGACCCAAATAAACGAATCATTCTGCTCGTGCCAACAGACTGGATATACATCTCACATAAACACAATGTGATTTCACAATTAACACAATTCAGCCTATTACATGATCCTTGGCTATGAAACTGCCAAGCACAATTCCTCCCGACAGACTTAACTCACAGGATCCCCATGTGGTCGACTATCAAGGCAAGAACAAAGTTATTGATCCCTGGATTTTTCTAGAGTGGCAAGTAAAATAAACAAAACTAAAAAAGTACCCTCCACAGGTTAAATCTGCAGTTTATAACAACAAAAAAGTGCATCTTTAGTTCTAGGGGAATACTGCAGTCCAAAGCTTCAGGTTAACTTCTTGTGACATGATAATTCATTAATATTAATGTGAAACGGAGTCATAAATATATATTTATATATTTGTGAAAATAAAAGAGGCGAATCCAGAGGATCAACGTTTTTTGTCATGGCCTAATCAGTAACCACCAGCAGCAATCTACTGTAAATGCCAAAAAGGAGTCTGCAGTGATTAGCCTCTGCTAATGTGGAACGGTCTCTGGACACCGATAATGGATTGGCGTTTATTGATGAAGCTGTACCCTGTAGAAATGACAGGCTGATCTGTGTGACCTAAATAAAATGAGAATGAAATGATTCCTAAACTAACCAGTTCAGTGCAAGCAAAGCAATGAGGTTTTTAACTGTCAGTCACGTATGCCATGACAAAAAATGGTCTGAATTGCTGAAGAGGAAGATTTGGTCACATCCAGGCATTCAGTTCTATTTAAAAGTCAACCAGTGATGGATCTTCCATCCAGTCCTGCCCTCTGTGAACAGCAGGTTAGAGAAAATGTGGCGGGAAAATTCAGGGACTGCTTTAGGTTGCAGAAGTTGAGAAACTACCAGCAACTAGTAACCACCTAGTTGGTGTTATTACTCAAATGTTTATCTTGATTCTAGATGATAATAGTCTGCAACTTAGAAAAAGGCCCACATACTATACCAGTACATAAAGTAAAGGAGCCTAAGAGGCCCAACTCCACTTCCCAGGTATTAATTATAGCCACCTGGTGAGAGTCACGCTGCAGGGTATAAGGGAGCAATACAGATGAGAATGAATAGATAGGCCATTGACAGAGTAAAGGCCTATGGCACATTCATAAGGTAGAAAAAATGGGCAGACTGCATGGGCCTTGTGGTCCTTATCTGCTGTCAGCTTCTATGTTTCTATGTAAGAATCCTGCATCCTAACTGGCTGAAACATGTCCTGACCCACTGGATTGAGATAGCACATCCAATGGGTATAAAAGGTGCCGTTATCGATGTTGCTCAGTTACTAAAAATAGCACTGTGCAGCTTGAAGCTGCAGTTCCTAATCCTGGTTTCACTTTCATCCACACCACCTTGTTGGTCCACTCAGTCACTGAATTAAAACACCTGAAGATAATCATTTCCAATTCACATCCACAAAGTACAATATCAATTTTTTTTTAAACTTATATTTATGGATTTTATAATACAATAGATACAAGTATCTCCGTGAGATAATGCACTTGAATATTGAAAATTAAAAGATCTGTTCATACAGTATTATTAGCATTCCTATCTTGTTACATCAATGCAGGATAGCATTATATAGTTATAATAAGAAATTAAAAAAAAAAGTAGGCTAATGCTGCCATGAGTGGGGAAAATCCAGTAACTAACATAAAAACTTATCGACCACCCCTTCAATAGGTGAAACCTCCCCATTAATCAAGCATAGAGAAAACAAAACAGTGTAATCAGAACAGCAGATACTTCTTCAGCTCCACAGTCTCATTACATCATTATATTTAACATCTTGCAGCAGATTACCATTCCAAAAAAACAAACAAAAAATAAAAAACACAATAACTTTGAGACCTATGTCTATATGAACTGATCAGATACCCGTGCCATCCTTTAACCACTGTAGTGTGATTTTAAAATAGCTCTAAGGCAATAAACTTGTTAAAGAAGTAATTTTTGTTATCAAAATGGAACCAGCATGGCTGTTGGTATACAGGAAAACTGCATCATCAAAGACACACTGATTACTCTCCCTTTTAGAAATCAAAAAAGTACCAAGAAAAAAATTAAAAGGATACCCAACAAGAGGGCATTTGTATCAACAAATTGGAGAATTCTTAAACTAATAGATCAAGTCATCAGTTCCTTTTAGTACACCACTGCTGCGTAGCAACTTACTACATACAAAAGCTCTGTAATTCATGTTTCTTGTTCCTCTTTGGAGTCAGAATCTGGGCCTCGCGAGGTACAGTCCATCTCAATTTTGCTCAACAATTCCCCGCATCAGTGGGATCCGAAAAATGAAATGTCTTGTTGCCAGATACGACTTTAAGGCTAGCCAGCATCAAAAGAACGTGGTGTACCCCAAGCTGTCAAAGTCTAGCATGGGTCCCATCAAAGCCTTTGCTCTGCTGTCTCGTGGCATAGCTAAGGTCTGGATAGACATGTACAGGAGCCCCCTGCCATTGAGTAGATCCTCTTCTCCTCGCCATCTGTAGGACCAGATCTCTTTCCTTCATGGAGCCAAGCATCGCCAAAATTGTGCGGATCAGTGGGTGGGCTGCATTCACATGCAAGTGAGCTCCTCTCATATTTACTCTCTAAACCCACTATATTGAGATCGGTGAATCAAGCTGAAGATGCTTGGGAAGCCAGCTCTCTGGGAAGCCTACAAGGTCTTCTCCCTCCTCTGCCTCCAGCAAACCTATTTTCCGGTTGTGGGACGCTCACACCCCGTTCTCCAAATTCTCCAGCCGCCTACATAGAAGTATATATTTTTTTATCAGGCCCAATGTAGCCGCTGAAGTTTTCTCTGCCAATTTGCTGGCTCCCTGCACCACTTCTTTCACCTTTATCATTTTAGTTTCCACTACCATTAGATGAGAAGTAAAATCGTCCATTTTACGATCTATGGTCTGTATGGCTTTTAATAAGGCTGCATTCGAGGGTTGGCTAGGATGAGACTCTGCAGCATCTTTCTCCTTCTCTGGGCCCAACCTCGTGTCTTTTGGCTTGGCCCCGTCTCCTTCTGCCGAAGTTTTCGTATGACCCATTTCAGGGATGGCAATTATTTTAGTATTTCCAAGATCTGCAGTAGGTATTGTATCTCAAGATAGTATTTGTTAATAGTCTAGAGGTAATTAAACTGCTATTATGATGAATTAACAGCGCAAGACTATGTGCTGCTCTCAGCTGGCTAGCCACGCCCATCAATTTATTTTAATTTAAAGTAAGAAAAAAAGTCAGTCTGGTTGGTGGCGCTGAGGGTTGAGGTGCTGGACACCACACCTCACGCTCTTTGAGGACTGCTCTCCCTTCCTGGGGAAGGATTTGAGGGCTGTGCCGCTCAAAGTGTGGCTCCTGGTGGCAAGCAACGGAACAACTGGGCGCAAGCGTATGCTGTGTGCAGCGCCGCAGGCGCTCAAAGGCCAGCACCATGGACACCACTGCACATCCGCGTTTGCAGGAAACTTATGGAGGAAAACCCTGGAGACCGGGGAGGCGACAAGGACTCCAGGGGTTTAGTCCCACATCCCCAACACGGACTCTCCCAGCGGTCCTTGATCCACCCACAGGGCCAGACCCTCTAATAACAGAAAGAGTCACCAGGAAGGAGAGGCAGGCCCTCGGGATTCCTTGGGGACCAGGGGAAGTCATGGTGGGGAGTAGAGGGCAGACCGAGGTCTTGGCTTTGTGCCTTACTACGTCCTAGGGCATGGGGTTGTGGCAGCACAACCAACACCCCAGTATCTCTTACTGCTTACACACCATTGTATTCAAGACTGTCCTTTTCCATCTTTCTTGTAAGATGTGTCTGTTTTTTCAACTGGGCTCTGTATAGGCATTTATTTTGCTTTAAAATAACTAATATCTTTTTGAGTTAACACTGTTTGCTTCCCAAGCTTCAGTAGCACTCTTAGTTGTTTTGGAACTCCAGCTGTTTGCCATCACCATTCTGGGGATAAATGTGATTATCACAGCACGAATCACTACATACTGTATGTGGTTCATGTATCATTTAAATGGGTGTCTCATATCTGACGCCTTTTATATAGTCCAGTCGATATTTCATACATAGTAGAAGCTATTTAATCGGGACACAGATAATCGGGATGTCCCAATCGTCCTGTCAGGAACCAATTAAGTGCTCGACAATATTAATGGAGAGCCTTGCCTGTTAATTGGGACGGGTCTTCTAGTTAATTGGGATGACTGAATTCCACATTTAGTCCCACACTTAGCTGAATAGCTACTTGAGTAGGTGATAATTGTCTCCCCCCATCTTCCATGCGCATATGTTGCTAATTGTTAACTTCCTGTCCCAAGTCAGCCTAAATACCCCCCCGCCCAAAACACACTTCTCAACTCACCCACCAGCACATGATCCGTCAGACTCTCTGGTTGCCAGTTTGCTACCAAGTCCTCACCACTCACTAGACTGAGCTCCTTAAGTTAAAAAAAAAAAAATTGCTAGCTCTGTGGCACCAAGTGAAGGTGTTTGCTTGGCACGTTAGTGACCCAGGTTTGCACCCAGAGCCTGGGTACCAGGAGCAGAGACCAGCAGAGAGGGTATATTAGCGTCTATTCAGATGCTTCCCTCCCGGGGGTGGGAGGACCTCTGGCACCTGGTTGGTGGTTTGGAAGATGTACTAGGTGGCGTGCTGCCTCGACATGCCGACGTACATCCCCAAACCAGGTTGCTACTAGTGCAACAAGGTGCAACTGGCTTCTGTCTCAGCCGGACTTCTCCTCCCTGGGGAACACTGATGCATAGAGGGCGTCATCCGTGGTTCCGTTGCCTGGGACAGTTTGGACCTGAAGAGCGGACTGGGAATACTTTAACTATGCCTTTCCATATATTACCGGCTGTCCAGCTGGAACTATCTGCTGTGACTGTTGGAAGAACTTTGTGTGGTGGCTGGCGGCTGTCCGGGATCACTGGTAATCTTTCTGTCTGTCCCAGTATTTTCTATATCTCCTGGAGCTGATGAGAGAAGCTCTGGGCTGGGAATCAGGGGAACTTCCTCAGGCGGACTATACAGGCTCAGTTCCTAGGTAACCTGCCCAGTAGAGATGAGGGGCAGTGAGTGGGCCCTTGGCCTCATGATAATTTCTGGGCTGGAACAGTCTTTTCATCAAGTGACTAGCTGCACAAATTCTGTGACGTTTAGCCCTGTCTAGTAGGGCAGTGTTTTAACTCAAAGTCCTGCAGACTGCTCTCCTGGGAAGCTGGGAAGCTTTCTTCTTTGTTCTTTTTGCTCTTATTTGTGGGGGTATTTGGGGTTGGGGGGTTAAAGTTTTATAATTGTTTAGAAATATAGTGTGTGAATGTTTTAGGTTTTTTTTGTATTAGTTGTGTGGTTGATTGTATGGTTGGTAGCTGTTAATTGTTTATTGGGGCTATCTGGTTAGGATAGTATGTGTCTAGGGAAATTGGAGGGGTCTGAGGTAGCCTAGGATTGTGTACGAGGCGTCCCAGCTTTTTGATCTGCGGCCCTTTACTGACCTCCCAGTTTCCATCACTACAGCTCGTTGCTGTAGGGCGGTCGGAATTAATAGGTCTCACATTGATCGGCCATGGCAGGGCACCTCAAGCACCTTGGGTGGGGGTAGCATTGAGGCTATTGGGTGCAGAAGGCACCCTAGGTATCAATGGGTCTGAGGGAGAGGCCAGACGTATTTGGTTCCCATCCTCAGAGCTCCCACCAGATCGAATGAGCTAGTAATCAGAAGGGCTACACTATTCACCAATCCCCTGAGGGCAGTGCTTTGTAATGCCAGATCGATCAGAAGCAAGACCGCAATTACAGCAGACTTGGCTTCTTCGGTCGATCTGGCATGCACTACCAAGACCTGGGTGGGTGACGATTCTGGTATGGTTCTAGAGGCCGCTGTCCTCTCTGGGTACTCAGTGGCGCACTGCCCCAGAGTGGAGCGCAGGGGCGGAGGAGTAGCCATCTGTTTTAGATCTGAGCTTGGCTTCACTGTGCACCAGGTGAAAAGACTGGGTTCTTTTGAATGTGTGGCCATACGTGGAGGTCCAAGAGCAGGCTGCAGGGTTCTCTTAATTTACGGCCGCCCCTCCCCCCGCGGCGGTGGCAGAATTCCTGCAGGAGGGAGCTGACTTCATCATCGGTGAGACGTTGGAATCCCCCAGATGCTTAGTTCTGGGGGATTTCAACGTCTGAGCTACGACGATGAATCTTCTAGGCTAGGTTATAATCTCCTCCAGACAATGTCATCTCTGGGCCTGTCGCAAGAAGCTTCTTCCATGACCCACAGGGACGGCCACATGTTGGACCTGGTCTTCTCACTTGGGCTTGAGATTAGTAATCTCAAGACTGATCGGGTCATTTGGTCCGATCATTGCAAGGTGGAGTTCTCGTTCGGGGCCCCCCTGAGAGCTCTCCCCCTGCTGAGATGGTGAGTTACTGCACTTTGAGGTGTTTGACCCCAGCAGGATTTCTGGCAGTAGCAGAACTATCTAATGTGAGTAGTGCATGTGTAAGGGGTACAGGCAGGTGGTCATCATCTATAACAGGCAATGTCGGCTGCCTCGACTGTCTCGGGTGACCGTTCAGGTATCGACCTTAAAATCTTCTCACTTGAGGACCCCATGGTTTGATGGGGAGCTCAAGGCGATGAAGATTTTGGTTTGGAAGTTAGAGTGCTGCTTGTGGAGGTCTGGGCTGCAAGTGGACAGACTGGCCCTGCGCTCCCATTATTGTGAGTATCAGGGGGCAATCATCTGTAAGAAGGCAGAGTTCCTGTCCAGGAAGATTACAGCCGGGAAGAATTGACAAACAGTGCTCTTTTCGGACTGTGGACAGGCTACTAAACTCAGCCTGTCTACAGCTGAAAAAAGCCTTTTCTGATACTTAATGTGAAGAGTTTGATCGATTCTTCTCGGACAGGGTGTCCTCCATTAGGCAGGGTGTTCCACAAGTGAGCCACATTGTGGCCAACAGTGATCACCTTCAGCATCCGGACAGCACTCCACCTAATTGGGGGGAGTTTAAACCAGTGGAGGTGGCTGAGGTCACTGAGGTTGCCCTTGGGCTGAAGCTCACTTATTGTGAACTGGACCCAGTACCAATGCGTTTCTTGATGGGATGTGTTGACACCGTTTGCCCGGTGTGCGCCTTGATAGTCCAGTGTTCTATCTCAGAGGGAGTCTTCCCAGATGCCTTGAAGGAGGCACTGATTAGACCTCTGCTGAAGAAACCATAATTTGACCCTGATGTCAAGTCGAATTACCATCCAGTCTCCAATCTCCCATTTTTAGGGAAGGTTGTTGAGAAGGTGGTGGCGCGGCAGCCTGAGGAGCACCTCCTGGCCTCTGAATCAATCAATCAAAATCTTTATTTTGCAGGTGGAACATCATTGAGACAAGCTCATTTACAAGATGGACCTGGGGCAAAACAATTGCCAACAGGATTAAGACAAAACAGATTGAGTGAACGTACACAACAATTACATAGTAATAATAACATATAACCATCACGTGTAACAAGATACTTCCACCAGAACATAGCAATAGGTCCAAAAGGGAGGTAGTGCCATTTAAATACAATTACACAGATACAGATATATGGACATAAGGTAATGAGCTAAAGTTTATACAGTAAACATTATTGGAGGAGTCATAGTGAGCAAGAGTGTCAGTTCCTAGTCCAGAATTTAAAGCAGTAACAAATCATGATGTTAAGACCTTGACTAGAAGCAATGATCTCTATGAGCCCCTCCAGTCTGGGTTTCACGCGAGGCACAGCATGGAAACTGAATTAGTTCAGGTGCGCAATGACTTCCTCAGGGCTCGAGATAGAGGAGAGGGGACAATTCTCGTTTTCCTCTACCTCTCTTCAGCTTTTGACACAGCAGACCATTGTGTGTTGCTCGAATGCCTGAGGGAATTTTGTAGACTCGCAGGCACTGTCATCCGCTGGTCTGAGTCCTATCTCATGAATAGGAGGCAATGGGTAGTGATGGGGAATTTCTCCTCCTCCTCCCCTAGCCTCCTGTCGTGCAGAGCACCTCAGGGTTCAGTCTTGTCACCAATGCTGTTTGCCGTGTACATGCTGCCCCTGGAAGAGCTCATTAGGAAATATAATTTGGATTTTCATTGCTATGCTGATGATACCCAACTGTATCTTTCCTTTGCCCCCGGAACATCCAATGTGGTGGAAGTGCTTAACAACTGCCTTTGCCGAGATCAATGACTGGATGACCTCCAGCTGGTAGCGACTGAATCCTGATAAGACGGAGGTACTGGTGGTGGAGTCGAACAGAGGGCGTGATAGGATGGCCTCTGGCGCACCAACAGGATTGTTCCTGGGGTCTGTGCCATTGAAGGCCTCCTCTAGGGTGTGTAATCTTGGTGTGACCTTTCACAGCGTATTGACATTTGAGGCACAGGTGTCGTCCGTTGTCTGGACCAGCTTTTACCATCTTAGGAATATCGCCAGGATCAAGCCCCTAGTTCTACCCATGGATCGCCCCACCTTGGTGCATGCCTTCATGAAGTCTAGGCTCGATTACTGTAATGCGCTCTACCTCGGGGTCTCAGGAGGTACTCTCTGCCAGCTACAGCTAGTGCAGAACGCAGCTGCCAGGCTGTTGATGGGGCAGTCGAAATACTGCCACATCACCCCAGTGCTGCATGAACTGCACCGGCTGCCGGTCAGGTGGCGGATCCTCTTTGAGGTGGGTTTGCGCACCTTTAAAAGGCCCTAAATGGGCTGGGCCCTGGAAACTTGTCAGACCACCTTATATCCGTTATCTCAGTCCACTCCCTCCATTCTTCCTCTAGGGGCCTCCTTGCGATTCCCAGGACTAGGCCAAAAACGATTGGCAACAGTGCATTTAGTGTCGCCGGCCCCATCCTGTGGAATTCGCTTCCTCCAACTGTAAGGGAGGCCCCTTCAGTTGAAGTATTCAAGGTCCGCCTGAAGGAGATGGTGGCTGGGCTGCCGGGGAGGGTAAAGAGTATAAAAAAAATTTTTTTTTTTTAATTACTCTCACTCATTACTGAAGCTAAAGTCAAAAGTGACATGGAGAGTGTAGTGATTGATCACAGGGAACTTAGCTCCTGAAGATAAAAAATAAGGCACTGTACAGTGTAGTGTTTCTACACTGACTCGCCAAAGTGACAAAACAGAGACGAAACACAAAGAGTGTAGTTTATACACCGAAGGTGAAGCTGAAAGTGACACGGAGGGTGTAGCTGATCACAGGAATTGGGGAGTCAAGCTGTTCAAGGGCTGGAGCAGAAGCTTATAAAGCTATACAGTGTATATAGAAAACAGCTGCTTGTGATAACTGGGACAGCCACTTAATCAGGACAAAAAGCCTGCCACTGGTGTGTCCCAATTCAATGGCTTCTACTGTAGTTTCCATAGTTCTCTTCTCTGAATTCTGTACTGCGGAGAACATCTGAATAAAAACAGGATTTTTTTTCCCCTCTGAGTTAATGTGCTGCAACTGTTTATTCCCCAATTGATGTCCTTATCGTCTGCTTGTGACATCACCATAAGTTGCCATGGAAATGGTAATGGTAGTATTAAGAGAATTATGACCTGGGGGGGGGGGACAGAAAGAGCAGATGAACTATTTATTATTTAGTTTGTTAATTTAAAACTTGGTGACCAGGAAAGGCACAGTGAGTCAAGGGGCAAAACAAAAAAATAAAGAAAGGAGCAGTATGCAGAGCCCAGTCAGCTTTCAATACTGCTTGAGTTTTTAAAATAAATAAAAAAATTAACAACCTTAATAAACAAAATCCTATTATTTTATTCTCCTACAAGGCCCAGTAAGCCTCTTTGCATTATATGTTTTTAGAGGCATGTGAAGGTCCACTCACAGTGGACACCTGCTGAGCATTCCCTAGTACTACACCCTCATAGTTCCAACCAGGTGGCAGTCCAGCTAGAGACGGACTGGGTGGGGGAGATGTTGCAGAAGTTGGCATGAGGATGCATGTAGTGTGCCTGCATGCCTGGACAACCTTGCATGCAATGTCCCAGGGGCACTTACAGGAGAAAGACATGACTCCAGCCACTTTGGCATCAGTGTCCCTTGCTATATCTAGGGTCCCCACATCACCAGCTGCAGCTCCTGCCTGACAAGACCAGAATGTCCTGGGGCATCCCCACCCTGACCCCACCTGGGAACAAAGCCAAGGCTCGAAGGAGGTAAGTGGTCACAACTGGGAAGTAGGAGGGGATTGGGAGGTGCCTGGAGGTCCCGAGGACAAGCACAGGGGTGGGATAGAATGATGGGATAAATAGAAAGTAAAAATAAAATAAAAATACAAGCAGTTTACATTTGCAATTGGCAACTGTCTCCAGAATAGTAAGCTTATGTTTTTATAAACAGTATTTTGAATATTTCTTCCCAGGAAAGAAAGGCTTTACAAAAAATGACCTGAAATCATCCAAGCAGACCACTAAAGCAGTATGTAAGGCTAGAGGAATGTTGGGGTGTATTAGTAGGGGTGTCACAAGTCGTTAGAGGGAGGTAATAATCCCTCTTTACAAGAGACTGGTTAGGCCCCATCTGGAGTACTGCATGCAGTACTGGAGGCCGTACCTGCACAAGAACATTAACAAAATGGAGGCAGTCCAGAGAAGGGCAACCAAAATGGTGCAGGGACTGCATCAGAAAACATATGAGGACAAATTAACGGAGCTCAATATGTATACCCTAGAGCAAAGGAAGGAGAGAGATGATATGATCGAAACATTCAAACATCTTAAGGGCATTAACAAGGTGAAAGAGTTTAACATGTTTCAATGTAAGAAAAATAGCAGGACAAGAGGACACAGCATGAGATTAGAGGGAGGTCGATTAAGGGGTAATGTGAGGAAGTTCTTTTTCACAGAAAGGGTGGTGGATGCATGGAACGGCCTACCTCAGGAAGTGGTGGATATCAATACAGTGCAGGGCTTCAAACAGGCATGGGATAGGCATAAGGGAGCTATACCGATGAGTATGAATAGATAGGCCATTGACAGAGTAAAGGCCTATGGCACATTCATAAGGTAGAAAAAAATGGGCAGACTGGATTGGCCTTGCAGTCCTCATCTGCTGTCAACTTCTATGTTTCTGAAATCATTAGTATGGCACAGTTATTCATCCCTACTTATGAAATGTGTATGTGGGGGAGGGGTGGAGATAGACATGATGGACTTAGAGTCTCTTTTGAACTTAAATTACTACGTTTCTATTTTCATTTCTGTTCATTTTCATTTGTATTTCAAGGGGGGAAAAAGCCATTCCTCGAAACCCTCATTAACAATGCTTCCCCAAGCACTGAAGTTAGAACACAAAACAATTATTCAAAAGTGCTTTAAGAGGAAGAAATTGCATTTATATTGTTAATCTTATACAGAATCTGTGTCATTCCACAGTTATGTATAATGCTTACTTATCTATTTGTATTAATTGTATTTAATTGTACTTGTATGTATTGTTCTTTGTGTACCTCTGTTCAACCCCCCACCCGCGGACACATCTGAAAATGAGTTGTTATCAGCTCAGTATGTCTTTCTTGGTAAAAATTTTGAGATAAATGAATAAATAACATATATAGCACATTTCTTTTTTCCTTACAGGTTTTTATCTTGGGTGTGGCCGGGACAGGCAAGGCTCCCATCCATTCTGTTCCACCACCCCCCACCCCCCACTACTCCAGGACTTACTGACTGGTGCATCTTCCTCCATGGCTCCCCTCACATGGTAGGGTTAGGAATCTGGAGGGCTTCTCTCCCAGCCCTGAGTCCAAGTATCCAGTTCCTGGCTGTTGGCGTCCTGGTGGTGAGGCGGATAAGGGATAGCATACCTCTCAACCTCCTGCCTCATAAAACAGGGACAAGGCTTAAAAAAATCAGGGACAAAGGACCAAAATCAGGGACACATCTTCAAAACTGATGCTATCCACCCAGAAAGGTGGCAGAATAAGGGGCTTAGTGTAAAATGCATTTTCTAAGGAACAAGAAGTCTGTAGCTTTAATGTTTGACATTATTTTGTGCTTACAACCCCCCACTATTTGGTCATGGAAACACAATTTTTAGGAGGGACAGAGTAAATTTGTGAGGCAAAATTAGGGACATCCCTGAAAATCAGGGACAGTTGAGAGGTATGAGGGATAGGCAGGTAGGGCTTCATGAACACCAGTCCCGCTGCCATTTACCTTCGTTTGTCTCCCAGTCCACGTTACTGAGACGTGCATATCGATGTGCGCACGTGCACACCACAGAGTCTCCAGTAACTCCTACTGCCTGCTTTCTCCCAACCTGCACTAGCACCAGGCCTCCACCTGGTGGCAGTCGTTCAGTGGAGCCAACAGTCCACCCACCACAGGAGTGGAGAGCAGTCCCCGGGACGCCCGATCCTCTCTCTCCCTCCTGGCTGACCCTCGGCATCCCATGTGAGCATGGGTCACTGGCATGGAGTGAGTTGTGGAGTCTAGTGCTTCAACCCATATTGTCACCAGGCCGGCCTTATATAGCAGTCTTCATACGTCCAGTACCCCAAAGTGCTTTATAATTAATGAAAGACTAGCACTGAAGTGACTATGAATGTCTAGTGGCAGCTACTCTGCTCATCAGCATCAACACAGCCGTGGACAATTACCTGATCCAGCTTTATGGGAATGGGAATGTTGGCTAGGACACCTGGGAAAACCAATGTTAGGTAAAACTATATATTGTAAATATCCTTTTTATTAAAATTGTCCAACATAAATACATACATGTCATCAGGTCATCACATAATTCATGTTTTACAGATAACAGCATACATATCAACATATGGACAGTACTGGACAGCATCAATTCACCTGTATTATTTACATTTCCCTTTAATTCATTATGCAGCATTATATGGTATTCTGCTAGCCTGCATCTTGTCCCACCCATCTCCCGCTCCAAGCAGTCATTAATTCACCTTTATCTTATAGCAGTCTATCGTGTTCAGTCTGGTTAGATTGGGGGAATAGTAGACTTCTCCTGGTCAACCCCACCTACTTGATTGCCTATTCAGTGGATTAAGGGTACTGGAGTGTACTTGCCCAAACCAGGCAGCTCCTGGGACTAGGTGAGACCCCCACGGAGGATCCCTTGCCCTCAGGGTATAAAAGTAGTATCCTTTAGCATATAATAAATCTGCCATCGGGCCCACCTTGTAGTGAACTTCTCCTCCTGTTCATTCAAATTATGCGTATTTTTTTCCATACTATAGATCTGCCTAGGAATGTCCCACCAGCTTTGTACTGTAGGGACATTAGTAGTAAGCCAGAGTTTCGTAATAGCTTTTTTTGCAGCCGTTATGAGCAGGAGGAGAATATATCTCGTATTCGGGCCTCTTAATGTTTTAGGAATGTTAAAGAAGGGGAACATCTGCATAGTTAGCTTAAATTGGTTGGGGGGGGTCAAATATCTCCTGCAGGTGCCTCTGTAGGTCCACCAAAAAGGGTTTAAGGGATGGGCATGTCCATAAAATATGAGCATGGTTCGCTCTAGTCTCACCACATGCGCGCCAACAATTCGCAGAATTAGTGGGTTATAGTGGCTAGTGATTAGGGGGGTTCTGAAGAATCTTATTAGATTCTTCCAGGCATATTCATGCCACTGGTGTGAGCCAGTTACCCACATGGCATACCAACATGCCCTCTGCCATTTGTCCCATGTGAAGGTACCACCTGTTTCCTGGTCCCATTGCTGACGGATGTGTTTGGTTCGGGACTCCCCCTGGGAGTTCAGCAGTTGATAATAAAAGGATATTAGGTGGTCTTGTTTTAGTGTAGTGTTGAGATGGATCTGGCCACGTATCAAGGGTGGGCATAGCTCTGGTTCCCATAACGCCCCTGGTAAGCTTTCAATATAATGCCTAAGCTGTAAGTAGTGGTAAAAATCTCGGTGTGGTATGGGAAATTTCTTCTGAATCTCTGCAAAAGACCAAATCTTCCCCTGCGTCATCACCTGTGTAATGTATCTAAGGCCATAGCTCTCCCAGTTCAGAAAGCCACTATCTAGTTCATTTGGTAAAAAGTCACTTAGAACTGAGATGGATCAGATAAGGGGTTGAAAGAGTGTCAGTTGCTGATCTCTCTTGATGATTTGCCAGTTTTTATCTTGGAGCGTAAGCAATGGGCCTAGATTTTGAACCCTGACCAGGTCTAGTGTCTGGTGGTATAGGTTTTGAAAGTAGGGATCGTCACCTATCTGGGTTCTTTCTATCTCCAGCCAATGCGAGTTAGATATAATATTTTGCCAGGCCATTACATGTGTTAGTGTTGCTGTCTGCTGATATAATTGCAGATCCGGGAGTGCCAACCTTCCCTTCTGCCTCGGAAGGGTCAGGATTTGTAGGCGCACCCGAGGCCTCCGATTTATCCATATGAAGTTGGATATCATGCGATCCCAACCTTGAAATGTTTTTAAAGGGACACATATAGGGATACTGTGAAATAGATGCAATGCTCTTGGGAGTATCACCATCCTTATCAAGTCTATTCTCCTAGTCATGCTTAAGGGTAAGGTGGCCCATGAGTTCAGGTCTGTTTTTAATTGTGTCGTGAATGGGGCATAGTTGCATTTGTAGCTACCTGCATGACTGTGTGACAGCCACACCCCCAAATATTTTAGTTTATGCAAATTCCATCTTTCTGGGATGATACTTTGAGTTTGGAGGGAAGGGGTATAATTGTGAGACTTTCTGTTTTGTTTAAGATTAATCTAAATCCTGCTACCAGAATGAAATCTCCCAGTATTTTCCCCTTCTGTTGAGAGAGATCTCTCTGGCTGCCGGAGGTATAGCAGGATGTCATCCACATATAATGCTATCCGGTGTTCTACGTCCCCTATATTAACACCTACCAAATTCTGGGATTCACGTATTTGCTGCACCAGGGGCTCAATAAATATTGCAAATAGCAGAGGGGATATTGGGCATCCCTGTCTAGTACCTCTCTGAAGAGAAAAATATTTTGTATGGTGCCCGTCTACTTTCACACATGTTGGGGGTACAGTATAACTATTCCAAAGTACTGTAATGAGGGATGGGGAGAAGTCAAATATTTGTAGTGCTAGATATATAAAAAAGGCCAAGCAACCCTGTCAAATGCCTTTTTCGGCTTCTAGGCTCATTAGTACTGAGGGGATCTTAGATGTCTGCATATGGTGAATTAGGTGTAGGGTGCGCCTTATGTTATCTGTAGTGGAACGGGATTTCACAAATCCTGTTTGATCTTTATGTATTAGTTGAGGGAGTAATAGATCAATTCGGTGTGCCAAGATACTCAAACATTTTATAATCTTAATTAAGTACCGATATGGGCCTATATCATTCACAGCTGCCTGCCCTTGAACGGGGCTGCTTCAGCTCCCCCACGGTCGGCCGGCACCCAGACAGCCACCGACCGAGACTAGGACACCCGCCTGCAGCTCCTTGGAGGCTGCCTGCCCTTGAACGGGGCTGCTTCAGCTCCCCCACGGTTGGCCGGCACCCAGACAGCCACCGGCCGAGACTAGGACACCCGCCTGCAGCTCCTTGGAAGGTACGGCAACAGGCGCTTCCAGCAAACCCGCTCTGATTGGCCAGGACTTTTCCCCTGCTATGCCACCTGCTTTGTCACTTTTTACAAATAGATTTTAGATGGAACTACGCACATTTCAAGTGTGTAATAGGAGGTTTTTTTTTTTTTTTTTTAAGTGGCTAGTTTTCCATTAGCAGGTTATACAGACCTGCCACTAGAGGGATTCTTGTTCTTTCATTTAGAAGAAAAAAAAGTCTACCCTCTGAAAGACACAGTTTCTTTACTTGCTATATACCTTCCTTCCTTCCCACCCTCGAGATCCTCTCGAACCGGGTAAGATTTCCCTGAACCCCGAATCATACTTTAATCATGCGCCTCCACCGTTCTCTACCCCCTATTCAATTTCTTCTTGCCTGTCTTCCTCCCCTACTGCATTCCCCAAAAGCCTGCTTTCCCTCCCTCCCCCACAGCTTCCACATTCCTACATCCTTCCTCCACATAGGCACGCTGCACACTGGTCACTGCCCCTTGCCCATGGTCCATCCTACCACCATGAAACTGTCCTACACCCACACTGGTCCTAGCCCTCCACTCTGGTCCCCCCTGTCTATGCTTACCCTCATCCACTATTGTCGATGCTCGGCAACTTCCCAAGATGCCAGCAGGCGAAAACATTCCCTTAAAGAAATACACCACAGCTCCTTGAGGCTAGTCCTCCTCCTTCTCCTAATGCTGTCAGGCAACGTGCACCCAAACCCTGGCCCATTCTGCTCTAAAGCCACTAATCTGAGCAAGCCTTCGGGTGCTCTCTCATTCATATCAATCAACATCTGCAGCCTCCTTCCTAAAATGGATGCCCTACAGGCCTTCACCAGCCAACACTGCCCTGACATCCTGGCAGTTGTCGAAACCTGGCTCACGCCATCAGTACCGGACCATGCAATCAGCCTTCCTGGCTACAACGTCTTTAGGCTGGATCGCCTCTCCAAAAGAGCCGGGGGCTGCGCTCTCTACCTAAAAGACTCCATACAAGGCAACACATCATTACCTCAATCCAACCCACAACTGCTCAGATACTGCCAGTGAGAATCCTCCTCGGTGCCCAAAACAAAACCTTCACTGTTGCCACCATCTACATCCCTCCCAAAGAACAGGGAACTGGTCTAACAGCTGTTCTTGACTTTGTAAAGTCACTCCCACCAGACACCGAATCCATCCTCCAGGCGACTTCAACATCAACTGGCCTGTGGCGATGCTGGTGCACACAGGGATACCATTGCTGCGGTGAACCTCACACAAATGGTTGACTCACCAACCAGGAAAAATTACAGGACCGGCACCAGCACATTCTTGGACTGGATCCTTACCAGTCACCCATCACGGATATCTAACACTAATGTCCTCCCTGACTCTCTCAGCGATCACTCCCCTGTTAGCTGCACCTGGTCAAATAAATTCATCAAACAACCACCAAAAATAATCACCAGCAGGGTTCTACCCGGTGGTCACCTTCCTCGACTCAAATCCCACCTCCTCCACCAAGACTGGTCCCCTATCTACAATGCAACCAACATAAACACTGCCCTTGACCACTTCATAAACATCTTCACTGTGGCCTGTGACAAGTATGCTCCTATTAAGAAACGCAAAGTCAAATCACTGAGTAACCCTTGGCTCACAGGTGACCTCTTCAGGATGCTAAAACAAGAGACCACCTATGGGAGCTGGCCAGAAACTCTGGAAAGCAAGACGACATCCAAAACTACAAACGTGCTCACAATGACTGCAACAAAACCATCCGGCAAATGAAGTCCGCCTACTATAAGCATGCCCTCACAAACTCCTGGGGCAATGGTCGGGAATTCTGGAAGAATATAAAGGAACTCACTGGGAATCCACCCAAAACCCCCCCATCAATACTCAACATCAACGGAACCACAACCCTCAACCCAAAAACCATTGCGGATACCTTTAACGAAGCCTTTACCGACCTCAGCGCTGTCCTACCTCAGGACTACTTCAAAGATGGTGTAGCCCCCCTGTCTGCAATGAACACACTCCCACCAGCTCCCCCTGCTTCTACTTCAAAGCAGTCAAGGCTCACCAAGTCATGAAGTATGTTACCATAGCCCTGGTAAATCAAGATTCAGTAATGACTCCTCGATCTCAAAATCCTGTCTCTCACACTTGATGAAGTGCTTAGTCCTCTGACCAGAATTTTCAACCTCTCCCTCAGCCTTAGCCAGTTCCCGGACAGATGGAAATCTGCCACTGTCACCCCAGTCCATAAAAGTGGTGACAAAACTGCCCACGATAACTACAGACCTATCTCCCTACTACCCCCACTCTCCGAGGCACTAGAACGCATCGTCTCGGACCAGCTCACAGAATACCTGGATACATACAACATCCTGTGCAAGCAACAACACGGGTTCCGCAAAGGTCACAGCACCTCCACAGCCCTACTTGAATTCACTGGCGCAATCCACAATGCACTTGATTCCGGTGAACTACTAGGCTCAATCTACATTGACTTAACTAAAGCCTTCAACACCGTCAATCACCGCCTCCTACTTGTCCAGCTTCAGAACACTGGGCTGTCAACTGACACCACTGGCTGGTTAAAGAGCTACCTTGAAGAACGGTCCCAAACAGTAAGAATCGCTGATACACTCTTGGACCCTAGACCGGTCCGCTCGGGAGTCCCCCAGGGCTCCATTCTGGGACCCTTCCTCTTCAGCCTATTCTTAAACTCACTACCGGACAGCTGCCCAGAACAAATAATTCTCTACGCCGACGATGCTGTGATCCTCCCCTTGGACCCTGATCCAAACCAATTACAAAATAAACTTCAGCGGGCCTTCTCTTCCCTCAATCCTGGTTCCTAAATCATAAACTGCTTCTCAAGCAGAAAAATAACAAGTCTATGGTCTTTTGCAGCCCCCACAACAAAAACAAACTCCACCACCTCTCCATTGCAACCGAACAAGGAGCCATCCTAGAGCTAACACAATCGTTCAAGTACCTTGGCATCACCCTTGATCCCCACCTCTCATACGCTGTCCATATTAGCAATGTGGCAAAGTCTGCCAATGCGAGGTTAGGCATATTATTCCGGCACAGGAAACACCTAACCCCAGAAGCACTGTCAGTGGCCGTCCAAAGCTCCATTGTCAGCATCATAGACTATGGTTTTATCATATATGGGTCTGCAACTACCACTGCTCTCTCAAGCGTGATCGCAACCTCCTGAATAAGGCCTGTCGTCTCAACACTGACTCACATTGCCATACCGACACATGTGACCTTTATTCCCCAATCTGGATGGCTTCAACTGGACAAAGCATAAAATACCAAAACCTGCATCACGTGCCAAGAAAATCATAATGAGACTTGCCCCACCTGATGTCTGTGCCCTCCTTAGCCTAGACATAGGAATGTCACTACAAGGAGATCCAATTCCATCTACTACATATCCCACGATGTCGCAGACCCAGGACAAAGATCATTTGCCTATCGGGCATCCAACTGGCTCAACTCTCTTGGCAGCGACATAGTGACCGCCTCACACTCAGCCTTTTCAAGTCCAAGCTGCGCCTCACTGCTTGTATCCTGCGATTGCCATCTTAACATTCCACTGTTCCAGCTGCACATGCCCCAGCACCCAGCACTTACAATCGTCCTTGCACTCCTAACACCTTACCTGGCATATTCCTCAACAAGGCCCCCTGGCTGCACTGTCTCCCACCCCGCCCACCTCCCCTTATCTCCACTCCTGCCCCTGCCCCACCCACCTCCCGTACTCCCCTTACCCCTGCACCTCCTACCCCTCGATCTCCTACCCTCACTTCTCCCCATCGACCCCCCCTCCTCCCTGTGTCTTGCTCATAGCTCAAGTCTTTGTACTGGTTATTACATGTCTGTAAGTCAGTGACTTTATGTTTGTAACTAAAAATGATGACTGTTGCACACGCTGACGTGGAACCTTTGTAAAAGAGCCTTGGCTCAAAGGTATTGTAATCCTATATTGAAATAAATAAAAAACAAACAAAAAAAAACAAAAAACATGGTTGTAAATTTTTATCTGGTTTGGGTATTACTGATATAGTTGCGTATGACCAAGACTGGAGAGGAGGATTGCCCTCCAACACTGAGTTAAACACTTTGAGGAGCATAGGCAGGGTTTTAAATTACTGATTAGCAGTTTTTTTTCTTGGGACAATACTAACTGTACAGAAAGCATTTATATAGGTTTTCTAGACGTGTTATGTTTATTAAACACAGTGCGGCAAGTGCTATGCATTTTCACAATGTTTTAGAACTTTTATGAGCAAAACGCTAATTAATTTTTTAGAGTTAAATAAAACCCTGATAGGAATGATGTGTGTCTTGCTTACTTTATAGAATTCTGAGCCATAGCCATCTGGTCCTGGTGATTTTAAGGATTTGGTGTTGGAGATGGCCTTGAGTATTTCAGCTGCTTCTATTGGGGCAACGAGGCTCTCTCTATGGGGTTCTGTTAGCTGTGGCAGCTTGACTTTCTGCAGATAATCTGATATCTGTTATGGCACTGGGGTGTGCACAGGTATATAAAGTGCGGTATACTATATTGCAAAGGCATCTGCTATGTCCTGTATTTTAGTTAACAGTTGTCCTCCATTTGGATGGCGAAGAGTAGTGACTGTGGCCGCCTTTTTTGTTTTTGGATTTGGTAGACTAGTAGTCGAGTGGCCCGGGGTCCCACTTCGTAGTACCTTTGCCGTAGAAAGGTCAAGGCGATTTCAGTTTGAATATGGGCTAGCCGATCTAAGTCCTGTTTGGTTTGTTTTATCAGTGGCAGTAATGAGGTGTCCCCCTGTTTATGAGCCATTTGTAAAAAATGAAGTGTCTCCTCCAATTTAAGTCTTTCTGCCCTAAGTTGCCTACTCAGCTCCATTGTATATTTTATTAATGTGGCCCCATAGCACCGTTTTAATTGTGTCCCAGTGTTTCTCCGGGAAGAAGCCCGTGGGCGGGTTATCTGCTATAATTTCCGCCATCTTATCTGTGATAAACTCCCGGGAGTTCTTTGATCAGAGGTAGTACGGGTTCAGCCTCCATCTGGTGTTTTTAGGTTGGAGACCCATGTTCCAAATAAATACCAGTGGGGCATGGTCAGAGATAGTAATGTCTCCTATTTGTATGTCTTTCACCTCTGCAATTCTCTCAGGTAAAACTATATAAAAGAAGCTATATGCACTTGTTAAATTCAGAACATCAATTTAAATAACTGCTTCTGAAGAAACATAGAAATCCTGATGGACGATAAAGAGTCATGGTCCATCCCAGACCACCAAGCTTATGCTCTGGGACAGAGTTGGTAGACTATGTTCAGAGAGAAAACAAAACGGCAACATAGTGGTATTTTTTTTTTTATTCAAGTTACCTCTGGATCGCCGCTTCTTCATCTAAAATGATTTACATGACAAAACTCCAAAAGATTTCACATTCTCAAACCTGATTTAAGCTACAACCGCTGTTTAGCAATCCTGAGTTTTGCGTTTCGTTACAAGGAACGTTTAAGAAAACATATATGAAGTATAAAAATCCAGTTCACATGTGGCAGATTTCCACAGGCTAAGAATGTTTTATTCCAAAATGCCTCCATGCATTGACTGCTCGGTCTCTGCCAGTTACAGAGAAAACATTGCGACATCAAGAATTTGGATGTTTCTTTTATATACATCTTATTTTTTTTTTTTTTTTTCCATTTCGATTTTTTCCTCCTCTAGCAGAGCTAGCAGGCAGCACCTCGGAGGGGCTTGTTCTCTGGCACTGAATTTCTGCACCTGACCCTCCCAGCAATCCCTCAAGGGTTACCTCCCGTGACAGGGCTGAGGGCGAGGGTGTCGACTTTGCCCCACCCCCGGAGACCAACATCCAGACTCCAGGGGGCCTGTGTGGGTGCTGCGGGGCCATCATGGAGCCTGCCTGCTCCAGTTTCACATTTTCTCCCCTTCCCCTTGCCACGTTTGCTCGGGTGCATGTGGAGGCGCACACACACACACAGCACTCCATGGCACCCTCCCCAGTCTGGTCACTCCCATCTGCACAACCCTCAGGCCTCCACCTGGGGCAGCCCTGAAGCGGGGGCGACTGAGTTCCCACCCAGGTGAGGGGAGCTGCCGTACGGCTGCTCAATCCATCTCCCAGCCCCCCCCCCTCGCCACTGAACCCCAATGACCCAGGCTCATTCCTGAACGTGGGTCACCGGCGTGGCATGAGGTGTGGCGTCCAGCGCCTCAACCCTCAGCGCCACTGAGCCTACACATTACATTTTTAAGTGTTTGGTATAGTACAGAAAGTATTTCATGAGGTGCAAATATTAATCAATAGCAATAACAAAAGATAGTTTTAACCAGCACACTGCCACTATACCAAACAAAGATGCATAGTTCAACAGGAAAGAGACACGTCTCTAAGTATACAGATCAAACAAAAAATAAAGAAAATATCTAGTAATCTCCAAAGCTAAGCCGGTAACTCCACTAGGGCAAAGGACAACACCAACAGCTGTAGCCCAACTGTAGCACCCATTTCTACCATATGTGCACCTGCTGTAATCCTTTTAGGAAAATGAATGTGAAACGAAAAGGTCATGTTTGTGCCAAGGTGGGAGAATTCTGGATTGTTCTGACCATGAATGCATTAAAAGTACATTTAGGGAAGTAGCACAGATTAGTGATTAGATCACAAGACTCAACCAGCAGCCCCAGGTTTACCTCCCATCACAGCCACTGGCTCACTGGGTGACCTTGAGCAAGTCACAGGGAACATTGCTCTACAACTGGCCACACTGCCGAAAGCACATAAAAAGTTCTTTCAAACAAGATACGGGGATTACATGTAGCTGGAAGTAATGCAGAGATACAGTTTACTAAATCAGCCGAATACTATATGCATTGCCACCCATTTTTGGAGCCTTGTGAGGTCACTGAGGAACAAGCTGTGCCTTACCACATGTCATGAAGCACAGCTTCTTTCTCCATGACATCACAAGGTTCCTACAAATGGTGGCATTGTAGTACAAATATGCAGCAGACTCAGTCGCTATATATCTGGACTGTTACCACCTAGAGGTGAACCTTGGTTTAAACAGAAAAAACAAAAATTCATGGCTTCCAGACTAGCAGGCACACTGTACAGGAACGTTCCCCTTTACTTTTCTTGATATGTGCTTCAATTTCGTACAGCCGTAAACCTGTTAATATATATGTTTTTGTTGTTGTTAGTTTACAATTTACCCAGGATAGCCCTGCTGAGATGCAACATCTCATTTCTAGAGGGGTCCTGCTTCAACCACTTTCTACAGCTGGGTGGACTGCAGCACTAGAAGGCTAAGTGACATGGCCAGCCCAGTGGCGTGGAAAGGCTAAAGGCGCACAGTGCTTTACCTCCTGCCATGCTGACAACCCATGTTTGGGAATGAGCACAGGTTGCTGGGGTCAACCGGGGAGGCTGGGAAAGGATACAGTGGCAACCAGGCAGCTCTCCTCTCTCAAAGTAGGGAGGCTGGCTGTATCGGCTCTTGGCTGCCACCATGTGGAGGCCTGGTGGTAGCCCTCAGGAGGCAGACTAAAGTCAGAAGGAGGGGGGTGGGAGCTGCGGTCACAGGACACATGTGCGCCTCCATGAACATGCGCCCCCAAGTATGACATGGCTAGGGTGAAGAAGGGTGGAAATCCAGGAGGAAAAGGCACAGCAGGGGAGTATGATGCCAGCGTGCCGCACTGCCACCCACCATGTCACCAGGACGACCTGCAGCCTTCCAGAGGCTGAGTTCGAAAAGCATCAGGTGGGGCAGACCCTTCCCTCCTGACCCGCCATAGGGGTGCAATCTGTGGGGGGCTGAGCCACCAGGTAACCTGAGGAGACTGTTGGCGGTGGGGGCGGGGGATGAGGAGGTCCGGTAGAAAGAAGCCTCTGTCGTGGGCCTAGGAGGATAAATACAATATGAAAACAAAATAAATACAAAAAAAAAAAAAAAAGAAAGCTAAGCGACTTGCTCAGGGTCACATAGTGAGTAGCTCTGATGGAGTTTAAACCTGTGGTCTCCTGGTTCCCAAGCTGGTGCAGTAATCACTACACCACACTGTCTCCATATAAGGTGCTACATCTCAGACAGACTATCCTGTGTAAGAACAAAAACAAAGAAAACCCGGGGAAATCCAACAAAATATTTTCTTGCAGTTTAACTTCGATACGGAATGCTTGGCCAGATACTATATCTATTACAACATTTAAAAACAAACTAAATAATTCCTTAAAAGGAAGAATTTTAACCTGGTATGGAGGAAATCAGGACACTGGACTCGTGTACTAACAAGCCCAAGAGAAGACTAAATTCAGCGTAAGAAAAAGAGAAGGTCTGTGCTTCACACTGTAGCATGCAAAGTGTGTACGACCCCTGAAAGAGAAAACGTTGCACTTCTTTTTAGGGATCTGGAAGCATACCTCGCATTCCTCATCAATGCCTCAGTGCAGTGCCCTCTAAAATGGCCACCAAAAGATCAGCTTTGACCACTGGACCTACCTACTCTGGCAGTAACAACAAGACTACTGTACTAAGTAGAGTGGTGATTTGTTCCACTCTGCCTTCGACTACTAAGGGCTGTTGGCTTTTTACAGTAGAATATTACTGTATTTTATGCTTTTTGACAGTGATTAAATTAGGCTTCAAAAAAACAAGACAGTATATCATTACCAGGCAAGCCAATAAATGCAATAATGTCATTCTTGCTTAAAACCAAAAGACACCTCTAGCTGAATACCAAGTACAGAAATGTCTCAGCTCAGCTTGTTGAAAAGTCAGGACAAATAATTTCATTATGCCACAGAGCACCATCGTTTTGATAGACGGATAAACACACTACTAATTAGGACTCTCCAGACATACCATTGGGATTCAGACTTTTTACCTCTGCAAATCCTTGTATTTAAGTAGTGCAGACAAATATTCTAAGCATATTACTGTTAACCTTTCACAGTCAATGACACATAATGGAGGCAACTACAGGAGAAGCTGCTACTTACAGTTGAAGATGCCGGGAGGTGGGTGCTCTGTTACGAGCGGGCAGTTCTCCTCGTCACTGTTATCCCCACAGTCGTTCAGTTGGTTACAGATCAGCGAACCAAGATACAAGCATTTTTCATTGGTGCAGCGGAATTTGCACTCTGTAATGAGAGTTAGATTAAATTAACATTGAGTTACTCTGAGACAAATACTGCAGCAGTCTTAATAAACTCATCAGCTGAACAGAATAGTACACTTCTGCTAACAATTGCCACATGCTGGCTGACTCACATGTGGGAAAGATTTTAGTTAAGTTTTTATGGGTGCCCTCCTTACCTTTTAGAGCTGAAGTAAAAACAGGTTAGTCACCTGAAACAGTAGTTCTAGGAGTGGTACATGATGTTTATCCACACTTTCTGGCAGTATCCTTTCCCTTTAAGACGTAATGTATTGTCTTCAAGCTGGCTCCTCTCACCCACCCGGGTGGTAATTCCCCTAGCTCTGCCCCATGATGACAAATTTTGCCCGCTGGAAGCAAAAACAGTGTGCCACTTGCCTGGGGAGGTCGGGTGTGTCAGTGTGAACTACCATCATATACCACTCCTAGAACTACTGTTATAGGTGAGTAACCTGTTTTCTAGGGATGTGGATAGGATGTTCTAGCCATATTTTCTAGAAGACTCCTAGCAGTTCTCTGGGAGGAGGGGGCAAGGTGCACAAACCCCGATTTAGGGAACACAGATTGGAGAACTGAGGCCCCAAAATCAGCATCCCGGCGTGATTCAAGGTCGATGTGGTAATGGGAAATGAAGGTGTGTGCTGACTTCCAGGTAGCAGCCCAACAGATTTCCTGGATAGGGATGTCCCTGGAAGCAGCCACCGAGGCAGCTGTATGGCCAGTGGAATGAGCCTTTAGCCCCACAGGAGGCTCCTTACCCGCCAACCTATAACAGAGGTCGATGCAGGATACAATCCACCTGCCAATCATCCGCTTAGCTGCCAGGTGCGGCTTGAGCGTAGGTGACAAATAGCTGGCGAACCTCTGCGACTTCCAGCCGTGCGCTCCTTATAATAGGCTAGTGCTCGCTGCAGGTCCTCCATATGGAGCCTGTGCTCGGCTTCCGAGGTGTGGCTGGTGAAGTACACCAGGAGATTGATCATCTGGTTAAGGTGAAAATCAGACACAACCTTTGGGAGGAACTTCGGGTTGGGGTGAAGAACAACCTTGTCCCTGTGGAAGACCAGGTAAGGAGACTCCACTGAAAGCACCTGGAACTCACCAATTTTTCTGGCTGACTGTGACAGGGCAGAAAAGGACCCTGTCCCAGTTGTTATGGAGAAAGTGTTTAAATGCAAGGATCTTTCCTTTTCTGTCTCTTCTCTGTCTGGTTGCACTACCCAATTTTCCTGTGAGACTATGGACTTGATCAACCTAACAGGCTCACAGTTCTTTGCCTTTCACTGTCTCTCAGTTTTCTCCCGTGCATATCTAGACCTGCTGATACAAAATTATGTGCAAATTATTGTACGGAAATGTAAGTGATATTGGGATCCCTTGTGTGTGGAAAATATTTAGCATTACTGTTGAAATGTATATAATTAGAATTTGAGATGACTGCAAAAAGTTGTTGGAAGCTAGAGGTTACCAGAGTTAAATTTTTAAGCCTTTTGCAAAAGCAGTGCAAAAGGGGGCCTCAACTAAAAAAGAACACTGTGTTCTAACAGCTCCTGCCTGATATTCACAAAAAAGGATGCTTGCTAAGGATGGGGGTTGAAAGGACTTATAAGAGCTAAGCTGCAACTGCAAAAAAGAATAATAAGAAAAAAGGACACAGAGACTGAAAGAAAAAACTATTTTGTTTCTCCTCTGTACATACAGTAGTTATACTGAACAAGTTTTTTTTTTTATGTTACAGCTACTGTAAAGAAATATTTTGATGAATTCTACAACTGCTCCTAGTTTTCCTATGCTTCCTGACCTGTACCTCTACAACACTGACATGACAGCCACCAGGAAGGCGGTCTTCCACGACAGGTGTGACATCTCACACCTGTGCATCGATTCGACTGGCTTGCCCATGAGTTTTGTCAATATCAGCAACAAGTCCAAAGGTGGTGGTGATTCACGCACCAGAGGGGAAATGTGGTCAAGACCTTTAAAAAAATGCCAGACCACCTTCTCCTGTGCCACCGACTGCTGGTCCACACCTGGTAAGCAGAGATGACTGCCAGGTGCTCCTTAAGGGTCATCAACCGAAGGACTGACTGGGTGACGGACCAAAGGTAGTCGAGAATGCTAGCCACCGGATAAGATAAGGGGTCCAAACCCTTGCCCTGACATCAAATGGAGAACCTCTTCCATTTGAAAGCATAGCATTGTTGGGTCGATTCCTCCCGAGGAGTCTCGACAATGTTGAGGACATCTTCGAAGAGACTCAGAGTCTGGAACTCAAGCTGCTCAGAAACCAGGCTGTCAGGTGCAGGGACTGAAGGTCCAGGTGGAGAATCTTCCCCTGCATGATTGAGAGCAGGTCTGGGAGTACGGGAAGACGCCTTGGGAGCCTGCTGCTGAGGCTGAGGAGATCGGGGGACCAGAACTGGTGTGGCCAGTCTGAAGCCACCAGGATCACTAGTGCCTTGTCCCTCCTCGCCTTAAGCAACACCTTGTGGATCAAGTGAAACAGAAGGAAGGCATAGAGAAGGCACGGGGTCCTGGGCCTTGAGAAGGCATCCCCTTGCAGCATTCCCTACTGAGGGGGTGTGGGCACAGAACAGCCTCATCAGCTTTGTGTTCTCCGTGGAGGTGAACAGGTTCACGAGAGAGGTTCTTCTCTGGGAGAACAGACTATGTACTACCTCTGGGTGGAGAGACCACTCGTGAGACGCTTTGCCCACATGACTGAGAGCATCTGCCAGCTGGTTAGAGACACCGTCCACATGGATGACTAGGAGATTGGCCTCCATGCTGCGCATAAAGGTCCAAACAAGGACAGCTTCCCTGCACAGAGGACAGGAGTGCGTCCTGCCCTGCTTGTTGAGGTAGTACATGTTCATGGTGTTGCCTGTCTGGACCTGGGCTATCTAACCATGAAGGTGTGGAGCAAAAAAGCTCCAGCAGGTTGATGTGGCACCGAGACTCCTCGGGGGTCCAGAGCCCATGGATTCTGTATTCCCGCAGGTGGACCCCCCAGCCCATGAGAGAGGCATCGGTTGTCAAAATGACTGTCGACCCTGGGCAGACAAACGGGGTACCTTCCTGCAGATGTTCCAGGACTGACCACCACTGGAGGGCGTTCCACATCTGCTGGGTCACAGTGACCAGCTGGTCAAAGTGACCCCTGCGCTGAGACCACTAGCTGGTCAGACCACACTGGTGCAGGCCGCCATGTATCCCAGCAGGCGCAGGAAGTCCCAAGCAGGGCGCAACTGCCCAACCTGAAATGATCGGGCAAAGGAGGAGAGAACCTCCGCCCTGTTCACTGGGAGCCGAGCCCTGGTTCTGCAAGAGTCAAGATCCGCCCCAGTGAAAGAGATTACCTGCAAGGGCACGAGCTCCAACTTGGCCTGACTGACCAGCAGGCCAAGAGAGGCGCAGGTCTGGAGGGCCAGGTCCCTGGACCATTCCACCTCCTACCTGGAGGTACCCACGATAAACTAGTCATCCAGGTAGGGTTATACTTGGACTCCCCAATGCCTCAGGTGGGCTGCCACCACTGTGATGCACTTAGTGAAGATCCTGGGGGCTGAGGACAGGCTGAATGGCACAGCCTGGAACTCATAAAGGGTTCCCTGCGCCATGAAGCAGAGGAACCGCCAGTGTGATGGACGGATCAGGACGTGGAAGAACGCGTCCTGTAGATCCAGTGAGCACAACCACATGTTTTGCTCGAGAGATGGTATGATCTGAGACAGAATGACGATCCTGAAGGTGTACGGCCTGATGGACTTGTTCAGCTTGTGCATATCTAAGATGGGGCACCAGCCACCCCCCCACCCCCGTCTGTTTTGACACCAAGAAATACCTGGAGACAAACCCTGGGTGTTCCGGAGGGTCCGAGACAGAAGCCATGACCTCCTTGCACAGGAGCCGGGCAATGTCATCCCATAGGTCTGACAGGATGTCGATGACACTATGCCCTCTCATGGGGTATGGGCTCAGCAGGGCGGGTTAGCCTCGAACTCCAGATGCAGACCCAGGCAATGTCGTCCCATAGGTCTGACAGGATGCTGACTGACACTATGCCCTCCCATGGGGCGCCGGCTCAGCAGGGCGGGTAAGCCTCGAACTCCAGAGGCAGACTCTGACTGACCACCTCAAGGACCCACCTGTCTGTGGTAATAGCGTACCAGGCAGAAAGGAAGGGGCAGAGCCAGCCCCCCATGGGAGGACCTAGGGGGTTCAGGACAGAAATGGGGGAGGCAGCCCCCCATCTCATCACTGGGCAGGCTTGAAAGCAGAGGAGGGACCGGTGAAGGGGCTACTGGGACCTCTAGTTCCTGACTTCCGGATGACCAAGACCACGGATTTGGGCCAGGGATGCCAACCAAGCCTGTTGCTCTCCAGCCAGGGACTGGGCAGGTTTAGCCACTGGGGCAGAGGTGGGCCAAGAGGGCTTCTTCTTTTGGGGTTTAGAGCCCTTCGGTTCCTTCTGGGCGGAAGTCACAGAGTCCAAGGTGGCACTGAACTTCTCAATCCGGATGAGGTGCCATTACACACCGGGCCCGAACAGGTTGGTACCCAAGAAGGGAACATCTGTCAACTTGTGCTGCATATCGGCCGTGAAGGAGGAGATGCACAGCCAAGCAATGTGGCACATGGCAACTGCCGCGGCCACGGACTGGGCACAGGAATCATCAATGTCAATGGTCGTCTGGACCTGATGTTTCGCAACAGCTTGGCCTTGGTCCCTGACCTGCTTGACTGTAGTCTGTAGATCTGCAGGCAGGTGAGGAAGCACCTCACTCAAGGAATCTAGGAGGGCATGCAAGATGTTGGCCATGAGAAAAGCTGAGCTCACTTGCCGAAGGCAGAGAGAGGAGGCGGCATACACCTTTTTGGCCATATGGTCCAATTTCTTGGACTCTTTATGGGGGGGTTTGTCAACATCCCCCGCATTGCCAGTGCACCTAAACACAGAGCTAGCCACAAGATCTTCGGCCAAAGGGTGTTCAGTGAATCCAGACAGGGAGCCGGTATGGACTGCAAACTTGAGGGCCATCCGGGCTGACTGCACAGGGCAGGAGGCCAGGTGCTGCCACAGTTCCAGGGCAGGACTGAGAACAGCATCCTGGACTGGGAAGGCTTCCACTGGAGAGTCACCCTGGTCAAGGATCTCGGTCAGCAGGTACCATTCCAGATTCTGAACGGGCTCTAGTTGGAGACCCAGCGATTCTGAAATAAGACCGAGAAGGCCCATGAAGGACGTGGGCCCCTTGATCCATTGAGAGGTCCCCCGCAGACTCCACATCCAGCGGTCGAGAGTGTAAGGAAGACCCTTCAGATTCTGAAGAATCGTGGAAGGCCAGTCGACTGCTCGAGTCCCCACTAATCCTGCAAGGGTGGTTCTGGGTGACGGTGTCAGACAGCCAATAGGGTAAATCCTTACCCAGCCGAGCATCCTTGGTTGGAGCGCCGGTCATCGTCTATTTAGGTGGCAGCTCCATCGGAATCAGCGGAGAAGCCGGAGGGGGCCATGCTAGTACTATACGAACCAGCTCCTGCTGAGCCGGGGTCTGCTGCGGCTCTGGTAGTGGCACTCAAGGAAGGGCCATGGTGGCCAGGACTGGCTTAATCTGGGTCAGCCAAAGCTACTGCCACACAAGATCCTCGTAGCACCAACATAACTTGTACCAGTGCCCCTCCTCACCCAACGAGGATGAGGAATAGCAGCACCGCCACTTGCCCAAGCGCCAAGAGCACGAGCATCAAGAGCGACGTAGGCTGCCCGAGTCGAGGCTCTGAAAGCGGGACCGGGACCACGACCTCAAACTGCCGGGTGGACCGGCAGCACATCTCAGAGGGGGCTGGTGAAAGCCAACGCCTCTCCTGGTCCGGGTGCTCCAGGTCGAGAGGGGGCGGAACAGTACCCTGGTCCGTCCCTCCCTGGGAAAGAGGAAGGACCAGAGTCCTAGAAAGGAAGGTATCAACATCCTCGGTGGACAATGGATCGACAGGTTCGAGAAATATCTCGGGGTGTCGACTGGGAGACAAAGGGGTCAGTGGCCAAAGTTGAAGCACCGACCGTAGTCGGCAACTCCAGCGAAGCACTGGAATCAGAGGCTTGAGAGTGCTTTCGATCCCATGACTGACGACAAGCCTGCTTTTTGGTCTCTCTTTCCTGTTTTAGATTTTTTAGATTTAGTGCTTTGTTGGACCCTGCCCATGGGTGGGAAGGGCATGGATCAGTTTCTTAAATGCCCTGGTAAAGGAGGTGACCAAGGAGAGTGGCAAAAAGGCCGAAACCGAGGAGACCTGCTCTGCGGCCTGGGCCACGGCGTCCTCGAATGCCGCAAGCTGTTTAGTGGACCCAGAAGCCGCAGAGACCACCCAACGGGCATCCTTAGATTTTATGGGTGGATCCCGATCATCCAGACGTTCAAGGAGAAGGCGGGCTAAGCGATCCTCCAAAGTGGAAGGATGGAAGGTGTGGCAAAGGCCGCAAGCCTGGGTATCATCTCATGGCCCAGGCAGTATACATATGAGGTGTGTAGATCCGTTCGGGACATTTTTTGCCCACAACCGCATTTCCGGAACCCCAGATCGGATTTTGCATCTTCCATGTTGGCGGCAAGAAGTAAAGCCTGAAGAAAAGATTTTTATTTAAGTTCAAAGGAAATAAATTGCAAAGGGCCTCTTCAACACAAGAGCGGTAAGGAGGGAACCTTCTTCTTCCAGCAGAAAGGAAGATCTGGCATCATGGGGCAGAGCTAGGGGAGTTACCACCTGGGTGGCTGGGAGGAGCCAGCTTGAAGACTTTCCGGCACGTCTTAAGGGAAAGGACACTGCCAGAAAGTGTGGATGGAACATCATAGCCGCGCCCCTAGAACCTGTAATTTTATGGCGATTCCTTTTACCACACATACTTGGGTCCAATTCAGCACTAAGATAAATTACATATTCTGGGCCAATTAAATTAAACAGAGTCCAGTGCTGCCCCTACCCCCACCTTGCTGCTCAAAGTGCCTGCAATTTTTAAAGCAGCAGTGCAACAAAACTGGGCAAATAACGAGACCCTACCTTTTGTTTACAATAAAGATTGCAGGCACCTTCCCGTTTTATCTGGTAGTAAAATTATGTAATTCAGCCAAAATCTGAGTGTTTTATAAATGTTTTAAATGATTTTTTTCCTCAAGAAAAACATGGCTGCCACATCTGGCTTAGAAACACCACTGTAGGCCTAGCAAGGGTTTGGGTTGAGAAAATAACCAAAAATCAAGGTGTGCAGGATAGAAAGCTCCTAGGAAAGTAGATTTGACAGGCATGCTGATATTTTTAGTAACTATAGTGGAGATTGGTTCTACATCACAATGGCGACTGCTGGAAGGCGCATCATTATGGGAGAGGTACATCGCCAAAATCACTTTCAGTGATGTACAACCTGGTACAGGAAAAGGCGCCAGGAACTTAGATTACATGTTAATGTGGGTGCTGCCCCCACACTCACTCCCCACTAAAGGATTCTTAACTTCGGGATGCATGTCGGGTGTGTGTGCAAATTCTGGTAAAAATGCTGGGCCAGGCGCACAAAAATGTAGGCACACCCGGACCCGAACCCCTCGCAGCTTTAGGCTGCCACCCACCCACCATGCTATGGGGCCAGCTCGGCAGCCCCACACCAACCCAACCTTCCCTCCCTTCCACACTTGCTCCCCCAGCGTATACATATAGTGGCGTCCTGTCACTATGTCGCGAAACCTCTATCCTGTCGCCTTCCTCACACCCTCGCTGTGTCCTTTTCTGCACCGCATGTGGGTCGCTGCTTTGGTAGGCGCCTCACTTATGACAGCACACATCACAGGATACTCTGGAGACCAGCTTTTGGACAAACATTTTCCATTGCACTTCTGCTTTCTGTCACACTTACTGTGCTCTCGATTCCTGACATTCATTCGGGTTTTCTTTGTCGCACTTTTCAGCTGAAATGTCACCAAGCTCAGCCATCAAACTCCATGGTAAACTCCCTGGCTGGTTCCTACACTAGCATGCAAGTACCCCACACATTGAGAATTGTAGGTAGTTTGACCAGCAAGGTGGGAGGAAGGGACACTTGACTCATACTGGCCACACATTAGGAGTGCCCTTGAAAACAAGTTAACCTATAAGAAATATAATTACAACTTCACAACTGAGCTGGGCAGGACTTGCACCCTCTTGCACTTGCTTTATATTCTGAATCAGGCCACTGGGTGTCCCATATTTATAAATATTTTTTTAATTTACAATTTATGCACCCCAACTTTCTAACCATGGCTCCTTTCCAGCCATTGTTCAGCCCTGAAGCCTGAGCCTGCACCTCACGGGTCCTGCAGCACACCCTTTGGCCTTCAGGGTGAAACTTAGTCCCTCCAGGAACTCAGAATCAGGTTGCAGGGAGCTGCTTGTGTAAGGCAGACAGGTGGCGTGAGGCCTAGAAATGCCAATGCTTCATCTCATCGGGCTGGAGGTATGTAGAGCGCCACAGGTACACTTAGCATGCTAAGCCCTTGCATCTCTCCCCCCCCCAAAGCTTTCCTTCGCGGACTGACTCCACCTGTTGGCCCCCAGGCGGTGCCCTTGCAGCAGGGATCATGCAAGCTCCACCTCAGTGAGGAGAGCATCTTATGAGATGATCAACCCCCCCCCACCAGCCCTCCAGCGTCCAAGACTTGTTCCTGAACCCAGCTTCACGAGTGGTAATGCTGTCGCTGCGCCCACAGTGCAGCTCTTATATATAAAAGGGCAAAAGCACATAACAGGGTGTGCGTTTGATGGGGAAAAAAAGGACTTCCTCCACTGTAACATAAGGCAAAATACTGCAGGCTGCATTCTCCTCAGCACACACACACAGCGGAGGAATGCTTGTATCTTTTACTTATTCTTCATTGATTGGTTGGGTCACTGGCAACAGGTGCTTTTTTATAGGCATGACCTGGGTACTACAAGTACATATATAAAACAGCAGCATGAAGTATTGACAAAAGACACAGTACCTGATACAGTAATGTGATACAGTGGAAAAATAAATACATCATATGGTACAGTTACATGATACGATTTTGCAAGCTTACACAGTGCAGGAATGGTATTCATGGTACGGTACATATGACAAACGTTATCTCAACAAATACAGATCCCTGTCATGTGTTATCACACTTATGGCCTGGTATTAAAAGTTGTGGCTTACTGTAGAACATTCAGCACCATTCATTCGTGAGTACATAGAAGCATGGAGATGACATGGTTTGTCTAATCAGAGAGCAGCAATTGTATGCCATCTTGAGCCATTTTATATATATAGACAGACACACACACACAGGTTTATAATATATATACATATATATATATATATATATATACACACACACACACACACACACAGGTTTATAAATCATTTTACATTTCAGGGTCCAGAATTTCCTCCTCTGAGGATTAGGATTGCAGGGACAGACTGCTAGTGCGGCCTGTTCGTTGGTTAGCAGTGACCATGCAATTTGAAAAGACTAAAGCACTTGCTTCTTCCCACCCTCCAACCCCACCAACTAACTCTTTGACCATAAGAGAGATTTGCCACTTGAGCCACTGACCCCTCCAGCTTGGTTTGTGACCCAAGCTTTATAGACTGGTAGAGTGAGACATGCTTTACCATCCTTTGCAACGTGCATTATTCTTGGTGTGAGTGCAGGAATTAGACAATGACTGATGCCTCAGCAGCACCCTTGGACACACACAGTAGTTATCATTTCAGTATGCAGTTTGAATATGCATGTGGTATGCTGCTACAGCATGGATCCCAACTTTGACATCCATGTAGCTGTGGTTCACTGATCTGCACTGCAATCAAATGGTCAGAACACAGGCCTGCTAACCAAGAACTCCCAGCTTCAACTCCCACCATAGCCAATGTGTGACCAGGTTTTGGTTTTTTCATCAATGCTTTTTATCATTTTTTTTTTGCATCATCTCTGGTGCGGACTGATTCTTCTGGGATGACCCCCCAACCCGGTCTATCCTGGGCGTATTTCTCCACACCATCCCCTGCCCACTGGTGGGGGTCGGTGGACCCCATTAATCTGCCAACGGAACAGATCTGGTGTCGCCCAGGAGAGTGCCCTGCCACTGGTGTGGGGCCTACAAGGGTCATGTCCCTCATGCTGTGCAATGCCTGGGTGTTTTATCTATTTATTTTATTTTTAACATATTTTACCAGGTAAGCACACAGACACCAGGGCTGGTTTCCAGTTGCAACCTTGTGGAAGGGGAAGAATGGGACAGTGAGGAATCTTACAGGATGTTTCCGTCATTACTTGAGATGGCGACTAGTAGCATCAAAGCTCACATATGCATGCGTGTGGGGCATGATGCCATCAGGTGTCCCTTCTCCATTTCTTTTACTTCCCAATGGGCACTGCCACCTGTGGTCACACAGGTAGCGGAACAGAGCTGGGCCCAGCTAACCCTCCTCACTGGAGGAGGGGAGTGTCCCATGGGACACTCGACCCTCTCACCCCTCCCCAGCTGGTCCCCAACAACTCAGGCTCGCTCCGGAACCCGGGTCACCGGTGTCGTGAGTGGTAGTACTACCACTGTGCCAACAGGCCGGCAATGTGTGACCCTTTTGTGTAAATCACTTGACCTCTATGTGCATCACACCTTCTTTTTTTTTTTTAATACAGATTTTTATCTTCCTGCATCCCTGGGTGGGGGTGGCTCTTCAGCCCTGTCCCTGATTCTCCAAGCCTGTCCCCCACCTCCACTGGGACCCACTGTCAGTCTGGTTACTCCCACAAATCTGCCCCTCATGGTGGGGCTGGAAGGAGGAAGAGAGCCATCCTCCCTTTAAGTAATTCAGTGTGGACGGAGGTGGTGCCCTGGTGGTAGTGCAGCTTCACGGTGAGCAGGCAGGCTTCATAAATCCCCACCGATATCCCTTCCTCTGGTCACTCCCTCCCCCCCCAACACTTGCTTGGCAGGACCCTGACATGCACGGGAGATGCATCTTTTATTATAATTTTTTTAATTTATTATGCTTTTCCTGCTTCTGCCAGCTGGCCTCCATCGTCCCTACCTACTCACCCAGCCTCATCAATCCACTTTCCTGGGGAATTACTAGTTAACCCTCCTCCCTGGGATATACACCCTGGTTTACCCACCAGGGCGGGGTCATCAAGGGGTGCTCTACCTCAGAGACTTAGTCGATGCTTTGAAGAAGAGTGCCAGAGTCAACAGTGTGGGGCTGCGGTGATGGGTGGACATCCCCCTGCACTGGCTGGTGTTTTCCCTTTTTCTTCCCAGTTCCACAGTTCACCAAGAAAAGCTACCGACATGCATGCGTATGTGTTTCATATCAGAGCATGTCGGCATCCTCCCTCCCAGTTCCACGGCTTCACTTGCACCGCCACCTGAGGTTACAAAGGTGTCGGAAACACAGTGTAGACTGACCTCCCTCCCTCCCTACCTGAGGTGGACAGCATCCACTGGGATATTCAGCTCACCTGTCCTGACCAGCCCTCCAACAACTCAGGCTCATTCTTGAACCTGCATTATTAATGTCACTACCATTGTGCTGGCCAGGAGGCGCACATGCCTGATGTACACCTGGCACCCTACCGTTCTTGTTACCTGCATTGTACTGCCACCAAGCCTCCACTGGTGGCAGTGGAAGGCCAGGTCAGAATGCCTCCCCACTTCGGGAGAGAAGAACAGTCCCTCGGATGCTCAATCCTCACCCACCACAGCTGACCCCTGGCGACCAGAGTCCATTTCCAAACCTGGGTCGCTGGCGTGGCATGAGGCAAGGTGCTAGCGCGTCGGCCCTCTATGCCACTGGGCCAGCTACTCATCTCCTAGCTGTAGAACTGGATAAAAGTAGGTTCCCTGCTAAAAATGAGATGGTGCATGTCAGCTGGACTACCCTGAGTAAATAAACTGCTAAAAAGGATACATGAATACATTTCTAGACTGAACCCTGGGCTCAACTGATCCTGTTGTAAGGCTGTCCTTTAATCCTGTTTATAACACATTTGAGCTTTTTTATGCACATTGTCAAATAACGCATTCCTGGGCACGCCTCTCAAGCTCTCAGCATGTAAAGGGACACTGTTAGCTTTTCTAGTGAATTTAAAATCCCCATTACTGATAGCTGCCTGCAGCCGTTTTAAAACAAGTCATTCTGCTATATGGTGCCAGAAGTTGTTAATTTTGCAATTTTTTAAAATCTTTTTATAAGTGTATCTTATCCTGACGACTTATCCTGACAACCTGCTCTACCTACTGACGCTTGATGCTCATGTGCGCTCAGAAGTGCACAGCACCAGTAAACTCCATCATCTACGATTTAAGAATTTTTTATGCAGCATGAGTTTATGCCAGTTTTAGATACTATGTACTGTGCTGAGCAAAGTCTTGCAACTCCTGTTTACAAACAAAGGGTTGTAGTCGGGTGAAAACAACATTTGAAAAAGAAAGCCCCGACTCTGGCACGCGCAAAGCATCGACACTAATGCGCATACCCAGAGTCAGGGTTTTCTTTTTCAAACACTGTTTTAACCGACTTACAACCCTTGTTTGTAAACAGGAGTTGCAAGACTGCTCAACACAGTACACAGTATCTAAAACTGGCATAAACGCATGGTGCATACAAATTTCTTAACTCATACATGAAGGAGTTTACTGGCACTGTGTGCTTGTGAGTGCACATGAACGTCATGTGTCCACGAGTAGAGCAGGTCGCCAAGATAAGATACACTTATAAAAAAATGAAACAAACTGGCAGTATTATTAACTTCTGGCACCATACAGCAGAATGACTTGCTTTAAAATGGCTGCAGGCAGTGCAGGCACCTATCAGTAATAGGAGTTTTAAATTCACTAGAAAAGCTGACAGTGTCCCTTTAAATGTTTACACTGGTCATTAAAGGGCAGGCACATAGGCCCGAATGTGTAGCACATTTTTTAATTTAAAAAGTAATAAAATAGTGAGTATAATATCCACAGTGTGAAAGTACGCTTCCACGAAGTGACCTTGGAGCAGCAGTATTTGTCGTCATGTCTTTGTTTAGTAACAATGTGTTTCTGGCAAAAACATCACTACAGCCAATTCCACTTGTATGTAATTCAGACGTATGCAATTTTTGGATATATGCACATTTTTCTTTGGTCCCAAATAATCTCCTATTCAAAGCTGTTTATTTTATTATTTTTTTTAACCAGGAGATGGACACTAAGCCGAAGCATGTTTCCAGCTGCGACCTGGGAGCACAAAGAAGTGACCTGCTCAGGGTCACACAGCATGCTTTATTTATCATTTCTGTTGGCTGTATGCATAGTTCAAAATTCAGTTGTATGCAGTTTTTTTGCCTCTTTTCTTGGTATTCTGACCTGCCTGAGGGGGTAATCTCTCAGACTTGGGGTGAAGTTAGGTACTAAATGGTGGTGAAGGTGTTGGAGTCCTGTAAACTCAGTACACTGCCGCCAAACAACTGAGAAAAGTAACATACAGTATCTGTGCTCTACACTGAGTATGAAGTGCAACTGCTTGATTAACTTTCCCTGCTCTGAATAAATAAGTTACTGTACTGATAACCTGACCTCCCTACGGATTTTTACAAAGTACTGTTCATTTTCTGGATATATGCAGTTTCAGATGTATGCACAAATATTACTGTCCCCAACAGTGTGCATACAAAAGAAACTGACTACATCATTTTTTCTTTACATTTTCTTTCATTCCTGAACTGAGATTGGGAATTTTGAAGTTTATAAAAGTTCTTCCTCTCTTGCTATGCCCCCATGAAAAATAGGGAATCCGTACCATGAAGGCTCACATTATAAATATGTTAGCTTTTCCAGCATATCCATTACCACGTGTGGAAAACTGGTGGTGCTAGTGCCACTAAATATTGCGTTTTTAACTAGTTACGACACCCGAAGCACAGCCCCATATTTCCTATGTTCAGTCCTACATTGTAGAAATTCTGGCCCTTGTGATGCCATCGGTGCTTCACCACCTAGTGAGAGCATGGACGTCTATATGGCAGCCCCCATAGGTTTAAGTGTGCAATGTCCACTTTTCAGTAGTCCCAACTGAAACTTCACATACTGTGCTACAAGTGCCCAAGGTCCTCCGGTAGCTCCCATCGAAAATGGGTGAAGAAAATGCCCTGCTGTGACTTTGAAATCCCGATTGTTTCAGAGCCCTGCTTTGCCATGCCGCTGTTGCCAGCACGCGTGACCATGAGCATGCATGCCTATGCCTGCAGTTAGTCGGCTGTGTAATAGAGCTCAATTGGGGAAAAAAGTAAACAGTATGCAATTTATATATGTCCCGGTAAAGGGCAGCTACATGAAACCATGGGATAGTGTCTTATGTAAAAACGAGTGCTGGAAACTGCTGCGCAACTATTTTTATCTCAGTACTGTGACCACATGTCATGGAGACTCGTACGTGGAACATCAGTATATCTCCATGGAGCGAGGGTAACATTTCTGTATAAACTGTCTATTGCTATGTGTATTGCAGGGCACTTGTGCGATACGCTCCAGGGTACGTGATGTGTTGTAATAACTGCTTCTCCCAGGTTGTTGGAAGGCCCTGAGCCGTGCCTCGTGCCTCACAACCCACCCAGGGTATTGAGTTACAACAGAATTACTGCACATCCTGCATACTATACAACTGCTATTACTGTTTACAAAAGGTTTTGCTGGAGATTCAAGGACATGAAAAATTTCCTCCACCTTCGTACCCTTCCCCTCCCCTCCCCCATCCCCATTAAAAAGTCTGAGAAACTGGCCTTTCTTTCCCAGGTTTCATGAGTAGTCCGTTCAGTCTGGCAGATTCTACACTCTCTCTGCACTGTTTTTCAAATTTTGCGCAGCTCTTGTACCAATTCTCAAAGGTCTGTAGTGCAAATAACTTTTTTTTTTTAACTTTGTTTATTATTAGAAAACAAAAATATACAGTTTGAACACAATCACTGAGCTGTGGTACAATATAATACAGACCATGAGGGTGCCACTCCTCTTAATGCACGCAATAAAATTTGTCGAATGCTTTAAGATACATCGTGGGGGGGGGGATGAAATTTGCAATAAAGTCCAGATATAAGCTGCAAAATGAGTCCATGACCAGCGTGGTATATTACTCATAAATTAACTTATAGTGAAGTCCCCATAGTCCTCCTTCTCCACCAGGGTAGGAGGTATCCACCACACTGCATCTGACAATAAATGCACTTAATGTGCAGATGCAGTATAAAAGTGATGCTTTCAAGTAGTACTCCACATCGACATTTTTAAACCAAATAATTAGAATTTTGAGACATGCAGTACAAATTTTCAGGTTCAGTCATAAACTGAGTCATTCCCCTGAACTGTATTCTGCCCTCTCAAAACAGTACCCAGCAGTAAATAGCACCCTTTAAAGGAACTAAAATTATCTGATGGCTGATAGTGCTGTTATTTTAAGCAAAACTTATACCAGCTCAAAACTATCGTTTGACTTCACCTTTTGTTTGTTTTACCATCTTTCTTTTATTATTCCCCCGATTCCCTGTCTCCCACCCTGACAATCACAGTAGCAGCAGCCTTCCTTTTGCCTGGGGCCAGCAGCAAGCATCTCTGCACTTCAGGAGGCGGGCGGCTCTGGTGCTACTCTGCTGTGACTGCGCTGGAAAAGTTAAACCACGGATCAAATCTGGCTCACTTGTCTAAAACAATACGAATACAAACAGAAACTTAAAAAAGGAATAGAAAGCACTGCAGCTAAACAGTAATTTCAGGTCAGAAAGGACGCCAGCTCCATCATATACACCTCCCCTGTTTCATAAACAAGGATGTATAAGTACGTTTACAAAATGGGTTAAAAATCTTTCTCATTGGTTGGCAGTCCCAGCACTGCACTCCCTAAACAACAGGCCCAGTGCCAGCCTTGCCCCTTCACCAGTCAAATCCATGTGCTACCTTTGGATTCTTTAAAAGTAGGTGCCAGGTTTTTCAGCTCTGCTCACACTTGCTCGACTCCCTCCCTCAAGTACACCAATGCTGTATCAAAAACATTTGCCTTTATCTTCCGATTTTCTTATTGTTCCCCCCCATCAATTTTTTTTGCTACATTTGAGAAAAAAGAACGAAAGAGGGTGTAGTCAGACTCATAGATAGAGCATAGAGGACGATGGGCAGAAAGCTGCTGTACTGAACAGCTTCTTCTGCTCGGTGTTCACCAAGGAGCAATTGGGGCTGCTGCCTGAGAGTGGCATTAAAGCTGCGGTGAGAGGGAAACTGCATATAGAAACTCCATAGGTACTAAAGGAGCTGGCAGAAGAACTAGCAATCCCTTGACATATCTGTTCAACCAGTGACTTCTAACAGTTGTTGTACCCCCCGCACAAGGTTGTGTTGGGGGGGGGGAGGAGAATACAGAAGAGGTTGGCAACACAAATCGGTCAGCCTCATCTTGGTAGTAGGGAAACTTATGGAGACCTTAATTAAACAGGATCTGGTAGAATATCTAGAAGAACGGCCTTCAAGATATCAGACAGCATGGGTTCAGCGGCGGGAAGGTCATGCCAGACGCTAACCTCCTTGTACTTTGACTGGGTGGCCAAAGGAACTGGAAAGGGCCGGTAGATCTCCTTTACTTCAACTTCAGCAAGGCCTTGACTCAGTGCTGTATAACTGTTAAAAAGTTGGAGGACCTTGGCATGGCCGAGTCCATAGTCAGGTGGGTGGGGAATTGGCTCAGAGATAGGAGTCAGAGAGTGATAATCAATGGAGTGAGGTTAAATGAGGGAAGTGTCACTAGTGGTGTGCCGCAGGGCTCGATTTTGGGCCCAGTCCTGTTTAATATGTTTATGAGTGACACAGGAGTACGTATTAAGGACAAGCTTGAACTCTTTGTGAACAACACAAAACTGGGTGGTAGAGTTGACAGTGTAGAAACAGCCAGGGACCTGCAAAAAGACTTACAAAGGCTCGAAAGATGGTTTGCTATCTGACAGCTTAAATTCAATGCAAAGAAGTGCAAAGTATTATATCCACGTAAAGGAAATCCCAAAACAGGGTACTGGCTCAACAGGGTCCAACTCAGTACCACATAGGAGGAGAGAGATCTTGGGGTCATTATAAACGACACCCTGAAACAATAGAGCCAATGTAATGAAGCTTACAGCAAGGCAAGCAAAATGCTGGGGTGTACTGGGAGAGGAATTGATAGTAGGAATAAGGAGGTGATCCTCCCACTCTATAGATCCTTGGTGAAGCCTCACCTGGAATACTGTGTTCAGTTCTGGAGACCACACCTTAGGAAGGACACAGCTAGGCTGGAGATCATGCAGAGAAGGGAAACCAAGATGGTACAGGCCGGGTCTCCAGGACTCTCATATGAGGAACACCTGAAAACACTAAACATGTACTCACTAGAGATTAGGAGGGAGAGGGAGGACATGATCGAGATGTTCAAATTTTTGAGAGACATCAATAATGTTCCCAACTTAGAATTATTCAGTAGGGTAGATGGTCAATCACTAGAGGGCATGAGTGGGAGCTATGGGGAGGGAGCTTCAGGAGGGATCTGAGGAAGTACTATTTTACGGAAAGAGTCGTGGACCCATGGAATAGCCTGCCAGCCAAAGTGGTAGGTGCACAGACTATGGTAGCATTTAAGAGGGAGTGGGCTAGGGCAAGGGCTCAGGTAGTAACCAAGGGGTCAGGAACAGTCAAAAGCCAGGTGGGGAGCTAGATCCAGAGCGGTAGTTGATCTTGGAAATTTTGGGCATACTAGATGGACCATTGATCTCCTTCTGCCGTCACTTTCTGTATTTCTGAGTTTAGCAGGGTTTCCATTAATTTCCCACCACTGAAGTAAGACTAACCGCCTAGAGTTGCTAACCTCCTCCTTGTTACCATTGTTGTATATAGTGACCACATCAGCTCTTCTCCAGTCCTCCGGAAACCTTGCTTGTTTACAGTAAACTGCTGCATAAAGCTGTCAGTGGGTAGCTAGCACCTCTCTGAGTTCCTTTTTTAAATGTATTTTTACGTTATTTCATAAACAATAATTTACAATAGAAAAATGCCAGACATCAACATTTAAACTCAAGAATCCTCCACATATATAGTAAGGGATAATCTAAGCATTTTGTAAACGGTTATAGGGTAGTCCAAACATATCTATGAGTCCATCTATAGTTCAGGATGGCTACACCCCTGCAAGTATGCGGCAGTCATGACTTAATCATGGATATTCCGACATACACATGACTCAACAACCTTTGTTGATATGACCCCAATCCAAGCATGTATTGGTATCCAAAATATATACTCCTATTACCACACCCGGCCAGTGGCGCTGAGGGCTGGACACTTATCTCGCGCTGCACTGGCGACCAGTCGTCGCGGGTGCCAGCACGGGGGGGGAGGGGTGGAAGGATTGGGACTGAGCATGCTGTCAGGTACTCTCTCTCCAGGGGTGGGTTTCGCCCTTCAGAGATCTGTCCCCACCGGGTGGAGGTCCGTGGGATAATGTAGGTGGGTGAGGGCAGCAGTACAGGTGGCGGAAGGAGCTGAGCTACCTTCTGGTGTGTGTGTGCATGCCTCCATGCGCATGTATGGCCATGTGCCGGGGCCTGGGGAGGAGGGACACCGGGAGAAAAAACAGAAAAGCTCATAAAAATCTACATATATAAAAAAAAAACAAGAACCAACATCATTTATTACATTAGAAATTCAGTGAAATGGACAGCACTAGGTTAGAACAGCACCTGTATGGACAGCGCTGTCAAAAACAGCGCCGTCCATACAGTGCAGACAAGAACAGTGGCAGGAGATAATGCCGCCAACAGAATAAGTGCCAGTGGTAGTGATCGCAAGTGCGGTTCACAGTCGCTACCACTGTAAAACATTATTTTGTGGGGAGCAGAGCCCCACACCCTCCGTAATTAAAATAATCAACTCCGAATCAGAGTTGCATTATGGGGGGGGAGTAAAATTGTGGAGACTGGGATTCAAACCCTGGTCTCCACCACCTTTCCAGCCAAGCTGCTTCTGCATTACTACTCCTTGCCACGGGAGCAGCTTGGCCAGCCTCCTCCATTCCTCAGCCCTTGACTCGGGTACTAGTACCATGGACAGCGACCAGTGGAGCGCTTCTTACATGTTGTTGTATTTCTCCTGTTGCTGTCCGTGGTAGCGTGGTACAGACAGCGCTGTTTTACCTTGCGTTATTATTGAAGCATTATTCTAACCGGGTATGAAATGGACAGCTACTGATATAACACTGCAGGCATACTAAAGGCCATTATACAGAAAACAGATTTAACATTGAACTTTATGAAAAGATTACATTCCCGATAAAAAACAACAGCACATTCTGAAGAGTTCTAGCATCTACAGTCGGAGCAATACTGGGAAAGCTGCAGTTGTCACAGCCACTCCTCATGTCTCCTTGTCATCCGATTCTACCACAGCAGCCAGCTGTGCAGTCTCAAACTCTTTGGCAATGATCTCAGCCCTTTTCCTGACCTCCACTGGATCACAGTATTGAAAGCTATGACCTCCGTAAAAAATGTGAAGACGGGCAGGCATTAGTAACAAGTGCATCACTCCCAGACTGCGCCATTTGCCCCAGACCCGTCAAATTTCTTCGGATGGGTTCTAGTATCGTAGGGCAAGTCCGGAAAAACATGTAGTGTGGCTCTGTTGTAGTAAAGTCTGTCCGAGGCCATGGGTGTAGCCAGGAATTTTAAACTTGTACTCAAAACTGATGCACTGTTGCCCCCATTATGTAAACATAAACCAATATATGCGCTGCCATGCCACACCAAAAATAGCCCCCACCTCCACCCCTGCTTGCCAAGTCTGAGTTCAAGTAATCAGTTACTTTCTGTAGTCCTCCTTACTTTGTTTTTCTGCCTGCCAGGTAAGTTGGACTTGTTTGTGTATTTGGCTGGTGGCATCAGTGCCTCATAGCGAACAATAAAGGCAAAAGGTCACAGTGTGCTTGCTTTCCTCTTTTTGTTGCCCCTGCCTGATTTGTTGCCCCTGCCTGTTTCTTTTTTTACTGTACTCTGCTGAGTACAGTGCGTATGCCTGCCGACACCCCTGTCCGAGGCCCTGGGTGCATTCAAAATTGTGTCACGAATCCCCACTCCAGTGGTCACCAGAAGAATTGTTCGGGCCAAGTCATTTCTGTCAGCCGCTGAACATAGAGAGATGCGGTAAGCCCAAGAGAAATGTATTCACTGTCCTGCTCCAAATTCATTGCCCCAGGTGGTCATAGTTTAAAAAAGGCCAGTAGATCCTCCCTTCAGAGCCTCAAGAAGCCCCACTATTCGCACATGGGAGGCCTGATTTGCATTCTCCAAGGCCTCCAAATGACGTTTAAGCTGTGTTTTTTCTTGCACAGTTTTATTCGTAGCCACAAGAGCTTGCGGGGCTTGCAACTTAGTGGCAGCTGCCGATTTTGAGGCTGCTTCTATTTTAATATCTTGTTCCCCCATACGATTCAGGATGGTCTCCACTTTAAGATCTATGGCCTGCATGAAGAGTTGTAGAGATTTCACGGGGGCTCTTCTCCGGCAATCACTGATCTGCACCTTCGGCCTGGGGCTCAGATGTCTGTTGAGTTTTGGGACCGCTTGGACCACTTTTCTGCGAATGGCCCATGGCATCAAAAGGTATCAAGCTATGCAGCTCAACATGACAATTCAGGCAATACCACTTTTAACTATGTCCATTCACTAAAATTATTAGTTTGAAATAAACTATTGTCTCTGATCTGGCGAGCTGCTGAAAGGTGCGTCATTACAGCAGGCGTGCTCCACAGTGCCCCCCTCTGAGTTCCTTTAATACCCTTTGGTGCATCCCATCCAGTCCCATGGCTCTGTCCACCTTTACAGCTGCAAGTCCCTTCAGGACTCTTTTCTCTGAAAATTAACTTGTGTCCACCTTCCTTTCTCTGTTCCTGCTACTTCCTGGTGATCCGAACCCCCCATTAAGACTGGAGCAGAAGTATCTATTCAGGATGGCAGCTTTCTTTTCTGATCCTGTTCTGCACAGTCTCCCCCTTTCACCCTTCTAATCCTCACTATGCCTGCCCTTGCTTTTCTCTTCTCACTTACATTATCTGAAAAAAGTTGTAGCCCCTTTATTACCCTTTTGGCTATCCTCCCCTTTAGTTACCCTTTTGGATATCCTTTCCTCTGTCTGTGCCTTTGCTTCCCCTGACCTGCTTCCCTCTGTTTCACTTGGTATACCTCCCTGTTCTCCTCCTCCTCCTCCTCCTCCCACAGTTTCCTTACACTTCCTGAATGTCATCCTTTTTCCTTCACCACCTTGGCCACTTCCCTAGAGAAATATAATGGTTTCTTTTTCCTTCTGTTTTTACTAACTTCATTCCTGCAGAGGCTGACTGCCTTAATTATGGCCTCCCTTATTTTCCCCCAGTGTGTCTCTACCCTTCCCTGGCAATCCCCCTTTCAAGGCAGTTTCCGAGGCAGTCTCCCATTTCTTTAAAATCTACCCTTCTAAGCTGTGGAGCACCGAGCCTTACACCTCCTATCACGCTGACGATCCAAGTTCGGGAACAAGCTTGGGTTGCCAGGGGTCAGCGGGGGGAGAGGGGAGGGTATCAAGGGTTCGGACAGCTCTCCTCCTCCGGGGTGGGGAGGCATGCCAACTTGCCCTTGCCTGCCACCAGATGAAAGTCTGTGGGTAGCGCCGACATTCGAGTAGCATCAAGGGAGGGGCCGCAGTTCCGTAGCGTGTGTGCACCTCCATGTGCACACACTTATATGCCAACACAGCAGGGGACCTAAGGAGAGAAAATGTGCTTCCATCCTGTGACACCACCTAGACCACTGGCCCAATTCTGAATGCGAGTCTCCAGGTGGGGGAAAGACGGATCTCCCCTTCCCAGCCTCATCATGGGGGGAATCCGTGGGGGACTTTTGGTACGGTGAGTCTGGGGAAGGTGGGTGCCAGACGGGAGAGGCTGGGACAGGACTGAAAGCCCACATGTGTCAGTCACCAGGAAAAAAGTTTTACAGAAAAAAGAGTCTGCAGTTCTTCTTATCCTATGCAGTAACTCCCTTCTTTAGGACAAAAGTCATCCCGTCCTTTTTCATGTCAGACTTATCCCTTCGGAATAGTCTGTACCCCCCATCAAGGTGTCCTAGTCATTTTCTTTTTTTTTTTTTTTTTACTTTCTATTTCTATTCCTCCCTCTCGCGGCACTCCACTCCCTTCGGGAGATGCCTGTGGCCTTTCTAGTCCCCGCCTCCTACCTGTATCCTGGGGCACTCCGTCCTCAATGTAGCCATGGTTTGCACCCCAGGCGGGGATGAGGTGGAGGGGCTAGCACCCCGAATTCCTGAGTTTCGTCAGGACGCCGGTCACCAGGGCAGGTAGGGGCATTGGGGATCGGGGCCTGGCACTCCATCTACCTGGGAGTGCCGCAGGTGTTTTTCCCTGTTTGTGCGAGATGTGCGCCCTGACGTCAAGGCACAGAGCTCTGACATCCATCATGCAGGTCCCTCTCTGATGGCTGGGCTTGCTGATCCTCGGGCCTCCACCCGGGGTCAGCCAAGAGCCGAACCATGGATCCCTCCCTCCCCCCAGAGAAGGCGGGCAGTCTCTAGGATGCTGAAGCCTCCCCCCCAGCTGGCCCTCCAGCTCCAGGGCTTGTTCCTAAACCCTGTTTGCTGGCGTCGCAAGTGGTAGTGCTACCGCTGCGCCAGTGGGACGGCCTTTCCAGTCATTTTTTACTCACTTACTAGGTCTCTGTCAGTGCCATTAAGTCCTGACCTTTGAAGTGCATTAGACCCCAAAATGCATCCATTTTGCTGAGTGCGCTCCAAATACCGGCCTATATGCAAATGAGGATAGTCGCCCCTACGAGCTTACTTGTCCCCTTTTGGGATCTCGTCTTCTGGCATCCCTGTAACATTGTGCTGTCTTTTCTTCTGTGTTGCCCTGTATCTGCCTATTGCCTTTTGTAATCGCCAGCACCAGCCTGTTCTCTCCCACCTTGTAGTTTAATCTTGCTGGATGCCCATCCCATTCTCCAAGGCATTACCCCACTCCATTTAAGCACAACTGGGTAGGCAGGTGACCAAAGCCTCATTAGGCCCTCCAAATGGGCAGGAAAACAAAACCCTCTATCTAGCACCAGGTTCTTCATCAAACATTAGCATGCCTAAGGGGTTGCTGCCAATCTTAATTTGCTCCCAGCCAGAACAGGGAGGATCACAGAAAGGAGCTACCTGGATACCACTTATTTCAGAAACAACCTCGACTTATCTCATGTCATTGGGACTTCTGCTTCCTATGTTGTCCATGCCAACATGGGGCAGAAGGACCACCACCTTTGTGGAGGGGGATAACAGAGAGATAGAAACCAATTCAGCACGTACCCATTTGGAGCCAATGCATGTAAAGCAGACATGACTAGTGGCTTCGGTACAATATGCTCAATTTTTTTTCCCCGTAAGTACTTTTAAGTGTTATTTTTGGTTTTCTCCACAGTCCCTATCCCACGCGTCCCTGATGTGACACACGTGTGAAGAGGCATGCTCACATCACGCCCTACGGGACGCCCCATGCTACCAGTCACTCTGTTACCACCTGCGCCCACCACCGGACCTCCATTTGATGAGGCGGGACTACGAATGGGTGACCCACCCACCCACCCAGAGAGGAGAGCCAATGTTCGATCCTGCTCCTCCCACCCTCGTGCCAGCACCCTGATGACCATAGTCGTTCTCGAACCCAGGTCGCCAACGTGGGGCGAGGTGTGGCGTCCAGCACCTCAACCCTAAGCGCCACCGGGCCAACAACTAGTATGCTCAATTATGAAGGACAGAAGAGACGGAATTGCAGCCCTAGAAGAAAATCAAGGGAAGAAAGATGAACATTCCTGTGATCTAAATACAAGGAAGTACAGGATTTACCCAGAAAATCCTGTTTTCAACTCCCACTCTTAGAGACAAGGGACTTGATTCATTATCTTTTACGAGCAAACACAGATCAAATCCTGCTGTGCCATTTAGCAATGCACAGTTTTAGCATGCACACTACAACTTAGGCCAGACAAAAACAAATTAGCTGATCTACAGAACAGTTCTGTCAAATTCTGACTTGTCGTATAATTCTCCCCAGTCTCAGACCTGTCGATTTATGCAGTCCTACATGGCAGCTGCTCCAAGAACTATGCAGTATTTGCTTACATTCTGTAAACTGTAATTAAAAATAAGAGTATTTTTTATATGCAGAATAAAAAGGTCTAGGTTCTAAACTTACCCTCTAACGTGCACGTGGTATCAAATCAGGGGAAATATTTTATCTCAACCTTATAAACACTAGTTGTCTGTTTTGGAGTACTGTCTTTTAGTTTTTCCTAAAAGGAATGGATTACTTACCAGTAACTGTAGTTCTAGGAGTGCAGTTCTTCCTTAAGAGCTGATCGCTACAACGTCTTTAAGATGATTACGTAGGAGAGTCATCAGAGGACTTGTCTAAGATGGCTCTCAACAGTTTCCCACCATGAACCACCCTCGAGTCATCTGAGTGGGTGATTTCTACAGATAACCAGCCTGGCAAGAAGGACACAGTATGGGAGTCCTTAAAAGTTGCTCCCCACAAGGGCTACTGTGGAGGTGGTTCCACCTGCAAGGGTAGAAAAATAGGTGTTGGTGACAGTTGTCTCAGAAGGACTGGCGTGGGCTTGACTGGCATCGGCCAGTCGATTACAGGGGTCGGGGTAGAGTCCTACCCTGCCCCGCCAAGGCCCACTGCTGCCAGAGGAGCTCCTTGTAGCAGCACTGCATATACCAGTGGAACCTCTTGTCATTCAAGGATGAAGACGACGAGGAGGACAAGGAGAAGATGAGCTTTACGGTCTTCAAGAGGTGATGGTAGCATCATCTAACAGAAGTCATAACCTGAGATATTATGTGCCATCCCTAGACAGTAAAGGCACGGCACGTGTGGGTATGTCCGCGACATCTTCTGCCAGTACATGATGCACTGTTTCCTCATATTCCATCATCTGATTATCCATCAGGAGAAGTACCGAGGAATATATAGAAATCAAAAAGTTAGAGAAAATATTAAGTTTGCCAATAGTGCACTTACAGTATTATGCCCTACAACTTGCAGAGCTGTGAAGGAGGAGACAGAACTCTTGCACTGGAAAGGAAGATCTGACATCACGGGGCGGAGCCGAAGGATATAGCACCCAGGTGGTAGGAGGGGCTTTGCTTAAAGATGTTCTGGCAAATCAGTTCTTAACTGCCAATGTGTGGATAAAATATCCATGCCTCTATAAATTGTATTATAGTATATTTATGCAATAGGAGTGGGCTCAAAACTCATTAAATAAATCCATTTATCGTCACGGCTTTTGAATAAATAAAATTTATCCATATAGTAGCTATGTCACAATCACTCTGGAACTCATTTAGAATGTTTGGCCTCAGTAGTAGTACTACCCATATTCAAATGCGAGTAACTTTAAAACGTAAAAAGATAGCATGGTACTGTGAGCATGAAAGTTGTTCAGCACAAAATTATCTACAAAATGAGTGGTGTTTCATTTATAGATACCTTATAGATTTTTTTATAATTAGCAAAAAGAGCAGAAAATGCAATTTTTGTTCACTTTTTGACAAACCTATGCAAAACAAGATAAGCAATCAAAAGCACATGTTCCTGCACTGACAGAAAGCATCCCTATTGCATAAATGAAATATACAATGGTGAGCTGTAAGATAAATGATTTATCTACACTTGTGCTGTTTGACCTCGGACACCTCCCTCGTGGCATATGCCACTCGTGAGGTTATCTGAGGTCAAACAGCACTTGTGTAGATAACTCACTTATCTGACAGCTCTTCATTGTATATCCTATATATATATATATATATATATATATATATATATACACATTTTGTATTGTTTATTTATATATTATTTATTTTATTATTTTGTAACCGGGTAAGGCCCACTAGGCACAGGTTAGTCTTCTTCTTTCTGTATAACAATCAGCCTGTTCAAAATCCTCGTTATCCACATTCTGAACCGTTGTGCACATTTCAAAGTGTTGCTATGCGCATTCCAAATGGCCGTTCTGCACAGTTCAAAGGTCATAACATTTTAAATTCCTCATTTACCCCACACCAAGCTGTTTACTAATCACCAAATGCCCAAAGCTGTACCTTTTAACTTGCAAAAGTCTATAAATTTGACTTTGATCACAGAACAGGGAAATGGCACTTTTTTTCTTTTCTCTTCTGGAGGGGTTGTCTGTGACGCCTGTGTTAAAAAAAATATACCAAATATGGGCACCCACACACAACTTGGCATGTGTTTCCATCTCAGGGCTGAGATGACAGCCTGAACCTCTCGTGCTTGTCTCTCAAGATTCCTACGTTGTTATCTCAGCCTCTCCATGGAAACATAGCCTTGTTGTGTATGGTTGCCCATACATTAATTCTCTATGTTGTACTTTGGAACTAAACAAAAATATAGTTTAAAAAGAAACTTTCAGTCACAGTGCTGTGCCACATATTGTGTTTAAAAAATAATCCCTTCCAGGCACCTTATGGTCCAGAAGTTGATCCTGGCTCAGGACTGACTGGGTCATCTGCATACAGGAGTTCAAGATTGAGGACGGAAGTCAGTGACAGCATGTCCTCAATCTGATTCTAACGCAATTAAACCACTAAATAACCCTTCGACTCCTCTTTTTTCACTCTCTTCCAGTCTGGCTTCCGCAAACACCATTTCACCGCCTCCTCCCTCCTCCGCCTCAGTGACTCCATCCACACAAGCATGGACGAGGGCCTCCTCGCCTCCACCTTCTTTGATGATTTAGCCAAAGCTTTCGACACTATTTCCCACCCTCTTCTCCTTGACAAGCTGAAGTAAGTGGGTCTCTCAGACTCTGTAGCTAGCTGGTTCAGCTCATACTTAGTGGGTAGATCTAAATCAGTTAGAATTGGAGAGTCCCTGTTCAACCCCCTCCCCATCGTACCGGCATCTCCAAGGGTCCATCCTTGGCCCGCTACTTTTCTCCACATTCCTTAGCTACCTTCCCTCTGCCTGCTCATCTGGGTCCATCCACAAGTACGCAGACAACACAGTCCTGTTTGCATCTGGGTCCTCCCCAGCTGAGTTAACAGCCAGGCTCCAACATGACTGCGATGCTGTCCAACAATGGTTCAGGTCAAATCAATTATCTTTTTTTTTTTTTTTTTTAATACCCCCCCCCGGCCCTCGGCATTCCTCTCTTCGGGAGACACCAACTGCCTTATCAGTCCCTGCTCCTCTATCTGTTCCTGGAGCGGTCCATCCCCCATGGAGCCTTGGTTCTACCCCCCCAGGTGGGGTCGAGGTGGGGCCCGAACACCCCGTACTTCCTTCATTTCATTGGGATACCAGCTCCGGACCAGGCAGGAGGCATTGGGGATCGGGGCTGGTGCTCCGTCTACCAGAGCTGCCGCCGGCCATTTTTTCTCATTTTCTTCCCTGTGTGGTATGCGCCCTGACATCAAGGCGCTATGCGCCGACGTTTGGGTGGAAGGAAGGGGCAGTTGCAGAATAAGGGGTGTTAGCTGCACATTCGAGCAGACTTTATAGACCTCTAGGCCTTTGTCTGCTGGCAAATTTCGTATGTTCGTATGTCCACCACACAGTTCCCACTGGTACCTCCTGCAGGCTGCAGGATTTGCTGTACCTCGGGCCTCCACCAGGGGTCAGGCAAGCTGCAGACCTTGATCTCCGCCCCGAGAAGGCGAACCATCCTGCGACGCTCAAGCCTCTTCCCTGGCTGGCTCTCCAGCGACCGAGTCAGCTCCCAAACCTGGGTCACCAGCGTCGCAAGCAGAAATCCAACCACTGCGTTGACTGGCTGGCAAATCAACTATCTTTAAATGCAAAAAAAACAGTTTCCATGTCCTTTGGTACAAGGCAGAGGCTTTCCAGGTTGTCATCCCTACCCTCCTTCCACACCTTAGATGGGGTCACAACTGACGACATACCCCCATTTAAGTATCCCAGGGTCTGATTTGACTGGCACTGTGACTTTTTACAGCACACAGATGCCATTCACAAAAACTCCACCCCAAGCTTGGTGCTCTATATAGGAACAAAAGCTGCATCTCACAACCTGCTTGCCAAGATATAATCATTGAAATGATCTCCCCTTTATTGATTATGGCGACATTGTCTACAGTACTGCCCCAAAGTCCGCCCTGACCAAACTGGATCCCTTCTTTCACTCCTTCTGACATTTTGCCTTCGACTGCCCACCTCGCACTCACCACTGTTTATTGTACTTTGCTCTCTCCTTCCCCTCCCTGGAAGATCATAGCCTAACCCACTGTGCCTCTTATTTCTAAATTCTGGCTGGCTTCACTCCTCCCCTACCTCAGCTCTCTCCTCTGCCCCACCCCCAATACACCCTCTGTAACTCAGGCTATCATTCCCTCATGCTTCCCCTCTCGTAAATCCCTTGCTGGTCTGGCTGCCTTCTCTCCCTTCTTTCCTAAACTTTGGAGTTCTCTCCCCCTATCCATTTCACTCTGCATCTTCCAAACGCTCATTCTCCTCTCTACTCCATGTCCACACTGCTCCCTCCTGTGAATACCCTTAGTCAAAGCCCTTCCCTACTCCGCTTTTTTCCCCTCCTCCCTGATGTCTCCTACTACTACTACTTGCGCCTCCCCGCTCCTGCTCTTCTCCTTCACTTCTCCCTCTCCTACTCCTTCCACATTAGTTCTGTACTTCCCTTCTTCCTCCCCTTCTGTGCTCTTTCCCACTGCACCCTATCCCCTACTGCCTTCACCGATATAATGTTCTCCCTGTACCTATGGGACATATCTCCCATCCTGGCCTTATGATATTTACTATAGTTTGTGTGTGCCTAGTATGCTCACTTTCCTGTTGTACCAAACTCTGTACTGTTTAATTTATATTTCTGTATGACGTTTTGTTTTATTGTATAATCTATTGTTCTTACACCCCTCTTTCCCCTACCCCCAAGATGCATCTGGAAACGAGCTATATTCAGCTCTGTATATCTTTTCTGGTGAAACCTTTGAAAACAAATAAAATAAATAGTTTGTCAGCATTGAGATCAACATATACATGTTGTGGGGAGTCCATTTTTTTTAGCTGCAAAGAGCATTTATTTTCTACAACATATGTACTTTACCTCTCCTCCCACCCCATCTCCAGCAACGGAGCCCATCCTTACTGCAATGAAGCACTCCATGTCTTCAGCATACTGGAGTACCAGTCATAGGACCTCTTTCAAGTTTCGGTGGAACTCAGACTTGGCTTTGTGGTTTTCTTTAAAGCTGCCCTCCAACATCAAAGGATGACGAACATCAACAGCGTGATTCAAGAGTTAGCTATACTGGGTGCCAAACCGCTTGCAGCTTCTTGAACTCATGCCATGTCCTCCAAGTATGGGCGCAAATACCATCGAGGTCCTACTCCAATGCCACCAATGAGCCGTATCATGTTTTCCTCTGAAAAGCAGCTTCTCCAACAGAAAGAGCAGTTGCACAGGTAGCTCCATCATTTAGAAGGCGCTCATGTTTCCTCTGCCCACAAGGGCCCTCTCATTCACTGCTTGCTTGTTAAGTGATTTCATTTCTACCAACAATAGGTTGAGCTAGGCCTTGAACTTTACAAGGCACAACTGTGGAAAGTCCTGTTTCTCCAACTGTGATTTCAGTCCAAGTTATTTTTTTTTCTGATTAACTGAATTTTCCTTGTGACTTGTGTTCACTTCCAAATCATAAAGCTTGCCATCATTGAGAACAACAAGCAAAAAACAAAAGGCCCTTGGGAATATAATGAATCACTGTTCCTACTTCTGGCAGTGACAGCAGTAATGCTCAAACAAATCCCCTGCAAACTGCAAACTTTTAATGGTATTTTCATCTCTTACAGCACTTCAGTTATAGTCCTCCCCACCCCGTGTATCATTACCTTCCATTATTCTGAGACAGCAACACTATTATCCATTTTAACATTCTCAGTTGTACTTCCCCATATTCCCTTCCTCCCAGGACGCATCTGGAAACAAGCATCTGCTCAGTAAATTTTTCCTGGTGAAACTTAAATATTACAAAAAAATGAAAAACACACACACACATACTTAAACTGATTTTGTGAATGGTTCCTATGAAATAACACCGGAAGGCCAACCCATCAGCACAGTAGTAGAGCTATTCCTTACAACGCTGACTCTCTGGGTTCAGGAACATGCCTGGATCATTGGAGGGTGACTGGGGAGGAGAATTTCCTTCTACAGAGAGGGATAACAGCTGACTTTGCTGCGATAACTGCCACCCGGGAGTCCACATGTGACAGTGCAGTTGGAGTAGCTGGTGGGAGGAAGAACACTGGCTGATGTCACGCTACACAAGCTTGTGTGCGCATCGGCACCTTCACCGCCAGCATTCTGAGGGGCGGGGATGGAACACAGGAAAACCTCTTGCCAGGCAGGATGACACTGCCCTCTCGCAAGCCCTGTACTTATGACCCACGAACCTCCTTCCATCAGATCCGAACTGCAGAGGGAATTGGGGAGCCACACTGCCCCTGTCATGGGGGAATAAGCCACTAAGCGGGAGTAGAAGGATAAGTCCAGAAGACACCGTGTGATGGGGCTGGGGAGGTCAGCTGAACAGGGGCATAATTGTCAAGGACGATAAAGAGGTTAAAAAAAAAAGACCAAAAACCCATCTGCAGTTAACAACTTTACCATTAACAAAACAAAAAAAAAAGTGCAACCTGACTTTCCCGAAAGAACTTAACAATTTAGATTCCAAAACAGATGCAGCTCATCAACTCTGTGGTGCCTGGCAACATGCAGCCGCCTAGCCCACTTATGACCTGGGGCTGTGCCAGAACCCGAGCCATCAGGAGCAGACTGGAAGGAAGGATTAAGCGTCAGTATGCACCTCACCTGATCCTCCTCTAATGAGAGAGATGCTGATTCTGCTGCCTCACTATGTCTCTCCCCAATTCAGTATAAGCAGGGTCTGTTACCAGGGCATCTGCATATCAAGAGTGACATGGTTGGAGTCACTATCTGGCGGCACTGTGACAGACTTAAAAAAAAAAAAAAAAAAAAAGGGGGAAAGCAGTGACAGAACTCCGGAAGAAATCCTAAACACAGGTACACCCTGGGAGGGGAGGCGCTGGAGGCCTCAACAGGGGAAAAAGACCTGGGGGTCATGGTGGATGCATGTATGAATAACTCTGAGCAGTGCAGGAGAGCGGCTAGCAAGGCAAACAGGATGTTGGGATGCATCGTAAGGGGGATCACCTCTAGCAGCAGGGAAATGATTCTGCCGCTGTACAATGGACTGGTTAGACCACACTTTGAGTACTGTGTACAGTACTGGAGACCACACTTGAAGAGGGACATAGAGCTCCTGGAGAGGGTACAGAGGAGGGCAACTAAGATGATACGAGGACTAGGGGATTTGACGTATGAGGACAGACTTGAGGAGCTCTGTCTGTTTTCATTGGAGGAGAGGAGAGACAGAGGGGACATGACTGAGGTCTTCAAGTACCTCAAGGGAATAAATAGGGTAAACATGGATGGGGGTCTTCAGACTAAAGCAGGGAGGTATCACCAGGGGGCATGGTTTGAAGCTGGAAGGTGGAAGGGTGAGGGGGGAAAAGAGGAGGAGGTTTTTCACTGAGAGGGTGGTGGACCCTTGGAATGCGCTGCCTGGTGAGCTGGTTCAGAGATCCACAGTGGAGGGCTTTAAGAGAGGGTGGGACAGACACAGAAAGCAGATGTATCAGATGATGGCCTGGCCCAGGGGGTGGGGATGGATGATAGGGGTTTCTCGAACACAAGGGGGGGGAAGGGCCTCGGCAGCCAACTAGGGATCTGAGGTTCAAGCAGACTCGACAGACTGTAAGGCCTAATCTGCTGGCAATTAGTATGTTAGTAAGAAGGTGAGGCTTTCCTTCCCATGTCCACGTGGATTACTACTCTCCCTTTTCCATGATATGATTCAGCTTCCCTGCTGGAACACAACGGACCCTCCTCATACCAGTCAAGCCCTGTTGCAAGGGGTAAGCTCTGGGGACTTGGTTGCATGAGGACGGGAGGCAGCTTGCAGTGGTTACCAGGATGGGTGGGAACAGTAATTAAAAAACAAATCAGTAATTTAGCCATCAGTGTGGCAACATGTCCTCCCAATCCATTATAAGACAAGTCATCTACAATGATTTATCATCTGGCTTTCTTTGAGTATGGATGCAGTCCTTTAGATGCAGTATATGATCATGTCCCTTTCATAGACACCGACAGCCCCCTTCCTAACATGTTTTTATCTACCATGAATCAGATATTGTGTCTGCAACTCAAAATGCTCCATGACAGAAGAGCTGCTAAAACATCCCTGCTTTCTTGGCCCAGTGGCAAGGAGGGCTGAGGCGCTGGATGCCTCACCTCCTGCCACGCCAGCAATCCATGATCAGAAATGGACATAGGTCGCTCAGGGGCTGGCTGGGGAAGGAAGGAAGGATTGCGCGTCGCTAAGACTGCTCTTCTTCCTCAGGGTGGGGGTGCTTTAGCTTGCTGCTTGACTGCCACCAGGAGGTGTTCAGGTGACAGCATAAGTTAACCATGCATACAAGGGAATGGAACCCACACTCAGGGTGCCGGGGACATCTCCATGGAAGTGGAGTACGCACATCACGCCCATTGCATATCCTGTGGGCTTAGGGAGAAAATCAGCGGAAAAACACCCCGGCTGCAGGATGGCAACCGACTCTTTGCAGGCCTCACACTGGTGACCAGCCACCCCCCCCAGTCCTGTGGCAGAGGACGACAGAGCAAGGTGAGCCCCAGAAAAGTCAGGTGATGGGGCTGCACTGGAGTATTCAGCCTCCACAGGAAAGAAAATCCCTGCCTTCACCCTTCATCTTGATCTTAAAACAGAAATCAGAATTCTTTTCTTATTGTTCCCATAGATGCCACATGGCGTTGGAACCATCCATTGCTAGATCAGACCCAAAATGGCCACCGGGAGCAAATGAGTTAATGCTCTGGGGAAACAGTGAATTGAGTGAGTATATCATCATGTACTTGTTAAACCCTCTGTATCACCAACACTGCTCTACTACTGTCACCTGGGGTATCACTGGTGGCAATGCACGTCGGTGCAGCTGCATCAGATGGGAAGGCGTGATAGCCTGAGCATAGGCACGCTCAGTGTGTGTGTGTGTGTGTGTGTGTGTGTGTGTGTGTGTGCGCGCGCGCCATGGAGCCCACATTTGTTGACCACCTATGGGCAGAAGGAGGAAAAATCAGGAGAAAACAACTGTCTGATGATGCAACCTGATGCTGCGGCCCACACTCAGGTCCTGCATCACTGCAGCCTAGGGATATGATCAACAAGGCTTCTGGAGGACTCACCCAATGCCCCTGCCCTTGGGGGACTACAGTGGAACCAAGGATACCCCCTGGATTAAGTAAATGATGGGGCTTGAAGGTTACCCTGCAACCATAGTCAGAAAGCAGCCGAACAAGGGAAAAACAGATGAAGTAAAAAAAAGTATATATTTTAACTTTCAGGAAAGATATGGACTACAGATAACATAGCAACCGACTTAGGTGGCAATTAACAGCTAGTTTTTTTGTAAGGGTTATTTCAGTTGCTGCTCAAACCAGACATCTCATGCAAATCTAATCAAATCACCTGACAGATGGTTATAGGATGAAATTCTGCAGAGCCAATTCACAGCAATTTGGTTGCACAAGTTTATTTGTACAGGGAACCCATAATTCACTAATGAAAGAATCCACTGCCTGCCCAGCCAGGTGTGATCACCTCCATTCCTAGCAGACTGCAGATGACCAAAGGTGGAACATTGCTATGCTGCATTTATCTGAGGCAGTCCAGATTAAAGAAAAACTTTCTCCAACTGTGTAATACTTAGTGAAGGCATTTTATTATTTGCTTTAATTTATTCTTTATGTACCTTCCTCGACGGCCCTGCTTCCTCCAGCACAGATGTCCCTTTTCATCCTCCGGCACGTCCCACCTGCCCATCAGTCACACAGGCTGCTCCATTCCAGGCCCTGACACAGTAAGTTCACTGCCTGACCACAACCCTGTAAGGAAAAGCCCCCCTCCCCTTAAAGTGCCTTGAGGCATTTATGGAAAACTTAGGGCATACAGAAGCTCAGCAATTCAGACAGCAGGAAGCCAGGAGGAGTGTGTACTGGGGCAGTAATGCAGACAAAGGGTGTCATTCACCAATCGTGAGGTGCTTTCTGTCCCATAGCCCAACCATGCTGTGCACCATTCCAAGTCCCTGCAGGAGGTGCCTGTGTTGTGTGGCAGCAATCCCCCCCCCCGAAGACTGTCAGCAGTACCTCCGCAGCACTGCCAGGCTCCATGGGCCCTGGGTCATGGAATCACACTGAAGCCCGATGCGCTCCACTGGTACTACTGGGCTGATCTGCCAAGGCATTTTAATTTAGATTCAGAGCAAGACCCAGGCATTTTTTCTTTTTGTTTGTTTAAACGGAAGGACATTCATCTTGCCATAAACTTTGTTCCATTTTACCTCAATAAGCAGTTCATCATTTCTGGAACTGGGGCTGGCTGCCCTTGAAGCAGGAAAAAAACAAAGGCAACAACAAAAACTGAAAGCTCTGTGGCACACGTAGGGCTTCAAAGTGTTCCACCATGCAGCCTCAGCAATCAGAACACAGTTCGTGACTAACATAAGATAAAATGGAACGCTATCAAACAGTGATGTGATTCACTGTACTTTAATGAACATGGAGGTCACCGATTGAGGCGTTTCACTGTGCTTCACAGAAGCACAGAAAATCATGATAGAAGGCCTCACAATCAACCCAGTCTGCCCAATCCTACCTACTATATGTTGCGTGTACCCACGTGGTTACTCACACCTCCATTCCTCATGCCATTCCCCCCCCCACCCTTTTTTACTATCTCCATACGCCTATCCCACCTGTGCTTAAATCCCTCTACTGCTCTGGGACACTGGGAAACTTATTCCACTTATCCATCACCCTCTCAGTAAAAAAATACTTCAGCATCCTTTCTGAATTTTCCTCCCACCAGTTTCATATAGTTCCCGCTTGATATCACGCCTGCACTCACGGTGAACAAATTCCTGTTGTCCATCCTGTTTATCTTAAGCAGAAACCTACAGGTCGGGGGGTCGAAGCCAATTACCACAAGACAATATGCAGTTCTCTTTGGTTCAAGCAAGGAATTTCCTTATTTTATTGATTTTACTCCTTTGTAAGCAAGTACAGAACTTGAAACTTTCAGCATAATTTACTGAACAGACAAAAAACATTCTGCACAAGTTTAGTGCGATTCTACAGTGGGAACCCCGGCCCCGAAAAGGGCACAGAAGATGGCGGTGGAAAAAGGGGACAGAAGGTAGCAGGGTCAGATATGCAGATAATAGCGTAAGCAACAGGGACGGAGTCAGGAGAACCAGAAACAACACTTAAAGACGTGTTCCAAGCTATTAAAGCTTTAGACTTAAGAGTAGCAACATTAGATCAAAAGGTCAGAGATTTTCAGGCCTGACTCCTTCAGTGTGAGACTCAGTCAGCTGCTGCAATGAATGATAGGAAGGATACAGCAAGGTCTGAGTTAAAGGCTGTAACTGCAACCACAGGGCTTAGTCAACAAAATAAGACCATACAATTCAGACTTGAAGCCCTTGAAAATCATGGCAGGGCCGCAAACGTACGCATTTAGGGTGCACGAGTCTGTCAAGAGAGAGGATCCTGTTGGTTTCATCAGCACATGGCTGCACGACTTGCTGCATCTGGATGCTGCCCTGCTGGTGTACCAGCATATCGAGTTACATCTAGGCAAAGAATAGACACTCTAGAGGGACCCACACTTTCCTTGTTGTGCTTGCAGGATCTCATGAATGGAATAAGGCAATTGATGCAGCTGGACACAAGGGGCCGATTACAGCTATAGACAAATCAAAGGTTTCTATCTACCCAGATACGAGGTTTGCGACTGGAAGGAAATCATTTGACTCACTGTGCGCTACCCCATGGGCGCTCAGTGTTCCGCATGCAATGAGACCAGGTATAGACTGGCAGTGCTGCTGCCAGTCTAGACCTGGTCTCGGTATAGTACCGAGACCTGTATGTTCCAAAACAGTACTATTATTATTATTTTTTTTTTATACTTTATTTTTATAATATTTTCCATACATATAGATTCATGGAAATGCATACAGTGAACAGTCCACCAGACACACAACAAATAGGGCTGTTAGCCCTTTAATAACAGTTATAAGTGCATCCACTATATATATGTACCACGTTGGGGGGAATCCTTATGTTAATGCTAAGAAACAGAATGAAGAGTCTCAGTAAGTTGCTGTGTTATCAAGTCCAAGAGCTTCATGGCAGGCTCCTAAAATAATAATTGTCCAGCAATATCCCTTGAACAAAAAGTTAGCTTGTCCCTATGGGACCTTGCAATGTCATGAAAAAAACCTAAAGGTTAACAATCTCCCCACATATACCTGGAAGCAAACTTTTGGTACAAAGTGAAATACAATAATTAACTGCTCCTTTTCATAAGCAACAGATGACAGGAATCTCTAAAATGTAGATTCACAGACTGCTGTTCAAATATTGGTATTAGGCAGTTCTCATACCCCAAATAGAGTCAGTCCACAAATGAACGATCAGCTCAGGTTCCCACTCCTACCCCCTCGGGATCATGCTCCTCAGTAAAGTCTCTTTTAGGAGCCAGTTTTGCTGCCCGCTTACTGGCATCTGCAGGGTCTGAAAATATATAAATTTTATTTTCAAAGGTGATCCTTAGACGTGCTGGGAAAATAATGGTATGCAGGACTCCTGCCTCTCTGAGAACTCGTCGAACGCCATCAAATTTCTTCCTGCGCTGTCGGGTCGCATAACTGACATCAGGAAAGATATAGACCTGCTTATCTTCGTACATCAGGGGGCCTGCCCTCCGGGCCAGCTGCAAAATTCGATCCCGAACTCCTGCCCCCGCTGTTACCACCAACAAAGTGCGTGGTTCCACTCCATGTTGTCTTCCTCTTGGAGTAACTCTGTAAACGTTCTGAATTTCAACTATGGGTTCCGATCCTTCAGGCACCAGCTTTTCCGTTAGCCATTCTTTTACAAATAGGATGGGGTGATCCCCCTCTGAGCCCTCTGGTATCCCTAGCAGACGTAGGTTGGCTGAGTGAATCTGATTCTCCAATGACTCCAGGCGAGTTTTCAGATGTTGTGCTACGGTAGCCATGAGGGAGGTCGCTCCATTAGCAACCTCGGCTTGTCTCCGGACTTCTTGAACTCCCCTTTTAGTGAATCCATCGCTGTCTCTAATATTAGTACTCTTCCATTAAAACTGTCCACCTTCTGGGAGAGATCCGACACCGACTGGATCAGCTTTTGTAGTTTAATTCCTAATGAGTCCAGCGTTTCTTTGGATCCCCTATCTGTGGGGGAGAAGGCCTCCGCTGCGGTTAATCGCGTAGTTTGAGCAGCGCCAGAACCCTTGTTTTTTTCAGGGCCTCCTGAAGCTTTATCCCGTTTAGGATTACCCATCCTACTTAAAGAAATGTTCCTTTTTCTGTTGGTAACCTCGATTACAAGAAAAAACGAGATAAAACTGCCGATTTTAACAGATTTAAATTGAGTTTTGTAGGAGCTTATTAAAGTTGCTTCCAGTTAGCTCGGGCTCCACAGTGCCCCCCCCCCCAAACGGTACTATTAGAAGCTCTGGCTATACATAAATCTAATGGACAGACCCGGGGGGGTGCTCCCTGCATGAAACTTCATTCTTGGGACAGTCGAGGGTGGGCACTGGAATTTGAAATGCTGGCAGAGAGGTAGGCAGGATCAGCCAGATAAATTATAAATAACTACAATCACCAGAGGTAAAAAAAAAAAATGCTACTTTTCTAGAAGTGCTAATTGGGCTCTGCCTTGTACTGAGGTGGGGCCCGTTTTTACGTGGACATTTCCCTTTAAGGTGGCATTGTGTGTATGGTCATGCTCTGATGTTTCTCCTTCCTCCACCCAGGCTCTTCTTAGGGCTTGTAATTCATCTTCCTATTTCTGCACCGTTATATGCGATGAAATTATGTGAGGAAATTTAGTTTTTTAAGAAAACCGTTGCTGGGAATGGGGGAACTGTTTTCCTAAATGTTAAATGTAACCCCCCTGCAAATGGGGGTTCCCAAAAGTCTTCCAGGAGCTTGCCTGAATGCTCCAAGTCTGGGCGGTGTTCGGTGTCTGAGCTGTTTAAATGTGGTTCCAAGTGAGTGTTATTTGAGCCTCCACATACTGTCTCTTTAAGAGCTGTCTGCTTGCAGACTTAATTAGTTTGTATGGGGGGGACTGTGTATTTAATGCTCGAATCCCGCCTGAGCTGCTGTCAATTCGCTCCATTTCTGCCGTCGCTACATGTGCAGAGGGAGCCTTGTTGAAAGATGTAACTGTTTGCCAGAAATCATTTAGAGTGACTGAGAAAATGTAGTTTGTCTAACCTGTCTTTATTTCAGCACGAACTGTTTCAGTGTAGCTCTTTCATTTTGGTCCTGAATTGCTGACTTGGACCAATCAGGATGATAAGGAGGCCTTAAAATGGAGCCTGTGGACGAATCAGAACTTGGACTCTCAATTCTGAGCTGGCCACAAGGGGATTGTATCAATCAATCAATCAATCAATCAATCAAAATCTTTATTCAGGTGAACATCATTGAGCAAAGCTCATTTACAAGATGGACCTGAGTGGTCATAAAAATGAGAATACAAGTATTATTACATAGACAAGAAATAGCATAAACAGCAATACAATGACATGAAATGATAATATACAACAATTTACATATATACAATGTACAGTAAAACCATTTAACCTGTAAGAAAAGGGGACAAAGGGTATAGCAGGCATAAGATATAAATTATAGGGCCTAACTAGCTTTTATAAGAATATAATAGGTGATTTGAAAATAGAAATTGATTTAATATAATGGACGGAAAATGGAAGGTGGGTCAGGTAGGGTAGGGGATTAGGCTTTACAAAAGCAATTGCAGAGCTCTGGAAAAAAGGGCGGAGAACAATCTTTTGAAAGATGCCAGAGGTAAGGTGTATGGGCAGTGACTCTGGGAAATGTAGTTTTGACCTTGGCGCCTTTTTCCACCAACAGAGGGAGTCTTATTGTGAGTGACAACCGAACCAACCAACAGAATGGTGTGGAGCTAAAGGAAATGCCCTGCTCTGTGACTGGAAAGCTCAAATCAGTCGTGACAGAGAAGAGAGAAGGAGTTCTGTGCTGCTGCGGTGTATAGTTTCATGCGGGAATCGCGTGTGAGGACCTGAGGTTCGGCCTGCAGCTGTTGCAATTGCCAGTTCAGACTGAATCCAAGTTGAGAGGAGACAGAAGGAAGTCTGAAGAGTGGAAACCAGGCTCACCCTGTAGAAGACTGGAGAAATTGCTGAATCGTGCTCGGTCTGTCAGGAACTGAAGCTGCTGTGTGTGCTCCCGGGTATTTTGCAGTAATTGTGATCGGGATCGAGGAGCAGCCTGCCTGGTATAGTATTTCCTTTTACATATGAATGTGCGTAGTGCTTGTGGGGAATCGCTATTTCCAATCCCCTGTACTGTGTGCTGTGCAGTGTGTTGAAGCTGGAAGCAAACCCCAACTTGTCTCGGACTAAATTCATTTGCTATCAACTGCAGTGGGGTCCAATCGCAAGGACCTTGTCTCCATGCCCTGTTGTTCTGGCAATCCAGAAGAACATCCACCATCCGGTCCTCAGCTTGGGTATTGTGAGTACAAATCAGGGTTTTCCCCTGCAGCCTGTTTTTTATCACAAGAGTGTCATCTAATTCTTGTTGTTTCACTGCTTCATGGACTGAGCCATCCGGCACCGGATTACAACTGGGTGTAGTGCATATATTTTCTTCTACAGGGCCCTATCCATCTGTACCTGAAGGCCAACCCCGGGCAATGGACCTGGCTAGCCCTCAAACCTGGGTACCCAGAGGGTGACTTTTCAGACCCTGTATGTGTGCACAGTACTGTGATTTAATGCCACTAATTAACCTGATTTCTCCCTCCCGTGTTACTGTCCCCTAAATAAATCAGATTTGTTGTTATACTATATACTGTCTGTGGTGTTGGTACTTATGGAAACAGTATTGTGTTTTGCTGTGTATGTTGTTTAACTTTACTTTACAGGGGGTCGTCAAAGATGTGCTGCAGAATCAGTCTTGAGGGTAAGTGGTATCTATATGAGTGAACAGTGTGTATACGTGGGGTATTGGGGCTGTAACTCCGGTGTACTGTGCGAGCCACTAGAGGGAATAAAAGGGGGTCTCAGTGTCCCAGAGGGCTGTGACCAAGCTAGTTTAACCACTACAAACCCTGATCTCTGGGTGGAGGCACCCGCCATAGGACCTAGGCCCCTCAACCTGTCCGTAGTCAAACAGACAGAGATAGTAGCTCCTGGGATAGCGCCACCTAGGGGTTACATAAATTTAAATGTTTCAGTTTGCTGGTTTAAAAATGGGCTAAGCTTTGTTGCTTTTCTGTTTATTCACTGGATTACCAGCTGTGGAGGGTTCCTTGCGCTGGGTCAGGGAAGTGTATGCAAAAATGTTTTCAAATACTTGTATTTTTCTTTTTTTGGGCTGTAACAGCCTGGATATAAGGGCTGTTAAAGTACAGAGTCGTCCTAGTCTGTTGTGGTATGAACTGGATTACGTGTATTACTTACTGCAGCTACTTGTTATGATTAGCTGTTATATATTTCCACCCCGAAAAATGGTAAACTCTTGACTTGCTGTATTTAATTCCCTACTGTAATATAATGTCGTGCTCCATGTCTGTAATATGTCAGCTGTGGATAAAAGTTTGTAAGATGCCTCTTATAAAGCTAATAAAAAATTCAAAGAAACCTATAGGCCTATTATGTCACCCAGGAGGGGAGTCTCTTTCAAATGAAAAAGAGCACCAGTACCACAAGGGGTGCAATGAAGCTAGAGGAAGTGGAAGTCCACTCCTGTGAGATTTGAGGTTAACTCATTATTACCTGGGTGGCAATTTTGTGTCAGGTAAACAATGGAAAGTTCAGACTTCATACGAAGCTATTGGAAGTAATGAAGAAAATTGGGGGAATCAGGATTCCAACCCAGATCTCCAGGATGACAGCTAAATCACTTCAGCTTGTAAGCAATGAAACTGGTCTCAGGGAAACAGTCTTGCTACACCTTTAAGAGGGATGTGAGGAAGTACTACTTCACCGGAAGAGTAGTGGATGCCTGGAACAGACTGCTAGTGGAAGTCGTGGAGGCAAAACAGTAGGGAGCTTCAAGCATACATGGGATAGACATAGGGGAATATTAGTGAACAGGCAAGGAGGAGGGAGGGTCGCTGGAGAACAGTTATGGTCTGTGGAGACAGACTAGGCAGGGACCATCTGGGTAGACTGGGTGGGCCAAGCAGTCCTTCTCTGTCGACAAATTCATGTTTCTGTGTTTCACCCCTCTACTTCCTGGCCTCCAGTAGTGTGCATGTCCAAGACCTTTAGTCTTTCTTCATAGAATTGCCATGCTAATCCTGAATCATTTTAGTGGACCTCCTCTAAACCGTCTCTACTCTATCCCTGTGCTTCCTCAAGGGCAGACTCCTGAACTGTACACAGTACCCCAAGTGTAGCCCACACCAGGGATTTGTACTGGGGCAGGAAAAACTCTCGTCTTTTGCTACTGATGGCCCTATCTATGCACCCCAGCACTGCATTTGCCTTTCCCATTACACTACATAGATTGTTTCAGGTTGTCTGTTATTACTACCCCACATCCCTCTCTTCAGTTGTCTCTTCCATCTTAACAGCCCCATTTTGTACTCCATTCTCAGATATGTGGCCGCTATGTATGACCTTGCACTATTTTGTATTACATTTTAGCTGCCAGACCCTGGTGCATTTCTCTACCTTCCCCAGCAACCTGGTTTTGTGAATGAGCCTAGGCACATCATAGGCATGTCTGGGAAAGGAGAACCGAGCTTCCCAGAGGACACACTCCTCCTCTGAGGAGGGAAGGAAGCAGTCTTCTCTGTTATACTGCCACGTGGGTGATCAGATGCTCGCAGGAAGGGGAGATGCAGGCTTACTGTGGAGCATGCGGTCAGGCATAGCATGTGCATGTATGCACAGAAACACTGAATCTGTCGGCAGAAAAGGAACGCCTCGCCCACCCAGTCTGCCCAGATGTTCCCTGCCTAATCTGTCTCTGCAGACCCCAACTGGTCTTCTGCACCCTCCCTCCCTCCCTCCTCCTTGCCTATTTATTAATATCCCCAATGTCAATTGTACACATGCTTGAAGCCCCCAGTATTTCTGCCTCCACCACTTCTGCTGGCAGTCTGTTTCAGGCATCTTCAACCCTTTTAGTAAAATTATTTCCTCATCTCTCTTAAACTACCCCCCAACACACACGTTTCACTGCATTCCTCCCCGGTCCAGGAGCTGTTCCTCATTCGAAAGAGACTTCTTTCCTCTAGGCACCATGCAATTCTGCTTAAAGTTGGACCAGCGTAACATTCTGTGGTGATTTGCATATGCAGCCCATGATGCTTTGCATTGTGGGGGCATGTGTGATTTTGTATTTTCTTGAAACTTGGCTTCCCAGCCAAATGCCCTTTGGGGTAACCCTTGCCTCAGTGTTTACGCACAGAGGTTCTTTTCTTTCCTCTACCCTATTTGCCCCTGTGACTTACTTGCAGGTCTCTATCATGCCGCCTTTCACTCTTCTGTCTCCTCTCTTCCAGGGTGTACATGTTGAGATCCCTCAGTCTCTCCTCATAGGGCTTCTTGTGCAACCCCTGCACCATTTTAGTTGCCCTCCTCTGGCTGCTCCTACCCTGTCTATGTCTTACTGAGATGCAGCCTCCAATCTGGATACAGTCACCTGGGAGGTCTCATCAGTGAGCAACAGTGGTAACACCACCTCCCTCCTCCTGCTGGATATACTCCTCTCTATGCACCCCAGCATCCTACTAGCCCTACCCACTGCTTTGTCACACTGCCTTGCCACCCAGAGGTATTCAGATATGATAACCCCAGGGGGCGCTGCTGAGCAGCCAACCGGAAGCAGCACTTCACTGGAGCTCTCAGGAAAAAAATATTAAAATATAACTAAATTTACTACAGAAATCTTAGTAACACCCTCGGATATTGTTTGGCCTTGAAGCAACTGCCAAAATGGGTAAAAATAAAGGAGCTATGGCGCCTGCAGGGAACTTCTTCACTCCCAAGAAGCAGACAAGGGAAGAGAGGCCTGAGCATCACGGTGGAGCAGCGGAGGGTAGTGCGGCACAGCCAGAGGAAGCCTCATTATCTACTATACTTCCGACCCTTCATCAACTAGTTAAAACAGTACAAGATTTGGACAAAAAATTTGACACTCTCGCGCCGAGGGTGTCAGCTCTGGAGAACAGAATGGAACAATGCGAAGATAAGGTACAGCACTCAGAAGCCTCCATATTAAAATCAATAGATGCCACTGCTAAATTAATAAAGGAAAACTCCCATCTTTGCCAAAGACTAGAGACTGTAGAAAATCAGGCGCGAGAATGGAAACTGAGGGTGCTTGGGCTATCTGAAAATGTTGAAGAAGCGGATGGCCTTGCCTTTGCCAATACGTGATTGCCAGCTGTATTGGGGATAGAGGATACTGACCCGGCGTTGTTGACTGAGAAAGCCTACAGAATCCCCGGAGGCTAGCAACAGACCCGTCTACTCCAAGGACCTTCCTGACTGTATTTACTGGTGTCGGGGACAGGGCCAGGGCGATTGCCAGGCGCCGCAGAACCACAAAGTATAAAAAAAAGATGTCCTCGTGGTGTTCCCAGATTTATCCTTCAGTACTCGCCAGCGCAGGAAGGCCCTTAATAGCCTGCGGGCCAGGCTGCGCCAACTAAAAATACAGCACCAACTGTTGCTGCCGGCTAAACTACAGCTGATGTGGAATGTCCAACAATATTTGTTCAATGGCCCGAAAGAAGCGGAGAAGCAGGTACGGCATATAGAGCAGAAGATGGCTGTGGGAGAGGACAAGGGGAACTCTTCGGAAGATGACTGAGTCCCAGGACTGCTTTGAACAAGTAAGCTAGAGACTCTGAGATCTGGAGACTCCTGTATTAGGGACTGTATTGAAATCCTGTGGCTGCATGTAGAGATGATCCTTCATGAATATGCTGTAGAAATCGGGACTGTTATAAAAGAGACTGTTTCCTTTTTTCCTGCCTAATCTTGTTAACTGTTTCGGGATATTGGTACAATGATATTGCGATGTCGAACTATTGTTTAACAGCATGTGTATTAGAGTGCTATATGCACGAGGCTTTAGTTTTCTTGTTTAGAGGGACAGCTAAAAGTGGAAGAGTTATCCTTCGTTTTCTCCATAGATTTTGCAGTTTTTTTGATTAAGTGCACATAACAAGGCTCATTAACCATGTTTAAGAGGGGTTAAGTTAAATGTTTATTAATTTAATGACTGTAGTCCTTGGAGTGCTGTCACTGTAAAGTATAACTAATGGTTTGATCTTTTCCTGGGAGTTTTGGGGATGTTTTGTCTTTATTACACAGATCCTAATGGTCTTAGGGGAATCACATAGACTTTAGAAGTCACACTGGAAAAAAGGAATTTTTTCTGCCATTCTGGTTAAGATTCCCTATTGTTCTTCCAGGCTGCATGCAATGGGTATATTATATGTAATTAATCTTAATGGGGAATCCCACCAATGATGTACCACTAGTGGAGGTGTTTGGTATTAGACCTTAGTAAGAGGACATCGTCTGTACTGTGTAAGATTGTTATCCTCCAATGTTATTGTATTTGTAAGTTTTGCTTATGAAACCAATAAACAAATAATACAAAAAAAGATATAATAACCCCAAGTCCCGTTTCTTTTTAGTGACTGTCAGTACCATTCCCCTTCCCGTCTTACACTCAGTGCCTGGGTTCCTAAGCCCTAGGTGCATGATTTTGCACTTTTTGGAACTGAACCCCAACTGCAATGCTTAGACCATTCCTCAAGTTTCCCCACATTCCTGCATCCACACCACACCCTCCTAAGTGTCCACCCTGTTACAGATTTTGGTATTACCTGTAGAAAGGAATTCCTTCCCTTCCAGTTCCTTTGCGATGTCACTTATGAAGAGTAGGTGCTGTTTACCACCACCTTCTGTCTCTTATCTGCTAACTAGTTTCTAACCCAGCTCACCACTTTGGATCCCACCCTCAGACTGCTCAGTTTCTTTATCAGCCTTCTGTGTGGCACAGTACTGAAGACCTGGCTGAAATCCAGATAGGCCTGCACCACAAATACTGGTCCAAACTAAAAATGGAAAGAAAAAAGCTTGAAGCAAAACAAATGAAAAGAAAGGCAAATTGTTATCAGTTTAAAGGGAACTACCAGTACCCAAACCAGTGTAACCCCAATGAAGAATTATTCTGAAACGTTGGTATAAGGTCATGTCATGGAAGTGACCACTGCACTGGTCATCTACTGTCTTGTTAAACAACAAACAATAACGAATGCATATTTTTGGGTGAGTGGGCCCATTATTTCCAGTCTGCTTTTCCTTGTATTGTTGCCATGATTGGAACTGGGCTACTCCCCTAACAGATGTTTTTCATTTCTCTGAGGTTGGCTGAACTGGACGTTTCCAAATGACAATGTTAAACCACACTGTATGGTGATCACTGTATTGAAGCTCCAAAACATAGATTTGTGTTCAAGCTCTGGCTGCGGCAGGGGACTGAGGGTTGGCTGGAAGGGGGAACCATAAACAAAAAAAACCAGCCAAGGAGGTCAGAAATACCAGAAGGAAATAAAGAATAAGAAAAAAAAAAAAAGAACTCATGGACCAGAGTGTCAAATGCTGAAGAGAGACCAAGGAGAAGGAGAACAGACCATTCACCCCTATCTCTAGCCCTAAGGAGGTCATTATGCACTTTGATTAGCGCGAATAAGTGCTATGCCTGGATCTGAAACCAGACTGGAGGGGCTCACAGATGTAATAAGCTAGGGGTGCATCTCAGGCTGTATCGCCACAGCCTTCTGAATAACGTCACCTAAAAAAAGTAGGTTAGAGACAGGACAGTAATTTGTTAAAATATCCAGGTCCAGTGATGGTTTCGTCAGAAGGGGCCGAACCAGTGCATTTTTCAGTGCCACTGAGAAGACCCCCTCCGAAAGGGAGCGCTGAACTATTTCAGCAAACTCCGACCCAAAAAACCCCATGCAGCTCACTAGTAGACACGTGGGGCCTCGTTCTAGTTCACAAAAAGTGGGCCGCAGCTGAAAGACCACCTCACAGACCTCTTCCATTGTGACTGACTAAAACTCTCCCCAAGACACCTGACTACATCCACAAGGTGCAGGCTCCACTTCAGCGGGTTATGACAGTTCACTTGGAGAGATCCCGGCTCAAACAGAGGAGACACTGTCCGAGAAGACTCAAGTGAACTCTTCACACTTAGCTGATGAACCTGTTCTTACCAGGTGAAAACAGGTTGAGTTTAATAACCTGTCCACAGTATGGAACAGCTGGGCTGGACGATTCTCCCAGTCACAATATCACTAGACAGGAAATGTTGCCTTCTTATAGGAGATTGCCCTTTTACATTCATCATAGTGAATTATCAAAGTCAGTTTGCCCTCCTGATCCCTGGACCTCCTCCAACAGTGCTCTAATCTTAAATCCCTGGTTTTCAACACCCTAAGCTCCCCATTAGACCATGGGGATCCTACACGTGGGACACGGGGTCATACAAGGGTGGGTGCAACAGAGTCAAAGGCACTGGTAATAACCCTGTTACAGGTCAGTACTGTGTTCTCCGAAACAGTCTTACATGCTGTTAGCATCTCCAAGATATCCAGTATTGTCTGCAGTCCTTCAGGCCTGAACCCTCTTAAAGGTAGTACTGAACCATCTCCATTTGGGAAAAGACTACGGGGAGGAGCCTCAAGAAAGAACTTCACCAAAATGATCCAACTAACTGACCGTATCAATCTCGAGGTTGCTTACCTCAAGCCCCAGGAAGAAAACCAAGACCAAGGTGTGCCCATGTTGGTGAATCCCAAAACTAATAACTCGCACGAGGTCCAGTGATCCTATCAACTGGGAGAAATCGTGGCCAAAGTGTGAGCATTCGTCATCGACCCACATGTTGAATTGCCCAGAACAATCCATCTGAATGACTCCAAGACCCTGTTGGCGATGAAGTCTGCAATTTCTCATAGGAAATCCCACCCCATGCCCCGGAGGCCAGTACACCAGGAGGATCCTGCAACCTGCACCTGGACCACCACACACACACGTATACTCAAATGATGAGGTATCCCCCACTGGGTTCACAGTGAAGTTCAGCTCGGATCTAAAACAGTTAGCCACCCCCACCCTGCAGTCCCTCCACGGCCAGTGTACCATGGAGAATCCAGCTGGGACTGCCAATTCTAAGACCGGGCCGGCATTCAGGTCTCCACAGTGCAAGCCAGATCAACAGAGGAACCCAAAATTAAATCTGCCACAATGGCAGTCTTGTTCCTTATCGATCTTGCATTACAAAGCACCACCTGTAGGGGACAGTGAGGCAACCGGCCTAATGGCTGCTTGCCCACTCGGTCCTGTGGGCTCCCTGGGTATGGAAACCAAACCCTTCTCACCTCTCTCTAGGTCCCATTTCGCTCCAGGGATTCTCCAGGTCCCAACCATCCTAATAAAGCCCCCCTTGCTAACAACTAGCACCCCTCGCACCCAGCCACCAACCACACTGCTTCCTCTGGATCCCACTTCTCTGCACCGAAGAAAGGCAACTTTAGGCAGGGGGTGGGTCCTGAAAGGGATGCAGATCATGCAGCTGGGATGAGGAGTAGCTAATCTTGGGGTGTCCATAGCCATACCTGACACACATACCTAAAGCTGATAAACTGAAAACCAAACTGGACCCTACACAAAACCACTCACAACCACTCTATAAATAAAATAACCACCCTCCCACACCACCCACTAATACCACACTTTAAAACCACTCTCTTCACACACACTCCAACATACAAAATACTAAACCTCTAATCAACCAAAGCCACGTCCACACTTTATTTAAAATACAATACTTACCTAAAACTAACACATCACTCCTAGCTAACTCATACACTCATACCCCATACACTCCAAAAATACACAAACTGTAAACAACAAGATACATAAACACAGTAAATAATACTGGTTCCTATAAATAACAAAAAGTCATGTTCAGTGAATTAAATGTTCAGTTAAATGTTCAAAGAAGAGCCTCTCACTGCCACTGAGAGAAAATATCACCAATAATTCAGCAACAGGCAGCCGTACTGTGCAATAGGAAAGTCACCAAAGTCAACCAAAGAATAGGATTATCCTTCTGGAGCTGAAAAGAGCCAGCCTGCTTTCACCAGGTCCAGCTATAAGGGAATAGCAACCCAGATCTTTTAAGGTCAGACAGGATTTGGGGGAGATCCCTCTCTCACCACGATTCTACCTTACCACCAGGACGGAGATCTCAGAGCCCACAACCAGTGGACTGCACTCTCACCTCAGCCCTCCAAAGCATGAACACATCATGCTCGCACACAGTTACCTGCTGCAGGCAGTCTACTCCTCAATTATGTACCGATCACCCCACAGATATCCTTCCAGTCCCTGGTACACCAGTCTCCTGGCCAGTCCTACTGGCCACAGTCCAATCCTTCGATCCTCCAACACCAAAACATCCACTTCAGGAGGTGAGGAGAACTACTCCACTGCAGACTCAGTGCAGGCTGACCAACACTTTAGCCATTCACAATCCCAAAGTGAGCGGGACGATGACAAAAATGTGGGGCTCTGTCACCACTCTTGTTCGCTCTATATATTGTTCGCTCTATATATACAGCCATTAGCACAAGCAATTTGGGAATCTTCTGAAAGTCAGGGAGTACGAATGCAGGGTGGGAATACTAAATTGCCTTTTCCGCATATGATGTGCTTATCTACCTGCAATCTCCATCCATATCACTGCCTGCAACCCTCAGCATCCTCCAGAGATGTGGGTGCTTTTCAGGCTATAAATGGACAGACCCTTTCACATTTAAGCATTCATCCTCCCCAGAGATATACAAATACCCATTCCGATGGGACCTAACAGCCCTAAAATACCTAGGGATACACCTACCAAAAGCCCTCATTACATATTTTAAACATAACTACCACCCACCACCTCATAGTTGTAGCACGATCTTACACACTGGAACACATTGCCTTTATCTTTATCATGTAGAGTCGAGGTAGTAAGAATAGTGGTCCTGCCAAGTGCCTTATATCTGTTCCTCAATGTCCCCCCTCTGTCTTCCAGACACCATATGGAGACAATTACAATGGTTGATATCCAGATTTGTTTGGGCGAGACAACCTCCCTGAATCTGGTTCCAAATTCTCTCTCTCTCTCACACACCTCTGGGGGGACTCTTCCCCTATCGAATTTATGTCTCTATATCTGGGCAGAACAACTCCAGTTCCCACTTCTTAGACACCTGGCTGGCTCCAACCATAAGTGGGCCACTATGGGACAGGCTGACCTCCCTTTCTCCAACTTAGTAATACTCTTATTTCATGCAGAATGGGAATGAGAATCGCTAATCAATGTAAACCTGTAGCTTAAACATACGGTCCTCCATGGCAGGGGTAAGGCTAGAGTACTGCACACCATGCAGTGTAATGAATGGTTACAAAACTGGTGCAGAGCACAGGGCTTTGGCTTCATTGGGGACTGGGGGTCCACCTGGAGAGAGATAAAGGTCTATACTGGCACGATGGGCTGCATCTGTCCTCGAAGGGAACCAAGCTCCTAGGTGACAGGTTTAAATGCTTCCTTGGCAAGCTTTTAAACTAGCCAAGGGGGGAGGTGCTGATAAGAGGCAGGAAATTTCAAGCCTCCCCCCACAAAATATGGCAGGTAGTAAGGTAAACACTGAGGTACAGAGCTCAACACAGGGCAGGACAGGGGTAAATGGAAAACAGACAAGGGCAATAAGAGCAGGGATGGGGAAAAGCATAAAGCCAACATTAAATGGAGGGCAATGAGTACCAATGGCCGTAGTCTGGAAACCAAGCTTCCTGAGCTAGTAGCCCTGATGGAAGATGAACAATTGGACATTGTGGCAGTCACAGAAACATGGTACACAGAGAACCATGACTGGTATGTCAACATACCAGGTACACAATCTACAGAAGCGACAGGGAAGGTAAAAGAGGAGGTGGAGTAGCTCTATACATAAGGGAAGGGATCAAAGCTACAGAACTAAAAAGTAAAGGGGGGGGACAAGAGGCACTCTGGGTCACCTTGGAGACAGGGAATGGCATCACAATCCGCACAGGGGTTGTATACAGACCCCCGTCTCAAAGGGAGGAAATGAACAAGAAAATGATAGAGGACATTCTCAAAATGGCTGAAAAAGGGGAGATACTGTTGATGGGGGACCTGAATATGCCAGATGTTAACTGAATAGCATGTGCTGCAGCCACATCCAAGAGCAGGGTAATTCTCGATGTCCTGCAGGGGGCAGGCCTTAGACAGCTAGTGTTGGAACCCACTCGGAAGGGAGCAATACTAGACCTGATACTCTCAAATGGAGAGAGGATCACAAATTTAGAAGTTAGTAGACATCTGGGAACAAGCGACCACTGTACAGTGTGCTTCACAATGAGCACAACCATGGAGATAAGCCATACAAAAACAAGGATACTGGACTTTAGAAGGGCTGACTTTAGCAAAATGGGTGAATACCTGAAGAATGCACTAGCAAATGGCCAAAAGGAGGGGTGGAAGAACAATGGAGAAAATCAAAACTGCCATCATAGAGGCAACAAGCCTTGTGTGAAACAAATAAAGAAACAAAGCGTAAGTAAAAAAAAACACTATGGTTCTCAAAAGAGGTGGCAGGAAAGGTTAAGGAGAAAAGGCTGCATTCAAAAGTATAAGAAATCACAGAGAAGGAACATGACAGGGAACTGTATCAATTAAAGCAGAAAGAAGTGGGGAAGGCAGTCAGAACAGCAAAGGCCCAAACCGAGGAAAAAATAGTCAACTCAGTTAAGAAGGGGGATAAAACATTTTATAGGCACATTAGGGAGCAAAGAAAGGTTAAGGGAGGGATAGTGAAGATTAATAGAGGAGAGGGGAGGTGGGCAGAGGGAGACAGTGAAAAGGCAGAGATACTGAATGAATACTTTTGCTCAGTATTCACAAAAGAAGATGAGGAGGAGTTACCTAAACCAGCCAATTGAAGCACTCTGGATAGTGGGGTTGACACCAGTCCATTCACAGAAGAAAGAGTCCTGAAATAACTCCTAAAACTCAAGGTGGACAAAGCAATGGGGCCTGACGGGATTCATCCCAGAATCCTAAAAGAACTAAGGGAGGACCTAGTGACACCACTGACCACGCTTTTTAACAAATCATGACAGGATGGGGTGGTACCTGAGGACTGGAGGAGGGCAGATGTGATTCCCCTTCACAAAAGTGGGAGCAAGGCAGAAGCAGGAAACTACAGACCTGAAAGGTTGACCTCAGTGGTAGGGAAAATGATGGAATCACTTCTAAAAGAAAGAATTGTTGAGTACCTAGAGGCCAGCGGGGCACAGGACCCAAAGCAGCATGTATTTACAACAGGAAGGTCATGTCAGACGAATCTAATTGATTTCTTTGACTGGGTGACCAAAGTAATAGACCAGGGAGGGGCTGTGGATATGGCCTACCTAGACTTTAACAAGGCATTTGACACAGTCCTGCACAAAAGATTAATAATCAAGTTAGCCAGCCTGGGAGTGGGTCCCAGGGTGGTAGCCTGGGTAGCAAACTGGCTGCACAACAGGACACAGAAGGTAATAGTGAATGGAACACATTCAAGAAAGGGGGGTTACTAGTGGAGTACCTCAGGGCTCAGTACTGGGTCCAGTCCTCTTTAACATCTTTATAGGTGACATTGCAGAGGGTCTGGAGGGAAAGGTATGCCTCTTTGCAGATGACACAAAGATCTGTAACAGAGTTGATACACAAGAGGGGGTAGAAAAGATGAGAAGGGACTTGGCAAGGTTGAAGGAATGGTCAGACATATGGCAACTTAGATTCAATGCAAAGAAGCGCAAAGTAATGCACCTGGGAAACAAAAACCCAGGAGAAGAGCACACAATAGCAGCGGAGGTACTAACAACAACAAAAATGGAAAGGGACCTGGGGGTAGTCATATCAGATGACCTAAAGGTGGGTAAGCAATGTGAGAAGTCGGTTAGGAGAGCCAGGGGGATACTGGGATGCATAGAAAGGGGCATCACAAGTAGAAAAAGGGAAGTGGTTATCCCTCTATATAGACAATTGGTGAGACCCCAACTGGAGTACTGTGTGCAATTTTGGAGACCTCATCTATGCAAGGACATAGACAAGATGGAAGCAGTCCAGAGGAGGGCAACTAAAATGGTGCAGGTTCTGCATCAGAAACCATATGAAGAAAGACTGAGAGAGCTTAATATATATGCCCTTGATGAAAGGAGGGATGGGGGGACATGATAGAAACTTTCAAGTACCTCAAGGGAATCAACAACGTCCAGAAGGGTAGCATCTTTCAGAAAAAGAAATGTGTAAGAACAAGGGGGCACAATTTAAAGATAAAGAGGGGCGGCTCAGGGGTAATGTGAGGAAATTGTTTTTCACAGAGAGAGTGGTGGATACATGGAACCGCCTTCCTGAGGAGGTCGCTGGGTCTAAAACAGTGGAGGAATTCAAACATGCATGGGACAGACATAAGGCAATTATAGTGGGGGGCTGCAGGAAGTAGGCTGTTGGTTAGCTAGAATCTGCAGCATATCCAGTAGGTAGGGAAATGGGCAGACTGGGTGGGCCAAGTGGTCTTTATCTGCCATCAAAGTCTATGTTTCTATGTATGGCAAAAGATTTAAAAAATCCTTAAAGGTCACACCTTTCCTGCCTCTATTTTGCCCTATTTCAAAACCAGAACAATTGCTTCCCGTACTGTAGACCATGGATATCTCACATGGGAGCATTATTCCCTCCAATAACTTTTCCAGCTTTTCTCAGGTCACAAGCTCGTCTTTTTTCTTCTTCTTCTCATTAATCTGTCTGTGCCCCCTGCTCTCCAACGACCCCCATCTGTTCAACTTCTACCCCAGCTCCATCACTCTGGCATCCCCTAGGGCTCAAGAGCAGCTCTCCCCATGTTCCCTCAGAGCTATTCCCCTCTGGCGGGGGCAGTGGAGCCCCCAAATACGTCCACTGCAGACAGAGCTGGTGTGGGAAATCGTACTTAGATAGCCAGGGCAAGACCTGCGAGTTGGTCGGTGTCATCCTGCCACTCTGTGTTTTTCAGCTTTGCCCCCTGTCTCCAGGACGCTGGCATCAAGAGCATGTCAAGCATTGACTCATATAAGTATGTAGCATGCAGCGCCTGCTGATGTCCTACCGCTCCCAAGCTACTCCAGCAGCACTGCCACCTGTGGTCACCCAGATGGCAGTATAGCAGCGGAGCTGACTGCCTTTCTCTCCCTCCCTGTAGGACGGCGTCCTCTTGGATACTCCATCCTCCTCCTCCCCTCCAGCTGGCCCCCTGCAGCCTGAACTTGTTCCCAAACGTGGGTCGCCTGAGTGGGCGAGGTAAGATCTGAAGTACCTCAGTCCTCTGTGCCACCAGGCCAAATTAGCTGCTTTCTTTTCTACAGTTACAGCAGAAATATGACCTCAGATAGATTTTTTTCCCCACTATCTCCAGGTCCGCCACTATGTGACAACATTCCCTATAGCAGCCCAGGACCCCACTAAGGACCCTGCGCTGGTGACTCTTTTCCACAACTTCCTCAGGACCTGAGATACACAACACTTGATTTCACAAATATATCAAGCCCTACAGGCCCTGTTAGGCACCCGCAAAGACATGGCAAACAAATGGGACAAGGAACTCTGGAATTAGATCACTACTGAACAATAGAACAAGTCTTGTCAAGCGATTTCTCGACTTACAGGTACATACACCTGGCATTAATGTGCCTGAAAGTATTTGCTCCGAGACTTCTGTACACCAGTTGTCACAGCTCATTTCACCATATCTCACACAGTGTCCTGTTCGTGACAGTGTGGGGAACCTTGGGTAATTCACTCATATTTCCTGGATTTGGCTAGTCTAATACATATTCTTTCAGGAACTAAAACAGGAACTCCAAACAATATTCCAGCACCTGATCACACTCACACCAGAATTATATTTCCTACTACATTACAATTCGGGGTTTGGAAGTTCACACACATGCTACTTATTGGGGATTCTGATCACCACTTGTAGACTCTTATGCAGTTATGGCTCACCTCTATTGTGCCAACAGTGGATGTGTGGAGGACTAAAATTTACCAAATTTACAAAACAGAGAACGTAACATATTCTCTGAATAATCTCTTATTTACGTTGGACCAGCTAAGTAATGTACAATATGAATAGGGACCCCAATTTTGTGCCTTAAAAACAGGTGGGATATTCATGTATGGATCTAAAGTACAGTTATACAAGAACCTACTGCAACAGTAGATCTTCGAGAGAATCTCTTGAATCATACCTGTGGAACCAAAGCCACCAGGCACAAGGACCACATGGAAACTTTTCTAGCTAACAGTCTACAAGGGGCCACCCACAACGACTTCAGACACTGGTGACGTCCCTCCCATATAAACGCACCCTCCTCAGTTCTCCTGCCGGAGACTACAAACAGAGGACCCCCAGCTGAGGAACCGAGGGAAGCCAGAGGTTCCTACCATGAAGAAAGGTGAAACAGAAGGTGAACTGTTCTGGAGAAAGAGAGACAGAGACAGAGATGCCCTAAGGCCAAGGGGGATGGAGGGTGGGACAGCATGGCCTGATGCAAGACATTCTCGTGAAGATCCACTGTTACAGTAAATTCTTATGTAACTATGCTATCTTCATGGAGGATGTCTCTTGCATCAGGCCACACCTATGGAACGAGTCCCAAACAGATCTGACACAGAACAAGTCTGAGGGGCTGGAGGCTACAGGCCTAAGACAGGAGACCTTGAAGCACAGCCAGGTTGAAGCCTGCCCTTTTTCTAAGGGCAATGTCCAGACTGTAGTGCTTAGTGAAAGCATGGAAAGTGCTCCAGGTTGCAGCAGCACAGATCTCTGCAGCTGAAACATTCCTGAAACAAGCAACAGAAGTGGCCATGACTCTGGTGGAATGGCCACAAACAACGCCTGGAGGTTCCTTACTGTACTTCCTATAGCAAAAGGTAATACAGTTTGCCACACATTTGGACAAGCACTGTTTAGAAACTGGTACACCCTCTTTCCCAGGGGTGAAGGAAACAAACAGTTGTGAGGACATCCTGCAGTTCATTGTACAATGTGAACAGTAACGCAGAATTCTATGCATGTCTAAGGTATGGAGCAATGTTTCCCCTGGATTGGCATGCTCTGGATAATAAACAGACAGGTGGATAGTTTGATTTAAGGTGTAAACAGACACCATCTTAGGAAGAAACTTAGGATTTGTAGGCAAAGACACCATGTCTTTGCAGAAAATCAAACAAGGAGGCTCACACATCAGAGCCTGAAGCTCGGAAATCCTTCGAGCAGAAGTAATAGCAACTAAAAATAATGCCTTCCATGACAGATAGCGTAGCTTGCATATCGCGGCTTGCTCAAAATGAAGCAAAGTAAGTTTCTCCAACACAAAATTCAAATCCCAGGGCAGGACTAGATTGTGGATGGGTGGCTTCAGATAAAGAATGCCTTTAAAAAATGTACAGGAGCCAGCCCGGTGGCGCTGAGGGTTGAGGCGCTGGACGCCACACCTCGCGCTGCGCTGGCGACCCGTGTTCGGGAACGGACTCGGGTCGTCGGGGGGAGGGAGGACTGAGCATCCCAACGGATGCTCTCCCCCTTGGGGTGGGATGCCAGGAGTGCTGTATAGTGGCTGACGCCCAGCAGGGATCTGGTGGAAGCACCAGCTTTCGGGGGCACGGCGGCTTCGCTTGGCGGAGCAGGGAAGGGGGACACTGTCAGGCGCTTGACAGAGCGTGCGTCTGCACATTGCACTCTCTGCGCCAGCGTCTCAGGGGTCGGGTAACACAAGGGACCGGAGGAAAAATCCTTCACCTCTCCTAGGTGACGATCTCTCCTACAGCAAGCGTGCCACCATCGACAAGTATCAGGCAGACTCCGCTGTGCTAGGCCCTCTCCCTGAGAACATTTCAAGGGGAACAGGTAAGGGGAGAGCCTTTCCTCACTCCGCCCGGGGGGTAATCCGGGCCATCAAGGACATGGGGGGTTGAGCTGAGGGCACGCTAGGGGCAGACCCTGAAGTCGGACAGGTTGCAACGCTTGGGGTGCTGAGAGCTCCGATTGAGTGGAGAAGTTGAGGGTAGAAAGTAGGAGTTGGGGGGATAAAAAGAGTGTAAAAACAAAAAACAAATGTACAGGACACCTCAAGTTGTGCCACCGTATGGTCATCAAACAGGCACATGGAAGGCTGAACTAGAAACATATAGAAACATAGAATTTGACGGCAGATAAGGACTGCTTGGCCCACCCAAGCTGCACATTTCCTTACCTGATGGATAAGCTGCAGATTCTAGTTAATCAACAGCTTACTGCCTCCTGCCCCCACTAGAACTGCCTTATGCCTGTCCCATGAATTCTTGAATTCTCCCACTGTTCCTGACTCCACAACTTCCTCAGGAAGGCTGTTCCATGCATCCACAACTCTCTCTGTGAAAAAATACTTTCTAACATTACCTCTGAGCAGTCCCCTCTATCTTCAAATTGTGCCCCTTGTTTCTTGCATCTCTTCCTCTGAAAGATACTACCCTCGTACCTTGTTAATTCCTTTGAGATACTTGAAAGTTTCTATCATGTCCCCCTCTCCTTCCTTTCCTCAAGGGTATACATATTAAACTGCTTTAGTCTCTCCTCATATGTCTTCTGGTGCAGACCTTTCACCATTTTGGTTGCCCTCCTCTGAACAGCCTCCACTCTGTCTATGTCTTTGCGGAGATGGGGTCTCCAGAATTGCACGCAGTACTCCAGATAGGGTCTCACTAACTGTCTGTAGAGAGGGATAACAATTTCCTGTTTTCTACTGTTGATGCCTCTCCCTATGCCAGTATCCCCCCAGCCCTCCTCACTGCCTTCTCACATTGCTTGCCCACCTTTAGGTCATCTAATATAATTACTCCTAGGTCTCTTTTGATTTTTATTGTTATTAACTCACCCCCCATTGTGTACTCTTTCCCTGGGTTTTTGTTTCCCAGATGCATTACCTTCCACTTCTTTGCATTGAATCTGAGCTGCCACATATTTGACCATTCCTCCAACCTTGCCAAGACCCTTTTCATTCTTTCCACCCCACCTTGTGTATCAGCCCTGTTGCAGATCTTTGCGTCATTTGCAGAAAGGCATACCTTTCCTTTCAGGCGCTCTCCAATGTCACTTATAAAGATATTAAAGAGGACCGGTCCCAGTACCGAACCCTGCGGTACCCCGCTAGTTACCCTCCTTTCTTCACTGTTACCCTTTGCGTGCTGTTGTCCAGCCAGTTTCTCATCCAGGCTACCACCTTGGGACCCACTCCAAGGCTGGCTAACTTGTATATTAATCTTTTGTGTGAGACTGTGTCGAATGCCTTGCTAAAATCTAGGTAGGCCATATCCACAGCCCCTCCCTGGTCTACTTTGGTTACCCAGTCAAATAAATCTATTAGGTTCGTCTGTCATGACCTTCCTGCTGTGAAACCATGCTGCCTTGGGTCCTGGGCCCCACTGGCCTCTAGGTACTCAACAATTCTTTCCTTCAGAAGTGATTCCATCATTTTCCCTACCACTGAAGTCAAACTAACTGGTCTGTAGTTTCCTGCCTCTGCCCTGCTCCACTTTTGTGAAGTGGAATCACATTTGCCCTCCTCCAGTCCTCAGGTACCATTCCATCCTCCCATGATTTGTTAAAGAGAGTAGTCAGTGGTGTTACTAGTTCTACCCTTAGTTCTTTTACTATTCTTGGGTGGTCCCATCAGGCCCCATTGCTTTGTCCACACTCAGTTTCAAGAGTTCTTTCAAAACCCTTTCTTCTGTGAATGGACTGGTATCGACCCCCCTATTCAGAGTTTCTCCCTTGTTTGGTTTAGGCACCTCCCCCTCCTCATCTGTTGTGAATACTGAGCAGAAATATTTGTTCAGTATCCCTGCTTTTTCAATGTCACCCTCTGCCCACATTCCCTGCCCTTTATTAAGTCTCTGTATCCCTCCCTTGGTCTTTCTTCACTCCCTAATGTACCTATAAAAGGTTTTATCCCCCTTCTTAACAGAATTGGCTATCTTTTCCTCAGTTTGTGCCTTTGCTATTCTGACTGCTTCCCTGCCTCCTTCTGCTTTAACTGATAAAGTTATCTGTCCTGCTCCTTCTGTGTTTCCTTATATTTCCTGAATACTATCCTTTTCTCCTTAACCGTACCTACCACCTCTTTTGAGAACCATAGTGGTTTTTTCCTTAGTTTTGTTTTACTGATTTGCTTCACACAAAGGCTTGTAGCCTCTGCGATGGCTGTTTTGATTATTCCCCATTGTTCCTCCACCCCTCCTTCTTGCCCATTTGCTAGTACTTTTCTAAGGCACGCTCTCATTTTCCCAAAGTCAGCCTTCCTAAAATCCAATACTCTTGTTTTTGTATGGCTTGACTCTATGGTTGTGTTTATTGTGAACCACACAGTTTGGTGGTCACTTGTTCCCAGATGGCTACCCACTTCTAAATCTGAGATCCTTTCTCCTTCCCCATTTGAGAGTAATGGCTGACAGGTGTACCTTAATGGAGGAGTACCGCAAGCCAGAATCTGAGAGGGCCAGCAAGTACTCCAGAATCTGATTCACTGGACAAATGAAAGGGTCCAAATGATGGGAAGCCACCCACAGAGCAAAGTGCTTCCACTTCCTGGAATAAGTGGCCCTGGTGGAGGGCTTCCTAGCAGCCACCAGGACATTAGCCACCTTTTGGGACACACCAAATCTAGCCATGGCTATGTCTTCAGGAGCCAGGCATGGAGGTGCAATGACTTGAGGCCTGGATGGACCAGGGTGCCCTGCTCCTGTGATAGCAAGCTTCTGCATAGGGTCAGGGGCACTGTAGGGTCCACCGCCAGCTGCTGCAGCAAGGGGAAACAGATTTGATGAGGCCAGAAGGGAGTAGTGAGGATCAGAATTGCCCCTTCCATCTGGAGCTTGAGCAACACCCTCTGGAATAGAGGGAAAGGAGGAAAGGTGTAGAGGAACCTCCCTTTCCAAGAAAGGGACAGTGTGTCTCTCCAGAAAACTCCAGGCCCTGAAGCAAGCGAGCAAAAACGCGGCAGTTTTGTGTTGTGTGGGGAAGCAAAAAGGTCCACCTCTGGATGACCCCATCTGTCGAACAGGTCTTCTACAAACGATGTCAGCAGCTCCCACTTGTGCATCCTGGACTGTGACCAGCTTGGCCTGTCCACCAGGATGTTTTGGATGCCTGGAACATGGACAGCTGACAGTTTGAGACCGTGTTCTAGAGCCCAGTACCAGACCCACATAATTTCCCAATACAGAGGGTAAGAATGGGTCCCCCCTCTTTGCTTGTTGATGTAGTGGACTACACTGATGTTGTCCGTCTGCTCGGGGACAGATGGGTCTGGATAGCTAGTAAAGCATACAAAATGGCCCTCATCTCCCGGACACTGATGTGGAGGGCAGCCTATATGCTGGCCCACATCCCCCCCCCCCGGAGTCTAATGAAGCCCCAAGTGAGCCCTCCAACCCAACTCCGAAGTGTCTCTGGTGAGAATCTGCTGAGGGGAAGGAATGAGGAAGGAAACCCCTTTCAACAGGTTGCTGGGTTCCATCCACCATAGCAGCACCTTGACTGGAAAGGAGATTAGAACTTGCTGTTCTAGGTTGTCAATGCGTTGGTTCCACTGGACCCTTAAAGTGTTCACCCGGGGATCTGCATGTGCAGTCTAGCTAGAGGTGCTGTGACGATGGCTGCAGCCATCAGGCCCAAGAGCCTCAGGAAGGTTCTGGCCATGACATATCTGCTGCTGTAGAGCAGCTGGACCTGAGCCATGAGGTGGTCCACCCTGTCTTACGGCAAGAAGGCAGAGCCCTGAGCCATGTCCAGTACTGCCCCAATGTACTGTAGGCGTTGATAATGGGGCAAGACTGACTTTGGCAGACTGACTGTGATTCCCAGGGCATGGAACAATTGCCTGGCATGCTCTAGGGTTTGGAGCAGTTGTTCCCTGGATTGTGATTTCAGCAACCAGTCACCCAGGTAAGGGAGAACGTACAATTCCTCCCTCTTGAGGGTTGCTGCTACCACTGCCAAGCATTTGGTAAAGACTCGTGGTGCAGAGGACCAGCCAAAGGCTAAGACTTGGAACTGGTAGTGCTCCCCCTGGAACTGGAACCTGAGGTACTGCCTGTGGGGTGCACACACCTTGATATGCAGTATGCATCCTGTATGTCAAGGGAGGATATTCAATCTGCCAGGCGCAGAAGTGGCAGCAGGCCATTAGGTCACCATTCTGAACTTCTTGTACTGGATGTAGAAATTGAGGTTTCTCAGATGTAGGATGGGCCATAAATCCCCTTTGGGGACTAGAAAGAAGTGGGAATAGAACCATCTGTTCCTCAGGAACAGGTTTTATGGCCCCTTTCTGCAGCAACCTGTGAATTTCCCCCCAGCAACACTGAATAAAGTCTGGAGGGTAACTGGAATGAACTGGTGGTAGATCTGGAGGCCACTCCAGAAGTTCTCGAGTGTGGCCTTGTTCTATGAACTGCATGACCTAAGCACCTGTAGTAATCTCCCTGGAGGGAGAAACGACCCCCTACCACCACCTCCAATAGTGCTGGAGGGTGGGGGTCTGTCAAGAAGTCATGCTGAGATAGAACCTGCGACTGGGGCCGCACCACCTCCTCTGGGGGGGGAACTCCTCGCGGTGGAGGTAGGGGTAGGCACGGCTGCTGCTGCCCGGTGCATCCCTTGCAGCCTGGTGCCTGACTCGGGCCTATGGGAGGCATAATGAAAGGGCACTTTTTAGCCTGGCACAGTATAAAGAGTGGACAGACTGCAGAGTCCTACCCAAGGCCTGCAGGTCAGAAAGTATGCCCTGCACATCCGCCCCAACGAGCTTGTAGCCTCTGAAGGGGGCATTCAGGATGGACTGTTGCACATCAGTAGCAAACCCAGACACCCTAAGCCAAGAATGCCTTCTCAGGCAGATGCCTGCAGTTGCTCTAGTAGAGGCATCAGCGACATTATAGGCAGACCTTAAAAGGTGTTTGCCCACAGGGCACCGCCGGAGTGGACAACAACCCAGCCGTGGCGAGCGCCCGAAGCGGTGACCACCAATGAACTGGAAAGGATCTCTCCTTGCTCCTATCCTTCTCCCAGTGCTTGTGCTTCCCAGCTGACTTGTCCCAGGACTTGGAAGAGTGGGGGCCCATGGATGGAACCAGGGAGGTGAAAGAGCTTCTCGCCTGGAGCTCCTTCTCCATTTGGACGACCTTCTGTTCCAGCAGGAAAGATTCTAAGGCCTTTTAGCGGTGTCTCCGGGTAGCCTGGTTGAATCTGTGGCAGACTTTGCAGGCCTGAATGTGATGGTCCGGGCCTAGGCAACAGACACTGGCATCATGGTTGTCCTTATCGAGGATCTTCTTACCACACCTGCAGTATCAAAAAAAGCTTTTTGGTGTCAGTCGGCATAAATAAAAGAGGAAAGCACTTTAAAAAATAAAGTGATTTACAAACTAGGGAGAGAAAAGAAAATTGAAAAATGAAGATTTGGCAGTTGACTGAAGCAGTGATATGTCTGTGGAGTTCACTGTTCAATGGTTGATGGCAGGAAAAGAACTGAGGAGGGCGTGGGGCTGCCCACATATATATGGGAGGGACGTCGCCAGTGTCTGACGTCGTTGTTGGTGGCCCCTTGTAGACTGCTAGATAGAAAAGTTTCCATGCGGTCCCAGTGTCTGGCGACTATATGTCCATAGGTGTGGCCTGATGCAAGAAATATCCTCGATGAAGATCAAGAGTTCTCCCTTTTTTACCCCCTAATCCGGACATGAGAATGTCCTGGTGGTGACTGGCTGGCCTTGGGGTCCCCAGGTCTCCCACCAGCCCTCACATGAATTCCACCAGGGATCTATGATAGTTAAAATAACACCTGTTGATAAACTATTGTATAAATGGCATATGATCACTGTGCAGTAAGGCTCTCACCCTTGTGGCTGGCTAGCCGGCGCAGCAGGAGAGCTATTGCTCATGATGCCGATGACCCAGGTTCGGGAATGAGCCTGAGTCATCGGAGGGCTGGCCGGGAAGGTGTGATAAGCATCCTGGAGGACGCTCTCCACCTCAGGGAGGGAGGGTAAACAGTCTCCGTTCTGCTACTGCCACCTGTGTGACCATGAGCAGCAGTGCAAGTGGATCCACAGAAAGCAGGGTGGACATCGATGACATAAGATACACGTGGTGGTGTGTTTGAATGTCACAGGGTTCTCTGCATCCCATGAGGACTGGGGACAGAAACACAGGGATAGAAAAACACCTCCAGTCACTGCTGGAGAACGTCCACCTCACACCGCAGGCCCCCCTCCCCCACATCACCAAACTGCGGCTCTTCTTGCCATGGGGCATTAACCCAGTTTTCATCAGGGGTACAGCCCCCCCCTCCAATGGCCCAGCGCAGAGGGAAATCAGGGTGTCCATCGGAGATGGGGCAAGTCCCGGAGAAGGCAGGTGAGGGGGCTGGGTGTGAGGGTAGGACCGATGGAAGCCACCTGGAGAAGGGGGGGAGCATACTAAATATATATATTTTTTAAAAAGTAATGCTCTCACCCCCAACCCAAGCTGTACCCCAAGGGCAGGGTGACTAGCCTTCTGACGCTGGTTAGTATTACCTCCATCTCTGTTTTGCAGTGTCACAACGCTCTGAAACACACTGGAAAAGCGGATTACTGTACTATCCGTGTGCCATGCAGATTCAATAAAAAGATATTAACAAAGCTGGCCTGGTGGCGCTGGAGGTTGAGGCACTGGACGCCACACCTCGAGCCATGCCGGCAACCCGAGTTCAGGAATGAGCCCGGGCTGCTGGGGGTCAGCAGAGGAGAGAGAGGATTGAGCGTCCGGAGGACTGTTCTCCTCTCTCGGGAAGGGAGGGACTGCCATACCACTCGTTGTCCTCCCTCTGGCGGTGGCTGGAAGAGATGCGAGTCGGGAGGCACTGTGCCAATGTACAAAGTTGGCGGGGTGGGGGATGGAGAAAATTGGAGCTGGCAGGCTCCGTTATGGCTCGTCAGCACCCATCCCGGCTCCCTGAACATTTGGATTTCTCTCCGGTGGTGGCGGAAAGCTGGGCACTGTCGGGGGAGACTTGTGGGGGATCGTAGGAGATGTCGGGCAGGGGACTGGTGAGCTGGAGACTGAGTCCCTCCAAGGGAGGGAGCGGAGCTGCCTGCCAGGCTCCCAGGAGGATAAACAAACAACAGGGAAAAAAAAAAAAAGAGAGAGATATTAGCAAAAAAAAAAAAACTACCAAGGAATGCAGTCCTATTCCCAGAAGGATGCAGGTCATCTCCCTTATAGTGGCTCATATTCTCCCAGGCTGGCCCCCAATCCCCAAGGTAACCAAAGCCCTCCTCCATGCACCACACCTTCAACCAATCGTTAAATGCCCTGGTACGGAATAGTCATGCATCTCATCAACCGTACACAGGTAAAACCTCAGGAAAAGCCACCATATATGCTACCTGCTTAAGGTCCCTCCCCAACTCCCTGAAGTTATCCTGCACTACCACAACCACTACCCTGTTCCTTGTCTCGTCATATGTCAGTTGATGGATAATGACATCTACCTCTTGGATAAGCTTTCCATCCTTCCAAGCTGAAGCACTGCTCAGGCACACCACTTCCCTATTTCTTATACACACACACACACTCCCAACTCTATCACCCTAACAGCAGAGTAACCCACCAGCAGCTGTTTCCTCCTCGTCTGGGGGCCTCATCCTTCCTCCTTGGGGCCTCCACTTCTGATGACCCCCACTTTCTTCCTTCCCACTGCAACGAGTAGAAACACAAATAATCATGGCAGAAAAAGACTAAAGGTCCATCTGGTGGGGTGCCTGTTCTTGGTTGCCCTCTCCTTCCAGAATGGCAAAGGAATTCCGAAGTCGTACAGGCTGACAAGCATGCACCCTTCCCACCACCCCTACCCTCCCAGAGCCAAACAAGGTCCATCCACTCTGCCTCTGCCTAGGCATCCTTTGGGAGAATAGGTGGCAGATTCGGTGACACCTGCATGGGGCAGAAGGTCCTCTGTATCCTTGCTCTTAGAGTCCCCGCTTCCTGTGCCCCAAAGGAGGGGAAGAACCACAAGGTGGAAATCCCTACAGCATAACAGACAGACGCAGCACAGTAGGGGCCTGCTGAATCGGACCAGTCAATAGCCTTCTGCACTTTGCAGACCGGTGGGGGGTTGGGGAATGCCTCTCCAGCCAGTGCTGTAAAATGTATTTAGTCATCGTCTACTGAACAAACATAGCCAGTTCAATATTGCATCTACTAGGCTCATGCAATCTGTTATCTCGTCAAAACTAGGACTGGGATTTTTTTTTCTTTTTCTCATATAAGTAAAATTCTCACAATGTGTACAGAACTAATGACAAAAGTTTTATAGGCCTACATGCGGTAAATGTGGTTCATCAAACCACCTGCGGTGACCTCAGGAATTACAAGCGTACTGACACTTTGCCCAGTTCTGGCTAGACAGACATGCCTAATGATGCACCAGAGTCGCTTTCAACTAAACAGCTTGTACTTGGCTTGTCTAGACAGGACGGAGGGGGAAAAATTTAGATCTAACTCAAAGACAAGCCAGCATGATCATTCTTTTCTAAATATCTTTCCAAAGCTCTGCGGCTTCTCTCTTCATTTTCAAGTGGCAATTAGTGAAGCATCAGTTGGTTGGTCAGAAACATGGCTCCCACTCTTGCTCACTGAAGCTGTGAGAATCTGAAGATGAAACTGGCTTGAGCTAGTTCTGTTCCAGTTTGTTGTCTGAAGAGACAAGCATTTCTAAACTAAGGAAAATTTAACCAAGTGTAGCCAGGCTGAAATCTGTATTTAGCTACACAAATGTACTTACAATACTTAGGACCTGACAACATGTTAGAAAATTACTGCAATCTGCAGCACTGCCCCCCCCCGGCTTGTTTTGCACCTGATGTCCCTTCCTTATCATTTGCGAGTTTCTGTCTCCAGCTAAATGCATGAATGCATCAGTTAAGCTAATGTTATCAGTTTACTGCATGCATAATTTAAAAAGAATAATAGAGTACCATCCCACCCAACAAAAACTCTGTCCCTTTTTAAAGCACCTACTATTCACACAGATTCCAAATGTTCAGCCTCTTCTCAATATTTGTTCCCCAGTGTGAGACATCATTTTGCAGCTTCCCCTTTTTGCAGACATACGCATGCAGGCAAGTCTGCCCGAGTCTGGTTTTGCCAACAGGAAAATATAAACTAAACTTGGGGGAGGGGGGGCGCGCAAGGTGGAACTCTACTTGTAGGACACATGGGGGGGGGGGGGCTGCGAGCCCTACCCCAGCAGACAAGAGGCACGAGGGTAGGAAATATAGGATGAGTAGCAAGCAGAGAACAGGGAGGTGGGGGGTTGAGGGTTATGTGTGCAAATGCCAGATGTCTGGGTAGGAAGAACCCAGATCTAACAGTGACAATGGTTGAGGAGAACCTTGACATTGTGGCGGTATCAGAAACATGGTGCTACCGAGAGCAAGGATGGGACATGGAGATACCATGGTATACACTGTTCAGCAGGGACAGGGAAGAAGGAGGGGGGTTTGCACTCTACGTAAAGGAGAGTATCAGGGCGTCAGAACTGCAGGGCAAGTGGGGGGAGGCCGAAGGACTATGGGTCTCCTTGGCGGTGAGGAAGGGGGAGGTGGTGCATACAGAGGGGCGGTTTACAGGTCCCCAGCACAGCAGGAATCGGTGGATAGAAGCACGGCTGATAAATTCGTGAGAATGGTGGCAAAGGGGAGGTGGTGTTGATGGGGGACCTGAACCTACCAGATGTGGACTGGAACACCCTATCGGCATCATCAGCCAGCAGCAGGGAAATATTGGAATCCCTGCAAACAGCCCTCCTGAGGCAACTAGTCAGGGAGCCAACCAGGGCAGGAGCTATTCTTGATCTGGTCCTGACAAATGGGGATAGGGTAGAAGAGGTATCAGTGGGTGAACACCTTGATACGAGTGACCACAACACAGTTTGGTTCAGAATAAGGAACACTGCAGAGGTTCACCGGTCTAAGTTGAGGGTGCTGGATTTTAAGATAGCAGATTTCAGGAAAATGGGGGAAGTTGTGGAGAGGGCTCTGGAGGCATGGAGGAAATGTGGGAGAGGGTAAAAGAAGCTACTGTGGAGGCCATGGACCTATGCGCCAAGAGATCAAACGAAAAAAAGAGGAGGAGAAAACCCCTGTGGTTCAATAGGGTTGTAGCAGAAAAGGTTAGGGCAAGGAGTAAGGCCTTTAAGAAGTTCAAGGTAACACAGGCTGACGAGGACTGGGAAAGGTACCAGGTGAGCCAGAGAGAAGCAGGGGTAGAAGTAAGGAGGGCAAAGGCACGGACAGAGGAGAGCATAGCTAGCGAGGTCAAAAAAGGGGATAAAACTTTTTTTAGCTATGTCAGTGAAAGGAGGAAGACTAGGCAGGGAATACTCCGGTTAAAAACAAATGAGGGTGAGCTGATACTAGGGGACAGAGAGAAGGCAGAACTACTAAACAACTATTTTTGCTCAGTGTTCACTAGGGGGGAAGAAGAAGGGGTAGGCAGCAGAGCAGGAGAAGCCAAGGCAGGGAAGGGGGGAGTGAAAACGAGTCAATTTTGGGTGGAGGAGATTCTGGGAGAACTAGGCTGCGTGAAGGTGGACAAGGCGATGGGGCAGGATGGGGTGCACCCAAGGGTGTTGAAGCAACTTAAGATACACTGGCAACACCCTTGACTGCACCCTTCAACAGGTCCCTGGAGTCTGGAGTGGTACCAGAGGATTGGAGGCAGGCAAATGTGGTCCCTCTGCATAAGGGAGGAGGGAGGAGGTGGGAAATTACAGGCCCGTGAGTGTGACATCGGTGGTGGGCAAGCTCATGGAGAAACTAATGAAAGTCAGGATCACCAATTAACTAGAGGTGAGCAGCCTGATGAATCCAAGGCAACATGGCTTCACCAGGGGTAGATCCTGTCAAACAAACTTGATAAGAGTTTTTTTGACACGGTCACCAAAGAACTGGATCAGGGGAAGGCAGTAGATGTTGCTTATCTGGATTTCAAGAAGGCATTTGACTCCGTGTCACATAGGAGACTGCTGTATAGGCTATCATGCCTGGGGCTGGGGCAGAAGGTGGTTCAATGGATTGGAAACTGGCTGGGGGACAGGAGGCAGAGGGTCATTATAAATGGGGTGGCATCTGGAGAGGGCATGGTCACAAGTGGGGTCCCTCAGGGGTCAGTGTTGGGGCCCCTACTGTTCAATCTATTTGTAGGGGACATCGTGGAGGGCCTTGAGGGGGGTATGAGTCTGTCTGCAGATGATATTAAAGTCTGCAATAAGGTGGACACTCCGGAAGGAGCAGAAAGAACACGGAGAGATTTGGGGAGGCTCGAGGCATGGTCAAAGAGGTGGTAACCCACTGATGCACCCAGTGTGATATTCAAAGGGAAAGTGTGTGGCATGGAAATCGATCGCGGACACATCAGTAATGTATACAGGTGGGGGGTGCCATGCATACCCTGCACAGCCGATATTGACCCGGGATGTGCAGAGCCATGCATGTGCAACCCCTACCTCTGCAGCATAAAGTTGATCTTAAAAAAAAAAGTAACAACTGATGGCCATCCACAGGTGAGCTGACGCATTGCAGGGCGCAACACGGCAGCTGCCACCTGTGGGTGGCCACCAGAGCTCCGGCTGCACCTGGCGGCACCCCCCATGCCCGATCACGGGCATTTTAAAAAAAAAAAAAGAATCCCGTCAAATATCCCTGGTGGTCCAGTGGACCGCGGTCTGCCCGATCGCAGGCATCTGTCTTAAAATAGAACACAGTCCTATATCCCTGGTGGTCCAGTGGACCGCTACCTGCCCGATCACGGGCAACTGTAACAAAATAGAGAAAAAGTCCTATATCCCTGGTGGTCCAGTGGACTGCTATCTGCCCGATCGCGGGCATCTGTCTAAAAGTAGAAAACAGTCCTATATCCCTGGTGGTCCAGTGGACCGCTATCTGCCAGATCGCGGCCATCTGTATCGAAATAGAAAACAGTCCTATATCCCTGGTGGTCTAGGGTTACCCCCTCCCAAGTGAGCCCCACCCGCTCCCCGGTCAGCGGCAGGCGTCAGCACCCCTACCACCTGCCGCCCCGCCGCCTGACACCGTCGGTAGGCTGTACGCCCATTGGTTCACAGCGTGAGCCAATGGGCATGCAGCCCATATCGTACTACACATTCCAGATATGTGACTGCTTCCATTTTAAGGAATGAATACGTCTGGTAGAAGGCTTTCTAGTCAGAATCAGTACATCAGCAACCTTAGCAGATACTCCGAAATGTGCAATGGCTATGTCTTCAGGAGCCATGCATGCAGATGTAGGGACTTCAAGTCAGAATGGAACAGGGATCCCTTGACAGTAGACCCCGACACAGGGGTGGAGGGACAGATGGTTCCACTGACATCTGTTGCAGAAGTGAAAACCATATTTGGTGCGGCCATAATGGAGCAATGAGGATGACACTGGCACTCTCCATTTGCAGCTTGAGCAGCACCCTCTGTATGAGAGGACTTGGGGGAAATGCATACAAAAATGTCCCTTTCCAAGAGAGGGGCAACGCATCTCGTTAAAAAAACAACTCCAGCTTCTAGAGCAAGTGAGCAGAAATACGCTGGAGAAAGTGAGCAGAAACAGGGCAGTTCTGTGCTGTGTGGGGATGTAAAAAAGGTCCAACTGTGGGCGACCCTATCTTGTGCAGAGGTCGTTTATCACGGAGGTCAGCAGTTCCCATTCATGCATCCTGGACTGTGATCCATTTAGCCTGTCTGCCAAGACATTTTGGAGACCTGGGAAATGTATGGCTGATAGCTGTAGGCCATGGCATAGAGCCCAGTACCATACTCTCATTGTTTCCCTGCACAGGAGATAGGAGAGAGTGCCCCCTTGTTTGTTCATATAATACATCACATTGGCATTGTCCGTCGGATTAACAGCAAACCAGGGCACAGATGCTCCTGGAATGCCTGGAGGCTATACAGGACAGCCCTCATTTCCAGGTCATTTATATGCAGCTTGGCCTGCACCGTCTGGTTAAGGGCCAAGTTGAGCATTCTAACTGGAACCCAAAGCATCTGTAGTGAGAATCTGTACAGCAGCTAGTACAAGAAATGGAATGCCCTTTAAACATGTTTTCATGATCCATCCACCATAGCAATGTTCTGCGAAGTGGAGACATGACGAGAATTACTCGTTCCAGCTCGACCATCAGCTGATCCCACTATACCCTGAGCATCCACTGAGGGATTCTCATATGGAAGCGGGCTAGTGGCACAGTCACTATGGCCACAGACATATGCCCCAAGGTCCTTTCTTCCTCCTCCACTGTAGCAAGAGGAGCCCCTACACATGCAGGCCTCTTGCCTCCGCTTCCTCCCAAGTGTAGCACCTGCATACGGCTACTCTGATTGGAAGCACGGTGTCAGATCGACACCCCCGCACTGACACATCCAACCCAACTGCAGTCACAGTACCCGGCAAAACACTTCAACGCACCCTCCACAGCGGCAACAGGCACCGCTGCCTCTCCGTGTGTCCATGGTGTGGGGTCTGCTGTCGGGTTTTGGTCCACCCATGGAGTATGCGTGTTCCGAGCTACCTGTCTCTGCCAGCCACTGCTGCAGTGCTATTCTCCGTGGTTACCACCTCTACCCAGTGTATCCCACTGCTGTCCATCCATTGCTGCCGTAGCGCTGGTGGTGGTGGGGGGTCACCAATCACTGGCTTGCTCTCGAGGGATCCGTACATGGTGTGCAATTCTGTGTACTGTAGTGGTGGTGGCAGTCAGGGTGTGCAGTGTGGTGCTGTACATCGCGGGTATGTCTGTCGAGCAGGTGTGCATCGGGGCTGGCTACAGCGTAGTGCTGGTGTCAATGTGGGGGATGTAGATGCAGTTGCCGTCACTCTGCTGTGGTGCTTCCCTCTGATCTAACACTGCCAGCGTCTAGTCAGTTGCCGAACTTGTTCAGGTCCTCTTGAAGTCTGTCCCTATCTTCAAGTGAGTCCACTACCCAGGCCAGCTTAGTGTGACCAGAAACTTAAGCAGTCTGCTGGGGACTTCAGTATCCACAGCAGGGCCAGCCTGGTGGAGTGGCAGGCTGAGGTGCTGGATGCCTCAACTCCTGCCACGCTGGTGATCCAGGTTCAGAAATGGATTAGGGTCACTCGGAGACAGGCTGGAAGAAGGAGGATTGAGCATCCATTGATGGCTCTCCACCTGCGGAGGGGGGGCAGGGAGACAGCACGTGCCGTTGCTTGGCTGGGTGGCACAGCATGCGACCACAGAAGTAAAGGTTTGTGCAGCAGGTAGGGGTGGTTAGAGAAGGAAAGAGAGTTGGGGGCAGGAGGAGGGGGCCGGATAGCAGGAGGAACGGGGAACCTGGAATGCAGGAAAATGGGGGAGCAGTGAATCAGAGCAGGAGGGGCAGGGGAAGAGGAGGGAAGCAGCAAGGAGAAGGACCAGTTGGGAGGAAAGGGCAAGGAGAAGGACCAGAAGTACAAGGAGGATACAGTAAAGGGAGCTGAGGGTTTAGGCCAGGGGAGCACGACAAGCAAGGAGGGACTAAACGGAGACAGGAAGGAAGGGAGGATGAGCCAGGCTAGTTTAGCAGATGGGGGAGAAGGACTAGTCGTGAGCAGTGAGGGGGGAGTTAGCGAGGTACAGAAGGATACTCGGGAGGAGGAGGAGAGGAATAGGATCAGAGGGGAAGGGGTGGCCAGGGTAAATAAGGAGGGGGCGGCATGTGGCACCCAGATAGGGAGAGGAACAAGGAGCCGGCTGGGTGGAGGGGCCGGTAGAAAGGATGAGGGACATGGAAGGGAAATGGAGGAAAGGAGCGTCACAGTGCTCCTGCTGGGGAATTCTATGATCAGGGTATCAAATGGGATAGGCAGGAGAAGCCTGGCCAGTTAGAACAAAATGCTTCCTGGACTAACGGTGCACAGGGACAAGCACGAGGATATCAGCTGGCAAAGGATTGTAGGTCCCCAGGACATACTGGTCCACCTGGGTACAAATGACACTGAGAAAACAGCGGAAGAGATCAAGAAAGCCTCAGGAGCTTGCCAGGGTCTGCTCTGACATAGGATGCACAGTTTCCTTCTCGAAATCTCCCGTGCCAAGGGCTAGGGGAAACACAAAGGAAGATTAGGAAGATAAACCAGTGGCTCAGGGAGTGGTGTGAGGCCAGAGGGTATGGGTTGATGGGGGATTGGGGGAGACCTGGGAGGATAAGGAGCTGTATGCTAGAGATAGGCTCCATCTCAATTTGGAGGAGGAATCCTTAAGTTGAAAATAGAGGGTTCATTGGTGAAAAGTGGGGTTTAAACTTGTGAAGCGGGGAGGGATGGGAGAAAAGGCTGTCGAGGGGGGCCGATAAGGAGGGACTCTGTCTCTACCCCCCTGGGGAGCTGGAGGAATGTGGGAAAAGGCCGACTGGTAAAGTGCAGACCAGGGGAAAACAGAATCCCCGTGGGAACATGAGCAGGGGAAATGGAAGTATAGGGAAGAGTGGAAGGTAGTCCTGCTAAATGCCAGGAGCGAAAATAAAAATGCCTGAGCTCCAGGTGATGCTAACTGAGGGAGCAGTGGATGTGGCAGTCATGAGACCTGGGGCCACTGAGGACATGACTGGGACCTGAACCTGGAGGGTTACACTATGTTCAGGAAGGACAGGGGAGGGAAGGGAGGAGGGTAGCAATGAAAGTCAAAAACTGCATTGGCATAGGGGGAGTAGAGGAGGTGGAAGGAACCATGGAGGCGATTTGGGTCACCTTGATAACAAGGTGGGGCAAGAGAGTAAAAATAGGAGTGGTGTATAGACCCCCTGCACTGGCAGAGGAGCTGGAGGAGAGTCTGGTGGCAGATGTTGGGAGACACTGCAGACTGGGCAGGGGAAGGGTGGTGGTGTTGGGGGACTTAAACATGCCAGGAACAGACTGGGAGACTATGACATCCTCGGTGGCCATGGAACAGAGGTTGTTGGATGTCTTTCAAGACACGTTCCTAACTCAGCAGGTGGGGGAACCGACCAGGGAGGCGCACGTACTGGATGTGGTCCTGGCAGACAGTGACCAGATTGGGGACCTGGAGGTAAGGGACTCGTTGGCGGGGAGTGACCATACCACGGTCTGGTTCTGCCTGGACCTAGGAGGGGTAGGAGGCTGCACAAAGACGGAGGTAACTGACTTCAGGGGGTGGATTTTAAGGAAATGGGAAGGATCCTTAAGGAGCATTTGGATAGGATTGGGTCAGACATGGACGCTGACAGTAAGTGGGAAATCATCAGGAGAGGGGTGCAAGATGCTACCAGCACCTGTGCAAGAGTAAGACGAAATTGCGGTAGGGCCCGAAAATCTGCTGGTGGACCAGGAGGTCCAGGAGGTGGTGCGGAAAGAAGGCAGCCTATAGGCAATTCAAGTGCTCAAGGAGTGAAAGGGATCTAGGGAGTATGAGCTGATGGCTAGAAGGGCCTCTAGGGTGGTGAGGCGGCTAAGGCAAGGAAGGAGCAGAACCTGGCCAGGGAAATTAGGAGAGGAAACAAGGGTTCCTTCAGATACATTGGGGGAAAACGAAGTGTGAAGGGGCAGATTAGCAGGATTAAAACGGGAGAGATGGGCACAAGACCCGGGGGGGCAGTCTGAGGTACTAAATGAGTACTTCACCTCAGTTTTCTCAAAGGAAAATGGGGGTGCTGCATTATACATGGGAGGAGACAGTGATATTGAGGAGGGGGGGACCCTTACCGATCGGCGGGTCTGGGGAGAGGTGGAGGCATCACTGGCAGGAGGGGGGAAGGCTAAGCAGGGAGAAGAGGTAGCGGAAGTGGAAATCACAGCAGAGTGAGTGAGGTAAGCCCTCAGGTCCCTTAAAATGGAGAAAGCACCGGGGCCAGATAAATTGCATCCCAGAGTGCTGAATGAACTTGCGGATGTCCTGGCGAAACCCCAGCAGAGCTTTTCACCATCTCTCTGAGGACAGGGTGGGTGCCCCAGGACTGGAAGGTGGCGCATATAGTGCCTATCCACATGGGGGGATCAAGGGAGGTGGCAGGGAACTACAGACCTGTCAGCCTGACATCGGTGGTGGGCAAGATGATGGAGGGCATTGTCAAGGAGAGGCTAGCGGGGGACCTGGAAAAGTCAGGGTGCCTGGATGATAAGACAGCATGGATTCGTCCCGGGGAAACTGTGTCAGACAAACCTTGTGGAGTTCTATGACTGGGTGACGAGTGCCTCGGACCTGGGTAGACCAGTGGACGTCCTCTTTGTAGACTTCAGCAAGGCATTTGACTCTGTTCCTCACGTGGGCCTGTTGGATAAGCTGGGAGAAATGGGGGCGGGGAACCAGATGATCAGATTGATAGGCAATTGGCTCCAGGACTGGACCCAGAGGGTCGTAGTTGGCGGGATAGTCTCATCCCCAAGGAGGGTCATTAGTGGGGTCCCACAGAGATCAGTCCTTGGGCCTCTCCTGTTCAACACCTACGCTCTGACATAAGGACAGATATCAGGAGTGAGATGAGTCTCTTTGCGGATGACTCAAAAGTGGGGGCGGTGGATGGGGAGGAGCAGAGGGTGACCCTACAGGGGCCCTGGAGGCTCTGGAAAGATGGTCTAGAAAGTGGAAGCTGAGGTTCAATGCAGGAAATGCGAGGTACTGCACCTGGCGGCCAGAAACCCGGGCCAAGTGTACACCTGGGGAGAATGCCAAGTCTCGATGGCTGAGAGGACCTGGGGGTGGTGGTGGACGCCAAGATGAACAACTCGGAGACTTGTAGGGAGGCAGCAGCCAAGGCCAACAGGATGCTGGGATGCATGCGCTAGGGATCACCTCCAGAAGGAGGAAGTGATACTCCTCTGTATAACTGCTTGGTGAGGCCGCACTCGAGTACTGCGTGCAGTTTTGGAGCCACATAAAGAGGACATTAAACTCCTGGAGAGGGTCCAGAGGAGGGCAACCAAAATGATTTGGGGCTTGGGGACAGGACCTATGAGGAGAGCTCGAAGAACTAAATATGTACACATTGGAAGAAAGAAGGGACCGGGGGGGTACATGATAGCGGTCTTCAGGTACATGAAAGGGGTAAATAGGGGAGGAACAGTCAGGGTGCTTTGAAGGAAGGAGGAGGGAGCAACTAGAGGGCAAGGTGGAAGCTGAAGGGGGGGAGATTCAGGGGAGAAAGGAGGAGGTGCTACTTCACTGAGAGGGTGGTGGAGCCATGGAACGGGCTGCCTAGGGGGCTGGTGGAGGCAGAAACGGTGGAGGGGTTCAAGAGGCAGTGGGACAGGTACAGGGGAAGGTTTCTGGAAGCAAAATGCAATGCAGTGAGAATATCCAGAACTGAGAAGGGAGAAGCCAGAGAAGGCGAGGGAGGCAGCAAGGTCAGCTCCAAGGGTGGGGGCTGACCAAACGAGCAGACACGAAAGACCGTTAGGCCTATTCTGCTGGCATTTTAGTATGTTAGCATCTTCACGTCGTATGCCCACACCAGTGCATGCACACTAACCTCAGGGATGGGGGAGAAAACCAGGGAAAACTGGGGTCTGTGCAACAGGAAGCCTCATTCACTTGCTCCAGCCTACACCACTGTACTGTGCCTCTGCTGCCAAAACCAGATCTGGACTCTGAATGGGGGGAGGATCGCCCTCCCCCTCCTGGCCCCACCACAGGGGCAAGCTGTGGGGGCGTTCCAAGACAGGCGAGTCCTTGCAGGAAGATGGCGGTAACTTGGGAAGGTGAACAGGAGCTGAGAGCCCAGCCAGCACACCAAAGCAGGAAACAGTACTATAGGGAGGGGTTGGGGAGAAATGTTAAAAAGCAGTGGCACCAGCACCTATTGTAAAGTATCCCTCTCCACTCAGAGTAGCGCCCATCAACCTCAACCCTCCACCTCCTGCCCTAAGTCCTAATATCAAGTCCCAAGTCAATAATGCTGAATGATACTTTTTATTTAGTGGAATTTTCAGTGACCTGCTCCTATTAAAGGAGAACTCCTGTGTAGCAAAACTGCCCACCCCCACCAACCATCACCCCTCGATCAGGCTTTTCGGAATGAATAAAAAACATACATGTTTACACTTACTATTTTATGTTCTATAGCGGTGCTGTCAGTCAACATGGCAGCTGCGTACAGTGCCATCTCATGTTACAGTACTGTGCCGCACCTTGCTGTATACTTCCTCACTGCCAAGCCAGCAGTGTGGCACCACACTGTAACATGAGATGGCACTGCGCAGCACCCACCATGTTGACGGACAGCAGAGTTATATGCATAAAATAAATACTTTACTTTTTATCTATTGGGAAAAGCCTAACCCGGGGTAAGGGTTTGGGGATGAACAGTTTCAACACAGGAGTACTCCTTTAAGGGCGTGCTAAAAATTTGAGTTTAGAGTTAACATATGGAAGTTCAAGGTACGTGTACCAAGGGGCAATGAATCGGTGTCGCACATACATCCTATATGGTGCAACAGTGAACAACATAACTGAGTAGACGGATATAGCGTTAAATGTGGAGGATAAGCCAAAGTGTGGCAGGAATGTGCTGCTGCAGTTAAGAGAGCTAGCACTATGCTGGGATGCACTGGGGGGGAGAGGCGTTGGGTTTAGGACCAGGTCAAGGGAGGTATCTATTTCCTGCATAAGGTCTTGGGACCTGGAGTACTCTGTCTAGTTCAGGTCACTAAAGTACAACAGGATACTGAAGTACTGGAGTGGTGTAGGATGCAGCACAGGGTCATCAAGATAAGCAGCAGTTTAGCAGGCAGGAGCTACATAGAGAAACTGGGCATAATCAGATTATTTAGCTCAAAGAGAAGGCTGAGATCTTTGTACGTTGTATTATTTTCATATGTGTACTGTCGTATGTATTCTTTTATTTACCAGATCATTTTAGCAAAAAAAAAAAAAAGACTCCAACAAGCCTTCTTATATTGTGAATCTTTTTTTAAAAAAATATCAGTGATCTGAATACTATGGGATGGGTTTGGTGACGGAAGTATACACAGACGTTTAAGCTGGTGAGTGTATGCAGAAATAGTGGACGTACACAGACTGAGCAAGTGGGGGGCTTGCATGCTGCTAATTTTCAACAAGCTCAGTTTTTAAAAATGCAAGTTGCTGTTTCTATCAGTTATGACAATCAGTTTATTTGTTCCCGTTTATTTAAAAAAATTGCTTTTAAAACTATTAGTTTTCAATGATTAATAAACAATAGAACACGTGCTACAAAAATAACTACTGAAACAGAACCTGCTACAGTCACGCACTTACTGGCACAGTGTTAGGTTTCCAAATTCAATTGACAACTCGCTCCCTTTCACTTCCTAAATGTCATAAAGTGGGAAGTTCTGATGAGCACTGTTACTGTGTCCTGCCTCAAGACTGTACGGCAGACATTCTCTCCGCATGTGGCACAACACAGACGTGAGATGGCACAGGTGCTACTGAAAATCACTGAGGCTGGAAAATGAAATCACTGCTTTACAGAATTCTGGAAACGTACCATATGAGCCTTCCAGCTAGAAAAGCATGAAGCTGGACTGATCAACGGTGTGCAGCTGCAGATGTTACCAGCCAGAATGAGCATTCATAGCTTTTTATGGTCCTGGGCAAAGAAGTGTGTATCTTTGCCAGGTTTACAGCAGTGTGCCTTCATTTAAAAGCTGTTTCTGAAAGACGTGAGTCTAGGGGAAAAGTGTCCCTAGAGTTTTCAAATGTGGCCACCAAGCACAACTTTGTGTGGCCACAGAGCTATTTAGAGCCCTAATTAAACATGTCACATAAGTGGCAGTTTTTTCTTACCTTGATAAACTATGGCAAACAGAAACACAGAAGTTGATGGCAGATAAGGATAGCAAGGCCCATCCAGTCTGCCCATTTTTTTCTACCTTATGAATGTGCCATAGTCCTTTACTCTGTCAATGGTCTATTTATTCACACTCATCTGTATTGCTCCCTTATGCCTATCCCATGCCTGTTTGAAGCCCTGCACTGTATTCATTTCCACCACCTCCTGAGGTAGGCCGTTCCATGCATCCACCACCCTTTCTGTGACAAACAACTTCTTCACATTACCCCTTAATCGGCCTCCCTCTAATCTCATGCTGTGTCCCCTTGTCCTGCTATTTTTCTTATATTGAAACATGTTACACTCTTTCACCTTGTTAATTCCCTCAAGATGTTTGAATGTTTCGATCATATCACCTCTCTCCCTCCTTTGCTCTAGGAATCGCATTTGACCTTCTGTATACTGCGTAAGAGATGTTTCAGAGGATCCATGGTGAAAAAGTAAAAATTTAAGCCACCAGTGAGTTCTTAGGTCCACAGTTTGAGGCCGCCAGGATTTGGTACATGAGAAGTGTTCCCCCAAACTATTACAAAATATTATGTATAAAATTACTGGTCTTCAGTTTTCTTTATTGCATTACTATAAACACAGGAGACAACAATAAAAGATCAAGGAAACATTACCTGGACCAGATAATTGGTCTCCGCACCCCCCCCCCCCCAAAAGAAACATACTGTAATTAGGATTCTGTTAAGTGTTCTTGCTTTTTCACAGCTGCAGTACTTCAAGTGCCCTGAGGCAAGTGAAGCAACTACAGGGTGATCCAGCTATTTGAAAGTCAGATCGAACCATTCCAGAGCCAGCTCAACCCCACAGAGACTTTCGCCCCTCAGCAACACAATGTAGGAGCACACAGCCAAGACTTCTAGGTGCCAAAATACACTACTAGAGTTATATGAGGTTACTTGTGTGATCCTAAGGGGTATGCCTTTGCCCACATGCTCCCCAACCCCACCCCTACATCAGAAAATCTTTGGCTCCACTGCACTGGTTGGTCGGTGACCTAGAGGTCACATGATAGAGTTCACATGACTGAAGCAGACCCCATCAGAGCCAGCCTCAGCAACAGAGGGGTGTTGAGTCAAGACTCCTATGCATGTAAAGTTCCATAGCTGTGCCCCACAAGTATCCCAATTACAGATCCAGAATGCACAGGATGTGTATAAAATACCAGATCTTTCGGGCATGACTCCAGACCTCTAGATTGGCCTTGGGTCATAAAGGTATGGGGGAGAGGATCAGGGTTGCTATTTACACATTTTAAATATGTTGGCCTGGCATGAGGTACCAGACCATTGATGCATGGTCCCATACCTGTAGCATGGCCTTTGGTAATGAGGGGAGGGATGGGAGTTGGCCTAGACAACCGTAATGCTGCATTTCCAAACTTTGTGGGCACTGGGTTGAAAACTGTTAATAGCACATTTCCAAACTTTGTGGGGTTCAGTTTTGTGTAGTAGCACCCGTAATCTGCATTAATGTTTTTTTTTTCCCAATTAATTACTTTAGTTTTTTGAGAAACTAGAGTGGTAACTTTTTTGCGAGAGTGCGACTCCTAACTTACTTTGTGCAGGATCCTTTGGGCCCTGCAGAAACCAGATGCGTGGGGCTTGTTCCGATGCAAAGCATGAGAGGAGACATAACTTTCTTACTATTTTGTTCACGTCTAATTTATTTTTTTGTACCTTATTTTTATTTCTTTTCATAGTAAATACATACATGAAAGTCCATCCTTGGGTTTGAGTATATAAAACAGTGAACTATACATCGAATAACTAGAATCACATACTCATCATCCAGAGTTACATCAAGAGAGGACATACTGCATCATCATAAAGAAAAAAGCTATTTCATGCTACATAACCTTGCAGCAAGAACATGGACATCAGGTGCAATTAAGTCAGTCCAATACTTGAGTCCTTGGGCTTTCAAGCGCACTTATAAATGCCACTAAAAGCAACATTAAGGTCTATGTACTTTGGGAATTTATTTCACATTCCCTGCAGTTGCTCACATGAGAGTCTTCCTCCTGCTTACCCTCAGACAAATCCCATACACAAACCAACCAGATCTAACTTTAGTAAGGCATACAATGACACTTATCATTCTTTAGTTAACAACTACAACTAACAATTCAGTTTGGTAACAGCTCTAAAAGTAGTAAAACTCTTGGTAAAATAATCAAACTGAGATTCAAAACAGAACTATGGCGCAGTTAACATTAAGTCAGCCACATGGAGATTAGCTTACAAGACCATTTGATTTAACTTCAGTTCCCATCGTCAAGCACATTGCTAGCTTCTTGTCGAGCAAAGCTGTGGTAATGTTTTGTGAAAATCATCAAGCAGCATGTAGATTTTGCAAACCATCGTGCAAAAAGTAGATTTCAAAAACCACTGTGTGGCATGTAGGCTTGAAAAAACTGTTGTGCTGCATGTACATTTTAAAAACAATAATGTGGTAGGACTAGTCTGAAAGCCATTGAACAGATGCTCGAAATATTCATGCAGCACATATATTTTTTTTGAAGGATTCTTATGCAAATATTTTGTTTTTTTAATTAAAGATACCCAATTACTATTGTGAGTCTCATTCTACCCCTCCATCGCTCCTCAAGGCACTAAGTGTGTACTCAATGGAGACCAGAAAGGAGAGGGGAGATATGATGTAGACCTTCAAGTTCCTTAAAGGAATTAAAGTGAACTGCAGGGAACTATTTAGCCTGAATACCAGTTCGAGGCCACGTGGACACGAATGGAAATTAACAGGAGGTAGGTCCAGGAGAGATGTGAGGAAGTACTACTTTATGGAAAGGGTGGCGGAACCTGGGAACAGTCCGTCGGCTGAAGTGGTGGGTGTGAAAACAGTCAGGGGATTCAAGCAGGGCTGGGACATAAAGAAGGGAATAGTAGTTACCAGAGCAACACGACCAAGGAGGACACTAGAGAGAGGGTGGGAAGGGTTAGTACCCTGGAGGAACAATAGGTTTCAGGGATTACAGCGAACGTAGGCAAACTGGATGGATCTCTGGTCTTTTTCTACCATCATTGTCTAAGCTTCTATGTTTCCATGTCACAAACACTAATGTATAAAATAAGCAGGTTCGCATAGCAATTTGCTACACACAAAATACTATTTGCTAAGCAAGTGTTTGCTTGATTAGCAGAAGTTGCCAATTAAATGACTTCCCGCACTGAACACACATTTCCAAATTGTGGTAATGTTGTTCTGCAACTGTGGTAAAAAGTACAGACTTGCAGAAACTGTACTTGTGATTTCACATTTTTCCGTGCAACTGCAATCTTCTGGACTGTATCTTACAGATACCTTGGCTGGTTGCTTATCAAAATGATGCTGATTAACAAAGGCTGCTAATCACTTTTCAAAAGTAATTTATGCCTTAGTGTCAACCCTTAACATTCAAGTCATCTTACCTTAAAGGTTTTGTTTGTGTAGAACTTAAGCACTAACTAAAAACCTTTGCACAGCATGTACATTTTTAAAACTACTGTGCAGTACATAGACTTTAAAAACAATTGCACAGTATGTAGATGTTTTAAAACCTTTATGAAGGATTGCTGTGTGAATGTTTTTTGAAAACCATTATGCAGCAAATAGATTTTAAAAGTCACTGTGCACCAGCACACACATTTTAAAAACAATTGTGCAGATCTTCACAATTAGTCCGGAGAGTCATTTTCAAACGATCTGTGAAATATTCTTGTACAAACATTTTTATTAAAGACATCTAATTAATTAAAAACAATTGCCTCAGTGTACAACGCCTTCACAAACACTGAAGCATTACCTTTAACATTTAAGTATTTATCTTAACTTAAAGTTTTTGTTCATATAGAACTTAAAACACTAAAAACCTTTGCATGGCATGTACATTTTGAAAGCCATTGTGCAGCACACAAAGTTTGAAAACTGTTGCATAGCATGTATATTTTCAAAACCTTTCAAGAAGGATTTTTGAGAAAATGTTTTACGAAAACTATCATGCGTACACTTTAAAAACTGCCATGCAACACGTAGACTCTGAAACCTGTCATGCAGCATGTCGATTTTGGAAAACCACTGCGCAGCATGTAGATTTTCAAAAACATTGTGCATCCCGAAAATTCTAAAACATATTTCTGCAGCACATAGAGTTTAAAAACATTTGTGAAGGATTCCTGCACAAACGTTCTGTTTTTTAAAGACATCTAATTACCAATAATTGTTTTTGTTTTTAAAAAAACATTTTGTGCCTCGTTCTACCCCTCCATATAACCACTTAACTGCCACTATTAACTTATAAATATTTAATAAGCTATATAACCTTGTAGAACTTTAACATGAAAAAAATGTTAGCTTTTAGCAGCCCGTTATTTTAGCGAGTTGGATATCGCTTGCGGCAGCGACCCAGGTTTGGGAGCGGACTCAGGTCATTGGGAGGGCCAGCGGGAGAGTGCCTTGAGCGCCCCATGACAGCTCGCCCTCTCAGGGGGAAGGGAGGGGCAAGGCCCACGACTTGTCTGACCCCGAGCAGAGGCTCGAGGTACTACAAGCCCCATTGGGGAAGGGTGGCCAAGAGTACGCGGTGGATGTCGGCATGTTGCATCATGACATCAAGGTCTACACGGCATACGGGAAGAAAACTGGTGGAAAACACCTGTCAGTGCCGGGAAGACGGGCTGCCTGAAGCGTGCCTCCAATGTGCCCCTGTTTACCCAGCCACCTCCAGACCGACGAGAAAAGTGAGTAGCTCGGGGTGTTGGGGCCACACCTCGTCCCCGTTCGGGGGCAAACCGAAGCTCCATGGGGCCTGGAGGTAGGTGTGGGCAGAGCGGGAGGCAGGAGGATGCTTCCTTGGCAGCCCTGAAAGGTCGGGGCTGGCAGAACGTGTAGGAGTACACATTGCAATTTCAAAAAAATAAAAGATTTTTGTAGCTTTTTTGGGGCAAACTGAGCATATGAACAATTTTTGTGAAAAACCATAGTGCAGCACATAGATTTTTAAAAGCCATCGTGCAGCAGGTAGATTTTCAAAACCAGTGTGCAGCATGCAGATTTTAAAAACCATTGTGTAAATCTTCAACATTCACTCAGCGAGTACATTTTCAAATAATTTGAAAAAATTCCCATGCAGTCATTTTTATTAAAGACATCTAGGGGCGCTAATGAGCAGCTGATAGCATCGGTCGCAACTCTCCAGAGCTCTGCACCACAACGCTTATTAAATTTACTTTTAATAAGAATAATCAGATATTTCTCACACCAGTTACCTCCTAAAATATTAGTGAAATGGATGAATATCTTGCCTCGGGGAAATCGTCACGCCAAGGGACGAAAAATGTTAAAAGAGCGGTGGCACAGGATGGCGCGACGGCCAGTGGAGTGGGCCCGATTTCATTTTCAGCCGCAGAACTTGCAGTGATCAGCAAAGCAGTTTCGGACCAAATACTCAAGGATTTGAAGCAGAGGTGGGATCACTTTGAAAAATCCATTTCTGGGTTGGTGATGGAGATCAGGCAGCAGTCTGGCAGGATTACTGAAGCGGAACAAAAGAATATCGGACCTGGCATCAAGGGTGGTACCAGACAAGCTAGCATGGCTCAACCGGGAGGTGAAAGAGCTAAAAGATGCCCTAGATTACCAAGAAACCTATAGTAGAAGGAACAACTTGTGTATCAGAGGTCTCCCGGAAGGAGCTGAGAAAGGGAACCTTATGGAGTTTTGTGCTGCAATTCTACCAAAACTATTGGGCATGACTCCAAAAAATGGTAGGCTAAAAGTGGAAAGAGCACACAGTGCACTTGCCCCATGCCCGCCTAGCAACCAGCCACCACACCAGGTTATTTTCAGGCTGCATCATTTTTCAGACAGGCATGCCATCCTAACAACACACTGCAACAAAAAGGAACTTGCATATGAGGGCCACAAGTTAACGCTCCTCCAAGACATGTCATCCAGGATCCAGAAGAAAAGGCAGCAGTTCAACAACCAGATTGATCAAATGAGAGAACAGGGCCTGGATTTCTTCATGACCTATCTGGTCATTGAGAAGGTTCGCTCGGAGGGAGCCATGTACTTGTTTTGGGAACAGCAAAATTGCAAGCCTTCTTGGATGAATGAGACACAAAGAATACAAAGGGCTGAGCATGATCAAATGTAAGTCCAGGTACTGATTATTGCTTTGACTGTTTGTAAGCGCATCTGTGGGGAATCGGAAGGCCAAAGGGGAATTACAGGGGAGGAAAATAAATTTACTCTGTCTAGCCCTCGAACTTTCCCCCGAACTGAGGACTGATAAGATTTAATGTGTCCCGATTGCTCCCCCATTTCTCAGTGTTCAGTTTTATTTGAAATAAGATGGCAGCTACCTCGTGGAGCAATTGCAGAGCTGGACTTAGCGGGAAGCATGAGGGAGGTGCTTATGGCGCTCACTGGGGACATAACTGTGTTCTCCCGGGTCGTGCCTGAAAATAGGCATCCTTATGCCTAGTGCACTTACCCGGTTACTAAAAGCAAATAAATAAATAACTGAGATGATATGAGCAGGCCCTCTCAGTGAAGGGCGAATATGACAGGGAGCGGTTACATGGATGGAACTATAGCAAAATATCAAAATGAGCTATGGAGCCACCTCATGTGAGAACTAACGGACCCTATAGTGTCAAACGCAAGGGGATATGGGTGGGTGCGTAATTGTGAGGGCTGGCCTACTCCTCCGGCGCCTGCAGACCCCTCTTAGGCTCTTGCTCTCTTTACCACACCAGCCTATTAAAATGTGTACATCTGGGAGTTCGTGTACGGGAAGGGGGTAGCAGGGTGCCGTGTTGTTCATTCACATTAATATTCATTGTTCTTTGTTGCTTGTGTTTACTACATGACTTGCTTTGCTCATAGAATCAATTTACAGGGACCTAAGCAAATACACACATGGCAGAGTGGACAAAGTGGGATGTTTAAGCGAGGAAGAGGAAAACAGCCATGGCTAAGGACCAACCTAGTACAGTACTATAATATCCTGGAACATCAAGGGGTTTACATCCCCGGTCAAAAGGACAAAGGTGCTGGCTGCACTCAGAAGCAGAAGGAAGGGAGCCAGTGTTGGGTTGTTTCAGAAAACCCACTTGACCTCCAGGGAACGTGACGAGCTTCCGGGGGGCTTGCCATGCATCTTCCTACAACTCTCATAAGAGAGGGGTGGCGATATTACTACACAACAATTTCTCCTTTGTGCATCACCGCACAGTTAAAGACCCCACTGAAGGTCGATTCATTTTTGTGGTGGGTGAGGTGCAGGGGAGCGCACAGACCCTGGGTAACATTTACGCCCCCTCGACAATGGGCCCTGCCTTTTACCAGAAAATCAAAGACTTGATGGTGAGGGAACAGTTACCAAACTTAGTACCAGGTGGGGATTTCAATTGTGTGGTAGACCCCAAGATGGACTACTCCGGATCAAGACCTACGAAAGTTATGGCTATTAAGCAGTGGCAGTTAGGCCTAGCAGATTTAGACTTGGTAGATGCCTGGCATACCACCAACACGGGGTCTCGAGAATACACCTTTTATTCTCACCCCCATGCCACGTGGTCCAGACTAGATTATCTTTATGTACAACAAGACCTTTACCCCAGAATAACAAAAGTGTCGCATAGCCCCATCCTCCTCTCGGATCATGCTATGGTTCAACTGGCCATGCACTTGAAACAGTCAGAAATGGGAAGGGGGGCTGGAGATTCCCGACCTACCTGTTAGCCAAGAAAGATTTGAGAGATTTTTCTTAAAAAACAGTGGAAAGATTATGTGGCGGCCAATAAGGGTACAGTAGATACGGAAGGGGTATAGTGGGAGGCAAGCAAAGAGTATGTGAGGGGGGTAATTATTGGATACATAGCCAAACTAAAAAGAGAAAGGAGACAAAAACAGGAGGAATTGGAAATAAAGATCAGAGACTTAGAAAGGGTAGTAATGCTACCGCCTGTGACGCCAGCAACCTGGGTTCAGTGTCGAGCCTCGGAAGCTGGAGGGCCAGATGGGGGAGGAGGCTTGAGTGTCCCAGGGACTGCTCGTCTTCGGGGGGACCAAGGCTTAGTGCTTGGCTGACTCCGGGTGGAGACCTGAGGTATGGCAAGCCCAGCCAGTAGTAAGGGAGCAGCATGGTGGACATCGGTGCTCAGCACCTTGATGTCAGGGGGCACACCACATGGGAAAAATGGCCCGCAGCGCCCCCAGTAGACAAAGCGCCAGGCCCCGATCTCCACTGCCTCCTGCCTGCCTCGGAACCGGCATCCCAACAAAACTAAAGCATACGGGGTGTATGGGCCCCCACCTCGACCCCGCCTGGGGGGGGGGTAGAACCAAGGCTTCATGGGGGATGGACCACTCCGGGAACAAGTAGGAGAGTGGGGACTGAAGGCTGTAGGCAACTCTCGAAGAGAGTGGAGTGCTGTGGGCCTGGGGAGTATAAAGAGAAAGTCAAAAAAAAAAAGGGTAGTAGTATGAACTGGGGATGCAAGACATTTGAGGGAACTTCAGGCAGCAAGGGAGGCATTGAACATGTCTCAAAGAGGAAGCCAGCGCCAAACTGTTATACTCAAGGCAAAGAATTCATGAATGATTTAAACTTAAGGACCTTGGTAGGTCGATTATAATATGATGATTCTATCAACTGGGATAAGATACATTTGGGCATTAGCTGCTAATATAGCTCCAATTCATTGATTAATTCTTTATTTCTGCTATGACTTGAACATTACTCATAGAAACATAGAATTTGTCGGCAGATTAGGACCGCTTGGCCCACCTAGTCTGCCTATTTTCCTACCTAACAGATAAGCTGCAGATCCTAGTTAATCAACTGCCTACTTCCTCCTACCCTCCACTAGGACTGCCTTTTGTCTGTCCCATGCATTCTTGAATTCCCCCACTGTTCTTGACTCCACAACCTCCTCAGGAAGCCTGTTCCATGTATCCACAACCCTCTCCGTGAAAAAATACTTCCTAACATTACCTCTGAGCCGTCCCTCTCTATCTTCAAATTGTGCCCCCTTGTTCTTGCACATCTCTTTTTCTGAAAGATACTACCCACTTGGACTTTGTTGATTCCCTTGAGGTACTTGAAAGTTTCTATCATGTACCTCCTTTCCCTTCTTTCCTCAAGGGTATACATATTAAGCTCCTTTAGTCTCTCCTCGTATGTCTTCTGGTGCAGACCCTGCACCATTTTGGTTGCCTCCTCTGGACAGCCTCCACTCTGTCTATGTCTTTGCGGAGATGGGGTCTCCAGAACTGCACACAGTACTCCAGATGGGGTCTCACCAACAATCTGTACAGAGGAATAACAACGTCCTGTTTTCTACTGTTGATGCCTCTCCCTATGCATCCCAGTATCCCCCCAACCTTCCTTACTGCCTTCTCATATTGCTTGCCCACTCTGATATAATTACCCCCAGGTCCCTTTGCATTTTTACTGTTATCAGTATCTCACCCCCCATTGTGTACTCTTCCCCTGGTTTTTTGTTTCCCAGGTGCATTACCTTGCACTTCTTTGCGTTGAATCTAAGCAGCCATACATTTGAGCATTCCTCCAACCTTGCCAAGTCCCTTCTCATCCTTTCCACTCCATCTTGTATATCAACCCTGTTGCAGATCTTTGTGTCATCTGCAAAGAGACATACTTTCCCTTCCAGTCCCTCTGCAATGTCACTTATAAAGACATTAAAAAGGACCGGTCCCAGTACTGAACCCTGCGGTACCCCGCTAGTAACCCTCCTTTCTTCACTGAGGACTCAGTTTATTACTACCCTTTGCGTCCTGTTGTCCAGCCAATTTTTTATCCAGGCTACCGCCTTGGGACCCACTCCAAGGCTGGCTAACTATATATTATATTAATATAGTATATTAATCTTTTGTGTGGGACTGTATCAAATGCCTTGCTAAAATCTAGGTAGGTCATGTCCACAGCCCCTCCCTGGTCTACTACTTTGGTTACCCAGTCAAAGACATCTATTAGATTCGTCTGACATGACCTTCACGCTGTGAATCCATGCTGCCTTCAGTCCTGTACCCCACTGGCCTCTAGGTACTCAACAATTCTTTCCTTCAGAAGCGATTCCATCATTTTCCCTACCACTGAGGTCAAACTAACTGGTCTGTAGTTTCCTGCTTCTGCCTTGCTCCCACTTTTGTTGAAGAGCAATCACATCCGCACTCCTCCAGTCCTCGGGTACCACCCCATCCTCCCATGATTTGTTAAAGAGAGTAGTCAGTGGTGTCACTAGTTCTACTCTTAATTCTTTTAGAATTCTTGGGTGAATCCCATTAGGCCGCATTGCTTTGCCCACCTTCAATTTTACTAGTTCTTTCAGAACCCTTTCTTCTGTAAATGAACTGGTATAGACCACCATCTCCAGAGTGTTTCTCTTGTTTGGTTTCGGTACCTCCCCCTCCTCTTCCTTTGTGAATACTGAGCAGAAATATTCGTTCAGTATCCCGGCTTTTTCACTGTCACACTCTGCCCACATTCCCTCCCCTTTATTAAGCCTCAGTATCCCTCCCTTGGTCTTTCTTTGCTCCCTAATGTACCTATAAAAGGTCTTATCCCCCTTAACAGAGTTGGCTACCCTTTCCTCAGTTTGGGCCTTTGCTATTCTGACTGCCTTCCCTGCCTCTTTCTGCTTTAACTGATAAAGTTCTCTGTCCTGCTCCTTCTCTGTTTCCTTATATTTCCTGAAGCTATCCTTTTCTTCTTAATCTTCCCTGCCACCTCTTTTTAGAACCATAGCGTTTTTTTCCTTCTTTGTGTTTTGTTGATTTGCTTCATACAAAGGCTTGTTGCCTCTGTGATGGCTGTTTTGATTACTCCCCATATTGTTCCTCTATCCCTCCTTCTTGCCTGTTTGCTAGTGCTTTTCTCAGACACTCTCTCATTTTCCAAAAGTCAGCCTTCCTAAAGTCCAATACTCTTGCTTTTGTATGGCTTGACTCTATGGCCATGTTTAACGTGAACCACACTGTTTGGTGGTAGCTTGTTCCCAGATGGCTACCCACTTCTAAATCTGAGATTCTTTCTCCGTCCCCGTTTGAGAATACCTGATCTAAGATTGCTCCCTCCTGAGTGGGTTCCAATACTAGCTGTCTGAGGCATGCCCCTTGTAGGGCATCAAGAATGACCCTGCTCTTGGATGTGCCTGCAACAAGGGTGCTTCAGTTAATATCTGGCATATTCAGGTACCCCATCAACAATATCTCCTCTTTTTCTGCCATTCTTAGGATGCCTTCTATCATTTCCTTGTCCATTCCCTCCCCCAGAGATGGGGTCTGTTTACAACCCCCATGTGGATTGTGGTGCTATTTCCTGTCTCCAGGGTGACCCAGAGTGCCTCATCTGCTCCCTGTTTACTCTTTAGTTCGGTTGCTTTGATCCCTTCCCTTACATAGAGAGCTACTCCTCCTCCTCTTTTACCCTCCCTGTCCCTCCTGTAGATTGTGTATCCTGGTATGTTGACATCCCAGTCATGGTTCTCTGTGTACCATGTTTCTGTGACTGCCACAATATACAGGCATCCCTGTTCCATCAAGGCCACTAGTTCAGGGAGCTTGTTACACAGACTACGGGCGTTTATTTTATTTATTTATCAAGTCTAGGATTACAAATACCTTTGGGTCAAGGCTCTTTTACAAAGGTTCCACGTCAGAGAAATACAAATTATGGGGAACATCAAGACAGACATTACAACAATGTGGACATTGCAAACAGATTACAGATTAATACAATTCAAGGGTAACATTGTAAGCAAGGCAGCCAGCGGCATTTGTCAGAGAAAACAGACAAGAGATAAGTGCCAGAGTCATAGGGAGAGGGAAGAATGAAGAGGGGAGAAGGGGGTGGAAGAAGGAATGTAGGTAGGGAGAAAAGTGCAGCACTGGGTATACCAAGATGTGAGGGTAGAATCCAGTGAGGAGGGGAGGAGGGACCACTGGAGCAGGCAGGGAAGTGGAGAAACAAGGTTAAGTTGGGCAGTCACAAGAGCTGTTGGTAGTGAGATAGTCCCGGAGCCTAGTTTTAAACATACCAATTGCCGGGCAGAGGAGATGGTGGGGCTGGAGGCCATTGAACCAGAGTGGCACTTTCGATAAGCAAAGCGTTATCCCTGTGAAGTGTGACAGTGGGGGACTTTCAGTAGCTGTAGCGTGGATCTCCAAAGGCACCGTTTGTTGGTTCGGTGTTGTAACAGAGTTGAGACCCCAGAAGGTGCAAGGCCAAGGTAGATTTTTTTCGCCATGGAGCAGGTATGAAACTTTATGCGGTTTGATAGTTGAAGCCAGCCGATCTGGGTGTACAGGTCACATGTGTGGATGAGACAGTGAGCACCAGTGATGAGCCGACATGCCTTATTTAAGGCAGTTGGGAGGCATCTAAGGGTTGTGGTTGTGGCCGAGCCATAAATGATGAGACCATAGTCTATTACAGAGATCACAGAGCTCAGGACTACAACCTTCAAAGTTTCTGGCATGAGGTGTTGTCTGTGTTTGTAGAGGAGACGAAGCTGTGTATTAGCAGCTCTAGCTACATTATCTACATGAGGTCCACAGGAGAGATTAGGGTCAAGCTATATCCCTAAGTATCTGAAGGACCCCACCTGATCTAGAGTGTTCCCTTGGGTGGTGGAGATAGCCAAGTGGTGTAGCTTGTGTGGGTTATGAGAGCTGCAGAAGAGCATAGATTTGGTCTTCTTGTCATTGAGGACCAGTTTATGATTAAGAAACCATGTCTCTACAGAACTGAAACCAAGGTGAAGGTAGTGTTGAAAAGTTGCAGAATCTTTGTGAGTGGAGAATACAACAGCATCATCAGCATATAGTATGATCTGCTCAGAGCAGTGGTAAGGGAGTTTAAGAAAAGGCTAAAAAGGAGGGGGCCCAGTATGGATCCCTGTGGGACATCCGAGCGAACAGGCAGGGTGTCAGAAAGAGCGTCAGTAATTTTTACTCTCTGCGACCAGTTTTCTAAGTAGCTTTTAAACCAGAAAGAAGAATCAGGTGACAGCCCGGCATTCAGTAGTTGGTCAATTAGTAGTCCGTGGTGTACTGTATCGAAGGCCTTGGAGAGCTCGACGAAAACGGCCCCTGTGAGAAGGCCGTTGTCAAGGGATTTGCACAAAGCTCCAGTGAACTCAAGAAGGGCTGTGGTGGTGCTGTGACCCTTCCGGAAACCGTGTTGTTGTGGACAAGGTATATTGTATTTATCCAAGTGGTCGGTAAGTTGATCAGCACGATGCGCTCGAGTGCCTTAGAGAGTGGGGGCAGTATGGAGATAGGGCGATAATTTGAGTGATTTGTCTCATCCCCACTTTTATGGACAGGTGTCACGGTGGCTGTTTTCCATAAGTCAGGGAATTTTCCACAGCTGAGAGAGAGGTTTAGGATTTTTGTTAATGGATGAATTACCTCATCGAGGGTGAGCAACAGAAGCTTAAGGTCCAGGGTGTCGCTACGAGATCTAGATTTAGAGATAGCTGCAGTAATATAGCGGTGAGTTTCATTCAGCCTTACCTCCCTGAAGTAGAAGACTGTGGGGCTGAGGTATTTGGGGAGTAGGGCCTGTTTTCGAAAAAGTCATGGGGTAGGACAGCACTAAGGTCTGAAAAAGCCGTGTTAAAGATGTTTGCGATCACCTTGGGGTCGAGGGTTGAGGATCCATCAACCATTAACATGGCCGGAGAGTTTTTTGACTGCTTCCCCGTGACATCCTTGATATTGTCCCAGAAAGCACGACCATTTCCCCATGTATTGGTGAGAGCGTCTTTGTAACAGGTGGATTTCGTGAGCCGGATGGCTTTTGTGCAGGCATTTCGTGCTTGTTTGTAATTTTGGATGTCCTCACTGGTGCTCATCACCCTCCAATTTTTGATGGCCTTACCCCTTTTAGCCCCATCCCTGTCCTTACTGCCTTTGCCTCTTTTTGCATTTACCTCTGTACTGCTCCCTAATGACTTCTCTACCTTGGTGTTTACCTCACTAATTACTGTGTTTTGTTGGGGAAGGCTGGGATTTCCCTGCTCCTTTTCAGTGCCTAGCCCCCTGGCTAGTTTAAATGCTTGCCAATGAAGCATTTAAACCTCTCACCTAGGATCCTGGATCCCCCCCTGGACAGATGCAGACCATCGCGTTAGTATAGGCCTGCATCCCTCCAGGTGGCTCCCCAGTCCTCAATGAAGCCAAAACCCTGAGCTCCACTAGTTTTCAACCATTCATTGAATTCCATGGTGTGGTGTACTCCAGCATCACCCTTAGACAGGCAACACCTCTGAGAAGGTTACCATATGCTACTTGTCTAAGGCCCCTCCCCAACTCTACAAACTCCTCTTGCACTGCTCTGATCCCATTCCTAGCCAGGTCATTTGTCCCTAGGTGGACAATGACATCCAGCTCCCTCCCTCATGCAGCTGCTCCCACGATCCTGAGGATTCACTTCCTGTCCCTCCAAGCCGTGGTGCCAGGCAGGCACCTTACCTCCTCCCTTCCTCCCCCACTTCTACCCCCTAATGACTGAGTCCCCCACCAGGAGTTGTTTCCTTCCCCTATGGGGTCCCGTGCCACCCTCCTGTGGGTCTCCTTTGTGGAGGTTCCTAGCATCCTCCTTGGTCTCCACTGCAGGTGCCTCCATAAAGGAACCACTATCCACCAGAACAGCGTATGAATTGTGGAGAGGTACAGCTGGAGGGATGTACCTCTGTTCCACCACCCTCTCCCTCCCTGAGCCCACCTTGGTCCAGCCACTCCTCTTTCTTGGCAACCTCTGAGGTAGCGGCAGTGGCCCTGGTGGTCCCTGGGGGGGAGGAGGTTTCATGAATCCTAGCCAGGTCAGCCTGGAGATGGGCAACCTCCTCCCTCAGACCAGAGAGGTGCTCAAATAGGGCAGCATCGCAGCTTCCAGAATGTCTCCCGGAACACTGCTGCCCCACAGCCATTGCACTGCACCACTTCCATCATGTTTTATTTTGTGTCCCCTCTCCCGTTTTGCTGTATGCTTAGAAACTCCCCAATGCTATACCAATTGCAGCATGTAATCTATATCTTAAGTAATGTAAATGGTTTTCTAATGACTATCTACATGCTCTGGAAATGTATATTTTATGCATATGTGTAAAATGCTAAAAAAAAAAAAAAAAAAGAGGTAACCGAACCGATCAGGGACATACTGGAGGAGGCACTGGGGGAGAGGGGGCTGCCGAAAACATGTTGTGAAGCTAACATTTGCATCCTCCCCAAGCCAAACAAGGATCCCATGGACTGCTCCTCATATAGGCCAATTTCACTATTAAATTATGACTGTAAAATTATGACAAAGGTGCTGGCACTCCGATTAGAGAGGCTGCTACCCCTAATAGTACACTCAGACCAAATGGGTTTTGTGCCGGGAAGAATGTCTTATCATAATATGAGGAGATTACTAAATGTCATCTGGTGGGGCTCCCGGAACCCTGGACAGGCCTGTGTCCGGTCTATGGATGCATAAAAAACATTCGACAGGACAGAATGGGTATATATGATGAGGATTCTAGCACAATTTGGCCATAGGAGAAATCCATATAGCTGGTGGGAACCTTTTACAGGGCCCGACTGCAAGAGTGCTGATTAATGGCCTACTGACTAAAGTTTCGGCTTGGGAGAGGTACAAGACAGGGATGCCCCCTCTGCACTCTGCGATTGCCAAAGAACTACTGGCTATTAAAATTCGAAATGATCCTCGGATCTGGGGAGTCCGACACACTATCACTTTATACGCAGCTGATATCTAACTCTTCCTTACAAAGCCGGAGCAGTCAGTACCTGCCCTCCTACAAATCGTAGACAGCATTGCCAAATTTTTCGGCTATAAGTTAAACCTACATAAATCAAAAATACTGTATCTGAGGGATGGAAATGGGCCGGGGGGGATCACATGGGGGCTTAGTCTAGTTCAAAGGGCATTCAGCTACTTAGGTATCAGGGTGGGCAGGTACCTGGGCAGCATGTACAAGTTGAATTATACTCCTCTCATTGAGACAATCCTGAGGGACCTGAACAGGTGGAGGGCACGGCCAGTCTTGTGGTAGGGAGGATTAATCTCTTCAAGATGAATATATTACCCAGAATATTGTATATCATATAAATGATGCTAATGGGCCCAAGGAATAAGGAGATCAAAAAGTTAGAGAGAGGCTTTACGGACTTTATATGGCAGGGGAAAAAAACGAGAGTCAGCCTAACACAACTTAAAGCCTCAGGCACAAATGGTGGCCTGAATTTTCCGGACATAAAAGGGCATTTTATGGCCACACAGTACAGATACATACATACACAACCGGGGTTAATAGGGGAGAAGCAACCAACTGGTTAGACTTAGAAGAGGTAGGGTGCCCAGGAAGGGGATCAGCCTATCTGGGAGAAGGCGGATTGCAGGCATATAAACGTACTGGGGACCCGAACCCTGTGATCATTTCCTGCCTTGAAGCTTGGAGGGATATCAAGAGACATCGGGGAGGAGCACAGGTGAATACCATGATGGTTCCTGTGGTGGACAATCCTGACTTCCTACCGGGAATGGGGGACGAAGGGTTTAGAATGTGGCAGGAGAAGGGAATACGATGTGTAGGGGACCTGATCACTAGAACAGGGATGTACACATTTCAGGACATACAAAGGGGGATAGACGTACCATCCTCACACCTGTTTATATTTTTCCAGATCAGGAACTTTTGGAGAAGGCTAGATAGACCTTTGCTAAATGACTCGTCAATATCGGAGGTGGAGAGAGAAATTCCAGGGGCAAAGGTAAATGAAAAGGGACGGATGGGTAGAGCGGTAAGGTTGAACAGAGATCACTTTTGGGGTGAGACCTACAGGGTAAAGCAATGGTGGGAAAAATACCTCAATATGGTAATAACTGACTCCAACTGGGAGATAATACTAAACTCACACATGGGCCTACTCCTGTGTAACAAATTCAAGGAAATGTAGTACAAATTCCTACACCGACTATACTACTCACCCAGTGTCGTCCACAAGTTCTGTCGTGGGGTATCTCCTACCTGTGGGAAGTGTGGGACAGCTAGAGGCACTCTCATCCATTATTACTGGGAATGCCCTAGACTACGGTTTTACTGGCATGGAATAGCAACTGAAATCTCCACAATGGAGGGCCACCCCATAGAAGTATCCTCGAGATCACTTTTACTGGCTGTGGAAGCATGGGAGAATGGGGACTGGGATCTTTATCCAAGATGGGTGAGAGTCGTCCTGGTGGTTGCCCAACAAGGGATACAGAATTTGTGGGTAACAAAACATGTCCCAACAGTAGACCAGTGGAAAGGACTGGCCCTTAAGGTATTGACAGTGGACAGACTGACATACGTGCTAAAGGGTAAAGAGGAGGGGTTTCTGAATGCATGGGATAAGTTCCTGAAGGCCCTAATCCCGGGGAGGCAAAACTTTTACGGGAGAGAGGAATGGCATAATCAATAGAAACTTATGGAGAACGAGAGGAGAGAAGGCCACAAGAGTACTCCCAGAAACAAAATAAATGAAATAGTGACTGCGCAGACAAGTCATAATTTGAGGTGTATCAATGAACTTGGATCTGAAGCAAAGCGCATTTTATTTATTTTTTTTCCTTTCTTTTCTTTCTTTTGTTTGTTCTAACCATGTGGTAACATGATAGTTGGTCAATATTGTTAGTGCATTTGTCCTGTCCTTAATCCATCCTAAAACACTTAAGAATGATATTTAACAGGCTGGATTAAATAAAATGACACATGGACGAGCATTATACAGTTAATAGAAGATAAGTACAAGGTCCTTCATGTGAACTTGTAGTTCCCATGTCTGGGATGGCATATGTGGATGGAATACTTATTGTAGAAATCTGAAAACTCTTTAATAAAGATATTATACAAAAAAAAAGTCATCTAATTTAAAAACAATTGTCTCATTCTACAACTCTTTCACAAACATTAAAATATTACCCTTGATATTTAAGTATTTAGTAAATTATCTTACCATAAAGTTTTTATTCGTGTAGAACTTAAACACTAACTACAGACCTTTGCACCGCACGTACATTTTAACATACTAACATACTAAAAGCCAGCAGAATAGGCCAAATGGTCCGTCTTGTCTGCTTCAAAGCCAGCAACCTAGTGGCTGCTGCTTACCACCACCACCACCCCAGCCCTCAAGAGGGTCTTCTTTTTCTCTCTCAGATTTCCCTTATACCTGTCTCACCTTCCTGATGCCCTCACTATGCCTCTTCCACCAGCCTCCCAGGCAGCGCATTCCCACGGCTCCACCACCCTCTCAGTGAAAAAATGCCTCCTATGCTCCCCTAATTTCCCCCTCCTGCTTCCACCATGACCCCTGGTAGTTCCCCCCTTCTTTAACCTGAACAGCTCTTTGGTTCCACTCTTGGTTATTCCTTTTACAAACCTGAAAACCTCTATCATGTCTCCCCTATCTCTTCTCTCCTCCAGTGAGTAAAGCCCAGGCTCTCTCAGTCTCTCCTCATAAGGCCTCCCCTCCATGCTCTGACTCATCCTGGTCGCTCTCCCCAAACCCTCTCCAGCAGCACTATGTCCTTCTTCAAATGAGGTCTCCAGAACTGTACACAATACTCCAACTGCGGCCTGACCAAGGCATTATACAGAGGCAGGATCACCTCCCTTCTTCTGGACGTAATACCCCTGGCTATACAGCCCAGTATCCTGTTTGCTTTGGCTGCTGTTCTTCTATAATTTTCAGAGTTATTTATTTTGACGTCTACCACCACCCCTAAATCCCTTTCTCCCAATGTGGTTTGCAGTGTGACCCCCCCCCAGGGTGTATACATGTCCTGGGTTTCTTAGCTCCAAATGAAGTATCTTACATTTCCTGGCATTAAATTTCCATCCCCACCTCCTTGACCACCGTTCCAGGGTATCCAGATCCCCCTGGACTGTCTCCCTTGCTTCTTCACAATCCACCAATGCTCCCAGCTTTGAATCGTCCGCAAAAAGACTCAACCTATTTTTAAACCCCCCTCCCTATATCCGAGACATAGGCATTGAACAAGAGTGGCCCCAATACTGAACCTTGAGGGACTCCACTGATTACCTTTCTGGTGGAGGAGAGTATCCCACCCACCATTACCCTCTGTAGACCCCCTGAAAGCCAATTTTCTACCCAACTGAGCTCCTGTCCTCGCACCCCCATCTCCCCCATTTTTGCTATCAATCCGTTATGGGGCACCGAATCAAATGCCTTGCTGAAATCTAGGTATAGGACATCCACCGGCTTATGTCTATCCAAGACTCCTGTCACCTAGTCATAAAACTCTACAAGGTTGGTCTGACACGATCTACCCGGGACAAAGCCATATTGTTTACCATCCTGGTGTCCTAACCTTTCCAACTGACTCCCAAGTCTCTCCTTGATAAAGCCCTCCATTACTCTGCCTACCACAGACGTCAGACTGACAGGCCTATAATTCCCCATCTCCTCCCTAGACCCCCCCCTCAAGAATAGGCACTACATAAGCCACCCTCCTATCCTGTGGCACCCTTCCCATCTGCAAAGAGGCGTTAAAGAGTACAGTCAGTGGAACTGCCAGTACCTCCGCCAGTTCCTTCATAACCCTTGGATGTAATCCATCTGGCCCCGGCACCTTATTTGTTTTTAATATCTGAAGGACCTCCCTCACCCTATCCACTGTGATATCTCCCCAAAATCCACTACTTCATGCAACCTTTCTACTACTCCTTGGTCTGGCCTAGCCTCTTTCCATCTTCTGGTCTCAGACTGAGACTGACCTCTCTCTTTTGCTGTCTCCTCATCACTCCTATCAGGCTGTAGGGATCCCTTGTCACCCTCTGCAAAGATTGAGGCAAAGTACTCATTTAGCACCTCTGCCTGATCCCTGCTTTCTGAGCCCATCCCCCACAATCTTACTCCTATTGATCTGTGTCCTCACTTTTCTTCTCTCTTATATCTACAGAATCCCCGAATATCCCTAGCCAGATTTTTCTCCATCCCTGCCTTGGCACCCTGGCACCCTTCACCACTCTGGTGACCTTGTGCCAATAATTCATACTCCCCGCCTCCTTATCCCCATAACGCTTGGAAACGTTTAGGCAGCCTTTATTCCTCACCATGTCCTGCACTTCCCTGGTCCACCAACATGGCCTGCTAGTTCCACCATGCTTACGCCTTACTTTAGTACAGGACCTAGTAGCCTCTTGCACCCCTTGTTTAATGGTCTCCCACAAACTTTCAGCATCCATATCCAGCCTAATCATGTCCAACCTCTCCCTTAGGATTGTACCCATACCCACAAAGTCCGTTCTCCTGAAATCAACCACTTCTGTATGAGTGTGGCTTTCCTCCCCTCCAGATACAGTAGGAACCAAACCGTAGCATGATCACCACCCGCCAGTGGACTGCACACCTCCAAGCCTTTTATTTGTTCACTATCTGGAAGAACAACGTCCAATATCCGCCCCTCTCTAGTAGGTTCCTCTACCTGTTGGACCAGGAAGACATCCATCATTCTCTGTTCCCTAGTTACAGAGGATGTCATAGTATCCCAGTCCACCCCTGGCATATTAAGATCACCCATAACCACCGCCCTACCCTTTCCAAGGTCACAGTGACCCTTAATGTTCTCAGTCAACTTATGATCCAGATCCTCCTCTATTGCAGGGGGCCTGTATTGTATACCACCCCTGTCTTCACTTTCGTCCCTCTCCTCATTTGCAGGGTTACCCAAATCGTCTCCACACCCTCTCCAGTCTCCTCAACTCCACAAACCATTATGTCATTTCTGACTTTTCACACAACTCCCCACCCTTCCTACATCCCTATCTTTCCTGAATATCTTGTAGCCCTCTAAGTTTAGGTCTCAATCATTTCTCTGAGTGGCCAATGTCTCTGTAATTACTGCCACATCCACTGTTCCCTCAGCCAACATAGCCTGGAGCTCAGGCATTTTATTGCTCATACTCCTGGCATTGATCAGGACTGTACTCCACCCTGACTTTTCCCCTCTCTTAAGCCCCCCCAACCCTGCGCAATCCATTTTCTGCCCAGTTTTCCTTGAATTTTCAACATATTCCCTCTCACCCCGCCCTCGCGTACCATAGACCTGGACCTGCAACATATTCCCTCTCATCCCCCACGTGCTCTAGGCCTGGACCCTCAAACAGCCCTCCTGGGGTCATTTTATTATTAGACCCCCCACCTTTACAAGTTTAAACACCATCTCTCACTTATAAATCCAGCAAGTTTTAATTTCAAGATCTCCCTCCCCTCCATGCTAAGGTGTAACCTATCCCTGGCATATATCCCCTTTTGAAAGCCATTGCCCAGCACATCGATTTTGAAAACCGTTGCATAGTATATAGGTTTTTCAAAACTTTTGTGAAGGATTTCTGTGCAAATGTTTTGCGAAAACCATCATGCAGTATACAGACTTTACATACTACCATGCAGCACGTAAAGTTTACATAGAAACATAGAATTATACAGCAGATAAGGACCGCTTGGCCCACCTAATCTGCCTATTTTTCCCTACCTACTGTATCACCACAGACCTTACTTGATCTCCGGCTTATCCCTCACCCCTTGTCTTATCACTAAGGTTCCCTTATGTTTATCCCATGCTTTCTTGAACCCTGTTACAGTTTTTGCTTCGCACACCACCTCCGCTGGAAGGCTGTTCCAGGCATCCACCACCCTTTCTGTGAGGAGGTACATCCTCACATCTCCCCTCAATCCAACCCCCCCCCTCGAGCTTCATAACATGACCCCTTGGTCCTTGAGCATCTTTTTTTCTGAAAGATGCTTCCCTCTTCAACCTTATTTATAACCGTGAGGTATTTGAAAGTTTCTATCATATCCCCCTCTCCCTCCATTCCTCCAGTGTATACATAGTAAGGTCATTCAGTCTTTCCTCATAAGGCTTTTGATGCAGATATTGCACCATTTTGGTTGCCCTCCTCTGGACTGCCTCCACTCTTTCTATGTCCTTCCGGAGACCAGATTTCCAGAACTGGACACAGTACTCCAGGTGAGGTCTAACCAGTAATCTATACAGGGGTAACACCACCTCCCTCTTCCTGCTGGTGATCCCACTCCCTATGAGCCCCAGGATCCCACTATTTCTCCTGCCTGCCTTTCCACACTGCCCAGCTACCTTTAGGTCACCAGATATGATAACTCCCAGGTCTCTATCCTGTTTGGTAGTCGTCAATACCTCTCCTCCCATTTTGAACCCCTCCTCTGTTCTGTGCCCCAAGGGCATGATTTTGCACTTTTCACAGTGATGCCCAGTTGCCATACCCTTGACACCACTCCTCTAACCTTTTCACATCCCCTCTCATCCCCCCATCTACCCTGTTGCAGATTTTAGTGTCATCTGCGAACAGGCAGACCTTTCCCTCCAGCCCCTCTACAATATTGCTAATAAAGCCATTAAAGAGGACCGGTCCCAGTACAGATCCCTGAGGCACCCCTCTGGTCACCTTCCCTTCCTCGGAGTGAACTCCATTAACCATCACCCTCTGACTCCTATCCCTTAGCCAATTTCTTACCCAGTTCACCACCTCTGATCCCACTCCTAGGCTACCCAGCTTGCTTACTAATCTCCTATGTAGGACAGTGTTGAAGGCCTTGCTCAAATCCAGGTAGTCCACATCCGCTACTCCTCCAGTCAAATAAATCTATTAGATTTGTTTGACAAGACCCCCCATGAATCTATGCTGTCTTGTGTCCTGTAAGTCGCTGGATTCAAGATATTCCACTATCCTTTCCTTCAGTGGTGATTCCAAATTTCCCCACCACGAAGTCAGGCTGACTGGCCTGCAGTTGCAGGACTCCTCCATTTATTTATTTATTTAGCATCTAGGATTACAAGTACATTTGAGCCAAGGCTCTTTTACAAAGGTTCCATGTCAATTGAGGTATAATACGAACATTACATAGAGTTGAGTTACAATGCAGAAATACTAATACTTTTCCCCCAGAACCGCTACCATCTCCAGTGAGAGGCTGAACAGGACTGTCAGAGGTGCAGCCAGCACCTCCCTGAGTTCCCTCAGTATCCATGGATGGACCCCATCTGGCACAACTGCCTTATTCACTTTCAGATTTGAGAGTTCCTTCAGGACTCTCTCTCCTGTAAACGGACTAGTGTCCACCTCCCTTCCTTCGATGCTCATGTTACTGTTCTGTGGCCTCTGTCCTCCTCTTTCTTCTGTGAACACTGAACAAAAGTATTTGTTTAAGATGTCCGCTTTTTCTCGGTCCCCCTCCACACAATCCCCCCTTCACTTCTTAGTCTTACAATCCTTCCCCTGGTCTTTCTTTTTTTCACTTACAAACCTAAAAAATGTCTTGTCCCCTTCTCATTTCTTTGTGTCTTCTTATACCTCCTGAATACTAACTTCTTTTTCCCTTACTTTCTACAATGTTCTGTGTTGAGAGACCTTTTCTATTTTCCATCCATATATACTCAATACCCTTATTGTCAACAAGGCCTCTACTTTCATACCAGATAGATGTACATTCTCGGTGGTCTTTGCACTTGGTTCTACTTACCACTTGCCTGGTCATCCCAACTAAGGAGAAACATTTACTAGAACAATCCTGCCTTTTGCTTATCAAACATGATCAACCTTTTTAGACAGAACATCTTGATGGAAATATTTAGGTCTGTATTTCATGGTGATACTGGTTTCTGTAAGGAAGAGGCTTGGACAGGAAACAGCTCTGCTGCAGAAGATTCAAGAAAGAAGACTGCGATGGTCCGTGCATGTATTGAGAATGGACACAGATAGAATACCACTTATGGCAATGGGTCAGGGGAGTAGCTACAAGGGCGAAGGGGGTGCAGTCGCACCCGGGCCCATGAGGTCTGAGGGGCCCAAATCATAATTTTGATGTCTATTCAAAACCTGGGGGGGCCCTATAACATACCCTTGCACCCAGGCCCTCTTAGAATTTGCTACGCTACTGCAGTGGGTTCCATGTGATAAGGGCGAGTGTAAAATGGCAAGGCCAAAAAGGGTGAAGGGAAAACAGTGCAGCCACATAGGGCGAGTGGCACATCACAATGAGGCAACTCGGGGAGTGGGAAAAAGTCACAGGTTGCCATTTTGGTGATCGCTGTGTTTTGCCACTCACCCTGTGTAGTCGCACTCATTTCCTTCGTCCTTTTCAGCCTCGCTGATTATGCAGTCACCGTCTTTACTGGATACCATGGCAATGCATACAGAAGTACAAGGAATAAAGTCTAGGGGAAGACTGCAATTACGTTGGATAGATATCATCAAGAATGACTTGCAGCAGAAAGGATTAAAGATGAACAAAGCTATGGAGCTGGTGCAAGACAGAAAGCGGTGGAGAGACTTCATTCGGCCCCATCATCACTGACCGAGCTGATGGAAGGTAATTAAAAAAAAAAGGCACAAAAAATGGTTTCAGCATTCTAGGTCTCCAATATACAGGAAAACACCTCAATAGAAACCTCCAACTTTTAAGAAAAATTTCCTTGTTCATTATTTATTTACTGGAAAATTGGTGACCCAGAAAGGTACACTAAGCCGAGGCTCAATTCCAGGTGCAGCACGGTGGAAGGGAATAGGGGATACAAAATACAAAGCACAGACACAGTTCACAGTTACAATAAAGTGCAATCACAAAACAATTAAAACAGGAGTAAATGCAAAATGAGAAAACAAGGCTGGGGCAACAAATTGGAGCATTTCAGCCACACCCACCCGGGGTATGACACAGTTGCAAGAAGAACAGTCAAGGGTAGGGAAAACAGGAGTGAGGGGAGGAGTTTCAGCTGATACCTGAAGGAAGCGAGGAGTTGGTTCTAAAGTGATCAGAGATTGTATGAAAAGGCTGAATGCTCAGCAGAGGAGCTGGCATGAGGAATGACGAAGGTGCGAGGATCCCTGGAGTGGAGGTTGGAGCAGAGGCAGAGGGAATGAGGGAGAGGAGTGATGAGAGGTAGGAGGGAAGGGACCCAAACTTGTATTTGGATATGAATGAAGCACACCTGATCTGGTAAAGTGAAGACAAAGGGAGAATGGATAAGGAGGAGTAAAGTGATCAATGTTGAGCACGAGAGGGGGTGTTTGTGACAAAGCAGCAGAAGGAGTTACAGAGGGTATCTAGTCTGGCCAGGGAGGTGGAGGGGGACTGCCATATACCATGTTTGCATAGTCAAAGACTGGGAGCACCATTTTGGTGACAAGCTTATGGCAAACCTGCAGGGACAAACAATCTTTAATGCGGTACAAGGCACCAAGTTTAGGGTGGAACTTGGCATGGATGGCACCAATGTGGGCAGAGAAGACAAGTTTGCTATCTAGCCACATACTAACATACTAGACATTAGCAGAGTAGGCCTATTGGTCTATCAAGGCTGCTTGTGCTTCAGCACCCTGATTGGGTGCCGTAGCCTTCTATCTGTCTCCTTCCACTGTTACTCCAACCCCCAGTCCTGCCCCCCCCCGGGCAAACCAGCTTCTGCTTCACCCCTTGCCTATACCTGTCCCACCCTCTGTTGAATCCCTCCACTGTAGCTGCCTGTACCAGCTCACCAGGCAGCGCATTCCACAGTTCCACCACTCTCTTGGTGAAGTATCTCCTCCTCCTTTCCCCCCTAATCCTACCACCCTCAATCTTCCAACTGTGTTCTCTGCTGATTCCACCCTCCTTCAGTCTAAAGATCCTATCATGGCTTACCTTATTTACTCCACTGAGGTACTTGAAGACCTCAATCATGTCCCCCCGTCCCTCCTCTCCTCCAGCGAGAACAGGCTGAACTCCCCTAGATGTTTCTCATATGTCATATCCCCCAGGCCCCGGATCATTCTGGTTGCTCTCCTCCGAACCCTCTCCAGGAGTTGAATGTCCCTCCTTAGGTGCGGCCTCCAGAACTGCACACAGTGCCAAAGGTCATGGATGCAGTTTATTTGTGTGTGTTGACCCAGAGTTGGTTTAATTGGTACCAGCGCAGGACACCGTGGAAGCCTTGCTGGAGCATAACTTCCAATGCTAAACTGGAGGGACCATAGGTATAAATGACTGCTATCTGAATACATGCGAGCATGCAAGCTGGCATAGACCAAAGGAGATCATTAAGGAACAGAGAAGAGAACTGGGACCCAGGATGCAGCCTGTGGCAACCTGCCTTAATGGCACGTTCAGGTGACAGAGTGCTACCAACCTGTACAGACTGCAGACAGCTCTTGAGGTAAGAACAGAACCAAATGACCACAGGGATAGAGCGACCAGCAGAACTCAGCTTATCCAGGAAGACTGGGTGGGTGGGACACCAAGTCAAAGGCCTCGGCCGGATTGATGAACATGGCAGACAGAATCTGAGAAGACAGAATCAGTTACATGCAACAGGGAGGAGATGGTGGAGTGATGCTTCCACAAGCCAGACTGGAATGGGGAAAGGAAATCGGTGGAGGATAGCAAATTGGAGAGCCTGGTGTAGATAAGCTTCTCTTGCAGTTTAGCAAGAGAAAGGAGGAGGGAGACTAGCCGGAAGTTACTTGGGGAGGAAGGGCCCCCCCCCTTTGTGGAGTGGAAGAACTCAGACCAACTTCCAGGACTGATAGACAGCACTGAGGGAGAAGGAGAGGTCGAATAGGGTGAGTTAGAGGATGCTAAGGCAGGAGCGGAGATATGGAGTAAGCTTAGGATCCAGCCTATTAGGGCTGGGTTTGCACTCTTTTCTTCTTCTATGCTTTATACTCCTCTTCGCCTGGCTGCCCTTCCAACCAAGCCCCCAACCCCATCACCTGGCTCCTCTGAGACTTACCTTACATCGGGATCCTCTGCCACAGGACTTGTGGTGTGTGCCCAGCCACCGGTGTGAAGCCTGCAGGTCAGTCTTCACCTTGCCTCAGAGGGTTCTTTATCCACCAGTTTTCTCCCCTTACTTTCTCTGGGGCCTCGGCCATTCATGGTCGCACCTACACGTGGAGGTGTGCATGTGTGCCGGCACCGACAACAGCCCCGATCTAACCACCCGACCTAGTGCTAGGCCCCCCAGTTCCCGATGCTACCATCAGTCCTCCACTCAGTGGCAGCCAAGAGCCAGGGAGGCCTAACTCTGCAATCCGGGAGAGGAGAGCTGCCTGACAGCCGCTCTATCCTCCCAACCCCCAGGCTGACCCCGACAACCCATGCACATTTCTGAACATGGGTGGCTGGCGTCAGTAAAAAGCAAGGCATCCGGCACCTCAGCTCTCTGCACCACTGGGCTGGCTGGGTTTCGCATCTTGAGGAAGTAAGAGAGACAGGGTTTTCTGGGGTAACAGAGGGGATAGGAAACCCTGAGAAATCCACAGAAGCATCATCAAAGTTCTGCCGGTGGAGAAACATATTGCAGCTGACCTCAACAGTGTGGACGTGTCTGAAGGTAAATCTTTTTCAGGCAGAACTGTTGGAGAATAAGTCGAGGGAAGTGAGGAAAGAGGGGACTTGGATGATGAGCCAAATCAGGTAACTGAAGGCCTTGTACAACTACCAACCAAATAACAGTTTTGTGGGAAGAACATGATAATGAAAGATAGAAAAATCATAGTTTGATCTTAACGCTGATTTACTGGCCTGGGAATAGTGCAAACTGTCTCAGGCTACTGCAGATATTCAAGACTTTCTAGGTAGGCTAGCGTAGTAAAATTTAATGAAATCCTCCCCGTCCATCTCCCCTCTGCCACCAAACAAAACTCACTCCAAGTAATTTACAGTGAATTAAAGAACTGTCCAGTGCTGCACGACTTCCAGGAGAAGAGTACACAATGGGAGGTGAGATACTGACAACAACAAAAATGGAAAGGGACCTGGGGGTAGTCATATCAGATGACAAAGGTGGGCAAACAATGTGAGAGGGCAGTAAGGAGGGCTGGGGGGATACTGGGATGCTTAGGGAGAGAGAGGCTTCACCAGTAGAAAACAGGAAGTTGTCATCCCTCTGTACAGACAGATGGTGAGACCCCATCTGGAGTACTGCGTGCAATTCTGGAGACCCAATCTCAGTAAAAGACATAACCAGGATGGAGGCAGTCCAGAGGAGGGCAACTAAAATGGTGCAGGGTCTGCCCCAGAAGACATATGAAGAGAGACTTAAGGAGCTTAATATGTATAGCCTCGAGGAAAGGGGGGAGACATGATAGAAACTTTCAAGTACCTCAAGGGAATCAACAAAGTCCAAGAGGGTAGCATCTTTCAGACAAAGAGGTGTGCAAGAACAAGGGGAACAAACTGAAGATGGGGGGCTCAGAGGTAATGTAAGGAAGTACTTTTTCACAGAGTGGGTTGTGGATGCATGGAACAGCCTTCCGGAGGAGGTTGTGGAGTCAAAAACAGTGGTGGAATTCAAGAATGCATGGGACAATCATAAGGCAATTCTAGGGGTTGGGGGTAGGAAGAAGTAGGCTGTTGGTTAACTAGGATCTGAAGCTTATCCATTAGGTAGGGAAATGGGCAGACTGGGTGGGCCAAGCAGTCCTTATCTGCCGTCAAATTCTATGTTTCCTCATTCTATCAGTCTCAACACCCGAAACAAATGCCTGAAATCTTTTCCAGTAGTGCTTTATGATATTGTGGTTGGGAGAGATTACTGGCACTCGGGCTAAGTGGTGAGACCGAAAGGATGACGATCGTCCTGATGCACTGGGTGGTTCTTTAATCACCTTTAATTACACAGGGTATGTTTGGCAGCAGTAGGAACATGGGTGGGAAGGGTAGTGGGGTGGAGGTGGGTGCAGTGAGAAGTTTATTATATTTGGTTTGCCTTTTTGTGGGCAGCGAAACAGAACAGGCAGAGACTGAAGCAGTCAGTGTGGGGAAGGTTATTAAATGAATCACTGCCAGCCTAGTGTGTGGTGGGACTAAATTTCATTCCAGCAAACAAAGACCGTCAAAATGGCGAACAGACATAGACCTTTACAAAAGTCTGATCTGTGATTAAAGAACAATTCTCTCTGCATACTTCTAAAACAGCAGCCTCAGTCCTTAGCTACCGATACTACCTTTCTTACTTTTGGGGGGGTGGCTTCAGACTGGTTATGGTATTCTTGATACTTTCAGGCAATTTTTCATTCGCGGTAGAAGTCTCTGAGTAGTTACGGTATAGCAGTGAGCAATCAGTGCAAACTGAGCTGTGCCTGCTACTCCCTCTGTAGCAGGTACAGCTACAGTAAGCTTGCACTGACAGAGGGTGCTTACTACTGTGCTAAGAGTATACAGTGACTTTATGTTAGGTCCTATAAAAATATCTAGTAACTGGGTTTATGCATTTTTTTTTTTTTTGCACTGGCCTTTTCTCTATGTTTGTCACAGGCCAGTGCAAATTTCAGGGGCAAATGCAAACTGGGTAATGTACCACTTTCCCACCTGGACCAGTGCGAAAAAAAAAAAAAAGTTATGTGAACCCTAAAAATTAAACAATGATATAAATTAATGTCTTAACTGTTCCTAAAAAAAACAGTATGTCATTGATTTTAAGGTTCTACAGGTTTACAGTCCACACACGAAGATCATGTGCACACAGGCCGAAGACTGGGATGGGCAGTTGGTTATCTGCAAAGAATGTGACTTGACCATCCAGAGAGTGCTCTGGGTAGTTGGGGGATGCACAGTGTACAGGAAATACAGGTAACTCACTTGTACTTGTAGTTCTAGGGGTGGTATACAGTTCTCATCCACACTCTAGCAGTTCCACTGTTAGTGCTTATTTATTAGATGTCTTTAAGCTACGCTCTCCTACCACTCAGGCAGTATATCCTCCATCTCCACCCCATGATTTCAGATCTTTGTATGCTGGAAACAGGCCGGGTGGGTTGTGTGGATGTGAACTGTATAATACCCTAGAACTACGATTACAGGTGAGAAACTTATATTTCTAAGGCCATGGATATAGGTCACTATCCGCACTCCGTCAGACTCCCAGCAGTTCTCGAGGGGCAATATCGCACCCCTATTTGGCGAACAGAGACTGAAGAACCAAAGTCCCAGAAGCAGCATCCCAATGTGACTATGTTGATGCTGTAGTGGGAAATAAACGTCTGTGCTTTTCTCTAAGCAGCAGTCCTACAGATTTCCTATACTGGGATTTCTCTGGAGGAAGTGGTAAGTCTGGTGGAATGAGCCCTAAGCCCTTTGGAAGACTCCTTACCAGCCAACTATAGCAGATGTCGATGCAGGATGTTATCCACCTGCTAATGGTCTGCTTTGCTGCAAGTCTGCCAGATGCGACTTCAGCGTATGTCACAACCAGTTGGCGAACCTCTCCCCAAACTCCAGTGGTGTGTTCCCAATAGTAAGAAAGTGCACTCCGCAGGTCCAGGGTATAGATCCTACAATCGGCCTCTGAGGTCGAGTTAATAAAGAATATCGGTAAGTTAATTACCTGGTTATGATGCAACTCCAATATTACTTTTGAGAGGAACTCCGGTAGGGGCAAAGGATGACCTTGTCCTTGTGGAAGATCTGATAAGCAGACTCCAACAAGAGCACCTGGGGCTCACTAATCCTTTCAGCTGACATAATGGCCACCAAGAAGATGGGCTTCCATGACAGGTGAGACATTTCACACCTGTGCATATGCTCAAATGGTGTGCCCATGGCAGAGCCAGCACCAGCAGTAAGTACCATAGTGGCAGTGGTTCACATATTGGAAGGGACAGGTGGTCAAAGCCCTTGGAAAAGCACCCAGCCACCTTCTCCTTGGCCCATCAGCACAAGAGCCCATGCCCAGTATGCAGAGATGGCTGCAAGGTGCACCTTGAGGGTCGTTGCTTGCAGTTCAAACTGAGAAAGGGACCAGAGGTACTCCAGGATGCTTGCGACAGAGCAGGCAAGCGGATCAAGCTCCTTGCCCCAACATCAAATGAAAAACCTCTTCCATTTGAAGGCATAGCATCAGTGAGTCGACTCTTTACAGGTGGCCTCCACAACAGCTTCCAAAAGATCCAAGGCCTTAAACTGTAGTCGCTCAGGAACCAGGCCATGAGGTGCAGAGATTGAAGGTCCAGGTGCAGGACCTTCACCGACTGTGTAATCAGCAAGTCCTGATGGAGAGGCAACCACCATGGAGGCTTATCGTGAGGCTGAGAAGATCAGGAAGCCAGAACTGTCTGTGCTAGTCTAGCACTCTAAGGATCATCCACACCTTTTCCTTCTGGACCTTGACCACCACCTTGTGGATCAAGGGAAAGGGGTCGAAAAAGCACACGAGTTCTGGGGTCCAGGGCCTTGCAAAGGCATCCCACAACAGTGTCCCAGAATGTGTGAGGTGAGCACAGAACCTCAGCTTTCTGTTCTCCCAGGAGGCAGACAGATCCACCAGAGGGGTGTCTCACTGGGAGAACAGGCGGCTTACCACTTCTGATGCAGGGACCACTTGTGCGATATCTCTCCCAGTTGACTGACAGCATCTGCCAGCTGACTATACACAACTGCGATACATACTGCCAGATCATCTGCACTCAAGCTGCATGAGGGCCCGCGCGGAGGGCCTCCCGACACAGAAGAAGGGAGGAGTTCTGCCCCACCTGTCCAGGTAAAACATGGCTGTGGTATATCCCATCTGGCCCTGCATGACCTGACCCTGGACCAGAGAAGCAAACTGTGGGAGGGCCAGCTGTGCTGCATGGAACTCCAGCAGGTTGATGTGGTGATGGGACACCCTGGGTGACCAGAATCCAGTGGGCTCTGTGGTATACTCCCCATCCCACCAGAGAGACGTCTGTCATAAGCTTGACAGTTCGCTCTGGGCGGACAAATAGGATTCCTTCCTCTAGATGGTGACAGATCAGCCTCCAATGGATGGCATCCCACATCAGATGGGTCACTAAGACCGACTGGTCCAGGTGACCTATGTGCTGGGACCACTGGCAGCCCAGCTCCGCTGCAGGTAGCGATTTGCCAGCATGCCTAATGGACTACTCTGGTGGTGGATGCCATGTACCCAAGCAGTCAGAGAAAATCCTGGGCAGAGTTGGCCCAGTAGCACTGGAGGTTGAGGCGCTGGTCACTACACTTCACGCCAGGCCAGCGACGCGGGTTTGGAAATGAGCCCGACCGCTGGGGGTCTGTAGGGCAAGAGAGGATTGAGCGCCAGAGGACTGCTCTCCTCTTGGGAGGGAGGGTTTGTCATCCTGCTCACTGACTGTCCTCAGGTGATGGCCAGAGGGCGGATGGGTCAGGAGGCACGCATCCTGCTTTCACATTGGTAGGGGAAGGGATGGGAGAAAATGGTGGAAAAGCAGCTGACAGGCTCCATGATGGCCTGTCGCATCCCCAAGGGCCACCCCTAGCTTCTGGATTATGCTCTGGGTGGGGTGGGGAAGCTGGCACCCTCTTCCCTGGCTCCGCCATGGAGGGCGCTAGTCGCTGGGGAACATGGGGTTGGCAAGAGCAGGGACGCAGGACTTGACAGCGAGTCCCTCCGAGGGAGGGCCACAGCCACCTGCCAGGGCTCCAGCAGCACAAAATATAACAGAAAAAAGGAAATCCTAGGCAGGGTGTGTGTGCCCAACCTGGAAATGATCAGGCAAAGGAGGTAAGATCCTGAGCCCGGTCCACAGGGAGTTTAACTCTGTCTCGATGAACCTGATGATCTGCAAGGATCAGTTCGGACTTGTCCAGGCTGACCAACAGGTCCAAGTCTCTCTGCATGTATGGAGGTCCGGCTTCTGAACTGCTCTACAGCCTCCTGGGACAGCTCTGCCTATCAGTCAGTCATCCAGGTAGGGATACACCCTGACCTCCTATGGACAGCGAGTCCTCCGGGAGGGCCACAGCCACCTACTAGGGCTCTAGCAGCACAAAAATATAATAAAAAAAAAAAAAAAAGGAAATCCTGTGCTGGCGTGTGCCCAGCCTGAAATGATCGGGCAAAGGAGGTAAGATCCTGAGCCCGGTCCACAGGGCAACAGAGCTTGGCTTGCAGGAGTTTAATTCTGTCTCGATGAACTTGATGATCTGCAAGGGATCAGTTCGGACTTGTCCAGGCCGACAAACAGGCCCAAGTCTCCACTGCAGGTCTGGAGGTCCAGCTGCCTGAACTGCTCTGCAGCCTCCTGGGATAGCTCGCTCATCAGCTAGTCACCCAGGTAGGGATACACCTGATCCCTATGCTGCAGGAAGGCTGCCACCACTGCAATGCACTTGGTGAAGACCCTGGGCATGGATAACAGCCGAAGGGCATGACCTGGAACGGACAGAGAATCCATTCTGCTCGGAATCGAAGGTACCGTCAGTGGGAAGGATAGACTAGGATGTGAAAGAACATGTCCTAAAGATCCAGGAAGCAGTACCACATGCCCTGCTCTAAAGATGGTATAATCAGGCTCAGAGTGACCATCCTGAAATGGCACTTCTGCATGAACTTGTTCACACTGTGCAGATCCAGTATGGGGCATCAGTCCTTCCCATCCACTTTGGGACCAGGAGGTACCTGCATAAATACTCCTAATGTTCCAGGGCATCTGGGACATGTGCTATGGCTCCTTTTGTCAGGAACTGATCGATGTCCTCCCTTAGGGTGGACAATGCATTCTGCGACACTGATGACTCTCAAGGAGCATGGAGTTAATAAGTTGGGAGTGCCTCAAGGTTCAGAGACAACCCTCTGCCCACCACTTCCAGTACCAACTTGTCCATGTTAATGATGGACCAATGGGGCTAAACGTTCTGTAACCAAGCCGCCAGGGAGCTGGATCAGGGACTGAGAGGTGGGAGGATGACACCCAACTCATCAATGGGCAGCTCTGAAGGAGGCAACAGCCACTGGGACTGGAGGGCACCACCCTACCCCACCTCTTTTCAGCCACAGATCACTAGACTTGGCATTTTAAGGGCTGGTATTGTCCCTACTGGGGCTGCTGCCAGGCTGCTGTGGTTGAAAGGACCATGCTGAATCCATGTTCAACATCTTCTGCTGATGCGTGATGTAAAACTTAAAGCCGTGGGACAGCTAAGATGCCTCAGTTTCCATCTTTTTGACAAATGAGGCAGAGCCAGAGTGAAGGAGTGGTGTTGACTGAGGATGTAAAATTCAAAGAAAAGTTAGTTTGGGGCGCTAGACAGCCATCTTCCAGGATGGAAGCACTTTCACAGACCTTCTCCCACCTTCTCAGGTGGTGAAATTTGGGAAAAATAAACATTTATAACAGTTTTACTCAAAAACAAATTATAGCGCTCGTTTCAGTAAGCTGACTTGAGTTGGAGGATGCCAACTGATGATGGGTAGAATGAAGACCCAGCAACAAGGACCACAAAAGGAATCATCACACCAACTCAACAAGGTCACAACTGCCTCGACTAGTAATGGTGCTGTTGCCTCAGGACACTCCGCAGAACCCCCTTGGCAGACCATGCTCAAGTCAATGCAGGCCATGGACTGGAAAACAGAAAAAAACACTACAAAAACTTGAATGCCACGATGCAGCTATACGGAAATTAACGGGATCTGTGATGGAAATCAGAGAAACAGGTGGTATCTACCCTTACTGTCGTATCAGCCCTAACAAGGGAGAATGGCCAACTACATGGGCGAATGGAAGCCCATGAAAATGAGATACAAGCGGGCAATATCCACATAGTAGGGCTCCCAGAAGGAACTAAGGGGACATCTCTGCTGACCTACCTTGTGGACTGGCTAAACAGAAACTCCATCTAGCTGAAGGATTTCTTGGGATGCCCTTACAAAGGCCTACAGAGTTTCTCCCAGAGTTCAACCGTGGATGCTACCCAGCCACGCACCGTGATGTTGAAATCCAGAGGGTCGGAGATAAGAGATGCACTAATCGTGGCTGCCAGAGCAGTGTATGCTTTGGAGATTAATGGAGCTGACATAAAGCTATATCCAGATCTCTCCTATCAGACCCAAGCTAAACGCAAGAGTTTTGACGATGTGCGTCGACGACTTAGGGGCTCGGGACCATCCACTCGTTTTTGGTGCCTGCCAGACTCCAGGTTGTTTATGGGGAAAGATGTGGCAGTTTTCAACCCTCAAGATGCCGACGCTGGATAGAAAGATCGAAGCAGGAATTTATAGCTCGACAAGCTCCTTCTGAACATCAGAGTTCTGACTCAGAGGATACTTGATCACTGAGTCGGTGAACTGCGCTACTCCAATTTAGGACTGCATAGCTTAAATCCCTATTTTTATTGAAATGCCCTGTTTGTTGGGTTGTGTAAGGAGGTGAAGAGTTTTTATTCACCTTCTAAATACTTAAGCATTTACTGTGGTTATTGAGGGGCATAGATGAAGGCCACATAGTTTTAATATGGGGAATATGGGTGGTAGATACTGCCACGTGGAGTTTTAGTTTAATGGGCTAATTGTACTAATGTGGATACCCTCATTGTAAACTCTATAGCAGGGAATACTGCTGAATATGGTACTGGACTTAAAAATCTTTTTTGCCTTCTGTTACAATTTAAAAAAAAAGTTTTGGACCCTGCCATAATTTGATTATAAGAGGGACATTTTGAATCATTCTGAGATGTAGTAAAACTGTTCTCTTCGTTGTCATAATTGTGTGGGGAAGGTTTTGTGGGAGTGTGCTCTTTTTTTCTGTGTTTTCTCCCTAATCAAGCAATAGGTTGAAACAGCAGTCTTTGTACTGTGTCGAACTTATTCTGTTTATATTCTCCCTATTGGAGACACCTTTAACCACTGAAGAGGCTAGCAATTTTCGGAGAATTTTGGGATGTTATATAACCGGGACATAAGTCCAGGACTACCCCCACTTCCTATTGTACAAGAATACATGGACTCATGCGTATGAATATCTTACTTTATCTGGGATGTATTTACAAACATGTCTATGCCATGTATGAGAATGTATAGATATTAATTGTCTGCTTATACACAAAATTAATAAATACAAAGTAAAAAAAAAAAGTTAGTTGACTGAAGAAACTCATCAAAGCGTTAAGGGTAGCCTCTAATGCTGCAGAGTTGCAAAGAACGAGACTGGTTCCTTCCAGCAGAAAGAAACATCTGATGTTGTGGGCTGGAGTGGGAGGATATACAACCTGGGTGGTGGGAGGAGCTTAGTTTAAAGATGTCTGATGAATCAGAACTTCCAGTGGAACTGCCAGAGTGTGGATAGTGAACTGTATCCACGCCCTTAGAAGTTCATGATCCAAGGTGCAGAGTTAGCTCTCCTTAGGGCTGAAGTGCAGCACTTGAGAAGTCTCTCACCACAGGGTCCACTGGGAACCACATGTCCACTCTGTGGGAAGGACTGCACTGGGGAAGGCAAGAAGGGGAAGTGAGGGACTGCACTGGGGAAAGCAGGAGGGGGGAGGGGAACTGTACCTACACTGAAGGGACCCCCAGGTATGGCAAGCTTAGAACACATTCATTGTATTTCTCCCTACGGTCCGATTTATCCATCGACGAGTGTTCCCACTTTATGTGGTGGGAAATAGAAGAGGATGACGACGATGTGCGTGAGGACTTGGAATGGAGTTCCCTCTCTAGGAGGAAGATTTTTTGCTCTATTAAATGCTCCCTAAGGGTTTGAAGATGTCATCAACATGTTGTCTTATTACATTTTTTACGCAAAGTTCGTAGAAGTCCTCAGTGACAAGTTTTTGTCCACATGTAAAGAAGCCAAAATAGAAAGTCCAAGGAAGACATCTATAGGCTGGAGACATTACGCTAACTCACGATGCACATTTACGAGAAGCAATTGGAGAAATATCTGCAAGGTATGTCGTCGACTGTGGAAAGATTCCTTCGGGAGGTGTAGCATGCAGGTCGGCATCGGGAAAGAACTGAGGAGGATCTGGGACTGCCCACACTTATACAGGCTACAAGAGAGCACATGACGTCATTGTGGGCAGTCTCGGGTCGACTGCTGGTGACATTCTCCAGCTGGATCTCATGCCTGTGGCTAGCTGTTCCTATCTGTGTGACTTGCTGCAAGAGATATCCTCGAAGATGATCAGGAAGTGCTTCCAGTCATTGGGGTCTCCGCTAGTTAGAAGGATGGAAACTCTGATTGTGCAACTCAAAAGCAGGGAAGTGATATCAGTTATGTCCTCCCAGGTGGAACCACAGAAAACTTAATCCCCAGATGGAGAGTTTGACCAGACCAGTGGGTGGTAAACAGGAGTGTAGCCAGACATTTCCATTTGGTACAATCTCCAACAGTTACACCCCAATTAAAAATTACTCATCCTTTCCAAATGGCACCCCCTTCCAAACAAGTCAGATTGTTGTCAGATGACTCCTCTACTCTCTAAAGAAGTTATACATGTATTGGACACCTCAGTGGCCTACACTAACCCAAATACTACAGATTAGAATGATAATATTAACAGAGTGGCTTATGGTTTTGTGACAGGCATCAACAAAACTGTACACAAATGTGTACAGTGAGTATGCTCTGTATACACCCCTTGGTGGTAACCCAGGTGTTGTGATACACCTAAATAAAACAACCTGACAAGAAGCAGTGTAGAGGGGTTAAAAGTATATTCAGGGAATTAGGTAGTATGCTGAAGAGAGCTGTTGAGATGGTAGCCTTCTCAGAGGTGCTGCCAGTGCCATGTGCATCAAAGAGCACAAAGGATACAATAACACATTTCAACATGAGCCTAAAGGGCTGGTGTGTTAAAAGGATTCCACTACAGGGACTGGAGATCTCTGGGACGATAGCCAGCTAAGACTAAAGGAATAGGAAGAGCAGGTGGTGAGTTATGTATAAAATTGCAAGGAGCTTAGGGAATAAGATGGACAAGCTGCATGCCATAATTGCTGCAGGAAAGAGACATAGAAGGAATAACAGAAACGGGCTAACCAAAGTAATAGCTGCCAGGACCAAAATGTTCCAAGATATGCCTACTTTAAAAGGAAAGGACAATTCCAAGGAGGGGTTGACAATGAATGTTAGGAGTCCATAAGGGTCTCAGAGGATAAATCTATCTCAGAAAGACAAGAGTCTGTGGTTTCAGGTGGCTAAAGATGGGGGGGGGATTCACTGGATACGAGTAGTCTATAGGCCATCAAATCAGATGACTAACAGGGATGAAGTGCTAGAAAATGGAATTAGGTGGGCAATGAGTCAAGGTAGAACTTTAATCATGGGTGATTTCAACCTCCCAGAAATAACTGGGACACACAATAGGCAAAGAGCCAATTATGGAGGTTGTGCATTACTGTTCTACCTCCAAACAGGTACAGGAACCAACCAGTGGGTAAGCAATTTTAGATCTTGTGATATCATACTAGAACACTATTAGGTATCATGGTAGAAGGTCCAAAAGAACAGAGTAACCACTACGTTATGGGGTTCTTCATTGTGCTATATGCCCAGTAACTGAACTCCAGCACTGAGGTGCAGGACTTAGGAAAAATTACTTTAAAACATGACAGATTTAACTAAAGGTCAGCTCGAGAACATTCACTACTAGAGGGGCAGAAAACATGTGGACAGCAATAAAAAGAGTAGTCAGCCCAGAAATGAACTAAGGTAACAATAGAACAAAAAAGCATAAAAACAGTGGGGGAATGCAAGAATGCATGGGACAGACATAAGGCAGTTCTAGTGGAGGGTAGGAAGAAGTAGGCTGTTGATTAACTAGGATCTGCAGCTTATCCATTAGGTAGGGAAATGGGCAGACTAGGTGGGCCAAGCGGTCCTTATCTGTCATCGGATTCTGTGTTTCTGTGTTTCACTGGAAGGTAATATGGCTGGACAGACAAGTGAAGGACACCATTCAGGACAAAGAGCGCTTTTAGGGTCTACAAAGGGAAGTACAACAGGGAGGTATATAAGGAAAAGCTACAGCAACACAAGCAACTCTTTAGGAAGTCAAAAGCAAATACATCAAGGGATCAAAGAAAATTATCAGACCTTCAGGTACATTTGGAAAAAAGAAAAATGAGGGGTAGCATAAAAAGGAGGAAGAATGATGGCGAGATCGTGGAAGAGGATGAAGATAAGACCATAGTGAAGGGGTTCTTAAGTTTTGAGTTTATGGCGAAAGTTAAGGACTACTACCACACAGTAGAATAAAATGTATGGATACAGCTAGTCACTAGCTAGGGATGGGGAGGGGATTCTGCCACCCACTCACTCACTCCCGCCAACCCCACAACGGAGGGAAATGTGGGGTAACAGGACACAAGGTTTGTGTTACAGAAGGTGCGGAGGGGTGGAAGGTTGCCTAGGTGAGCGGAAGGGGGCTGCAGTGATGAGAAGGGACAAAAACAATGTAAAATAATAACATGGGTTCACAAGTGGCAGGTTGAGGCAATTCAGCATGTGGTTTCCCGCATATATGAAGCATGACATCATCATATCACGTCTCATCATGCACTTTGCAGATTGAAGAGGGCCATCTACACAGATGCCAGCCCCTGTCTGCACAAGGAAGAGCTGAGAGAGAGTAACGTAGTGAGTTTTAAACAAAACTTTTTTTATGGAAACAATTGAGTTAAAAAGCAGGCGAACAAAATCACAAAGGAATTAACACCTGTTGTAATGTGTTAAAATTTTGGTGACTATCAAAAAGCCTGAAACAGAGAAATGAGAGTGGAACTCTCAGGAAACCAAAATCAGTTCACATGGGTGGACAGGTTTGGTGTTCTGTGAAGGAGGTTAAAGGGGAGAAAGGCTATTACAGCTGTGTTAAGATAAAGCTGCACATGGTGAAATGGTAGAGCTAACATGCATCACAGGTGCAGGTTATAACCAAATTCTAAAAGAAGATAAATACTATTTTACTAAAAATATTTGTTTTTTTATCAGCTGTCAAGAAGTTAAAAAGTGCAAATTTAAAACAACTGAATCTGAAAGTGAGCAAAAGTCAGATAAGGAAAACGCCTATTTTTGGGTAGCACTACAAATTATTTTTTAAACAATATAACAAACGTATAAATATGTGTATAAATATATATATATATATATATATATATATATATATATATATAAACACACAGGCATGTACACACTGTATATGTATATATTTTTTTAAATTGTAGAAACTGGTAAAGCACAGAAGGGCTCCCTAAAGAAGCCATTGTAATATAACGAAACAGTAGTAAATAAAAAAAGTTTGTCATTACAAATAAGTTTTGAGAGTGAAGATTTGTGAAGAAATAATTGAGCACCCCCCCCCCCAAAGTACCTGAGCACCTTGATACAGTATGCAGAGGGAGCTCCAGCTGAGATATTTGATAAACTGGTCCATTATCGGTAGCAGACTGAATATTTAAAAGGGTTGCATTTCACACTTCAACACCCCCACCTGAGTAACCACAGATGGGGCTGTGGGAGGGAAGGGCACTGGCTGACTCCAACGTGTACGGCCATGTGTTGCATCTGCTTGCATATCATAGGCCTGACTGTCCAGAGTCTCTAAGTGATTAGGAGAACAAAGATAACACTCAGCTATCGTGTGGGATGAAACCACTGTCATTCTCAGGCCCCCAAAGTACCAACAGACCTCTGCATCCCAGAACTGAGTAGTGCGGGGAGGGGTTTGCCCAACTCCCCCTACCAACCCCACCATGGAGGGGAAAGTGTGGGGTAACAAGACACAAAGTTAGTGTCAGAGAAAGTGGGGATGGAGGCTGGAAGGTTGCTTAAGAAGTGAGGAAGGGAGCCGCACTGGTGAGAAGGGGTAAAAACAGAATGTAAAATAATAACATGGGTTCATGAGTGGCAGGTTGAGGCAAACAAACCTGACAGATTTTTAATTCAATTTGGAGACACAGGTGCCAGAACCAATGGCTGTTGGGGGGCAGCGACAACCACCCCACTTCTGCCTCTCAGTCTTCAAAGTGCTCTTTAGAACATGCAAGTTAAAGAAGTAATCATGGCCTCTTTTTCAATTTTGTGTGTGAAGCCCTGTCCTCAGTTGAAATGGAGGCTACTGGCAGGCTAGCACTGGAGTCTCAGACCAGTGGTCAAGCTCTCTGCTATGTCAAGTCTAGAGTTTCCTTGATCTGATAAAAAGCACAACCATTTGTTTTCAGCCACATACTCACCACAGTGACCTGTACTCCACTCTCTCCTTCCCCTCCCTCAGGGACAGACACCTTGACCATAGTGCCTCTCAAGTTAGCAAGTTCTGGCTTGGCTCCCTGCCTCCTTACCTTCACTCCCTTCTATTCCTCCCCCCCCCACCACTGCCTACTCTTTGCGCAACTTCCTAATTAGAACCCTTGCCCTCTCTTCCGGGTTTTCCACTGCAGGGAGAGCAGCCTTCTCCTATCACTTTCCAGGCATTTGAATTCTCTTCCCTAGAGATCCACTCTCTCTCTCTCTCTCTCTCATTCTCTTGTTCATGATCCCATCTACTTTGGCACTTCATCCCCCCGCAACTGCACCTGACCCCTCCCTCTTGCACTCCTCTGACGAAATTCCTCACTCTCCCAAATGCTATACTTTAATTTTCCTGTTGTAATGATCTGTGCGTATGTCCATGATTGTGAAATATGAGCATGCATGCATGTGTAATCAAAACGTGTAATAATCAATAGTAACATATGTCGTATATATGTAAGGCATATTTATATATTTTTATTTATGTGTGTAAGCGCTGCCTGACTTTCCCACAAAATGTTTATGTTGCCTTATTGTTAATGTATTTGTACAGACCTAGTTCTACATTTATTATATCTGTTTTTATCCTGTACCTGTTTTCAGATCAATATTGTACCCCCTTGTCCACTTCCCACAGGACACATCTGGAAATCAGCTAGTGTAGCTCTGTGTGCCTTTCCTGGTGAAACTTTTCAAACTAAATAAATAAATTTGTATTCATGGAACCCAAGTCTCCTAAAATGACAACATTAGATTTTGTGGGTAAGTATGATATATTATTTCTTGTGTTTTGTATTAGAAAATGTGCTTATTTCTGTATATAAAAACACTGCCCTTTTTATCGTGTCCCTTCCCCCCCAAAACACACACAAACACACACACGCTTTGCCCCAGGTGCCGGCACTCATGTTAGGAAGACACACATGGTACAGAGAGGTCAGGCAGTCGATATCCTGTACTTGAATTTCAACAAGGCCTTTGATTTAGTTCCACACTGGAGACTAGTGAAGAAGGTGCACTGTGTACAATTCTGGAGCCCACATCCGAGCAAGGAAAGAAACAGGCTGGAAACCACACAGAGAAGGGCAACAAAAAGGACCCGGGGCAACAGGGTAGATCCAATGGGGAGAGACTGAAGAATCTCGGTATGTACTCTGGTGAACAGAGGGGAGAGGGGGGATATGACAGAAGCATTCAAATATAAACAGGGCCAATAGGACAACTCCAAAGACCTGTTCAACTTGAGGTACAGTTCATCCACCAGAGAGCACAATCGCAAGCTGGAAGGCAGGAAACTGAAAAAGGAAAAAAGGAAATTGGTAAGTATCCCCCCGAGCATGTGGTGGATGGACAGAACAATAGTCTACCAAGTAATGTAGTCAATGCTAGGACTCTAACTTGTTCCAAAACACAATGGGACACTTTAAAGGAAAGCAGCACAAAACGGTGGGGGCAATCACCAGGGCTGCAAAAACGCCCATTTAAAACAACCTATATGGTTTAAACTAAATTTGGCTAACCTTTGTCCAGATATTTAGCTTTTTAATCTTGCTCCTTAAGGTGCCATGTCAAAAGTGCCGCTGCACCGGAAGACGGAGTGTGCCCCTGGCATCCTGTCCTGTGACCGAAGGCTCGTAAAAATGACGAGCGAGGCACATCTACCCAGGTGAAAAAGAAACACTGTGGCATGTAGAGGGTGGTGCTACTGCGCATGACCGAACTCGGAGCTGCAACTTTCATAATGATTTAAAGTACATTACACAGCTCAGTTTTCACCGGGAATTGGATGTAGAGGTTTAGTTAACATACCTCTACATGCCACAGTGTTTCCTTTTCACCCGGGTAGATGCGCCTTGCTCGTCATTTTTACGAGCCTTCCGGCACAGGACAGGATGCCAGGGGCACACTCCATCTTCCGGTGCGACGGCACTTTTGACATGGCAACGCAAGGAGCAAGATTAAAAAGCTAAATATCTGGACAAAGGTTAGCCAAATTTAGTTTAAACCACATAGGTTGTTTTAAATGGGCGTTTTTGCAGCCCTGGTGATTGCCCCCACTGTTTTGTGCTGCTTTTCTTTAAAGGGGGGTTACTAGGAAGAAATACATCACAGGGCTTTATAATGGACTTGATGGACTTACCGTCTTTTCTGTCCTTCTCCTTCTATGTTTTAATGTGTCTATCAAATAGTTTCACATGTACTTTGCATTAAAGAGCAGATTTCTAGCTATTAAGTTCTCTTCCTCCCAACATATATGGCAGCCTACCGTGCCCTTAATCAATTTCTGCATAAAGGGTAACTTTTTTATTGCTGTGTTTAGAGAAAAAACACTCCTAAAATTGTTCTGTGGGGCTGGCATCCAAAACGCTCCCACTTCCATACACAAAGACAAGCCCCCAAGCTAGCACATTTCGTGATGTCAGTACAAGAACAGTGTGGGCGTACTCCACAGACTATAATGGGGGCAGTTTTACAGGCTTTTATAGATTGAGGCTTTCATTTGACAAAGGAGCAGTGGCCTTTCCTTGGTCCAAATCGGCACCTAGAAGTATAAAAAAGCTTGTAAAACTTCCCCATTATAGTCTATGGAACACCCGCGTTGTTCTTTGTACTGACATCATGAAATGCGCTAGTGTGGGGCGCTTTCTGTGTACGGAAGTAGGAGCGTTTTGGATGCCAGCCCCACAGAGCAATTTTACGAGAGTTTTTTCTCTAAACACAGAAAAAAAATTACACTTTATGTACAGATCAATTAAGGGCAAGGTAGGCTGTTGTGTACGTTGTGGGGGGGCGGGGGACTGAATAGCTAGATACCTGCTCTTTAAGTTGGTATCTGCCAGGCGGTACCCAGACTATTGACCGACTGCAGAGCAGGTGACATGTTAGGATCTCTTTGGCATGCATAATCTTGGAAGAAGAAGGTCATATTTTTAAGTCCAAACATCCATGAAGTCTACAGTAACTTTCTGATTCTGTCTCACATAATTAATTCACAATCTCCCCTTTTTCAAGCAAGATTAAGCAGCTATTGCACTCTGCTGAATAAAACTTATACACTTCTGTTTTATCATTTTTTGTAGCTCATATTTTTATGGAGTTCTTTGGTTACAAGTCAACATAAAAACATGGAAACTGACGGCAGATAAAGGGCGCTTGGCCCACCTAGTCTGCCCATTTTCAATGTGATTACTTTTGCTGCAGACCCTCTTTGGTCTACAGTACTGTCTCTTCCACCCTCTTCCTTTCCCTTATGATTCCCTTTTGCCTATCCCAGGCTTTTTTGAATCCCACCACTGTTTTGGTCCCCACTGCCTCACTGGAAGACTGTTCCAGGCATCCACCACACTTTCTGTGAAGAAGTATTTCCGCACATCTCTCCTGAAACTACCCCCTCCAGCTTCATATCATGACCCCTTGATCTAGAGCACCATTTTCTCTGAACAATACCTCCCGCCTGTACCTTATTCATCCCGTGAGGTATTGAAAGGTCTTGATCATATCTCCCCTCCTTCCTCTCCTCCAGAGTGCACATACTGAGTTCCTTCAGCCTCTCTTCATAGGGCATTAGAAGCAGACCCCACGCTATCTTGGCAGCCCTCCTTTGACTATGTCTTTCCTGAGATGCGTATTCAAAACTGGACCCAGTATTCTTGGTGGGGTCTTATGAATGACCTGTATAGTGGCAAAACCACTTCCCTCTTCCTGCTGGTGATACCCCTACCTATACACCCCAGCATCTCACTAGCTCTCCCAATCGCTTTGTCACATTGTCTGGCCACCTTTAAGTCATCCAGTATGATTACCCCTAAGTCCCTTCACTGCTTGGTCATTGCAAGTATCTGTCCCCCCATTTTGTACTCCACCCTTGGGTTTCTGTGACCTAAGTGCATTATTTTGCACTTTTTTGTATTAAACGTTAGCCGCCAAACTTTTGATCACTCCTGCAGTCATCTTAAATTTCTTACCATCCTTTGCACCCTGCCTGGAGTGTCCACTCTGTTGCAGATCTTGGTGTCATCCCCAAAGAGGCAGACCTTCCCTTCCTGCTCCTCTGCTATGTCACTAATGAAGACAATAAAGAGGACCGGCCCCAGTACTGATCCCTGAGGTACTACACAGGTCACTCTCCCCTCCTCGGAGCGAACTCCATTTACCACCACCCTCTGGATCCTATCCTCTAACCAGTTTCTTACACAGGTTACCACTTTACTGCCCACCCCCATGCTACGCAATTTATCAGTCTCCTGTGTGGAATGGTGTCAAGGCCCATAAAGTCTAGGTAGGCCACATCCACCATCCCTCCCTGATCCAACACCTTGTTACCCAGTAAAAAAAAAAAATCTACCATAATTTTTTTGGCATGACTTTCCTTCTGTGAAACCATGCTACCTTGGGTCCTGCAGTCCACTGGATTCCAGGTATTCCACAATCCATTCCTATAATAGTGTTTCCATTAACATCCCTTCCACCGAAGTCAAGCTGTCAGGCCTATAACTGCCCGCCTCCTCCTTGCTACCACATTTGTGAAATGTCCACACTTCTCCAGTCCTCCGGGACCACACAGGTCTCCACTGAACTGTTAAACAGGTCTGCCAAGGTTGTAGCCAGTACCTCCCTAAGTTCCTTCACCACTTCTGGATGCACCCTGTCTGGCACCATGGCTCTGCCCACCCTCAGATTAGTGAGTGCTTTCCTGACCCTCTCCTTAGAAAAGGGACTGGTGTCCACTTTCCTCCGCCCCCCCCCCAAGCTCTAGGTACCTATTTGAGGTCCCTCCCCTTCCCCTTCTATTGTGAACACTGAGCAGAAGTATGTATAATAATAATCTTTATTTGTAGAGCGCAATTCATAAAATCAAAGCGCTTTAACTGTAATTAACAATTAAAACCTGAAAACCAAATGAGTTAAACAGGAACTTTTGTGATGTTCCAAAAAGTTAAGAGCTTCTAGTCATTATATGCAGTTCTAGACCTGAAAAGCTGTGTGCATTTGTTATTTTTGGCCAAGGTTTACTCTGCCTTCCATAATTTGGGTTTGTTTTTGAGCCATGCTGCACTTGCCATTGCTATTCAGCTGCTGGGCTGCTGGCTCCTGATGACATCATTGTAGGATAGGTGAGTGACTCACACTGTGCAGTACCATGCAGTTGCAACAATGTTGCAGAGGAAACCTACCAGTACTCAGTATACATACTGTGTTCCTCCTCCCCCAAGACACCCTGTTAGGAATGCATTATGCCAAAATCCAAATGCCTTGTCAGTATGGTTTTTTTTTTGTGTGTGAAATTGACTCTGCCCTACAGTGATGTCAGCAGTACAACCCTGGGTCCACAGCAACACCAGGCTTGCTGTAGAAGCCCTGGTACACCCTGCAGTGTTTAGCAGCTCAGAATGCAAAAACTAATTGCAGCAGACAGTAATGAAATACAATTCCAGAATCAATGCAAGAAGGGGTAATTTATGCATGAAAGTAAAAAGGACTGGTGAAGGTCCTCTTTAAAATTTAGTAATAGCAGCAGAATCAAAATAAATCAGTTAGTGGAGAAACCATGATTAAATAAATATGTTTTCAATGCAGACTTAAAGCTCTCCACAGTTTGGCACTCACAAACCCGGCGAGGTAGAGAATTCCACAGGTTGGGGGCCACAAATGCAAATGCACGGGCCCCAGATGTCTGTAACCGATCCCTGGGACTCTCCAGCAACTCTCGGCCAGCGGAGCAGTCGGGAGGCAGTAGGGAGTAAAGAAGCTCTTGCAAGTAACCCAGTCCCTGTAGGGCTTTATAGGTCAGCAAGCCGACCTTGGAAGGTGATCTGCCATTGAACGGGCAGCCAGTGCAGCTCACGTAGCACATGTGTAATATGGCTAGTTCGAGGAAGCCCAGTTAGTAACCTGGCTGCCGCATTCTGCACCAGCTGCAGGTGGCAGATATCCACACCAGGTAGCCCTACGTACAGGGAATTGCAGTAATCCAGAATTTAAGATCTTTGCCTTTTCTATGTCCTCCTCCGTACAGTCCCCCACAACCGTACAATCTCTCCCTTTGTCTTCCTTTTCTTGCTAACATATTTGAAAAATGTCTTGTCCCCTTTTAATACTGCCAGGGCTATTCTTTCCCAAGTTTGCGCCTTTGCACTCCATACTGCTTTGCCTGCCTCCCTCCATTTTCTTCTCCTCATACCTTCTGAATGCCACTCTTTTGCCTTTACCTTTTTCTGTCCCCTCCCTTGAGGGCCAATGGTCTTCTTCCTTCTGCTTTTGCTTACTTGCTTGACGACAGGTTTACTGCATTTATGCTCTTTCAGTCTGCCCCATTTACCCTCCACCCCACCCAGGACATCTTACCTCACCAGGTCCTTTCAGAAGTATTCCCTCATCTCTGTAAAGTCAGCCCTTCTGAAATATAGGACTTTCACCCTGTGTGGTTGGATTCGCTGCTGTCCTTATATTAAACCATATTGTGCGATGATCACTGGTACCCATATGACCCCCCAATGTCTGCAACACTGTACCTGTTAGTAAGCACCAGGTCCAGTACTGTCCCACCCCGAGTGGGTTCACGGACTAGCTGCCTAAGGAATGCCTCCTGCAGGAAGTCTAGGAAGTCTCCACTTCTAGCGGATGCTGCAGCAGGGAGGCTCCATCTACATCCGGCTGATTAAAGTCCCCCACCAGCAGCACCTCCCCCTTCTCAGCCATTTTTGCCAATAGCTTCTAATATTTCTTTAACTAAGTCCTCACACTGTGTCGGAGGCCTATAGACCACTCCTATCCAAATAGTGGCTCCATTTTCTGACTCAAGGGTGACCCACAACCCCCCCCCCAAAATTCCCTGTACCTCCATCACTTTTATGTTTTCCTTAACATTTTCCTTAACATAAAGCACTACTCCCCCCTCCTTTCCTTCCTACCCTGTGCCCTCTAAACATCACAAACATCATGTAGCCATGCATGCCCATTTCCCAGACATGGTTGTCAGTGCACCATGATTCAGTAATGGCCACAATATCTAGGACTGCCTCTACCATGGTGACCTCCAGGTCTGGGATCTTATTTCCCAGACGTCTAGCATTGGCACACATGGCTTTCCAGATTTGTTTGCCCTTTCTTGTCACTTCCTCTTTTTTCTAGCTGTTCCCACGATGGTGCATGGGCAATGAGCCAAGTCATTTAGGCACTGGAATTATGGTAGACGGCTTTCTCCGTACCCTAAACTGACAGCCACAGGACCATCCCTATAAAACTTAGTTAAGCCCCCGCCGTTGTCACCTCCAAATAAATATAACAACCACCGGGGACACCTCTTACTAACGGTTTAGAGAGTGATAGCTCCCATCTGCTTTAACCTGCTGCAGCCTGTCTGTAAGGTAGTCCTGGAACCATCCAAGGGAAGTAGAGTCAAGACCTAGGGCTTTTAAAGAGGATAAGAATAGGAGGATCGACGGTGTCAAGGCTCCTGCTTAGGTCAAGGAACACAGCGCAGACAAATTTTATTATCAAGGTCGCTTTTGCCAATCATTTGTTATCTTGGCCAATGCCGTAACTGTACTGTGTTTGACGGAAGCCTGACTGTAACAGATTCAGGAAGTTTGAGTTTTCTAGGAAGGCTCGAAGCTGTGCATTCACTATTTTTTCTAACAGTTTAGATAGTATAGGGAGTAATGAAATTGGCCTGTAATTGTTTAAATCACAGGGATCCTCAGATTTAAATAACGGGATAATGTGGGCAGTTTTCCATACGGTAGGTAGAGACCCCTGGGATAGTGATAAGTTGAACAAATGCGTAATGGGCACTGCCAGTACATGCCAAGCCACTTTTAAGAAGTAGGGGTCTAACGAGTATGCCCCTGCGCTTTTCTTGGTATCCAAGTGAAGAAGTAACTCTGACTTCTTTCAGAGAAGCAGGTGAGAAGGAGAAGGTAGCTTTTGTTGAATTTGGTTCAGCTGGTACTGCAGGCATCTGAGAGCGCAGATTGCAAGCAGGTGAGTTATCGAAAGCTAGTCCAGCTGAGGCGAAGTGGTCGTTAAATGCTTGCAAGATTTCCTTTTTGTCGCTGAGAAGGACATTGTTAGAGGAGATTTTAGAGGGGAGTGTGCTTCCTGATGTGTGACCAGAGAGGTCTTTTATTGTGGACCAGAATTTGGTTGGGCAAGTTGAAGCGGCATCTAGCTCTGTACGGTAGAAATTGGACTTGGCCTCTCTGACTAACCTTGTGCAAGAGTTCCTGGCAGCTCTGAAAAGACACCAGTCTTTGCAAGTTGTGATTTACTTGTTTTCCAGTTTGTCCCTTTTAGCAATGCAGCTTTAAGTTCTGGGGTAAACCAGTATGGGTTCTGGGCTTTAAACGAGTTTTGACTAGTGGATGGGTGTTGAGGGCATGTGTTAATATTTCTTGGAATATGATATGTGCATTGTTCACTTGTTTGGCGAGTAGAAACTCTGCCAGAGTGGGGAGTCCTTAAGATCACTGGCATAAGCACGTGGGTCGAAATTTTGCTTTGATCTGTTAGTGGAGAGTTTCAAGTAGTTTTGGGCATATGATTTGTTCTTACTACAGCAATAAAACAGTGATCACTGACGCCGGCATGGAAGATACCAGCATGTGAGTAGAGGTGTGGTTTGTTTACTAGTAGGACATCTAGCAGGGTACTATTTGCTGGGTTTTTCATATTAATACTTGTTGGTTGATTAATAAGCTGTGAGAGTCCATGGGAGTCATAGAGGGATTTGAGAGGTAGTGAGGAGCTGGATAGCCAGTCATAATTAAGGTCTCCCAGTATTATAGTTTCTAGATTACTGGAGTCCAGCATGGAAGATAGGTAGGTCAGGAGCTGGGGTCCAGCTGAAGGTGGCCTGTAGCAGCCGATGATTCGAATGGCTGACGAGGGGCATTTCAATTTTTGGGGATAAGCATTATAAGCGCCAGCGCATTTAGGAGGAATTGAGTATAGAGACTGAGAATTTGTCCTTGATATAGATGACGACTCCTCCCCCTGGTTTGTCTGTTGGTTCTGAATAGTAGGTAGTTTGGAATTCCAATCTCCATGTCAGGTGTGGCTGGCGTGGCAGGACTCTGAAATAACGAGCACGCCAGGATCAGTGTGGGTGATCCAAGCCTGGATGGAGGAGAATTTTTTGAAGGCTACATGCATTAACATGCATGAAACTAATTCCTTTTATTTTGGAGAGTTCTGCTGGTGAGGTGATGTCAATCGTGGGTCCAGGATTGAGCTCTGCGTTGCCTGAACATAGTAATAGCAGAAGCACAAGTTTTCTTAGGACCGCAAGGGAATACTTGAACATTTTTGACCTTTTCCGGGTAGATGTAGTATCCAGGTAGGTTTGCATGGGCATTCTCTTAGGCCCTGGACACACTACAGAACTGTTTTTGAAAACTGTTTTTAAAACCAGTTTAGTTGAACCATTTCTGTGCAGCCACACTATTCAGTAACCATTTTTGATAACGGTTTAGTGTGGCCACACTGCTAGTGTTAAACCTGTTCTCCTTGTAACTATTTTGTGTTGAGTCCAACACACAGAACTGTGCTTGCCTGGACACAGTGCAGCTAGAACTGTTTTAGTTAAACCATTACAGCTTAAAACACTTTTACTCCTGGACAGACCTGTGAGTAAAACCATGCTAGCTCCAAAACATTTTTAAAAATGGTTTTAAGACTAGGTATCTATCAGGGTTTAAAACACTTTTGTTAAAACGCTTTAAGGGGCTTGTAGTCTGTCTGCAAAGAGTGTTAGGGATTTAAACCATTTAAGGCACTTAAACCATTTTAAGTTCCCCAGTGTGTCCAGGGCCTTAGTCTTGTGTTGACCTAGCATCACGTAGCATAGAACCCTTGCTGTGAGGTACCACGATGTATTATTACTATGGGAGGGTAGCTGGTACCTTTCAGCTGTAGTTTGGATGCTTGATGCACACCTGATATGCCACCCGATTTGGTGGGGGTGTAAGGGTACAGAGGTGTTGCAGGAGCTGAGTATGTACCTGATGTGTGTACATTGTATGGATTCAGGACGGGTTTCCGCACTAGAGTAGGTCCAGTCTAGTGAATTCCCTAGTATAGGCAGAATACATAGAACAATAAGGAACTGTAAGCATAATGCCATGGTGATTAGTGTAGGTAGGCAGGTAGCACTCCTAGAGAAGGAGCAGGGCTCCTTGGGTTGGTTTAGATAGCTAGTGTAAGGCGGTGTCCCTCGTCTTGATAGGGTAGATTAAATAACAGATCAATAAGAATGGGCAAAAATAAAGGAAGAGTAGACAGTCGGAAGCCAATAGCAATAAGGGACGGAGAAAGACGGTCTATATGGAAATGTTCCGGGGAAGGGGATTGGCAGATGGGCGAAAATTAGCGGCTTTGCCGTACCTCTCAGAGAGCTGTATCCGCCTTAGGTTCCAAGGCCGGCTTCTGCAGTGCCGATCACTGCCGTCAAGGACCAAGCGGGCGGAAGAGCTGGGAGCCCTAGGAGGGTCTCAGTTGAAGAGGGAAGGAGAGAGGAGCCAAATTAGTACTGGAGGAGGACAAAGGGTCTCACAAGACAAAAAAAATTTACACTTGAATAGGGGCGATTTCCTTGGCGCCTGGGAGTCTGGCTGCAGTACCAAGTCCAGGAAAGGGCTGTAATCACTCTAACATTTAGTTAACTTTAGCAAGGTAAAAACAGCTTTTTCAATGAAGATTTAACAATTTCTAAGCATCTAGGCAATAAAACAGTCTAGGTAGAGTGATATAACCTCCCCTAGTTTAAAAAAAAAAGCTGCTTCTACTGTACTCCTCTGTACCCTGTAAATAAATTTGCCGCAGATATGTTTCCAGAGCATGAAGTATTCAAGCATCTCTCCTGGCTCGCCTACTCCTGAGGCTTAAGCAAGATAATTAAGCATATCTGAGATTTGCTGAGCTGGCAAATTTGGGAAAGAAAGAGAGCATCATCCTTCCTAGTGAACAGAAGGACCTTAAGGCTGCATTGTCTATGGAAGAAAGGGTGAAAACCTTCACCATTGTCCGACCCGAGCTCTTTCTTTTTTTCCATGACCTTCTTGTCCCTTTCCAGACTTTCACAAAGGAACTGCATTTCCGATGTCATTGTGATGACAGGTCTTAAACAACTTGTGTCAACTTCTCATTCACACAGTGCCCTCGCAGACCAGGCCAACTCAGTGGGAGCTGTTAAAGTCATCTCACAAAGATGCTGTATCCCTTTTCAAAGGATTCATACAGGTTCCTTTGCAGATCACAAAATGAATACAATCTTTTTTTTTATATTTGATTTTTTTATTGAAGCACAGAGAGAGTTACCTTCGTACAGATACAAGAGCATATTCATACAAGCAATCCTTACGAGCCTCGTGTTATACACAACCGTTAAGGCCACTACTTTTATAATTACATGGCCACTAATAATGTGCACACAGTTACAAACAGCTGTTAGAAATGCTGAACCAAGCCCCCCCCCACCTCAATATACTGTAATCTGGGACAAACTTCTCCCAATAACACCGGCACCTCTTTCTTACTAAGGACTAGATGTGCATGGGCTATGCCAAGAAGCTTTCTAGGGGACAAAGTCATGGCCTATACCTGAAATATGCAACACCCAGGACTGCCACCTTACAGAAAATTGGGTGGATCAGTCATGAAGTGTCCCCGTCATCCTTTCCATGGCACAGATCTCACCAACTATTGTGCACCGCAGTTGTATTGTTGGGGCAGTAGAGGTCACCCAGAGGCATGTATTGACCTTTTTAGGCTGCTAAAAGTGTATATAAATCAACTAATTAAGGTGAAGACGACATCCGAGGAGGAACAGAAACCAAATCAAACACTAGAGTAAGCCAGGTACTAGATCCTGATGCTTCCTCCTCCAGTCCTGCAGTCTGTAGTATGTTACCTATCATATGCCCCAAGGAATGTCTCGGAGGGCATCCAAAAACTGATTTAATTTTCAAAGGAATGGTCCTTCTTATCTATCACTATCAAGAAAATGTCTGAGTTACTTGCATTGTATATTCAAACAATAGGAAACTCCATTTCCATATTTATATATGTTACTTTTGAGTAGGAAAATTAACCAATATTCAGACAGGAGTGATCTACAGGCTTCCAGCACAAGGGGAGGACTTAGTTAAGGTAATGTTAGAAGAAATTGGCAAAATGACAGAAATGGAGGCGGTGCTACTGGTAGAGGACTTTAGTCTGTAGGAGTGTAGACTGGAATCTCCCTGCTGCAGTATCAGCTAGAAGCAGAGACATCCTTGACACCCTGCAGGGTGTAGAGGCATCAGCAGCCCCCAAAATGGGGACATGGCCCCCTCCAGTTTATGACAGTGCTCCCCCTAGCCTCTGTGCTGTCAGTCAGTAGTGATGACTGTGAGTGAGCAAGAGCCAATGCCATGGATACAGCCGCCGCTTCTCACAATCAACCAGGAGAAACTCTGCAGCATAGACCAGCCAGAGAAGAACTGCACACCCTCCTCCCTCCCAGTCCTGCCTCCATTCTGAGCCCTCCTACCTACTGTGTGTATGACAGGTGCCTGGTGCAATGGGTGGGTGGTGTCTGAGACAGACTCTGTCCTCCAACAATCCTGACTCCTCCCCAGTCCCATCCCTCCTGACTCCATGATGTGTGCTGTGCGGGCAGTGTGTACTCAGTGCTCCCACCTCACCTCCCAGTGCTCCCTCAATACATGGTCTCTGTCTCTGAAACGAGTGAGAGGCAAGCAGTCAGTCACAGGATGAGTGCACGCAGGTAGTAGATCAGGAAGATGGAAAGCAATGGGTTCCCAGGTCAGGCCTTGGAGGGAGGGACGAATGGATGATGGACAACTTGTGCTTGTGTTGCTTGCTCCAATCATGTGTGGCCATTATGGTGGTGGTATGCAGTGCCAGAACATGATCAGTGCAAGGCTGACAAGTGGCAAGCTGGGCTAAGTCTGCCTGAGACCATGCATAATCAGACATTGTGTCATCATCATTCTGAGCCAGCACCCAGACTGAGCAGTTGAATGTCCGATGGACGCAGCCTAAAAAAATGTGTTCCAGCACAAACTGCATCAACTTCAGCTTGCTCTGCAACAGCAGCTGCAGTAGCAGTCCCATTTACTTATTTACTAGAAAATCAAAAAGACCCTGCTAATGATCCCACCGGTGAATAAAAAGACGTTTGCTCATCTGATTCAATACTTTATTAAAAACACAGCAGCAGTAGCAGCACATCCAAAACATCAAACGTTTTTTGAGGATAAGCGCGTGCTCTTCCTCAAGGCCTTGAGGAAGAGCATGGAATTTTAATTATCTCTGGCATTTGGATATACTACTACTGCTAGGCGGTCGACTCAGACAACAAACAGTCTTTTTATTCCCCATTGGGAGCCTTAGCACGGTTTTGCACATCTGGAGCTTGGTTCAACCGCCTAGTAGCCGCTTTGTTTTTGTAAACTGTACTTTTTAATTTTTTGCTTAGAATAATTTTTTTTATAAGAACCAGCTAAAAAAAAACAAGAGGGGGAAGCAGAATGGAAGGCTAAGACACAGCAGGACTGCACTCACTTCTCAGCTGCAGCCTGCAAGTTGAGTTTGTTGCTCCCTGCCTAAACACACATTTGTCAATGCCGAATGTTGTCTTACTGGCATTGGCAGTGCAGGAGTTAGAGAGATGCATAATAGGAATGGTAGTGAAGCATTGAACTGATACCAACCCCACCCCCACCCTGCAGAGACTGACAGGCATTGGGGTGTGCCTTTGGATCGTTGGCCATAACGCTCATGCCATTTCACCTCATCCTACCCTGCAGAGACCGACAAGTGTCACGGTGTGCCTTGGGGTCTTCGGGCCTTCATGTTCACCCAATTCCATAGAAATACGTTGATATGGGTGCGTAGAGAGAATGGGGTGAACTCTGGGGCTGAAGACCCAAGGCACACCTCAATGCCTGTCACTGGCTGTAGAGTGGGAGTGGAATGGGGTGAGCATTACAGCCGACGATCCTAAGTCACACCCCTGACACCTGTCAGTCTCTACAGGGTGGGGCGTTACGGTTGGAAACTCTAACACCCCAGGCATTTGTTGGTATTTTCACTCCAAATTTTCAACATGGGCTTTTTATGATCCCACCTCATGAAGACTGGCACTATCAGTTCGTTAGCCGAAAAGTGATTTTGCACAGCGACTGCACCATTTGGTGCCACAGGTGTGAAAACACAATTCGGGCAGGATGTGAAAAATTACAGCTGTACTGTTTATGAGGAGGTGTAAACAACTGGCAATGTTAAAAATCTGGAGGAAAATATGAAAAATTGGTGAAGTCACTAGTGTGCGTAGAAACTGCGCAACATACGCCTGTAACGCATTTATATTTTGGATGTTTTTAACCAAATTTTCAACATAGGTATTTTGGGACCTCCGCTCATGAACAGCAGCACTGTGATTTTGTTAATCTGTCCAGAAAGTTGATTTCCCACAGAGACCGCACCATTGTGCACCAGATGTGCGATGGAAACTGCGCAACGCAGTCACTGTTTGGAATTTATTCACCAAATTTGCAACATAGGCTTTTTGGGACCCCACCTCATGAACGGTGGTAATTTAGAATCCTGAAAGGTGATTCCCGCAGTGACCGTGGAAATCACCTTTCAGGACTGAATAACAAGATGACAGAGTATGTGTTCATGAGATGGGGTCCCAAGAACCTCATGTTAAAAATTTGGAGCCAAACTTCAAAAACATGGCTAAAATATCCACCTAAGCTGAACCCCCACCCCCGATGCCATTATATAGCTTACCGGCATTTCTTCATTTTGCAGTTCGGCTTTGAAGAGTCCAGATGCGTCCCGCTCCACAGACAATCGCAGTGCCGGACCTCCAGAGGTAAGTATGGAGTAGGGGGGTGCAGGGAGGTGGGGTGCACAGAGAGTGGGTGCAGGTTGGGGGCGCCGGGGACTACGAGAGACTGTTTTCTTTTTTACAGGGAAAACAAAACTGGACATCGAGATTTTTTTCTTTATAGGTGAGCTAAAAAATATTGGCACACTGGGTTGAGCTCCCAAGTGCCACGACTGGGGTGTTGGGCACACTGGGGTAGGCTTCCAGTGTACCCCATGAGTTATTTGTTTGGGAATGTTGGGCACACTGGGGTGGGCTCCAGTGTGCCCATGAGTTTCAGGGGGATGCTGGGCACACTATGGTGGGCCCAGTGTGCCCCAGGAATTTGGGGCAGGCTGATGCCGCGGGATTGGACCCCATCGAAAAGAAAATGTGTGTGTATGTCTGTGTGGGGGGCGGACTGATGTCGACAGGATTGGCCCAGTTGGCAAAGAAAGTGTGAAGGTGGGGTAACATGCTGATACGGAGATTGGCCACCCCGATGTCGGCATGGGGACTGTGTGTGGCAGACGGCAGGCGCCGTATGTTTATTGGAAATGTTTCACTAGAAAGGCATGTTGGAGAGGCGTGTCATCTACCACTGCATGAAGAGCTCGTCTCCGATTGCAGTGGCAGATTTCTTTCAACATGGTGGCACTTTCCATAATTTCCATGTCAGCGCTAGCATGCTCACTAACTGGAGGATGAGGGATGCACCTACTAAAGCATGCCCTGCATTCACCAACACTGACACACCTCTCAATGTGGTACTACTGCAAGATGTTGCTTGCATCCGCATGCAAGACAACATATAAAGTTGGGCTGATAATGGAACAAAAGAGAGAATTTAGAGTAAATAAAAAGTAAGCAGGAAAACAGACTAAGTAAAAAAAGAGTGGGAGGGAGAGACGGAGAGACCACATACAATGCAGCAAAGTTGCAGATGCAGGCCTTAATGTCCTGACATTTTCTCTGTGCTACACCTATCATAGCTCAAAAATAATAAACACTTCACTTACTTGGGCTAAATGATTTTGATTTTAAACATCATACTGTACAAAGCTCATTGTACCAGTGATAAAATTAGCTGGTAGATTATGCTAGTATTGCTCTCAGATTTCCTAGAATGACCCTCTAAAATGCACCATTTTGCATTAAATTCTGTAATCCTCCTGGGCCCTTTTGTAAAAAGTCACTGATGGGGATGTGTCACCTCTGGTTTCAAAATCCTGCTGGACGCCCCTGTCAGGTGCATTCCTTAGGTAAGTAATCAAGGAACCCACTCAGGATGAGGCAATATTGGACATGGTGCTTACTAACAGGGACAGTGTTACAGATGTCAGGGTGGGGAGCCATCTGGGGAACAATGATCATCGTACAGTGTGGTTTAATGTTAGTGGAGAATTCAACCATTCTAAAGCGAGGGTCCTGGACTTCAAATGGGCTGATTTACTAAGCTACGTGAATGTCTCATGAACAAACTGATAGGAGGTGAGGATCCAGGGGGGTGAAAGAAAAGTGGGCCAGACTTAAAGAGGGCATAGTGACGGCTACAAACCTTTGTGCTAAGCAAGCTATGTCACAGACATGGCTCAGGACACCTAACAGAGAGTATGTAGTACAGCCTAAATGTCTTTCACTATACTGCAGAGAGACACAGAGTAGCTGTATTACAGATAGGGCTCGGGGCACCCAACAGACACTGTGTAGTACAGCCTAAAATGGCTTTCATATATGGCAAAGACGAGACACTAAGCAGCTAGCTGTGTCACAGACAGGGCACCTAACAGACATGTGTAAAATACAACCTAAATAGCTGCTGCCAGCAATGACCACCTCCCTCTTTTCTCCATTTCTCCAGAGCACCGCACTGGATCCCCCGATTATTTCCCCTTCAGTCCCCAACCATTGCTCCTTTGTGGCTTAAACTTGTGCTTTTTCTTCATTTTCACCATGGCTGCAGAGCAAACACCCAATTCCTCCCTCTCCCGAGAAAGTCTGCTTCTATCTGCATGCTCACACAGCAGACACAGAGCGAGAGAGACCAGCACTGACCAATCAGATTATCAGGCTGGTGTCATGTGCTCCTTTCTGCTGTCAGGACCCCACAGGCTGCCCTTTCATTCCGGTTTCCAACCTTGGAAGAGTCCCAGGGCCCAATAGGCTGCCAGTAATGCCTGTTTTAAAAAATTACTCATTACTCGGATCAACAGTACCCGACCATGAAGTAACTGATATGTCTGGTAGTGTAGTAAATTACCCAGAACTACCCTACCTGGCAAAAAGTACAGTTACGTAAGAACTTACTGTAACAGTAGATCTTCGAGAGGGGCTCTTGCAGTAGGTAATTACATATAGGACTGGCTGCCGCTGGCGGCAGGACCCCATGGAAAAAATTTCTAGCTAGCAGTTCTGGGCGGGACCACCGTCAGGGTGACCGCGCTATATGACGTCGGGTATAAAGGGGCGGGTCCCAGACGCCCGCTCTTCCAGTTCTTTCCCACCACAGGCCGGAAGGCCCGGACGAGAGAGAAGCAGATATTTCCCTCAATGGAAAAGGAGCTGAAAAAGCCTAGGGGGATGGCGGGCGGGAAGGTATTCCCTACTGCAAGAGCCTCTCTCGAAGATCTACTGTTACGGTAAGTTCTTACGTAACTGTACTATCTTACTTCGAGAGCTCTTGCAGTAGGTAATTACATATAGGACAGAATCCCAAGCAGTCTGGAACAAATAAGAAAGGCACCGGGAGGAGGAACTACTCAGATAAGTAGTAGGAAAGCTTGCAACCCTCAAGAAAGGAGGCCTTGCAAGACCGCTAACCCGAAGCCTGCTCTACGACGAGAGGCAATGTCCAAACTGTAATGTTTAGTGAAGGTATGGACGGAAGTCCAAGTGGCGGCAGCACAAATGTCTGCCGCGGACACATTCTTGAAACAAGCCGCAGAGGCAGCAACTCCACGAGTGGAGTGACCTCTGACTTGACCTGGTAGGGTCTTGTTGTACTTGTCATAACAGAAAGTGATGCAATGAGCCAACCACTTTGACAGGCATTGCTTGGAAACAGCATTGCCTTCTCTTTTGTGAGCGAAAGAGACAAACAACTGATCAGTCTTTCTGAGATCTTTCGTCCTATTGGTATAATATCTCAGAATCCTGTGAACATCCATGGTGTGAAGCAAGTATTCTCCATGATTGGAGTACTGCATGAAAAGGCAGGTAATCTGATAGACTGATTCAAAGTAGATGCAGCTACCACCTTGGAGAAACTTAGGTTTGTGGGAGAGCTACTCGCTTTTTGTGGAAGATCAAGTAAGGGATTTTGCATATAGGGCCTGAAGCTCGAAATTCTACAGCTGAGGTAATGGCCACTAAGAAGAGCGTCTTCCATGATAAAAACTTCAAGTCTGCAGAAGCCGCAGGCTCGAAGGTGGGAAGAGTAAGTTTCTGAGGACAAAATTTAAGTCCCAAGGTGGAGCTGGGGTCGGATCGGGGTCTGAGATGAAGGACCCCTCTAAGGAAGGTTTTGGATACCTCTAGCTGGGCAAGGCCTTATCAGCGAAAAGGTGCGTGGTAGGCTGAGATAGCTACCATGTGGACCTTCAGAGAGGAGTGACTGAGACCCAGGTCAAGAGATGACGCATGTAATCCAGCAAAGTGGTTACGGGCAGGAAAAGGGTTTCGTCACCTGGACGCGCCCAGATGGAAAATCTCTTCCATTTCATGGCATAAGTGGACCTAGTGGAGGGTTTTCTGACCTCTACCAAAATCTCGCTACCTTAGGGATACTCCAAAGCGAGATTGAACTAGGTCTGAAGGAGCCATGCATGAAGTTGAAGGACTTGAGTCCCGATGGACCAGGGTCCCCTGATCCTGAGTCAGCAATCCCGAGATAAGGGAAGAGGAAGAGGAGGAACCTCTGAGTATTGTTGTAGAAGAGAGAACCAAATTTGCCTGGGCCAGAAAGGAGCAATTAGAATCATTTTGCTCCTTCTAGAGCCAGTTTCTGTACCACACGTGTGACCAGTGTAATTGGGGAAAGGCGAGATGAATCTGTCCTTCCAGCTTAGAGACAGAGCGCCTCTCCAGAAAGCTCCTCGCTCTGGAGCGAGTGAGCAAAAGATTGGAAGTTTTACGTTTTGGGAGGAGGCTAACAGGTCTATTTGAGGAGTCCCCAAGCCTGAAAATGCTGTTTAGGACTATTCTGTCTAATTCCCACTCATGTGAAAGAGCTGACGAGTGACTTAGCCTGTCTGCTAGGACACTGTCTACTCCCGGAACATGGATCACTGTGAGGTGAAGGTTGTGGAGGGTGGCCCACTCCCAGACCCTCATTGCTTCCCTGCACAGTGGGTAGGATCGAGTTCCTCCCTGCTTGTTGATGTACCACACCACGCACATGTTGTCCGTTTGGACGGCTAGGTGACCGGGAAGGATGTATTGGTGAAGGGCCTGGAGTGCATAAAGCACCGCTCGGAGCTCGAGAACATTGATGTGGAGAACTACCTCCAATTTCGACCAAAGTCCTTGAGTTCGGTGAGGACCAAGATGGGCCCCCCAACCTTCGCCGGAAGTGTCCGTGGTTAAGGTCTGATCGGGGACCCCGGAAGAGGTTCTCTTGTACCATCCACCACCTTAAGTCTCTGACCATCGGCGAGGAGATCAGGATCGGAAGATCTAGGTCGTCTACTCGTTGGTCCCACTGAGATCGAAGAGTCCATTGAGATATTCTCATGTGGCGTGCTCGTGGGATCGCGGGATGGCAGCCGCCATGAGCCCCAGTAGACAGAGCACCGACCTGGCCGGAACCCTCCTGAAATTCAGTAGGAGGGAAATCTGTGACTGGAGGAAACCCCGGTCCGGAGGCAGAAAAAGCTTTGCACAAAGTTGTGTCGAGAATCGCCTCCAATAAACTGGAGCCTCTGAGAAGGCTCCAGAAGACTTGGGAGAGGTTGATGGTAATACCCCAGGTTGGTAAAACCTGGCCGGGTGAGGGAGAGGAATGCATGAGTTCCTTCCTGGACGGAGCCGCCAGGAGCCAATTGTCCAGGTAGGGGAAAACCTGATCTCTATAGCAACGCAGGTGGGCCGCTACCACCGCCAGGCATTTGGTAAAGACCGAGGAGCCAAGAAAAGGCCAAATGGAAGCGCCCGGAATTGGTAATGGACCCTGGAACTGTAAATCTGAGGTACTTTCGGTGCGATGGGCAATCGGGGATGTGCAGGTATGCATCCTGTATATCCAGTGCACAGCCATTGGCCCGCCAAAGCAGGGGCAGAAGGGATTGAAAGGAGAGCATCCTGAACCTTTTGTATTCCACAAACAGGTTCAAGGAGCTGAGATCGAGAATCGGTCTGAGATCTCCCATCTTCTTTGGTACAAGGAAGAAGTGGGAATAGTACCCCGTTCCGTAGAGGTGAGGAGGAACAGGTTCTATAGCCGCTTTGCAAAAGAGCTGAGATTTCTTCCTGGCCAGAGAAAGATGGTCCCTGAATACGCGAATTCAGAGGGGTGACGTGGAGGTTTCTGCAGAAACTCTATGGAGTGTCCCTCTGTGATGATTTGAAGCACCCATGAATCTGAAGTTATCCTCTCTTACTCCGGGAGGTGGAGGGAGAACCTCCCTCCCTCCTAATGGTTCCTCTGGAGTGTCCGGAGGTGGTGGGAGAGGGAAGGAGTCAGGTGTTGTGAGGCAGCGCCGCAGCTGGAGTGCCCGTTGCTTTTTTGGGCGGTGGGGCCCTGGCAGCTGCAGGGGCCCGGCATTTAGTGGCCCGCCTTCCCTGGGGTTTCGCTGAGGCCGGCTGCGTCTGCGAAGGGACAGCGCCATGAGGATGGGATGGCAAGTGAATCCAATGGATTTAAGGGGCGCTCTTCTCCTGCAAGTCAGTGATGATGTCCTTGACATCACCGGCCGAAAGCACGGAACCCTGAAAGGTGCTCTTGAATGGCGGATTGCACCTCCGGACCAGACCTGACACGGACGCCATGCGTGGCGCTGAAGGCTAACAGCAATGCAGAGCTCCGTCCAGCGGTGTCCACTGCATCGTATGTCGCCCTTAGCATGTGACGGCTGGCCAAACGAGCAGAGCGGATTCAGATCGGCCAACTCCTGCTTGAGTTGGGAGTCCGGCAAGGAGTCGTATCTTGATTCCGCTTGCAAGGACGGCCTTCTGGTAATCCCCCATGTGAGCTACATAGTTCAGGGCCCTTATACCCAGTGTGGAGGAAGCGTAGATCTTCTTTCCAAACTGATCCAGAAGGCGAGATTCCTTATCCGGGGGAGACAAGCTCAAGTGTTTAGGATGTGCGGACCGGCCGTGAGCGGCGCTGATCACGACTGAGTCGGCACGGGGGTGAGAATCTAAAAGTCTACACCCTCCGGAGCCTGGTATAGCCTGTTTGACTTCCTAGGAAGTGGGGCTAAAGCCGACGGTTGTTTCCAAATAGTGGAAACAAGGTGGGCGTGAGGCTCGATCCAGGGTGGCACTAAAGTAGGGGCCGTAAGGGGCAAATTCAGATGTTCGGCGAGTTTCACCCGCTGAGGATCTGGATCTAAGGACTGCCACTGATGGACCTCCTGGATTTTCTTAAGTAACTCCGTGAAAGAAGGATCCTCCGGAGGAGACCTCGGAGGAGTCCTCGGCCGGGGTTTGGACGGAGAACATAGCTCGTCGTCTTTATCGGAAACTCCCGTGGAGGCTTCCGAGGAGTCCGAGAGGACCACAGAGGAAGAATCTGAGGCAGAAAAAGACTCCCTCACCCGTCTAGGGGGAGGAACGTGTGTCCTGCCCCTCTCTGTAACCCGAGGGGAGACCCCGGGGAACTGGAGGAGGGAAGGGAGAGCGCCATCTAGGGCGTACGGGAACCAGTGGAGGCACCGTCGTCGTAAGATGGCTCTCGACTTCTCTGGTGAGCTGAGCCTTGGCCTCAACCCACCAGGAGGCAAGAGTCTCTTGCAAATCCACCGGTGGCCTGGGGAGCGGTGGAGGAGGAGGAGGGGGATAGTGAAATGGAGGATATCCATAGGGAGAGTACCCAAGATCTGTCTGCGGATAAGTCAGAGACGGGTAGTGAGGTGTCGGGTACTGCGGAGCCGGAGGATTTGGTGCCGGGTACGGTGGCGCGGGGTACTGCGGGCCCGGGAAGACCGGTGTCAGGTATGACGGCGGGTAACAAGGCGCTGGAGGAGCTGCAGGAGCAGACGGCCCAGCCGGGCACTCCAGGGGCGGATCAGCCGGAAAATGCCCCTGGGGTGGAGGGCCCAGAGGAGGGGGAAAAAATCCCCTGCTGGCGTCAGAGAGGCCGGTGTTGGGTCCGGCGATAGCGGGGCCGGTGTCGGCTCGGCTGGCGTCAGGGGAACCGGCATCAGATCCGGGTTCTCAGTTGGGGGGGATCTGACGGAAGCCCAGGATCCCTAGTCTCATCTGGGGAAGGTGGTGAAAAATCCCGAGTCAGGCAAGGGGGACTGGGGCTCCCCTAACGGCAGCGAAGGCTGCAGAGAGCCTGGCACGACGGAAGAGGGTGGTTCTGACGTAGGCTCTGGGACCCGGCACACGTCGGAGGAGCCGACGTGTGATTTATGGGTCGAAACCCGGCGAACGTCGGAGGAGCCAGCGTCCGACTTCAGTGCTCTCACGTCCGAGACGATCCGAGGAAGAAGAGAGGCCCGGTCAGAGGGAGAGACAGCCCAGTGCCACCCTCAAGGGTCGGGTGACTAGGGGCTCGGCCGGACGCCGGAGGAGCTGACGCCGGCTTATGGGGAGGCGCCCGCACCAGTAGGCCGAGATGTGAGACCGATTGGGGGCTAGAGCCTCCTTGGCCCGAGACACCCGACAGGCCCGGACTCAGCCTGAAGGCAGGCCGACGCCTCCTCCAAACCCTTGGAGGCTGCCGTGGAGGATCCCCGCAGGGGAAGATTTTACCCGCAACCCCGGCCGGAGTCGCGGAAGAGGAGGCCTTCTCCCGGTGCCTATCCTTGTCCTTCTTTTTATGCCCTTCCGGAGAAGTCGACGCCTGCCTTAACTTTCTCAGCTCTTTCTCCATCGCAGACATCTTTTTCTTCAGGAGATGGGCTTCGAGGGACTGCTGGCGTCGCTTGCGGGTTGCCGCGTTGAACCGGAGGCAGTGCGGACAGTTATCCACCATGTGATCGGGGCCTAGGCAGAGGAGGCAGAGGGAGTGACCGTCCTTGTGTGGCAGTTGGGCTCCGCATGAATCGCACTTGTTTTTAGAGGGGGACGACATAAAACGGCATTCACCTGACGATCGAACAGAAAAACTGTAGCTTTCTCGGAAAAAACCGACGAAGAGACAGAACTGCAACGAACTTAACTGCGAGGTGCTACTCGTAGCTAACAGCGGGAAAGAACTGGAAGGCGGGCGTCTGGGACCGCCCCTTTATACCGACGTTATGACACGGTCACCCTGGCCGGCGGTCCACGCCAGAGGCTGCTAGCTAAAATTTTTCCGTGGTCCTGCGCCGTCGGCGCCAGTCCTATATGTAATTATCTACTGCAAGAGCCCTCTCGAAGTAAGATCTGCCAATACAGACCTACCCGCTCCAGCTACCTGATGGGTAGCCCATCCCTAATTTCAAGCCAACTGTTTGCACAATACAAGAGGGATCCACCAAACTTTATCAGTCGTATTGTAACACTGGATGAAACCTAGGTTCACCATTTTGATCCGGAGCCTAAACAGCAAAGCAAACAATGGAAACATCATGTATCTCTAAAGCCAAAGAAGTTTAAGCAGGTTGTGCCAAGTGACAAAATCATGGCCTCGGTATTCTTGGACTCTGAATTTTCCTTACTTATAAGGGTCGTCACCACTGAAGAAGCCGTAGACTGCCGCTGAACATCCTGCATCTCCTATTTAAGTGACTCGATCGTCGTTTCCATAATAGTAACCCTAGTATTGAATCCATCAAACTTACTGTTGAGTTCAGTCACTGAAGAGATAAGTCATTGTAACTTCAGCCTCAGTGATGTTAGAGTTTCTTCTGGGCCTTGCTTGGCTGCTGCGTCAGACCCTATAAGCGAGGGCAAAGAGGTCGTATTTACTCTTACCTTTTGCGCTGTCTTTAGCTGCTTTATCTTTATGAGGGTTGCCCATTGTAATCTCAAGACTGTTAAAATAATAACAAGAAAGTTGTTTCTGAAGTAGAAGATGCGAAAAATAATATTTTAATCAAAGTCTCTGCTCGAGGACCGGAGCTGATATAAACTGCTGCCTCTCAGCTCGGGCTCCACAGCCCCTCCCCTTCACCTTTCATTTAAGTGCTGGGTAATTATGCAGTCCCTTAGTCCTGCTCTGTACTCCTCTGGTCTGGAAGCAAACAATCTCTTTCCTGCACAGACCTTTTGTTAAGAATCAGTTTCCTTAGGTCCCTGTTGAGCTGGGGAGGGCACCTCTTGTCCCTTTTCCTTTATTGCTTACAGTAATGCAAAGCTCTGCAGCTACTCTGTACACCTTCTTCAATGACTTGCCACATCTGCACTGCATTACCTACTGCAATCAGCCACTACAGAGCCTTGGCTACCAGGTCATTCATCATGACAATACCTGTCTTTCTAAAGTTTCTAGTTCTGGTGGCTGTGGTTCAGAATGTTTTCCCTATCACCAGACAGAGAGAAGATGATCAGGTTGTGGTCACTGCCTCCTACCAGTTCCTTGACTTCTATACTGCAAATGGCACCATTCCAACTGCTGAGAAAAGGTCAAGGCCGGCCTCAAACCAAGTACACTATTGAACATACCTCTCTAGCAAGCAGTAATAGAAGGTGGACAAGAATTTGTTTTTAACCCTGCCACTAGCCCTCTCAAGACACCAGTCTGTGTCCAGTTGGCTGAAGTCCTCCGGAGACACCACTGCATCTGAACTGGCTGCTCTCATAATTTCCCCGCCAGCTGGGCATCATGTTCCACTGAGCTGTTGAGGGGCCTATAGTACACCATGAAGATGACTCTCTGTCCCCAACTTCCCTAGCTCAACAGAGATGAACTCTGTGATACTGTTTCCTCCCTGATGTTCTCCTGTCCTCCACAGTGGCTCTTTCCTCACGAAGAGAAGGGTATACATATTTGCTGCCACTGTAGCACCCCACCAACTTCCTTTGAGGCCTATCCCTCCAGAATAGTCGGTATCTCTTTATCCTGGTGTCCCAGTCATTTTCTTCCCCTATCAAGTCTCTTTGAGGGCCTCTAAATCCTGAACTTCGAAGGGCAAGGCAAATTTTATTTTTCTGGCGCCCAATCCCAGAGGCTCTGGGTGTCGAACAACAAAGACATGCTATAAATATGAAAATACAAACTAGTATAAAAACAGTAAGATACCAAAATACATAAATATAATTAATAAATATCTCTAAAAAACTGAAGCTCAAAGCAGAAAAACAAGGCACCCAGGGAGGACAAATATCTAAGGCCCAGGAAGGCCTGGTTAAACAGGAAGGCCTTGAGGTGGGCCTTAAAAACCTCAACTAAAGGGACCTCCCATATTGGTGAAGGAAGCGAGTTCCACAGGACAGGGCCAGCGACACTAAATGCACTGTTGCCGGCGGTTTTAAGCCTAGTCCTGGGATTCTCCAGGAGGCCCCTAGAGGAGGACCGGAGGGAGTGGGCCAGGACGGCAGGTGTAAGAAGGTCTGACAGGTAACTAGGACCCTGCCTATGTAGGGCCTTAAAGGTGAGCAAGCTCACCTTGAACAGAATCCTCCACCTGACTGGCAGCCAGTGCAGCCCACACAAAACCGGGCTGATATGACAAAATTTCAGCTGCCCAGTAAGCAGCTTAGCAGCTGTGTTTTCTGCACTAGCTGCAGCCGGAGGAGGTTCCCTCCAGAGACCCCGAGGTAGAGCGCATTATAGTAATCAAATCTGGATGTCACAATGGCATGCACCAAGGTGGGGAGGTCCACAAACGGAACTAGGGGCTTGACCCTGGCGATATTCCTAAGATGGTAAAAGCTTGTCCGGACAACGGATGACACCTGAAAATCAAATGACAATCCACTGTCAAAGGTCACGCAAACGTTTCACACCCTAGCGGAAGCCCTCAATGGCATAGATCCCAGGAATAAGCCAGTTTCGGCATCAGAGGGCAACCTGTTCTATCTTCTGTTCGACTCCACCATCAGTACCTCCATCTTGTCCGGGTTCAGTCGCAACCAGCTGGAGGACATCCAGTCATTTATCTCTGCGAGGCAGCTGTTTAGTACTTCCACCGCACTGGAAGATCCTGGGGCAAAAGAAAGATACAGCTGGGTATCGTCGGCATAGTAATGAAAACCCAGGCCGTACTTTCTGATGAGTTCACCCAGGGGCAGCATATACACGGCAAACAAGATTGGTGACAAGACCGAACCGTGAGGGACTCCACATGACAGGAGGCAGGAGGAGGAGGAGGAGAAATTCCCCATCACGACTCGTTGCCTCCTGTTTGTGAGGTATGACTCAAACCAGTGGATGACAGAGGCAGTGAGCCCACAAAATTCCCTCAGGCAGTCAAGCAGTACACAATGGTCTACCATATCAAAAGCTGAAGAGAAATCGAGAAGGATTAGAATTGTCCCCTCTCCCGATCTCTAGCCCTGAGGAGGTCATTGTGCACGCGAAGCAATGCGGTTCCTGTACTATGCCTCACACAGAAACCAGACTGGAACGGCTCATATGGATCGAAGGCCATGAGGTGCTCCTCGAGTTATTGCACCACAACTTTCTCAACAACTTTTCCCAAAAATGGGAGGTTGGAGATCGCACAGTAATTCGCCTTGACCTCAGAGTTTAATGATGTTTTTTAGGAGTGGATGAACCAGCCCCTTCAAGGCATATGGAAAATCCCTCCATCAAAGAGCACTGGACAATCAAGCTAACACCGGGCCAACAGTGTCAGCACATCTTACCAAGAAACGTGTCAGCACAGGGTCCAGTTCACAGTATGTGTGCTTTAACCTGGAAGCAACCCCAATGACCTCCGACACCTCCACTAGTTTAAACTCCCACCAACTAGGTGGAGCGCTCTCCAAACAATCCAGATGATCACTGTAGGCCACTGTATGGCTCACTGGCGGCACGCCCCATCGGATGGTGGACACCCTCTCCGAGAAGAACTGAGCGGAGTGCACTAGGCCTGCAAGCTCATCCATTTTCTGGGTGTATGTGCTGCATGCAAGTGAGGACAACTGCCCCTCAATGCTTTCTTGATCGTAACCCCAGGTGGTCCTTCTTCTTTGTGCTCAACTGTTCTTCTGACCTTCCGTCATTGATCCTCTGTATCTGTCTTCTTCCCATGGTGATCACCAGCATCATCCCCCCTTCTTATAGTTTAATTCTCACCAAATGCCCTCTCCATGCTCATCGCCAGCACTCACTCCCTCTGGGCAGTGGTGCAGCCCATCCTAGGTGTAAAAGCATCCCTTGCTACAGAATGCCCAGCCAGTTGACCAGAAATACAAAACCCTCCGTTTCACACCAGACCCTTAATCAAGCATTAGCCTGCCTAGTAGTCTGCTGCCACTTCTCACTAGCCTCAAGGATCCTCCTGGAGGATCTCAGAAAAGATCACCTGTCTGAATATCTTTCCTTTCAGAAACATCCTTAGTTCCAAAAATGCCCTTCTCATGTCTTCAGAACTTGAGCTTTGTATGTCATTCATGCCAATGTGTACGTTGACGTTCTGCTCCTCCCCTGAGCTGTGCTGCTTGGCCTTGGATAGCGCTCACTCAACCCACTCTCTGTGCAGCTAAACCTTCCCCCCCCCCCAAGCTACCATCCTGGTCTAGCAATGTCTTCTACCTCACCCACTGCCCTAACAATAGAATCCCCAAGAACTATGACCTCCTGACCCTCTTCTCAGTATTTCCTTCTTCTTCATCGGCAGATTGAATTTCCTGTGCCAGGACTGCTTCTACCAGCCCCAGTTGCCTTGTAGACCCCCCTGAACCTGATCAGTCAGAAACTAATATTGGTTGCTGGTGTCCACTGGCAACAGTGCACCCTTATGACTATGACTGCTACCCCCTTTCTGCACTCTAATCCATTACCCGTCCCAGCCACTAGCGATCACATTCCCTGTCATCCTCCCCCTACCCTGTCTCTGCCAACCCTCCTTTCCCTCCAAGCCTAGTGCCCATCCTTAGCTGCCTGCTCACCTCCTTGCACCCTTGTGGTGCTTGCAACTGTCACTCTAGCCTGGCAATGCACCTTGAGAGCATTGATCACCCTGCAATGACAGCAAATGTATCCCTGCTACCATCCACAGGGAGGGCAGCATATATTGCATAACTCTGGCAGCACACCAGATGTGCTTCTGTCCCAGTGTCTTGGATACTAGCCATAGCTCCCACCCTGGATCAGTTGTGAACCCTCTTCATCAGCCAACTCCACTTGCCTTGTGACTGTTCAATGCTAGGACTGGTTGTCGCTGGCTCACATAGTGCTTGACTTATAAGGCAGTGAGCTCTGCTTCCCATTTAACAACTTGTTGAAAGTGCTTCACTCAGTACAATAGCCCTGGTTTAAGCAGAAACGTAATCTCCGTTTGTTTTGCAAATAATTGGCTCAACTCAGGGTTTTATTTAACTCTACAAAATTGATTAGCGTTTTGCTCATAAAAGTGCTAAAACATAGTAAAATGCATAGCACTTGCCTCATTGTGTTTAGCAAACATAACATGTCTAGAAAATCTATATAAATACTTTCTGTACAGTTAGTATTGTCCCAGGAAAAAAAACTGCTAATCAATTATTTAAAACCCTGCAACTGCCCCTAAAGTTCTTGGGACTTTACATTTAAAAAGATTACCTGACCCCTTAGATTAAATTAGACCCCCCTTTCTACCCTAAATGAACATGTATTAGCTTCTAAGTGTTATTGTTCATTACACTTCTTCATTGCCGGCAATTTAAACTGCCTCTTCATAAATTACAAATTTGTCCCTCCACAAACTACACACCATTCACTTCCCTCACAGTAGGGGGAGTAACTGTACTTACAAGCTCTGCTTTGCAAAAGTCTTACAGTATACACACTGGCTGACACAAAGGTCCTCCCGTGTGGTCCACTAGTTAGTAAATTAACATAGCAACACAGCCAGAGACAGATGGGGAGTAAAGGTATTTTACTTGCGTTTTTTGACAAATACTCCCACTTTCTGATTTTAGGAAGTTTTCCACCCTGCAAATTTATAATATGTGGTACACATGTACAAAGTTAGCAGTACCGTGAGATGCTAGCAGCCATAGCACTACACAGAACCTACATAGATACATAGACAGTGTCGGCAGATAAGGGCCTATGGCCCACCCAATCTGCCCATTTGAGCTTGTAAGTTCAGTTTGTTTTCCTAGAAGTCTGTTGCTCCTTACCCCTGACCTCCAGAATTCCTTTATGTCTATCCCATGCATTCTTAAATCCCGTGATTGTTTCAGCCCCCACCACTTCCTCTGGCAGGGTGTTCCACTTGTCCACCACCCGTTCTGTGAAGAAATTCTTTCTCATGTTTCCTCTGAATCGTCCTCCCTTCAACTTCATCCCATGCCCTCTAGTCCTGGAACATCTTTTCCACTTAAAAATAGTGTTTTCCTGCACCCTGTTCCTCCCTGTAAGATACTTGTATGTCTCTATCATATCCCCTCTCTCCCTCCTCTCCTCCAGGGAGTACATGTTCAGTTCCTTCAACCTGTCTTCATAGGACTTGTGATGCAATCCATGCACCATCTTTGTTGCCCTCCTCTGAACCTTCTCTACCCTGTCTATGTCCTTACGTAGGTATGGTCTCCAGAACTGTACACTGTAGTCCAGGTGGGGCCTCACTAGTGTCTTGTATAGCGGAATTATGACCTCCCTTTTCCTGCTGGTGATGCCCCTACCTATACATCCCAGCATCCTATTTGCTTTACCTGCTGTCTTGTCACACTGTTTCCCTACCTTGAGGTCATCAGAGATGATAACCCCAAGATCCCTTTCCTGCTTGGTGCATGCTATATCCTCACCCCCAACTGATATGTGCCAGGGTTTTTGTGCCCCATATGCATTATCTTGCACTTCTTTGCATTGAATTTCAACTGCCAAACCCTGACCATTCTTCAAGTTTCTGCAGGTCACTTCTCATTCTGTCTACACCCTCTGGTGTGTCTACTCTGTTACAGAGCTTTGTGTCATCAGCGAACAGTGTAGGGGTGGGGACAGGAGTTGCTCACTGGCTGGTTAGAAGGACTGTTGCAACATGACAATGTTAAAAATAAGGTTACAGTGTTGACTCCACAGCAGTATTAGACAGTCAGTGACTGCAGGCGTCCAGTGGCATTGAGACTTGGTTTAGATGTTGGGGGTACAAGATGGGTCAATGGATGACAGTACTACCATTTGGATGAAAATACTACCAGGTATAAGAAGGTAGCAGTACATACTTCTGAGTCTTAAAAATTATCTGGATCACTGAACACAACACAACACACATTCGCCTCTGTACACATGTGGACATCACAGAACTGAGGAAATTAACCATCATGGTTTCCATAGTATACCAGGATTTTAGAATGTCTTGCAGCAATCTTTTGGTGTGTAGATGGAGCATGAGGACATCCACTGATATTTTCTCCCAGTACTTTTTAAAGGAAATTAAGTCAAAATTTATGAAAAATATATTGTGCAGAGAGTTTTGATTTGTAGGTGTACTCCTTGTAAATCCTTCCTTTGTTTACTGAAAGGGTTTTCTAAATTTGCTTGCTAGTTTATGGCCCCTAGGTATTTCCATGTTAGCATTTTTACGGCTCTTGTTCCTACAATGCCTCCTGTACCATGCGATAGTGATGTTTCTCCAGCTTACAATAGTAGAGCTGTGATGCTGAGTACCTCTCTTGTCCAGGGAGCTCTAATGAAGGCTACATTTACAGATGGCAGATGCCTGAAGGATAACAGAGTGGTTTACTCTGTAAGGAAACAGCTACAGTCTTCACTAATTACAACATTTGGAACTTTGGGTGATTAGTGCAGGGCTGCAGCTCTGAATTTTGGGGCCCTGGACAAGTCACTTGAAATGGGCCCCTGTTTCCCAAACCCGCTACTGCCAGGGGTAATGCCAGCTCCTCAGGTGGGCCCCTCCTGAGCTCGGGGCCCCGAACAACTCCCCCCCCCCCCCAATTACTGCGGCCCTGGATTAGTGTGCTTTTTTTTTTTTACTGGTTGTGTGTACTCTGATGAAATGAAAAGCTTTAAAAACAAAATATTATTTTACACTGGCTAGACCTCTACACATACCTAGAAAACAAAGTTTGGATTGGACAAAGTTATTTAGTGGAAGTCAGAAGATCAGGCTCATTATATTGCTGCTGCCAGTCACTAGTTTTGAATCAATGGTCCTGACTGCATCAATGTCACATCGGACAGGAGACACTATAGGAACAAGAAGAGCCACAAAAATGCTAACATGGAGATCCCCAGGGCCATAAAACCAGCAAGCAAATTTAGAAAAATCTCCTTTTGGTAAATAAAGGAAATTACTTACTAGTACACCTATAAAATCAAAACACTCTGCATAACATATTTTTGCAAGTTCTTTAATGAATCTTGTTTGGAACTGGAAGGTGAAGAAGCATGTACTGCAGGGGTGTCCTGGTGTTTGTGTGAGGCTGAACTAAAAGGAAGCATTTTTTCCTAAGTTTGCTTTGGTTCAAATAGCTTGTACTGGGAGAGGGATATGTATTTGGGTGTTTAAACAGTGCTGTTTGGGTTAGGGCTGCATTTTGGGAGTTCAATTATGTGCCAGTTGAAAGACAGGAAACTGTAGTAGACTTGGGGGAGGGGCAAGAGATTAGCCAAGAGCCACTGCAGTTAAAGTGATTCAGTTTGGAGCTAGAAGCTAAACAAGCATGAACTACAAGGACGTTTTGCCCCTGCCTGAGGAAAGGGGCTGAGGTGCGCAGTTGTGTAAGAGACTGATTGACTCTCACGGGAGTGGCAGTGGACCCAAATCCCGCCCCCCAGTTTATCCACACTTATTGAGGTAGTGCTGCACTGGGATTGGTGGAAAGCACTACCAGGTGCATCCAGTAAAGTGCCCCACCACAGGGGACTGTTCTTTGTAATGTTATACTGTAGAATGATATGTAGCTCTGGTTAAAGAGGTAAAAGTTAAAAACTTATAGAAAGTACTGTGTTTTGTACTTAGGTGTAGCATCTCAAGCTGTATTTTGCTGAAAAACTTATGGATGGTATGGTTTCATAGATAGTAGTGTTTTATGCATCTCGGCAAGTGGAGTTGGTATTGTATTTTTAAGTAGGAACTGGGGTATACTGGTGCTGGGGGATTCCATACTAAAAGGGATCAGATGGGGTAGTAAGGGGGAAAGGCATAGTCGCATATGGGTGGAGTAGTCCATACCTGGGTTAACGGCAGATAGGGCGGGACAGTCAATTCTTAGGTGCGTAAAGAGGGGTAGGAAGAAACTGCATCTCGTGGTGTGTATGAGTACAAATGACCTGTCGGGGGACACGTGGAAGTAGTAAGGGAGAGGTTCAAGGAACTGGCAAAACTGTGTGAGGACTTGGAGAATTGGTGGCATTCTCAGAGGTGCTCCTGTGCCCCTGAGAGTACAGCGAGGAAAGGGAGGATTGGGGAGTTCAACATGTGGCTGGGGAATGGTGACAATCTGTGGGGTATGGGTTGGTGGGCTGCTGGGGCAGAAACTGGGACAATAATGATCTATGTGCAGGGATAGGCTACACTTGAGCAGGGAAGAGAAGGGGTATTAAAGCAGAAGACGGGTATATAGCAACAAAAGTGGATTTAAACTAGGTAGGGGGGTGGCGAGTGGACAGCTAGTAGGCAGAGATCCCATGGAGGAGAGCCAAACGAGCTAACCCCCCCAGCTAAAGGAGTAGGAATCGGGGTAGTGGCACTGGGGGGAATTAGGAGCGGGGAAAAGCAGGAAGGGGTAGGGAAGGAAACGGGGTGGAGGGTGGTCTCACTGAATGCAAGAAGCCTAGGTAACAAAGTTGGCTGAGTTGCAGACCTTCTTGGCAGTACGGAGGGTGGACATTGCGGCCATCATGGAAACGTGGGTCACCCAGTACCAGGACATGGTGATCCCAGGGTATAGGATATTCAGAAAGGATAGGGATAAGGGGAAAGGTGGGGGTGTGGCAATCTATGTACGGAAGGGGATAAGGTATATAAGTGAGGAGTGGGAGGAAGCCAGAACAGTGGCCCTATGGATGCAGTTTCAAGGCCCAAAAGGTAGGACATTGAGGATGAAGGTAATATACAGACCACCAGCTCAAGGGGATGACCTGGATAAAAAGACAGCTGAGCAAATTAGAAGGGTCTGTAGGAAGGGGAACACAGTGGTGGTGGGGGACTTCAACCTATCTGGGGTAGAGTGGAGCACCCCAGCTACCACGAGTGCGAAGGACCAGATCATATTACAAGCATTTCAGGACAGCTTCCTGGTGCAGTTGGTCCATGAGCTGACTAGATTGTAAAACACTCTGGACCTGGTACTATCAAATGGGGAGGCTGTAAGGGATCTGGGGGTAGAGGACCCTCTGGCTGGAAGTGGCCACCACTCGGTGTGGTTCATGCTCAATATGGGTAGGGAAACAGGGTGATTGAATTTAAGGGGCAGACCATAAAAGGATGGGAAAAATTTGGGGTAGGCATCTGGCGGGAATTCAACCAAGCATAGATGCTAGTCAAAAGTGGGACATTATTAAAAAAGGGCTGGCGGAGGCTACTGGGACATGTACAAGGACACAGAGTAAAAAGGGAAGGGCAGAGAAGCCCAGTTGGTTGACTCAAGAGGTCATAGAGGGGGTGAGGGCCAAGAGAAAAGCATTTCAGAGACTCGAGAAATCGGGAGGGGAAGATGCCAAGGATGAGTATATAAAGTAGTCCAGGGAGGTTACCATGATAGTCAGAGTGGCCAAGGCTTCAAGAGAGCTTATACTGGCACAGGGTATTAAGGACGGAGAAAAGGACTTCTTCAGATACATAAGCGAGAGAAGGACGGAAGGACAAAGACCAAATTGTAAGGATTAGGAAGGACATAGGGTGGGTGGAGAAGGGAGTGGATCAGGCAGAAGCACTAAATGAACACTTCTGTTCTGTGTTCATGGAGAAAAAGGGGGGGCAGACACCACAAGGGAGGGGTGGAGTGGACTGTGGGGAGGAGGGGTGACTGATATAGGGACAGAGAACAGGGTCCTAGAAGGATTAAGGCACTAAGGGTGGACCAAGGCACTGGGACCAGATTGCATTCACCTTAGGGTGCACTAAGAAACTAGAGGAGATCCAGGCAGGACCACAGGCTGACCTGTTCAATACTCCCCTGGACACAGAATGTGTACCACAGGAATGGAGGATGGCTCATGTGGTGCCCATTCACAAAAGTGGCCCTAAGGATGAACCGGGCAACTACAGACCAGTGAGCCTCACGTCAATTGTGGGTAAGTTCATGGAGACAATCCTAAAGAAAGGCTGGTGACCTTTTGGAGGATAATGGACTCTGGGACGGTCAACAGCATGAGTTTGTCTGGCTCAGATCCTACCAGACAAACCCTAACTAAGTACGACGACTGGGTGACCAGGGAGCGGGACAAGGGCCGTGCAGTAGATCTCCTGTATTTAGACTTCAGCAAGGCCTTTGAGTCCGTGCTGCATGGGTGGCTGGGGGAAAGCTGGAGTATATAGGGGTGGGAACAAGGATGGTCAAATGGATCAATAACTGGCTCAGTGGAAGGCACCAAAGGGTGGTAGTGGGGGGGACTCTCATCCCCGAGGTGGTGACAAGCAGGGTACCACAGGAATTGGTACTGTCTGGGATATTCATAGATGATATCTCACTGGGGATCCGGAGTAAGATCAGTCTGTTTGCAGATGATACGAAGATGGGCGCTGTGGTAGATGGCATCCAGGGTTGGAGGGGGCTGCAGGAAGACCTAATCAAACTACAGGAATGGTCAGAAACATGGCAGCTGGGGCTCAATGCCAAGAAGTGCAAGGTACTGCACTTCACGGCTAGGAACCAGGGTAGGAGCTATCAGCTGGGAAGGGTACAGTTGGAAAGCACGAGGAGGAAAGGGATCTGGGGTGCTTATAACAGGGAGTATTATGAACAACTCAGCTCAGTGCAGGAAGATGGCAGTAAAAGCCAACAAGATGCTGGGGTGTATAGCGAGAGAATTTCTTCCAGAAATAGGGGTGATCCGTCCTGTACAGGTTGCTGGTCAGGCCGCACCTGGAATACTGTGTGCAGTATTGGCACCTGTTCCTGAAGAAGGATGTCAGCTTGTTGGAGGGTGCAACGTGGGAACATAAAGATGATCCACGGATTGGATGGAAAGTCCCACGAGGATAGGCTGGCAGCTGAATATGTACTCCCTGGAGGAGAGGAGAGATAGGGGGAATATGATCGAAACCTTTAAATACTTAAAGGGGATAAATAAGACAGATACAGAAGGGATTTTCCAGATTAAAAGAGGGAGGCATATGAGAGGGCACCAGCTGAGATTTGGGGGGAGATTCAGGAGGGAAATAAGGAGATATTTTTTCACAGAATGGGTGGTAGACAAATGGAATGCTCTGCCCGAGGAGGTGGTATCCTGCAGAATGGTGAGTGGTTTTAAGGGGGGATGGGACAGAGTATGGTGGGGGCTAAGGATGAAGAGGGTGGGGCAGCTGCAAGTTGAGGGGCTAGCTGCACAATCGGGCAGACTCTAGACTGTGAGGCCTATTTCTGCTGGCATTTTCGTATGTTGGTGGATTTATTATATGCCAGTGTAGTTTTGGTCAGTCTTACCTGATCTTAAAACAAGGGAGAATGGTTTCAAGCCATGGAGACCTTTACGACCCATCGTGCCTGGCCATATTCAACTGTATGTCAAAACATTTTTTTTTAATTCTGTGTTAACCAGGTAAGGCCCACTAGGCACAAGTGCCTGTTTTCAGGGTTGACCCGGGAGCTTTGGGGTGATTAAGTGACTTGCTCAGAGTCACACAGTATGCAAGTGAAGGTTGCAGAATCAAACCAGAACTGCTGGTTGTACCAAGCTTATTCACAGCTCGTTACTCTAACTTCTAGGCAATACTGCCACCCTGAACTTTATGGATGAGGACGGGCGTGCTGAGGGAAAGACGGTGAGATTTTTAGTGTGTCCAGGTCAGTCTGTTTATTTATTTATTCAATTTTGGTGAGCAGGTAGGCCCACTGGGCCCTGAAGGTCCCTGTTTCAGGGGGCGACCCAGAATTAGTTACATAAAGTAAGAAACATGTAGCTAGTATAGTGCATGAAAGAGTTGGCAACATATGAGTACAATCATGACACTTCACAGCAATGCAACAGCAGTACTGTACTTGAAAGAACAGGCCACATTTGAATACAATCAAGACATTTTGCAGCAATACGACAGATGGTTGCCAGTAGGTAAGTCCATTGGATTGTCACATTGGGTCAACTCCCTGTAGGCACGTCCAATGTGCAAACTCAGTCTCTAGGCTGAGATGGGTTAATTTCAATTTCAATTTATGTATTTTACCAGGAAAAAGGCTCAAATGAGCAAGCCCCTTTACAAGGAGGTCCTGGGTAAATGTTACAAAGGCGAATTATGAGACACTTTGTCTTTCTTAAGTTTTCTATGTATATTTTCCTTTTTTTATGGCAGATGAGATAAAGTTATTCGTAGACTTAAAACATGGTTCAGATATCAGATTTAGGTTGAGAACTACATCAGGACTGTTTCAATGAGGGTTAGTTGTATGATTCATTTCTGTCAGGGGCAGTTTTCCAGACAAAAGAAATTTGTTTTTGTGCCAGTTAGTCTTGAAAAAAAATTTTTTTTTTGTTCTTTGGAGGTGGCACAGTAGTAACTTCACTTTTTGGCTGTTCTGAAGAATTGCTGAATTATCTGCCTTCCAAACGTGAAAAAGTTAGATGACATACAAATCAAACTTGCTCTGTCCAAAGACAAAGGGGGATGTCTGACAGAAATGAGTAGTATGTGAGCAAATTGGGGAGTCTTGTTTATCCCAGAGCTTCAGACTATAGAACCCAATAATTTAGCCTGGTTGAAGGAAGCAGTTGCAGCCTGCGTTTGTACTAGCTCAGGCCTTGACTTAAAAGGGAACATTTTGAGGACTGAGGATGACTCACCCTTTCCTGCTCTTGTGAGCTTCATTACACTCGATTTGTTTACCAGTATAGAAATAGACCAAAAAAGCTCTCACAGTTACGAACACCAATTTCTGCTTGCTCAAAGCCAGTAAACTGAGCAACATGTGATTCAGCAAGAATAAACAAACAGGGTGGAAAGGAACATCATTTTTTCTCCTCTTCTCCTTACAGATACTAGGTTCAGCTGGCAAAACGTCATCCAAAAATATTTGCCTTTTCCTAGTTTTGTTTATCATAGCTGTGGGTAAATTCTGGTAATCCTCATGAATCAGTGCCCTCACTCTGGGAAAAACTCCCCTCCTCCCTCTGTTACTCCCCATCAACTGGCTCCTTCAAGCACCAGCTGAAACTTCACCCCCCCCACTTGATCTTGTTACCCTTCCTCCGGTTACCCTTATAGGCTGAAAATTAATCCACATGTGTTATTGTTCGTGATTCTCTGCACTAAGGTTCCCTGCACTTTATTTACCTACACATGCACATTGTTCATTATTTATTCTGTTATTATATCACATTGTTTGTCTGTTAAGATGTTTGTTGCTTTATTATTTTCTGTTGATTTCTCCACCTCCCCTTCCCCGGGTCGCACCTGGAAATAAGCCTTGGCTCAATGTGCCTTTCCTGGTTACCAGATTTAAACTAAATAAATAAAGTACCTATTTATTTATTGAATTTGTTAACTGGGTGAGCCCACTGAGACTAAAAGTCCCTTTTCAGGGCAGCACAGAGTTAATTACATATATGGTACATAAGTACAGCATACATTTAGGTAATATCATGGTAAAACATAGGCTACAATAAGCAGGTATTATTGACAGTTGACAACAGTTAAGAAGCTTGGGGTCATCAAGATTTAACAGGATGCATCTGGTGGCATGCAACAAGCATTGGGGTTTAAGAGCATAGTTCAGCATAGACAGTTAGTTGAAAAGCAATAGCTAAGTGGACTGTAGTTACACAACAGGTGTGTATTGTTCTAGGTTACAGGACCTATAAAGAAACTGCAGGTCTTGTTCCAGTTGGTTATGCAACATTTGCATTTCGGCCAAACACTAAGCTAACCTACATCTCCTATAGTCAGGGAAACATAATGGACACAACACATAGATGTGGTGGGGGGGGGGTACAAGATGGGTCAAAACTTCAGACTACCCTTAATAAAAACTGTAGATTCGTCCTCGGTGCTGATCAATTTACGCACACATGTGACCTTTATTATAGTTTGAACTGGCTCCCTCTCAAAGACGGGATCAAGTTTCAATCCTGCATCCTTGGAAAGAAGGCCCTCCTTGACCTTGCTCCACCTTCCTCGCAGGCCCTATTCTGACCAACCCTGGCTGAGCATGCCACTGAAGTGTCTCTAAACACGCACTAGCTGTGCCATTTACAAAACAGCCTTGGAAACGAGCCTTTGCTGTTAGGGCTCCCACTTGGCTCAATGCACTCCTTTCTCTGCCAACAGCCACACAAGCCTGAGCATTTCAAAACTGAATCAAGAAAATCCTTCGCACCGCCTGAACAGTGAGACTGCCATGTTAGTCCCCTATGGATACTAGCTCTCCTAATGCCTTGGCCAGGCCCTGACTGCATGCTTAATTCCTTCACCTAAGCCTTTTACCCCACACCCTCCCCAATTCTGTCTACCTATCCTCCATAACCCCGTACTACCTACCTTCCTAACCACGCCACCGCATCCTCATCTAGGCAACCCTGTGGGTCCTGTCATTGTCTCATACCTACCCCCGGGTTCTGTCGCTGCCCCAACATATTCTCTTCTCTCCGACCTAGCTAGACCTGGGGCATCGCTAGTGCTGCATCTACTATCTCACTCACTTGTATTTATTTCTATGCCTCTCTTTTTAGCACTTTACCTCCTCCCTCTGGGATGTGATCCCTAATAATCTGTTGCCCGAACCCGTTATTCCTTTGATAATATGCCTGTACTATTATATTGTTTACTCTTTGTAGTTAATTGCTTAAAATGACAATGCTATTCAGCTGCGTATGTTCCCACTACCAGGTATTTGTTGTCTCTCCTGGGAGAGAAGAGCTGTCCTTCGGATGCTCGATCCTCTCCCTCCCCATCCGACCCCCTGGCAGCCCGCCGGGCATCATGAACACGGGTCGCTGGCGGGCAGGGAGGTAAGGCATGATGCCTCAGCCCTCCATGCCACTGGGTTGGTAACTCACGGGATTTCAATCTCCCAGATGTAGAGTGAGGATATAGCAAAGGCCAAGAGTCAGAGGTTAGTAGAAGCTGCAAAGGACTGCTTTCTATGCCAGTGAGTCTGGAGACAATCAAGGGAAATACAATCTTGGATCTCATAATGTGTAATCAGGACATTATCTGTGATATTAAAGGAGAACTGCATTGAATATATAAATCATTGTTTACCAGTAGAAGCTTTTTTTAAAGTACTGGTTCAAATTCTGTTATTGCTCTAGTTATCCAGGTTTTTTAATGTCCTGTTGGGTGTTTCTGATTTTCAAGCTCCCGGTAAGAACCATTTTAGAACCGTATGATGTAGTTTATGTCTCTCTTCTACTGTTCATGCACTGCATCCGTGTTCTAGTATAGATCTCCGAGGCTGAGAGGAACATAGACTTCATCATACAGTTCGAAAACGGTACTTATTACCAGACTGTCAAGCAGAAACACCCACTGAGGTTACTAAATGGCCGGTACCAATGGAACAATAACAGAATTTTAACCAGTACTTATTTATTTAGTTTTTGTTAACCAGTTGGGTGCACTAGACAGAAGCTGTATTTTTTCAGGCACGACTCGGGAGGTTACAGAGATATAGAATGAGCACAACAACACAGGGTATATTTTACATATAGTAAGTATACAGATCGAGGATGCAACAATAATAATCATAATAAATACAAAGATTGAGAGTGTCAAATGTACGAATAAGTGAGAGAACAATTCTGGTATGACACTAGGAGACTAGACTAGTTGTAGACCATTAAAACAAGGAGGGGTATAAGACAAGGCACGTATGCAAATGTACAAGGACATGCATAATTTCTTAGAGGGGCAGGTACATTTGGAGGACAAGAGTATATGGTTACGGAGGGCATGTTGAAAACTCTCAGGAGTTGAGCTGCTCCGGATCTCAGGAGGGATGGTGTTCCAGATCCTAAGCACAAAGTTCTGAAAAGCAGCCACCCCAAGATTGGTCTTGAGTTTAGGCACAGTGAGCAGGTGATGGTCTGTGGATCTTAGGGAGTAAGGATTGATCTGTGGCTGGAGCAACATAGCAAGTAAATAAGTCTGTTGATTTTTCAGAATGTTGAAAACAATGCTTCCCAGAGCTAGTTCACACATAGCATTAGAAGGTAACCACTCCAGCATCTCATACAGGTTACAATGATGTTCAAGTCTGGTACAAACCAGCATATACTGTTGTAAGTGACATCCCATTTCCTTAGGGCAAGTTTAGAGGCAGAGGGTACATATACAGCGACGTTGTACATACGTTTGGGAAGAAGTAATCCCCTTGCAACAGATAGATAGGCAGTAGCAGTTAGGTTGTTCCAGACACTGTATGCCAAACCCAACCTAGAGTTTACATATTTACAGGCCCTGGATATGTGCAGGAGTAAAAGTAGTAGTACTGTCAGAATTTACAAAAATATACATTGTGCAGAGTGTTTTGTGTGTGGTCTGTGTGTTCTTCCCTTTGTCTACAATGAGGAGTTTCTTCTAAATTAGCCTGCTAGTTTTATGGCCCTTGGGGATCTTCATCTTAGCATGGTTTATTGCTTTTTCTAACATGGGGTAGAGTAATCCAGTCAGCCGCTGGGCAGGTAAGGATCAGCTGACTGTACATTAATCTCTGAAATCCGCAGTTTCTAGTGCTCAGGCAGCCTTGGTAGATCAGGGGGCAGAGTAGCACTTGTTATTGCTGTGCGAGTGCATTCCTAAAAGACAGCCATTTAAATTCATTGCAAAGCAGGTGATAGTGTTCCCGAAGCAGAGTCACCTGCAGATATGTGGCTCAAAAGCAAAGCAGTGTGGGCTGTACCCAAACCTTTCACTGTCCTGGTGAAGCGACAGAAGGAAAGAGAGGGAGAGCACAGTGCAGGTTGTTGTCAGGGTGCAAGCCTGTAACACTGTCCTGTGTCTCTATAGTGCTTGTTGCAGCTCCTGCTTCTCCTCCGTTCCTGCCCCCCAGGTCAGACACACAGTACTGTATCTTGTCCAGTACCTGTTCTGCTATCCATCCTGTAGTCTTATGTAACCCCTAGATGGCGCTATCCCAGGTGCTACTACCCCTGCCTGATTTGCCACTAACAGGTTGAGGGGCCTGGATCCAATGGCGGGTGCCTCCACCCAGAGGTCAGGGTTTGCAATAGTTAAACTAACTTGGTCACAGCCCTCTGGGACACTGCAACCCCCCTTTCTTCCCACTAGTGGCCCACACAATATATCAGAATTACCTTCACAGTATACACTTACCCCCAGGTCTGGTTCCGCACTGGGACCTCCTGTGAAATGAGATACAGTGCAACAATCACAGTACAGTACTTTAACATAGACAAATACCTCAGGCAGTATAACTTTGCTGAAACAAGCAGCTCTGATTTATTTAGGGGATATAACAAGGACAGGGGAAATCAGGTTAATTAGCTTATCACTCTAATAATCTACCTATGGCTCTGTGCACAGGCCTATCCCTATCAGTTACTGTCCCTGGGTACCCAAGCCCTAGTGGCTAGTCCAAACCGTGGCAGCTGGTAGGGGCCCTTTCACAGAGAAAAGGACAATTAAACAGTCAGCAGTACAGTAATTCCATTTGGATTTAATGTGGCAATTCAACAGGAGCGACCCTGAATTAGTACTACGACCTCCAAATAAGATAGGGTCCTTCAATGTCAGCAGGGCTCACTTGAGGTACACAAACCTCTTCACACATCCATATAAAGAAAGCACTATACCAGGCAGGCTGCATCTGTATCCCGATCGCAATTACTGCACAATACCGGAGAACACACAGCAGATTCAGTTCCTGACAGACCGAGTGCAATTTTCAGCAATTTCTCCAGTCTTCTACAGGGTGAGCCTGGTTTCTACTCTTCAGAGATCCTTTGATTCTTTTCTACAGGACGGATTCAGTCCTAACAAGCTGTTACACAAGCTGCAGACCGGAACTCTGGGCCTTACACACGTTTTTTGACTAAAACTGCACACTGAAAAAGCACAGGGCTCCTTCCTTCTTCACTGCCAAAGCTCAACTGAAACTCCAACTGACAAAACCGGGCACTTCCTTTGAGTTCCTCCCAGTTCTTGACTGGATTGGCTGTCACTCACAATAGACTGCTGCTGTTGGTCCAAAAAGGCACTGAAGTCTAAACTACATCTCCCAGAGTCACTGCCCATACAATCCTCTTGTGGCTGGCTCAGATTATGAGTCCAAGTTCTGATTCGTCCAAGGCACCATTTTAGAGCTAGCTTACCCCACACTGATTGGTCCAGTTCAGCAGTTCAAAACTAGAATGGGGAACTAGCAGACACAGTTCTGACTGCAAAGAAAGCAGGTTAGACAAACTGTAATTTCATTATTACTCTAAATAATTTCTGGCAAACAGTTACATCTTTCAGATAGGTTCCTTTGCACTCCTAGTGACTGCAAAATGGAGTGAATTGGCAGCAGCTTGAGTGGTACTCAATCAAAGAAACACACAGTCCCCATACAAACTAATTATGTCTGCAAGCAGACAGCTCTTAAAGAGACAGTACCAGAGGTTCTAAAAACACTCACTGATAAATGGCTTAAATGCCAAACACCATTCAGGCTTGGAGCATTCAAGCAAGCTCCTGGAAGTCTTTTGGGAACCCCCATTTGCAGGGGGGTTACACTTACATCTAGTAACAGTCTTGATTCCTCCCCCGACCCATCCACACTCAACATGTTTAAATTATATGCCCCTCGCAAGTTTCTCTCTACCCACCCACCTGCCCCATGGACCTACATGCACCAAGCGCACAGTGAAGCCAAAGTGCAGTGCCCTGTCCACCCACTGTCTCCGGATGGGGTAGTCCCCATTCAGTGTTCTGTACTAGTATTCACATACTGTCCTGTCACAGTAAAGCAGTGACAGAACAGCAGTTTGTTGTGCACAAGTCAGGAGAGATGAAGCAGAGTGGCACATCGGCAGCAAGACAATTTTACAACAGAAGAGAGAGCTGCAACGTACTGCAATTTCTCTCCTTCCCACTTTTGAGTGAGAGAAACAGAATGGGTACAGATCGGAGAGAGGGAGACAGAGCAAGAGAACGGTGCCTGCAGATGATGTCAGCTGCCCTGCCTACCTGCAGTATTTCCGGTTGGGGTAGTGTTCCCCCTGCTCCATAGTCAAACAGCTGCGTGTAAAGTCATGTATCCAGGAGCCGATGGAGTGAGAGAAAGCAACCATGACTCATGTAAGCAATAACCCAGTGCACCTCCCGTCAACTGTCTTCCCCTCCCATCCAGTGCCACAGCAGTTGTAGTCACCATGCCCCTTGGTGGCTATTTTTTTTTCCCTGCCGCCCCCTCTTTAAAGATTGCAGACCTCGGAGACACAGCGCGGTTCTACCACACTTCACCAGCAGAGACATACAGAGTGGCAGCACAGTTGTATGGCACGAGTGAGATTGCAGGAGAGACACAGTGCTGAGCAAAGTTTCTCCAATTCTGTGCGTCTCTCTCTGTGAGATATATTTCCGAATTATCCCCGTTTGTTGTGTAACAGCCAGCGAGAGAGAGAGAGACAGACATGGGGATGGCATAGTAGATGGGGAGAGATGCAGAATGCAGCATATAGTGGCAGAAGTGAGTTTGGCAGTGTGTGGTCCTGAGAGCAGGAAAGAGACAGACTCAGTGTGTAACCACAGTTGCTGCAATGTCCTGTCTCTCTCTTTCTCTCTGTGCAGTATACACATGTGGACAAGCACTTTCCCGTCACTGTCCCCCACCGTCAGCGCTTGCACAGATGCAAGTGTCTGTACCGCTGAATGAATGCATATTCCGAGCATTTATACAGTAAGACTACTTTTTTTGAGGGGGAAGGATACTTACTAAAATATCTACTTTTTCATCATTTTATCTGACTTTCCTCTTGTGTTTTTCACAGTGTGGTAACTGCATGTTATAAGCGCAATATAACCCACTCCAGGGTGTGCAGTTATTGAGGATTAATAGACACCCAAGGTGCTGAGGGCACTCAGCCTGCAGCCTCATGCCTCACAACACACCTGGAGTGTTCATTAATCCCAATGACAGCACACCCTGGCACGGGTTATTGCTTACTTCCTACAATGCCTCCTGTACCATGTGACAGTAACGTATTCAGGACCACAGATCCAGCAAGAACTGGTTTATAGTCAATTTTGCAACAGTGCAGCAAATGGTCTAGGGTGATCTGTGTGCTTTATAGAGCTGTGTGCAATTTGATGAAATGAAAAGTTATAAAAACAAAACATTTACTCCTGCTGCCTAGACCTGACATGCACATAGAAAACAAAAATACTGAATTAGAGTTTTATGGAGGGCAGAACATCAGACTCCTACCTCTAGTACTTGCTGAATCAGCGGTTCCCAATGCATCACTGTCACATGGGACAGGAGGCACTGTAGGAAAAAGAAGAGCAATAAACCTTGCTAAGATGGAGATGTTACACTTTCAGTATCTATTTCAATGTAACTAATCATTAATGCATGGCCTGGCACCGAGAGCAATGCGCCACACTGTGGTACAAGCCTACACTGTAAACTCAGGTAATCATGGCTGTTTTTTTCCTTCCCCTGTGGGGTCCCATGCCACCCCCGTGGGTCTCCTTTGTGGAGGTTTCCTGCATCCTCCTTGGTCTCCACAGCGGGTGACTCCATAGAGGAACCACACTGCCAGAATGGCATATGAACTGTGGAGAGGTACAGCTGGAGGGATGCACCTCTGTTCCACCACCCTCACCCTCCCTGAGCTCACTGTGGTCCAACCGCTCCTCTTTCTTGGCAACCTCTGAGGCAGCGGTGGTGGCCCTAGTGGTCCCTAGGAGGGCAAGGAGGTCCCCGGAATCCTGTCCAACTCAGCCTGGAGATAAGCAACCTCCTCCCTCAGCCCAGAGAGATGCCTGCAGATGGAACAACACCACATCCTCCAGAACGTCTCCCAGAAGACTGCTGCTCCACAGCCACTGCACTGCATCACTCCTATTATATATTATTTGTGGCCCCTTAACTGTTGTTTTGTATACTTACTCTTTCCTCTCTCTGTTTATTTTATATTTTACATAATTTTTTGTTTTTCTCCCTACTTTCCTACTGCCTCTGTGCGCCATACAGCTCCTGATCTTCCTGTTCTGGGACAGGAAGTTCCTATATTCCTCAGTAGTCTCCTTCTTACTTGCTCAGAGTCAGACCTCCAGCAGCTAGGGTGGGATGGAGAGCTACTCTTTTCCTTCTAGGAAGGTGAGTCTTTTGTGCCTCTGTGATCACTACCTTCCTGCTCCCAAACAGGAAGTTCCTGGTGTAAGTCAAATCCTGTGCCTATAAAAGTAGAACTGGCTAAGTGCTGGGTGTGGAGGGCAATATAGTCCCAGTAGAGTAGTAAAGTTCTAACAGCACCTCCTTCCTCTTGCTGTTCTCTGCCAAAAGTTATCTAGGGCAGTTTTTAAATCCAAACACCTGGCTTCCTTCTGCCTAAGTCACTCCCCCTAATTCACAATTTCCTTCTTCACCTAGCTAACGGAACAGATAACAATTCCCTTGGCCCAACTCAGACAAACATGTTTTTTTTGTTTTTTGTTTGTTGTTACCCTAAATTGAAAGTTCCAGTAATAGAGTTCTAGTTCTTTAGTCCCAGTAGAGTAGTAAAGTTCTAACAGCACCTCCTTCCTTTTGCTGTTGGGGAGACACCTCACTCTATAGCAACCCCTGGTAGAGACTAGGAGCACTACAGCTGTGGTAATGCATAGGGAAGCCCGGAGGAAAAATAAGGAAAAATGGCACCTCAATCGACCAGATGACGGCTACCCGGATCCTCGCCTCTATGGAGCCCTGAACAAGCCGACTCGATCTTAGCAGCACCCAGGGCCAAGGTGGTTAACTGTAAGGCACTTTCTCCCCGGAAGGAGAGCACCCACCTGATGAAGGGATACGTCAGGTTACCCTGGGCCGGTTGCAATATGAGACCAGGGGTTGGCGACGGGGTGCCGGGTAAGGATCCTTGGCAATGGCCTGAAGGAGAGTCCGAGTGAGACGTGGGGGAGACAAACAGATAACACAAAAAAAAAGCTATATTTAAAAAAAGGCTAAATAGAACACTCTGAAAATGAGTGGGCCCCCTTTACCACAGGTCTCCCTGCAGTTGAGGTGTTTATTAGAAGGGGGTACTATTGCCCTATAGCAAACCTTCTTACCTCTATTGTATTTAATCTCCTGTGCACCATCTCCTTCCAGAAACTGAAATGTGGTGCTTTGAACTGATTACCATATCCCTTTTTACGATAGTATGCAGTATATCTGTATATTTTACACCTTCTGAGTATCACGTATGTTTGATGAATTACTGTGTAAGACATGTGATGCCACTTGCTGTTCCAGAGATGCCATGATAATACAACATCAGTATACTATGATGACTCTCACCGATGATTGACACACCTGGCCAGCTGGTTATGATTGTTCTATGATATTTGTAATATAGAATGTGGTATGTGATGGTCTCACATGAGACATCCTGTGCTCCTGGGTGAGCCCCCCCCCCCACCAGGTTTTAGTGAAAACAACAGGATATATGTAACTGGCCAGAAGATTTCTGTAATGTAATTAACTTCCTTGACAAGTTGCATTTTATGGCCTTTTATGACCTCCTGCCTTTGAAGTTGGGAAGCTAAATATGCAGTTTATTACAGGACAGGACATAGCTATCTCGCATCTAGGTGACAAACAGCGGAGTTGTAAAAACCTTTGATGTTCCTTGGGAAAACAGGAACTGCTCAAGATCAGAGAAAATGTTTAATTAAGGAGTCATATTGGGAAATTAATTTTTGCTGATGTTACCTTATTTAATATACCTCCTGATAGGACATCATGTTTGTATTTTTTTTTTATATTTTAAAAGGAGGAGCTAGATGACATCATAGAAGGAGTGTGGAAACACAGAGTTTTAAACTGTATAGTGTGTTGAACTTGTGAAACATCTTTTGGGCTCTTAAGAAACAAGTTCCAACTATAAGCACTATAGAGGTGATGCATTAGATAGAAAAAGTCTAACTGTATGTTGGTAGGAGTTTGTAGTTTTCTTTGCTTTTCTTTTAAGTGATTGTATGCTCTTTGATATATTGTTCTGTGTTTACAAGTTTCATATTTTTATCCATTTCTAGTAAATATATTATTTGAAAGACTGCCTTGGGTTGTCTGCCAATTCTCTTTGCATGTGATGTATAGATGGTTATGGCTGACAATTGTTCAAGAGCTTGATGGTGTTGCTAAACTGGGAGAAGGTAAGAATATACCCAAGGTCTTTTATAGAGTTTTAAGGGTTCATTTTGGATACCTAGTTAGGTGCCCTTTGGCGAAAGATATATTGCATCCCCCGAAGAGAATATTATCTGAGCCTGTACATTTGAGTACGCTAGCATAAGGTTCACAGTTTGAATCCCCCCAGAACTTGAGACTAAAGGTGATTCGGACCCACAAGCAGACAGGAGGGTTACCCTGTCTGTTACCTGTTCACATTACTGCACTCAGAGGTTGGCACTGTGGGAGCAGAGGGCCTGACCTGCTGAGTGCGTTTTTGACAATGATAATTATCATTGCAAAAAGAAAAAGAAATCCAGTGATTATTGCACAGTACAATATACCAGCTTGACCTGGTGCTCTGGCAGAGTGTGCCTTGCCAGGTGAGACAGAGATTCTGAATTCCCACTGTACCCCAATTAGATTGTTACTATTTTTCTAAAATTAGAAATGCAAATTATAGGGGTGGAGCTAGCAGCCAGCAGAAGCAAATGTGCCCAAGAGAGCTCCAATTAAACTTTCAATTTTCTGAACTCATATGCTTCTAAGAACTTTAATCAAGTTAGCAGAATCAATAGATCACTTTGATCGCTACACAATGGTGTGAAAATTATGAGTTGTATTTATTTTTTGCGATGGTGAGACATTGGAAGCAGGCCACTCAACGAGCGGTAAGTCCTCCTGTCAGAAGCTGTGGAAACAGGTGGAAGGTAGCAGAGAAGAACAAACAAGTGGTGGCAGACTGTGAGAAGAACTTACAAATGCAGCTTTACTGCAGATCTTACATGAACTCAATAGAAAAAGTGGACTCACTCAATACAAGGATCACAGAGTAGAGACCAAACTGGAAATGGTCACCACAGTCTCCAAAGTAGCACAGGACTTGGTTAATAAAACCCCAGCAGTAGCAGGCTTATGAAAGGAAACAACTCCTACTGAGCTGTCTCTCACGCTAGAAAACAGCTTGAGGATGGCCAACATCAGACTGCTGGGTTTTGCTGAAGAATCAGAGGGAGCAAATCCCATTATGTTTTTGGTGGATTTAATCAATTAGCTGTTGGACATGGATAGCCAGGAATGATTCTACAAGGTGCATCACATCACGCTTCGTCAATGGCCTGCAGAGCTGTCTCAATCAAGGACATTGCTGCTGATAACGCATGGACCACATGTAATGGACATAGTGCTACGAGCTGCCACAAACTGGGGACCAGTGACTCAGGAAGATGGGCCACTAGTGTGCATTTTAGCAGACCATAGCTATTTGAGACGCCAGTGCTAAAAAATGTTTGGTTCTGTCTGTTTCTGGCCTTTGATGATCTAGAATTGCCCCTGCACTCCAACTCCCTGCTAAACTGAGGGTAACTTACGCAGGCTAGGTTTACTTATTCATCGACCCTCAGGAGGCAGGCAAAAGGTTGAAGGAAATAAAAACTGACCTTGCACCACAAAGGACTCAGATACGAAGGGCTGAGGAGGGAAATAAGATGCAACTAATGCTGTAAAGCTGATCTATGTTTGATAAAGTGCTGGACCCCTTTTAAATCTCAACCCAGTGATTTATTCTGTTTATAGCTGCCTTAAAAGTTTTGTGGTGCATGATTATGGGGGGACACATCCAAGGTTGTTTATCTACCTTAAGTGAGGGAACTCAGCCTGCCTTATGATTTATAAAGGGAAGAATTATTTAACTTGGAAAGGCACACTAAGTCAGGCTCGTTTCAGGTGCAACCTAGAAGACATGGAAGTTAAGTGACTTGCACAGGGTCACACAATATGCAAGTGGGAGCTGATGAGATTCAAACCCACGTCTCAGGTTTGCAGCTCAGTGCCCTTAACCACTATGCTGTATTGCCTGCTAAAAACAATAATCATAGGTTGGAGGAACCATCTGCTGGGGCAACGAGCTGCTGTTGGCAAAATGGCAATGGTCATGTGGCAGACTCTTAATGCGCCACATGCACGTGGGCAGAGGCTTCTGACAGAGTTTTATTTTCCCTAGTCAGATGAATGCTAGTACCCTAATGTCTAAATAATAAAATATATTCCCAGATAGTTGATTGCACTGTTAAACTGATGGATACCTCACTGCTGCACTGCAGGTACTCCAAATGTTGGTGGGATATTAGTACCAATGTTCTTTTTTCATTCTTATGCATTCAAATGTCTACAGTGTTTGTCTACCTGTTCAAAACAGACTTAAGATCCACTAAAATATTCCCTGATGTGAAGGTTCTTTTTTCATGAAACTTAAGTATGATGTAAAAATAAAGAAACACAATTGCATATACCCCAGTAATGGAAAGCATCATGGAAAGCATACAAATCCCCTGAAGGAATTTGGAGTGGGCTCAACTTTAAGCAGAATTGCATGGTGCCAAAAGACCTCACAATGCAACCAACAGAAGGGGCAAATTAGTGATACATAGGGAATAAACAATAAATCGAAAAATAAATCTCTTCCACTGAACTTTCTAATTGACTGTACCTGCCTGATTTATTCTGTTGATGTAGCAGAATGGTGCTAGTAAGTTCTCACGTAACTGTACTATCTTCTTCGAGGATATCTCTTTTATCAGGTCACAACTATGGAATGAGTCCCAAGCAGTACTGCCACAAAGACAGTCTGGGTGGCTGGAAGTCAAAGGCCAAGTTGCAGCAGCAGAAATTTCTGCAGCGCACACATTCCTGAAACAAGCAACAGAAGTAGCCATGCCTCTGGCTGAATGGCCACGAACAACTCCAGGAAGTTCTTTGCCATACTTCCTATAACAGAAAGTGATACAGCTGGCCAACCATCTGGATGGGCACTGTTTAGAAACCGGTATGCCCTCTTTCCCAGGGGCGAAGGAAACAAAAACCTGAAAGGACTTTCTGCAGTCTTTCATGCGATTAACATAATATCTGAGTATGCTATGTACATCTAAGGTATGGAGCAATGCTTCCCCTGCATTGGTATGCTCAGGAAAATAAAATGGTAGGCGGATAGTTTGATTCAAAATAAACTCCGACACAACCTTAGGAAGAAATTTAGGGCTGGTGCATAAAAACACTGTGTCTTTATGGAAAATCAAATAAGGAGGCTCGCTCATAAGAGTCTGACGATCAGAACTCTTCTGAGCAGAAGTAACAGCAACTAAAATAACGCTTTCCAAGAAAGAAAGCGTAAGCCACAAATCGCAGCCGACTCAAAAGGAGCCAAAGTGAGTTTCTCCAGCACAAAATTCAGGTCCCAGGCTGGGACTGGACTGTAGATGGGAGGCTTCAGGTGCAAGATGCCTCTCAAGAACATATGGGCCATCTCCAGCTAAGCCACCGTATGGCCATCAGTAGGCACATGGAAAGCAGTAGCAGCCAAGTGCACTTTGATAGAAGAGTAGTTGAGTCCTGCCTCTGACAATGACAGTAAATACTCTAGAACCTGATTCACTGGACAAGTGAAGGGATCCAAGTGATGAGAAGCGGCTCACAAGGCAAACTGCTGCATCTTCATTCAATAAGTGGCTCTGGTGGAAGGTTTTCTGGCAGCCACCAGGATGTCAGCCACCTTTGGGGACACTCCAGATCTTGCAATGGTTATGTCTTCAGGAGCCAAGTATGGAGATGAAGTGACATTAAGTCCGGATGGACCAGGGTTCCATGTTCCTGTGATAGCAAGCCCTTGCACAGGGGCAGGGGTACTGGGGGTTCCACTGCCAGCTGTTGGAATAAGAGAAAACAGATGTGGCAAGGCCAAACAGGAGCCACAAGAATTAGAGTGACTTCCTCTATTTGGAGCTTGACTAGTAGCATCTGAATTAGAAGAAAGAGAGGAGGCATAAAGGAACATCCCTTTCTAAGAGAGGGACAACGTGTCTCAGAAGAAAACTCCAGGCCCTGGAACAGTGAGCAGAAAAGTGGTAGTTTTGCATTGAGGGGATGGAAAAATGTCCAACTCTGGACAATCCTACCTGTTAAACAGGTCTTCGATCACCGAGGTCAGCAGCTACTACTCGTGCATTCTGGACTGCGACCTGCTTAGCTTGTCTGTCGGGACGTTTTGGACACCTGGAACATGGACAGCTGACAGCTCTAGACCGTGTTCTAGAGCCCAGTACCAAACCCTCATCGCTTCCCTGCACAAGGGTAAGAATGAGCCCCCCCCCACTTGTTTATGTAGTATACTACACTGATGTTGTCCATTTGCACCAGCAGATGCCCAGAGGACAGATGGTTCTGGAAGGCTTGCAGAGCATACAGGACGGCCCTCATCTTAAGGACGTTTATGTGAAGGGAAGTCTCCACTCTGGTCCATGTGTTCCTCATGTCTGATGAGGTCCCAGATGTGCCCCCCCAGTCCAGCCCCAAAGAGTCTGTGGTGAGAATCTGCTGAGGGAGGGAATGAGGAAGGAACCTTTCAGCAAATTGCTGGATTCCATCCACCACTGGAGCACCTTTCAGACAGAAGAAGTTACTAGAACCTTCTGTTCTAGATCGTCGGTGTGCTGATCCCACTGGACTCTTAAATGTCCATTTAGGGATACTCATGTGCAGCCTGGTCAGGAGTACCATGACAATGGCTACTGCCATTAGGCCCAACAGTCTCAGAAATGTCCTGGCTATGGCACACCTGCTGTTGTAAGGCAACTGAGACATTCCGCCCTGTCCTGGGGCAGCAAGGCTAAGCTCAGAGGAGTGTCCAATACTGCCCCTATATACTGCAAACGCTGACAGATGGTCAAGACAAACTTGGGCATATTGACTGTGATCCCTAGGGCACTGAGCAGCTGTCTGGTGTGCACTTGGGTGTGAAACAGTTGCTCCTGGGACTGAGCTTTGAGCAACCAGTCATCTAGATAGGGTAAGACATACAGACCTTACCTCCTGAGAGCTGCTGCTACAACTGGTAAGTATTTGGTAAATACCCATGGCGCAGATGACAAGTCAAAGGGCAATACCCTGAACTGGCAGTGTTTTTTTTTTTTTTTTTTTAATTTTTGGTAACCAGGTAAGGCCCACTAGGCACTGGTGCCTGTTTTCAGGGGTGACCCGAGCACTGGGGAGGTCAAGTGACTTGCTCGGAGTCATATAGTATGCAAGTGGAGGTTGTGGGAATCAAACCCAGGTCTGTCTGCAGGATATACCAAGCTCATTCACAGCTCATTACTCTAACCTCTAGGCTATACTTCCAGCCCCAGGCTATACTGTGTTCTCCCAGAAACAGGAACCTGAGGTACTTCCTGTGGGGTGCACAAACCTTCATGCGCAGGTAGGTATCCTGCACGTCCAGGGAGCATGTCCAGTCCCCTTTTTGCAGGAGGGGCAGCAGGCCTTGCAGAGTGACCATCCTGAACTCCTTATACTGAATACAGAAGTTCAGATTCCTCAGATCCAGAATGGGCTCCAAGTCCCCTGTGGATTTGGGGACTAGGAAGAAATGAGAATAGAACCCCCTGTTCCTTTGTTCCCAGGGAACTGGTTCTATAGCCCTCTTATACAGCAGTGTACATACTTCCCTCTAGTAGCACTGGTATGTGGTTTGGAGGATAAGCTGAGGAATTAGTGGAAGGTTTGGAGGTAACTACAGAAATTCTAGAAGCGTGGCCCTGTTCTATTAACTGCACAACTCAAGCATCTGTTGTAAGCCTCTCCACTGTTCCAGATGAAAGGAGAGTGACCCACTATACCTCCAGATTTTGTACTGGAGAGTGGGGTTTGATAAGGAGTCATGCTGAAGCAGATCCAGCTGCCGCAGCTGCCCCTCCTCTAATGACTTAGGAGTGGCGCCTGTAGAGGAGGCTGGAGCCAGCAAAGATGCTCTGCCTGTCCTCTGTTGCATGGCCCCTGACTTAGGTCTATTGGTAGCGCTGTGAAACGGCACCCTCTGCCTACTTCTCAGTTGTGTGTGGCAGAGGGAATGGACTTGACCTTACGAATCCTTCCCGAGGCTTACAGGTCAGTGAGTATATTCTGCATATCTGCCCCAAAAAGCTTGTATTTTGAAAGGGTGTCAAAATGGATTGCTGGACATCACTAGCAAAGCCTGAACAACCTCAACCAAGAATGTCTTCTTTAGCAGATGTCAGCTGCAGCTGCTCTGGCTGAGGCATCCGAAATGTCGTAGGTAGACCTTAAGAGGTGTTTACCACATCAGCCCCAGTCTGCAGGGGCTTGAGCATCTCCTGTTTCTGGGGACCCTCTGGAAGGGACTGGGCTGCTGCTTTAGCCATTTCCAGATAGTAATCTGGTATTTGACCATATGGGCCTGATAATTTGCTATTCTGAGGCCCAGTGTGGCAGAGACAAAGGCCTCTTTCCCATGAGGTCCAGTTTTCTCGACTCTTTATCTGGGGGGAGAGAACTGAGAAGTTTAGGTACCTCAGACCCATCATGGGCTGCATTTATCACAACCGAATCAGTCTCAGACTGGCCTGTGAAAAAGGGCTTTCCTGAGGGGGGCCTGGTACAACTTGTCTGCCTTTCTGGGCATGGCAGGGATCAAGCTTGGTCTGTGCCAGGTGGCCAGGGTGGCATCCTCTAGTGAAGCCAACAGAGGAGGAATGATAAGAGGTGGAGAATCTGGTAGCTCTAGAAACTCTAACATGTTTTTCCTAGTGATATTTTGCTCCTCAGCATCAAACTCCATAGCAGTTTGGAGTTGCTTCATCATAGAGATGAAGAAAGGGTCTTCAGGAGGGGAACACGGAGTATAAAATGTAGAGTCCTCACTCCTGGTGGAAATGGTGGAGCTAGACTGGTCAGAGAGGCTCCCATCCATATATTCCTCCTCTTCTTCTTCCTCTTGTAATAGGAGGTCAGGGTAGTATTCCTGATCCTTGTCAATGGGTTCTGAAGGCCACAAGAAAGGAAGAGAGGACATCAATGTCCTGGAGTGTGAAGGGCACGTTGAGGGAACAGGCACTGATGCAGGGCCGGTCTGAGAGGCCCAGTCATCATCATGCCTGGTGTAGGAAAAGGAGGTATAAGGCACTATACTATCTCCACAAAGGAGGGGAGCACCATCTGAATGTCAACATGTCAACATTGGCCGGCAGTGCAGGGGTGCCTTGTGACATCGACGGGCCATCGCCAGCTGTAGCAGGTCCAGCGGAGCTCACTGCCAGCCGACCTTGAGGGTTCTGAGGTCTGAGCAGCAGGGCTTGCGATGTCGACAGGGGTGTCAGCAGGGAGGTCCAGCAGGACTCACTGCCAGAGCCATCTTTGTAGGTTGTAGGGTCTGAGCAGCAGTAGGCGTCACTGCCAAAGCGGTCAATGACACTATAGCGGTTGGTGCAGAGTGCAGCGGCGAGTGGGAGCAGACCAGGGGTGGGGTGGGGCAGGGATTTATCCTTACTCTGCTCCCTCTCACAGTGTTTGTGCTTTCCTGAAAACTCTTCCTGAAGGACTGGAAGCTCAAGGAATGGGCAGGAGACATGGTGGAGCTCTTCACCTGGAGCTCTCGCCCCATTCTGGCTACCTGCTGTTCGAGAAGAAAAGTATGCAAGGCATTTTGACGGCATCGCCGGGTAGCTTAATTAAACTTAAGGCAGATCTTGCAGGCCTTAAGTAAAGCAGTACGTAAAACTTTTTTTTTTTTTTTTTTTTTTTTAAACACAATTCTGTTTATCTCCCCCAGCACCGGAACTCTCTCGGACCTCTCCGCTGGCCGGTGCCGCTCTACCGCCCACTGTGAACCCTGCCATTCTCAAGGTCATTATTTTCTCCCTAGGCCCGGGAGGGACACATGGGGCCGAGGAGATCGAAGGGCTAGTGGCAGGGCTCCAGTGTTGGTAATGTGGCGGCATGGCTCTGAGAGGGCCATAGCCTATCCGGTCGGTGGGGTTCTTCTGTGATGTTTACGCCCCCAATGTGGGACATGAAATGCCGCCCAGCCCGTGATGTGGGTGCTCCCACCCACGTCCGGAAGGCAGCTGCCCAACATCTTCCCCTTGCTTGTGAGCCCCTGTGCATACCACTGCCGCCAGTCTCCACCAGGGGCCACTGCTGCGCCGGGCTACCCCATAATCCCTCCCCAAGAGAGGAGAGCAGTCTTTCGGACACTCGATCCTCTCTCTCTGCCCTGTTGACCCCCGGCGGTCTGGACTCGTTCCCGAACCTGGGTTGCCAGCGTGGTGCAAGGTGTGGCGTCCAACGCCTCAACCCTCAGCGCCTCTGGGCAGGCTACGAAAAACTTTTTATTCATACAAAATTAATTGGATTGTTCTACTGAGCCTTAACCTCATGGGTCTCTCCGAGACAGCACATGCAGACATCATGATCGTCCCTCATTTTTTTTCCCACCGCACTCACAGTAACGGAAAAGTTTAGTGGCATCTTTTGTCGAATACACACTGATGCCAATCACTTTTAAATAAAGTGATGGCTACTAGGGTGAGAAAAATAATAAAACATAGAAAAATCGAAGATTTAGCAGCTGACTGTAGAGGTGGCATCTGTGTGGAATCCAGCAAGTATGGTCGACGGCGGGAAAAGAACTGAGGAGGCAGAGGGTCCACCCACGTTTATATAGAGAGGACACTGATGTAAGACATCACTGTGGGCGGCCCCTAATGGACTGCTATCAAAAAAGTTTCTGTGTGGTCCTGACGCCTGACGACTACAGTTCCATAGCTGTGGCCTGATGCAAGAGATATCTTCGAAGAAGATTAGAACTCAAAGTGGCTACCTTTTATTTACAAAATATAACTGAACAAATTGCCCCCTCTATTGTGACTCTCTTTCCCACAAATAGCTGTCAGGAACACAAGGCCACATGAGGAATTTTAATTTCATATCCCATTTAAAAGGACAACCTAGGGACAAAGGACACTTGGTTATACCTTCTTGGAGGTGCTGCCTGTCTATGGCATGGGTGAGGCTAGGGTACTCCGCACCATGCAGTTCAATGAATAGTTGAAAGACTGGTGTGGAGCACAGGGTTTTGGCTTCATTGGGAACCGGGAGTCCACCTGGAGAGATGTGGGTCTATACTGGCACGAGGGTCTGCATCTGTCCAGGAAGGGAACCAAGCTCCTAGATGATAGGTTTAAATGCTTCATTGGCAAGCTTTTAAACTAGCCAAGGGGGGAGTTGCTGATAGGAAGCAGGAAATTCCAAGCCTCCCCTCAACAAAACAAGGTAGACAGTAAGGTACACACCAAGGTACAGAGTTCGACAGGGGGCAGGAGAGGGATAAATGGAAAAAAAGGCTAAGGCAATAAGGGTATGGATGGGTCAAAAAAGGGTAATGCCAACATTAAATGGAAGGCAATGAGTACCAATGCCCATAGTCTGGGTAACAATCTTCATGAGCTAGTGGCCCTGGTGGAAGAGGAACACTGGGATATCGTGACAGACACATGGTACACAGAGAACCATGACTGGTATGTCAGCATATCAGGGTACACAATCTACAGAAGGGACTAGGAGGGTAAAACAGGAGGAGGAGTAGCACTCTACACAAGGGAAGGGATCAAAGCAACCAAATTAGAGGGTAAATGGGGAGGAGAGGAGGCACTGTGGGTCACCTTGGAGACAGGGAGTGGCACCACAATCTACACAGTGGTTGTATACAGACCCTTGTCTCGGGGGGAGGAAATGAAGAAGGAAATGATAGAAGGCATTTTCAGAATGGCAGAAAAGGGGAGATATTGTTGATGGGGGACCTGAATATGCCAGATGTTAACTGGAACACATTTACTGCAGCCAGATCCAAGAGCAGGGTCATTCTCGATACCCTACAGGGGGCATGCCTCAGACAGCTACTGTTGGAACCCACTCAGAAGGGAGCAATCTTGGACCTGGCACTCTCAAACGGAGAAAGGATCACAGATTTAGAAGTGGGTAGCCATATGGGAACAAGCGACCACCACACAGTGTGGTTCACGATAAACACAACCATGGGGTCAAGCCATACAAAAACAAGGATACTGGACTTCAGAAGGGCTGACTTTGGCAAAATGGGTGAGTACCTAAGGAATGCACTAGCAAATGGGCAGAAAGGAAGGGTGGAAGAACAATGGAGAAAAATCAAAACTGCCATCATAGAGGCAACATGCCTTTGTGTGAAGCAAATAATGAAAACAAAACAGAGTAAAAACACACTACGGTTCTCAAAAGAGGTGGCAGGGAAGGTTAGGGAGAAAAAGATAGCATTCAGGAAGTATAAGGTATCATAGAAGGAGCAGGACAGATAACTGTATCAGTTAAAGCAGAAGGAAGTGGGGAAGGCAGTCAGAATAGCGAAGGCCCAAACCGAAGAAAAGATAGCCAAAAGGGGGATAAAACCTGTTATAGGTACATCAGGAAGCGAAAGAAGATCAAGGGAGGGATAATGAAGCTTAATAAAGGGAAGGGGAGGTGGGCAGAGGGTGACAGTGAAAAGTCAGAGATGCTGAACGAACACTTTTGCTCAGTATTCACAAAAGAAGAAGAGGAGGAGGTACCTAAACCAAACAATAGTAGCACTCTAGGCAGGGGGGTCAACACTAGTCCATTCACAGAAGAAAGGGTCCTGAAAGAACTCCTAAAACTCAAGGTGGACAAAGCAATGGGGCCCGACGGGATTCACCCCAGAATTCTAAAAGAACTAAGGGGAGACCTAGTGACACCACTGACTACCCTTTTAACAAATCATGGGAGGATGGGTGGTACCTGAGGACTGGAGGAGAGCGGATGTGATTCCCCTTCACAAAAGAGGGAGCAAGGCAGAGGCAGGAAACTACAGACCTGTTAGTTTGACCTCTGTGGTAGGGAAAATGATGGAATCACTTCTGAAAGAAAGAACTGCTGAGTACCTAGAGGCCAGCGGGGCACAGGACTTAAGGCAGCATGGATTCACAACAGGAAGGTCATGTCAGACAAATCTAATCGATTTCTTTGACTGGGTGACTAAAGTAGTAGACCAGGGAGGGACTGCGGATATAGCCTACCTAGACTTTAGCAAGGGATTTGACACAGATACACACAAAAGATTAATAAACAAGTTAGCCAGCCTGGGAGCGGGTCCCAGGGTGGTAGCCTGGGTAACAAATTGGCTGCACAACAGGACGCAGAGGGTAATAGTAAATGGAATTCACTCTGAAGAAAGTGGGGTTACTAGTGAGGTACTGCAGGGTTCAGTACTGGGACCAGTCCTCTTTGATGTCTTTATAGGAGACACTGCAGAGGGTTCTGGAAGGAAAAGTATACCTCTTTGCAGACGACACAAAGATCTGCAACAGAGTTGATACACAAGGGGGTAGAAAGGGTGAGAAGGGACTTGGCAAGGTTGCATGAATGGTCAAAAGTATGGCAGCTTAGACTCAATGCAAAGAAATGCATCTGGGAAACAAAAACCCAGGTGAAGAGTACACAGTGGTGGGGGGGGGGGGTACTAACTGCATCACTATTGTGTTTCAAACTCCTTAAGTACTTCATTGAATCACCATTGCATTTCTGACTCCTTCACTTTTGTATTCACCCATGTTATGTGCGGTGTCATATTGTTGTTGTAAATTGTTATTTCAACTTGTATCCTCCCGGGTCGTGCCTGAAAATAGGCATCCTTATGCCTAGTGCACTCATCTGGTTATCAAAAGCAAATAAATAAATAAACAACAAAATGGAATGGGACCTCGGGTAGTCATATCAGACGACCTTAAGGTAGGCAAGCAATGTGAGAAGGTAGTAAGGAGAGCTGGGGGGATACTGGGATGTATAGGGAGAGGCATCACCAGTAGAAAACAGGAAGTTGTTATCCCTCTGTACAAACAGTTGGTGAGACCCCATCTGGAGACCCCATCTCTGCAAAGACATAGACAGGATGGAGGCGGTCCAGAAGAGGGCAACTAAAATGGTACAGGGTCTGTAACAGAAGCCATATGAAGATAGATTATGAGTGCTTAATATGTATACCCTCGAGGAAAGGAGGGAGAGGGGGGACATGATAGAAACTTTCAAGTACCTCAAAAGAATCAACAAAGTCCGAGTAGCATCTTTCAGAAAAAGATGTGCAAGAACAGCGGGCACAATTTAAAGATAGAGGAGGACTCAGGGAACGTGAGGAAATAATGTTTCTCTTGGAAGTGGTGGGCCATGGAACCGCCTTCCTGAGGAGACTGTGGGGTCAAAAACAGTGGGGGAATTCAAGAATGCATGGGACAGACATAAGGCAATTCTAATGGGGGTAGGAGAAGTAGGCTATTGGTTAACTAGAATTTGCAGCTTATCCAATAGGTAGGGAAATGGGCAGACTGGGTGGGCCAAGTGGTCTTTATCTGCCGTCAAAGTATATGTTTCTACGGTCCAAGTCTCTGCAATAGTCAACCCTTGTTTGTTAAGGACAGTTTGTCAGTGGAATATAAGTGCACCATCATTGTAATTTTGGGCCACTGCCGACTGTGAAGCAGTTCTGGCTGTGTTTTGAACTGCATTTTCTTCACAGGGGTCCAATGGTGTGAGCTGAGGTGGACGAGGGACTGGGAGGTGAGAGGACGCCAAGAGTGGGAGGTTGAGGCAGGGACTGGGAGGCAGTCAGATGCAGGAGACAACATGACCTGGAGCAGCCAATAGGGCGGCTGAGGTCAGTGGAGTATAAGTGCGCCATAGTTGTAGTTTTGTGCCTCAGAGTGAAGCCGCCGTCGAGTGGGGAAGAGCCCTGAGCTAAACACAGGGAGGTGAACTTTGCTGTTTGTGGGGCATTTCTGGCTGTGTTTTGAACTGCATTTTCTTTACGGGGGCCAGTAGTGTGAGCTGTGGTGGACAAGGGACTGGCAGGTGGGAGGATGCCGAGAGTGGGAGGTTGAGGGAGGGACTGTGAGGCAGTCGGAGGCTGGAGACCACGTGACCCAGAGCAGCCAAAAGGGCAGCTGAGGTCCATATATATTTCCCAGTGGGCCAAGCGACACCTTGCGTGAGCGCCATGAAGCAGGAGTGTGACATCTGACTAGGTGGCGTCTGTAGGATGTACACAGGGAGGACCGCAGGCCATGCTGGGCAGGGCATAGAAGGAGTCAGAAGTCAGGAGAGTAGACAGTATCCTCATGGGAGGAGGCTGATGTACTAGAGAAGGGGGGTGATCAAAGCAGGACAAAACTAGAGAAGGATAGTAGGGAAGATGGAGGGATCTAAGAATTGGGGCAGACAGTAGTCGGGGGGGTGGGCATGGGGGTGAGGGATGTTTGGTGGCTGCAATCCAGGGGGAGACAGGATGGATGGTAAGCTGTAATGGTTGTGGGTGGCCATCTTCTTGGGGATTGCATGGAGGGCAGTGGGATGTATGGTGTGTAGGCAGATGGGGCAACTTAGGGAGGAAGTTGGAAGGCTGATAAGTGAGCTGAGTAAAGGGGTGGGTGGGGGCATCCAGTGCCAAGTGACCAGAAGAGGGCTCCTCCAGTCGTCGCAGCAGGAGAGCACATGGGAAAACAAGGAGAGAGGACAAATAGGGCTAACTCCTCAATCACTAGGGAGCAGTTGCGACCACAGGCCGATAAGTGGAAGGTGGTCAAGAATAGGGGGAATGGAGGGAGAGGGGGCCCCAAGTTCATGGATATATACTACCATCTCTAACATTTTAAAACCAGGCAAGGACCACAAGGCATGTGCATCATATCGCCCACTCAATAGTGATTATAAAATCTTCACAGCAGTGATTGCTGAAAGACTGCAGTCATTTCTCCCTCTCCTTATTAACCCAGATCAATAAGGGTTTATCCCCACAAGACAGGCCCAGGATAACATTAAAAAAAATACCACACCTTCTATACCATGCCACCCGGTCGAACTCCCCTTTTCTGTTCCTAAGCCTGGACACGGAGAAGGCCTTTTGATCTTGTGGTATGGCCCTTCCTGGAGGCTGTACTTGGAAGGTTGAATTTCTCTGCAGACTTTGTGGGATTTCTATGAGCCCTGTATGATCATCCCATGGCCCATGTCAAAATCAATGGATCTACCTCAGAACCTATCCTCCTACTATGAGGCACAAGACAGGGGTGCCCAGTGTCACCTCTGCTCTTTGCCCTATACTTGGAGCCCTTGACTCAGGCGATCAGACAATGTCCTGACATACGGGGAGGGAGGAGACAACAAACTTGCATTATATGCAGATGATTTGATTTTATATCTGGCGGACCCAGAGACTTCACTTCCCCTGTTATGAAGACTTGTCAGAATCCGGGGACCTTGCAGGCTATAAGATAAACACCTCAAAGACAGAAGCGATGAGGGTTAACTACTCCCCATCATATGAGATTCAACAATCTTTCCCCTTTAAGTGGGACTTGGTGGCCTGGGAACGCTGAGGGTTGAGGCGCTGGATGCCACACCTCGCGCCACACCAGCGACCCAGGTTCGGGAACGAGCCAGCACCACCGAGGTCAGCAGGGGAGAGAGAGGATCGAGCGTCTGGAGGACTGCTCTCCTCTCTTGGGGGGGAATCCAGGCTCATACCCAGCACTGCAGCATCCCCCAGTGGCAACTGGAGGCACTGCAATGCTCCAGGCTTGCTAGAGGGGAGGCGGAGCTGCGGCGGGCATGCCTGGCGTCATTGTACGACTGAGCTCCACGGGGGGGGGGGATGGAGGGGAGGAAGTAACGCAGCCAAGAAAATACCTGCTCACGGAGATAGGCAACTGCATTGCCCCCTCAACCACACTCCACCAGCCGGACCCACCCAGCTCCTGGGCCGAACCCAGCCCGGCCTGAACTCCAAAAAGAGTACCCTGGGTGGATAGGGTTGCCCCCACCTCGGGAGGGCACAGAGCTGAGGGGATAGCCGGACTGGTGCCAGGAAGCTGGGAGGTTTCAGGCTCGGAGGTAGAACCGAGGGTGTGCAGATGCCTGAGAGTGTTCTCTGGGGTCCAAGTGGAGCCAGAAAAAGAATGAATAAAAAAAAAATAAGTGGGATCTGGAGGCCTTTAAATACTTAGGGTTACACACAACCAAGGATTTCTCTACATTAGGAGACCTTAATTACTCTCCTTTAATAGGTCAGAGCTCACTGGACCTGGAGAGATGGAAGACTCTGCCCCTGCTCATGATCCAGAGGGTGGAGGCGGTAAGGATGAACCTACTATCCCACTTTCTCTACCTAACCCAGATGCTCCCAATTCCTCTACCCCAACCTGATCAGAGAGTTAAATAAAAAAAAAATCTAGATACATATGGGGATGACGACGCACTCGAATAAGATTCTCTGTGTTACAGCTGTCTAAAAGACTGGGAGAGGACTGGCACTGCCAGATCTGGAGGCCTATTACATGGCATCACAACTTAGAACGGTCTTCTACTGGCTCCACCCTCAGTACCGGGCAAAGTGGAGAGACCTGAAGATGAGGGAGGAGGAACTACTCAATATAAATAAAGTGTTGCTACACTATCCAGTAACCCCATTAAGAAAAATAACAGAAAACCCTTATACACTCAACATAATAAGTGTTTGGTGTAACATAACAGATTCCAAGAAGCTGACCACCTTTAGGCCCCTGCTATACTCGCTCCCATATCACCAGCCTTTCCTCCCAGCCTGCCTTGATCACAGATTCAGAAGGTGGGAGCGAGCAGGACTCCATTTAGTGGGACATTCCTTAAGAGAGGTGAGACCACTCTTAATCACTGAACTGAGAGCCTCCCATGACATCAGAGAACAGGACCACTTTTGAGTTATGCAAGCCCTTAATTTTGTTAGAACACGAATAGGAGATTTACCGATGGGCACTACACCACCAGTAATACTCGACTTGATTCGACTGGCTATAGGATGGTCGGGCTCCCCTCACCCACATGATTTCACACATATATAAAGGGGTGATTGACTACAAAGGAGACTCACTACAAAAGTTAAGATGAATTTGGGAGGACGACTTGAGCGCCCCCTCACAGAAGATATACGGGATAGACATATTAGAGGGCTACACTACAGGACCTCCTCCCCTGCGTGGAAGGAGTTCTCGTGGAAGCCGACCCATCGCTACTTCATAACCCCAGTGGTGCAGGTGAAGTATTCAGAACATAGAGATGCCACATGTTGGAGGGGATGTGACTGTGCTTCGGCCACGCACAGTCACATATTCTGGCACTGCCTGGGGAATGCATCCCTTTTTAGGGACCTCTCCATGGCATTCTCCCAAATGTTCATGGAGGTACATCAGATTACACCCCACATGTCTCTTCTCTGACTTCCCTCCATCCTGTAGGGAACCCAAAACTAGGAGACTGATGGCAATCTGTTTACTTGCAGCAAATAAAGTAATAACTAAGAATTGGCTCTCACCTGCTCCCTTAACACTTAACTAATGGTATGAGGTTATGATTTAAATTTATAGAATGGAACTGTTGACAGCAGTGGTAAACACAAAAAAAAAGAAAAGAGAATTTTAAAATCATCTGGAGGAGATGGGTAATATACAGTATATCTCCCCTTATAGTCCAGACTTTGTTTCATGATTAACTATTAATTTATTTAGATACACAACACAGATGTGAAAATAGGTTGCATGGATTTCAAGATGTGTTTAATGGTTATTTTATAATACCCTCACATATATGAACTGTATTTCAAACTAGAGAGATGTGTATGGACTGTCGGAATAAGTTATTTCTGTATGTTCTGTGTGGTGCTTGTATTTTGTTGCATGTTTTGAATATAAAATTTGCAAATAAAAAGGAAAGTTTAAAAAAAAAGAATAGGGAGAACAGGAACAGGGCAAAGCATGGAAGGAGGTCGAGGAGAGACAGCAAGTGACTCGAGACAAAGGAGGGAGTATAAGACAGGTTCTCAGTGCTGACTAGTCTGGAGGATCGGGAAGTCGCAAAGATGGTGGGGAGGAGGGCAGTAATAAGGGCAGGGGGCTAGCAGTGAGGAAGGAAGCAAGGTCAGTATACCGGACGGCAGCAGTGGCAGGGGAGAGTTAAAGTGGGTGGGAGGGTTAACAGATTCAGGAAGAGGGGGTGCAGGCAGGAAATGGTAAGGGGGGGGGCCGCAGCCAGCCTAGGCAGAAATAGTATGGGGAGGGGGGCTGGAAGGTAGGGGTAAACCAAGGATCAAGTGAGACACTGGGAACCAGTGGCAAGAAACATAGAAACATAGACTTTGACGGCAGATAAGAACCGCTAGGCCCATCAAGTCTGCCCATTTCCCTACCTACAGGATAGGCCGCAGATCCTAGTTAACCAATAGCCTATTTCTTCCTACCCCCCCAACAAGAATTGCCTTATGTCTGTCCCATGCATTCTTGAATTCTCCCACAGTTTTAGACCCCACAACCTCCTCAGGAAGGCTGTTCCATGCATCCACTACCCTCTCTGTGAAATAATACTTCACATTGCCACTGAACTGCCCTCCTTCTATCTTTAAATGTGTCCCTTGTTCTTGCAAGTCTCTTTTTCTGAAAGATGCTACCTCTTGGATTTTGTTGATTCCACTAAGGTACTTAAAAGTTTCTATCATGTCCCCCCTCTTCCTTCTTTCCTCAAAGGGTATACATATTAAAGCTCCTTTAGTCTCTCCTCATACGACTTCTCTTGCAGACCCTGCACCATTTAGTTGCCCCTCCTCTGGACTGCCTCTATCCTGTCTATGTCCTTGCGGAGATGGGGTCTCCAGAACTGGACACAGTACTCCAGATAGGGTCTCACCAACTGTCTGTACAGAGGATAACAACTTCCTGTTTTCTGCTGATGATCGTCTCCCTATACATCCCATATACCCCCAGCCCTCCCTACTGCCTTCTCCATTGCTTGCTAACCTTAAGGTCATCTGACATGATTACCCCAGGTCCCTTTCCTTTTTGTTGTTGTTACTACCTCCCCACCCATTGTGTATTCTTCCCTGGGTTCTTGTTTCCAGGTGCATTATTTTGCACTTCTTTGCATTGAATCCTAGCTGCCATACTTCTGACCATTCCTCCAATCTTGCCAAGTCCCTTTTCATCCTTTCCACGCCTCCTTGTGTATCAACCCTGCTGCAGATCTTTGTGTCATCTGCAAAAAGGCATACTTTTCTCAAATGCAGAACGGGTGATGAGCATGTAGGGAATAGAAAGGACGCAGCTAGGACGGGCAGAAGCAGTAAAGGAGAGTGAGGGGGGGCAGGTGGTAGAGGAAAAGCAGGGATCAAGTGAGACACTGGGGCCCAAAGGCATGGAATCAGGTGAGGGGGATCAGGATAAAGGAGGAAGGGTCATCATTCTGGGGTACTCAATACAGAAGGGTGTAAGATGGGGTGGCAGGGGAACCAGGAAAAGCCACATGTGGGTGGAATGTATGCCAGGCATGACAGCAGGAAGAGCGGGTCAGTTTATTACTAGGTGCGTGGGGAGGGCAGAAACCTCATATTGTGATGCACCTGGGAAAAAATGATCTGGAAGGGAGCAGGGTAGAAGAGGTGCAGGAGAGACTCAGGGAAGTAGGAAGGTTATGCAGTAAAGAGGGAAGATCAGTTGTGTTCTCTGAGATTCTCCCAGTACCAAGTGTTGGTATGGCCAGAAAGCAAAGAATTGCAGAATTCAACGAATGGTTGGTAGAATGGTGTATGTCCATGGGTATGGAATGCAAGGGGGGTAGGAGAAAATGAACCTGTATGCACCGGACAGGCTGCACCTGAGTAAAGTAGGACCAGGGGTCCTAAAGCAAAAGCTGGGGGACTACATAGAAGCTAGGTATAATTTAAACTAGGTAAAGGGGGGGGCAATAGGTTGAGCAGCAAACATTAGGCCTCCCCCCAGCTAGACAGGAGGGGAAACAGTGGAATTCAAAGAGGGAAGGGGACAAGGGTGAGAGGAAGGGAAAGGATCACACTGGCGGGTGGTCTCATTGAATGCAAGCAGCCTGAAAAACAAGGTAGCAGAACTTCGGGCACTGATGGTGGGAGGGGAGGTGGACATAGCCACCATCACTGAGACATGGACTACCCAACACCGGGACTGGGACCTAGCGATCCCTGGGTACACACTGTACCATAGGGACTGTCTATGTAAGGGAAGGGATATTGTGCAACAGGGAGGAAGGGGGGGGAGGGCAGGGCTGAAGCTTTATGGGTGCAACTCCAGAACTCAAAAGGTAAGAAGGTTAGATTGGGGATGGTGTATAGGTCTCCCTCTCAAAATGAGGAGTCTGACAGGGGGCCGGGGGAGCAAAAAAGGAGGGTCAGTGGTAAGGGCAATACTGTGGTGGTTGGGGACTTCAGTCTGCCTGGGGTTGATTGGAACACCCCAGCTTCATCGAGTGCCAGGGAGCAGGTCCTCCTGGAGGCTTTCCAGAACAGTTTCCTGATGCAGAAGATAACAGAGCCAACTGGGAAGGGGAACTTTCTGGACCTGGTGCTCATGGACAGAGAACATGTCCAGGATGTAGAGGAGGAAGACTCCTAGCAGGAAGTGACCACCACACAGTGTGGTTCTCCCTTAATCTAGGAAAGGAGGTAGCCAGACCAAAGATAAAGGTACTGGACTTTAAAAGGGCAGACTTTGTCAAAATGGGGAGCACACTGGAAGGACACCATGCCAACATTCACCCAGGCATGGATGTCTAGCAGAAATGGGCAATCATCAAACTGGGGCTGGCACAGGCCACTAACTCAAGTACAAAGAGCCAAAGCAAAAAACCTAGGATCAATAAACCGAGCTGGCTGAGTAGGAAGATAGTGGAGAGGGTGAGTGAAAAGACAGCTGCCTTTACAAGAGACCCAACCGAGAGGAGAACAGGAAGCAATACATGAAGAAATCCAGAAAGGTGAGTAGGGTAGTAAGGGCAGCCAAGGCTTCAAGGGAATTGAAGCTGGCACAGAGGATCAGAGAGGGGGAAAAGGATGTCTTCAGGTATATAAGGGAGAAGAGAAGCTGTAAGGCTCAGACTGTAAGGATCAAGAAAGATGGAGGGTGGGCTGAAAAGGGGGCAGAGCAGGCAGAAGCACTCAATGAGTACTTGTGTTTGGTGTTTACCAGGGAGAGGGATGGGCCTATGCCCCAGGAAAAGCGGGATGGGTACAGGAGGAGAGGAGATTACAGATGGGGCGATCCCAGTGGACAGGGTGTTGGAGGGCCTTAGGTCCCTATGGGTGGATAAGGTGCCAGGACCAGATGGAGTGCATCCAGGGGTCCTGAAGGAGTTGGCAAAGATCCTGAAAGGATCACTGGCAGACTTTTACACCTCCCTGGGTACTGGGTGCAAGCCCAGGGACTGGAGAAGGTGCATGTGGTGCCCTTCCATAAGAGAGGGCCCAGGGACGAACCAGAGAACTACAGACCGGTGAGCCTTACTGCCATTGTGGAGAAGCTAATGGAGACTATCCTTAAGGAGAGGCTGGTGAAATTTCTGGAGGAGAATGGTCTCCAGGACGGCAGGCAACATGGGTTTGTCCCGGGTAGATCCTATCAGACAAACCAGGCTGACTTTTTTGATTGGGTGACATGGGCACTGGATAGGGGCCATGCGGTGGATGTCCTTTACCTGGACTTCAGCAGGGCCTTTGACCCGGTGCCTCTTGGAAGGCTGACCAGCAAGTTGAGTAGCCTAGGAGTGGAGGAAAAACTGGTTGGGTGAGTAAAGAGCTGGTTACAGGACAGGTAGCAGAGGGTAGTCATTGGGGGAGAGCTCTCGGAGCCCAGAGCTGTGACCAGTGGTGTCCTATAAGGTTCGGTGCTAGGACCAGTGCTGTTAACATATTCATTGCCAACATATCGGATAGGATAAAGAGTAAGATCAACCTCTTCACTGATGACACAAAGATCTGCACTGAGCTAAATAGTGGGGAAGGGGGTAAAGTACTCCAAGAAGATTTGGCAAGACTTGAGCACTGGTCAGACACATGGTAACTGGGATTAAATGCTAAGAAGTGTAAAGTCATGCACTTGGGAGCCAGAAACCATGGGAATAGCTACTGGTTGGTGGGGGGAGAGGAGTGCAGTTAGCCACTTCAGGGGAGGAGCAGGATCTGGAGGTACTAATAACAGGGAAAATGAACCGCTCCGCACAATGTAGGAGGGCAGCGGCAAAGGCGAATAGAATGCTGGGGTAGATCACTAGGAGAATCACCTCTAGGAAATAGTAAGTCATTCTGCCCCTGTACAGGTCCCTGGTCAGACAACATATGGAGTACTGCATGCAGTTCTGGTGCCCCATTTGAAAAGGGAGATCAAGCTACTGGAGGGGTACAGCATAGGGCGACAAAGATGATCCTTGGATTGGGGGACAAACCATGAGAGGAGAGACTGAGGGAGCTCAACATGTATTCCCTGGAGGATAGAAAGGAGAGAGGGGATATGACTGAGACCCTCAAGTACTTGAAGGGCATGAACAGAGTAAATACAGATGGTATGTTTAGATTGAAAGGAAGGAGGGACACAGTCTGAAACTGGAGGGAGGGAGATTCAGGAGGGAAATGAGGAGGCACTATTTCATGGAAAGAGTGCTGGCAGGGTGTAATGCGCTGCCAGAGAAGGTGGTATCATTGAGGTTGGTGGGTGGCTTTAAGAGGGGTTGGGACAGGGTCAAAGGGAGGGTCATAACTGAGAGGAGACGGGGTGACAGAGGCAGGAGGAAATAAATTGGAAGGGCGGGAAAGGGGAGGAGGTAGCTGCAGTTTAACAGACTGGGTGCTACACACTTGAGCAGACTCGATAGATAGTAAGGCCTGTATCTATTGGCAATTTCATATGTTCGTATATTCATATGTTTTAAATCATATTGGCACAAATGTGAACCAATCAAGCTCACAGTTCATGTGATTAACTTGGGTATTTTTTATGTATTTCTGGTCACATTTGAAAAAAGGCAATTTGCTAATTTAGATAACAATAAACAAAATGAAACAAGTCCCTTGAAGTCCCTGTGCTTTGGTCCTTCCCCTGGTGAACTGTATAGGAGTAGGGCCACACTGAAAAAAAGAATTTAACATATTCTGGCAAGAACATATTTGCTTCCTAAACTGAAATCAAAGATGGAACTGAATGGGGGCTTATTATGCTGCAGGAAATCCACATGTCCTTGGACGAACATAAAAAATTTCAGAGGTGTAGGTATTCTGTAGTAACTGAATCGTCCTAAAGGGGTGGGAAAAGGAGAGGGGGGTGATGATTCTACTCTCCCAGGAGGTGCCCTTTGAAAAACAAAGTGAGATTAGTGACCGGCAAGCTGTACTCAAGACCCCTTACCCTGGCATCTATTTCCCTCCTGGGTCAGGGAAGCCCTTAGCAGTAAAATTCTTTTCGGATTTAATGTCCTTCATGGAGGGACAATTGCTGCTGGGGGGAGACTTGAATGTCACTTTAAACCCCTCTTTGGATGCTGATACCCCTCTGGCCCATAGATCTAACGCGCTCCAAAAATACACAAAACAAACCATCACTTCTCTGGGCTTGGTGGACACCTGGAGACATTTTTTTCCTAAGACAAAAGAATACACCCACTGGGCCACGCACATGGGAAGTGGGGCTCGACTGGACTACTTTATAACCACAGTCGAGCATTTAGATTCCATTTGTGATGTATGGCATGGGATCACCTTCTTATTGGATCATGCTCCCTTACATCTCAAGGTGGACTTACGGGTGCAATATAAGCAAACCAACTGGCGCCTCAACCTTGCCCATCTTAGGGACCCAGAGTTCCCTGAATTGGTCTAGGAGGCTGTACCTAGAATTAAACAAGAAAACATGCAACATGCAGTTGCCTCAACAATTCTGTGGGATACTTTAAAAGTAGTATTAAGAGGACAGATTATACGATTTTCTGTCATTAAAAAACGGCAGAGGGAAAAAACACAAAGACCTGCAGGAGGAGCTATTACATTTACAGCATTGGCCAGATCCAAAGGACCTCATAATCCGACAACGATTAAGAACTGTAAAACAAAAGCTACAAAAAATAGTAGACCAATTGGTACAACAAAAACTATTTTACCTAAAGTTAAGACATCATGAGGGGGGACCTAAGGCCTCCAGAAATTTAGCAAGAAAATTGAGAGAACAGAGAACCAGAGTGAACACAATCAGCATGGTAGATCCTAAAACAGGGAGATTAGCAAAAAGACCCCTGGAAATTAGTCTTATTCTACAGCAGTTTTACCACGAGTTGTACACTGAAGAAGAGGAAATTCCCCTAGACAACATCAAATCATATTTACAGAATTTACCAATACCATGAATCAGCCCACTACAGGCTGAAGCCTTGCTGGCACCAATCAAAGAGGGAGAAATACTCCAAGTTCTAAAAAGAAGCTCAGACCCTGAAGGCGCCAGTTCCAGATGGGTATCCCTCTGAATTTTATAACAAATTCAAAAAGCTGCTACTACCCATATTACGGCCTTGCACTTGAGGCCCAGGAGGAAGAACCCACCCAAATGGCAATATGCCACCATATCAGCCATACTAAAACCCCATAAAGATGTTGAATACCCCTCCTCATTTCGCCCCATTTCAGTGCTAAATTATGATTACAAAATGTTCATGTCTGCCATGGCCTCTAGAATAGACCATTTACCGCCAGCTATTATTGACCCTGATCAAGTGGGCTTTATTAAGGGCAGACAGGCCCAAGATGCCATAAGGCGTGCACATTTCTTAGTAGATTATGTCATAGAAAGACAAATCCCTTTAGTGCTACTGGGGTTAGATGCTGAAAAGGCATTCGACCGGGTCAGCTGGTCTTTTTTATGGCAGACTCTGGAGCACTTTGTATTCCCAGAACAACTTATAAAACAATTACAAAATATTTACGCCTCCCCTAAAGCAAATGTTAAGGTGGATGGGGCACTTTCAGATACATTCCAACTTTCTAGGGGCACCCGCCAGGGGTGCCCAATGTCCCCAATGTTGTTTGCCCTATATTTCAAACCCCTGGCCATTGCCATCAGATCTTCTCGGGACATAGAGGGCCTTCCTTTGGGAGGTCACCTGCACAAGATATCACTTTTTGCGGACAGTATTCTGTTGGCTCATACTGAGCCTGAACAATCCATCCCAGACGTGTGGAAACAGCTGCAAACATTTGGTAAGCTAGCAGGATATAAAATTAACAAATCAAAAACCGAGGTATCGACATACAATTACCTCTCTCCTCCCTCCTCCCTCCCTCCCACTTCAAAAAGACTTCCTTTTAAGTGGCACAGACAAGAGATGAGATACTTGGGAATAAAGCTCACAAGAAACACCATTCATGCAGAGCTCTCAAATCTCGAACCTTTAACCCTAAAATTGACAGAAGATCCATCTCGTTGGTCACGTCTCCCCTTAAGCTTTTTGAGTAGGATAGATAAAATTAAGCAGAATGTATTTCCCCGCATATTGTTCTTTATTCAGACACTGCCCTTCACCCCAGCTAAAACATATTTCCAGGCGTGGGACAGAATGATATCCCGCTTTATTTGGAGCAGAAAGCATCCCAGAATTAGATATTCTGTTCTGCAACTGGCCAGCGAGAGAGGTGGCCTTAACCTCCCTGACCTCAAAAAGTATGCGATGGCAGCACAGTTAGGGGTAGTCCTATACTGGCTAAATAAACAGTATGATGCACACTGGAAACAATTAGAAGTAACCTGGGGAGACCTATACAACACTCAGGAGCTCCTTTCTGGGATGCACCCCAAGTGCCAAGGGATAATGAATTATCTGAAGTTCACCAGGGAACCCTTAAAAATATGGCTTAAGGTCAGTAATGATTATTTTACATTCCCTTAAAAATTGTTCTTGGGAACACTGAAGTATAATGCAAATTTGACAGCAGGTCCCTCAGCCCCCTATGTAGTTCAATGGCAGAGATATGGCATTTTATTCATTTTCCAGTTAGTGGGCAGAACAGGTCTCCTTCCCTTTGTCTCCCTTCAGAAGGAATATCACTTGCCCCATAAATATTTTATTTCTTATTTACATCTTAAATCATACCTTAAGCCATACGAACAGCCACTCGTGGCCCTAAGTGAAAACCCTACCCAAATAATACAACTATTACAAGCTCATATCAGAGGGAACGACTCTGGATCACCTGATTAGTAAGATATATAAGGCCTAAAATGAAAGACACAGAGACTCGACCAACTCAATCAGGTTTAGATGGGAACAAGAACTACAGGCATCAATCAGTGAGCAGGACTGGAATGACTCTGCTTTACCAACTATAAAAATCTTTTTCTCACCATACTGGCGTGAGTACATGTGGAAACACCGTTCTCATTTCTCCCGCACACCAGCCTTGCTGGCTAGTATGGGAGAATTAGGGGAGGGACAGTGTTGGAGAGAATGTGGGGATGATAGAGCAAATCAGAGCCATGTCCTAAGCTATCCAAGTTTTTTGAAGGAGATCCTCGAGGAGCCGAGTGCAATTTATTACACCACCGATTTATTCACTCCCACATTTATAGTGACTTTCATTCAACCAAAAGGTCTGCGAATTGACAAAAACTTGCTGAAACAAATGTTAAAATGTATAACAGCAGCCAGCAAAATTATCACTAGACTGTAGTTTACAAATAAAATACAAACTAAAAAAGCCTGGATTGTTTTGTCCAGGGAAATATATGCCCTTGGCGATTCTCTGCCAAGATGATGGGACAAAGTTAAAAAATTTGATGTACAATGGCAAAAGTGGATATCATACCAACTAAATCATTATGATGATTTTGTACCTTAAGCTATGTACTGAACATGTAATGTTGCTGTTCTTTTGCACTGAAAAGATACTCGGGATATGATCTGTGATGCTCCTTGAATTTTAGTGGGAATAAAATCTGGGAGGGAAGGGGGAGGGCTCACTGTGCTACGCCTGATTTGATTTGAATGGATCAGAGACTGAACTTAAAATGAGTAATTATGATTCTCTGGACACTGAAGTAATAAGATGTTAATTTATTTTCCCCTAATATGATTGCTACAAGTATACATGTAATATATTGTGAGGTTATCAACTGGTATTAATAAGTGATGTATTGCTGCCTGTAAAATTGTTGCATTTATAAATTAAATAAAAAGACTAAATTAAAAAAAAAAAGATGGAACTGAATGGGCCTGCACACTAGCAGTATTGCCGTTTATAACGCTGGCAACCCGGGTTTATGTTAAGAGCCCTAGGCATCAAAGAGCTGGCTGGGGGAAGAGAAGGTTACTGCCTTGGCTAACACACTGTCACCTGGGAGACTACAGTTGGAAGTACAGCAGAAACACCTTGGAAGGGTGGATGCCGTCTGGGCGCTGCGTCAGCATTCTTACATACAGGTGCACTTGGCACCACTTGTGTGCTTGTGACCCGAGGGCAAGTAAAAACCCTGGTAATGCAGGATGACATCTAGCACATTTGGGTCTCGCACAGCCTCTGGTCACGTCACTTAGGTGCTCTGGATGGTGGACGTTGACCCAGGCCATCGATCCTGTCATGCAGTTCAAAAGAGAAGCCTCAGGAAGCAGTGACAGGACTAGGTTGTTGCCAGGGGCTGAGGGAGGCAGAGTCAGTAATGAAGACGGCATAACTTGTAAATGAAAAACAAAAACTAGATGGAATCTGTTCACTAATGAACATCTCAAAATGAAGATTCGTTTGCAGTATACATCTAAAACAACTCCTATTTCCAGAATCCTCATATAGTAAATACAGGTGTCTTAACTTGCTGCACATATGGACAAGTAAAGGAAAACATTTGCAAAAGTTCCACCATAATACAACCCCAAAAAATAAGCATTAAGACAAAATACCTGAGAATGTTAAGTAAAGTCAGCAGGTTTAATCAGAATAGAAACACTTTGTTCAGAATCAGGGATGTGCTGAGACAGGAGGAGGTACCATCCCCAAACCAGAAAGAACATGGAAGAAAAGAAAGAGTAAATATATTTAATTTATTTCAAAAATTTCAGGTTAAGAACAGTAAGATGGCACAAACCGAGACAGTGCTCATTTACAGTGGTGTCCCGAGTATAAAACTACATCACTGTTGTATACAGTATAATATTTACTTATGCACTGAAACGGTCCACAACTTTTTTGGCAAGGGGTGTGCAGGATCTTTTTTTTTTGTTTACTTTTTATTTATATTTTGCACTTTGTTGTACAACTCAATACAGGTAAGCGATACAGACTGTACAAAACACAAAACATTACATTAGACAACTATTTCACACCTTAAAAAAGACTGACGTTCTACGGCTCCTAGGGCAACAGAGGTCCACGTCCACCCATTCTTGCAACACTGCAAGAAACTGATACAGTAATAAGCCTATTCTAGCCCCCACATAACAGCAAACCCATTGAATTAAATGTCATAATAACATCCACTGGCCACTAGTCGAGCTGAAAATCTGCAATTAATTACCTTGGGATAAAGAGAAAACAATTCTGCACTGTTCAACACTGGATGCCCCACTGTGCCACAATCCTCAGATACAGATGCATCTCCACTACTCTTTACAAACACTTCAAGTACACAAAGAGCAGCATAGTATTTGTATCAGGCTATGCACCATAAGAAGTATCTTAAAATAATGGTACATACTTTAAAGTCCATGGTTGATACATAAGAAGCTTGCAAAGATCCAGCAAGTCCCAAAAGTTTGTGTACTTCACAGAGCTCTGGTAAATGGTCTAACTAATGCAGCAATCAAAGTAAATCCACACGTGCACCCCCACCTTGGGGAACAGTGGGAGATTCAAAACTGACTGGCCCCAAACTACTCAATGCCCCATCCTGTGGGGGCAAGCCTTGGTCCGAATCCTCTATACAACTCCCATCTGAAATGCCCCACAGGAAAAATGCCCAAAGGGTGGGGGTGTGAAACAGCATAGAATCCCCACTCCCTGGCACAGAGAAGATACTGAAATACATAGGTAATCCTCCACAATTGCCCCACATTGCCTGAAGTGGGGGGGGGGATACTTTGACTGCTGCATAACTATAACAGAGGTCCACAATGGTCTAATCCCGTCTGCAACAGCTATCATTGAGTGCCATCTTAAACTATGACACAGTTGTTTTAGAAATGCAGGCTCTGAAAAGTAAAGAGAGTAAGCAAGCTGCAATAAACTTTTTCCAACGCCACCAGTATAGGGAAGGGACAATAAGCAACAGTCTGAAAATGTCTCATAGTCACAGTTTCTTACAGGGTAAAAACACCCTGAACAACATCAGACCCACACAGGTCAGTGCTAGAGCCCAGATACAGACCACGTGGTTCTCAAGTATCAGAGTCCGATTCTGGGCACGATCTCCTGGGGAAGTTCACATTCAGTTTTCACCAACAATTTATCCAGGTCTTTAGGATCACTGTAAATATATGTTTGACCCCCATATTGTATTCCGACTATGGCGAGGTGCATTGAATTCTCCCAGCATTCATTTACCCCTGTTGAAACTCTTCTGTCTCTGCCGTGTGCTGAAGTTTAGGTCAGAAAACATTTATATTTTATGACTTCACTTCTAGATCTTTAGTTTGAAGTGCAGCTCTCAGAATCAGGTGCCTTTGAGCCACTGAACCAAATTTAAGTAGTAAAATCTGTGGAATAAACTCGCCGGAAGCTTTCCTGGGAGTTACCCTGTAGCACTTGTTAATTTCCAATGGGGTTGCCTCAGAATCTACAGCTAAAGCCTCCTTTACCCATGGTAGTGCCGTTTCTACATAGGATGCACCCTCAAATCCCTCTGGCAAACCATTAATTTGTACATTCTGTTCTCATAATAGGTTGTCAGTGTGTTCAAGATGAGAAGGCAATATAAAGTTTTCCTTCACTGTTCTCACCACAGCAGCCAGTGCCTGCCACCTCCGCAGCCTCCACACCTTGTGAGTCAACCAGCTGCCCAACAAATTGCAGACGCTGAGTGAAAGGGTCAAACTTGGAATTTAACAGTTCAAGGGATTTACTCATCTTTTCCACTGCGTGACTTAGGGATGCCAGGGTGATATCTGCATCTCTAGTTGGTGAGGCCTCTGCTGTTTTCCCAGAGACTTTAGGCTGCTGCTTTAAAAAAATCATGAGATCTTCCGAGTTCTTCGCGAGGCTTTCCCATGGTACCTTTTGTCTCAAACTTTGCCAACAGGGCAAGCAGTATTCCAGAAGCGCTATTGATAGTGTCAAAATGAATACAATCAAGTGAAAAATTAAAGGGCTGTCCCGTTGGTGCAGCAGTTGGATTTCTGCTTGCAACGCCGACGACTAGAGTTCAGATGCGAGTTCAGGAGTCCAAGGGCCAACTGACTGCTCTCCTCCTCCTCCGGAGGGGGGGGGGGAGGGTAGGGAAGACCTTGCGTTGCGATTGGCCCCAGTGAAGGCTGGGGACCAATGCAGGCGAGGCTTAGCAGTTCCGGGAGATGTACTGGACATGTGCATGCCACATCTCTCATCACTAAAGGGACAAAATGGACGCTGGTATCCAGTAACCCAGCCCCACGGAGTTGAGCTCAAAGATCCACAAAACCATTGGACTAGATGACATGGCACCATTTGGAGGGGTACTCAGGGTGGTCCCACCCCAGGGGGCAATCCAGGATGAACGCCAGTGGGAAGTGACGACGGTCCTGGGGGACGGGAAGAGGTGAACGGGAGGAAGGTGAGCCCCCCTCCCCCCCAAAAAAAGTAAAAAACTAAAGTCATATTTATTTATTTTTTTTAAAGTTTTAGGTTGCTGTAAGCAGCAGCTGCTGGAAGACACCACTAGAAGCCCAGGCTGCAAGCGTCGCCCCCTGGGATTTTATTCTCCAGTGTATTTTGTACTATCTACTGTTCATTTCTGAGGGTACAGCTAGATTTGTCCTTCTACACTGCAGATCAAGCAATACAATAAAGTGAGAGCTCACTTCAAATATGCTGGTGTGAAAATCATGGGCAGCTGAGAGGTATGACAGAAGCCTGCAATGTTTTACTGGTGAAAATAAGAAGCCCTGCCAAAGTTGCTGCCTGAGTAATGAAGGGACGGACACACCAGCATATTTTAAGAGAGCTCTCTGTTATTGCTTGATTTGCGGTTTAAATAGAGGATAATGTATGGTCCTCTATCGTTAACAGGTTTGTTAACCGTCTAGAGGTTGCCAGGGTGACCATGTAAACCTCGAGAGCGAAGCTCAAGAGGTTTACGTCACCATGGCAACCTCGAGACGGTTAAACAAACCGGTTAACGATAGAGGGACCATACATTATATTTTATAGTGTATGGTCCCAATTAACTACCAGAACAAACTACTATGGCTTACTTTTAGCCCCACCGCGGACGTTCTGGGTAATTTTCTGGCCACTGCGCTGGTTTCAGGAATGCCGTCGGTGCGTGAGATCGCAAGTACACGCATGCGCAGATGGGCTCCGTTTGTAATCCCATCGCTACGACGTACTCAAGCGAGGTTTATAACAATTTACGTCATAGCGATGGGATTATCGAGGCATAATTTTGCCGCTTTTTAGCGGTAATAAGGGCGCACCATACATTATAAGACGGGAAATGTCATTGTCCCCTTAGACATGAGCAATAGGTAACAAAAAATGTTATGTAAGATCCTGCACTAACACTATGAACCATTTTATCCATAAAACTGTTAAAGGGATGCATCTTCTTTGCAGAAAAAACAAAATACAGCAGCTAGTAGCACTAAAAACAGCATGCAAAAAATGTGAAGTAGATGGGTGTTACTTTTTATTTCTGAAGTATTTCCTTTGTTCTTATGTTAATACGATGGTTTTCTGATAGTACTAGGTGTGATGCATGCTCCTTGGAAAGCCCCTCATACTGTATCAGCACTGTGATTTCATGCATTGTGACAACATTAGTGAGCCGCCTGGTAGTAGGTGAGTGGCCTGTCTTTGCCTGCTGTAATGTCTCAGTCAGTGAGGTCACAATGCTGACGAGGTATGGAAAGGGAATTGTCAACCTCCATGTAGAGTACTGTCCCATACATCACTTCTAAGGCTGTCAGGTAGAAAATCTTTTAATTAGCAAACAGAGAACAGAAAAAGTACTTTAGATAACACAGAAGGTAATAGTTAATTACTTGTAAAAGTTGATATTAATATCAGGCACTGTACTAGCTCTAAGCATTATGCTGGCTGCTAGTGTTTCACTCTGTGAGAGGGACTGGCCAATGCTAAATGTTCATTCCTACACAAATGCACCGGCTGCTTTTTTCCTTCTCATTGATTAGAAAGGCTCTTGCTTTGAGCTGCCGTCTCTACTAATCAGGGTATTTCTCCCCCTTGAAGATAAAGCAGAATCACATCCTTAAGCACCTCCTCGACTGCCATACAGCAGACCTCTAATGGCTTTTAAATATTGGGAAAGTACTTTATGGCCCTCAAACCTCAGATGTGCTTAATTTTCCCTAGTAAATACCACTTTCACAGGAGAGGAGCTGAAGTGCTGTAACACAAGGTTGTGAGAGCACTGATTTCAAATGTTGCCATGGCACTGTACTCTGATTAAAATATTGTCCAAGGGTTGCCCAAGAGTTAAGTACACTCCAGCCTTACTACAACCTTGTCCCCAGGAGCCATGCATTATGCGAGTTATAACAAGAAAAGCACTCCAAAGAAAATGTTTTCATTTGTGGCCCTGCATCACAGGCAAGGCTTAGTGTGTCATAAGATGAGTGGATTTCTTACATTTTTGTAACATATTTAGGCATATGTGAACAGACCCCCCAAAAAAAGTGATATACTCTCTTTCCCCAAAAAACATTTATGTGAACAGCCAAGTAATGTATGCATGGAGTTCAGACTGCTACCAAAATAATTTTTATTTGTTTAATTATCAATTAAGATAACACTTAGAGGGCCAGTCCAGTGGCATGGAGGGCTTAGGCATCATGCTTTTTTTTTTTCCAGTTGTTTTACCAGGAGTAACACACTAACCTGAAAGCTTGTTTACAGGTGAAACCTGGGAGCACAGGGAAGTTAAGTGACTTGCTCAAGGTCACACAGTATGCAAGTGGGGGCTGTAGGATTCAAACCCAGGTCTTCAGAGTTGTAGCTCAGAGCCTTAAACCACTGCGCTATATACTGCCTTACCTCCTGCCACGCTGGCGACCTGTGTTTGCGGTGCAAGAGGGTCAATGGGGGACGGCCGGGGAGGGAAAGAATCGAGCGTCTGAAGGACAGCTCTCCTCTCCTGGGGAGGGTGGGGAACAGAGACCGGCACCTGCCTGGCATGTAGTGGTGGCTGGGTGTTGGCACGCCGGGTCCTGTATACTGGAGCATGGAGGAGGAGCAGTCGACCGGCATGCTGCATGCGGAAGCGCATGCAGCTTGGCCACTGTTGGCACGGGCACACTCCCCTCCACAGAAAAGTGGAAACTGGTCCCAGTTGCACAGTATGAAGGTCGTCTTCCGCAGGTGCCGTCCCCGAAGAAGACACCTACCCAAACTGGATCCGGACCTGGCGCGTCACCTGGGGGGGCTGCCAGCCACCCTGCCACGGAGGGTAAGCTGTGGGAGAAGACGGCAGGTTGGTCTGAAGATTGGGGGACAGGGCTGGGAGGACAGCAGAAGGGACGACCAGGACAGGGGGAGAAAAAAAATATATAAATAAAAAGAAGGCTTAGGCTTATTATTTATTGAATTTTGATGACCGGGTAGGCCCGCTGGGCCCCTAAAGGTCCCTTTTTCAGGGGCGACCCGGGTGAAACAACAACATACAGGTAACAGATCAGTACAGTCAGGAGACTGAATAGTTTTTAACAGTAAGAATACATATGTTTACGGGCAGCAGGTAGTGGAAGACATGCAGGCTGTAAGGACATAGAATTTACAAATAATGAGACCATTAAACATTAAACATCACTAATTATTGATTAGATTAAAAGTGCTCTGGAATAGTGAGCAGCAGCTAAAGACCTAAGGTTAACTGCTGCGTGGACAAGTTGGAAGGGGGATAGATTTGGGACATAAGTGCACCCCGTCTGAAAGGGGAGGACTGTTATACTGCCAGGATGGAGGTAGGGAGGGTCTATTGAGCTACCCAGGTGGCAGTATGTGGTCAGGTACTGTAGCAAAGACATATGCTCCTGTTGAGCAGGTGTCCCTTAAGCTAGTCCGAAGCTGGTAACGTCTCAGCCTCCCGTACCTCCAAGGGAGGTTGTTCCAGGTGGAAGGGGCTGTGTACGACAGGACCTAGACCCGGCTTTAGTCCTAATCCTGGGAACTGCGAGGAGAGTTTGGCCTGATGGCGCAGGCACCGTGGGTTGGGTTTCCGCCTGACGCAGCCCATCCAGGCTGGGGAGGTGAGGGACCCAGTAGCTTGAATGTAAGGCAGAGGGTTGGGTAGGAGAGGCGAGCATCCAGAGACAGCCACCTGAGCCTGGATTGGGCCTCACAGTGGTGAGTCCTCGGGTGAGACATGGTGGCATAGCGGACTATCTTATTGTACAAGGTCTGCAGCCTTCCTAATCTCCATCACGGCCACGCCCTGGAGGATCGGGGCCAGATGTGAGCTTTGGGAGGAGTACACTAGTGGCAATGGCTACCCTAGCCTCGGATGATCTGGTCCTTTAGTCTATAAAGGATGCCAAGTTTCCCATGGATGGCTTTGGTGATTTGATCTACATGATTTTTAGTGTGAGGCCTTGGTCCAGGGTAAGGCCAAGGTATTTGGTGGAGGTGACCACCTCAAGTTTTGCACCCCTGGACTGGAGTTGAAGGGATGTGACCTCTCTGTTCCCAGGGATCTAGGGCCAAAGAGCATTACCTTCATTTTGTTGGTGTTTAAACCATTTTGTTCAGAGTGAGCCAGTCCTCCATCTGATGGATGTCTTCTTGGAGGGGCTGTTTGCAACTCTGGTAAGTTAGGGGAAGCTCTATAAATGACTGCATCATCCGCGCTGGATGGCGCTGCTACTCGCAGTGTTTATGCAGATCATTTATGACAAGTGTAAAGAGAAGGGGCGAGTTGACCCTTGGGGTACCCCTTCTTTAGTAGAGCTAGCTTGAGACTTTATCCTCCCACTTAACCGCCTGGGTAAGTCCCGAGAGATAACTCTGAACCATCCCAGTGAGTGTGTCAAGGCCAAGACAGCGATCTTTTGAAGAAGGAGGTTGTGATTTACCAAGTCGAAAGCTTTAGATAGGTCAATGAAGACCGCCCTGTGCTGACCCCTCCGTCATTATTGCTCAGTACTTCTGTAGAGAATTTAGTTAGCGAGTGTCCGTCCCATGCTTGGCCCTGAACCCGCATGCTGAATGGTGAGATTGCCCGGTGGATTTCTAGGTAGTCACGGAGTTGGGAGTAGACTAGCTTCTCCTGTACTTTTGCTATGGCACACAACAAAGAGATAGGCCTGTAGTTCTCAATGGGCTCTGCTGATCCTCCCTTGTGTATGGGAATCACCAGAGCCTGTTTCCAAAGCTTGGGTACAGACCCCTCCATTATGGACCGGTTGATCAGCCAGGTTAGGGGTTTAGCTAGAGCTGGGGCTCCCTCCTTGAGGATTCTGGTTTGGATCCCGTCAGGGCCCCCAGATCCTCTCGATTGTAGGGATTTAAGGGTGGTAAAAACCTCCCTTTCCCTGACCAGCCTCAGGTGAAACGAAGGGCGGTCAAGGTCCAGGGGCTGTTGTGCAGCCACCTCACTCCTCCTGTCAGGGGGTCCCCGGTTGTATGCATCCAGGTTCGTAAAGTAACTGTTAAGGGTCTCAGCGATGAGAGATCCTCATAGACTAGTTGCCCATTAGCCAAGATTGGGCTGGGTGTAGTTTTAATGCCCCCTTTGAGGAGTTCATTAGTATGCGTCAGAAAAGCCTAGGATTGCCTAGGTTAGTTTTGAGGTTGATGATATAGGCTTTTTAGCTAGCTTTATGTCCTTTTACATTGGTTTCTTAGGGCCCTGTAGCCGGCTAAGTCCCCGGTAGCTTTGATTTCCTGTACTTTTCCAGGCCTTGTCCTGGTGGACATCAAGGCTTTAGAGGAGGCAAGATCCACTTGTAGCAGCTTCCTTTACTCTGTGGGTTTTCAAAGGAGCTAGAGGTCCGTAATTCTGGAGAGGGATGTCTGAAAAATTTAGCGCATCCTCCAGACTAGGAAGGTGTCTTATTTTGCTCCAGTCTATACCATTTAAGTACCGAATGAATTGGTCAGGGAGGAAGTTAGAGTAGTCCCTATAGGTGATGATCCTGGAGGGCTTTGTCTGCGTACAGTTCTTCCAGATGGCAAATACAGGCAGTGGTCACTCAAGGCATCGCCAAGATCCCTGCCATTTTACATTGTTGGGGAAGAAGCCAGGACCCAGTCGATTGTGGTATGCCTTCCTGTTACATGGTTCATTCTGGAGGGAGATGACTTGGGTGAGGTGGTAGTCGTTAGTATACCATTGATGGCAGATTTCACCTCAAGGGCCCAGTTTAGGTTGAAGTCCCCAGTAGGATGACCTCTGAAGCAGATTCTACTGCTGGGTTCTTCAGGAGGCATCCAGAGAACCTAGCGCATTAGTAGGGGGCTGTAAGCGCAGCCTATTGTGAGGTGCTTAGCCCCTCCTAGGGTGAGCCGTATTAGGATTGCTTCTATGTCCAGGGTTAGGCCTTGTGGCTTACTAACGAGGGAGGATGTAATTGTGTCCCTTACATATATCAGAACCCCGCCCCCTCTTCTCGAGGGTCTGTCCTTTCTGTAGAAGGTGTATCCAGAGGCAGCTACCTCATGGTCCAGAATGTGGGGCTTTAACCAGGTCTCCGAGACTGCTAGTATGTCCGGTTTGTAGATAGCTAGCCATGCTTGGACTTCATGGATCTTTGGTCTCAGGCTGCAGATGTTCATGTGAACCAGCCTCAGGCCCTTGGCAGCATCCCAGGCCTTATCTGATGGGGAAGAAATAGAGACATTTGGTGTCCCAGGGCCTGGGTTAGGCTGGATGTCTCCTGCCAGTAGCAACAGCGCTGCTAGCAAGCGCAAGAGTGAGGGTTAGAGGAGGTATAACCAGTATAGATGGAAATAGGGTTAAACTCCAGGTAAGGAGAAGGGATCTGAGAGGATCCCTTTCCTATAGATTCATACGCCACTAGGAGAAGGATATTGCTCCTGGTAGAGGGCATCTGTAGTGGCATGCCGTATGGGTTCCCGACCCCCCACGGGCATGGGGGGGCAGTTGGCACTGCTAATGAGCCAGTCCGTCCCAAGTTGGGCCAGAATATAGATTGTAGCCAAGAGGATCCCCTTGTTCCAATTGCCAGGGTTCATCTTAAAGCTCTTCAGGGCCACCCGCATGGGTCATGGGAGCGTAACCTCCTGGAACTGGTCTCTATCTCTGCAATTATAGGTGTGTACGGCAGCTTCAGCTAAGGGTTTCAGAGCAGGTTCAGCCTCCAGTCTAGATGTGTTAGGCAAGCGCGGCTCGCTACCTTAGGGATTAGGGTTCCCTGTCTAATCAGCTGTTATTGCACAAATTAACTAAGAGAGGAGACAGCAAAAGCAGGTTATTCCAGAGATACAGTTACAGTAGCCCAATGAGACAAGTAATAATGCAAGGATCCCTGTCAGACTCAGGGGGAGAGCTGATTGTTAGCTACTTAGTGATTAGCTGTAAACTGATCAATCACATTATCTATTATTAATAATCTATGCAGTCACATTACCTATAGTTAATTATGAGCAAGCCGCAAACCAGTTGGCTAGAAGAGTAAAGCTGCGTAATCACTTTTTTTTTTTTTTTTTTTACGTTACAGTAGTCTAGCGGTGCTTAGAGCCAGTTTTGTGAGGCTCCTGTTTGCAGAGGTCGCAGAGATTAACTAGGTAGAACAGGAGTCATAAGTGTCAGGGTCAAAGGCGAGTGCCCAGGGTGGCAGTCTTACACTAGTTTAGGCAGCAGTTAGTATTAAAGAATCTGCCCCAGGGGAGGGAGGGGCACTCAGTGGTGAAAGCGGCAGGAACAGTTGGGGAGGGAGGCTGTCACCCATTCGGCAACGGCTTAATCCTGCAGGTCGTAGTTTTTAGGGGCGAGCCAGACTGCAAGTGTCACCAGGGAGCTCCTCCTAGGGTGGTGAGCCTTGGGATGATAATTGGAGGATGTCAATAGATGGGCAGGGCTCCAGCCCTAATCAGCGTATAAAACTCACCACTGACTCCGGGCAGGAAATTCAAAGAACGGCGAGAACGGACCCCTGTGGCTCTCCGCCCGAACTATCGGCGAATTCACTGGATCCGCACGCCGTAGGTCCGCGGGAGGTCCGCCCTGGCTGGGACAGCTGCCGGGCGCCTGACGGACACACCCGTCCAGTTGCTTTGTGGGGGTTGATTGAGCAAGTCGCCTCCCGCCCCCAGTCCGTCGTAGTGAGACTCGCTGAAGTGATGGGAAGTTTTTAAAGGCTTCTGCTGCAACGCCACCAATCAGCTGAGTCCTGCAGCAAGCGCACAAATTAAACAAAGAACGGCGAGAACGGACCCTGTGGCTCTCCGCCTGAACTATCAGCGAATTCACTGGATCTGCACGCCGTAGGGTCCGCTGGAGGTCCGCCCGCCGGGGACAGCTGCCGCTCGACGACACACCATTCAGTTGCTTTGTAGGGGGCGCCCAATTGAGCAAGTCGCCTATAATTGATCACACTCTCCCATTTTCTGGGCTGCACCATTTCCTCATAAGTAAGCAATAATCCACAGCAGGGCATGTTCTCTAGAGAATTAATGCATGCCCTGTGTGAACTGGAAGGTGCTAGGTTAACAGTTGAGTGACTTTTAGCATACCTGGAAAGTGCCCGAATTCTCAAAAACCCATACCATGGAGTTGGTTACTGCGTATATAAAATAGAATTTTTTTTTGTAACAAAGTCATGTGCCACTGAAATGAACCCGGAAAATGCATTTAAGCTGAAGAAACCAATGTCCTGTTGTGGGTTTTTGTGTTTAAAATGTGGAAATATTTTTATTTTAATTGCAAAAGGTTCTATTTTCATTTAGTTAAGTTTTTGCTAGGCAGAGTAGGGCAGGTTTGTTATGAACAGTGTAGTTTCTATGTAAATAATCAATGGTCAGGTGATGTGTTTTGATCATAGAAGTTTTTCGATTTGTCAGTTTTTTAAACCCCATTTCATAAGAACTTTTAACTATAGCACAGAGTGGGCCCGCCCTAGTGACATAAGATTTTGCCTTTGGCACAGACTGGGACAATATCACGTGAGACAAAGGGCCAGTGATTCAGGGTCCCTCTTTGAGAGCAACTGCAAGGGTAGGACCCTTTGGGTCCATGCAGTGGCACTGAAGTGCATCAAACAGTGGGGGGTCAGAATTACAAGGCCAAGAGGCAAAGCTATGCAACATCTCAGCCTAGGCCACTGAGAAGCAATCGCCTTCTTAATTCTATTTCAGTCAACTTACCTAGCTTTTTATAAACCTGAATAAGTAAACAAAAAGATGCAGTAGGGTGTGGGTTATTTCTAATAAACCGCACACTCAGGTGCGTTGTGAAGCACAAGGCATTTGTGCGGAGTGCCTTCAACCACATGGAAGTGCAGATCTTCATTGAGGACATTTCCTCCAACGGACTACCTTTGGAACTGTAAACCATCAGCATCAGGACCTTCCAGCAATTTTTACCTAGCTGGGGGCCGCCTATGATGGTATGTAATGTCAGCACCTGTAAAATCTGGGCAGCCCTCTCACTCCTCAGTTCTTTTCTTTCATTGTTGACACACTCGTCAGACCTGTAGAGAAACAATGCAGCTGGTTTGTTACATTGCTGTTTTTTTGTTCTTCTAGCTTCAGTTTAATTTCTGTCGATATTGTCCCTCTATGATGCCTTTGAAAGAACCTTTGTTCATGTTCTGCAGCTGCAGTTACAAGATCTACAAGTATGACGTTCACAGCTTGTGTATTTGTTGTTTGGGCCTGTCCCACAATGTAAGGGCGTGCAAGATCTATCAAGGATTTTTTAACCAGGCCACAAGGAGATGCTAGAAGAAGACCCTAAAGACTTTCATTGCCATAAAAATTATAGAAGCTCAGGCAAAGGCTGCAAGATCCAAATCGACTTCTCCCTCACGACCAGAAGCTCTAAGTAAGAAAACCCCAGTGGTCGTCAACTACATTGTCGCTGAGGTCAGTGAGGACGATGGACAAATCCAAAAAAAAGGATAACGTGCTGCTGAGACCCTCCTCCTCTTCCAGTCACCACAAGCATATGGAGAAACATGCTTCACTGGTGAGGTCAAGGTCTCCATTAAAGGAGGGTAGGTCCTTGTCAGCATCTGCTCTGGCAGCATCAACTACAGCCTCCCCAACTGTTGTTGAGATACCTAGATCGGGGCCTGGCTGTGGTGCTACCATACCTACTATAGACAGCATGCAGCCATTGTCAACAGTTTCCGTCTTGGTGACATTCGCAGTCACAGCCACTACACTGGGCGTCAACTCAGAGGTTATGCTGGTGTCGGAATGTTGACAAGCCTTCTGCCATCACTGCAAACAGCAGTGTCTGTTCCATCAACAGAGCCTTCCCTGTCAGCAAAAGTGTCATGAATGAAACCGAAAAGCACACCTGTGGCACCAATGGTACTATCACCACATCCACCACCGGCTCTGTCACTTACCCGTCATCATAAAAGACGACGGTGAGGCAGTATGTAATTCTGACCTTCTAGAAATGGAGGAGGATTTGAAAATAAAGGAGGGGATGAGTAACCCTATGAAGGAGGGTTCCTTTCAGTTCAACCTTATCCTCATGCAGTGAGGATTCGGTGGTGTAAAACCCCAGATCTCCTCTAGAGGCTCCATCCTTCTATGCTTTGTTTAAACAAATCCAAGACAGTGAAAAGGAAGGGGCTGTTGTGGGTAAGCCTAAAAGAGCAGACTGTGGGAAGGGAGCTCCTAAGCAGAACAGGGCAAGAGGGGAGGAAAAGGGGAGGTTTAGAGGGGCAGTCGGGGGAAACTCAGGTTACTTGACGGAGGCTGGCATAGAGTGTTACAATAAATTTGAGCTACTAAGCAACCTACAGGGGGAGGAAGGGGTTGGTGGAAATGAGGAAACTGATACAGAGGTAAGGGGGGAGGGAGTCGGATATCCATAGGGCATCACAGACTGGCAATGGAAACGATAGAAATAGTCCCAGAGGGAGAAGGAGAAACATAAATGTTAAGCAGATGGGGGAGATGCAACATACTGCAGACATGAGGGAGGAGAGCATGACTGGAAAGAAACTGGGAGACAAGGAGGTGGGGGAGGGGCCCCCCTTCAGCAGGGGGGTCTGTACCAAGGATGGGGCCCTAGGTAAAGGGGACCCACAGAGGGCCTCTGGGAGGTAGGGGTACTATTACAAGGGGAAGGATGGCAGTGTGGGGGGGGAAGGGGAAACACTGAGGGCCAGGATAAATGGTTCGGATAAGAGAGGGTTAAAGGGGACACCTATTCAAGGGGGTCTGAGTTAAGTAGGCAAAATAACAAGGAAGGCAGAAAGGGGAGGGTGACAACATAGAAACATAGACTTTGACGGCAGATAAGGACCACTTGGCCCACCCAGTCTGGCCATTTCCCTACCTATTGGATAAGCTGCAGATTCTAGTTAACCAACAGCCTACTTCCTGCAACCCCCCACTATAATTGCCTTATGTCTGTCCCATGCATGTTTGAATTCCCCCACTGTTTTAGACCTCACAACCTTTCCAGGAAGGCGGTTCCATGCATCCACCACTCTCTCCGTGAAAAGAATTTCCTCACATTATCCCTGAGCCGTCCCCCCTCTAACTTTAAATTGTGCCCCCTTGTTCTTACACATCTCTTTTTCTGAAAGATGCTACCCTCCTGGACTTTGTTGATTCCCTTGAGGTACTTAAAAGTTTCTATCATGTCCCCCGTCCCTCCTTTCATCAAGGGTATACATATTAAGCTCTCTCAGTCTCTCTTCATATGGTTTCTGATGTAGACCCTGCACCATTTTAGTTGCCCTCCTCTGGACTGCTTCCATCCAGTCTATGTCCTTGCGTAGATGAGGTCTCCAAAACTGCACGCAGTACTCCAGATGGGGTCTCACCAACAGTCTGTATAGAGGGATAAACACTTCCCTTTTTCTACTTGTGATGCCCCTCCCTATGCATCCCAGTATCCCCCTGGCTCTCCTTACTGACTTCTCACATTGCTTACCCACCTTTAGATCATCTGATATGACTACACCCAGATCGCTTTCCATTATTGTTGTCGTTAGTACCTCCCCTGCTATTGTGTACTCTTCTCCTGGATTTTTATTTCCCAGGTGCATTACTTTGCACTTCTTTGCATTGAATCTAAGTTGCCATATGTCTGACCATTCCTCCAATCTTGCCAAGTCCCTTCTCATCCTTTCTACCCCTCCCATGTATCAACTCTGTTACAGATCTTTGTGTCATCCGCAAAGAGGCATACTTTTCCTTCCAGACCCTCCGCAATGTCACCTATAAAGAAGTCAAAGAGGACTGGACCCAGTACTGAGCCCTGAGGTACTCCACTAGTAACCCCCCTTTCTTCAGAATGTGTTCCATTCACTTTTACCTTCTGTGTCCTGTTGTGCAGCCAGTTTGCTACCCAGGCTACCACCCTGGGACCCACTCCCAGGCTGGCTAACTGATTATTAATCTTTATGCGGGACTGTGTCAAATGCCTTGCTAAAGTCTAGGTAGGCCATATCCACAGCCCTCCCTGGTCTATTACTTTGGTCACCCAGTCAAAGAAATCGATTAGATTCGTCTGACATGACCTTCCCGCTGTGAATCCATGCTGCTTTGGGTCCTGTGCCCCGCTGGCCTCTAGGTACTCAACAATTCTTTCTTTCAGAAATGATTTCATAATTTTCCCCACCACTGAGGTAAAACTAACAGGTCTGTAGTTTCCTGCTTCTGCCTTGCTCCCACTTTTGTGAAGGGGAATCACATCTGCCCTCCTCCAGTCCTCAAGTACCACCCCATCTTCCCTGATTTGTTAAAAGTGTGGTTAGTGGTGTCACTAGGTCCTCCCTTAGCTCTTTTAGGATTCTAGGGTGAACCGTCAGGCCCCATTGCTTTGTCCACCTTGAGTTTTAGGAGTTCTTTCAGTACTCTTTCTTCTGTAAATGGACTGGTGTCAACCCACTATCCAGAGTGCTTCTACTGTTTGGTTTAAGTAACTCCTTCTTCTTCTTTTGTGAATACTGAGCAAAAGTATTCATTCAGTATCTCTGCCTTTTCACTGTCTCCTCTGCCCACCTCCCTCTCCTCTATTAATCTTCACTATCCCTCCCTAACCTTTCTATGCTCCTAATGTACCTATAAAGGTTTTATCCCCTTCTTAACTGAGTTGGCTATCTTTTCCTCGGTTTGGGCCTTTGCTTTTCTGACTGCCTTCCCACTTCTTTCTGCTTTAATTGATACAGTTCCCTGTCGTGCTCTGTCTGTGATTCCTTATACTTTTTGAAGGCAGCCTTTTTCTCCTTAACCTTCCCTGACACCTCTTTTGAGAGCCATAGTGGTTTTTTATTCCACTTTGTTTTCTTTGTTTCACATAAAGGCTTGTTGCCTCCATGATGGCAGTTTTGATTTTTCTCCATTGTTCTTCCACCCCTCCTTTCTGGCCATTTGCTAATGCATTCCTCAGGTATTCACCCATTATGCCAAAGTCAGCCCTTCTAAAGTCCAGTATCCTTGTCATTGTATGGCTTGTCTCCATGGTTGTGTTTATTGTGAAGCACACTGAGCAGTGGTCGCTTGTTCCCAGATGCCTACTGACTTCTAAGTTTGTGATCCTCTCTCCATTTGAGAGTACCAGGTCTAATATTGCTCCCTCCCAAGTGGGTTCCACCACTAACTGTCTAAGGCACGCTCCCTGTAGGGCATCGAGAATGACCCTGCTCTTGGATGTGGCTGCAATCCATGTCGCCCAGTTAACATCTGGCATATTCAGGTCCCCCATCAACAGTGTCTCCCCTTTTTCAGCCATTTTGAGAATGCCCTCTATCATTTTCTTGTCCATTTCCTCCCCTTGAGACGGGGGTCTGTATACAACCCCTGTGCGGACTGTGATGCCATTCCCTGTCTCCAAGGTGACCCAGAGTTCCTCTTGTCCTCCCCCTTTACTTTTTAGCTCTGTAGCTTTGATCCCTTCCCTTATGTAGAGAGCTACTCCACTTCCTCTTTTACCCTCCCTGTCCCTTCTGTAGATTGTGTACCCTGGTATGTTGACATCCCAGTCATGGTTCTCCATGTACCATGTTTCTGTGACTGCCACAATATTCAAGTGTTCCTCTTCCATCAGGGCTGCTAGCTCTGGAAGCTTGTTTCCCAGACTACAGGCATTGGTACTCATTGCCCTCCATTTAATGTTGGCTTTATCCTTTTTTACCCCATCCCTGCTCTTATTGCCCTTGTCCATTTTTCCATTTGCCCCTGTCCTGCCCTCTGTACCTCAGTGTTTACCCTACTACCTGCCATGTTTTGTGGGGGGAGGCTTGAACTTTCCTGTTTCCTATCAGCACCTCCCCCCTTGGCTAGTTTAAAAGCTTGCCAAGGAAGCCTTTAAACCTGTCACCTAGGAACATGTTTCCCTTCCTGGACAGATGCAGACCATCATGCCAGTATAGACCTTCATCTCTCCAGGTGGACCCCCAGTCCCCAATGAAGCCACAGCCCTGTGCTCTGCACCGGTTTTGCAACCATTCATTAAACTGCATGGTGTGCAGTACCCTAGCCTCACTGCTGCTACAGCACCTCTGAGAAGGTTACCATGCTTGCTACCTGTCTAAGGCCCCTCCCCAACTCCACAAATTCATCCTGCACTGCACTGATCTCATGCCTAGCTAGGTCATTTGTCCCGAGGTGGACAATGATATCTAGTTTCCTCTCCTGTGATGCTACTTCTGCAATCCTGAGGATTCGCTTCCTGTCCCTCCAAGCCATGGCACCAGGCAGGCACCTTACTTCCCTTTCCTCTCCCTTCCCCAGGTCTACACCCCTAACAATTGAGTCCCCTATCAGAAGCTGTTTCTTTTCCCTGTGGTGTCCCTTGCTACTCTTTTGTGGGTCTCCCTTGTGGATGTCCCCAGCATTTTTCTTGGTCTCCAATGAGGGTGTCACTATAGAGGAACCTTGATTTGCCAGGCTGACATATGATTTGTGTAGAGGTGCAACTCAGGAGCTACGCCTCTGTTCCACCACCCTCACCCTCCCCGAACCTATTGTGGTCCATCTGCTCTTCACACATGGCAACCTCTGAGGCAGTGGTTGTGGAGGCCTCCTTAGTCCTTGCCAGTTCAGCCTGGAGGTGGGCAACCTCCTCCCTCAGAGCTGACAGTTGCCTGAAAATAGGGCAGCAACGCAGGTTCCAGAATGTCTCCTGGAAAATTGCTGCCCCACAGCCAGTGCATTGCACCACTCCCCACATGTCCCTCTTCCTTATAATATACAATGAGTTATATATAATTTATTTATTTTGTTTGTGTGTACTTACCCTGTATGCACTGTGCCAGGTAATTAAGAATATGACAGTTCTGCTCCAAGACCTGTTGAGGAAGTGATGTCAGAACCTTGGCTATAAGGAAATGCCACACCTGGGGTGGGCGGGTGAGGAAGGGTGGGTGGGTAGCCACAACCACTGGTGACTGTTAGAAACAATCAAATATACCGCTGCTCCACCACCCTGATGAGTACTGCCCTTTATAGTAAGTCAACCAACACCACAATGTACTAGACCACTGCTCCTACACAAACCACTCTACTGAGTCCAGGATAAAAATGAACTCACTGTTCAGCCAGCAGGACACTTCTAAAATATTGCACAAATATCCTTCCAAATCCTTATGTGTCTAGCACAGAAATCAAGCAACTTCAGTTGTATTTTAACCCCTCTGGTTATAAAATTACTACACTTTTATGGAATCCTGCAATTCTTAATGCCAATAAGAAAATAATGAAACTTTCTGTAGAAAGTGTAGCTTACCTTCCTAGTTCCCTACAATATTATGTTTTACCAAGTTCCCAGTTCCTCAAATGCGTTCTAGTTTGTTCTCTGCAGTGTAGCAAGTTTCTCCGCTTCCAACAGGAGCAAGCAAGTCTTGTCTGACTGGCTTTTCTCTGTGTAGTTTGCTTAAGACAGCAGTGATAAAAGCCCCACCCAGAATCAATTGATTGACTAGTGACACCTGTGATGTAAGCAGGCCTTTCAGTGAAGACAATTTGCTATGTCTGCTTCTAATACACACACAAACCCTTTATCTGAAACCAGGGATAAACTCACTGCTTAGCCAGCAGGACATTTCTAAAATATTGCACAAATATCCTTCCAAACCCTATGTGTCTAGCACAGAAATCAAGCAACTTCAGTTGTATTTTAACCCCTCTGGTCACAAAATTACTACACTTTAATGGAATCCTGCAATTCTTAATGCCAATAAGAAGAAAATGAAACTTTCTGTAGAAAGTGTAGCTTACCTTCCTAGTCCCCTACAATATTATGTTTTACCAAGTTCCCAGTTCCTCAAATGCATTCTAGTTTGTTCTCTGCAGTACAGCAAGTTTCTCAGCCTCCAACAGGAGCAGGCAAGTCTCTAATAATGCAGGAAGACTCCCATGGAATTGAGATCACGAATAAAGGGGGGGATGGGGGTTGAGAGCGCACAGTGGAGGGACATATGCTTAGGAAGGACCGAAAGGAGGGCAGAGGGGGTGGAGTGGCTATGTTCATTAGAGATGAGGTTAAGGTTCTGTTATTGGGAGACTCGATGATTAGGGGTATCAACGGATGCCATAGCCAGGTGAAGGTAGTGAGTATCTCTGGGCTGACAGTGCACAGAGCAAAGTTCATGGTGTACGAACTGGTTAGGGATTGTGGAGGGAAACCGGATTTCTTGGTGCATTTGGGAACTAACGATCTAGAGGGAAATAGCATTTTGGAAATCCAAGCAAGGTTCCAAGAACTTGCCAGAGTCTGTTGGGATAATGGATGCAACATTTCCTTTTCCGAGATATTGCCAGTACCAAAGGCCTCAGTGGAGAAAAAAATGAAGATCACAGAGGTTAATGATTGGCTCAGGAAGTGGGGTGAAGAGAGTGGGTTGGGGGTGTTAGGGAACTGGAAAGGAGTTTGGGAGGATAAGGGACTGTATGCCAAGGACAGGTTTCATCTTGCCCCATTAGGGAAGGAAGTCCTTAAACAGGGGGTGGTTCACTACATTCAAGAAAGGTGAGGTTTAAACTTGTGAGGGGGAAAGGGATAAGGGAGGGGCTGACCAGAAGCCCTCTCCTCCAGATGAGGGGAGTAGCCTTCAAACCCAAGGGGAGGAACAGACTGGGGAGGAGGTTTCAGGAGGAGCAGAGGAAGATGGAAGTATAAGGAACCTGGGTGGGGTTCAACAAAGGGATCAGGGATAAGGGTGGGGGTGGTGTTAGTAAATGCCAGGAGCTTGGAAAACAAGTTGCCAGAGTTCCAGGCCATGCTGTTCGGGGGGGGTGTGTGTGTGTGGATGTGGTGGCCAGGCTGGGCGACAAAAACCATGACTGGGACCTAAATGTGCGGAGGTACACTATGCTAAGGAAGGATAGAAAGGAGGGCAGAGGGGGTGGAGTGGCTATGTTCATTAGAGATGACATAGAAATTGCTAGGGTAGAAGAGGCAGAGGCAAATGTGGAGGCCTTACTGGTCACCTTACGAACCCCAGCAGGAGGTAAGGTCAAGCTGGGTGTAGTTTATAGGCCCCCTGGGATGGGTGATGTCCTGGAGGATGATTTGCTGGACAACATCATTGCCCAGTGTAGACCAAAAGGGGAAGGAGTGGTGTTGATGGGGGACCTTAATATGCCAGGTACAAACTGGGGAACCATGTCCTCTAAGGTGGCCAAGGACCACCTGGAAGCTCATCAGCTCCTTGCCCCCTCCCAACATGGATTTAGAACAAACCATGGTACTCACACTGCACTCATTAACTTCACGGATGATGTTCTCAGGGCAATGGACAAAGGGATACCCACTGGTGCAGTCTTTATAGACTTATCCAAGGCGTTCGACCTCGTCGACCACAACTTGCTGCTACAGAAGCTGCAAAATATAGGCCTAGACAATCATGGTTTGGGAGCTACTTATCAGGCAGGGCACAGAGGGTCTCATGGAAAGGGACCATGTCTAACCCACTACCCCTAAACCAGGGTGTACCTCAGGGCTCAATTCTAGGCCCCCTCCTGTTTTCCTTGTTTACCAACGACCTGCGTACCCACTGCGGGGAGAGCTTGGTTGTGCAGTACGCTGATGATACTGTCATCTTCCGACCCCTGTGTGACGTGGTTGCCCTAGGCCCTCTACTCCAAAAGGATCTCACTTCACTAGAGACTTGGCTATGTAAGAACAGAATGGTACTAAATGCCGACAAGACCAAGGTAATGCTATTCGGGCCAAGATCCCTGGGATTTGACAGGTCCTCATCCCTCTCCTTAACCTCACTCTCTGGTAAAGCCATTAACATAGTCCCCTCCCTTAAATCAGAATATCACATACAAGGAACACGTGGACCAGGTCACCAGGACCCTACATCGGAAACTTGGCACCCGTACCGACTCAGGGACCAACTCATCCCTGAAGCCAGGCTCTCCATAGCTACCAGTGTCCTTCTACCCAACCTGACCTTTGCGGCCCCTATTATACAGGGCATGGCTAAACAAGAGATTACCAGGATGCAAACCCTATATAATAAAATAGCTCGTTTTGCAACCTTAGGCCACCCGAGACATCACCACTGCGACACTTTGGCCAATCTTCGTTGGCCCACATTGGTCGCACGCCTCCAACACCCCTTGCTTGTCCAGGCCTACAAGCTTCTCAAACCCCACGCCTCGCCAAGCATTGCCGGGACCATGACCTCAAACACAACCCAAGGAACCTAAGGACTCAGACAGAACGCTATTAGGAGTCCCTAGGTAAGGACAAACGCTGACGGAAGATCCTTTTCCTCCCAAGCAGCCTGCCAATGGAACAAGCTCCTCCCCAGGTCCAGGCCTCCTCCTCACTCATGAACTTCCGCACCAGACTTAAGTCCCATCTGCTGACCTCAGCGCGCATGCCACTGTCATAGCATAGCTCTAAGGTACTCCCTCCTCTCCAACTCCCGTCTCTAGCTTAACCTTCCTACTACCTGCCTTACACAGACTGCTCGCCAGAAGCCACGTAAACTCTGAATAAACTATATGCAAAGTACTACCAATTGCTTACATGTCATGATGATAACCATGCCTGTACCCATGCCTGCATCCACTGTTTTTCTTTATCTGTGCCTGTGATTCATGCCTGTATCCACTGCTTTTCTTTACCATGCCTGTAACCATGCCTGTATCCACTATTTTCTTTACTGTAACTACCTCATGATGTAACTCACAATGCCTCAAATGTTCCTTATGTCCCTGTTCATTCTTATAACGTATTGTTATCCCGGGTCGCCCCTGAAAAAGGGACCTTCGGTGCTCAGTGGGCCTACCCGGTCACCAAAATTTCATAAATAAATAAATAATAAATAAATAAGGAACAGAGGCTGCTGGACGGCTTCCAGGATGTGTTCTTAACACAGCATGGGATGGAGCCCACAAGGGAGGGGCATGTCCTGGACGTGGTTCTGGCAGATGGGGATCTGGTAAGGGACCAGGTTGTAGAGGATCCCCTGACTGGAAGCGACCACAATACTGTCTGGTTTCAAATAAGCATGGGAGTAGGGGAGGAGAGATCTAGGACACTGGCAGTGGACTTCAGGGGCAGACTTTGTGGGCATGGGAAATATTCTCAGGATCACTTGAAGGATTACATCAATGACAAATGTGGAAAGAGATGGGAGGTCATAAACGGGACTTCATGAGGCAGTCAGGACCTGCGCTAGGTGAATCAGAAGGAAGCAAGGTCACATAAACCATGCTGGTGGTCAGTGAGGTTCAGGTAGTGGTCAGAGAAAAGAAGGCCTACAAAAATATAAAACAACAAGAGGGATAGGAAAAGGAAATGTACCATCTTGCATCTAGAAAAGTCACCCGGATGGTGAGGGGGGCAAAGTCCAGTAAAGAGCAGTGGCTGGCACAGGGGATACATGGAGGGGAAAAGGGGTTCTTCCGGTACATTGGGGAGTGGAGAAAAACTAAGGGCCATCTCGGCAGACTGAGATCAAAAGGAGGGTGGGTGGAAGAGGCGAGGGACCAGGTAGAGGTATTAAATGAGTACTTCGCCTCTGTGTTCACTAGGGAGGGGGATGGGATATCTACAAAGCAAGGCACAATGGGGATAGAAGCGGTAGTGAGTGGGATCAGGGGAGCAACAGAAATGGAGCAAGAGGGAGGGAGAGGTACCCCAGGGGTGTCACATCAGGATAAGGATAAAAAGGCCAGTAAGGTGGAGGGGACGGATGATGCTATCTCCAATGAAAGGGTATGGTTAGTCTTCAAGGCCCTAAAGAAAGATAAATCTCCTGGGCCGGATGGCATTCATCTGAGAGTACTATGGGAATTGGCGGACATACTGCCTGCACCCCTGGCGGAGCTCTTCAACAGGTCACTTGAGACAGGGAGGGTACCTAGGGATTGGCGAGAAGCACATGTGGTGCCAATCCATAAAGGAGGGGGGGTCGAGGGAAACATAGAAACATAGAATTTGATGGCAGATAAGGACCGCTTGGCCCATCCAGTCTGCCCATTTCCCTACCTAATGGATAAGCTGCAGATCCTAGTTAACCAGCAGCCTGCTTCTTCCTACCCCCCACCCCCTAGAATTGCCTTATGACTGTCCCATGCATGCTTGAATTCCACCACTGTTTTTGACTCCACAACCTCCTCCGGAAGGCCGTTCCATGCATCCACAACCCTCTCTGTGAAAAAAATACAGTCAGCACTTGTTTATCCGGCTCTCATTTATCCGTTTCTCTCATGTATCCGTCTTTGACTGCATGATTTTTTTATTTCCCAGTTTGTTTACATTCGTTTATCCATCCCTCGCGTTATCCGTTTCCCGCTGCCCATCCTGCCTGTTGTCTCCTATGTGGATCTTAGTGTTTACTCTTAGATAACTGACCCTTTTCATCCCCAGTAGAGTATTGTACAGAAAACCACAGACCAAAGCAGGCAAGGCAGTCACAAACCAAAGCAGACACAGACCTAAACAGCCACAACAGCCATAGATACAACTGCAGACTGAAGCATCCAGTTTCCACTTAACCGTTTCTGTCAGATATCCGTCACCTGACTTGAGAACAGAAGGCAACGGATATCTGAGTGCTGACTGTACTTCCTTAAATTACCTCTGAGCCGCCCCCCTCTATCTTCAAATCGTGCCCCCTTGTTCTTGCACATCTCTTTTTTTGAAAGATGCTACCCTCTTGGACTTTGGCGACTCCTTGAGGTACTTGAAAGTTTCTATCATGTCCCCCTGCTCCTCCTTTCCTCGAGGCTGTACATATTAAGCTCCTTAAGTCTCTCTTCATATGTCTTCCGTGCAGACCCTGCACCATTTTAGGTTGCCCTCCTCTGGACAGCTTCCATCCTGTCTATGTCTTTATGTAAAATTGGGGCTCCAGAACTGCACGCAGTACTCCAGATGGGGTCTCACCAGCTGTCTGTACAGAGGGATAACAACTTCCTGTTTTCTACTGGTGATGCTCTTCCTATGCATCGCAGTATCCCCCAGCCCTCCTTGCTGCCCTCTCACATTGCTTGCCCACCTTAGGTCATCTGATATGACTACCCCCAGGTCCCTTTCCATTTTTGTTGTTGTTAGTATCTCACCCCCACTGTGTACTCTTCCCTGGGTTTTGTTTCCCAGGTGCATTACCATGCACTTCTTAGCATTGAATCTAAGCTGCCATACATTTGACCATTCCTCTAACCTTGCCAAGTCCCTTCTCATCCTTTCCACCCCACCTTGTGCATCAACTCTGTTGCAGATCTGTGTGTCATCTGCAAGAGACATACTTTTCTTCCAGTCCCTCTGCAATGTCAGCTATAAAGACATTGAAGAGGACCGTCCTAATACTGAACCTCCGGTACACCACTAGTAATCCCCTTCTTCAGAGTGGACTCCATTTACTATTACTCTCTGTGTCCTATTCTCCAGCCAATTCTTTACCCAGGCTGTCATCTTGGGACCCACTCCCAGGCTGGCTAACTTGTATATTAATCTTTTGTGTGGGACTGTGTCAAATGCCTTGCTAAAGTCTAAGTAGGCCATGTCCACAGCCCCTCCCTGATCTACTACTTTGGTCACCCAGTCAAATAAATCTATCAGATTTGTCTGGCATGACCTTCCTGCTGTGAATCCATGCTGCCTTGGGTCCTGTGCCCCTCTGGCCTCTAGATACTCGACAATTCTTTCCTTCAGAAGTGATTCCATCATTTTCCCTACCACTGAGGTTAAACTAACAGGTCTGTAGTTTCCTGCTTCTGCCTTGCTCCCACTTTTGTGAAGGGGAATCACATCTGCCCTCCTCCAGTCCTCGGGTACCACCCCATCCTCCCATGATTTGTTAAAGAGGGTAGTCAGTGGTGTCACTAGTTCTACCCTTAGTTCTTTTAGAATTCTGGGATGAATCCCATCAGGCCCCATTGCTTTGTCCACCTTCAGTTTTAAGAGTTCTTTCAGAACCCTTTCTTCTGTAAATGGGCTGGTATCAACTTCTGTATCCAGAGTGTTTCTACTGTTTGTTTTAGGTACCTCCCCCTCTTCCTTTGTAAATACTGAGCAAAAATATTTGTTTAGTATCTCTGACTTTTCACAGTCACCTCTGCCCACCCTCCCTCCCCTTTATTAAGCCTCACTATCCCTCCCTTGGTCTTCCTTCACTCCTGATGTACCTATAAAAGGTTTTATCCCTTCTTAACTGAGTTGGCTATCTTTTCCTCGGTTTGGGCCTTTGCTGTTCTGACTGCCTTCCCAGCTTCCTTTGCTTTAACTGATACAGTTCTCTGTCCTGCTCCTTCTGTGATTCCTTGTACTTCCTGAATGCTTTCTTTTTCTCTTGAACCTTCACTGCCACTTCCTTTGAGAACCATAGTGGTTTCTTACATTGTTTCGTTTTGTTTATTTGCTTCACACAAAGGCTTGTTACCTCTGTGATGGCAGTTTTTATTATTCCCCATTGTTCTTCCACCCCTCCTTCCTGCCCATTTGCTAGTGCATTCCTTAGGCACTCACCCATTTTGGCAAAGTCAGCCCTCCTAAAGTCCAGTACTTTTGCCTTTGTATGGCTTGACTCTGTTGCTGTGTTTATTGTGAACCATACTGTTCGAAGGTCGCTAGTTCCCAGTACCAGGTAACTACAGACCCATCAGTTTGACCTCAGTGGTGGGAAAATTAATGGAGAGTATACTAAAGGAACGACTGGGGGTGTACTTGGAGAAGATGGCAACATGGGTTTGTGCCAGGTAGATCATGTCAAACCAATCTTGTGGAGTTCTACGAATGGGTGACATCAGAACTGGACAGAGGAAAGCCTGTGGATATATTATTCTTGGACTTCAGCAAGGCATTTGACTCTGTCCCCCACAATGGTCTGGTGGAGAAACTGACGGGGTTGGGAGTAGGCCCTTTGATGGTCAGATGGATTGAAAACTGGCTAGCTGGACACACCCAGAGAGTAGTGGTCGGTGGGGAGCTCTCGAACCCTAGAGAGGTCAGTAGTGGGCTACCAGGGCTCGGTCCTGGGTCCGATCCTGTTTAATGCATACATATCTGACATCAGGGAGGGTATAGAGTGTGAAATGAGTCTCTTCGCTGATGACTCCAAGATGGGAGCAGTAGTTGAGGGGGAAGATGGGTGGTTGGCCCTGCAAGGGGACCTGGACACCCTGGATAGCTGGGCTCACACATGGAAATTAAATTTCAATATCACCAAGTGCAAGGTGTTACATCTTGGGCGGGGAAACCCTAAACACAGGTGCACCCTGGGAGTGGAGGCGCTGGAGGCCTCAACAGGGGGGAAAAAGACCTAGGGGTCATGGTGGATGCATGTATAAATAACTCTGAGAAGTGCAGGAGAGCGGCTAGCAAGGCAAACAGAATGTTGGGATGCATCACAAGGGGGGATCATCTCTAGGAGCAGGGAAGTGATTCTGCCACTGTACAATGGACTGGTTAGACCACACCTTGAGTACTGTGTACAGTACTGGAGACCACACTTGAAGAGGGACATACAGCTCCTGGAGAGAGTACAGAGGAGGGCAACTAAGGTGATATGAGGACTAGGGGATTTGACGTATGAGGACAGATTTGAGGAGCTCTGCCTGTTTTCTTGGGAGGAGAGGAGAGACAGGGGGGACATGATTGAGGTCTTCGAGTACCTCAAGGGAATAAATAGGGTAAACATGGAGGGGATCTTTAGACTAAAGCAGGGAGGTATCACCAGAGGGCATGGTTTGAAGTTGGAAGGTGGAAGGGTGAGGGGGGAAAAGAGGAGGAGGTTTTTCACTGAGAGGGTGGTGGACCCTTGGAATGCGCTGCCTGGCGAGCTGGTTCAGAGATCCACAGTGGAGGGCTTCAAGACAGGGTGGGACAGACACAGAAAGCAGATGTATCAGATGATGGCCTGGCCCGGGGGGGTGGGAATGGATGACAGGGGTTTCTGGAACACAAGGGGGCGGTTCGGCACCCAACTAGGGATCTGAGGTTCGAGCAGACTCGATAAACCATAAGGCCTAATCTGCTGGCAATTAGTATGTTAGTGATGGGGTTTGAAAGTGAAGGAAAATCTAGTAAAAGAAACCTAATGCAGTTTTTGAAAGTATCAGCCGTTTCCACGGTTGTGGTGCCTTGCATCTACCCTGACTTAGAAGATGCAACATTTGCTGCCTCATACAGACTTGGCACTCTGCCAGCAGTCCCCAGAAACGCTGACACACAGTATACTGCTCTGTCTGATAAGTTCTATTGTACTTCTCAGTCGGAAACCAACTCTGTGGTCATCATAACTGCCCATGATCACTCTAGGGCTCCTAGAGTGATGAGCACCCTGCCTCCTGACAAGGAGATTGGAAAATTGGATGTGATGGGCAAAAGGACTTATGCCTCCTCCACTTTGGAGCTTTGTATTGCAAACTACCAGGCTTATATGATGATGTATCAAAATAGCCTACTGAAGTCAGCCACAGCTACTGCATAACAGCTGCCTGATAACCCTGCCAGAACAGAATTACTGAAGCTGCCTCGGCTGACTTGGATACTGGCAATCATTTACAAAGGTCAGCATATGATGCTTTAGTTGCTGCTACACGGCACGATCAGCTAGCTGCCTCTGGTATCTGCTTAGGAGGTGCTTCTGGCTCAGAGTGGCAGGATTTGCTTGTGTTGTATAGCAGGTTGTGCTTAATGCCCACTTTAGGGGCTCTAAGCTGTTTAGTTAGGATGTGGATAATGTTTTAAAAGACATTCAGTCATTCAAAATTACCCTGAGAGCTGTAAAGTCCCTGATTCCGCAGAATACATATCAGGATTATGGTAAGGGTAATTTTTGGAAGCCTACCAGCCGAGAAGGCCGTGGCTACCATCAGCCATACCGTGGCAGAGGTGGGGTTCCCCCAACTGGACCTGCAGCCCAGGGTGGCAACTTCAAAGGTTCCAGTGCAGGTGGCCCACGCATCCCCAGCACCTTCTGGCTCACCACTTCATCCCCCTCCATGGCGAGTGCAAGTAGGGAGAAGCATCTCCCTACATCTGCAAAAATGGAGGGAGATCACCTGGGATGAATGGTTCCTGGAATTAAAAGACAAAAGACATGCACTGGAACTGCTCTCAAAACTTCCAGTGCATCCTATACCACATTATCTTTGCCTGCTGGGACACCTGCCCCTACTGAGGGAGGAAGTTCAGTCTCTGCTACAGAAAAAAGCCACAGAGCCTGTTCCTCCCAAGGAAAGGAACAGGGGGTTTTACTCAAAATACTTTCTGGTCCCAAAAGCCACAGGAGGCTTACACCCCATGTTGGAACTCAGGGCCCCGAACAAATTTATCGAATACAAAAAGCTTCACATTATGTCGCTTCAGGCTCTCATTCCCCTTCTGCAGAAAGGAGACTGGTTATGTGACCTGGATATGAAGGATGCTTACCTTCATATCAAAATCAAACTTTGCTTCGGGCAGTACCTCAGATAAACTCTGGAGGATTGTCATTATCAGTTCTGAGTCTTGACCTTTGGCTTGTCCTTGTCCGAAACACTGGGCACTAACCTTTGCAGGTATCAAATGCTTCACAGCTGTAGCAGCAGCCCTCTGGAGGGAAGGGCTTTATGTCTTCTCTTATTTAGACAACTGGCTCCTACAGGGTCCATTCAGGAAAGCGGTTTAGTGCCCAGTGTTTCGGACACAACAGTAGTTCGAGGATTTGGTACCATGGTGAATGTACCAAAATCTGTTTTCATTCCGTGCCAACGCCTCCAGTATATTGGAGCAATATTGGACATGAAATTGGACATTGCCTTCCTGACCCAGGACAGGGTACAGGCCCCAATTGCTCAAGCTCATCTCATGCATAGGAGTCATTTATATGTCTGCCTAGACCATGATCTGCTTCCTGGGCCTCATGGCAGCTGCCACTGTAACCATCCCATTGGCTTACAGGCATATGAGAATCCTGCAATGGATTCTTCTGGTGCAGTGGGACCAACTGACGAACGAGCTGGAGCATATGATCCTTGTCACGTTTCTTTACTATGGTGGATGTAACCCCTGCACTTGATGTAGGGGGTCCCCTTCTTTTCCCCCAACTATGGAACATATCCTCACAAGGGATGCCTCCAGGACAGATGGGGTACTACTTGGGCCTGAACCTGACCCAGGGACTGTGGACAGAATGGGATTCAGATCTCCATATGAATGTTCTGGAGAGGGAGGCTGTTCTTCTTGGGCTCCAGGCCTTGGAAAGGCATCTCTCTCCAGATCCCCTCTTGATAAGAAAAGACAATATCAGTGTCATGCACAATGTCAAAAAGCAAAGGGGCACTCACTCGTACCCTCTGTGCAGGAAAGCAATTAAAGTATGGCAATGGGCACTCTGTGATGATCTGCAACTGACAGCCATTTCTCCCAGGTGTCCAAAATGTCTCAGCAGACAGGTTACGTCAGTCACAGTCTTGGGTATATGAGTGGGAACTGCTGATCTCCGTGATAACTGACCTCTTCGTAAGAAGGGGTTATTCAGGGTTGTACATTTCAGCAACCCCACACCACACAAAACTGTTGCATTTCTGCTCACCTGCTCCATGGCCTGGAGCTTTTTGATGAGACGTCTTGTCCCTCTCCAGGTGGGGGATGTTCCATTATGCTTTCCTTCTGATCTCTCTCTCATTGCAAGGATCCTTTAAAGTTGTGTGTGAAGGGGGCAACCCTGATACAAATCACTGCCATCTGATCTCACCAGATATCGTTTCCACTTCTGTAGTATCTGACAGTGGTACCACCAATTCAAACGCCTGTGTGTCGGGGTCCGCTCCCTCTGTTCTTCCTCTAGGGGCCTCCTTGCGATTCCCAGGATGAGGCTAAAAACTGCCGACAACAGAGCATTTAGTGTCACTGGTCCCGTCCTGTGGTGTTTGCTTCCTCCATCTGTAAGGGAGGCCCCTTTAGTTGAAGTGTTCAAGGCCTACCTCAAGACCCTCCTGTTCAGTCATGCCTTCCCAGACACTGTCTACTAGCCTATATCCCTGGGATAGTCCTTATTAATGACTGCTTTTATTTTAAATTATTTTATATGGCCTGGTTAATTTATTAGTGTTTCAATTTATATATTTGTTTTATTTTAATGAATAGTTTGTATTAATGTGTACAGCGCCCAGAGCCTTTGGGACTGGGCACCTTGAAAAATGAATCTTGCCTTGCCTTACTGTCTCAGGGCAGGGTATCCTTGGTCCACCCGGACCTCAGCTCCCTCCACCTGCACACTTGGCTCCTGAGGACATAGCCATTGCACATTTTGGAGTCCCCCCCCCCAAAGAGACTAATGACTTGCTGGTGATTAGAAAGCCCTCCACTAGACATTTGTATTCATTGAAGTGGAAGTGTTCCGCTATTCAGTGTGCTTCCTGCTCCGAGGACCCTTTTAATACTGTACTTGTCTACCTCCCATCTGTATCAGACTTTGGTCTGCAGTACTTTTCTATTAAGGTGTATTTGGCTGTCATATAGGCTTTCCGTGTCCCTACTGATAGACGCAGAATGGCACAACTTTTTTTTTTTTTTGGAATTTCTTTCCCTCTGGTCGCGGCATCATGGAACCTCTCTCAGGCAACCTAGTCCTTTATCCTGCCCAGCCTGAAGTCCCCTTGATCTAAATCTCCTCTCTCCTCCCCCTCCCCGCAGCCAGCACCCCTGGTTTGACCCGTCCAGGGTGGGTTGCCCTCTCCTCTTGGGCACGATTACAAGTCAGACTCTAGCTACAGAGTAGGGCTGGGGAACGGAGGACCTGGAAGGTCAGTCAGGGTTGGTCTGGTGGGGGGCATGGAGGACAGATGCCGTCGCCTGCCCATGGCACCGCTGGTTTCCCTGTTCTGTGTACTACCCCCTCCCACTCCTTCCCTGCATGGTACATGTCGACGCTCTGGCGCACGGCAACCCTGCCGGCGTCGTCCATGCTGGATACGTGCATGTCTTGGCTGCTGTAGTGCCTCTGGCTTCCACCGAGGGTCACCAGCATGCCGGGACAACCCACCCAGTTCTTCCCGGGGAGGAGAGCACCATAAGGGCACTCATCCTCAACTCTTCCCTGGCCGACCCCCGGCGGCCCGAGCTCGTTCCCGAACCCGGGTCGCTGGCGTGGTGCGAAGTGTGGCGTCCAGCGCCTCAACCCTCAACGCCACTGGGCCAGCGTCCTGTACCTTTCTTGAAGGATATTATATACATGCACCCCTGATTCATAAACCGGTTCTGCCATGGGACCTTGCTTTTAATCTTACGAAGCTGACTTTGGCTTCTTTTGAGCCCAATGCAACTTATGAGCTACACTTCCTTTCTTGTAAGGCAATTTTTATGGCTACACAGCAACAGCTATGCTGACGTATAGCAAAAAGAGGAGGAGAGAGAAAAGGGGATCCGAAGGCATGACCAGATACCGAATGCATAGCAGTTTGTGTGCTCTACGCTCCACCCAATGAGTGGAGTTGAAGCAAATAAGCGTATATCAGTGCATCTGTTCCCCACCCTCTCTGCAATCAGGTTCTTCTTCTGTCTCGCTCCCTCTCTCTCGGTCTGTTCCCCACCCCCTCTGCAGCTCTTTGATCAGGCGCTTCCTCTGTCTCTCTCTCTCTCGCTCAGTTCATCGCCCTCATACTTCTTATCTGCTTCAGTCACATTTTCCCTTCCCATACACTCTGGACTTGCCTAACACTGCACTACTGGACCAACAGAACAGAACCTCCAACAGTTTCAGCTGCACCAGCTCTCCAGCCTCAGCTACAGATAGCCATCTCTGGCACTGGCTTACCATCTAAAGTCACAGTGCGGCTTTTACTTTCACTCCGCTGTGGAGCAGTTATCAGTTTTAATCTGAGTTCCACAAAATCACCTTTCAGGTGGAATTTGAAACTTTTCACCTAATATGTTCATGAGGTAGGGTCATAAGAAGACTGTAGCAAAAATTTGAGGTCAAAATATATAAAAAAAAAAAGTTATGAAGGTACATTGAAAATTTCCAATTCTCCCTCATAACTTCAGCAATCTTCAATATATGCCAAATTTTCAACACAGCCACTTTTCACATTTATTTATTTGATATATCGGTTTACAACCTTTGAGCCAGAGGTTCATTTCCAAAGGTACCTCGTCACATGTAAGACAGAAGCTAATACAGACAGGGTATAACAACAGTTACACAGAGCATGTGCTACATCACATCATGAACGTAACACGTACTGTTTTTCAAATCCTGGCTAAAATGTGTTTTTGCACTTGAGGCACAAAAAGACACATCAGACTGGATTTGAAAATTTTCAGTTACCTGGTTCATGAGGAGGGATCATAAGAAGGCTATGTTGAACATTTGGGGTGAAAATATTAAAAAATAATACAGTTATGAAGAAAAGTAGTAATTTTTCAACGCTCGTCCATAACTTCGGTAATTTTCAGTATTCTGACAGCAAATTTTCAACACAGACATTTTTTCATACCACCTCATGAACATGGCGAGTGTCATTTTTTCAAATCCTGGCCAAAATGTGTTTTTGCATTACTGGCGCAGAATGATGTTTTGTCCAGTATTTTACAAATGACACCTGTCATGTTCAGAAGGGGGCGGGTCATAAAAAGGCTATGTTGAAAATGTGGGTCAAACTGTGCCCCTACAAAATTTATGAAGTGACACTGTTTGCAGGGACGCTGCTGTCCCACTGGGGACCATGCTGCCTTCCTGTGCCAGTTACCCGAGTCTGGGTGGGAGCTCAGTGAGCCGGCGGAATGGGTGAAGGCTGGGGAAGGGGGGGCACTGCGACATGCGGCACCAGCTTCAGGCGGGGAGGGACAGAGCAGTGCTCTAGTGCAAAGACACTTTGTGCTGGGCTGGGGAGTCTTCCCTCACAAACGGCTGATGTGCATGTCAAGGCCTGATGGGCACATGCACTGCATCAGAGATCCCTCATCAGGTTAACACACAAGTAGCCTTTCTGGCTCTGACCAGAGTTTCTTCTGGTTGCTGTTTCTTCAGCCAGATGAATTTCTTAGCCTCAGGCTCTTATGAGTGTTCACCCCTATATTATTTTCCATTAAGCTAGGGTGGCACTGTGTACGAATCCTCATTTTCTACTTAAGGTGGTATCTGAATTCACAATGAATCAAATTGCCAGTGTATCATACTGATGCACTAACAAGGGTGAGAATTACTCCACACACCTGATGTTCCCAGAATATTATGTTTCTATCTAAAGAGCATGAAGGATTGCACAAAGTCCTCTCAGCTGTTTGTCTCCTTCGCCTCTGGGAGAGAGGGCATACCAGTGACTAAACAATGCCTGTCCAAATAGCTAGCTAACTGTATTACCTTTTGCTACAGGAAGAACAGTAAAGAACTTCTTGGGGCCGTGCGTGGCCACTCTGCTCGTGGTATGGCCACCTCTGTTGCCTATTTCCAGGGTGTGTCTGCTGCAGACATTTGTGCTGCTGCCACATGAAGCACTGCCTGCATCTTTACTAAATATTACAGTCTGGACATCAATCCCACAGATATGCCGACTTCGGTTTTGCTGTCCTACAAGGCCTTTTTCCTGACTGCATATCAGACTTTGCAAGCCTCCTTAGGCCTTTGTGCTGCACGGAAATCATTCCAAAGGTGTGGCCCAATGGAGGAGAAATCCTTGACAAGGACAGAGCAGCTGCTTACCAGTAACAGCAGGTCTTTGAGAGACTCTCCTCCACTGGGCCACAGCACACCCACCCTCCTTCCACCTTTTTCTGAGGTACCAGCTGGCTAGCTGTCTCGCAGCCTTTGTGGAAGGTATGATATGTTTATGTCATATATGTGTCTTGTGTCACCAGTCCAAGCATCTCCTTATGTGCTTGGTCCTGGTGTGGTCTCCGGGGTTCTCTTAGTCAGTGGCCTTCTGAGCTGTCTCTGGCAGGGAACTAAGGAGTGAGGGAGTTGCCCATGTTTTTTTTTTGTAAACTTTATTTAAAGTAGGACAAGTTTTGACATACCTTACCTCCCAATAAGGGGAGGGTACAACCATCTTCATGAGATACAGGTACACAATAAGGATTCATTACGTCTCTTACATTCAATAGAAGCTCATTTAGTAATAATACAGGTCAGTCATGAAAGTTACTTGAAAAAGAAAAGGATGCAAGACATGGTCAGTGTCAAAATCTTGCTTCCATTAGGATACTGAAAAGAGGGATAAGATAATAGTAAAATAATAAAATAATAGTAAAATAAAATAATAATGGACTGCACTGCCCATCAAAAGCTAGGGGAACCAGTCTCTATGGAGTGCTTGTTCCAGGGGGAGTCAAATATCCTCACATTTACCAAGTTGTCCTCTGACTTGGTATTGTATCCTTTCAAATTTCATTACTTGCATAAGGGACGTAGTCCAGGAGGCTATAGTGGGGGCCTGTTTAAGTCTCCAATGCAGGGCTAGCTCCTGCATTCCTACTATTAAACTGATTTTCCATAGTAGCTGACCTCCCCCAGGCTTCCAGTTACCCAGTGTATGAAGCCCCAAGAAAAAATTTCCATTGGATCCGATCTAGGTATTATATTTAGGGTTTTCAACAAAATATCTATTATTCCTGTCCAGAAACTATAAACTTTAGGACACATCCAGACCATGTGGAAGAAATCACCCACCCGGGTGGAACATTTAGGACAGTATGGAGAGGACTCAGGGTCTATCTTATTTACCAGTTTAGGGGTATGATATGTTCTCAGAAGGAAGTTATATTGAATAGCTCTCAAACGATTATTAACTGAACATTTTAAAATGTTTTTAGAAGTAATCTCCAGTCCCTCCGATGAGTCCCTCTGTAGATATCTTCCTCTCAGGCCCTTTTAATTCTTGCCATAGGGTCCGGTAAGCTCCCCAATAATATTCTGTAACAGCTATTTAATGGTCTAAAACCCTTGATACTGGAACATTTTATAAACAATTCCTCAAGTGGAGAGCATCATATGGGTTAGGAGCCTTGAAGCCTTGGTAACTCTCCCAGCAGTTTATTTCTGAGCCTAAGGAAGAGGAAACATTGGGATGTGTGTAGCTTAAAGTCTCTTTTCAAGGCTGCAAACTGGCCACCTCCCTCCCTCCAGGAATTGACTAAGCCTAAAAGGCCAAGCTTTAGGCCATAATGTCATTCATAGTTGGCTTCCCAAAAACGCTGGGTCACATCAGGGGATAGACAATGGTTATTTTTTTTTATTATTATTTATTTTATTGAAGTTTGAATTACAATCCTTTGAGTCAAGACTTTTTGCAAAGGTCTCACGTCAATACAAAATGGTCACATTACTTAAGACAATTTTGTACATAGCTCACTAAGCAGCACATCACATTAAGACAAATTATACATGGTTACATCGTACGGGATAATTTACAATGTTTGATTAGTATCACTAGGGTTGTTAACGACCCTAGGTCGTCGAGGTGAAGTGAGACAGGTTACCATTTCAGTAGGCCTACCCAGGCGTTGAGTCTGTGGTTTAAATCCTGTCGGGTTTGTAGGCCTAGAATTGGGAGCATGAGAGACTCTTGTTTTCTATCGCATTCTGCAATTAGGGAGGGCTGTTCGTAACAGCCACATGACTCCGAGTCAAGAAGCAGTCTCTTAATGCCATTTTTAAATAGGCCAAGGCTATGGGCCAGGGTGACGGAGGAGGGAAGGTCATTAAGCCAGAGGGGAGCATGATAATGGAAAGACCTTTGCCCAAGTGAAGTCCTACAGTGGAGAACTAAGAGGGGGGTGCTAGCCAGGTGTCTGGGGGTGCTCCTGTGAGGGGTAGGTTGGATGAGGGGGTGAAGACCCGCGGGTGAAAGATCCATAAGGATCTTTTTGGCTTGGAGGCAGATGTGATACCTTAGTCTCCCTTCAAAGTTCAGCCAGTTTGCTCGCTTATAGAGTTCGCACGTATGGGTTAACCTAGCACTGCTTGTGACTAGTTGGCAGGCTTTGTTGAGGGCTAGACTGATGCTGTTAAGGGCTGTGTGGTCAGCCGTGCCATATATTATTATCCCATAATCGACCAGTGATAGGACTGAGCTGGTTACTGTCAGCCGTAGGGCCTGGGGGGGGGAGGCAGTGTTTGTGTCTGTAGAGAATCCCAAGCCAGGTGTTTACCGAGGAGGAGAGGTGGTTAATGTGTATGTGGTAGGTGAGGGATGTGTCCAGTGTGATGCCTAGATATTTGAAGTTAGGGACCTTTTCTATATGGATGCCCTGGGAATTTGAGATGAATAGCTGGGCATTACTGTTGGGGTTTTGGCGGTGAGCAAAGATCATAGATTTAGTTTTGTTGTAGTTTAGTATTAATTGATTATCGGTGAACCATGACGCAAGTTCTCCAACGCAGCATTGCAGGGTATTTTGAAGAGAGTTTGGATTGGTATTTTTCCAGTGCACTAAGGCATCGTCTCCATAGAGCAACAGTTTACCACTGTAGGCCTTTGGGAGGGAGTTCAGAAAGAGGGTGAAAAGTAGAGGGCCTAAAATCGACCCTTGAGGGACACCCGCAAGAACTGGTTGTTTGGCGGATAGGGTGGTGTTGATTTTGACTTGTGTTCGGCCAGTGAGATAGTTTTTAAACCATGCGATTGCTTCAGGGGCGAGATAGAGGGAGGGGGGAGAGAGTGGATAAGTAGTGCGTGACTGACGGTGTCAAATGCTTTGGTCATGTCAACATAGATTGCTCCTGCTATTGACCCCTGTTCCAGCGCCTCAGGTATGTAGGATGTAAATTCGAGAAGGGCAGTGGTAGTGCTATGACCTGCTCTGAACCAGTGTTGTTCGGGGCAAAGCAGATTGTGTTTGGCCAGGTATTCGGTGAGCTGGTCTGACACGATTCTTTCAAGGGCTTTTGGGGGGACAGTGATGGGCCTATAGTTACCAGGGTAGGTTGGATCACCCTTTTATAGGACTGGCGTGATTATTCCCTTTTTCCAAAGCATAGGGAATTGACCTAGGTGTAAGGAGCAGTTTAATATTTTGGTGAGGTGAGGGAGGGTCTCATCAAGAGTTAGACGGAGAATTTTAAGGTCAAGGGAGTCGCTACTGTACCTCGAGTTGCACAAGGCTTTGGATAGGTAATGTTTAGCTTTGTTACAGGAGATGATTCTCAGCCAGAAGGGCGGGAGAGTAGTAGTGGGGGAGATGTTGGAGGGGCCATTGGGGATAGGGTCAAAGAAGTTTAGGGGTAGGATGTGGCTGAGATCAGAGAAGGAGCTGTTCAGGACATTGGATATGGTGGTAGGGTCTTGGGAGAGGGCTCCATGGTCAAGTATTTGCGATGGGGTTGGGGAGACAGTTTTCCCACAAAGCTCCTTGACATTGCTCCAGAAGTTATTCCCAGAGCCCCATGTGGCGGTGAGTGCTTGCTTATAGTAGTTTGACTTGGCTAGCCCAATAGCCCAGGTGCACTTGTTTCTTGCCTCTCTATAGAGTTACTTGTCATGAAGAAGTTGGGAATTCAGTGCCCTATGCCAGAGGATGTCTCTGTGGCGCATCTGTTCAAGTAGGGTCTGCGAGATCCACGGAGTATCCTTGTTTTTTTCTAACCTGTTTTGAGAAAGGGGCAAATATGTCACAGGCAGTGTTGAAAATTTTAATGAAGGAGGTTAGGGTAGTGTCAACTGACTGGGCAGTGTGAACAGGTGCCCAGTCGCAGGAGGAGACCTAGTAATGAGTGGGCTCCTGCCCACGCTCTCCAGGTTGCTCTAGTGCATGGGTTTGGGATGCTAGGTGGTGTCCCCTTCCTCAGGGAGTTAGCAAATAGGGTATGGTATAGGTGGGTGTCTCCTCCACTCTCCATTTTCCTCCAAGTTGGAACTCCCTCCCCAACTCTTAGCAAATTTTGGACATGGGCTAACTGAGCGGCCATATAATACAGATGCATGTGAGGTAGATTCAAGCCCCTCAAACTCTCTGGCTGCCACAATATCTCCTTCCTAATTCTAGGTTTCTTTCCTTGCCACAGCAGTTGCGTGCATTCTCCTTCAAGTGCCTTTAAATACTTCTGTGGGAGAGAGAGAGAGAGATTGGAATGGACTGAAAGAGGTAAAGTGCCCTTGGGAGGATGTACATCTTAATGAGACTAAACTGGCTCAGTAGGGTGAGGGGAAGAGCCCCCCAATTAGTGCAATCTGTCTTAAGCTTCTGAATCAGAGGCCTATAGTTCAGTGGAATAATTTGGGAGAGCTTACTTGGAGCAAAATCCCCAAATATTTTATGTGTTTAGTTGGGTTTATTATAGTCCCAGCTATCTCTATGGAGGTTTTCCGTTCTCCCAAAGGGAACCACTCACTTTTATCCCAGTTAATCTTGTGTCCCAAAAGGGGACCATACTTCTCAAAGATCCTGCCCAATGCTGGCAGGGCCTCGCCAGGGTTATCCAAGAATAATAAAATGTCATCGGTGAACAAAGATATCACCTGGTTATCACTTCCCACCCTGCATCCTTTGATCTCTCGGTTTCCCCGTATGGCATTCGCCAATGCTTCCATTGTAAGGATATATAATAGTGGCGACAGGGGACAGCCTTGTCTTGTCCCTCTAGATAGAGCGGAAGGGGTCGAGATGGTACTATTAGTTAATATCTGGGCTTGGGGATTGGTATATAAGGCTTGTATCCATTTAAGTAAGGATTCCCCCAACTTGAGCCTGCGTAGTACCACAAACATAAAGGGCCACTCAACCCGATCAAAAGCCTTTTCAGCATCGAGTGCCAGAAGTCCTCTATGGGCCCCCCACTTACTCCATCTATAAATGATATTACTGGACCTATGGAGATTGTATTTAGCTTGTCGGCCTTTAATAAATCCCCCTTGATCTATGTGCACCAAGCCGGGCAGGACCCCCACCAACCTTTTTGCCAAGATTTTGGCTAAAATTTCATAATCTGCGTTAAGAGCGAAATAGGGTGGTAAGATCCACACTTGGTAGGGTCCTTACCTGGCTTGGAAAGCATTACAATTGCGGCCAACTTCTGACAGCTTGGCAATTCTCCTTGTGCCAGAGCGTTTTCTAGGACTTCGCCCATGAGGGCCAAGGGCATCCCATGTGCATTTATAGAATTCAGCAGGAATACCGTCGGGGCCCGGCGACTTCCCCTTGTTTGTTTGCCAGACAGCCTGTCTGATCTCCTCAGGGGAAAGGGGGGAGTTTAACCTGTCTCTTAGATCTCCACCCAGACACGGCATTTCTATTCCCTGGAGAAAGTCCTCAGGATTGCCCTCAGGTGGTACCCGAGTAGAATACAGCTGGGAATAAAATGCCCTAAAGACCTCATTAATTTATTTCCAGTCAAAGGTAAGACAGCCATCAGAAGTATTGCCCATTCTGCTTTTTTGTGCTTCACTAGGCTAGCTAACCATTTACCTGACTTGTCCCCCTCAAAGTACGAGTATGATTTTGTGACCACTAGGTACCGTTCAAGTTTTCGGGAGACAATCTGGTGCAATTTCCCCTTTAGTAGTAGTCAGTTTTGGAAGTTGTAGCTTGTTGAGATAGGACTCTTATCTGTTGGCTACGGTTTGCAGGCTGTGCCCTGTACAGATCTCTGTAATATTCAGCCATGATTTGTCTAATTGCCTTAGGGTGATGTTCTAATTTTCCCGTATCGGGATCTTGCATAGCCATGACACAGGTTCTTGCCTTGTGCATTCTAAGTTTACGGGCAGGTTCCTGGCCCTTAGTCTTCATGGCTGTGAGCTCTAAGATAAAAGAGCTGTTGCTCTATTTTTGGTCTAGATATTTTGTATTTTTGGTTTTTTGGTCAATAATTGTAATTTTACAGTTCTGTCTCCCTGGGCATATAAGGATTGCAGATCCTTCGGCTCCCCCTGCCTAACAAGCACTTTATGATACATGGACCCAGTCCCCCTTAATTTCTCCTTCCAACACAGGACGTTATATTGTTCCCTCTCAATTCTCCACAACCCAAAGTGCTGGTATACAGTAACAATTTGTACTAAATGAAATAGCTTAATTTCCTCTATGCTTAAGCCCTCGTTGCCTGATTTTAACAAATTATGTCTACCATCTATTAATGAGATACACCCATAACATAGTGTGATAAAAACTTGAAACATTTTTAAAGAACCAAAACACAATCATCAGTTCAAAGTAGCGTTTGCTGCCTTCTAGTGGTGGTTTGTTAGTACTCCCGGCTGTAAAGTACATCCAAATAAGCTTGATAAGTACCTTAATTTGCAGTAGCCACCAGGAGGGACTTAAAAAGTAATACTTTGTCTTAAGGTCCAACTTATAGTACTCACTATCAGGCGTACAGAGGAAATCTGTAGTGGCTCCCTAGGTAGGGAGGGATCTCTACTCCCTCCTGTAAGGGCAAGAGTGTTAATTCCCTGTGGGGGGAGACTTACGAATCCAGCGTAGGCCCCCAGCACCATGAGAACACACACGCAGGCGATCAGCACATGCAGCTTCAGGCAGTGCAGATGTTCTAACAGTAAATACTGCCTAGATATCTGCTGCATGTGGCTGTCGCTGAATGGTCGCCTAGCGGGATGCATAATTATGGGTTCGTCCCATGGGACCCAACTGCAATGGTGAAAGTTGGGGCTGGTGAGAGAGCACAGCACCAAATAGAGAAAAGTAGCCGAGGGGTAATACAAGGAAGCGGGGTGAGGTGGGGAGAAATAAGCTTTTTATTTGCTCATCCCCAGGTGCTCCACACTTGCAAATGCCCTAAGGGGCTCAGATTCAATAAAGATGTTACCATGTACTAGCCACACAAGTCTGTACCCCATTCCCTTCCCCAATACCTTCAAAGGATACATCTTAATATCATTTTGTAATAAGAAAAAACAAACATAATGACATTTCTATTGAGTCCCCTTAGTTATCTCCTCAGGTCATGCAGACAGTATCCCTAAAAGAAGAATACGTCCCAATTCTCTTTGTGGGCTGAAAAAGTTACCAGAACCCCCAGTCCTAGCAGTCAATCGGGGGCAGTCTTCTGAAACTTGTACAGGAGTTTTTTGGTTTTTTTTTTAACATCTTGTAAGGTTGAGTAGCCTTGTCGCTTCCTGGATTGTGCATTTTGTGCCTTTTCCCATAGATTTCCTGGCTGGTGCGCTTCGATATCCCGGAGGTCTGGTGTCGTCTGCTGGGCCACCATGATATTCTTGGCCTGGAGAGCTTTGCTTGCTTCATCTGGAGTTTCAAAGGTTTGTGGACCTTTTCGGAACATTATCGTAAGTTTTGCTGGATGTGGTGTGAAAAACTTCACCTGTTGCTGTTTCAGGACTCGAAGTATTGGAGCATAAGACCTTCTCTTGGCTGTAATTTGAGGAGAATAATTGTTGTCAAAATAGAGGCATTGACCTTTGTATTGAATGTCCCTCATATGCCACGCTCATGTCAGCAACTGCTGTTTTACTGCATAGTTCGGCAGCCTGAGCACTACAGAGCGTGGTCTCTGGTTGGTCTGCTGTGGTTTTGGGGTAAGTGCTCTATGAGCACATTCTATATCTAATTTAGTGGCCGGATCAAGCTGTAAGACCTTTCGTAATAAAGTGTCCACAAATTTAAGCATGTCCTATCCTTCCTCATCTTCAGGTACCCCATGTATGCGTAAATTGTTTCTCCTCGACCCATTCTCAAGGTCCTTACACTTGTCAGTTAGAAGCTTTTGTTCATTTAGTAAGTGCACCACGACTCTCTCCAGGCTATCTGTTCTAGCATCGATCTCAGTGCGCGCCGACTCCAAGTCTGCAACCATTTGGTTTATTTTGGCTAATTCTGTGGATATCTCAGAACAAAACGTTCGCACTTCATCCCTGAAGCCTTTGAGCTCCATCAAGATTGCAGCATTGCTGGGTTGCTCATTAGGAGCTGTGGGGCTTCCGCCATGTTTGGTAGGCCGGATTCACCAGTCAGAGAGTCGTTAGTTTGTTTAGCTTGCTGAACGGCAACTGAGGTTGATTTTTTTCTTTTTTCGGGCTCCCATTCAGTTCCTTAACTCTTTGTTTGGAAGCTTTTCTAGTTTTGTCCACGTTTTGGGGGTCTGATTGTCGGGTCCCAGGAGCGCCATCTCTTCAGTGCTGCATTCCACCTGGCAGCTCAACCGGAAGTCTCTCAAGACTGTGTAACTGAATATACTAGCATACTAAAATGCCAAGCAGAATAGACCTAACGGTCTTTCATGTCTGCTCGTTTGGTCAGCCCCCACTCTGGGAGCTGACCTTACTGCCCCCCTCACCCTCTCTGACTTCTCCCTTCCCAGTCCTGGATATTCCTGCTGTACAGGACTTTGCTTCCAGAACCCTTCCCCTGTACCTGACCCACCCCCTCTTGAACCCCTCCACCGTCTCTGCCTCCACCAGCCCCCTGGGCAGTGCATTCCATGGCTCCACCACCTTCTCAGTGAAGTAGCACCTCCTCCTTTCTCCCCTGACTCTCCCCCCTTCAGCTTCCACCCATGCCCTCTAGTTGCCCCCCCTTTCTTCAAGCACCCTGACTGCTCCTCCCCTATTTAACCCTTCATGTACCTGAAGACCTCTATCATGTCCCCCCAGTCCTTCTCCTTCCAATGTGTACATATTTAGCTCTTCAAGCCTCTCCCCATAGGGCCTGTCCCTAGGCCCCAGATCATTTTGGTTGCCCTCCTCTGGACCCTCTTCAGGAGTTCAATGTCCCTCTTTAAGTGTGGCCTCCAAAACTGCAAGCAGTACTCGAGGTGCGGCCTCACCAAGCAGTTATACAGAGGGAATATCACTTCCCTCCTTCTGGAGGTGATCCCCCTAGCAATGCATCCCAGCATCCTGTTGGCTTTGGCAGCTGCCCATGCTTAACAAAGCATGAATTTTAATTTCTGTAATTTTTTATTTATTCACAGACAGGTCCATGAAGAAAAGACTGTTTTAAGGTCTCAAAACGTCAGTAAGATTTTTGGCATTTGAAAAATAAATTACGTGGGGATGCTGTTGAGCCCAAGCTGACAGGCAGCAGTCTTTTCTAGCTCCATCAGAAAAGCTCTAAAATTGCGATATTTCTGGGTTTTAGAGTGATTTATTGAAAAAACAAATATTACAGAGTGAAAGAGAAACCCAACAAACATAAAATGGGTAACCCCAAGAAAGACAGACGTGGAGGAGCCAGTGCTAAATCAATAAGTGGATCCCAATCGGTGCGAACTGCGACAGAGGAGCATGCTGTACCGCAACGCGATCCCGAGGAGACAAGGTCGTCAATCAGCATTAAGCTACAGAGAATAATTGCATCAGTGGCTGACCTGAACACTAAAATGGACACATTTGCAATCAGAGTCACAGTGGTGGAGAAATCGGTGGAGGGAATATGGCTCGAGGTTGGAGATGTGAAGCAGCAGGTAGTCTCGTCTACTGCAGCAACCACGCTTTTAGTAAAGGAAAACCACCACATGAGGGCTAGGCTTGAGACCCTGGAAAACCAGGCCCAATCGGCACATGTTAGAATTGTGGGCCTGCCGGAGGGGATAGAGGGGGCTCATCCTCTTATGTTTCTTCGAGAGGACTCAAAGTTATTGCAGGAGGGTTAGAGCTTGAATATTCCGTACCAAAAAGCTTACCAGATCACCCCAAGAGGCTATCAGGGGGAATCGGAGAATCCTAGGACCATACTCTTGGTTACTGAGGGCATTGGCTCCCGGGACAGAATACTCAAACTCACCAGGCAAGTAGGACCCCTCACTCAGGAAGACCGAAAAATCTATCTTTTCCCAGATCTGAGCTACGCGACACGTCTCAGGAGGAAGAAATTCTGCGGGGTCCGAAAAGTGCTGAGGGATGTGTTTCCAGTAAGGTTGTGTATTGTACACAGGGGCAAAGTATGGGCCTTTTCCGATCCCACTGAAGCAGGGAAATGGGCCTCCCGTTTTGTCACTGACCGCTCATGAAGAAGGGAATCAGAGGACAGAGACTCTGAAGCCGAGGGCTGAAATAATGGAACTCTAATGGACTGATCAGGCCTGTCCCTTCTTTGTTGTCTCTAAGTTTTATCCTTACAGTTTAAGCAAAGAGGACATTACAGTTTTGTTCATTAGAGCGTGCAGTTTCCTTAAGCCTGTTATACGACTGGGGATTTGAAGGGATGATGTCTCTCTGTGGTCACAGTAAAATTAAAGGCTTTCTACCTAAAATGCTTATGGGAAGGGGGGGGGTTCTGAGCAAATCATTATATAAAATAGTTTTAAAATGAAGGGACCTTCATATGGGTTTTTTCTGCTTATTCTGATGGATAATAGTTCTCAAGATTCTAGTACTAATACTAAGATACTGCTGTCCTGGGTAAATACCTAGAGTTTACTTTGAACTTTTAGTTTATAACACTGCCCTCTGGTAGGTTGAGGATTTTCGGGACTTTCATGGACGTAAGTTATAGAAGAAAAGTCATACTGCTCACGGGCTTACTAAAACAGTTTAAAATTCCGTTCTTATCTTCTTGAAGTGCATGTTTAATTATCCTCCAAGTGGCATCTCTATATCTAGAATGCATATAAAACGCAGGTAATGGGAAATGTATGTTCTCCAAGCGATTCTAATTGATGTATATGGTCTGTTCTAGATACGAAAATCTATGTGTATGTATGCATATATATAAAATAAAAAAATAAAGTTTAAAAAAAAAAAAGAAATTATGCACTGAGAAAGCAGTTTAAAAAAAGCAAGATTTCTGGCATTTGAAAAATAAATTATGCTCACTCTGAGAAACAGCTTATAGTGGTCCAGATTTTGTTTTGCGAGCTTATAAAATAGGTCCACATTAAAAAAAGTTAATACATGTTTAGCAGCATGATTGCTATTCCAGAACTGCCCTGCTTCAGAATCTTCTCCACCAATCAGAAAGCAGTTTTTTCTCTACTCACTGTATAATAAATAGAGAATAATGTACCCCTAGCTGTGAGGTACAAGTTGGTATTCCACATTGTGTTAGTAAGGTGACATCATAAGCACGTGAACAAAGCGCAGTTGCCTTTATGATGTCACCACACTGGGGGCGTGGCTAGCAGCCAACAGGAAAGCACGACTTTTTTCTGCATTCTGCAGAACTACTGCATTAAACTCAAAATTCACGGTTTCTGGCTATTTTTACTTAACTAATACAACTCCACTCCATTCCACAAGTTTTTTATTTACCCAGTGGTTCGATTCTGAGAAGGCTTCTTAAGGGGAAATCCACATTGGACAATGCCACAGGAATCCAGCAAGGGAAAGCAGCATTAGCCGCAGGAAGGAGGAGAGCTGAGCCAAGTGGAGACTACTATCAGCGGGATCAGGAAGCAGGACGCTGATGAGGTCATTAAAGCAATAAAGGACTTGCAAAGCTTTGTTGATAAGAAAATTTATAATTTTTTTTTTTTTTTTTACTGCCCTCTCCTCGCAGCTCTCCCCTCTTCGGGAGACATCTACAGCCTTTTTAGCCCTCGCTCACCTACCTGGTGACCGGTGCAGTCCGTCCCCCATGGAGCCATGGTTATACCCCCAAACGAGTCACGGGTGGGGTCCCTTACCCGATGCATCTATGTTTACGTGGAGCAGCTGTCTCTCGGCCAGTAGGGGCATTGAAGGTCGGGCCTGGCTCCGTCTACTGGGAGGCCTCTGGCGGTTATTATTTTCCGATGTTCTCTCGGCATGCCATGTCCCCGGACGTCAAGGCACTGAAGCGCCAACGCCTGGCACGTCGCCTCTGTTGAGCCGCCGGGCTTGTTGTACTGGCTCCACCTGGGCCAGACAAGAGCCGAGCTCTGGCTCCTCCTCCTCCGAGAGGACAAGCAGTCCTTAGGACGCCAACTCCTCTCCTGGCCAGCCCTCCAGCTCCCGGGCTCGTTCCTGAACCCGGGTCGCTGGCTTTGCAAGCGGAAATCCAACCGCTGCACCGGCGGGCCAAGAAAATTGATACTTTCACCACAAAAGTAACATTGTTAGAGATTAAGGTGAACAAGGTCTCATTGGAGGTGCAACAAGCTACAAAAACTGCAAACAAATCAGCAAAGGTTGTTGCAGGGGTGCTCCAGGAGACCAAGCGGCTCCAGTTACACCTTGAGCACTTGGAGAACAGGACTTGGATGTCCAATTTAACGATCCTTGGTGTTCTGGAGGAACCTGAAAGCTCCAGCTATTTAACGTATATAACTGAACTATTGCAGACAACAGGACTGGCACTGGAGGGCCCAATATTTAAAGTTTATGGAATTAACCCATGCCACTGACCGACAAATAAGGACCTTCCCTGGACTCTTCTGGCAGTGACTGGGGGACCTTGCATCTGGGACCGAGTACTTAAGGCATCGAAGAATAAGGACAGTTGCGGTTACAGCATGGGATATGTTTTTTCGTCTTTCCAGACATGAGATATTCTATGCGCTAAAGAAGAAGATGCTCTGATGAGGTACATGCTGGCCTAAAAGCTCTGGGGACATCACACACTTTATAGCTGACTGCCTAACTCAGGTTGACTTATACAGGCAAAACTTTGTTATTTAATGACCTGGAGGAGGCAGGCAAAAAACTCAGTAAGATCAAAAAGGACTTTGAGGGCCAGCCCTCCGAGTGACTGGACTCAGATACTAAGGACTAGAATCATGTACTGTGACTGTAGGGTGCTTCAGATCTTTTACCCCTGATGTATACAGTAGGGTGGATAACTTCTATTATCCGTTTTCTAAGTTCTTGCATATGATCACATGAAGTGCACTATTTATTAGAGGGTTTACCTATAGTGCTGCAACAGCGCTAGCACCGACATCCCCTACAGCGACAGCTACAATGCCGATTGTCAGCACTGTAGCCACAGGAATGTCGGTGCTCACTCTGGGTGGGTTGCACCTCCCCCGGTCTCTAGGATTCTAACTCCGAGTTGGAGTTGGACCGGAGAGAGCAATCCTGTGAGGCAGTCCCAATCGGCACACAGACCACCACAGCAACGGGTGGATTTTGCCCATTCCTGTCACTGCGGTGGTCTTCGCCGTCGGGGAGTCACTGTGGTGATGGTACACCTTATTAGAGGGCACAAACTGTGCGGAGTTCCTTTACTAAATGTAACACTGACAAAACAGCTGGGATGCAGAGGGTCATTTTATACAAGTAGCCCTTTCTAAATCCTACTGATGTCTGAGGCTCTTTTAGATCCCATTAATGTGTGCCAGGGGGTACAAGATGGCCTCAGCTGCATGGCCCAGAGTGGAATTTAGCATGAAGTGCATGCCGTCCAAGAGCCCCATGTAGCGTGTGGAATCAGCCCAATACAACATTTAGGTATAATACCTTTACATGGTTTTTCTGTTCGTCCCACCTATCTATTAAGAGAGGCATTCCTACAGTTCAGTTCAATTTACAACTCTGGTGAGGTTCCTTCCTCACAAAGCTAACATGTTATCTGCTGGGATTTTTAAAGCATGGTTGGTATGAAATCTTAGTGTGTGTTTCACTACTTTGAAAAACAGTTATTGCATTTATACATTTTTTTTTTTGATGGACGGGTGGACTGCTGAGAAAGAAACATGGACATTACATATGTTGTTATCGCACATTCTGTACTTCATGGACCCAAATGCCATCGATTGGCTTACAGGGAGTTTGCTCTCAGGGACATTATCAATTTTCAGTTTGTGTAAAAGTATCCATGGTCATGCTGCAATATGCTATTTGATATGTTATAATGTACTGATATGCAGATTTTCCCTATTATTTTTAGTGACAGTGAGACAGAGATTGTATCCTGTACATGCTATGAGTAGCTGCAATACTTGCTCTACCCTGGAATCAAAGTTGATTCCTATGCTTGTTTTTCTGGCCTATGAATAAAAAAAATAAAGGTAAAAACAAAAAAGATGTTACCACACTAATGAGGTGTGGAATTACAGCTTGTGCGCCTCACAGTTAGGGGTACCTTATTACACAGAGTGCAAGAGGAGCCTGTTTCAGAAACACTCATCTTCGGTACTGGCGTCACTTACGAAATACCGCTGCGGTGACAAATAGCCCATTTCAGAAACACAGTGATACAATATTAAGTTTCCCTCATGAGTTACCACTCCCTAACGAAGAGCCCATTTCAGAAGAACAGTTATTCCGTATTATAATGAAGCAGAGTTGTATTTTTATCTTGTGAGCTGTTTGTAGGGTATTTCCTGATGTGTTTTTAGTACTGTGTGTGGGGGGACTTACTGAGTGCTAGTGGAGAGCCATTAGTGTAGCGCTCTTGATGACTACTTAATAGCAGCTATGGTAAGTGAGCTTGCTTTCGATGATGACTTGGACAGACAATGGAGCTCATTACCGCTGTTATGCAAAGAAATAATTTGCGCTCTAGAACATGAATTATTGCTTTGGAATGTTCAATACAAGCTTTCAGAGCCATCGCTGAAATGGGCTCAGCGTGTACTATGCAGTTATTCAGAATAAACCATGGTTTAATCACAGGAATTTATTAGTGAGCACCAAAGCAGAACAGGGTCTGAATGTGTATACTTTGAGTTTTAAGAACTGTAAAGAAGCCCTAATAATTAGGCATTATAAAATAAAATGGGTAGGGAAAATGCTGCATTCTGATCGGCTACCTGCCATACTTCGTTACCATGCTACCAATACCTAAACAAAGCCCCACTGTGCCATCTAGAAATTTCACTTTGCAAATTGGCACCCTGAATTCTCTGCTCCCCAAAAACTAAATTAAAATGTCAGACTTTCTACCAGTTAACATCGAGTTAGTTGTTCACAGATGCAACCTTCAATCAATTTCCGAAACAAGCAGGAAAAACTGAAAAAAGAAAAATGATTAATTTCAAAACCACACCGATTTCTTCTCTATTGTAATTTTTTTTGTTAAACTGAACTCATTTGATAAGCACAATAAAACACTCCAGGTTGTTGTGCCCTGAAAGCAGTTCCAGGGATGAAGGCTTACTACATCCAGAGTGTGATTTCCTGGCACTACTTACCAAGGCCCTGTTAATGCCTTATTGCTTACATGCAGTCCACTCACTGTAAAACAAAATGCAATATCACATCTCCCCCCCCCCCAAAAAAAAATATATACTTTCTCTCTCCTAAGCTGGTCTCCTTACAGATGGGCTGTACCTCCCGATGCAGATATGCAGGCAGGAACTAAGCTCTGCAGCTGGGGATATCCAGCCCTCCATTTCCTGTTTCCACCAGTTTACTTCCTGCCTTCCAACTAGTAGGTACTGTGCAGCAGAGCTCTGTCACCATGTGGCAGAGCTGAAGACATCAGACTATAAGTCACAACATTTAATTCTTACTGGATTTGCTGAAGAATCTCAGCACTTTACAGCACTCCTGCATGGGCCCCAGTCTCAGCCTTGCAAGCTGCACAGACTGGCCCCACTTTACCGCGGAGATTTTTCCCACGATTCTGGGCCCAACCCAGTGTTCACTGTAGCCTCTGAGTTTGTCTACTGGTGGATTTAGTTGACGGATACTGTTTTTAGGGCGATCAGACAGTATTAGCACCTCAGTGCTCACTGCATTTTACAAGGAGTGCTGCTCAGGAATAAACTAGTTTCTCATGCATACTGCAGGCCTCCCCCCTCCCAGCACTAAGGGAGCAAGAAAATATTAACTAATCAACAGTTTAAACAACTCAGCTTTTTGCTCTTAAAGGGCTTGCAGCAGTGTTCCACCGGGGCTTCAGCTCTCTTCCACCCCCCACCCTTTTATCAGGAATCCTCGGGGGGGGGATGCGGAATCAAAGGGGATTAGAGCCATTTTCAGTCATGGCCTCAGACAAGCCTGCCAGGGGCAGAAAATGCCAGTGTTGCAAATCCCCACTTCTAATCACCTTCGCAGGTTTGCATTGCCTAAAATGTGAGAAGGCAGCGTCTGCAAATGGGGAGGACATGACGGAGGCCTCCCTTTCCTCGGCTCAGACAGATGGCCAACAGACAGACAGCTGCAGCCATCAGGTCTCAGAGAGCAGCGGCCACCAGGGAGACCCAGAAGTCTGCAGCCCCCCTCTCTTGCCCCAGATCTCACAGACAAGCTAAATAGGGCCTTTGCTCTGGACCCTGCATGCTTCGACTGACAACCTACGGGATCACCAGATGTGAGGCCTCACAAGATGGCAAAAAGAAAGAGGACCCCATCCCCATCCTCATTCAAAGAGGGGCAGTTGTCCTCACATCACTACGATAAAAAGAAAAAATCCCGATACAGGAGCAGATCCCCGGATGAGGAGGATCAGCATTCCTCATACCACAAGAGAAAGAGAAGTTCTCATTCTCGGAGTAGATCTAGGGGCACTCATAAGGGGAAGCACTGTAGGGACCGTTCCCCGGACTCCTCAGACTCCAGTTTCTCTTCTCTAGAAGAGGGGGAGCTAATGGACTCATCCTCAGTCAACTCCCCGTCCAGAAACTTTGACCTGGAGGACCTAGACTTCTTCATCAAGAAGGTCATAATTGAAATTCATCTCGATTCTTCCCCAGTGGCTCCAGCATAGCCAAAACGGGCCTTTCACCTGGCATCTGCCACCAAACCGGCCACGGCCTTCCCTATTCCTCCAGCCATGAAGGATTTGCTAAAAGAGGAATGGCAAGGTCCAGAACGCACCTATCCACTGTCCCAGCAGATCTCTAAGCTCCTGAAGTTTGACAAGAAACAATCTGAAAAGTGGTTAGACTGCCCCAGAACTGACCCCCTAATTTCGAACCTCACCAAGAAGATGGTCATCCCAGCCGAGGGGGAGCATCACTCAGGGACCCAGTGGACAGAAAAGTGGATGCCTCACTCAAGAAGGCTTTCCAAGCATCAGCAGTGTCTCCCAAGGTGGCAGCTGCCAATCTTTTTTCATCCAGAGCTGCCCTGTCCTGGGCCTCAGAATTAGCTTTTCAATTCACTGAGAACCCAGAGAAGAACACGGATATTATTCATTAGCTGCAATTAATGGGTTTGGCATCGGCTTATGCAGCAGACGTATCAGAGGTGGCCAGATGTGCTGCTCGGACAATGTCTTATCAAACTTCGGCTCACTGCAACCTCTGGCTTCGGGCCTGGCAAGCAGATGCCTCTTCAAAGAGCCATTTAGTAAACGCCCCCTATGAAGATGATCTCCTGTTTGGCTCGGCTCTGAAGGAGGCAGTGAAGAAATCCAGGGGGACAGCTAAAGTGTATATACCCCAGTCAAGAGGCAGGGGCAAATCATGGTCCTCGAGCCCCAGATGCAATGAAGCTATCCGGGCCCATCCTCGAGTAAGGGGAAGACTTTCAAAATTTCTCGAGGAATGGGTCCAAACCACGTCGGACAGATGGGTCCTAGACATCATCAGCAAGGGTTACCTAAAAGAATTCGAATCCAAGCCCCCACTACCTCATGTGGTGCCTTCCCCTATCTCAGGCAAACCGTCCAAGAGACAGGCGAAGTTACAGGCAATTACAGACCTTCCTCAAGCAGGGGCTATAGAGCAAGTTCCCCCCACAGAGATCAATCGGAGGGTCTGCTCCCTATTCTTCATCGTGCCAAAACACAGGGGGATTCAGGCTAGTCTTAGACCTCAAATTCCTGAATCATTTTGTCCGCGGCAGACCCTTCACGATGGAAACCTTGTCAACAATCATCAGGGAGTTGCAACAAGGGGATTTTCTGGTATCCATCGATCTGCAAGATGCCTATTTGCATATTCCCATTCAGGAACTACACAGGCAATATCTCAGGTTCAAGGTGGGGGAGCAGCACTTCCAATTCAAAACACTGCCATTTGGGCTTTCTTCAGCCCCAAGGACATTCTCCAAGGTGCTAGTAGTGGTCATAGCTCACCTTCGGAAATGAAGGATACAACTTATCCCTTACAGTACGCGCCACTTAATACGTCCTCGGTTAATTCGGACCACCAGATAATTCGCCCGAAATGCATTTGCCACGTGCCCTTTCCTATTGCCTGTGTATTAAACTGTAGTGTTAACCCATACTTTGACCACCGCCTATACCGCCCATTATAGTCTCCTTCCAACACCTTCTGGCTCCACTCAACAAGGTGTGAAACTATTCAGTTAGCGCGACATAAAAACTCTGCACTATCATTAGCTGCCTCATTGTGACAATCCGCAACCACAGGAGGATGACATCACTGGTGCCCTGTGCGGACTTGTATCTGAAGAAGCAACAGCAGACGAGGATGATAACGATGACTTTGTGGGAGAGCCCGAGGTTACAGTGACCGTGTCAGACATATAAAATGCTCTGCTCACGCTTAGATGCATGACAGAGCAGGGTGAGAATCTGTTGCCTGACTGGGAGATCGTGGTACGGACCAACAAGCACTGGAGAAAATACGCTGAGAAGAAGACGCTGCAAACAAAAATCACACAGTTCTTCCGGCAGCCCCAGTCTGAGAAGGAGGATTAACACAGCACGCAAGTCAAACCGTAGCACACTCTTTTAACTGATTTAATAAAATTTATGTTTTACTTCTAGTATGCCTACACAGCAATCTAAACAGAGTCATAAAAGAACTGAAATCACTGTAATCACTAATCACCGTGCAATGCTGTGCAGTACGATCCTAACCCTTAATTTTTTTTTTGATTAGTGATTATATGGACAATGCTTATAGCAACTGAAATGCCTTTGCTCATTTCAGTCCGCTATAAGCGGCATGCACTGTACCTGGACGATATTCTCATCAAGGCCCCACAGCTTGACCAAGCAGTATAAGCAGTGGAAAAGGTAGTCCAGTGCCAGTCGGCCCATGGTTTTGTCATCAACTGGGGAAAAAGTTCCCTAACTCCAAGCCAGACCTTTAACCACCTAGGGGCAGACTTCATGACACAAGCCAACAGGGTCTTTCCCCCGGAAGCAAAATTCAGGGACCTGCTGAAGCTCATCAAGAAGTTTCACACAGCTCCTCAGCTGCTGGCTCACTCCTTTATGCAGCTAATTGGGACTCTGGTATCGCTGGCGGATTCAGTCCATTGGGCTGTAGTCCACATGAGGCCCATTCAAGCAGACTTGCTCCGGCTGTGGTTCCAGTCCAGACACAGCCAGCACCAACTGATCCCAATTTCTCAACAGATGAAAACTTATCTCCAGTGGTGGACTCGGAGGACAAATGTCATGAGGGGTCACAAACTGGGCCATCCACACCAAATCCGAATCACGACCAATGCCAGCCTCAGGGGCTGGTGGGCTCACCTGCATCAGCTGTCAGCTCAGGGCAAGTGGTCACTGTTAGAAACAAAGTACACCATAAACGTCCTCGAGATGAGAGCAGTACGCCTAGCCCTGATGCACTTTGAACAGCAAGTGCTCAATCAGGATGTTCTGATTATAACAGACAATCGTACAACGATGGCATACATCAACCATCAGGGCAGAACAAGAAGCTCAAAAATGCTACGGGAGTCTCTGCTTCTCTTTCAATGGGCCGAGCTCCACCTGGCAAGCATAAGGGCAGTGTACATTCCAGGCAGGAAAATGTCACAGCAGACTGGCTCAGTCGCCAACATGTTCTACCAGGGGAATGGGAGCTGAAGAACAATGCCTTCCACATCCTAACAGAATGATGGGGCAATCCTCTGATAGATCTTTTCACCTGCCAGCAAAACTCTAAGGTAAAGCAATTCTGTTCCCTGGCAAAGGACGAACTAACAGTGGCTCAGGACGCCTTTTCCCTAGACTGGGGTCAGTTCAGTATCCTGTATGCCTTTCCTTCAATACTGCTTCTATCCAGAGTCCTCCACAAAGTGGCTCTGGACCAGGCAGAACTGATTCTAGTCTGTCCCCAATGGCCTCGTCACCCATGGTTCCCGCTTCTCATTCATCTTTCAAGTCGGCCACCTCTAACCTTCCAGATCAGCCCAGACCTTCTCCATCAGGGTCCGGTACTGCACCCAATCTGAGCAACCTCTCCCTCTTGGCCGGGAGATCAAGTGGGAAACTTTCAAAGAGCTAGGCTACACAGCTCCTGTTATTGAAATGATGGTGAACTCATGTCACCCCCCCCCCCTCCTCTAAAGTATATTACAGAATTTGGAGGAAATTCTTGTTCTGGCTTCAATCCAAACACATACAGAACTAACCAATATCATTGCCTGTGCTACCGCAGTTCCTTCAAGATGGGTTGACAAAGGTCTGCAGCCAGCCACCTTAATGGTTCAGGTTTCCTCACTGGGGTTGCTTTTGTTGGTGGATTCAGGCGAATCACTGGGTTCACATCCCCATGTCAGGAGGTTTCTAAGGGCAGCAACATTAAAACGCTCTCTAATCAAGCCAACTGTACCACCTTGGAGGTTTAATCTGGTTCTCAAAGCTTTCACCAAGGCTCCTTTTGAGCCTCTCAAGGAGATATCCCTCATGCATCTCACAATGAAGGTCACTTTTCTCATAGCTTTTACTTCAGCCAAGAGAATCGTCGAGCTAGGAGCATTGTCCACCAAAGAGCTGTATACTGTGTTTCATCAGGACTCTCTGGTGCTCTGAACAGATCCAGTTTTTTTACCAAAAGTTTTGGCTCCTCTCCATTGTAACCAGGAGCTGATTTTGCCTTCCTTCTGTCCACACTCAAAAAAAAATGAAAAGGAAAGGGAATTTCACATGCTAGAACCAAGACGAGCGGTGAAAATGTGTATCAAAAGAACGAATTCTAATTTAAAAACTTCCAGTTTGTTCATTCTAACTACAGGTCAAAATATGGGTAAAAAAGCTTTGAAGGACTCTATAGCCAGATGGATTTGTTCTGTCATCACCACTGCTTGTGATCAGGCTGGAGTGACCTTCCCTGGCCCAATGAGAGCCCATTCTACCTGGGCTATGGCCACCTTGTGGGCACACTTCAGAGAAGCATCTCCAGCAGACCTATGCAGGGCGGCCACATGGTCATCCATTCACATGTTCACAAAACTTTACAAACTGGATGTGACGACCTCGGTGGAGGTGTCCCTTTGCCGCCGAGTTCTTCAGGTGGTGGTGGACCCTTAAGGGCAATTATATTCTTCCCACCTGGGATATCTAGGGATGTACTGCTTTTGTATATCCCATCTGTATGGAAGCCTGGAGACCAGCTTAGGAGAGATAAAACTAAATTGAAATACCTGTAAATTTTCTCTCTCTGATGGCTGGTCTCCGGGCTTCTGCTTCCTTCCCTGTATGTACAAAGTTGGCCAATCGGTTGTGTGTGGTTTAATTTTCTTGTTTTTGTTTCCAAGTTCAGATAGTATTGCCACATTTGGACTGCATTCGGAAGAACTGGTGGAAACAGGAAATGGAGGTCTGGATATCCCCAGCTGCAGAGCTTAGTTCCTGCCTGCATATCTGCATCAGGAGGTACAGCCCATCTGTATGGAAGCCCGGACACCAGCTGTCGGAGAAAGAAAATTTAGAGGTATTTAAATTTAGTTTTCTTCTTACCTGGAACTTCCCAGCATACTAAGTACAAAAAGTTTCAAAGCTCCCTGCTTGCTGTCCTCAAAATTCCAACCAGTCTCTCTTGTTTTAATCAATGCTGCTGTACTGATTAAAATTTGGATGGTACAAATACACTGGCTGACTCTCCAGCCAGAAGGATGAGGAGTCTGCTGACCTGGTACACTGGCTCTGCTGTCTATAGGTCAGTGTGCATGTGTCTGGGGAGGGGCATCAAGAGTAGGAGAAACTTTCTTCACCAGATAGTCTGTGTCTTCCAAGGAAAATCAGTAGACAAGAACATTCTCTGTGCTTGGAGTGCTTGTGTTGTCTGCCTTTGGACTTGGGTTTACGCTTTTCATTTGGAGAAGGGGCTGCATGCACATCTGGACTACTTCAGTCTTCAAATAATCCCTGGGAGGTGGATTACTCTTCTGACCAGTGGGTGGATGGAGGCATATTATTCCCCAGTTCAGACCTCCCCGAGAAGTCAATGTAGGCCTTTTCAGCTCTACAAAATTCAGAAATGGAAGGGGCTAGCTCAAAAGCCCTGTTTAATTTTAGACACCTTGCACATTTTACCATGAATGTCTCTGCTTCACTGCAGGTTGATTCAACCCCAAATATGGCCTGTTAGTGGAATCTTCCTAATCCTGGGAAGCTGACATAGGAAAGAGGGAAGCTACAGCATGGAGACTGATACTCATCCTGGCCGTCTGTTCTGAACTGGAGAAATAGACTGCATTCAATAAGATCAGAGAGAGAAAGATTTATTTATTTATTAAAAATCTCGAAATTACAAAACCTTTGAGCCAGGGGATCTTTTTCAAAGGTTCCAAGTCACAGATGAAAAGAAAGGAACAACAGAACAATACAAGCATGGTACAAAATATTGAAGGGATGTATTGAATTTTCAGTCATTGGACGTGGTGGCATAGATTTTTTTTTTTATTTTGCAAATTATTTACCCAGGGTAGTCCGGCTGAGATGCACATTTTGTTTTCAGTGGCGTTCTACTTTTTACCCATTTCATCACTTGGTGGAATAGAGAAATGGGAGGTTAAATGACTTGCTCAAGGTCACACCGTCAGCATTTGGATCTGAAGGGATATGAACCTGTGATCTCCTGGTTTCCAATACTAGGCTCTTAACAACCAGACTACACTGCCTCCTTAGCCACAAAACTAAGGTCATTGTCCAAGTAAGGATCCAAGATGGGAGAACAGACAGGGAACACAGCTGAAAAGTTTCAACTCTTCTGCTGAATGAAGCTGGCAGACTCCAGGCATTATTGTCATTTTCTTTGTCATTTTGACCAGGAAAGGCACAGCTCACTTCTACATGGTGGTGGTTATAGCAATCAATTTTTTTTGTTCAAAAATTTTATTAAAACAGGACACTTCCTTCCACGTCATTTTGGGGGTTGTTGGTGTCGGTGTGGTTGCAATCCGGCTGACCAAGCTCATATTTTTTATTTTTGTCCCATTCTCCATCCTTCCTGGAGATCAGTGCTGACTCAGATAAACCTGCTGACTGGTCCACCTTTCGAGGTGACTCCAAAATTTATTTTTATACTGGTACCTCCCTCTCGTCTGCGTCTACCCCATAAGTCCCTGCTGTGAGTATATACATATTGGCCGCTATAAAAGCAGTTACATTCTTCTGGATGAAACCTGCTCTGCCGACGTTGGTGATGTGGCATACTATTATGTTAGAAATTTACTGTATGGAAAAATTTATAGCAGTTCAGCAAAACCAGTTGCCTCCCATCTAGATGGGGGATGTATCATGCTAGGATCTCTTCCCTTGAATGACATTTTATTCTCTTGCTTTTGTTGTGCTGGCTGGTTGCCCAGTGCCGGAAGCCCCCCTTCTCACCCCTCCATTCAATAATGATATCCTGATTGTACACTATCTGATTATAGTCTTACTTAAGTGGATTTTATATATGTTTTTATATGATATTTCCAAACTGTGCGGGTGAATTCCCCTATTCCTTTTTCTTTGCTTAGTCCTTTGCCATACCTTGTGTACCAGACATTAAATACAGGTTACTCACCTGTAACAGGAGTTCTAGGAATGGTATATGTTGTTCATCCACACTTATTGGCATGTTCCTTGCCGCTTTAAATCTTGCCGGAAGGTCTTCAAGCTGGCTCCTCCCACCCACCCGGGTGGTAAAACTCTCGGCTCCGCCCCATGACGCCAGATCTAGCCCGCTGGAAGCCTAGGCTGCGCCGAGGCCGGGAGGTCGGAGAGTGTGGATGAACAACCCATACCATTCCTAGAACTCCTGTTACAGGTGAGTAACCTGTATTTAGGGACATGGATATGTTGTTCATCACACTTATTGGCAGACTTCTAGCAGTTCTCCGGGAGGAGGGAGGCAAGGCGCACACCCCCTACTTAGGGAATAGAGACTGGAGAACCAAGGCCCCAAAACCAGCATCCCAGCGTGACTCAAGGTCGATGTGGTAATGGGTGATGAAGGTGTGTGCTGACTTCCAGGTAGCAGCCCTGCAGATATCCTGGATAGGGACGTCCCTGGAAGCAGCCACCGATGCAGCAAAATGACAGGTAGAATGAGCTCTTATCCCTCTGGGAGGCTCCATGCCCACCAACTTGTAGCAGAGATCTATGCAGGAGGTGACCCACCTGCTTATCATCCGCTTGGCTGCAGGTCTGCCAGGTGCGGCTTCAGCGTAGGTGACAAACAGCTGGCGAACCTCTCCCCGAATTTCAGCCGTGTGCTCCTTATAATAGCGAGCACCCTTCTAGGGTCCAAGTATGCAGCCTGTATTGCGCCTCCGAGGTGTGACTGGGGTAGAACACCGCGCAGAGTCAACACCTGGTTAAGGTGAAACTCCGATACCACCTTCGGAAGGAATTTCGGTGGGAAGGACAACCTTGTCCCTGTGGAAGACCAGGTAAGGAGACTCAATGCAGAGCGCCTGGAGTTCTCCCATCCTTCTGGCTGATGTGATAGCCACCAAGAAGGCGGTCTTCCACGACAGGTGAGAGAGTTCACACCTGTGCATTGGGTCGAATGGCTTGCCCATGAGCTTAGCCAGTACCAGCAGTAAATCCCATGGTGGTGGAGGTTCTCTGACGGAGGAAATGTGATCAAGGCCTTTGAAAAAGCACCGACTACCCTTCTCCTGCGCCACCGACTGCTCCCCGCCCGTGCCTGTAAGCAGAGATGGCTGCCAGGTGCACCCTTAGGGCCGACCCAAGCCCTTGACTAGAAAGGGACCATAAATAGTCCAAGATGCTTGCCAAAGGACAGAAGGAAGGGTCCAAGCCCTTGCCCTGACACCAAATGGAAAATCTCTTCTATTTGAAGGCATAGCATTTCCTGGTCGACTCCTTACGGGACGCCTCAACAACATTGAGGACCTCGTCGGAAAGACCCAAGGCCTGGAACTCTAGCCGCTCAGGAACCAGGCCGTCAGGTGCAGAGATTGAAGGTCCGGATGGAACACCTTCCCCCTGATTGACTGAGAGTAGGTCCGGGCGAGCTGGAAGCTGCCTCGAGAGCCTGGAGCTGAGGCTAAGGAGATCTGGGTACCAGAACTGGCAGGGCCAGTCTGGGGCTATCAGGATCACCTGCGCCTTGTCCCTCCTTGCTTTGAGAAGCACCTTGTGAATCAAGGGAAATGGGGGAAAGGCGTAGAAGAGGCCCGGGGTCCACAGCCTCGAGAAGGCATCCCCCTGCAGCGAGCCCTGCTGAGGGGGGCGGGCATGAAACAGCCTCAGCTTCGCGTTCTCCCCTGGAGGCAAACAGGTCCACCTGAGGTGTGCCACAGTGGGAGAACAGATCTTGTACTACCTCCGGCAGGAGAGACCACTCGTGAGATGCAGCCCCTATCCGGCTCAGGGCATCGGCCAGGGTGTTGGAGGCTCCTGCCACATGAATGGCTAGGAGATCTGCCTCCAGGCTGCGCCACAGTGACCAAATGCGAGAGCTTCCTTGCAAAGAAGCATAGAATGAGCCCCACCTGGCGGTTTAGGTAGTACATGGTCATGGTATTGTCCGTCCTGGACCCGACCACTTGACCTCGGAGAAACGGAGCAAAGGCGGTGAGAGCTAGGCGGACCGCTCGGAGCTCCAGCAGGTTGATGTGGCATCGGGACTCCCGCGGGGACCAGAGGCCGTGCAGTCAGTGTTCCCCCAGATGGGAACCCCAACCCATCAGAGAGGCATCGGTCGATAGAGAGACCGTCGGCTCGGGGAGGACAAACGGGGTGCCCTCCTGCAGATGAGATGGAACGGTCCACCACCGGAGAGCGTTCCACATCTCCTGGGTCACCATCACTAGCTGGTCCAATGGATCGTAGCGTTGTGACCACTGGCTGGCCAGTCCCCACTGAAGGGGGCGCATGTGCCAGCGTGCCCAATGGACCACGCTGGTACAGGCCGCCATGAGACCCAGGAGGCACAGGAAGTCCCGGGCAGGGCGCAATTGCCCAACCAGAAATGATTGGGCAAAGGAGGAAGAACCCGGCCCTGTCCGCCGAGCCGTGCCTGGCTCAAGAGAGTCGAGCTCTGCCCCGATAAACAGAATCACCTGCTTCGGCTCGAGTTCCGACTTGGCCTCGTTGATGAGAAGGCCGACTTGAGAGCAAACCTGGAGGGCCAGATCTCTGGACCGCTCCACCTCCTGTCTGGAGAGGGCTGCTATCAGCCAATCGTCCAGGTAAGGGTACACCCGGACCTCGGCCGCCACAGGAAAGCTGTCACCACTGCAATGCATTTGGTGAAGACCCTGGGAGCTGGAGACAGGCCGAAGGGCATGGCTCAGAACTCGAAGAGGGATCCCTCCGCTCGAAAGCGAAGGAATCTCTGATGAGACGGATGGATAGGGACGTGAAAGAATGCGTCCTGCAGGTCCAGAGAGCAGAACCACATGCCGTGTTCCAGGGATGGTATTATCTGAGCCAGAGTGACCATCCTGAAGGTTCGAGACCTTAGGAACTTGTTCAGGTCGTGCAGGTCGAGAATGGGCACCAGCCCCCGTCTGCTTCGGAACCAGGAAGTACCTGGACACAAACCCCGGTCTGAGGGAGGATCCGCTACCTCCTGATCACCTCCTTTGGAGGAGGAGCTGGCTGTCGCCCGACGAGCCGACATGTGAGGCTGGCGGGACCGAGGCCCCCGAGGTGCGCGACGGCTCTGAAGGGCGGGAGCCGCTCGAATTCCCCAGAGGCAGGCCTTTCCCACCACCTCCAGTACCCACCTGTCCATGGTAATAACGGACCAGGCGGAAAGGAAGTGTCGGAGCTCTTCAATGGGGAACTCTGGTGAAGTGACGGAGTAAGTGACACCCCCAGCCCGCCACTGGGCAGGCTTGGAGGAGGGACCGCCGAGGGACCTCCTGGGCCTTACTCCTGTTTTGTTGAGGAAGTCTGGCTTGGGTTTGGGATGCCAAGCCCAAGCCTGCTGGCCCTGACGCTGCTGGCGGACGCCGCCGGGGCAGAAGGACTAAAGGGTTTAGGGCTGTGGTTTGTGGCCTTTGTTCTTCTGAGGAAGAGACCGAGTCCAAGGTAGCATTGACTTCTCGATCCTCTGCGGGTGACCTTCCACCCCAGGGTCAAGAGGTCAGTCCCCAAAAGGAACATCCGCCAACTTGTGCTGGGTATCCGGAGTAAAGGTGGATGTCCTCAGCCAAGCCCGCGACACATAGCCACTGCGGCGCCACAGACCTGGCACATGAGTCCCCAATGTCCAAAGCAGTCTGGAGCTGCTGTTTGGCCACTGCTCTGTTCTGGTCCCGCACCTGCCTGACCGTAGTCTGCAGATCCGCGGAAGATGAGGGACAACCTCATCCAGGAGCCCAACAGGGCATGAGAAAATGTGCCATGAGGACGGCCGAATCATGGCTGGCCGTAGAGAGGACGAGTATAGACTTTTCACCGCATAGTCCAATTCTCTTGACTCCTTGTCGGGAGGTTTGTCCACATCCCTAGCGTTCTCGCACGCGAAAACGCTTTCGGTAACTAACCCCTCAGCCGAGGGTGTTCTGAAAACCGACAGGGAACCGGTAGGGACCGCGATACTTCTGGCCATCCTGGCCAAGGCAGGACAGGGAAGCTAGCGCCGCCAGAGCTCCAAGGCCAGACCCACTATGGCCTCGGCCACTGAAGGTCCTCCGAGGAATCCCTCAGTCCAGAATCTCTGTGAGGGGATACCTGGCCTGCTTAGAAACGGGTTCGAGCTTCCATCCTGGTGGACTCCGAGATGAGCCGAGCAATCCTAGGAAGGACGAAGGGCTATCGCCCACCGACTGTCCTCCTGAGGACTCCAAGTCCATTCGCTTGGAGAAAAGGGAGGAATCATCTCAGACTGGAGAGTCCTCAAAGAGCTGCCTCAGGCCTGAGCCACCCTCCACCTGCCGAGGTCGATCGGGAGTGAGGGTGACAGACAGCCTATGGGGCAGTCCCTGAGCCGACCGAGAATTTTTGGTCGGAGCCCCAACTAATGGCTGTGGAGGCGGAGGTTCCACGGGAATCGGTGGGCAGTTGAAATTGGCGAACAACCGCCTGGGGAACAGGCCTTACTAAAACAGGGGTTGTTTCGGCCAACCGTGACAGCCACTTAATGGCCGGGAAGACGACGCGCCGGCTTATTCCCGGTCAGAAGGAGCTGTTGCCACATGAGTCTTCATACCCGGCGTAACTTGCAATCAAGCTTCCCTCGTCCGAGAGGAGGAAGAGCGGCGCGCCGCCTGCCACGGTGCCGAGACGAAGACCGCCGACGACGGCGGATCGCTGGAACCGCAAAGACATCTGAGACTGAGATTTGTGAACCTCGGTTAGGCCGAGGGCGGTGCGAGGTGTCGCGGGGAATCGGCACTCCTCGGTTTGACGATTCCACCGAAAGTCTGAACCAGAGGCACAGACGAGCCGATCGGATCCTCAACTCCACCGGGGAACTGGGAGAGGGTTCTCAGCTTCTCCAGCTTATTAACTCATTCAACGGGTCGAGAAAATCTCGACTGGCCGACGGGAGTCTCGGTCAACTGGCCTGACGGGACACCGTGAAACCAGTGGCCGGAGCCGAGGGCTACACAAAGTCGACGGGCCGACAACTAGGGAGAGGGATCTTCCTGCTCCCAAGAGCATCGACGGTGAGACTTACTTTGTCTCTTTTGGACAGAGAAACAGTCCAGAAGAAGTTGGACCCTCACCTTTGTCGAGAGGGTAAGACAAAGCTCCTTAAAAGAAGCCGAATAAGAGGTACCGAGAAAGCGGACAAATGTCAGAAGCCGAGGTAGAAGCGTCCTGCAAGTATCATTTCTCGAAGTATCATTTGCTCGAGTGATCCGCCAAACTAGCGCCAGCGACACCGCCTACCAGGCCTCTTTGACTTAACCGGAGGAAATCTTCTCGGATACCTTTAGTTGTAAACGGGCAGCACGGTTCTTCGAGGACGAGAGTCAAAAGAAGAGCACAGGTCGAGGCCCATGGTCGTGCTCAAGGCCCAAGCAGTAAACGCACGTGAGTGCGGATCCGTCCGAGACATCTTCTGCTCCGCAAGGGCATCTCCGGAAACCAGGAGTCGATTGTCCATCTGAGCCATGGAGGGAGAGAAGACCAAGTCTGTTTAGCAAAACTTTTTAATTTCGAAAATTCAAGAATTAGAACCAGTCTCATACGCAGAGCGTTAAGGAGGGAACCTAAGCTTCCAAGCGGTAAGGAAGATCTGGCGTCATGGGGCGGAGCCGAGAGTTTTACCACCTGGGTGGGTGGGAGGAGCCAGCTTGAAGACCTTCCGGCAAGATTTAAAGCAGCAAGGAACCTGCCAATAAGTGTGGATGAACAACATATCCATGTCCCTAGAACTGCCTGTTTTCTTATCATTCATGTTCTCTGTTGTGTCAAAACATTGTAAATAAACATTTTTTTTATTAAAACCAACAATATAACAACAACAAATGGTACAAATGCCAGAGAACAGATGAATCACACTAGCATTACAGCAGATTGCAAATGGATTAACAGATAAGAAACATGAAGCAATGAATTAGAAAATTCAATATCTTTTTTTTTTAACCAGGACAGACAAACTAAGTCACAAGTGGGGTACCTCAGGGATCAGTCCTGGGGCCAGTCCTCTTCAATATCTTCATCAGTGACATTGCAGATGGACTGGAGGGTAAGGTTCGTCTGTTTGCAGATGACACCAAGATTTGCAACAGAGTAGATGATCCAGATGGGGTGGGCAGAACGAGAAGAGATCTGGATAAACTGGCAAAATGGTCGGAAGAGTGGCAACTGGAGTTTAACGCAAAGAAGTGCAAGATCATGCTATAGGGAAGAGAAACCTTGAAGCCACCTGGGAGGGGAGTGGCTGGCAGTCACAAGGGAAGAAAGAGACTTGGGCATCATCATCACTGATGACCTGAAATCATCCAAGCAGACCACTAAAGCAGTAGGTAAGGCTAGGGGGATGTTGGGGTGTATCAGTAGGGGTATCACAAGTTGGAAGAGGGAGGTAATAATCCCTCTTTACAAGACACTGGTTAGGCCCCATCTGGAGCACTGCGTGCGGTACTGGAGGCCACACCTTCACAAGGACATTAACCAAATTGAGGCAGTCCAGAGAAGGGCAACCAAAATGGTGCAGGAACTGCATCAGAAAACATACGGGGACAGATTAACGGAGCTTAATATGTATACCCTAGAGCAAAGGAGGGAGAGAGGTGATATGATTGAAACATTCAAACACCTTAAGGGCATTAACAAGGTGAATGAGTCTAACATGTTTCAGTATAAGAAAAATAGTACAACAAGAGGACACAGCATGAGATTAGAGGGAGGCCAATTAAGGGGTAATGTGAGGAAGTTCTTTTTCACAGAAAGGGTGGTGGATGCATGGAACGGCCTACCTCAGGAAGTGGTGGATATGAATATAGTGCAGGGCTTTAAGCAGGCATGGGATAGGCATAAGGGAGCAATACAGATGAATATGAATAGATAGGCCATTGAAAGAGCAAAGGCCGATGGCACATTCATAGGGTAGAAAAAGAAATGGGCAGACTGGATGGGCCTTGCAGTCCTTATCTGCCATCAACTTCTATGTTTCTAAGCTGAAAGTTTGTTTACAGGTGCGACCAGGAAGCACAAGTAAGTTAAGTGACTTGCTCAGGGTCACACAGTATGCAAGTGGGAGCTGTGGGATTCAAACCCAGGTCTCCAGGTTTGCAGCTCAGAGCCTTAAACCACTGTGCTATACTGCCTCCAAACTATGATAGGCCCAAAAGGGTCCCTAGAGTATATGTGAGGAAAAAGTCAACATAAAACGCCAGTGGGAACACAAAACAACTTAACCAATGAACTATATACAATACAGCAGACAGTAGGATAGGGAATCCATACAACAAGGACCTAGAGAAAAACCAGAATGAAGTGTTGGGGGGGTGGGGCTAGACAGATGGGCATGTAAGGCAGTCTAGGAGTTATAACAGAAGCCGGAATCCAGGAAGGGCTGCCAACAGCGACAGTATTTATCCACTGAGCCACAGGCAAAGTTGGATATCCTTTCATATGTGGCCCGCAGTCCAATAGAAAGGAGCCATTCCTGGATGGACGAGCATTGAGCAGTGCACCAATGGACAAGTGTGACAGTGCTGAATAAGGCCCTGCCCCATTTGTTATGCAGAAAGAGTTTAAATGCAAGGATCTGTTCTTTCCATGCCTTTTCTAGCTCTTGCCTGTCTGGTTGAACAACCAAATTTTCTTGTGAGACCTAGGAACCGATCACTCCAATGGTTTTGCAATTCTCCACCTGTCGCCTTCACTTGCTGTTCTGTCTTTTCTTCCCCCTTGCAACATATCTGCAGTTATAAAAAATATATGAGAATCTCTTTGTAAAACTGTGTGTGATACTGGTATCTTTTGTTTAAAACTGTATATAGTTTTACTGTTGAAATGATTGCAAAAAGTTATTTGGAACTCAAGGGGTTAACCTGAAATGCAGTTTTTAAGCCTTTTGTAGAGATGTAAACAAGAGGTCAATTCTGGGTCACTATGTTCTTTTTGCTGCACCTGCTGAAACTGACAAGAACACTGTGTGAGAAGCAGAATATTCTCTTAAAGAGCTCTCTGCAAAGACTGGTTATAAAAAGAGCAGCAATGCCTTGCAAAAGAGGACTAGACAGAGACTGAGAGAGGAAATTGAGAAGAAAAACTCAGAAGAAGGACACTGCTTTCTATGTTTGTACTGCCATTGTAAATAATTATACCAAATGTTTTTTTTATTTTGCTGTTATTAATAAAACGCTATTTGCGAATTTTACAACTGCTCCTGGTTTTCCTATGCTTCCTGACGTATGCCTAGATGACAGATGATGTCAGCCTAAGTGGGATTTACGCCGTGCATACTCTAAGCCAGGAGTTTTGTGCGTGGGTACTTGACCTGGTACCAAGGAAGCATAGAAGAAAGGTATGACATCTCAGGAGAGACATATAGGTAAAGATTCTGGTCTCTAAAGTATAACTCAGTCAACAGTCCTCGAGAAGCCTTCATCCAACTCAGAGAACTCCTTATAAAATGACTCCAACCAGTGGGCAAAACACACCCACAGATCATCGAAACATTTGCAGTGGAGCAGTTCATCAACATCCTGGCTACAGATGTGCAGCTTTGGGTAAAAGAACAGTGATCAAAAATTGGGGGAAAAGGCTGTTTCTTTGGCTGAAGACTACCAAATGGCCAGACAGATGCCACCCACAGCAATGAGGTAACAGCCAAGCACCGGTAGGACATGCTTTTTCCCATTTAAACTCTAAGTCTGAAAAAAACTCTGGTGGGGGTAACAAATCTGTGCCCAAAGACTTTATTTGTTATAACTATAATAAGCCAGGTCATAGTGCAAAAAACTGCTGTAGTAAGAACAGTGGCACTAAAGCAGATTTGTCATTTGCAAATAGGGGCAAGTATTTAACAGAAGTGAAGGTGGGAGATAAGACTGTGAAGGGAGTTATAGAATCAGGAAGCAGACAGCCCCTAGTACATATTGAAGTGCTGGGAAAACAATGTCCAAAAGGACCAGGTACTGGTGTCATCTGCATCCACGGAGACACTCAATACTATCCCACCACCCAAGTGACTCTAAATATTAAGGGTGTGTCGCACCAAATGAAAGTGGGGGTAGTACCCAAGTTACCTGTACTTGTAATTATTGGAAGTGACTTTCCCGGATTTACTAAGTTAATCAAAAAGGGAGTAAATCCTGATATTTCAGCGGCTGTAGTGACAAGAGCTCAGGCAAAAAAAATCTCAGATGGTGGGGACTCTTCCTTTTGCTGATTTTAATTCGGACTTGTTTGAGCACAGCTCCAAGATCTGGAAGTCCAGGAAAAAAAAGACGATGCCTGAGGAAACAGTGGCAACAAAAGACTGATGAGCATGAGTTAACATATGCTGAAACCAAACTGATCCCTGATTGTGATTTTCTTTCAGAACAAGCTAACAATGTTTCTCTCCAGGGTTATTTTAAGCAGCTGGCGGTGGGGTGAAACCAAAACAGGGTGAACCTATGTTTAAGAAATGTAATGGGCTACTGTACAAAGTTTGGGTAAAACCTCAGACACAGGACTAGATAGAACAATTGGTTATACCACAAAAGTATCGATCTGACTTGTTACAGACAGCACATGATAGACCTATGGCTGGTCACTAGGGGAGGGATTGCCCCGTTTCCAAACTGCTGTACAGATTTTACTGGCCTAAAATTCATAAAAATGTTACTACCTATTGCAGTTCTTGTGCTAAGTGTCAGAAAGTAGCCCCAGTGGCTAAAAAAGACAAGGTGCCCCAGGTGCCCCTACCCTTGACAGATGTGCCTTTTAAGAAAATTGCAATGGATGTGGTTGGCCCCTTAGACAAAAGTAAAAAGGGTAATCGATTCATTTTGGTAGTATGTAACTATGCTACTCGATACCCAGAGGGAGTTCCACTGCATACTGTCACAGCCCCAAAAGTGGCAGCAGAGCTTGCCAACATTTTCAGCAGGGTGGGCATACCAAAAGAGATTATTACTAATCAGAGTAGTAATTTTGGTGCTACATTACTGAAGAAGCTGTACCAACTACTAGGTATCACTGCCATAAAAACCTCCCCCTATCACCTCAGACAGACGGCCATGTTGAGCGTTTTAATCAAACCCTGAAACGCATGTTAAAAAGGTTTGTAAAAGAAAAAGACTGGGACCAATATTTACCTTACCTGCTTTTTGCTTACAAAGAAGTGCCACAGGCATCAACAGGTTTTTCATCATTTAAAGCAGCAGTACTACCTAACCAGGAAGTGAACAGTTTCCAGTTGTTGTAGCACTACAGTAAATATGGCAGCTGTTATCTAGTACCGCTGCTTTCAACATGTCGGGTGGGAGAAATGTAAACAAAAACAAAGGAAAACTGATCAAATTACTGGGTGATCGTACAATGCTGGCGGGAAAGAGTACCAGGTCCATACTCAACAGAGCACAGGGAATAAACTGTTGAAATAGCTTTTTTTTTTTTTTACATAGTACTGCTGCTTTAGAATGTTGTATGGCAGACAACCTAGAGGTCCACTAAATGTAATAAAAAAAAATGGAAAGATAACCACAATCAAAAACAAGCTATTACATCTTATATGTATACCATGAAAAAAAGCTGGCAAAATATGTTAAAATCGACCACAGTAATCAGAAAGAGGCCCAAAACCAGCAAAAGGTGTATTATGACCATAGGATAAAAACACAGGTTATTCACCTGTAACAGTAGTACTAGGAGTGGTATATTTTGTTCATCCACACTTCTGGCAGTGTCCTTTCCCCTTTATATGTTGCCGGAAAGTTTTCAAGTTGGCTCCTCCCACCCACCCAGGTGGTATAACCCTTGGCTCTGCCCCATAATGCCAGATCTTGCCCGTTGGAAGCAGAGTTGTGCGCCAAAGCCAGAGGAGGTCGGGTGGGTCCATGTGGATGAACAACACATACCACTCCTAGAACTACTGTTACAGGTGAGTAACCTGTGTTTCTTGGGACATGGATATGTTGTTCTATCCAAACTTCTGGCAGACTCATAGCAGTTCTCTGGGAGGAGGGAGGCAAGGCACACACCCCCTACTTAGGAAATAAAGACTGGAGAACTGAGGCCCCAAAACCAGCATCCCGGCATGTCTCAAGGTCAATGTGGTAATGGGAAATGAAGGTGTGTGCTGACTTCCAGGTAGCAGCCCTGCAGATTTCCTGGATAGAGACGTCCCTAGAAGCAGCCATCGACACAGCGGTATAGCGGGTGGAATGAGCCCTAAGCCCTCCAGAAGGCTCCCTACCCGCCAACCTGTAGCAGAGATCAATGCAGGAGTGATCCACCTTCTAATCGTCTGCTTGGCTGCAGTTCTGCCAGGTGCAGCTTCAGCGAAGGTGACAAATAGCTGATGAACCTCTCCCCGAACTCCAGCCATACGCTCTTTGTAATAAGCGAGCGCTCGCCTCAGGTCCAGGGTATGGAGCCTGTGTTCGGCCTCCAAGGTGTGATGCGGGAAGGATACCAGAAGAGTCATTACTTGGTTCAGGTGAAACTCCATCACAACCTTCAGGAGGAACTTCGGGTTGGGGCACAGGGCAATCTTGCCCCTGTGGAATACCAGGTAAGGAGACTCCATCGAGAGTGCCTGGAGTTCACTGATCCTTCTGGCTGATGTGACAGCCACCAAGAAGACAGTCTTCCATGACAGGTGAGACATCTTACATCTGTGCATCGGTTCGAATGGCTTTCCCATGAGCTTTGCCAACCCTGCTGAGGGGGGAGGGCACAAAACAGACTCAGCTTTGCGTTCTCCTTGGAGGCGAATAGGTTCACCTGAGGGGTGCACCACTGGAAGAACAGACTGTGAACTACCTCCGGATGAAGGGACTGCTTGTGAGATGCTTCGCCCGCTTGGCTGAGGGCGTCTGCCAGCTGACTGGAGGTTCCTGCCACATGAATGGCTAGGAGATCCGCCTCCAAGCTGCGCACGAGGGTCCATATGTGGGGAGCTTCCTTGCACAAAGGCAGGAAGTGCGTCCCACCTTGCTTGTTGAGGTAGTACATGGTCGTGGTGTTGTCCATCTGGACTTGAACCACTTGACCCCGAACAAATGAAGCAAATGCAGTCAGCGCCAGCCTAACTACTTGGAGCTCCAGCAGGTTGATGTGGCATCGGAACTCCTTAGGGGACCAGAGCCCGTGAACTCTGTGTTCCCCCAGATGGGCACCCCAGCCCATGACAGAGATGTCAGCCGTCAGGATGACCGTCAGGGCAGACAAACAGGATCCCTTCCTGCAGATGCTCTGGGACTAGCCACCAATGGAGAGTGTCCCACATCTTCTGGGTCACAGTGACAAGCTGGTTGAAGTGACCTTTGCACTGAGAGCACTGGCTGGCCAGCTCCCACTGCAGCGAGTGCATATGACAATGGGCCCATTGGACCACGCTGGTGCAGGCCATCATGTAAACCAGAAGGCACAGGAGGTCCCGGACAGGGCGAGGTTGCCCAACCTGAAATGATCGGGCAGAGGAGGAGAGAACCTCCGCCCTGTCCATCAGGAGCAGGGCTCTGTCTCGGCAAGATTCAAGCTCTGCCCTGATGAAGCTGATGACCTGCGAGGGCACGAGGTCTGACTTGGCCTTGTTGACTAGGAGACCAAGTTGGATGCAGGTCTGGAGGGCCAGGTCCCTGGACTGCTCCACCTCCTGCCTGGAAGGACCTGATATCAGCCAGTCTTCCAGGCAGGGGTACTCCTGGGCCCCTCAACTCTGCAGGTAGGCTGTCACCACTGCTATGCTTTTGGTGAAGACCCTGGAGGCTGAGGAAAGGCTGAATGGCATGGTCTGGAACTCGTAGAGAGTTCCCTCGGCTTGGAAGCGAAGGAACCTACGGTGGGACAGACGGATCGGGATGTGAAAGAAAGCATCCTGTAGATCCAGAGAGCAAAACCACATGTCCTGCTCGAGAGATGGTATTATCTGGGACAGAGTTACCATCCTGAAAGTGCGAGACCTGAGGAATTTATTCAGGTCGTGCAGATCTAGAATGGGGCGCCAGCCCCCTGTCCACTTTGGCACCAGGAAGTACCTAGAGACAAACCCTGGGTGTTCTGGAGGATCTGCTACCCTGACCATGACCTCCTTGCAGAAGAGCTGGGCTATTCCATCTCAAAGAGCCGAACGAGTGTCTGCAGATACCAAGTCCTCCCATGGGGCTTGGCTTGGTTTGGAGGGTACTGCTCAAATTCCAGAGGCAGACCCTGATGACCACTTCCAGAACCCACCTGTCTGTGGTGACTGCGGACCAGGTGGAAAGGAAGTGACGGACCCGGGCCCCCACAGGAGGACCCAGGGAGGCATGACGAGTATGAGAGTGGCACCCCCCATCCCGTCACTGGGCAGGCTTGAAGGAGGAGGACCAGGCCAAGGAGCCACCGGGTCCCTTTCCTCCATGCTTTTGGACAACCGAAGCCACCGACTTGGGCCTAGGGCACAAAGACTGAACCTGCTGGCCAGACTGGTGCTGGGCTGGTTTTGCTGCAGCAGTTGAGGACTGAAAGGGCTTGCACTTCTGTGGTTTAAAGCCCTTTGGATCCAGCTAGGCAGATGTAATGGAGTCCAAGGTGGCACTGGACTTCTCGATACGCTGGAGGTGACCTTCCACACCGGGCCCAAACAGGTCGGTGCCTAAGAAAGGAACATCCGCCAGCTTGTGCCGAGTGTCTGCCGTGAAGGTCGCGATCCGCAGCCAAGCCCTATGGCGCATGGCAACTGTCACCATCACCATGCGGGCACAGGAATCCCCAATGTCCAGAGCCATCTGGAGTTGCTGTTTGGTCCACAGCCCAGCCCTGGTCATGGACCTGCTTGACTGTGGTCTGGAGGTCTGCAGGGAGATGAGGGATCACCTCATCCAGGGAGCTCAAGAGGGCATGGGAGAAGTGTGCCATCAAAATGGACGAGCTCACCTGGTGGAGGCCGAGCAAGGAAGCAGCATACATCATTTTGGCCAAGTGGTCCAATTTCTTGGACTCCTTCTCCGGCGGCCTGTCGACATTGCCTGTATTGCCTGAGCGGCAAAACACAGAATCAGCCACCAACCCCTCAGCCGAGGGGTGTTCCTTGAACCCCGAGAGGGAACTGGTGGGCACCACATTTTTATGGGCCATCTGAGCTGAGGGCACAGGGCTGGAGGCAGGGCGCTGCCAAAGCTCCAGGATAGGGCCCACAGTGGCCTCGGCCACTGGGAAAGCCTCCGTTGGAGAATCTACTTTATCCAGAATCTCTGTGAGGGGATAGTGAGCCCGCTTCTGAACAGGCTCTCCAGTGGCATCCTCGTAGATGAGATGGAGAATGCCCATGAAGGACGTGGGTCCCTCCTCCATCGAGAGACCCCCCCCCCGACTCCATGTCGACCAGATGGGAGTGCAGTTAGGAGTCCTCAGTTTCAGAAGAGTTCGCATAAAGTGGCCGACCACCCGAGTCGCTCTCGACCTGCCGTGGATGGTTGGGTGTGAGAGTGGCAGACAGCTGATGGGCAAGCTCCTTAGCTGGCTAAGACTCCTTGGTCGTAGCCCCAGTCGGCGGCTGTTTGTGCAGCGGCTCCACCACAATTGGTGGAGAGGCCAACTTCGGCCAAACCAGAAGGGTCTGAACCAGCTCCACAGGTGGAGAAACGGTGCAGACCAGCCCCAACGGGGGGCATCAGTGTCGGCCTGTCGGGAGACAGCCACGTGATGGCCAGTGTGGTAGCCGGGGTCAGCTTCGGACTGGTCAACACCAACTGATGCCACATGAGGTCTTTGTAGCGTTGACGCAACTTGCACCGAAGTCTCTCCTCACACGAGGAGGATGAAGACGAGGAACAGAGGTGGCACCGCTTCCCGTAGTGTCAAGAGCGAGACCGCCAGCGCCAGTGGAATCTGCTTGACCTACCAGATGAAGACTTGAGACCTCGACCTTGTCCGCCGGAGGTGCCACCGGGGGATCACGGAAGGAGCCGGGGAGAGACGCGGCTCCTCCTGATCTGGTCTGATGACCAGAGGGTCTGGCTCAGTGGGCTGAGCCACCCCTTCAGTGGTCACTGGCAGGACCAGAGTCCTGAACAGAGAGTTGTCATTCTCATCTAGCGACAACTGACAGGGTTGAGAAAGATCTCGGCCGCACTGTCGGCCTGTGTCTCAACCGGCTGGCCTGATGGGGGCTCCATGAAGTCAGCGGCCAAGGCTGTGGTTTTGACCGTGGTCAAAACCTGAGATTCCTGGAACTGAGAACGTTTCTGATCCCAAGAACGTCGATGGTGAGCCTTCTCTTTTTCTCTCTTGGACTCCTCCTTCCGGGAACACGAGCTGTGTGAATCTGAAGGACCTTGTCCCTTGGTAGGGAGAGACTGGCACAGCTCCTTGAAGGAGACTGAAAATGTGGAGCACAGTTTGAGTGGAACAAAGGTGGAAGCTGAAGAGGACTGCACGGTGGCCCGAGCCACCTCCTCCTCAAAGGCCTCAAGTTGCTCCAACTGCTCGGCGGACCTCGTGGCCCCAGGAGACCACCCAACGGGCGTCCTTGGATTTGACCTGTAGATCTCATTTTTCCGGGCGGCCCAACTTTAGGTGGGCGAGGCGGTCGATGACTGACGTGTAGAAGCGACACAACAAATATTGCAGGCCTGGGGATCGTGTCAGTGTCTAAGCGTAGAACGATATAGCGCATGGGTCGGTACGCGAATATCTTCTGCTCAAGATGGGCACCGCGAAATCCGTGCAAGGACTTTTCCTCCATCGCGGTTGAGATCGAAGATCATACTGAGGACAAAATTCTAAAGAGTTTTGAAGCTTTGGAATTAAATCCGAAGATTTGAGCATTAGGGCCTGCTCAACGCGGAAGCGGTAAGGAGGGAACCTGCTTCTTGCGGTGGAAAGGAAGATATGGTGTCATGGGGTGGAGCCGAGGGTTATACCACTCAGGTGGGTGGGAGCAGCCAGCTTGAAGACTTTCTGGCAAAATTTAAAGGGGAAAGGACGCTGCCAGAAGGGTGGATAGAACAACATATCCACGTCCCTAGAAAAAAGGTTTTTAAGTAAGGTAAAAAGGTCTTGCTACTATTACCCACTACAAAAAATAAAATGTTAATAAAGTGGCAAGGGCCTTAGATGTACTGGCACAGTTAATTATAAGATTAAGACCCCTGATAAAAAAAATCCTACTAAGATATACCATGCTAACCTCCTCAAAAAGGTAGGTAGGTAAGATAGGTAAAATTTTCATTCATAAAATAATGAATATGGATAACTCCACTGAGTCAATGCTCATTTACAGTGAGGTCCAAAGGGGCCAGTTCCAGTTACTCTACATTAATCATACAAAATACATTGAACACAACACATCGTACTAAGACTTATAAAATAAATGACCTTTACATTTTCAAAATATCCTTACACAAAGTATACAATCAATACAAATAACATTTACGTAGTATAAACAAAGTGCAGGTTGTCAGAATTTTAAATGTCCTAATTAATATAGAACAGTATTCCTTCTGATGATGTAAAATTAATACCATTTTCTTTACTTATCAACTAAACTAAGTCCCCTTCTATGTTTATATGATTAATGTACCAATCTTTTATTAATTTTATCTGGATTTCTCTATTCAAAGGTCTTAACTTCCCAGATAATTTGTTCCGTATTTGGGGTCCTATACATGTAAAATGATTTTTTCCCCATACCGTTTTTCGTTTTGGTACCACACATTCCAAACTGTTCACAGAACGCAATCCCCTTATAGGTGTTTTTAACCCAATACTCTCAACAACATACTCTGGTACTTTCCCTGAAATGCATTTTGTCATGAATGTAATTGTACTTAGGACACTTTGAGACAGAGGAAGCCAATTTAATTCCCTATACATCTCTAGTCTATGTGTCATCTTTGGAGCACCTAATATATATCTTTCAAATTTATTATACATGGCACCCAATTTATACAGCTGCCCTTTTGATGCCCCTATATAAATTATGTTCCCGTATTCCAATATGGGTAATACCATTACAGTTACTACAAGTTGTCTAACCTCTAGGGACATGCTATTTCTAATTCTATGCCGAGATCCTAAACACTTCCCTACTTTTTTTAATGTATTCTCAATATGGATATCCCATGTGAAGTATTTATCTAAGTAAACCCCCAAATATCTGTACTTATCTACTTGCTCCAAAATACCCCCCCCCGTAAAAGTCTTGATTTATAATCTATTTTGTTCCAGTTTAACCCCACTGCCCTTATGAAAGACCATAACCTTTGATTTTTTTTTATTTAAGACTAATTTAGAACTCAACAGAAAATCTTGTAGATAATCAAAAGCCTGTTGTAATATCAATTGAATAGATGCTACTGATGAACCAACTACATAAATAATTGTGTCATCAGCATAAAGATGATACTGTACCCCCTGCTGTGAAAACTTTAAATCATTCATATATAAATTATACAAAATAGGACCGAGTATGGATCCCTGTGGTACACCCGAGACGGTCTCCCTCAAGCCCGAAGACCATTCCTTAATGGTCACTTGTTGTTGTCTTGAGTCCAGATAATTCCTAAACCAATTAACCACCGTCTCGGATATAACACAGGTTCTCAGTCTGGACAGGAGGATGCCATGGTCCAAAGTATCGAATGCTTTCGAAAGATCAACAAAGATGGCTCCCACTGGCATCCCCATGTCCATTCCCTCCATAATGTCTCCTGTAACCTTCAATAAGGCTGTAGTGGTTCCATGCTCTGGCCTAAAACCCGACTGATATTTAGTAAGGACATTTGTTTTCTTTTAAAAATACCTGCATTGGTCTTGCCACAATTTTTTCCAGGATTTTTGACATTATTGGTAACAAAGAAATTGGTCTATAATTTTCTATAAGCATCCTAGATCCTGACTTATAAACCGGTACTATTCTTGCTGTTTTTCAATTTAAAGGTATTTCCGCATATGTAAGAGACATATTAAATAAATTTGCTATAGGCGGATCTATAATGGGGGCTGCTAGCTTTAGTAAAATATTTGGAATCCCATCCATACCTTCAGCTTTGTTTGTGTTAATTTTAAATAATAATTCCCTGACTTCCTTACTTGTTATTAGGGCAAATTTAAATTCCATTTGTTCATCTTGTTGTACATTTTCATCACCTGATTGATCTACCTTAGTGTTCCTTTGAGATACATGTTTCATATTATTCAATCCAATATTTAATGCATCTGTGCCCATATTAATAAAAAATGTGTTAAACTCATTTACCACTCCACTTCCTATGTCCAATTTACTTCCATTAATCAAAAATTGCTTAGGATAGCCCATTTTCTGTCCCTTATGTAATTTATTTATTGTACTCCAAAATGCCCTTGTATTCACAGTCGCTTCTTTAGATAATTTTTCATTACAGTAAACTTGTCTGGCCTTCCTAACTTCTTTAGTATATAAGTTCCGTAACCGTTTATAGTTAAGCTACTCCTGATTTCCATTTGTCAGTTTGGCTTTTTTCCATGCCTTATTTCTAGCTCTTTTAATTTTGAATAATCCAGAACCATACCATGGTGCATTATTTGATTTAACCTGCCTAGTTTTCATAGGGGCATGTTTATTGCAAATATGTATAAAATCCTTTTGGAACATATCCCATGCATCCCCCACATTTGGAACCAGCTCCAACCTTTCCCAGTTAAACCCTTCTAAATACTACATAAATTTAATGTAATCAAAATGTTTATATACCCTGGTATGTATACTATTCTTATGTTCTTTTCTTATTTTCTGGTTTCTTATACAAAAAAATCATCTGATGATCAGACATTATGTCAGGCAAAACCCCACTTTTCACATACTTGTCAGGATTTGTAGTGAATATAAGGTCCAATATAGTTGAACTACCAGGATGTTATACATTTAATCTAGTTACTTCTTTTATAAGTCATGTTAAACCCAAAGTGGTGGCCATATCAATTAAACTATGATGGACATCTATTGTACCCCAATCAACATTTAAGTCCCCAATTACCATTAATTCGTGTGAAGTAAGATAGTCCTTCAATGTATCTTGCATTTCTTCAAAAACTACAAAATTACTTTTTGGTGGACGATAGATACCAAGTAGTAAATACAGGTTTAGAATGTGGAAATTTTATTTCCAATGGAAGAATTTCTGCTCCAGTCCATTCATTTAATCTATTCATTTCTTTAATATCAATCCAATTTCTGGCATAATTTACACCACCACTCCCCTCTGTTAGATCCATCTTTTCTCCACATGTTAAAATTTTCTAATGCTACATCATTGTCTTGAATTTTTGTGTGCAACCATTACTCAGTAATTATTATTATATCAGGTGTATATCATATTACCCATTCTCTCAAATTTTACATTTTTTTAAACAGGCTACATATATTAATATACACAATCCTCAATCCCTTTTCCTTTAACATTTCTACAATACAATCATTATTTATGTCAAATGAAGGCCCTGGATTAAAATTAACATTCGCACTCATCATCTATCCCATCATTACTATCAATTTACTCAATCTACACATTTTGGGATTTATTTGTCTTCCTCTCCAATAATGCATTCTGCCCCCAACCACTCAATATATTACTAGTGATACATACCCATTTTATCAAAGTGGTCTCAGTATCATTATCCAATAAATTAGCCTGTATTTCACCATGCCATCCATTTAATATATCTATTTTTCCTAGCATGGTTCCCTTATACGCTATTACTGTATATAATGTTACATCATTTTTCTCCTCCTGAGGATGTCCTACAGTTAATAAGAATTGGCACCCCACTAATAAAATTCCCCACCATAACACTGACATTTTTACAAAGTGTTACCTCCTGTCAGTCTTAAATTAAAATTTCTTAAACTCCGTAATTTGTCTTACTTGAAAACAACAAATACCCCAGTTAGCAGCAAAAAGAACCAAAACTCTATAGTTAAAATTTGTACCTGCACAACTCCTTTAAGGAAATAGACTCTATAAAATTAGTACATACGTAGCTCATTTAAGCAAAATAGACAGTCTATAACTTTAAGCGAATGCAGCTCTCCCAGTTCGATATATCAGTATTTCAGGCTGAGAGTCAACACAGTGTCTCAAGGCATCTAGGTCAACCCCTAAGCAAAACGTTTGACAGAATGCAGTCCTGAGCAATATGGCGAACAATGAGTAACAACAGCCGCCAATAAAATCAGCTGGAAACACGTTCTTACTGCTGTGCAAGCAAATTTTGAATATAAAAATCCCCAGCTCCTTTTTGTAAATCCACTGTTGGTTTTCTGTTACCGAGTCGCTTGCACTGCAGGCAGCGTGGGTCTTTTATGAGATGCTGCCCCTCCTCCTTTGCTGACATGCTCTCCATTTCACCTCCTCTCTCTCAGGCTAGCTCCGGTATAACACTGCAGAGGGGAGCATTGGCACAAGTTCTAACAGAGCGCCTTCAACAAAAAATGGGTTAAAAAAACACCAAAAGCTGTTTTGCTGGTTTTACCAAAAACTGATTAAAAAAAAAATATTGATATAGCTTACGACAAACTTGAACAAACTGTAACTGCTAATGCTGTAAAGGTAAATGTTTCCTTAACCTCCAAACAAACCGCAGAAATTCGTATCTTGCAAGACATTTAGCAGTACTATTACCATAGTACCAGGCCGAGCTAAAGGTGTCGAGCACGAAACAGTGACAAAAAATGCTCGCCTTATTAGACAAAAGACATACAGATTACCAGAGTGGTTAAAAGCTGACATGGTTAAGAAAATAAAAACAATTTTAAAATCGGGTATCATAAAAAAGTCTAAAAGTGCTTGGTCATCACCAATGGTGATTGTAAGCAAGAAAAAGGGGTGTGTAAAAATCTGCCTTAATTTTAAAAAACTTAAGTGTCAAAATCTAAGTTACTCTATGCCTAAAATTAATAATTTGGTGGACAAACTGGAAAGTGTTAAGTATGTAAGTACCCTCAATCTCACCAAGGGCTACTGGGAAATCCCCCAGCTACAAAATCCAGAGACAAAACTGCATTTGCCACTGCTATAGGATTCTGTCAGTTCATCACCATGCCGTTTGGTTTACAAAAAAAAATATGGTGTGTTTGTCTGAGTTAACTGAACTGAATGGTTATCTGAACAGTTATCTAGGTGTAAATATCAGGTGATTGAAAGGGCTTGATAGCTGTGCAGTTTAAATTACTTGTAGAAAGATCTAGTAAGCAGGGGGAGTGGCTTAGCTAGATGGAAGCTAAATTTAAAGACTGCCTTAGAAAGATTCTGTTAGTAGCTTGGCAGAAGACACCAGGAGGAAGGAGTGCTGTGTGACTGGACTATATTGCCTGCCCTCCCACCCAAAGTTAATTCTACTTTTATAGGCACAGGATTTGACTGACAACAGGAACTTCCTGTTTGTGAGCAGGAAGTGAGTGATCACAGAGCCACCAAAGACCCACCATCCTAGAAGGGCAAGAGTAGCTCTCTGGACCCCTCTAGCTGCTGGAGGCCTGCCTCTGAGCAAGTAAGGGGTCTACTGAGAAATATAGGATATTCTTGTCACAAAACAGGACAATCAGGAAACTTAAAGGGCAGTGAGGCAGAAAGTAAGTAGAGAGAGAAGAGAAAGAAAAAAAAAAAAAAACAGAGGAAAGAGTAAGGATTCCAAACAACAGTTAAGGGGCCAAAAATAAGACATGATGGGAGTGGTGCAGTGCAGTGGCTATGGAGCAGCAGTCTTCCGGGAGACGTTCTGGAGGATGCGGTGCTGTCCCATCTGCAGGCACCTCTCTGGGCTGAGGGAGGAGGTTGCTCATCTCCAGGCTAAGTTGGCCAGGATTTGTGGGACCTCCTCCTCTATCCAGGGACCACCAGTGCCACTGCCGTTGCCTCAGAGGTTGCCAAGAAAGAGGAGCGGTTGGACCACAGTGGGCTCAGAGAGGGTGAGGGCGGTGGAACAGAGGTGCATCCCTCCAGTTGTACCTCTCCACAATTCCTATGCCATTCTGGCAAAGTGTGGTTCCTCTATGGAGGCACCTGCAGTGGAGACCAAGGAGGATGCTGGGAACCTCCACAAAGGAGACCCACAGGGGAAGGAAACAACTCCTGGTGGGGGACTCCATTGTTAGGAAGGTAGAACTGGGGAAGAAGGGAGAGGGAGGTAAGGTGCCTGCCTGGCGCCATGGCTTGGAGGGACAGGGAGCGAATCCTCAGGATTGCCGGAGCAGCTGCACAGGGGAGGGAGCTGGATGTCACTGTCCACTTAGGGACAAATGACCTGGCAAAGAAAGGGATTAGAGCAGTGCAGGAAGAGTTTGTGGAATTGGGGAGGGGCCTTAGACAAGTAGCATGCACGGTAACCTTCTCAGAGGTGCTGCCCATCTATGGCGTAGGAGAGGCTAGGGTGTTCTGCACCATGGGATTCAATCAGTGGTTGAAAAACTGGTGCAGAGCTCAGGGATTTGGCTTCATTGGGGACTGGGGGTCCACCTGGAGTGATGCAAGCCTATACTGGCATGATGGGCTGCATCTGTCCAGGAGGGGAACTAGGATCTTAGGTGATAGGTTTAAATGCTTCATTGGCAAGCATTTAAACTAGCCAAGAGGGGAGGCACTGGAAAGGAGCAGGGAAATCCTAGCCCCCCAAAGAATCACGGTAGTAAGTACGGTAAACACCAACATAGAGGTGGTGATAGGGAGAATGGCAGGGGTAAATGGGGAAAGTGATAAAGGCAAGAAGGACAGGGATGGGGCAAAAAGGAGTAAGGCCATCAGGAAATGGAGGGTAATGAGTACCAATGTCCGTAGTCTGGGCAACAAGCTCCCTGAGCTGGTGGCCTTGATGGAAGAGGGATGCCTGGATATCGTAGCAGTCACAGAAACATGGTACACAGAGAACCATGACTGGGATGTTAACATACCAGGGTACATAACCTACAGGAGAGACAGGCAGGAGAGAAGAGGGAGGAGTAGCTCTTTATGTAAAGGAAGGGATAAAAGCAACTGAACAAAAGAGTAAACATGGAGGAGAGGGGCACTGTGGGTCACCTGGAGACTGGAAAGGGCACCACAATCCGCACAGGGTTGTGTACAGACCCCCATGTCAGGGGAGGGAATGGACAAGGATATGATAGAAGGCATTCTTAGGATGGCAGAAAAGGGAGATACTGTTGATGGGAGACCTGAATATGCCAGATGTTAACTGGAGCACATTTGCTGCAGCCACATCCAAAAGCAGGGCCATTCTCAATGTTCTCTACAGGTGGCAGGCCTCAGACAGCTAGTTTCAGAACCCACTTCTGTGAGGGAGCAATCTTAGATCTCAGACTCTCAAATGGGGCAGTGAGAGGATCTCAGATCTAGAAGTGGGTTGCCATCTGGGAACAAGTGACCATCAAACAATGTGGTTCACGTTAAACTCAGCTACAGAGTCAAGCCATACAAAAGTGAGGGTACTGGACTTCAGGAGGGCTGACTTTGGCGAGATGGGAGAGTGCCTCAGAAAAGCACTAGCAAACAGGCTAGAAGGAGGGGTGGAACAACAATGGGGAATCATCAAAACTGCCATCACAGAGGCAACAAGCCTTTGTGTGAAGCAAATAAACAAATCAAAATGAAAGAAAAAGCCACTATGGTTCTTAAAAGAGGTGGCTGGGAAAGTCAGGGAGAAAAAGATAGCATTCAGGAAGTATAAGGAAACACAGAAGGAGCTGGACAGACAGCTGTACCAGTTAAGGCAGAAGGAAGCAGGGAGGGAAGTCAGAATAGCAAAGGCCCAAACTGAGGAAAAGATAGGCAACTCGGGTTAGAAGGGGATAAAACCTTTATAGGTACATCGGAGGCGTGAGAAAGACAAAGGAGGATAGTGAGGCTGAATAGAATGAATGGTGGGTTGGCAGAGGGACAGTGAAAAGCGGATACTGAATGAATATTTCTGCTCCAGTATTCACCAAAGAGGGAGAAGTGCTAATCCAGTGTAAACCTCTTGATGGAAGTCGATCCCAGCCCTTTCACAGAAGAAAGGGTTCTGCAAGAACCCTAAAACTGAAGGTGGACAAAGCAATGGGGCCTGATGGAATTCACCCCAGAATTCTAAAAGAATTAAGGGGAGAACTAGTGAAACCACTGACTACTCTTTTTAATAAATCATGGGAGGATGGTGTGGTACCTGAGGACTAGAGGAAGGCGGATGTGATTCCCCTTCACAAAAGTGGGACCAAGACAGAGGCAGGAAACTACAGACCTGTCAGTTTGACCTCTGTGGTAGGGAAAGTGATGGAGTCACTTCTGAAGGAAAGAATTGTTGAGTACCTTGAGGCCAGTGGGGCACAGGACCCAAGACAGCATGGGTTCACAGCAGGAAGGTCATGTCAGACAAATCTAATAGATTTCTTTGACTGGGTGACCAAAGTAGTAGACCAGGGAGGGGCTGTGGACATGGTCTACCTAGACTTTAGCAAGGCATTTGACACAGTCCCACACAAAGATTAATAGTCAAATTAACCAGCCTGGGAGTGGGTCCCAGGGTGGTAGCCTGGGTAAAACATTGGCTGGACAACAGGACACAGAAGGTAATTGTAAATGGAGTCCACTCTGAAGAAAGAGGGGTTACTAGTGGGGTACATGGGGTTCGGTACTGGGTCCAGTCCTTTTTAATGTCTTTATAAGTGACATTGCAGAGGGACTAGAGGGAAAAGTATGCCTCTTTGCAGATGACACAAAGATCTGCAACAGGGTTGATACACAAGGAGGCGTGGAAAGGATGAGAAGGGACTTGGCAAGGTTGGAGGAATGGTCAGAAGTATGGCAGCTAGGATTCAGTGCAAAGAAGTGCAAAATAATGCACCTGGGAAAGAAGAACCCAGGAGAAGATTACACAATGGTGGGGGTGGAGGTAGTAACAACAACAAAAAAGGAAAGGGACCTGGGAGCAATCATATCAGATGACCTTATGGTTAGCAAGCAATGTGAGAAGTCAGTAGGGAGGGCTGGGGGGATACTGGGATGCATAGGGAGAGGCATCACCAGCAGAAAACAGGAAGTTGTTATCCCTCTGTACAGACAGTTGGTGAGACCCCATCTGGAGTACTGCATCCAGTTCTGGAGACCCCATCTCCGCAAGGACATAGACAGGATAGAGGCAGTCCAGAGGAGGGCAACTAAAATGGTGCAGGGTCTGCAAGAGAAACCGTATGAGGAGAGACTAAAGGAGCTTAATATGTATACCCTTGAGGAAAAAGAGAGAGGGTGGACATGATAGAAACTTTTAAGTACCTCAGTGGAATCAACAAAGTCCAAGAGGGTAGCATCTTTCAGAAAAAGAGACGTGCAAGAACAAGGGGACACAATTTAGAGATAGAGGGGGTTCTGGGGCAATGTGAGGAAGTATTTTTTCACAGAGAGGGTAGTGGATGCATGGAACAGCCTTCCTGAGGAGGTTGTGGGGTCTAAAACTGTGGGAGAATTCAAGAATGCATGGGACAGACATAAGGCAGTTCTTGTGGGGGGTAGGAAGAAATAGGCTGTTGGTTAACTAGGATCTGCGGCCTATCCTGTAGGTAGAGAAATGGGCAGACTAGGTGGGCCAAGCGATCCTTATCTGCCGTCAGAGTCTATGTTTCTATGGCGCACCTGCTACATTCCAACAGCACATGGATGTAATTTTATCGCCTCACACTGGTTATTGTGCTGCGTACCTAAAGGTCCTGGAGGAAGTGTGGGAAAGTGAGCGGGAGCCACCTCGATAAGTTCCTCTATTCTTGCCTCTCTGTTTAGCTTGAAAAGTTGGGGAATGGAACTGGTATGAGGGCTGTGGTGTGTGGTACATACCATGCACTGTACAGAGTGCGGCCCGATGCTTGGAGATCATCCAATAGCATCTGAGTGCCTGGGCCACCACATTTGGAGCCGTTAAATGGGGCACTGACCAGTTTATGTTGTATATCTGGTTGTAGACCCAACACATGCAGCCAGGCATAACGACGGAGGGTAACTCCCGTAGCCGTTGCCCGAGCTGAGGTATCTACCACGTCATATCCAGAGCAGAGGAGATGCCGGGAAATGGAATTTCCTGTAGATATTGTAGCCAGTAATTGGTCTTTCTCCTGTGATGGAGGGAGTTTATTGACTACATCAATAGCCAAGGACCAGAGGGTATGTTGGTATTTCACCATATGTCCCATATATTTCAAGATTCTCAGATTCAGTGTGCCTGCCTGGAAGACTTTCTTCCTTAAGTAGTCTAGGCGGCGGGATTCCTTATCTGGAGGTAAGGAGCTCATGTGTAGGGGATGTTTAGTACGTTCATGAGCAGCAGCAATGACCACTGAATCTGCCTCAGGCTTAAATGAGAAGAAGGGGTGATTAGAGGGAGCCTGGTACAGGCGATCCACCTTCCGAGGAAGGGCCGGAACAGCCGAAGGCTGATCCCAGGCGGCCAGTACTGCATTTTCGTAGGTTTGAATGAGTGGGGGTACCACAACCACCGGGTCCTTAGGCAGTTCAAGGTAGACTGCCATGTCTTTTCTGTGCTTATCATGTTCAGTGGTAGAGAAACCCATAATTTTTTGAAACTGGACCATCATGTCGTGAAATGACGGGTCATCAGGGGCTGAGGCCACTGGATGGTGGGAAGGTTCCTCGTGCAGAGATGACATAGTGGAGAGGGAGGACAGGAGTCCCATTCTTGGAGCTCAATATTCTCCAGGTCCTCTGGGATGTCTTCTGAGAATCCTAGATCCTCGGAATACAATTCTTCCTCATAATCAGATGGTAAACCAGGTGGATAACTTGGTCCCTCACCAAAAAAACATTTTGGTGGTGTGTGTGGATAATCAGGATGGATGACCCCCATCACCAGGAGCTGGAGGCTGTGAATGCCTCATGACATCCAGAACCTGCTGCACTACTGTAGCCATGTCCATTGAGGTAGCAGTGTGGGGAGACTTCTGTGAAACCAAGGGAATAATAGAGGAGAGTGGACATGAAGTAAAAACTGGTCCAGGTCCCACTATGGCTGGCCCTGATGCACAAAAGACCTTGAAGGAGGAGGGGCAGCAGAAAAAGTGAAATCCATGGTGTTTCCCAATGTATCCTGACCCGTTGTTGACGAGACGGGAAGAGAGGAAGATTTTACATGTTTAATAGCCATTGTCGTCGCCGAGAGAGGAGTCATCGTCGACGGGGTACCAATGGCAGTAGTATAGGATTCCGCTGAAATTGCCGATAATGCACTAGAATGTGCCATCGATGAGAGCGAGTAAACTCTTGTCGACAAGGAGGCAATTTTTGAGGGTGTCGTCGACGAGGAAAGACCTGAAGTGGTCATAGTCAATGAACGCTTGGAGCAGGATGCTGAAGCAGGAGCATCCTTGTCACGCCTGTGCTTCTTATGTGAAGAACTGGCTGGGGGGGTCCTTGGGATGGGCCCCCTGCTTCTCTAAGACAGTGGCTTTTTGTTCCATGAGGTAAGCCTGACTATCAAGCAATCATCGTCCATGACTTGCCTGATTAAACTCCTGACAAAGTTCCCAGGAGAATGAGTTGTGTGTAGGTCCCAAACACCGGGCACAGACTGTATGACTGTTGAAACAGTACGTCTTTCTACCACAATGACAGGAACAAAATAAAGGTGATTTGTTTGAAGATCCTTCTGACATCCGTCGATGAAGGAGTGGGAATGGGAAACATTTTTTTCACTTTGCTCAGTTTCTCATTGATAACTGCTTACACTTTGCACTTGTTGCTGCGTGCGAGCTGAAGACAGCGGAAAAATGAACCGAGGATACCAGGGACCACTCTCTCTTATATAGGAAGCAGGATGATGATGTCATCGGTGGGCAGCCCCTGGTGAAAGACTGCTAGAAGATCTGCCGTGCACCACAGTGACCTCTGGCGACGACCCAAGTGTAGTACCTGCTGCAAGAGACCATCCCATGGATGATCTATGGTTACAGGTTAGTAACCTATTCTTTTGGGGGCATAGACATGGCTCACTTATCCACACTCTGGCAGACTCCTAGCAGTTCTCTGGGAGGAAGGGGCAAGGCATGCACCCTACTTGGCAAACAGAGATTGGAGAACAGAGGTCCCAAAACCTGTATCCCGGCGTGACTCAAGGTCGATGTGGTAATGGGAAATGAAGGTGTGTGCTGACTTACAGGTAGCAGCCTTAGAGACCTCTTGTATGGGGACATCCCCGGAAGCAGCCACCGAGGCAGCGGTATCTCTGGTGGAATGAGCCCTGATCCCAACAGAAGGCTCCTAACCAGTGAAGCTATAGCAGAGGTCGATGCAAGATGTGATCCACTTTGCAATCATCTGCTTTTCTGCCAGTCTGCCAGGCGTGGTTTCAGCTCAGGTAACAAACAGCTGGTGAGGTTGTCCCCAAACCTCCAGCTGTGTGATCTATGTGGTAGAAGCCCGCTCTCCGCAGGTCCAGGGTATGGCACCTGTGGTCAGCCTCCAAAGATGGGCTGGTAGAATATACCAGTAAGTTAATCACCTGGTTAAGGTGAAACTTTGATACCACCTTTGGAAGGAATTTCGCATTGGGGCGAAGGACAACTCTATCCCTGTGTAAGCTCAGATAGAGAGCACCTACCAGGAGCACCTGGAGCTCCCCAATCCTTCTGGCAGCTGTAATGACCACCAGGAAGACCGTCTTCCACAAAGAAGTGTGTCATCTCACACCTTTGCATTGGCGTGAAAGGCATGGCCATAACCACAGTCAAGACCAGCAGCAAGTCTCACGGTGGAGGCGAATCACGCACTGGCAGGGACAAGTGGTCGAGGCCCTTGAAAAAAGTGTCTGACCACCTTATCCTGGGCCACAGGTAGCATACCAGTCTGTGCCCAGTAAGTAGAGATAACTTCCAGGTGCACCTTAAGGGTGTCACTTGCAGTCCCAGTTGGGAAAGGGACCAGAGGTAGTCCAGGACCCACAAGGTAGGCAAGAGGATCAAGCTCCTTGCCCTGACACCAAATGGAAAATCTCTTCCATTAAAAGGCATACCACCTACAAGTCGACTCTTTCCTGGAGGTCTCCACCACATGGAGGACATCCTTGGAGAGACTCAAGGCCTGGAAATCTAGCTGCTCAGGAATCAAGTCGTGAAGTGCAGGGGTTGAAGGTCCAAGTGCAGGACTGTCCCTTGAAGTCTGTTGAGCAGGTCTAGCTAGAGAGGCAGTCGCCATGGAGACTTGCTGCTGAGGTTGAGTAGATCCAGGTCCCAGAACTGCCAAGGCCAGTCTGGAACCATCAGAATCTTCTATGCCTTGTCCTTCCTGATCCAAACCTGTACTCTGTGGATCACGGAGAAGGGAGAAAAGGGGTGCACAAGGCCTGGGGTCCAGGTCCTCATGAAGGCATCCCCCATCAGTGTCCCAGACTGTAGGGTGTGGGCACAGAACAGCTCAGTTTGGCATTCAACCAAGAGGCAAACAGGTCCAATGAGGGTGAGCCCCACAGAGCGAACAAGTGGTTCACTACCTCCTGATTCATACCCTGCTCGTGCGACGTCTCTCCTACCTGGCTGAGAGCGTCTGCCAGCTGATTTTTCTCTCCCGCGACATGATTCGCCAAGAAGAGTGGAGTCCAGGCTGCGTACAAGGGTCCAGGTGTGGAGTGCCACCCAACAGAAAGAAAGGAAAAGTGTGCTGCCCTATCTGTTCAGGTAAAACATGGTTGTGGTGTTGTCTATCTGGACCTGAACAACCTGACCCCTGATTAGTGGAGCAAATTCTGTCACAGCCAAGTGCACTGCACAGAGCTCCAGCAGGTTTATGTGGTGACAGGATTCCCTGGCAACCAGAATCCGTAGGTCATGTGGTCTCCCAAGTGTGCTCACCATCCTACGAGAGACGCATCAATCATCAGCGTGTCGATTAGCCCTGGACGGACAAATGTGATACCTTCCTCCAGATGTTCCAGGACAAACCACCACTGGATGGCATCCCACATTGGCTGGGTCACTGTGACTGACTGGTCCAAGTGGTCTAGGCACTGGGACCACTGACACCCTAGCTCCACTGAAGGTGGCGCATCTGTCAGCTGGTCCAGTGGACCATGCTGGTGGAGGATGCCATGTACCCCAGTAGCCATAGGAAATCCTGGGCAGGATGCAAGAGCCCAACCTGAAATGATTGGGCAAAGGAGGAAAGATCCTGTGCCTGGTCTGCTGGAAGGTGGCCCTGGACCTGCAGGGATTCTAGTTCTGTCGCGATGAACTTGATCACCTGCTCTGGTACCAGTATGGACTTGTCTGAGGTGACCAACAGGACCAAGTCTCGGCAGGTCTGGAGAGCCAGGTCTGTGGGGATCTCTCCACAGTCTCTCTCTTGATGGACTGGCTATCAGCCAGCTGTACAGTTAGGGGTATACTCTGACCCCTAGATGCCGCAGGTGGGCCGTCACTACTGCCATACATTTGGTGAAGACCCTGGGTGCAGAAGAGATGCCAAAGAGCATGACATGCAACTGGTACAGGACCCCTTCTGTTTGGACATGGAGGTACCAGTGGTGGGACCTGTGGATGGGAATGTGGAAGAACGCATCCTGGAGGTCCAGGGAGCAAAACCGCATTTTGCTCTAGGAATAGAATAATCCGGTTCAGAGTGACCATCTGGAACTTGTCACAAACGCACTCAGCAGGTCAGGCCCTCTGCTCCCACAGTGCCATCCTTCAAGCGCAGTATTGTGAACAGGTAACAGACAGGGTAACCCTCCTGTCTGCTTGTGGGTCCGAATCACCTTTAGTCTCAAGTTATGGGGGGATTCAAACTGTGAACCTTATGCCAGCGTACCCAAATGTACAGGCTCAGATAATCTGCTCTTCGGAGGGATGTCGGATATCTTTCTCCTAAGGGCACCTAACCAGGTATCCAAAAATGAACCCTTAAAACTCTATAAAAGACCTTAGGCATATTCTTACCTTTTCCCAGTTTGATAACACCATCAAGCTCTGAACAGTTTTTGTCACTCTTAACCCTCTATATGTCACACTCAAAAAGAACTTCGAAACCACACCCAGGCAGTCTTTTCAAATGAAACGTTTACTTAAAAATGGATAAAAATATGTAAAATGTAAACACAGAACACTATATCACAAAGTATACAATCACATAAAGACAAACAAGGAAAACTACAGACAAACACCTACCAACATACACTTAGACGTTTTCTATCTAATGTATTACCTCTTTACAGTGCTTATAGTTAGATCTTGTTTCTTAAGAGCCCAAAAAGATACGTCTCTAAGTTCAGCCTCAGTATTCAGTTTAAACTGTCTCTCTCACACACCCCTTCCATGATGTCATCTAGCTCCTCCTTTTAGAATATAAAAAATATACAAACAGGATGTCCTATCAGGAGGTATATTAAATAAGGTGACATCAGCAAAACCTCATTTCCCAAATATGACTCCTAAATTAACATTTTCTCTGATCTTGAGCGGCTCCTGTTTCCAAGGCACATGAAAAGATTTTTATAACTTTAGCACCATGATGGGAACATGTTTTTCCTCTAAGACGTCATAAAAGTTTATGAGCCCTATATCCTGGTAGCTGGGTCAATTCTAATTAAGTTAGAAAAAGGAGACCCTTAATTAAGTCTCCCTAGTCTTTTAATTGAAAGACTTCAAATCCAGACTCTGTAACACCCTTGTTGCCTCCAGCACCTGCGACTGCCATGGCTAATCATTTCAGCACCCATCCACCTGTGCTCACCTTTGCTGGGCCCCGTCCACTGCACTTGCCCTTCCAGGGCCACTTTTCTCTCCCGCACTTGTGACATTGACAACGCCGCCTTGGCTACATCGCACCTCTCCTTGCCTCCCCCTCACTATCCACCCTCCCACCCCAACCCTTTTTTTTCTTCCTGCTCCTTTTCTAAACTCCTGCTACTGCTCCCCTTTCTCTTTTTTTTCCTCCTACCCCCCCCTACCACTACTACACTCCCTTTCACAGCTTCTTACATATCTTACTTGCTGTGTTCTCTAATATATAACCAAAATGTTCCTTTTTGCAACCAGTGAAATCCTTTGTAACATGTGACGTGGAACCTTTGTAAAAGAGCCTTGGGCTCAAAGGTAATTGTAATCCTAGACCTAATAAATAAAATTACCTCCTGGTTTCAGATTAATATATCCTGTTATTTCCACTAAAACCTTGGGGGGGAGCACCCATAGCCCAGCTGGTCTTATGAAGACAATCACACAATACATTTTTATATTACAAATATCATAGAACAATCATAACCAGCTGGTCAAGCGTCACAATCCTCCCCACCTAGACAGAATTTGGGGGCTCTATCCCATGCATGGGATGAGCTTCCCAAATCAGTTCACTCCTCATACAGACGCGACAGGCCATCGCTGTTCTGATTGGTCGCTCCAGCCCTATGTAAGATTGTCATGTCATATCCTTGCAAGGCAAGACTCCATCTTAATAGTCTACCATTAGTTTTTCCCATTTGGGTCAGCCAAACCAGGGGGTTGTGGTCCGTTTGTACCTCAAAATGCTGCCTGTATAAGTATGGCTCTAACTTCTTTATGGCCCACACTATGGCAAGACACTCTTTTTCCACAGTAGAGTAAGCCTGCTCCCTGGGAAGTAACTTTTTACTCAGGTACACTACCGGGTGATCTTTCCCTTGGTTGGATGTCTGACTCAGTACTGCCCCAATACCCACGTCTGAGGCGTCAGTCTGGACTATTAATAGTCTGCTATAGTCAGGACTTGTCAATACAGGAGCACTGCACAGTGCCTCCTTCAGTCTGTTAAAGGCTTTGTCACAGGCTGGTTCCCGGGTAATTTTCTTAGGTATCCTTTTCTTTTCCAGGTCAGATAGGGGAGCAGCCAGGGCACTGTAATTGGGTACAAATTTCCTATAGTACCCTGCTGTCCCTAGAAAACTCCTGACCTGCTTCTGCATTTCTAGTCTGGGCCATGCCTTGATCACCTCTATTTTTACTTGGTTAGGATGGAGATGTCCCTGGCCTACAACATGCCCGAGGTATGCCACTTCAGCCATGGCTACCTGCCAGTTTTCAGCTTTGACAGTGAGCCCGGCCATCTGTATCCTGCCCAGCACTTCCCTAAGGTGGGACAGGTGTTCCTCCCAGCTGGCACTAAAGATGGCAGTGTCATCCAGGTACGCCACGGTGTACTCCTCAGCACCATTTAACACCTGGTTCACCAACCTTTGGAAAGTGGCCAGGGTGTTCTTCATTCCGAAAGGCATTACTTTAAATTCAAATAAGCCTATCGGAGTGATGAAGGCCGACCTCTCCCTAGCTCTGTCCATTAACTCGACCTGCCAATACCCCTCTGTCAGGTCAATAGTCGTAAGGTATGTCGCCCCTCCCAACTTGTCCAGGAGTTCATCTGTCCGGGGCATCGGGTGGGCGTCTGACTTCGTGACTGCATTCAGTCCACAACAGTCCACACAGAAATGAGTACAGCCATCTGGCTTGGGCACAAGGACTACGGGTGAGGCCCAGGGGCTGTGGGATCTCTGGATTACCCGTAAATCCAGCATTTCCTCCACCTCCCTCCTAATGTCTTTTTGGACAGCATCTGACACCCAATATGCTGTCCGCCGTATGGGTGTCTGTGTCCCTGTCTCCACATTGTGCGTCGCTAAGGGGGTTAGTTCAGGCTTGGCGCTAAACAGGGGAGCAAAGTTTGCTAAAACCTCCCTTACTTCCTGGATCTTGTCTGGGGCCAGCTGGGGAGACTATTTTACTGCCTCCACATAGGACTCCTGCTTGCTTTCTTCCAGCAAGTCCAGAAGGGGTTCTCCTTCGTCGGTCCCTTCCCCAGGACTACATACTGCGAACACCATGTCAGCCCTATTAGCATATGGCTTCATCATGTTGACATGGTACATTCTTTCTGTCTTCTGTCAGGTAATTCTATGATATAGTTCACATCATTTACCTTCCTAACTACTTTGTACGGTCCTGCCCACTCAGCCTGCAGCTTATCTTTCTGGACCGGAATAAGGAACATGACTTCCTGACCCACCATGTATGAGCGAGCTCTGGCTCTGCCGTTGTACCACACTTTTTGTTTCTGTTGGGCAGCTGCCAAGTTGCTCTGGGCTGTCCTGGTAAGCTCCTTCAGCCTTTCCCTAAACCCAAGGACGTAATCCACAATGGAAGTTCCCTGGGTGGCATGCTTGCCTTCCCAGTCCTCCCGGATCAAGTCTAGGGGCCCACGTACCCAGCGTCCATATAAAAGTTCGAAGGGTAAAATCCTGTCAACTCTTGGGGCACCTCCCTGTATGCAAACAACAGGTGGGGAAGATATTTCTCCCAGTCCATCCCATGCTGTTCAGTAAACGCTTGGAGCACTGAATTCAGGGTACCGTTAAATCTTTCCACAAGCCCATTAGCTTGCGGGTGATAAGATGTCGTGCATCTCTGCACCACTCCACACTTCTCCCACAAACATTTCATCAGGTCCGACATGAAGGAACACCCTCGATCAGTGATAACCTCCTGCAGAAACCCAACACGGAAGAAAATCCCAAGTAAGGCATCTGTCACTTTGCCTGTCCTCAGTGTGGATAGGGAGACTGCCTCTGGGTACCGGGTGGCATAATCCACCACAGTCAGGATGAACATCTTCCCAGAGGAGCTGGGGGTATTTAAAGGCCCCACAATATCCATTCCCACCCTCTGGAATGGCTTCTCCACTATGGGCAATGGAATTAGGGTGGCTTGGGTTTTCTTACCCGCCTTCCCTATTTCTTGGCACCCGGTGACAAGACCTGCAATACTCCTTCACCTGCTGGGGTGAAGTTGCATATACAAATTCTGGGACAGCAGCTCGTGTTAGCATTGCGCATGTTTCCAGATGACCAGACAAGGGAATATCGTGTGCAATCTTGAGCAACTGCTCACGATACCCCTGGGCAACGACAAGCTGCCTGCCTATCACCCCTCCCTCTGAGTATACATCAGTTCATTTTCCCAGTAAACCTTATGTTTACCATCACCTCCCTGTGCTCCGTCAGAGTCTGCCCAAGCCTTCAGCTTCTCTAGACTAGGGTCACTTTTCTGAGCAGCTGCAAACTCCTTACACATTCCCAAGGTATGGGACAGGTCCCCTTCAGTCTCTAAACTAGGGTCCCTAGCACTAGCGTCAGGGCACTTAGGATCACTGTCATCCCTAACCCTCTGACAATGGGTCACCCCTCTTTCTTCGGAGTAACCCTCCATAGCTGTGTGGTTAACTGCTACTGGGGACATTTCTACCCCCTTTTCATTAGGCTCCAGATCAGGAAACAGGCTGGGGAATCAGCCTCCCAGGGATTTCCACAATGGCTTCTGTGGGGTCCAGAGAACTACAATTTCCCCTTCCTGCTTGGCTATGGGTAACTGCACACACCATCCCGTTTGAGGCTGTTTCCAAGGATGACGTCCACTGCTAACATTTTGACTATAGCATAGTTCCCCGTTTCACCCCAGTCTAGGAGAACACTAGCTAGTGGCAATGTTCTTTCCTCACCAGTGAACCCTTGTACAGTTACAAATTTATTGGGTATAATTTGACCAGGCTCTACCAGATCCCCTTTAACCAATGTCAGGGATGCCCCTGTATCCCTTAACCCTTCTGTCTGTACACCATTCACTGTGACTGGCTTGCATGTGTTCCCTCATGTTCACAGGCATGCTTCCAGGGACACACAAACAACCCATTTCTTTCCTAGCCCCATGTTGCATATTGCTCACCCTTTTGGGACACTGTCTGTCAATATGCCCAGTTTCTTTACAAACCCAACATTCATTTCTTTTCTCAGAGAAATCTTTTCTCTGAAACCTGGGGCTAACTGGTTTCGGTGGAGGCAGTGAGGGTTTTAGCTGCCCTGAAGGCGCGCTTTTCCCTTTCTGCACTACCACGCCCGCCCCATTCGCTCTCAGAGCAGGTCTGTTCTTAGCATAGCGGTCCGAGAGTTCAGCAGCCTCTTGCACAGTTTTGGGATCTTGGTCCACCAGCCAGGTTTTCAGCTCTGCTGGGTATGCCCCAAAAAACTGTTCTAACAAAACAGCATTTTCAATTTTATCTACAGAGTTTGCTTCAATTCCTTCCCACCAATGTTTTAAAAACTGACGTTGTTTCGTGACTAGTTCCTCGTACGGCATATCAGGGCTTCTCCTGAGCTTACGGAATTTAGCTCTGTATGCTTCAGCAGTTAAATCAAACTTTTTTAAAAGTGCAGCTTTACGTTTGCTGTAATCATTACTGTCCTCATTGTCCATTTGACTCAATGCATCCTGAGCTTTCCTGGTAAGTAGTGGGGATAGCTGGAACCTCCAGGACCCTCTAGGAATTTTAGCCTGAATACAAACTTTTTCAAAGGAATTTAAAAAGGCATCCATATCCTCCCCCTCTTTAAATTCAGCTATCAATTTGGAATTCAATTTGTAACCCAGTCCTGTAGTTCTAGTTAAACCCAAGCCACTTACTTGCTCTGGTTCTGGTGGTTGGAGTCGTGACTTCTCCAGTTCATGTCACCTCTGGCGCTCACGCTCCTCATGTTCAGCTTTTCGCTGTTCTCTCTCCCTCTTCTTCTCTGCAGCTCGCTGGCACTCCCTCTCTTCATGGTCAACCTCCCGCTGTTCATGCTCCCTCTTCTCCTCTGCAGCTCGTCTCTCTTGCTCTGCTTCTCTCTGTTCTCGCTCACTCTTCTCCTCTGCGGCTCATTTCTCTCGCTCAGCATCTCTCTGGAACTCCAGCTCCATTCTGTGCAACTCAATCTGCAGCCTGAGTGCTTCTGGCTCCAGAATGCTGGTGACCTTCCCCTGCTGCTGTGGCCCTTCACTGGCCCTGCTGTCATCCTCACCGGATCTGGACACTGCACTGGCCGCTAGCCCCTCCACGCTCAAGGTTTGGTCCCTTACAGTCACAGTCAGTGACTCGATGCTCTGGGCATCTGCTGCCATTAGGCATCCATGAGGTTCTGCTTGGTGGCTCTCCCCTCATATAGGACTCCTCTGTCCTGGTACAACTGCCTCAAGTAGTCATCAGTGTGCCCGCTGTAGTTGGAAGCCATCTTCTTCCCTAACTACGGCTACTCTAACTTGCACTTTAGAAAAAAAATAAAACAGGTAGGAACTTGACTGTAAGCAAAATGATATAGTTCTGTTTCCTTTTTAGAAATAAATCACTGTCTTTTTTTGCAAGTGATCTGTACAGTATTAAGAATGACACACTGAATAGTTAAAGCTTGTGTTACCAAATTTATCTGCACCGCTGCCAACCAATCTGTCACAAACACACTCAGCAGGTCAGACCCTCTGCTCCTACAGTGCCAACCTCTGAGCGCAGTATTGTGAACAGGTAACAGACAGGGAAGCCTCATGTCTGCTTGTGGGTATGAAATACCTTTAGTCTCAAGTTCTGGGGGGATTCAAACTGTGAACCTTATGCCATCGTACCCAGATGTACAGGCTCAGATAATCTGCTCTTCGGGGGAATGCCAGATATCTTTCGCCTAAGAGCACCTAAGCAGGTATCCAAAAATGAACCCTTAAAACTCTATAAAAGGCCTTAGGTATATTCTTACCTTTTCCCAGTTTGATAACACCATCAAACTTGGAACAGTTTAGTCACTCTTAACCCTCTATATGTCACATGCAAAAAGAACTTCGAAGACACATCCAGGCAGTCTTTTCAAATAAAAGGTTTACTTAAAAATGGATAAAAATATGTCAAATGTAAACACAGAACACTATACCACAAAGTATACAATTACATAAAGGAAAACTACAGACAAACTCCTACCAACATACAGTTAGACTTTTTCTATCTAATGTATTACCTCTTTACAGTGCTCATAGTTGGATCTTGTTTCTTAAGAGCCCAAAAAGATATGTCTCTAAGTTCAGCCTCAGTATTCAGTTTAAACTGTCTCTCTCACACACGAGAAAAGACGAACAGGGAACCAGCACCGCTTTAAAACATGCAAAACTCTGTTTTTGCTCGAATTTTAAGGACTACCAGCCGAGAATGCTAATGTGACGCACATAATTTTTTAATAGTTGGTACAAAAGCACAAAACTCACTTGAAAATAATAACTGAGTTACTGTCTGAAGGAGTCCGTGAATAGCTAGAGTCCATATAATTCCTTAAGTCCAAAGAACACCATAAAATCCAGAACAGTTCACACAGTTCAGACGGCTGTGTAAATCCAAATCGAGTAAGAGCAAGAGCTGAGGGTCGCCTCCAACTGACGTCACCTGACGTTTCGCACGTAGCTTTCTCAAAGGCTGACGTCCAAGAATACATACACATATATTTAAACATTGACCTTAAAGTGATATCACCCATTTTTACTCTACAGCTATTGAAAAACCTGTACTAACAAAAAGAGGGGGGGATCTTGACAATCTTCTTTTATGCAGGGAGCAGTACTGGATATTTGCCATGAGAGCGATGTACACACCTGGTTTAAATGATAGGATTGAGATTAAACCTTTTTTAAAGTATAAAAAGTAAGAAAAAGGTTTTTTAAATTTGGGTGTTTTTCCTATCTAAATCTTCTTTCTCCTTTCTATCTTTCAGCAGTGCACAGATTACACTATGACCTACTGGATAAATGAGGTATCATATGTTGTTATGCGGAATAGTTCCAGCAGTAAGTTGTGCAGCTTTACACTGGTGCCGTATAATGAATATTTAGCACAGTTCTGATTTCCTTTTTTTTGTTGCTTTATTTGATTTTTTGTGATATTTAATTCTTTGTATTTTGTTATTAGTATTAGAGTAAAAATGGGTGATATCACTTTAAGGTCAATGTTTAAATATATGTGTATGTATTCTTGGACGTCAGCCTTTGAGAAAGCTACGTGCGAAACGCGTCAGGTGACGTCAGTTGGAGGCGACCCTCAGCTCTTGCTCTTACTCGATTTGGATTTACACAGCCATCTGAACTGTGTGAACTGTTCTGGATTTTATGGTGTTCTTTGGACTTAAGGAATTCTATGGACTCTAGCTATTCATGGACTCCTTCAGACAGTAACTCAGTTATTATTTTCAAGTGAGTTTTGTGCTTTTGTACCAACTATTAAAAAATTATGTGCGTCACATTAGCATTCTCGGCTGGTAGTTCTTAAAATTCGAGCAAAAACAGAGTTTTGCATGTTTTAAAGCAGGTGCTGGTTCCCTGTTCATCTTTTCTCGAGTATTTTTTGAACCGAGCACTGCTTGCTCCCTTGTGCAGTCTGTTCCACTTCTTTACTGCTCTCTCACATACCCCTTCCATGATGTCATCTAGCTCCTCCTTTTAGAATATAAAAAATATACAAACAGGATGTCCTATCAGGAGGTATATTAAATAAGGTGACATCAGCAAAACCTCATTTCCCATTTTCGTTTACGAGCCCTACATCCTGGTAGCTGGGTCAGTTCCAAATTAAGTCAGAAACAGGAGACCCTTAATTAAGTCTCTAGTCTTTTAATTACATCCTGGTTTCAGGTTAATATATCCTCCTATTTCCACTAAAACCTGGGGTGGGGGGGGGCACCCATAGCCCAGCTGGTCTTATGGAGACAATCACACAGTACATTTTTATGTTACAAATATCATAGAACAATCACAACCAGCTGGCCAAGCGTCACAGAACTTATGATTCCACATGAACTAGTGGAGACTGAAAATCCAGTATGGGGCGCCAGTCCTTCATCCATTTTGGGATCTGAAAGTACCTGGACACATAACCCTGACTAGCCAGGGCATCTGGGACACTGGCAATTGCTCCTTTCACAAGGAGCTGATATATGGCCTCCCTGAGGGTGGACAGCACATCCTGAGACACCTGGGACTTTAGAGGCATGTGAATGCAGTAGGGCGGGACAGCCTCGAAGCCTAGAGACAATCCTCTGCCCACTACATCCAACACCCACTTGTTTGTTGTGATAGCAAATCAACGTGGCAAGTAGTGACATAGCTGGCCTCCGACTGGTAAGAGTCAGGAGCAGGACAGGTGGAGGGATGACATCCCCTAACCCATCACTGGACAGCTTTTGTGGGGCACCGGCGGCTGCTGCCGGATGGGCACCACTACCCCTGCACCCCCTTTTGGACCTTGGGCCCCAGTCTTCGGCTTGGGGTGCCAGACTTGAAACTGCCCCTGCTGGGGCTGCTGCCAGGGAGGCTGTGACTGAAAGGGCTGGTACTTAAAAGCCTGCTTTTTAGGCTCTTTCTCTGGTTTATCTGGGATGAGGTCACAGAATCAAGGGTGGTAATAGAGTCAACCCGCCAGCGCAGTGGTAGGACTACCACTTGCGAAGCCAGTGACCCGTTCTCAGAAGCGAGCACGGGTTGCTGGAGGGCCGGCTGGGGGGAGGTGGACTGAGCGCCCAACGGCTGCTCTCCACCTCTGGGGAGGGAGGGAGGGCTGCATGTCCCGCCATTATACCACCACCTGGGTAACCACGGGTGGAGTTGCAGTGGGACAGCAGATTGGCTGGGTGGGGAGGACGTTGGCTGAGGTCCGGAATGGAGGCACGTCTCTATGTGCCCCCATCTCCTAGGACCTCCCAGCACGCCGGTATTCTCAGGGGCAGGGCAGAACACAAGGAAAAAAAACACGCGGGCAGCACCAGTAGAAGGGCTCCAGCACCCAGACTCCTTAACCAGGCTCTCAAGAGGGACCGCTGGAACCACTCGACACACACTAATGGACTGGGGAGGGGGAGTGCCAGGATCCCCCTCCTCTCTGCACCGGGGGGGGAGGCAGGCCAAGGCAGCATGGGGATGAGTTCATCGGACCCCTCCAAGAGGTACCCGGGGCAGAGCTAGAGGTGCATAGGAAGCCTGGAAGAGTGCAATGTTGGGTAAGTTACTTTTTCTATTACTTTCTATTACTTTTGCAAACTTGTTCCAGAAAGCTCTGTGCAGTCACTAGCAAGGATGGAGAAGTACTGGAAAAAGTAATACACCTTACAGTTACAATTACTTATATCTTTTTATACACAAGAAATACATAACTGCAACTGATTACATTTATTTGAAAGTAACTAGTAACTAACCTATTACTATCAAAAGATGTAATCTGTTATAGTTATTTATTATTTTTGTATTGCTTTTGAATAAAAAGAAATAAGTAACTATGATTGTAAGGTGTATTACTTTTTAGTACTTCTCCATCATGCAAATGATACAAGCTTCCTGGAACAAGGTTCCAACATAATAGAAGTAATAGAAAAGAATTACCCAACACTGAAGAGGTAACTGTCTATGTGAGAAGGAGTCACTGAAACAGCAAATAAAAAAAAAATAAAAAAATGTAGTAATGGACTTCTCAATCTGGGTGAGATGCCACTCCACCCCAGGGCCAAAGAGGTCAGTGTCCAGGAGAGGGACATCAGCCAGCTTCTGTTGGGTGTCCACTGTGAAAGTGGAAAACACAGCAGAGGCCCTGCGGCATATGGAGACAGCTACTGCACGGGCACAAGAATCGCCCATTTCCAAGGCTATTTGCAGCTGGGTGTTTAACCAGTGACTGACCTTGGTTTCTGATGAGCTCCACAGCCATACACTGCTCTGGATGGAGATGGGAGAGGATAGCATCAATAATTCCCATCAGGGAATAACCATAGTTAGCCATCATTATGGTATAGTTAGTCTGTCGGAGACCCAGAGTAGCTGCAGCATACAGTTTTTTTTTTTTGCGGCATGGTCACTCTCATGGGACTCCTTGTCTGGAGGCTTGTCCACATTCCCCTGGTGTCTGGATTGATGGAAAACTGAATCCATGACCAGACCTTCGGCCAAAGGATGGTCTGAAAACCCTGAAAGGGAACCCATAGGGACCGTGTACTTGCAGACCATGTGGGCCGAGGGTGCTGGGCAGGATGCTGTGGGTGCTGCCAAAGCTCCAGAGCCTGTCCCAAGATGGCCTCAGCCATCAGGAAGGCAATCCTTGGGGATTTATCCCAGTCCAAAATGCCCATGAGAGGGTACTTAGCCCTTCTGGACTGGCTCAAGTGGGACATATGTGAACTCCGAGATAAGTTGGAGCAGCCCACCAAAGGAAACTGGGCCATGCTCAGGGCTACAGTTGAAGAGCTGAGTCCTTGATGAGGTCACAGGCTCCTCATCAGAGTTGTCCTACAAGTCCTCAAAAACAGTCCTCATCCGCTGTTCGCCACAGACCTTCTGGGAATTCTCACCCAGGATGATCCTAACTGACAACCAGCCAGGCAAGCCAGTGGCCAAATAGCCAGTCTCTTTGGTCAGAGCACCGCTCCACCCTAATCAGTGTTGAAGCAAGTGTGGTGAGTGCTTGTGGAATTCTGACCAGCAAGGCAACCACTGGTGGCTGCCAGAGGACCAAAGGTCCTTAGGGGTAGAGCCCTGCCCTGCCAGGCAATGGCCCACTGATGCCAGAGGAATGCCTCATAGCACCGGCACATCTTGCTTCGATGCATCTCTTCACTTGACGATTAGGAAGTCGAGGAATGCTGATGGGGACGCCTCCCAGTTAAGCAGGACCAGGAGCGTGAGTGCCTCGACTGTGTCCTCGACCAGACAACTGATGGTGAGAAAGGTTTTCCAGTGGTTGGCCATAAATGACATGCCTACCGACGTTAAGCAACATGGGTGCTGAAGACCCGACCCTAGGTGGAGGCTGGTCCCTGGAGCACAGAGGCCTGTGAGACTGAGTCCTTGGCCTCGTCCAACAACAGGTCAGCAGGCTTTAGAAGATTTCAACAGCCTGCTCGACCAGAATTGAGGCAGACATGCTCGACCACACAGCAAAAGTGCCCTTGACCTGCCTCTCAGTTGAGGGGAGCTCGGCAACCTTCGAGCAGTCAGGCGAGTCAAGGGACCATGAAGACCCTTATCACTCCTGGTCCCACTACCAGTGTCAATGGCACTCTGACTTTGAACAATGGAAAGTAGGGCTCTCCCCCAAGGTTTGTAGGGACAGATGTGGAACTGGCCTGTGAAAGGCCCTCCGACACTGGCCCCAGGGAACAGCACCAAGACTGTGGAAGTGCCACTGTGGCAACTGCTGCTTCCACCTCAAGCGCTGCAAACTGTTCCACAGACCCAGCCACAGCCATGGCCTTCTTGCAGCCTTTAGGGTGGTCCTTTAGATTCCTTTCTGAAGGTGGACCCAGTGAGACCCGGAGGTTCCTGTCCTCAAGGGACTCGGGAAACATGGATAAGCACAGGCCGTACCCAGCCACGTTGTGCTGCCCGCCCAGGCAGTACACACCCATCTCATGCGGATCGGTGACTGACATCTTCTGCTGGCACCTAATGCAGAATTTGAATCCTGGTTTCTTGTGTGCCATCATTAGTCCAGAGACTGAGTTGAAAGAACTGCAAAACTAAGCTGAAGAAATCAAACTTTTATTGAAAAGAAGGTTCACCTATGTATCAGAAAAATCCTAATTGGGAGTGCAAAGAATGTGACCTGTTCTTCCAGCGGAAGAATGATCTGACATCATGGGGCTGAGTCAGGGTATATACCATCAGGTGGTGGAAGCAGCTTAGCTTAAAGATGTTCTGGCCAATAACATCATTCCAGTGGAACTGCCAGAATGTGGATAAGTGAACCATATCTATGCCACTAGAATATTAGTTTCTTTTTTTTTTAAATATATATTTAATGTTTTTGTAAGACAAAGCAAACAATAATCATCTGGTGTCAGTAACTACATTATCCGAGTATCACACACACCCACTTATCCCTTATATGTGTGCAAAACAAGATAATACATACATTCAAGGCACAAAATGATTATGAGCCTTCATTTTATATCACCCATTTCCTCCTTAAAACTTCAAATTTCGGAAGTATCTGCGAAACCCTCACAGTTAATTTTTCCATTTCATAAATGTCAACCATTAATTTGTGCGGTTAAGTCTAGTGTTGGAAGTTTGTCAGTAAGCCAGTTTTTAGTAATAGATTTCCTGGTCGCTAACAAGCATATAGTTAGGATTTTCCTATTGTGAGGGGATCTAAAGCATCTAGACATGTCTAGGAACAAAACCATATGTGGGGTAAGCACAAGGGATGGGTCAAAAAGGCTCTCTCAACTCATTTTGTAGCGACATCCAAAAGGTCTGAATTTTCGGGCAGAGACAAAAAATATGAGCGTGGCTTGATCTGGACTCTTCACAACCCCTCAAGCAGTGTGGGGAGAATCATGCTGCATACTTAGCCTTTTGGGACGGGGTATAGAAATATCGAGTTATGCCCTTCCACAAGACCTCCTTCCACCGGTAGAAGCTGGCTGGTTTGTGGCTATATATAAGGTATTTTTCCCATTGTTGAGAGGTGATTTCTATGCCCAAGTCCTGATGCCGAATATTCATTTCTGTGGCAGACTGTACTCTTGCCATTGACTAAACGACATCACATGTTTGGCACAGAGGAAGAGCTGAAGGATAAAGAAAAAAGGGAAGGGAGCCAGGCAACATGGAAAAACTACATTTTAATAAAAAATCACCAAGAATAATGAATTCTGTGGCACTACATTTATTCTGCACCATGATGCAAGTTCTGTGGGAATTTCCACAACCGTGGAATCACAGAATTCCAAAGGTCTTGCTCTTAGGCTTTTGCAGAGGCAGCAGGATTGGCTTTTGACACACAAAAGTACAGAACAGTCCATCTTTGAACTGTTCCAGTCGTCTTCCTGCCTCCACAGAGTCATGCAGTCAGGACACATCACTGCTGTCACCACCTGATAGCAGCACAGGACCCAGAACAAGTGTGTTTTTCATGTTTTTTTCTAAATTTGGATCATTCTTCTCTCAGTCACCTTTGAGTAGCTTCCGCTACTGTCCTGCCGCAGGGCTGGACAACAATGTGAGGGAGATGCATCTCAGTGAGCCACCTTACACACTACCCCATCAGCCAGTTTCTCAACATGACATGTCTACAGACAAACTGCCTCTGCTTCAGTCTGCAGTTCAGCCAACCAGCACTGGCACTAAAGCTGTGCCTTGTGACACAAACAACTGGGAACAACTCATCTCTGAGTACACCTGCACAGAGAGAAAGACCGTTGGGACTTGCAGGCATGATCTGCTTGACACAGACGACAGTGGGCATTCTATTAAAACCCAAAGGGAGCAACACTGCAAGCAGAGGCTCGAAGGGCTGAAACTGCACATCCTCAGCCTCCAAGGAACAGTAGGTGAAATTCTTGTTTGCTCTGCCAGTACCACAGCCTGTCTATACACTGTAAACTGTAACATGCTCAGGGCCCTGCAAACTAGGATATGCGTGTTTTCGGACTGGTGCATTCTCATTTGTTTTTGGCATAAATCAGCAGAGTCACAACTTCCCAACAATTCTGCAGCTTTATTTTCTGTAATCTGAACATTCTGAATATCACTGAGGCCAGGGGTGAGCCCTTAGGTGAATAAGAATCCTGTTGTGTGGGAGGGGTACTCCCCGCCCCCCAATTCATATCTGTTACACAAGGGACTTTGTTCTGCAGCTGCAGTCCTGAGCTTCTCTTTTTCCTTCAGGCTTGCTGTTTCTTACACCTGAGGCAAGCCATCAGATGGCAAGTCAGCCAGAAGCAGAAATTGTAACCTGTGTAAGTGAATCCTCATGTCCACTGTAGCAGGCTCTTTATGTCTATAGTGTGAGAGGATGACTCCATCAGGGGATAACCCAACAAATAGCTCACAGACTCGGGTCGTATCCCAGGAAAAGGAGACAAATTAATCAAACAAAGAGTTGCAATGACAAGCCGTCACTCCAATCTCCACAGACCCAGGCATCATTGCCAAAATCAGCAGGACCTTTGCGGGGGACCAAAGATGCTTCGACTTTCCAAAAAAAAAAAACAACCCCCTCCCCACCCAGTCTGTACGCAGCTGATATGATGCATGGCCACATAATAAGGCCAGCAAGGGGCCTAGCACTGTGGCACAGGCTGGTGATGTGCTTTAACGCTACAAGGGTGATCCTTCCTATACTGACTCTCCCGCCCTAGGCTGGTGGGGTTCAGAGCATAAGGCTGAGACACTGCATGCTGTCGGGGGAGTAGTAGTTGGTCAGTCTACTGTATAAATGCCTCCTCTAGGGGCTCCTTTAAAAATAGGAAATCACCAAAGGGGAGGTTTACCACATAAACTTTTGTGAAAAGGTCCACATGTCAAGCTCATAGCCATACAGTTTGCCTTGCCAAGATTTGACTGTACTGTACATTGTCTGAGCTGCAAATCTGAAAGCATCTTCAGAACGTCTGCCATGTAAGCTGAAGCCAGGTCTAGTACCTGTATCTTGACAATCATAGCTTTATCTTTGCCTGCCTCCTCTGCCAGTTCAAAAGTCACTGCTGCAACCCAGGAGAGAGATTCTACTGGTGGAAATAAGAAACCTGTAGCTGCTTTGAGTGAGTCCTTGGAGGAATGAAATATCTTAACTGAGTTGTCCACTTTCCTGTACACAGTATCATTAAAGGTGGCACCCCCTTTCATCGGGACAATGGTTTTCTTGGTCAGTAAGGAGACAAAAAAATCAGTCTTGAGAAGGGCCAGCCATGTGTCTGTTTTTGTTGAACTTCAATAGCTTCAAGACATGACTTGAAATAGGATAATTTTTCTTTGGCCCCTGCCATTTGTCCTTCAGACGATCCTCTAGGGTGGGAGGGATTATACATTTGAGTTCATCTACATCTGGACAGAGTTAATGCTGCTTTTGCATTTCAGGGCACTCCCAGACTAGGACTGATGGTCACTTCTGCAATTTAAGCTAAGCATCAACATGCTACAAATGAGAGTAGTCGCCTAGTACTCGAGATGTTCAGGATAACACTATTTCATCGAAATGTCCAACACATAACAGGCAACAAAACTACGATGGCCTAACCGAACTGCCAGGGTAGCACCAAGAGCCTAGGGATGCCCAAGGAAACTTTCTACTCCTGGACTGGGTGGGAAAACACTTCAGAAGTATAGCGGCACCATACATTTCTGTCCACAGCAACATCAAGGCATACTGACAGAGTTGGAGGAACGTTCTTCCTGGTGAATGAAAGCTATAAAATGATGCATTCAGTATGTTCACAGAGCGATGGGAACAACCAGAAGTAGACTTATTCACACAACTTACAACAAAGGCAAGGTTTACTTGTATTTCCCCATCACAACAGATAAACAAGCTTTCATCTGGGACATGTTGATTTCTACACTGGGAGCACCTAGTGCTCCTATAGTTATTTCCTACCACGCCCATGCTACTCACAGTACAGCGCAATGTAAAAGAAGATCAGGGAAGGTCATTTTCATCCACCTGTATTGGCCATGCTATCCATGGTTTCCTCATCTAAAACACCTTGCCTGTGCTTCCTCATCAGGAACTATCTCCTATAGGCATCAGGGTCCAGTGTAACATCTTGAATTTGCAAAACTGATACCTCTTGGTGAGGAACTTGAAAGGGACAGCCTAGGAATTCAGGATACTCACTGGAGATAACAGAACTGATGATCACAGCCAGAAGTCTCTCTGTGTCTAAAGTTTAGTATAGGAAGGTTTTGACAAAGGCTTAAAACCCAGTACTCTCAATGGTGTCGGCTACAGGAACTTTGCTCCTGTCAGACTTAGAAGAGACCAAGGGAACACATCCTCATGCCTATAGCTTCCTCAGGGTTCTCTCTATCCACAAACATTCATGAAACCCTACCATGCCACCTTGAAGCCTTAACCTAGTAATCTCCAGGTTCAACAAAGCAGTATATTTCAAGCCATTCTCGGATATTTCACTGTAACTGAGGGGGGTGATGTAGCCATGACAGGGGTGGTTAGAGATGGAAAGGGAGTGGGGGGCAGGAAGCAGGGGCCAGATAGCAGGAAGAACGGGGAGGAACCTGGAATGCAGGAAAATGGGGGGAGCAGTGAATCAGAGCAGGAGAGGCAGGGGGAAGAGGGAGGAAAGCGCAAGGAGAAGGACCAGTTGGAAGGAAAGGTAAAGGAGAAGGACCAGAAGTACAAGGAGGATTCAGTAAAGGGAGCTGAGGGTTTAGGCCAGGGGAGCACAACAAGCAAGGAGGGACTAAATGGAGACAGCAAGGAAGGGAGGACGAGCCAGGCTAGTTTAGCAGATGGGGGAGAAGGACCAGTTGCGAGATGTGAGGGGGGAGTTAGCAAGGTACAGAAGGATACTAGGAGGAGGAGAGGCATAGGATTGGAGGGAGGGTGGCCAGGGTAAATAAGGAGGTGGCATGTGGCACCCAGATAGGGGAGGAACAAGGAGCCGGGGGTGGAGGGGCCGGAGAAAGGATGAGGGACATGGAAGGGGGGGAAATGGAGGAAAAGGAGCGGTCAGAGTGCTCCTGTTGGGGGATTCTACGATCAGGGGTATCAAATGGGATAGGGAGGGAGAAGCCTGGCCAGTTAGAACAACATGCTTCCCAGGATTAACGGTGCACAGGGCTAAGCACGAGGTGTATCAGCTGGCAAAGGATTGTGGGGGTTCCCCGGACATACTGGTCCACCTGGGTACAAATGACATTGAGGGAAATAGCGAGCTAGAGATACAGGCAAGATTCAGGAGCTTGCCAGGGTCTGTCATGACATAGGATGCATAGTTTCTTCTCAGAAATCTGCCGGTGCCAAGGGCTAGTGGGGAGCACAAAAGGAAGATTAGGGAGATAAACCAGTGGCTCAGGGAGTGGTGTGAGGCCAGAGGGTATGGGTTGATGGGGGATTGGGGGGAGACCTGGGAGGATAAGGAGCTGTATGCTAGAGATAGACTCTATCTCAATTTGGAGGGGAGGGGAATCCTTAAGTTGAAAATAGAGGGGTTCATTGGTGAAAAGTGGGGTTTAAACTTGTGAAGGGGAGGGATGGGAGAAAAGGCTGTCAAGGGGGTGCCGATAAAGGAGGGACTCTGTCTCCACCCCCCTGGGGAGCTGGAGGATTGTGGGAAAAGGCCAACTGGTAAAGTGCAGACCAGGGCAAAACAGAATCCCCATGGGAACATGAGCAGGGGAAATGGAAGTATAGGGAAAGGGTGGAAGGTAGTCCTGCTAAATGCCAGGAGCTTGGGAAATAAAATGCCTGAGCTCCAGGCGATGCTAACTGAGGGAGCAGTGGATGTGGCAGCGGTCACTGAGACCTGGGCCACTGCAGGACACGACTGGGACCTGAACCTGGAGGGTTACACTATGTTCAGGAAGGACAGGGAGAGGGAAGGGGAGGAGAAGTAGCAATGATAGTCAAAAACTGCATTGGCATAGGGGGGAGTAGAGAAGGCAGATGGAACCGTGGAAGCGATTTGGGTCACCTTGATAACAAGGAGGGCCAAGAGAGCAAAAATAGGAGTGGTGTATAGACCCCCTGCCCTGGCGGAGGAGCTGGAGGAGGGTCTGGTGGCAGATGTTGGGAGACACTGCAGACTGGGCAGAGGAATGGTGGTGGTGTTGGGGACTTAAACATGCCAGGAACAGACTGGGAGACTATGACATCTTCGTGACCAGGAACAGAGGTTGTTGGATGTCTTTCAAGATGCTCCTAACTCAGCAGGTGGGGGAACCGACCAGGGATCTGCTGGTACTGGATGTGGTCCTGGCAGACAGTGACCAGATTAGGGCCTGGAGGTAAGGGACCGCTAGCATGGGAGTGACCATGCCACGGTCTGGTTCTGCCTGGACCTAGGAGGGCTAGAAGGCTGCACAAAGACGGAGGTAACTGACTCAGGGGAACGGATTTTAAGGAAATGGGAAGGATCCTTAGGAGCATTTGGATGTGATTGGGTCAGACATGGACGCTGATAGTAGGTGGAAATCATCAGGAGAGGGTGCAATATGCTACCAGCACCTGTGCAAGAGTAAGACAAAATGCGTAGGGGTCTAAAACCTGCTGGTGGACCAGGGAGGTCCAGGAGGTGGTGCAGGGAAAGAAGGCAGCCTATAGGCAATTCAAGTGCTCAAGGAGTTAAGGGGATCTGAGGGGATGAGCTGATGGCTAGAAGGGCCACTAAGGTGGTGAGGGCAGCTAAGGCAAGGAAGGAGCAGAACCTGGCCAGGGAAATTAGGAGAGGGAACAAGGGGTTCTTTAGATACATTAGGGACAAACAAAGGGTGAAGGGGCAGATTAGCAGGATTAAATCAGGGGAGAGATGGGCACAAGACCCGGGGAGCAGGCTGAGGTACTAAATGAGTACTTCACCTCAGTTTTCACCAAGGAAAATGGGGTGCTGCATCATACATGGGAGGAGACAGAGATACTGGGAGGACCTTGCAGATCGGCAGGTCTGGGGAGAGGGAAGCACAGCTGGCGGGGGAGGGCTAAGCAGGGAGAAGAGGTACTGGAGTGGAAATCACAGCAGAGAGAGTGAGGAAGCCCTCAGCTCCTTAAGACAGAGAAAGCACCGGGCCGGACAAATTACATCCCAGAGTGCTGAAGGAACTTGCGGATGTCCTGGCGAAACCCTCAGGAGCTTTCCACCATCTCTCTGAGGACAGGGTGGGTGCCCCAGGACTGGAAGGTGGCGATATAGTGCCTATCCACAAGGGGGATCAAGGGACGGGCAGGGAACTACAGACCTGTCAGCCTGACATCGGTGGTGGGCAAGGTGATGGAGGGCATCGCAAGGGAGAGGCTGGGGAGGGACCTGGAAAAGTCAGGGTGCCTGGACGATAGACAGCGTGATTCATCCCGGGAAATCGTGGTCAGACAAACCCTGTGGAGTTCTATGACTGAGTGACGAGTGCCTTGACCTGCAGACCAGTGGACGCCCCTTTCTAGACTTCAGCAAGGCATTTGACTCTGTTCCTCACGGAGCCTGTTGGATAAGCTGGAAGAAATGGGGTGGGGAACCAGATGATCAGATGGATAGGCAATTGGCTCCAGGACCGGACCCAGAGGGTCGAGTTGGCGGATAGTCTCATCCCCAAAGAGGGTCATTAGTGGGTCCCACAGGATCAGTCCTGGGCCCCTCCTGTTCAACGCCACGTCTCTGACATAAGGAACAGGAATCAGGAGTGAGATGAGTCTCTTATGGATGACTCAAAACTGGGGGCAGTGGTGGATGGGGAGGAGGGGAGGGTGGCCTTCAGGGGCACCTGGAGGCTCTGGAAAGATGGTCTAGAAAGTAGAAGCTCAGGTTCAATGCAGGGAAATGCAAGGTACTCCACCTGGGGGCCAGAAACCCGGGCCAAGTGTACACCTTGGGGGGGGGGAATGCTACAAGTCTCGATGGCTGAGAGGGACCTGGGAGTGGTGGTGGATGTCAAGATGAACAACCAGGAGACTTGTAGGAGGGCAGCAGCCAAGGCCAACAGGATGCTTGGATGCATCGCCAGGGGATCACCTCCAGAAGGAGGGAAGTGATACTCCCTCTGTATAACTGCTTGGTGAGGCCACACCTTGAGTACTGCGTGCAGTTCTGGAGGCCACACTTAAAGAGGGACATTAAACTCCTGGAGAGGGTCCAGAAGGGGGCAACCAAAATGATTTGGGGCTTGGAGGACAGGACCTATGAGGAGAGGCTCAAAGAGCTAAATATGTACACATTGGAAAAGAGAAGGGACCAGGGGGACATGACAGAGGTCTTCAAGTAATGAAGAGGGTAAATAGGGGAGGAACAGTCAGGGTGCTTCGAAGGAAGGAGGAGGGGGGCCACTAGAGGGCATGGGTGGAAGCTGGAGGGGGGAAGATTCAGGGGAGAAAGGAGGAGGTGCTACTTCACTGAGAGGGTGGTGGAGCCATGGAATGCACTGCCTAGGGGGCTGGTGGAGGCAGAGACGGTGGAGGGGTTCAAGAGGGGCTGGGACAGGTACAGGGGAAGGGTTCTGGAAGCAAAATCCAATGCAGCAAGAATATCCGGAACTGGGAAGGGAGAACCCAGAGAAGGCGAGGGTGGCAGCAAGGTCAGCACCCAGAGTGGGGGCTGACCAATCGAGCAGACTCGAAAGACCGTTAGGCCTATTCTGCTGGCATTTTAGTATGTTAGTAACTACTTACTCCAAAGTTTTTTTTTTATCCGTATCACCCTGTCAAGAAGGGTAAGTGAAATGGGAGTCTTTCAATATTCATATCTGGGAGGACACTGTTATTTGTCTAATCGCAGTCTTTGCTACATGTAAGATGCAGACAACTGCTTGTCTTTTCTTGGTACTGGTCCACTTGTATCAGGATAATTCATACAGCAACAATCAGTCCAACTGGACCATTAGGCTGCATTCATTCATGCAGGACCCTGCTAGATATTACTTCAAGTCTGTAACGTTTTTAAAAAACTCACAAGGGCCAGCCGGCCTGGTGGCGCTGAGGGTTGAGGCGCTGGACGCCACACCTCACGCTACGCCGGCGACCCGGGTTCGGGAACGGACTCGGGTGGCCAGGGGTCGGCAGGGGAGAGGGAGGATCGAGCGTCCCAACGGATGCTCTCCTCCCTCAGGGTGGGAACCAAGAACGCACTCGCGTTCTGCATCCCCTTCATAGCCAGTGGAAGCACCGACAATTGAAGGGGATGGAGGCGGCTCTGTTCGCCGGAGCCGGGAGGGGGATGCTGATGGCGATGAGAGGTCTGGCATGCGCCAGCACGCCACCACTTGGGATGTACGCCCTAGCGCCAACGCCCTGAGAGTAGGGGAAACAGGGAGAAAAACGGAAAACACCTCCCGGCGGTCTAGATGATAGCCTCTCCGGTACCATCCAGACCACCAAAAGAGGGACAGACCCCAATGTGCAGGAGGGGGGAAAAAGGAGGCACTCTAGGGGCAGATCCCACCGAAGGTGGAATGGGGGTTGAGAGGAAGGAAGGAAGGAGAGGTCTCCGGAAGCAGGCAAGGAGGGATAAAGAAATAAAGTAAAAAAAAAAAAAAACTCACAAGGTTGGCATCTGTTTAGATTTTTTTAAATATATTATTGATACCCTGGTGGTAGATTACAGCTTGTAGGAGGAATCTTGCAGTAGAAGCCTGGCCTATTTTGGCTGTTGCAGCAGTCTGTGTCAGGGGCTTAAAGAGCTAGTGGAATAAAAACAGGAAGACAGGAAAATGACACAAATTTTAAGAAGCAGTCAGTTGCAACTTTTTATTTTCTGAAGTATTTTTTTTCCTTCTGCTGATCAGAAGGTTTTCTATGTGACAATATTGTGCTGGATGTGTGGAACAGCTCTCAGCCTGGCAGCTGACATATCTATATCTATCTCAGTCCACCCCTTCCCCCAACCTAAATCATCAGCATTGTGATCTCACTGACAGTGACATCACAGGTAACTGACCTGGCAGCTCCAGAGTGGCTGGTCCTAAGCAGCAATGATGTCACAATCAGTAAGGTCACAATGCTGATGATGTAGTGGAGGGAACAGAGCTAGATATGTCAGTTGCCAGGCAGAGTGCTGCTCTACATATCACACATAACATCAGGTACACAATCTTCTAATTAACCATAGGGAAAAGAAAAAATACCTCAGCTATAAAAGGTAATGGCTGACTGCTTTTAAAAAGTAATATTAGTTTTAAGCAGTACATCAGATCTTTAACAGACCCTGCAAACCAAGTCTTTAAAGAGTGCACTCAATCACAATGAACTAGTGCATAATTAACAACCACACAAAGTTACGTAAAGAGGGCTACTGCAAAAGCAACTGCACTCGACACTAACCAGTGCAAGCACCTGTACTGTTCTGATGTTACCAGTTGCTTATTTACTTATGTTTAGAATTGTACTTTTTCAAAGAAGTCATGGCAGCAAGAAACTTTACCTTTCTGCATATATATCTACATATCTTGGGATACGCAGGGGTGACCTGTGCGACACATGGTTTGTTTGATATCAGGTAACCTCGTCAGTGGTGTAAGTCATAAGTGATGTGTCCGAGGTCAGATAGCACGAGTACAGCTAAATCATGCATCACACAATGTCACCCGTACGTATTGCATTTATGTAACAGGGAATTTTTAGAATTGTGTAGGAAGTTTTATTTTATATATATATTTTTAATATTAGAATGGTAATGGCCTTTTTTGTGATGTTTCCTGTATAACTCTGCATTGAGCACTGGTTGCTATGCAGTTGCTATGGACACTGCAACTTCAGGACGCATGCGATGGTCCTGACGTGTGATTTCATTGGTGGTCAGGTTGGTTTTTGAATAATTAAGACTGGAAAATGGTAGCGCAGCTTAGCAAGTGTTGTCCTTGCGTTGTGTATTGAGAAAATGCGGTGCAGCCTTTTTAACTAAATAAAAATGGATTTTTTTTTTCTGATTAGATAAAATGGCTCTGTGCTTTTAGACTGAGTGCGAGTGATTGTGAGTGTCCGAAGCACTTAAATGGCCGGCGTTATTTTACATTTATTTTGTTTGCACCGGGGTGAGGGCTGGGTCCATGTAAGCAGCTCCAGCTGTATCTCATGGAGTCGGGACCACCGCCGCAGTGTGTGTTTGGTTTGATAACTGGGGGAACATCTTGCTGTCATACTGGGTCCCTCTCCTGAGTTCCACACTTCATGCCAACATCCAGTATGTTTAAAAAAAATGATTGCTAAGTAGCAGGACTCGCTCATGTGCCAGCACTGCAAAAGAAATGGATCAAGAGGTAGGAAAACCGGACGTCCAGAGAGCACACCTGAAAACCCGATTGTCTGGTAAAATACTGGGTAGGTGACGACCAACTGAGAGTGATAGTTTGACGGAGAAGTTTTCTGCAGTTGGGTGGGGTTTGAGTTTGTCTGATGGGCCCAAAAAGCTGGTGCAATCAAGCAAGGGTTCAGTGGAGGCAGCAGTGATAACATGGAGTGGGACAGTAGCTCGGCGTCAAACAGTAAATCAAATGATACCATTTTCTTTTCTTTTAGCAGACAGTGATGCTGATGAGGGTGTATAAAGGAAAGAAAAGTGTTTTAAACTGTATGAGAGGATTTCTGGGGTTGTACTTAATATGTGAACAGTTGCCTGGGTCAGAGAGTTGTGTGCTTGGTCAGTGTTCTGTGTTAATAAGCAGTGTTGGCTGGCAGGGAGGGGGGGCTGCTGGCTGGGTTACAACAACAGTATTATATGAATAAATCAGTGAGGATGACAGTACTATACTAATAAATTCATGGTCACTGATTTTATTAATATAGTTGGTTTAATAAACGTGTTTATCAGCAGTGATCGGAGTCTGCACCTATTGCATAAATATATATATTTTATTTTTTTTATTTAAACCTCCTTCACTGTAGCTGCCCAACTCTGTGTCACAGGGGTAGCCTTCATCTCTGTGGTGAATTCCTTTGGGGCAACATGTAGAGTTAACATCCCCTTACCTTACGTAGGTCCATCTTAATATGAGAGGATGGTCGCCGGTTGGGTCAGCAGGGCCCGAGAAAGCTAGTTGCATGCTAGCAGGGTTTTTCTGCCTTAAGTTACTCCCATTCCCTGGGATACCCCCTAACAGGGTCGCTACGAGCATATGCACACAAGGCATGCCTTTGCTGCAGGAACCAGGCAGTATTCCCCCTCCTTTCAAGCATCTCCAGCTACATTGCCACCTTTGATCACCCAGACTCCTAGCAGTTTTCCAGAAGGAGAGGGCAAGGTACGTACTCCTACTTGGCGAACAGAGACTGGAGAACCGAGGGCCCAAAAGGAGCATCCCAATGATGTAGTGGGATATGAAGGTGTATGCTGTCCTCCAGATAGCAGCCCTGCTTATTTCCTGGATACGAATGCCCCACAGAGGCAGCGTTATGTCTGGTGGAATGGGCCCTAAGCACTACAGGAGACTCCCTATCAGCCAACCTGTAGTAAAGGTTGAAAACTGTAATCCACCTGCAAATTATTCGCTCAGCTGCTGGTCTGCCAGGTGCATCAAAATATGTTACAAAAAAATCTCCTCGATCTGCTTGGCAGAAGACACCAGGAGAAAGGACTGCTGTGTGACTGGACTTCTCTACTGGGACTATATTGCCCTCCTTCCTTCCCCTCCAAAGCTAGTTCTACTTTTGTAGGCACAGGATTTGACTGACAACAGGAACTTCCTGTTTGGGAGCAGGAAGTGAGTGACCACAGAGCCACCAAAGACCCACCATCCTAGAAGGGCAAGAGTAGCTCTCTGGCCCTCTAGCTGCTGGAGGTCTGCCTCTGCATGAAGTAAGGGTCTACTGAGAAATAAAGATATTCTTGCCTCAGAACAGGACAATCAGGAGCTTAAAGGGCACACAGGCAGAAAGTAAGGAGAGAGAAAAAACAGAGGAAAGAGTAAGGATTGCAAACAGTTAAGAGGCCAGAAATAAGACATGATTGGAGTGGTGCAGTGCAGTGGCTGTGGAGCAGCAGTCTTCCGGGAGACGCTCTGGAGGATGCAGTGTTGTCCCATCTGCAGGCACCTCTCTGGGCTGAGGGAGGAGGTTGCTCATCTCCAGGCTGAGTTGGCCAGGATTTGTGGGACCTCCTCTTCCATCCAGGGACCACCAGTGCCACTGCCGTTGCCTCAGAGGTTGCCAAGAAAGAGGAGCGGTTGGACCACAGTGGGCTCAGGGAGGGTGAGGATGGTGGAACAGAGGCGCGTCCCTCCAGTTGTACCTCTCCACAATTCCAATGCCATTCTGGCAAAGTGTGGTTTCTCTATGGAGGCACCCGCAGTGGAAACCAAGGAGGATGCTGGGAACCTCCACAAAGGAGACCCACAGGAGGGTGGCAGGGGACCCCGCAGGGGAAGGAAACAACTCCTGGTGGGGGACTCCATTGTTAGGAAGATAGAACTGGGGGAGGAAGGGGAGAGGGAGGGAGATAAGGTGCCTGCCTGGCGCCATGGCTTGGAGGGACAGGGAGCGAATCCTCAGGATTGCCGGAGCAGCTGCACAGGGGAGGGAGCTGGATGTCATTATCCACCTAGGGACAAATGACCTGGCTAAGAAAGGCATTAGAGAAGTGCAGGAAGAGTTTGTGGAATTGGGGAGGGGCCTTAGACAAGTAGCACACACGGTAACCTTCTCGGAGGTCCTGCCCATCTATGGCGTAGGAGAGGCTAGGGTGTTCCGCACCATGGGATTCAATCAGTGGTTGAAAAACTGGTGTGGAGCTCAGGGATTTGGCTTGGCAGACTGGGGTCCACCTGGAGTGATGCAAGCCATACTGGCATGATGGGCTGCATCTGTCCAGGAGGGGAACCAGGATCCTAGGTGATAGGTTTAAATGCTTCATTGGCAAGCATTTAAACTAGCCAAGGGGAGGCACTGGAAAGGAGCAGGAAATCTTAGCCCCCCAAACAATCATGGTAGTAAGTGCGGTAAACACCAACATAAAGGTGTCGATAGGGAGAAGGGCAGGGGTAAATGGAGAAAGTGACAAAGGCAAGAAGGACAGGGATGGGGCAAAAAGAAGTAAGGCCACCAGGAAATGGAGGGTAATGAGTACCAATGCCCGTAGTCTGGGCAACAAGCTCCCTGAGCTGGTGGCTTTGATGGAAAAGGGATGCCTGGATATCGTAGCAGTCACAGAAACATGGTACACAGAGAACCATGACTGGGATGTTAACATACCAGGGTACATAACCTAGGCAGGAGAGACAGGCAGGGTAGAAGAGGGGGAGGAGTAGCTCTGTATGTAAGGAAGGGATAAAAGCAACTGAACAAAAGAGTAAACAGGGAGGAGAGGAGGCACTGTGGGTCACCTTGGAGACTGGAAAGGGCACCACAATCTGCACAGGGGTTGTGTACAGACCCCCATGTCAGGGGGAGGAAATGGACAAGGATATGATAAAAGGCATTCTTAGAATGGCAGGGAAAGGGGAGATACTGTTGATGGGAGACCTGAATATGCCAGATGTTAACTGGAGCACATTTGCTGCAGCCACATCCAAGAGCAGGGCCATTCTTGATGCCCTATAGGTGGCAGGCCTCAGACAGCTAGTTTCGGAACCCACTCATGAGGGAGCAATCTTAGACCTTGTACTCTCAAACGGGGGCAGTGAGAGAATCTCAGATCTAGAAGTGGGTTGCCATCTGGGAACAAGTGACCATCAAACAGTGTGGTTCACGTTAAACTCAGCAGAGAGTCAGAGCCATACAAAAGTGAGGGTACTGGACTTTAGGAGGGCTGACTTTGGCAAGATGGGAGAGTGCCTCAGAAAAGCACTAGCAAACAGGCTAGAAGGAGGTGTGGAGCAACAATGGGAATCATCAAACTGCCATCACAGAGGCAACAAGCCTTGTGTGAAGCAAATAAACAAATCAAAACTAAAGAAAAAGCCACTATGGTTCTCAAAAGAGGTGGCTGTGAAGCAGGAAGAAAAGACAGCATTCTGGAAGTATACGGAAGCACAGAAGGAGCAGGACAGACAGCTGTACCAGTTAAGGCAGAAGGAAGCAGGGAGGGAAGTCAGAATAGCAAAGGCCCAAACTGAAGAAAAGATAGCCAACTCAGTTAAGAAGGGGATAAAACCTTTATAGGTACATCAGTGAGCGAGAAAGACAAAGGGAGTATAGCGAGGCTGAATAGAATGAACGTGGGTGGGCAGAGGGGACAGTGAAAAGCAGGGATACTGAACGTAATATTTCTGCTCAGTATTCACAAAAGAGGAGAGGGAAGTGCCTAAGCCAATTAACAGAAGCACTCTTGATAGGGGGTCGATCTCAGTCCTTTCACAGAAGAAAGGGTTCTGCAAGAACTCCTAAAACTGAAGGTGGACAAAGCAATGGGTCCTGATGGAATTCACCCAAGAATTCTAAAAGAATTAAGGGAGGAACTAGTGAAACCACTGGCTACTCTTTTTAATAAATCATGGGAGGATGGTGTGGTACCCGAGGACTGGAGGAAGGCGGATGTGATTCCCCTTCACAAAAGTGGGACCAAGACAGAGGCAGGAAACTACAGACCTGTCGGTCTGACCTCTGTGGTAGGGAAAGTGATGGAGTCACTTGGAAGGAGAAATAGTTGAGTACCAGAGGCCAGTGGGGTACAGGACCCAAGGCAGCATGGGTTCACAGCGGGAAGGTCATGTCAGACGAATCTAATAGATTTCTTTGACTGGGTGACCAAAGTAGTAGACCAGGGAGGGGCTGTGGACATGGCCTGCCTAGACTTTAGCAAGGCATTTGACACAGTCCCACACAAAAGATTAATAGTCAAATTAACTAGCCTGGGTAAAACATTGGCTGCACAACAGGACACAGAAGGTAATTGTAAATGGAGTCCACTCTGAAGAAAGAGGGGTTACTAGTGGGCTACCGCAAGGTTCAGTATTGGGTCCAGTCCTTTTTAATGTCTTCATAAGTGACACTGCAGAGGGACTGGAAGGAAAAGTATGCCTTTTTGCAGATGACACAAAGATCTGCAACAGGGTTGATACACAAGGAGGCGTGGAAAGGATGAGAAGGGACTTGGCAAGGTTGGAGGAATGGTCAGAAGTATGGCAGCTAGGATTCAATGCAAAGAAGTGCAAAATAATGCACCTAGGAAACAAGAACCCAGGGGAAGAATATACAATGGGGGGGAGGTAGTAACAACAAAAAAGGAAAGGGACCTGGACATAATCATATCAGATGACCTTAAGGTTAGCAAGCAATGTGAGAAGGCAGTACGGTGGGCTGGGTGTATACTGGGATGCAAGCAAGAGGCATCAGCATCAGAAAACAGATAGTTGTTATCCCTCTGTACAGACAGTTGGTGAGACCCCATCTGGAGTACTGCATCCAGTTCTGGAGACCCCATCTCCACAAGGACATAGACAGGACAGAGGCAGTCCAGAGGAGGGCAACTAAAATGGTGCAGGGTCTGCAAGAGAAGCCATATGAGGAGAGACTAAAGGAGCTTAATATGTATACCCTTGAGGAAAGAAGGGAGAGGGGGGACATGATAGAAACTTTTAAGTACCTCAGTGGAATCAACAAAGTCCAAGAGGGTAGCATCTTTCAGAAAAAGAGACGTGCAAGAACAAGGGGACACAATTTAAAGACAGAAGGGGGGCAGTTCAGGGGCAATGTGAGGAAGTATTATTTCACAGAGAGGGTAGTGGATGCATGGAACAGCCTTCCTGAGGAGGTTGTGGGGTCTAAAACTGTGGGAGAATTCAAGAATGCATGGGACAGACATAAGGCAATTCTTTGTGGGGGGTAGGAAGAAATAGGCTGTTGGTTAACTATGATCTGCGGCCTATCCTGTAGGTAGGGAAATGGGCAGACTAGGTGGGCCAAGTGGTCCTTATCTGCCGTCAAAGTCTATGTTTCTGCTCAACCAGAGTTGAGGTTGACAAGCCCGATATGGGTACTGAGGAGCTCTCAACCTTTCCTTCGATCAAGGGAGTCTCGACCAAATTCGAGCAGTCGGGGGTGGGGGGGACACGACTGGGGGGACCTCAATGTTTCTTAATCTCACGACTGGTGGTGCTTGGGTTTCTTGCTGCAGTCACCAGGCCTTTCCACCAAGGCTTGGAGGGCCATACACATTTCACGGAAGTGTTCTGTGAAAGACCCTCCAACACTGGACCCAGCGGGGAGAAGCACTGAGACAGAGGAGGTGCCCACCGCAGAAGCCACCACTTTCTCCTCAATGGTGGTGAGCTGTGCAGCTGACCCAGCAGTCCCTGAGGCCTGCTTGCGGCCTTAGAGCTGGGTCTTCAGATCACCTTCCAGAGGCTGTCCAAGGGTAAGCCAGTGCTTCCCATCTTCTAGGGATTCCAGAAGCATAGAGACACAAAAACCACATGCAGCCACATCATGCTGCCTGCCCACACAGTACAAGCACATGTAATGGGGGTCAGTGACCAATATTTTTTGGCAGCACCAAACACAGAACTTAAACCCTGGTATCCACAGCTCCATGATCCTTGAACGAGGGGAGTCAAAACCAGAAACTTTTTTTTTTAAATTATTCTTTTTATTGTTCATATTTTAACTTATATACAGATAGGTCTACAGTTATTGCCTTATACAGTACATCGATAACTGGCACATTGTCGTCAACAGCTCTAAGGATTCAAATGCATACCCAGTCCAATATTTAGCATTTCCCATATATTTTTCATATATTTTTCATTGCTCTCTCTATAAGTATTACCCTTACATCTCTGGTCCCCACACAGCAATCCACATATATTGCACCAAATATGCAAGTTCTAATTGCTCTTAAGGTCTTCAAACTTCCCCTGCTACTACTACCAGAACACTCCAGTCACTTTTTTGGGTTCCAGATATTGCATGGTGTTGGGGGGGGGGAGGGCCCCCACAGAGAGGGGGGATCATCCCTCCACGGTCAAACTCATGAACCACCCTTAGGGAGAAAAAGAAAAAGAAAAAAAAAAAAAAGGCTAGGGCACAAAAGTGGGATCGATCAACATATAGTATAGTTGCCAACGTACCCATTTTACAGTAAAATGCTCTCCTCGCTCATTTACACTATATGTAATCTTTTCCATGTCGTGAATTTGTCAAGTGGTGTCCCACCAGTCACGAATGGTTGGGGGATGCACTGACAGCCATAGTTTAGTTATTACTTTTTTGGCTGCTGTGATAAGCAGTGTAAGCAGATATCTTGTATTCGGGCCTCTATAAGGTTTAGGGAACATAAGGAACAAGTAAACCTCTGGCATTAACTGAAAATGTGGGTCAATAAGCTGCTGCAACTGCTCTTCCAGTTGTTTAAAAAAGCTAGAGAGCACCGGGCATGTCCAGAAGATATGTGTCAGACTGGCATCCTGCTCTCCTCATCCTTCGCCAGCATTCTGCTGACCTATCCTGTGAATAGCGCTTAGTTACTCTAGGCGATCTAAAATATCTTATCAAAACTTTCCAGGCGAATTCTCGCCAATGATGTGAGCTTGTGACCTTAGAGGAATAATTACATGCCAGCCGCCAGTCTGCCATAGTCAGTTGGCAACCAGACTCCACCTGCCATTGCATGCGGACATTTTCAGTGGCTCTCTCCCCCTGAGAGTCTAAAGAGTGGTAGTATGTGGATATTAAGTGTTCCCTCTTCCCCGAGTCGTTCAAAGAGATCCGACATTTAATTAATACTGAATAGTTTTCTGGGTCTCGCAAGCTTAAAGGTAAGCTCTCTACATAATGTCGAAGTTGTAGGTAATGAAAAAAATCTCTATGTGGCAGATGAAACTTTGTCTGAATTTCTGCAAATGACCAGGTAACTCCTTGAGTCATTATTTGAGGTAAGTATCGCAGGCCGAAGCCGTCCCACCCGCCAAATCCAGAGTCTAGAGTATTGGGAGAGAACTCCGGAAGAGCCTGTATCGGGCATAGGAGGGGCAGGCTAGATGACAATTTATGTGATTTTTTAATTACATTCCAATTTTTAAATTGCACTGTCAACCAGGGGTTCGCGGTTGAGGAGGCCCCCTCTCTCAAGTCTGGACTATATATTGTCCGGAAGTAGGGAATATCACTTATCAATGCTTTCTCTATGTCCAGCCAATGTGGGCTTGAACTTCTGTTTTGTCTTGCCATTATGTACATCATAGTTATTGCTTGTTGGTAATGTTTTAGGTCTGGCGCAAGACCTCCATCAGTCCGGGAAAGTGCCAACACCCTAAGGTTCACCGGGTTTCGCCTGCTCAGATGAAGTTCAATTAGCGATTAATCTCTTTAAAGAACCTTTGGGGTACAAAAGGGGGATATTTTGAACAGATATAGTGCTCTAGGAGGATTTTCATCCTAATTAGTTCTATTTGTTTCAATAAACTCAGTGGAATTACCGACCAGGCCTGTAAGTCCTGCTTCAGTTGTGTCATAAAGGGGGATAATTATACTTCTAGTAATGCTACTCCCTCGATATACACTAAATATTTTAGCTTCTGGCCAGGTTCCATCTACCCGAAGGACGCCCAGTGTTGCTTGTGTAGGGGTATAACTGAATGTAAGCAATTCAGTTTTAGTTAGGTTTAATTTATATCCGGACAAACTTCCATATTCGTCTAAGACCTGGCATACCGTTGAAATAGACTGCTCTGGATCTTGTAGATATAGGAGGATGTCGTCCGCATAAAGGGCGATTCGGTGTTCAGTTCCCCCCAGAGAGACTCCTCTAATGTTGGGGTGCTCCCTGATGCTCTGCGCCAAAGGTTCTATGGCTACTGTAAATAATAGCGGTACAGCGGGTGTGCTGTATCTGAGGGAGGAGGGAGCTGTATCCCTGCTTATGTGCTAGTTGTAGGAAATGGAGAGTTTCTTCAAGTTCGGCTCTGCGCTCTTCACGCTGCCGTTTTTTCTGCGCGCTGAATACTTAATTATATGCCCCTAGGACCGCTTATTGTGTCCAGTGGACCGAGGGGCTTGTGTCTGGTAGTATATCGGTCATGATTCTCTGAAATCTTGTCAGAGATAAACTCCTAAATTCTTTTTGCAGCGTAGGTAGAATGGGTTTAACCTCCACTGAGTGCTTTTAGTTTGGTCACCTAAATCCATAATGTACTCACGGGGCATGATCCGAGATAGCTATATCCCGATCTGAGCAGCATTTACCATCTGCAAATTTTCCACTTGGTAAATGCAAGATCTATCTGGGAGTACGTGTGATGTACCGAGGAGTAGTATGAGTAATTTTTTGTATGTGGATGCAACTGCCTCCAGATATCACACCACCCAATTTCTGTGACAAATCTTTTAAAGAAGCTTTGGGTCCCAGATGGTCTCTGTGGCTTCCCTTTTGTGGAGTCTAAACTTGGATTCACAAGCATATTAAAATCACCAGCCATTAATAAAACACCTTTGGTAAAGCTCACCACTCTGTCCAGCAAAGGTTTCAGCTGCGCAGTTGTGATGCCCGGAGGGAGATATACGTTCGCCAACGTGACCTCCTTATCATTAAGCCTCCCGCGAGTGAGAACCAGGCGGCCTTCAGGGTCTGACCAGGTTCGCTCCGGTTGGTATGGAGTGTGGGAAGGAATGATAATGGCAACCCCCCTTCTTCTTCCACCTTTATATGAGGCACTCAACACCTGTCCCCTACTTAATTTAGCGAGCTTGGCATGCTCCAGTGGACTCATATGAGTCTCCTGTAGAAAAATTATATCCGATTTAGTTCTTTTAAGGTACGCCAATGTTTTGGATCTTTTATTGGGGAGGCCAACCCATTTACATTTAGAGAGAGCAGTTTTAGTTTTGATGCATGAGACATATCGGAGGGTGAGGAAACCGGGCCCCAGGCACCCCCATCCCCCCGCTGGGTGCATCCGAAACCCAAATTTTTCTTAAGACTAGTGACCAGAGTGGACTTGAGGACCTAGTAGAGAAATACAGGTTACTCACCTGTAACAGGAGTTCTAGGAATGGTATATGTTGTTCATCCACACTCATTGGCAGTATCCTTGCCGCTTTAAATCTTGCCGGAAGGTCTTCAAGCTTGCTCCTCCCACCCACCCGGGTGGTATAACTCTCGGCTCCGCCCCATGACCCAGATCTGGCCCGCTGTGAAGCTCAGGTTGGCACGAAGCCGGAGGTCGGTAATGTGGATGAACAAATACATACCATTCCTAGAACCCTGTTACAGGTGAGTAACCCGTACTCTAGGGACATGGATATGTTGTTCATCCACACTCATTGGCAGACTCCTAGCAGTTCTCCGGAGGAGGGAGGCAAGACGACAATTCCATATACTTACTTGGGAAAGAGAGACTGAGAACCGAGGCCCCAAAACCAGCATCCCAAGCGTGACTCAAGGTCGATGTGGTAGTGGGTAATGAAGGTGTTTGCTGACTTTAGTAGCAGCCCTGCAGATTTCTGGATAGGGCGTCCCTGGAAGCAGCCACCGTTGCAGCAGTATGGCGGTAGAATGAGCTCTTATCCTCTGGGAGGCTCCATGCCCGCTAACTTGTAGAGATCTATGCAGGAGGTTACCCACCTGCTTATCGTCCGTTGGCTGCAGGTCTGCCAGATGCGGCTTCAAGCGTAGGTGACAAACAGCTGGCAAATCCTCCTCGACTTCCAGCCGCAGCGCCCTTATATAAGCTGCGCCTTCAGGGATCCAGAGTATGGAGCCTATATTCAGCTCCGAGGTGTGATTGGGGTAGAACACCGCAGAGTCAACACCTGGTTAAGGTGAAACTCCACACCACCTTCGAAGGAATTTCGGTGTGGGGCGCAGGACAACCTTGTCCCTGTGGAAGACCAGGTATGGAGACTCGATGGAGCGCCCTGGAGCCTTCCCAGTATCCTTCTGGTTGACGGATAGCCACCAAGAAGGCGGTCTTCCACTGACAGGTGAGAGAGAGCACACCTGTGCATAGGGTTCAATGGCTTGCCCATGAGCTTGCTAGTACCAGCAGTAGATCCCACGGAGGTGGGGTTCCCCGACTGGAGGGAAATGTGATCAAGGCCTTTGAAAAAGCGCCAGACCACCTTCTCCTGCGCCATCGATCGCTTCCCCGCCCGCGCCTGCAAGCAGAGATGGCTGCCAGGTGCACCCTTAGGTCGCCGACCTAAGCCCTTGACTAGAAAGGGACCATAAATAGTCCAAGATGCTTGCCAAGGAACAGGAGGAAGGGTCCAAGCCCTTGTTCTGACACCAAATGGAAAACCTTTTCCATTTGAAGGCATAGCATTTTCTGGTCGACTCTTACGGGACGCCTAACTACATTGAGGACCTCGGGAGACCCAAAGCCTGGAACTCTAGCAGCCAGGAACCAGGGTCAGGTGTAGGGGATTGAAGGTCCGGATGGAACACCTTCCCTGATTGATTGCCGAGAGCAGGTCCGGCGAGCTGGAAGCTGCCGCCGGAGTCCTGGAGCTGAGACTGAGGAGATCTGGGTACCAGTGAACTGGCGAGGCCAGTCTGGGGCTATCAGAATCACCTGCGCCTTGTCCCTCCTCGCCTTGAGAAGCACCTTGTGGATCAAGGAAATGGGGAAAGGCGTAAAGAGGTCGGGGTCCATTGCCTCGGAAGGCATCCCCTGCAGCGAGCCCTGCTGAGCCGGGGCGGGCATGGAACAGACTCAGCTCCTGCCTCTCCGTGGAGGCAAACAGGTCCACCTGAGGTGTGCCCCAAAGGAGAACAGATGCTGTACTACCTCCGGGCAGGAGAGACCACTCGTGGGATGCAGCCCCTATCCGCCTCAGGGCATCGGCCAGGGGTGTTGGAGGCCCTGCCACGGAATGGCTAGGAGATCCGCCTCCAGGCTGCAGGACGAGTGATCAAATGCGGAGAGCTTCCTTGCATAGAAGCATGAGCGCTGGCCCGCCCTGGCGGTTTAGATAGCACATGGTCGGCATTGTCCGGCCTGGACTCGACCATTGACCCCTGGAGGAACGGAGCAAAGCGGTGAGAGCTAGGGCGGACCGCCGGAGCTCCAGCAGGGTTGATGTGGCATCGACTCCCCCGCTGGACCAGAGGCCATGAGTCTGCTGTTCCCAGATGGGCACCCCAACCCATCAGAGAGGCATCGCGGTCGACAGAGAGACCGTCGGCTCGGGCGGATTTAACGGGATGCCCTCCTGCAATTGATCTGGAACGGTCCACCACTGAGAGCATTCCACATCCCCTGTGTCACCACACAAGCTGGTCCAAGGGATCGTAGCTCCAGGACCACTCGGCTGGCCAGTCTCACCGAAGGACGATGTTCCAGCGGGCTCAACGGACCACGCTGGTACAGGCCGCCATGAGACCCAGGAGGCGAGGAAGTCCCGGTAGGGAATTGCCCAACCAGAAATGATCGGACGGAGGAAAGAACCTGCCCTGTCCGCCGGGAGCGCGCCTGGCTCAAGAGAATGAGCTGCGCTCGATGAATAAAAATCACCTGCTTCGCTCGAGTTCGACTTCTGGCCTCGCTGGCAAGGAGGCCCAGTTGAGAGCAGACCTGGAGGGCCAGATCTCTGGACCACTCCGCCTCCTTCCTGAGGGAGTTGCTATCAGCCAGTCGCCCAGGTAAGGGTACACCTGACCCTCGGGCGCCGCAAGAGGGAATGCTGTCACCACTGCCATGCATTTGGTGAAGACCCTGGGAGCTGGAGACAAGCCAAGGGCATGGCTTGAACTCGAAGAGAGATCCTTCCGCCGGAAGCGAAGGAATCTCTGGTGAGACGGACGGATAGGGACGTGAAAAACGCCAGTCTGCAAGTCCAGAGAGCAGAACCACATGCTGCTCCAAGGATGGTATTATCTGAGCCAGAGTGACCATCCTGAAGGTTCGAGACCTTAGGAACTTGTTAGGTCGTAGGTCGGGAATGGGGCGCCAGCCCCCCGTCCGTTTCGGAACCAGGAAGTACCTGGACACAAACCCTGGGTCTGAAGGAGGGTCCACCACCTCTCTTACCCACACCTCCTTCTGGAGGAGGAGAGCGATGTCGGCTCGACGAGCCGCCAGTGAGGCTGGGGATCCGGCCCCCGAGGGGCTGGCCGGCTCTGAAGGGTGGTGCCTGCTCGAATTCCAGAGGCAGGCTCTTCCCACCACCTCCAAGACCCACCTGTCCGTGGTGTAACAGAGCGGACCAGGCGGAATCTGAAGTGCTGGAGCCGCCTCTAATGGGGACCCAGGGGTAAGGGACGGATGGGGGCACCCCCAGCCCGTCCACTGGGCAGGCTTGAGGAGGGACCGCCGAGGGACCTCCTGGGCCCTTTCTCCTGCCTCCTGTTAGAGGAAGCCGCGGCTTGGGTTTGGGATGCTAAGGCCGAGCCTGCTGGCCCTGACTTTTGCTGGGGGCGCGCTGGGGCACACAGAAGGACCTGAAGGGCTTAGGGCTGTGGTTTGCGCCCTTTGTCCTTCTGAGCGCAAGAGACCGAGTCCAAGGTGGCATTGACTCTCTCGATCCTGCAGGTGACCTTCCACCCCAGGGTCAAGAGGTCAGTCCCCGTAAGGGAACATCCGCCAACTTGTGCTGGGTATCCGCGAAGGTGGATATCTCAGCCAAGCCTGCCACGACGCATAGCCACTCGGTGCCGCTACCGATCTGGCACATGAGTCCCTTACATCCAAAGCAGTCTGAGCTGCTGTTGGCCACCGTCTGGTCCTCGCATCCTGCTTAACCGAGTCTGCAGATCGGGCGGGAAGATAGAGGGATGACCTGGCCCAGGGAGCTTCAAGAGAGGCATGAGAAAATGTGCCATGAGGACGGCCGAACTGGCCTGACGGCGTCAGAGAGGACGAGCGTAGACTTTTCGCCCGACATAGTCCATTTCTTGGACCCTTGTCAGGAGGTTTGTCCACATCCCTGGCGCTACGCGCCGAAAACGCTGTCGGTAACCAACCCTCAGCAGAGGGGTGTTCCGAAAACCGGACAAGGAACCGGGGACCGGTGATACTTCCTGGGCCATCCTGGTCAAGGCGCAGGGCAGGGAAGCAGGGCGCCGCCAAAGTTCCAGTGCTGGACCCACTATGGCCCTCGCCACCGGAAAGGCCCGTCGGAGAACCCTCGGTCCAGAATTTGAGGGGATACCTGGCCCGCTTTGGAACGGGTTCGAGCTCCATCCCGTAGACTCCGTAGATGAGCCGCAGTCCTAGGAAGGATGTACGGGCTATCGCCCATTGGCTGACCTCCTGAAGACTCCAAGTCCAGTCGCTGAGAAGAAGGAGGAATCATCTTCGACCTCGGAAGAGTCCGAAGATCGCTCTGGCCTGAGCCACCCTTCACCTGCCGAGGTCGGTCGGGAGTGAGGGTAACTGACAGCCGACGGGTAAACCCTTAGCCGACCGAGAATCCTTGGTCGAGCCCCAATTGTGGCTGTGGAGGCGGAGGTTCCACCGCAATCGTGGAGCAGTTGGTTTTGGCCGAACAACCGCCTGTATAGGCCCTCGGGCAAGTCGAGGGGTTGTGTCGGCCGCCCGTGACAGCTACTTAATGGTCGAAGGCGCCGAGTCGGGCTTATTCCCCGCCAGGAGGAGCTGTTGTCAACATAAGGTCCTCGCATCAGACGCACTTACGCCGAAGCCTCCCTCATCCGAGGAGGAGGACGAGGACGAAGCGGCGACGCCGCTTGGTCACAAAGCCGAGACCGAGACCGCCTATGACGGTGGGAAACGGCTGGACCGCTAAGAGGTCCGAGATCGTAGACCGAGAGTCCCGGAATTTCCGGTCGGTGCAGGAGGTGTCGGCCGGAACCGACAATCCTCTCGCCCGAAGGTCCATCCAGGGCTCGGAACCGGAGGCACAGGCGAGCCCATCGGGATCTCAACCTCCCGGGGAACCGAGAGGGGAATTCGCCAGCGCGACAGTCATTCAATGGGTCGAGAAAAATCTCGACTTCATCAGTGGAGTCTCGGTCAACTGACCTGACGTGGACACCGTGAGGCCAGTGGGTCAAGCCGCCGTCGACCGGCTTACCGATCGGACGACGGCCGGGGGACCTTCCCGCCTCCCCAAGAGCCGACGGAGGGACTTGCCCTGTCCCTCTTGACCGGCAAAAAGGTCCAGCAGACGGAGGCGCCTTCTCTTTAGTGGAGAGGGACAGACAAAGCTCCTTAAAGGAAGCCGTGTGGAAGAACCCAGAGAGAGCGGGATAAATGCCGCGGCCGAGGAAGATGCCCGCCGCCTCGAGGGCTTACTCATCCGCCGAGCTGATCTCGCCGAGCGCCCGCCGCCGCCGGGATACCGCCAACCGGCCTCCTTGGACTTCACCGAGGGAAACGCCTCGGACGCGCTCCAGCGTAACCGGGCAGCACGGCTCTCGAGGACGAGGCCGCAAAAGATGAGCACAGGTCGCAAGCCCGCGGGTCGTGCTCAAGGCCTACAGTAGACACACGTGAGTGTGATCCGTCCGAGACATCTTCTGCCCGCATGGGCATCTCCAAACTGGAGTCGATTTATCCATCGTAGCCGCGAGGGATCAAGACGAAGTCTTTTGCAAAATATTATTTTAAATCCGCAAACGGAGAAATAGGAACTAGCTACAAACGCAGAGCTGCTAAGGGAGGAAACCTGAGCTTCCAGCGGTAAGGAAGATCTGGCGCCATGGGGCGGAGCCGAGTTATACCACCGGTGGGTGGAGAGCAAGCTTGAAGACCTTCCGCAAGATTTAAAGCGGCAAGGATACTGCCAATGAGTGTGGATGAACAACATATCCATGTCCCTAGAAACATATATACAAAAACACATAACTATTTCTAAAGACATCTAACACCAAATACAAACACAGCTTACAGGCCAACATGGCCACAGTAACAGTGTGAAACTTTTTGGTACTTCCACCGATTCAGGTTGTACCTGGATCGACGGTAGGATCCAAGAGTCCTACCTGTGAGGTCCTCTTTTTGTCTGAGGACCGTGGGCAACTAGTATCCAAAGGGGTAAGGGTAGTTGGGTTTGGTGACTTTGGTCACAAGGAACAAGCTATAGGCTCCCCAAAGAATATTCATGTAAAAGGACCCTCTTCCTAGTGGAGGAAGGCGGGAGCCGCCACAACCCATAAATGCTGCATAGCGGCCGCCAACCCCCCCCCACCGGAATTCCAGTGGTTCATACCGAGGCATCCTAAGTTGTCATAGCAATCACAGGTCCCCCCCATTATCAAATGTTCTTGGAGCCCCGTTTACTCTGTGGGATCAATGTTCAGAGCTTTCCTGGGGGTAATATTAATGCCTTCCAGGGCTAGCAGTTCCACTTCTAAGTGGGGGATCCAGTCCTCCGAGTATTACCTATTAGGTAGGCAGGGACACGGTGGGTCCCATACACCACCATACCCCTATCCCAGCCACAACCCCGTAGTCGTGAGTACGCTTTATTTGATAATTGCTTCTCCTTCTACCAGCCCCATGTCCACTTTGGCACCAGGAAGTACCTGGAGACAAACCCTGGGTGTTCCGGAGGATCCATGAAAGGAACCATGACCTCCTTGCGGAGCAGCTGGGCTATGATGTCTCTGAGAGCTGACAGAATGTTGCAGATTCCAAGTCCTCCTGTGGGGCGCGGGCTCAGCAAGGAGGGTACTGCTCGAATTCCAGAGGCAGACCCAGACCCACCACCTCGAGGACCCATCTGCCCATGGTGACAGCGGACCAGTCGGAAAGGAAGTGGCACAGCCGGCCCCCCATGAGAGGACCCAGGGAGGTGTGACGGGCATGAGGGAGGTACCCATCGTCCCGTCACTGTGCAGGCTTGAGGAGAGGGAGGAGGAGGAGGGTCTGGCTGAGGGGCCACCAGAGCCTCTCCCCCCACGCTTATGGATGACCGAGGCCACTGACATTGGCCAAAGTCACCAGGCCTGGGCCTTCTGACCAGCCTGGGGTTGGGCTGGTTTGACCACAGGAGTAAAGGTGGACTGAAAGGGCTTCCTTCTCTGCTGCTGCTTGGAGCCCTTGGGGTCCTTTTGGGCAGATGTTATGGAGTCCAAGGTGGCACTTGACTTCTTGATGCAGGTGAGATGGCCCTCAGCCCGAACAAGTTGGTGCCCAGGAGAGGAACATCTGCTAGCTTGTGCTAAGTGTCTGCCATGAAGGTCGATATACGCAGCCAAGCCCTGTGGTGCATGACCATTGCGACTACCATGAAGTGGGCACAGGAGTCCCCAATGTCTATGGCTGTATGGAGCTGTTTAGCTACAACCTGGCCCTGGTCCTGGACCTGTTTGATCGTAGTCTGGAGGTCCACTGGTAGATGAGGAAGCACGTCATCCAGGGTGCCCAGCTGGGCATGGGAGAAGTGGCCATAAGGAGGGCTGAGCTTGTTTGACAAAGACCAAGCAAGGAGGCAGCGCAGACCTTTTTCGCTGCATGGTCCAACTTTTTGGACTCTGTCAGGTGGTTTGTCAACATCCCCAGTGTTACCGGAGTGCCTAAACACAGAATTGGCCACCAGTCCCTCGGCCAAGGGGTGTTCCATGAATCCTGAGAGGGAACCGGTAGGAATCGCATATTTGCGGCCATCCAGGCAGAGGGCGCAGGACAAGAAGCAGGGTGCTGCCAGAGCTCCAGGGCAGGGACAAGAATGGCCTCTGCCACCGGGAAAGCCTTCATCAGAGTATCTCCCTGACTGAGGATCTCGGTCAACGGGTAACGAGCCTGTTTCTGGACGGGCTCCATTTTCATACACGTGGACTCAGAGATCAGGCAGAGAAGGCCCAAAAAAGAGGTAGGGCCTTCGTCTGTCGAGATATCCCCAACCGACTCCATGTCGACTTGACAGGAGTGCAAGGAGGAACCCTCTGACTCCGAGAAGTCGTCAAAGAGGGGTTGACCGCCCGAATCCCCGCTGACCCTCCATGGACGGTCAAGGGTGATGGTGACTAACAGCTGATGTTGAAGCCCCTTGGCCAGCTGAGACTCCTTGGTCGGAGTGCCGGCCTTTGGGTGGGTGTCGGTTCCACAGGAATCAGTGGAGACACCAGGGTTGGCTGAGCCTGGACTACCTTAGCAAGCTCCTGAGGTGGAGAAGGTGCCGGTCAGTAAGGAAAAAGCCAGGTGATAGCCAGCATAGGAGCTGGCTTCATGCCAGTGAGCACCAGCTGTTACCACACAAGATCCTTGTCGTGTTGATACAACTTGCACCCAAGCCTCTCCTCTAACCCGAGAAGGACAAGGATGAAGAGTAGCGGCGGCGCCGCTTACCGTGGTACCGAGAGCGGGAGTGCTAACGCCAGCAGGAACTGCTGAACCCACGGGAAGAAGACTAAGACCTTGACCACAGGGTTGGGGGGGAGGGACCAGCAGCGTGGCTCGGAGGGAGTCGGCAAATGCTGAGGCTCCTCCAGGTCTTGGTCAGAGACCAGAGGTGATGGGTCAGCTGACTGATCTCTGTCCTTACCACAGCTGACTGGAGTCCTGGATAAGGAAGTGTCAGCCTCTTTAGTCGACAACTAGTCAATTAGCTCGAGAAAAATCTCAGCCGGAAGATCAACCAGTGTTTCGGCCAACTGGCCCGACGGGGTTACCATGGAGCCGGCGGTCTGGGCCAAGGATTTGACCGAAGTCGGATCCGGAGAAGCACAGGAATCTGAAGCTCTTGATCGAGAGCGCTCCCAATCTCACGAACGTTGACTAGACCATTTTTTTTTACTCTTTCTTTGACTTAGATTGGTGCCCTGAGGGTCAGCAGGGACTGGCATAGTTCTTCGAAGGACCCTGTAAAAGTTGATCCCAGCTGGAGTGGCATGAAGGCAGAAGCCGAAGAGGAGTGAGAAGCGGCCTGGGCCGTCGTCTCCTCAAACGCCACAAACTGTTCAGCGGACCCCGCAGCTGTGGAGACCTCCCAATAGGTATCCTTAGATTTGACCGTTGGGTTCCATTCATTCGTGCGTGTTGGCCTAACTTGAGCCAGGCTAGACAGTCCTTGAGAACGTTAGGATAGAAAGGAGCAACAGAAATCGCAGGTCTGGAGATCATGCTCGTGCCCCAGGCAGTAGACATGTGGAGTGTAGATCCATTTGGGACATCTTCTGCCTGCAAGAGCACCAGCGGAACCCTGGAGCAGACTTGTCGTCCACTGCGGTCGCGATCACTGATCGAGTTTAAGACAACTGAATTTAAATGTTTTAGGAAGTAAATCTGAAGATTTAAGTTGCTAGGGCCTACTCAGCGCGAGACCGGTGAGGAGGGAACCTATTTCTTCCAGTGGAAAGAAGATCTGGCATCAGTGGGCAGAGCCGAGGGAGTTACCAACCAGGTGGGTGGGAGGGGCCAGCTTGAAGACGTTTCCGGCAAAGTCTTAAAGGGAAAGGCACTGCCAGAAAGTGTGGCTAGAACATCATATCCACGTCCCTAGAATAATATCTATAAGAGGACAGGCTCAAAACAGTCATGAAAACAGCATCTTATCTGTTATGTGGTCTTCACCTGTTCAGGCTGTTTGTTAACATGTGACATCATAATGCTCTCCTGGGACACCATAACTAGCTGTTGTAGAAATGATTAAGATTTAATCGCAAACTGCACCTTCACCTCTCTAATCTCAGCAGTTGTGACCGTACCAACTAGGATTACTTGCCGCCCCCTCACTTGTTAGCCTCCTCTGCTACTTTCTCCTCTCCCCCTCCTATTCTATTCCCACTCACTCATTGCTACTTCTTCCCTCTCCCTCCTTGACTATTTCACCTCCTTCCCTCCCATCCCTGGTACCCCTTCCCCCACTGTCCCACCTCATTCTTCCCTCACCCCTCACCGCCACTACTTTCCTCCTCTCTAACCCCCCCTCCTTGAACCCTTTTATCATGCACTGTATCACCCTTCCTTCTCACCCTTCCCCTCTTTCCTCATTCATTCTACTTCCTCTCTCGTTTTATCCCCCAGTACACCTTTGCTCCCAACCCCTACCCTTCTTCCACCCCTCCACTGTTCACTTTCTCCCCACTTGTCCTTCCCCCCAATTCCTACCGTATTCTCCCCTCACCTTACTCCTCACCTCCTCCTTCCCCCCTTCACATGCTTGCCCCTGCACTCTTGTTGCCACTAGCACTTTATGACAAAGTCACTATTTGACTGCCTCTTACCCTTTATAAGATGTTAGCATCAATATTTTTTGTGTCAATATTTTTGTCTTCACTAAACGTTATTTACATTGTTTACATCTTTCTTTTGTTGCTTTGTTCCACGATTGTATCTGACAGGGAACCTTTGTAAAAGAACCTCTGGTTCAAAGGTATTTGTAATCTTAGAACTCAATAAATAAATAAATAAAATGTCTCAGGAGAAGATTATGCTGTCGCTTGTAGACAGGCAACCATGAAGCAGAAAGACAGGACACACACACACACACACACACACACACACACACACACTTCTTATTGTTATGCGCCATATGGTGCCATACTACGGAGCAATGATGATCATAAGGGAACCTGGACTACTACTGTCGGGGTCAGTTCATTTTTGAGTAAGTGAAAAGTAAGCTTAGCTTAAAGTTACCTAGAGGCTTAAAGGTCTATTTAATGCAGTGGAGACTTTGAAAAATCTAATATTTAGAAGGAGCAAGACTTATAATACAGATATTTCTGTATTAGTTAATTGTGCTTTCCTGGTCAATATTTACAAATAACTAATACAATAAATGTACATTTCCCTGCTCTTTGTTAGTAAGGACATTTGCACAAAAAGAGTATTCAATCTGCATGGGAACTTTGCACACATTGCTCATTCCCCAGCACTGGTGCCACAGAAGGGGGAGAACATTATTACTTTTCTTAGCCCAGCAAAACATGAAGCACAGTAGCTTGTAGCATCACTCACCTTTCTTCCAGAGCTGCTCTAGAGAACGTCAAAATGCAGATTATAAAACTGAGAAAATTCATACAGCGCCTTCAACCTCCACCCTCAAATTGCAATCTAAATCTAGGTGTTCAAGAAGATAATGCTGCCAAACAGGAACCTCGAAGGCGGACATTCCAGTTATGGGACTGTGTGAGGAATCTTTCCTTGGTTTGTACAATACAGAATGGTCCCTTACATATTTATCAGCATGAAGTCATACAGACTAAAATGACCAAATTGTGTATCTGTGTGAATGTGAGAGCGGTGAGTGAGTGGGAGTGTGTATCTGGTTACTGTTTTAACTTTTCCCCACCAATTAAATTTTATCTTAACTGAAAAAAAAAAATCTGTGAAAAAAAACACACAAAGTCCTGTTCTTACCACTGAGGTTTGGATCCTTAATTAGTCCTGTCTAATCTCATTTGAAACTCTTGGTTCATTCTCGCCTGACACCTCCTATTTTAACTCCATTATATTATCACCCAGTCCTGCACACACACGAACCTAATGTCTGGCCCCATTCTGCTCAGACTGCTCTTGTATGTCCAACAGATAAGTACAGTAACTGTACTGCTTCAGCAGTGCAGAAATTAGCCCCACGGCTCTAAGAGTTCATCAGGCAAAATGCTAGACGACACAGCCGGGGCAATAGCTCAGCATATTATACATCAGTTGCTCCCAGTTGTACAAAAAGGCACAAAAGTCTTTGGATTTCTTGTCCCTAACTACATGACCATGCACTTCTTGGTGTTGTATTTCAATTGCCAAACCCCTGGCCACTTCACAAGCCTTTCTAGATCCTATTTCATACTTGTTACCCCCCTCCTCACTGTCCATTTTTCCATAGATCTTGTATCATCTGTGAAGAGGCAGATCTTTCCTTGGATCCATACTCCCAACATTACAAATAACAAGCATTTGTCAATGCCGAATGTTTGCTTGCTGGCATTGGCACTGGTAGTGTAGGAGTTAGAGAGATGCATAATAGGAATGGCAGTAAAGTACTGAACTGAAGCCAACCCCACCACCACTCTGCAGAGACTGACATGCACTGGGGTGTGCCTTTGGGTCATCAGGCATAACGGCCATGCCATTTCACCACACCCTATCCTGCAGACACCGACAAGTGTCACAGAGTGTCTTGGAGTCTTTGGGCCTTAAACTCACCCCATTCCATAAGAAATACGGTGAGATGGGTGAAGTATAGGAGAATGGGGTGAACTTTGGGGCCAAATAGTCCAAGGCACACCTCGATGCCTGTCTCTGGCTGCAGGGTGTGGGTGGGGGTGGAATGGCAGGAGTATTACAGGCGACAATCCCAAGTCACACCCCTCATGCCTGTCAGTCTCTACAGGGTGGGGCTTTATGGTTGGAAACCCTAACGTCCCAGGCGTTCGTTGGTATTTTCACTCCAAATTTTAAACATGTTTTTTTGTGACCCCCACCTCATTAACAGTGGCAATATCAGTTTGTTAGCGGAAAGCTGATTTTGCACAGCGACTACACCATTTGGCACCACAGGTGCAAAAACATATTTCAAACAAGATGAGAAAAATGACAGCTGTACTGTTCATGAGGAGGTGTAAAACATGGCAATGTTGAAAATCTGGAGTGAAAATATAAAAAACTGGTGAAGTCACGAGCGTACATAGAAACCGTGCAATGCACACCCGTAATGTAATTAGTTTGGGGATTTTTTACAGCAGATTGTCAACACAGGCATTTTGGGACCTCTGCTTATGAACAGTGTCACTGTGATTTTCTTAATCTGTCCTGAACACTGATTTCCCACAGTGACCTCCAGATTTCTCTACTGAAGTGCGAAAACACATTTCGGCCAGGGTGTGAAAATGACAGATGTACTGTTCATAAAGAGGTGTTGAAAAATGCCAGTGTTGACAATCTGGACTGAAAATATTACACATTCGTGAACTTACGAGAGTGCGTGGAAACTGCGCAATGCACGCTGGTAACACAGTCATTTGATGGACTTTTGTCACCAAATTTTCAACATTGCCATTTTAAGACCTCTGTTCATGAACAGTGTCACTGTGATTTTGTAAATCTGTCCCGAACATTGATTTCGCACACTGACTGCACCATTGTGCGCTACATGCGTGGAAACACATTTTGGGCAAGATGTGAAAAATGACAGCTGTACTGCTCATAAGGAGGTGTGGTAAAATGGCAATGTTGAAAATCTGGAGTGAAACTATTATAAATTTGTGAACTTATGAGCGTGCGTAGTAACTGCGCAATGCACGCTCGTAAAAGTCATTTTTGGGAATTTTTTTCACCAAATTTTCAACACAGGGTTTTTGGGGGCCTACCTCATGAACTGTGACACTGTCGTTTCGTAAATCGGTCCCGAAAGGTGGTTCCGCGCAGTGACCACGAAATCACCTTGCGGGACCGAATAAGAAAATGACAGTCCCAGAATTCATGAGGTGGGGTCCCAATAACCCCATGTTGAAAATTTGGTGAAAAAATTACCAAAAATGCCTGAGATATGCATCAAAGTTGAAAAAACCCTGTTTATTCCATTATACAGCTTACTGGCATTTCCTCAGTTCACGGTCGGCTTTGAAGAGTGCAGACGTGTTCCTGGTCCACCGAGATCATCGCTGGACTCGGAGGCAAGTATGGGGTGAGGTGGGGGTGTGGGGAGGCAGGTCGCAGAGGGTGGGTGAGGAGAGGGGCAAGACAACCGAGGGACCGTTTTTGTTTTTAGGTCTTTTTTCTTTTAGAAGACGACGCTGGACTTTGCCACGCTGGTGGGCTCCCAGCGTGGCAGCTGGAAGTTTTGTTTTTGGGGAGGCGGGCAGTGGAGCGCGGAGGATTGGGCACCCCGTTTTGCCACGCTGGTGTGGGCTCCCAGGTGGCACCTGGAAGTGTGTTGGGGCCCTGAGCCAACGGGGATTTGGCACCCCGTCGGCCATATGTACGGGGGAAAGCATGAGCATGCTGGGGTGGGCTCCCAGCGTGCACCTATGTGTTCGTGGGGGGTAGACTGACTGTGACAGACAGTTCAGATGCAGTGCCGACATAGGCAATTTGCATACTGCTGATGGCAGTATGCAAACTGTCTGCGGTGTTTTCCTTTCAACTGTACACCACTGCATCTGAACAGCTGTCATAGACAGCTCGGACATTCATTGGCGAGGTGCAGCCGTGCCTGCAAAAGGGAGCAGGGCATTGGAAGTGGGGGAGGCACACCTACGAATTCTCGTATGGTGTCAGTATGTTTCTTGCACATGCGTGCAAGCAAACATAAAAATGTGGAAATTTATCAGTCCCATGACTGATCCCTATGGCACCTGGCTGTTTTTATATTTTCTGAAGGCCTTCTCTTTTGCCCTCACAGTCTCTCCTACCTCTGGTGTCAACTGCATTGGCTTCTTGCTCCTTGTTCTTCCCTACCACCATGATACACTTATCTGTGACCTCCAATATAGCTTCCTTTATCACTTCCCATTTCTCTTCTACTACCTCAACTGTCTTAGCCTCTTCTAGTTTCTCCAGCAGCAATTCCCTTATCCTGCCAAAGTCTTCCCTCCTGAAGTCCAGGACTTTTTTTCTTCTGATTTCTTTCTCTCTGTTTCTAATATGATGGGAAATCAGGCTGATTGATTGTCAGTGGTTTGCAAACAGATCCTGCATTGCAATCTTCCCCATATTATCCCTGTTGTTCTCAAGGATTAAAGGGAAGTCCTCTCAACCCATTTTCTGTATACCTGTGTAGTTTGTAGGCAAGAACAATGGTTCCCTATCTTGCATCCCCCTAATTCCATCCTAATTTAAATATAAATGAGGTTGCTTCGCTCTGTTTTGACCTGGTGTGAAAACCTGTTTGTCTTCACTGCAAAGGTTATGACCCCACTCATGCAGGGCATCATGGGAGTTGATGTGTACCTGCAAAAGCCAGCAGAAGTTATAAGCTCATTCAGTTCTGTTACATGTCTTGTGAAGTCCCTGTATTCTCTTCGAACTCTGATACACTTTAAACTACAGAAAACAACAGGGCACTTACTATGCCTTGAAAAGATTCATGGCCGGCATAAGTCGAGAACATAAAAGAGGACAGCAACAGCACTAAGTAAGGATTAAGCCACGAGAAAGCATGGGTCTACTGTGGTATTAATCCATGGTTGGGGGGGTTGGACCACGAGGCCGAAGGCCGAGTGGGTCCAACCAACCAACCCTGGATTAATTCCACTGTACACCCATCCTTTCAAGTGGCTTAATCCGCTTGTAACATGGCATTGAGTGTATGACTAATAGTCTTTGAATAAATGAGTACAATCACACTGATTTATTTTAAGAATACTATAAATTAAGCTATTAAACATAATGTACATATACTTGAAAACAATTGGAACACACCTATTGGAAATAACGTTGCTACTATTTCACTTTCGTTAAAATAACTTTCATTACAAGCTTTAAGCTTTCTAACATCAAAACATATTTTACAACTTTTCAAAACCCTGCAATTCACTTTCGATTCTAGGTGCTTTGATTTTCCTCTCTATGTATCAGAAGATATGGGCTGCACTGCATGATGGGAGTGTGCTATGGTACATTTTAGTTTTCTTTCTCCAGTTCCTGTGCAGACCAACAGGTGGCTATCACACAATCCTAGTAGCACAAGCACCTTTTCTCCAAATGTACTGAACTAAGCCAATCTGAAAAACACTTTATTGAACAACTACTATTTTGCGGAATATTATTTTCACTTTTTTTCCCTCTAAGCTACTTAACTCAGCAGGACACAGAACAACATAACGTTCACTGCTTTCATCTTTCAAATACTTGTTTTGATTACTACTGTTAGTCTGTTTCTTTGATTTCTTTTTCTCTCAATTTATTTTTCTTTTCACCCACAGAAGTATCCTCTCTCTTTAATTTTGCTTTGTTTATCTCAGTGTCTGTTACTTTTCCTTTCGGTTCTAGAGGCTGCATGCTCATCTTTACCACTGTGTATTCACCAAGACAAGGCTAGGCCAGATAATGTTATTCAGTCATCCACAATGCACTACACCCACAGTTGCTTAGAAAGCAGTAGATCAGAAGGGATGGTAACAGTATGTAACTGTTGACTTCTACAGAAATATTGTTGCAGCATAATTAACAGTATATGTGGAGTTTAAATGTACAATCTTTAGTAACTCATGAACTTCTGTTGTAGTCACAATATAGAACAATCTTGAAAAAGTCAAAAGTCCTGTGCCAGGAAAATTCTTAGTAAATACAACTTGGGACAATTATACACTGTAAGCTATTTGCATATTGCTTTCACTTGTATACTGCTTCTTACCTGTAGTGGATTGCCATGGTATTACAATACAAACCATGATCTATTATGGTATTAGACCATGGTTTCTACTGTACCACATGGTGTGTTTGCATCTATCTCACTGCTTCATTTTGTTTTTCTTTTTTATGCCATGTTACAATACATTATAACTACTGCAGGCTTTAGCACTAAAACATCATAAAATTCCAGGATGCCTTACTTGAATTGGGTTATGACTTTTGCAATGCAATCAAGCAGGTTTTCACACCAGACTTAAGTACCTTTATTTACATTTAAATCCTGATGAAATTAGAAGGGTGCAGTAGAAACGGTCATTGTTCATGCCTACAAATTACACAGGTAAACAGAATAAAAGGCTGATGGGAGCCTTTCCTTTAAGTCAAGGATGGCCCTCTCACTTGTAGGCTCCTTTACACTTTGGGTCAGGAATGCTTCTGGGAACACCTCCACCAGCTGCTGATTCCTGCCACTTTTTGCTATAACACATCCAATGTATGTGACATGACACCACATAAACTATAGGCCTATTTACACAACCTGATCTGCACTGTTGTAAGCAGTGTAGATCAGGTTGTGTAAACGACTTGAGGACTGTAGTCAGTCACTCCATTGTGGCAAACCGCGACCCCTATTTTGGTGGGATTGTGTACCTCCCCAATGCCCCTGATCTGTGGAGTTCCTCAGGGCTCGATCCTGTAACCAATGCTATTCACGGTGTGCAGGCTGCTGACAAGACTACCTAGGTCCTGTCATGTGACCTCGGTCCTGCAGGGTCTGCACTGGCTACCGGTCAGGTGGAGAGTTCTCTTCAAGGTGGGCTTGCTTAACCTATAAGGCCCTAAACGAACTGGGCCCTTGCTACCTGTCAGACTTTCTTACCCCTGCCATCCCGGCCCACTCCCTCCATTCCTCCACTGAGGGCCTCCTGACAGTTCCGAGGACCAGGTTGAAAACCTCGGGTGATCTTTCATTCGGGGTGGCCGGCCCGGTCCTCTGTAACTCGCTGCCAAAGTCCCTGAGGGAGGTCCCTACGGTGGAGGCATTCAGGAGGGGCCCAAAGACTCATCTTTTCAATCTAGCATTCCCTGCCGATGCCTTTTAACTCACTTGCTGAAAAAGTTTAATTATTTATGCTGCAGTTTTTATATATGTAACCCCTTATTTTGACTTGTTTGTATATCTTTTATTGTACGATTCCCGGAGCCCTCCATGATTGGGCACCTAACAAATAATAAATTAATTGATTGACCTGTGCAGGCATTTTTACGTAGCATGAAAACACGCTGCTCTGCCTGCACCGGTGACCGTGACACACTGCACCCTGTTGTACTGTCCCCCTTTTTTTTACAGCTAATAGCCCTGTGAAATATTTTGTTTTTAAAAAGCAACATTACCCCAATGGAAAATAATCCTCTTATGTTTATCTTATGTCCCAATTCAGTTTTGCACTGTACTGAAGACATGATTGATAGTTTCAGTAACATGTCCATGGAGATGTTTTAACAGAGTATTCTTTTGCCAGTTATTCCTTTTGCAGGGCTGTTCTAAAAACTAGCAGTAAGTGTTATCTGTTCTTACCTGTTCTGCATCTACCTGGTCCACTGCAGTCACTCCTTTGAGCCCAGCTAATCCTCTGACTCCCATTGGGGGGGGCTGTATTCCACACTACCCTCCACAGATTCTCTTACGAGGTCAGCAACGTCCTTGGGACCACTTTTAGATATTTCAGTGTCAAGTCAAGTGCTAACCTGCCTCCAGTCCTGGCCTTGTTAGAAATGCAGCAGGGAATGCACAAAGCACTTCTGCCACTCTGCACCAGTGAACAGCTCTCTCCATGTAAACGCAGTCCCTAGTGATGTAGGTGGACTCGCCGCGGACAAGCAATGCAGATGGAAGCGCTACAGGTCAGGTACATATAAATGCACTTTATTAGAACAAAGCTTGAGCAGTATTACACACCTACTAGCTTCTCTGGTGAGAGACCAGTCACTTGCAAAGAAGCCACTGCACAAGAAAGCAACCTCTGTTATACACAAATATGACTTCACACTTGTTTATAACGGAGAATTGAACACATTGGTTTGGGCAGTAATCAACCCAAATCAGTACTTACATGCGTTTCAGACATGTCTGTTAAAGTCGCAACCTATTGCCCGTATAAACCTGAAGCCGAGTTGATAATTATAAAATGTGGTGCTCGACATGTAGGAATGTTGTTATTACCTCTCAATGCTTTTTCGTAGGTGCATGAGAAGATGTGGGAGTTACCTGAGGGGGAATGAAGGTTTCATTAATAAAATTAGACCACTCTGGAAACACATTTTCATAACAAAAGTAATACCCTTGTTATTTGTTTTAATTCTGTATCAACCAAAAAGCTGAACATTGTTTTAAATCATCATACATTTTTATATATCAACATACTGTATACAGCAGGTGTGAAAATAAATGGACACAGTAGATACGTTTTGGCAACATGAGCAAAATGACTACCTAACACACTAACCTAGTGTCATGGTTGGTTAACTTTGCCTTCCTTCATGCAACTCGCCCTTTGCATCCTTTCCTTTCCTTTCCTGTATCCCACTTTTGGGGTTTTCAGTCCCTTAGTTCTGTCCCAACTATGTTGGTCACTGAGCATTCGCAGAAATGTATGTCCCTCATTTTGGCCACACTGAGCATGCTTAGATGCTTATTCTCACATGTGAAGGGCCATTTATTTTTTGATACCATGCTGGTAGCCCCATCTTATATTTTGTACTTTTGATCCTTTTGTAACTTTTTACTATTTCTTTTCTATAGAGGTGTTTTTGCTCCTTGGCAGGATGGGTGCTTACATCAGCTACTGTTACTGTCCGCAGTAGTCATCTCCAGCTGCCTCAGATATCAGGGGCAGAATTTCCTCGGTTCACCTCCTCCCCCCATGGCAAGGCAAGGATAGGAGGGCCCCCCTCCGTAACTCATCCAGATGTGCACTGGACCTGGATATGTGGAATAGGCGTGGCTGGACAGACAGGGCTTCATGAAGCACGTCCTCCACTTTTTCCTCCCCAACCAACCATGAATGTGCAATCAGCACATTGTGCAAGCTCTACCTCCATGAAGACATGTCTGGTGTGCTGGACATGGGGCATTCCCACTTGATATGACCTGCACACACCTCCAATTGGATTCTTCCAGGTGGCAGTGAAGCAGCAGGCCACACAGCCCCCCCAAGGGAGGAGAGCTGTCCTCCAGACACTCTATCCACCCTCCCCCAGCTGACCCCTGCTAACCTGTGTTTGTTGTGGTAATTTTTACTATTACTACTACAAAACCCCTTAAACATCTCTTTTACAAACTGAATAACTGAATACAACATGGTCTTACTGAAGAAATGATTCTTTTTTTTTTGTTTTTTTTTAATACAACATTATTTTTACCTCCATTTCTCCTCACCAGCTGCCAGGTCCTCTGTCCACCTGCCCAAGCCCTTCTGCCCACTGCAGGAGTCCTCTGATATTCCAACCTGCTGCCAGCCTCTGATTTGACACCCTTTGCGGACACCCAAACGGTAACCCATAGCTTGTCCCCTGCAGGTGGGACCCCCCCTGTTCCCCAAGCCAGGAGAAGGGTATTTCACTTGACAGTCATGGCCTGGGAGGAAGAGCCAGTGAGGCATGGGGAGGAGTTGGAAGGACCGTACTGTGGTGTGGGGGGGTGGCGTGGCTTCATCTGCCTGGTGCTGCTAGGGTATTTCTTTCCCCTGCTAAACCCTCCCTTATCCCTACCTAGGATGTGGTCTTGAGAAGTGACCCGGCAGAGCGCCTATTAAGGCCATAAGAAGGGCTGGTGAGCCCCACCCTACCTCTGGAACTCCCCTGCCAGCCTCACTCTGGCTGTGGGACGCCTCCGCGTCACTCACCAGACAAGTGGGTGCATACTGATGTAAGGCCACTCCAAAGGGACCAGTTGTTCTTTCCTGCATGGCATGCCCTCAAGGATAGACATGCAGCAGAAAGAGGTGCACTCCTTCCCCGTGGCAGGAGATGTTCCAACAGACGCCAGAACCCTGACTCACCGGGCGGCACCAGATGTTCCAGACTCAGGACGTGAACCGAGGTCGCCTGGATGGCAAGCAGTAGCTCTACTGCTGGCTACCTGGTCGGCCTGAAGAACTTATTCTTATCTTCATTTCAGGGTTTTGTTCTATTTCTATCTCACAAGTCGCCACACCACTCATGAGGTATCAACAGATCAATACTCTCTCATGCAGATAAGAAGTTACATCTTGCCAGCCCATATGACATCTCCTATACATAAAACAAGTATTGATTCATATATTGATACACTAGGACTTCTCTTTATTTATTTATTTATTTACTTATTTAAACATCAGTTTACAACCTTTGAGCCAGGGGCTCATTTACAAAGGTACCTCGTTACATAGAGGACACGGACAGTGGCATGGGAGACAACAGATAAAACAGGAACAGGAACAACAGATAAAACAGGAACAAAGTAAGTCTTTATTTACCCGACTCTGAGCTTTCATTTAATTTCATTTAGTTATCTACACTTTTGGGCCCTCCACCACTGATGTGAAGGTCTGCTACAGCAAGGCTTCATCAGTGTCTTATGATGGTTCCAGTCTAACCAGTTTCGGGTCAACATTAAAAAAAAACAGTATCAATGACCTTTGGTACTAGCCAAAAACTGGGCAAACTCACTTCAGTGCCCATTTTCTCCACTTTGGAAGACTCCCCACTTGCAGTGGTTCCTTCCTTCAGGTATCTTGGTGTTATGTCTTGACAGCAAGCTTGACTTCTCTATCCACATAGCCACCATCCGTACCAAGTTCCATCCTAAATTTAGTGCCCTGTACTGAAATAAAGATTCTTTCCCTATAGGTTCGCTGAGAGCTTTTCACTAAAATGGTGCTCCCTGTCTTTGAATATGCAGACGCGGTTTACAGGTCCTTCACCTCACTTGCCAGACCGGATATCCTCTGTAACTCCTTCTGCTGCTTTGCAACCAACTCCCCCTCTTGAACCCATCACTGCTCACTTTACTTATCACTATCCATTCTTCCCCTTCCACCCCACCGCCAGATGCACTGTGCCTCCTCTATATCAAAATACTGGTTTGGGACCCTTCCCTCCTACCTCTCATCACTCCTCTCCATTGTTCATTCTGCCTCATGCTCCCTCCACTCCAGGGACCATCACACATTTGCTTTGCTGTGTCCCTGTACAGCAGCTGGCCAATCAGCCTTCACTTTGGAACCAACTCCCCTTTTCCCTCCATCTCACTGCCTCCCCTTCTTCCCTCAGATGTCAACCAAGACTTCTTCCTTTTCCCCCATGCTCCTGTTTCCCTTCCTCTTAACAATCCCCTTACGCAGTGCTTAACTGCTAGTTTTCATTTGTTTGATCATTTTGCACTTCAATGGTCTTTATGTGCTATGATGTTGCATTCTTTCTTTAACACTGTACCTGTCTAAACTATGTACTGTTTGTATCCTTTGCTTCCCTTCCCCCCCAGGGTCGATGCACCTGGAAATGAGCCTCAGCTCAGTGTGCCTTTCCTGGTCACCCACATTCAAATAAATAAATACACACATACATACAAAATGTTCCTAACCCTAAACCTTCAAAAGTTGGTCCATTTAAAAAAAAAATATATATATATATTTTCTTTATTCGTGCATCAGTTATACAATACACAGTGTAATTCCTCAGTTCCAAGGCAAGGTCATTTACAAGGAGGTAACATATTAAGGATACGATACTTATCACCCTGTGTTAACGACATGGGGGGGTATACCAATTCTAGTGAAAATAAGTGTTATCCAAAATAGCCAAGATGGCTATTGCAGCCATGACCATGAACTATAAATCGATGATATACTGTCCAATAACTGTCCTAAGTGTAGTATACTCATGAAATGTTAGAAACTGACTTTCACAGTTCATGCCTGTGTCCAAATACGAAAACCGTAGTCCAGTAATGAGAGTTGCCAGCTGTTAGATCTCCCCTGCTCCTTAGAAAAAAACAAAAAAACTCTAATAAAACCCATTCAACCCAAATAATCGTTCAATGCAAAAACAAAAAGCATGTAGAGAACATGCCCTGCTATAGTATCTTACAGGCAATTTTTAAAAGCAATCAAAACAGTTGATACATGGTTATGTATGAGTTGAACATAGAACATATGACTGGTTCTAAAACATGTTATCAGTAATAAAGCAGGAAACCCACCCGGTGAACAGTCAAGAAACTACAAACTGCAGCTAAATTAGGAGTCAAATGTTAGTCCTGTCTAAAGATAATTTCCCTCTTCCCTCTGGAACTTCCTGAAACCTTCTTCCCACGTCCCTGCTCCTTGTAGCCTACTCCACTGCCCCTCTCCTCCCTCTAGCCCAGTTCAGTGGGGGTCTTAGCCTCTGCCTCAGCCCCACCTGCACTTCTTCTCCAGTCCCTGCCTAGAAATCCTTGCCCCGACCCCCTGCAGGCACTTACTATTGTCTTTGCTTCTGTCTACTCCGCTGTTTCTCCTCCTAATTTATCTCCTTATATCCCATCCTTTTGTTATGCTCCATGCCTACCTTGTCCTAAAGCCAGTCTGAAATGCTTGTTACGTTAGGTTTGTTTACTTGTCTCCTCAACTGTCCATGTGTGAACTCCTGCCAACCATGTTCTACAGCTAGCCTGCATACCCTGTTTATTTCCTATGTATATTTCTGATTTCCCCAATTGTCACTGTATAAGTTTGCATTACCTTTCTTAGAGCCAGCCCTGAAATGCCTGTTTCTTCCTATGTACTTCTTTTGAGTCCTCAACTGTCTATATATATGAAGTTCCTTACCTGTAACTCTCCTGGGTCGCACCTGAAAATAGGCACTTGGCTGTCTAGTGTGCTTACCCGGTTAACAAAAGCAAATAAATAAATAAATTTATTTAAAATATAAAATCTAACATTGGAACTGTAAGTACTAGGAGCTTTATTTTTTTTGAAAACTTAGTCAGATCAATATGTCTCAGTCCTGAAAAGAGAGTTTTCTTGTGTCAGCTGATGTTGAAATACACCAATATAGAAAAACAATTTTAATATATCCATACAGAAAAAGTGCATTTACAGTATATCGTGGTCAGACAGGGCCACATTAAGAGCCCCTCCATACACAGCACTAACTTGATAACATGTATACACACAAATACATCACCACGCCCATGCAAATGAGGGATCCCCTCCTGCACACAGTGAACAGTGGTGTGTATACGGAGTGGATAATGCTGTTAAGCAGGTTAGTTTAATATGAGTAGTGCCACCATAGTGCCTTGCCATTCACCCCCTTGATTTTGTCACATTTTGCTGTGTTACCAGAATTTGTAATGCATTCAAATGATTTGTTTCCTTGATTCACACAGCATACTCAACAATTTAAAGGGGCAAAAATATTTTTATTGTGTAACAAAAATGTATGAAACATTAAAAACTGAAATATCTTGTTTACTTAAGTATTCACCCCTCTGAGTCAATACTTTGTAGAAGTGCCTTTGGCAGCAATTACAGATTTGTATGTCTGTATCAGCTTTGCACATCTGGATTTGGGGATTTTCGCCCATTCTTCCTTGCTCTGTCAAGTTGGATGGGGAGCGTCGGTGAACCGCAATCTTTAAGTCTTTCCACAGATTCTCAATGGGATTCAAGTCTGGGCTTTGGCTGGGCCACTCAAGGACATTCACCTTCTTGTTCTGAAGCCACTCCAGTGTTGCTTTGGCTGTACGCTTGGGGTCGTTGTCCTGTTGGAACGTAAATCTTCGCCCCAGTCCAAGGTCTATTGCAGACTGATGCAGGTTCTCCTCAAGGATGTGCCTGTATTTGGCTCCATTCATTGTTTTCTCTATCCTGACAAGTGCCCCAGTCCTTGCTGCTGAAAAGCATCCCCATAACATGATGCTGCCACCACCATGCTTCATGGTAGGGATAGTGTTACACGGGTGCTGAGCTGTGTTCGGTTTACGCCAGGCATAGCGCTTTGCATTCAGGCCAAAGAGTTCAATTTTTGTTTCATCAGACCAGAGAATCTTTTGCCACATGGTCTCAGAGTCTGCCACGTGCCTTCTTGCAAACTCCAGGCATGCTATTATGTGGCCTTTTCTCAGGAGTGGCTTCCGTCTAGCCACTCTCCCATAGAGGCTATATCTGTGAAGTGCTGCAGAGATCGTCGTCCTCTGGACAGGTTCTCCCATCTCAGCCATGGAACTCTGTGGTTCTGTCAGGGTGGTCACTGAGTTCTTGGTCACTTCCCTGACCAACGTCCTTCTTGCCAGGTTGCTTAGTTTGGGAGGACGGCCTGCTCTAGAAAGAGTCTGGGTGGTTCCGTAATCTTTCCATTTCCTAATGATGGACTTGACTGTGCCTCTGGGAACTTTCAACACCCTAGAAATGTTTTTACACCCCTCCCCAGATCTATGCCTCCTCACAATTCTATCACGGAGTTCTACGGACAGCTCCTTGGTCTTCATGGTAGAGTTTTTGCTCTGACATGCACTGTCAACAGTGGGACCTTATATAGGCAGGTGTAGTTCCTCTGAAATCATGTCAACCATTTGAACTGACCACAGGTGGACTCCATTCAAGTTTTAGAGTGATCTCACAAGGAAATTGGATGCACCTGAGCTCAATTTGGAGTGTCAGAGCAAAGGGGGGGTGAATACTTATCAAATCAAGACATTTCAGGTTTTTATTTTAAATTACATGTACAAAAAATTCCATAAGTTTCATTCCACTTTGACATTATAGAGTAATTTGTGTAGATACGTGACAAAAAAAATCCCATATAAATGTATTTTAATTTGAGTTTGCAACATCACAAAATGTGACAAAATCCAAGGGGGGTGAATACTTTCTGAAGGCACTGTACATGACACTATGCGGTGGGGCATCTGCTTGGCACATCAGGACCCTGGTCTGCGCTCCAAGCCCAGGCCGACAGGAGTGGAGGCTGGCAGGGCGGGTGACAGAGCATTTCTGAAGATGCTCTCTGATCTCAGGAGAGAGTGGAGCAGCACACCGCTCAGAGAATGACTCTGGGTGGTGAGCTGGTGACTTGACTAGCATGGAGACTACATGCCAGTCTGCATGACTCCTGGGACACCGACATGATGCGTGCTCCAGAGGGAGAAGAAATGGACCTTACACCGTGGAAAGATCCCTGCTTCAGCTTGCCAAATGATAGCACTCGAGCCCCCCCATGCCACATGGCCTCCCCAATGCGCTTACGTGGTCACCCCAGCCAACGCCCACATCAGAGAGGAGCTTCCTCTCCACTGTGAGGTACAACGAAGATAAGGGGCACCAGAGAGAGGGATACTCTAGTCCCTGGAGGACCTAGAGAGCAGGAGACCACAGTCAGTGGTGACAGGTGAGTCTGAGGGCAAGGGGAATTAGGAGGCTTGAAGGAGGTAGGGAGCAACAGAAAAAAAAATGATTCCACACTCTTTAAATGTATTTAAAAAAGCAGGTGTCTAACTTCTCCATGGTGGTTCTATGCTTCTATGGAGGAGAGGAGATTATTCCAGAGGAGGGAAGAGGTGCAGAGAATCCAAGTCTGACCAGCAGAGGTCCAGCAGTGGCATACAGAGTAAGTCTGGAGTCAGAGGAGCAGAGCAAACCGGTGAAGGGAGAGGAGAGAATAGAAATTGAAGGGGAGGGAAAACAGTCATTACCTAGACAGAAAGAAGGCAGAGTATGAAAGGTGTATTTTAATTATTTTTACTTATTTTAATTATAATGCTAGTCCCCCAAATGAGGTACATCAGCCCCAGGGCAGATCCACTGTAGCAAGAGGAGCCCCAACCAGCGGTACCCATTTTTCCTCCCCCAAGTGTAGCACCTTGCATTTTGCTACATTTGATCAGAGACTCCAGGAGTCTGACCATTCACTCAGTTTGTTCAGGTCCTCCTGAAGCCTGTCCCAATCCTCAAGGGAGTCTACCACCCTGGCTAGCTTGGTGTCATTCACGAACCTAAGCAGCTTGCTGGAGAGCCCAGCTAGTTGATGAAAATACTGAACAGCATTGCCACCCCCCCCCCCCCAAAAAAAAGGCAATCCCTGTGGGACAATGCTGAGTACCTCTCAGAGTAGTACCCATCGACCACAACAGTTTCCTACTGCCAAGCCAGTTAGCAATCCAGTTTGTTAATGCCTCTTGCATACTGTACTGGTGTACTGTGACAAGAGTTTCTCATACACCAGAGTGACAAAGGTCTTGCTGAAGTCCAAATAAACGATGTACAGCCCTGTCAACATCCTTTGTCACCCCCTCATTTGAGCTTAGCATGTTGATTTAGCATGATCCACCCCTCATAAATGCATGCTGAATTTTGGCCACAACCAAGTGCTCCATTAGAGTTTGCCAAGCACTGATGTCAGGCTGACTGGTCTGGAGTTGCCCAGATCCGACCTTGCCCCTCTGGGAAGATGTGAACCACATTAGCCACTTTCCAGTCCTATGGCACCACACCTGTTGTACAGATCACGATTACAGCAAGTGGCCTTGCCTATTATTCCTTTAGAGCCCCTATGGTCCTGGTCCTGAACTCTGCTCAGTCATTTACATGAATGAAAAAAAAAATAGCCCCTCAGACTAGTAGATTACTTCCTTTCTCCTGCCCACAGCAGCTGTAGGAGGTGAAAGTATCAAGTTCTGTGTTAGCAAATGAGTAACTTCTACTGTACATATAAATTTTAATGAAGTACACAATAAGTAAAAAAAAAAAAAAAGTACTGTATGTCTCATCAATTATGCAACTAAACCGGCACTGATAAAAACCACTTGCTTTTGCGTTGTTCTGTTTTTTTTTGCTCAGCAATAATTACTGAAGGGGATTCCCTTACAGTGCAATGAACTTTCAAAACACCCAATGTAAATCAAATCCAAACCGTAATTCTCAGCACTTCTTTTCTGTTTATTTATTTTAAATATGTCTAGGAGAGGACACACTAAGCAGTGACCAGCTCATTTCCAAGTGTGCCTTGGGGAGGGGTACATGACAGTAACAACAAAACAAAAAGGTACAGTAAAATAATAGTCGAAACAATTAAGCAATAAGGAGCAAGAACCGGCAATTCCCGAGGGATTAATGACCAGCTGGGGGGATGGGTGGCCCCAGGCACTGCCGAGGACCACCTCCCTGTAGCTGGTCGATAATCCAAGGAAATTACCAACTTTGAGGTTGTTATTGCGATTATAAGTCTAATCGCAGTAACACCTTTTTTTTTTTTTAAGTTTTATTTAGGTTTTAGCTGTGTGGCACAAGCCGAGCGTGCCACATGGTGTAAGTTTGCAGCTGGATTGGTAATTTCCAAGACGTTAATGACTGATCCAGTAGCCAATCAGGAGCCTCAGTAGGTTCATGAATAATGAATTAGACTCATAGTGTACATTAAAGAATTAAAACACAAGAGTTTGTGCACACAAAAAACAAATGTGGTACAAAATAAGCAAAAATATAGTCACCAATTAGGGTGAGAAGCAGCCATAAGAAGGTCTGATCAGTTCCCAGACCTGCCTCTTTTCTCAGTTACTCCATATGCCCCCTCAGAGACTGAAATTGTCACCTGCCCACTAGTAAAAATGCTGGAAGATTGTTTTTATCGGGCTAGGAATATGTTCCTTTAACAAACTGCAGTGCCTGGCTAAAGCTGGCTATGGCCAGCCCAAGTTACACAAATGTAAGTCAATATTCCTTTCAGGCACTCCCCTTCAGTAGAGGCAGCAAGTAACTGCTACATGACATCTCATGACACGCTGAGGCCAAAACAGCCCTAAAGAGTCATAGCTTTGAATACCAACCTGACCAAGAGCACAGAGATTCTAATTTATGGCCTCAAGCTTCAAGAGGGTCAGTGCACTTTGCACTACGCGATTCAAATTTCTAATGTCAGTTCTTACCAGAGATTCACTGTAAAATGAAAATGACTTAGCAAACTGTAACCCATGGCAGGAGAGACTAAATAATTACCCCTCAATATTTCCCTTATTCCATTCCCCCAGCCCCATCTCTTTGGTGCATGTGTACCACGCGCACTACACCCCACCCACAACCAACAAAGTTGCAGCAGTATACCAAGTGCCTTCACTCACAGTCCTGCCAAACTCAATGATTATTTTCGGCACAGCTCAGCAGTAACAAGACTTGCCTCTTTCCTCCCTTGTGGTTTATCAGGAACACTAGAGAATGACAACTGTGCACGGCATGACCCACTGCCTGGAGCATCAATCCGAACCCCCACAGCAAATGGGACTTAAAAGCCTTTCTAGGAGTGCTACTGTGCCAGATCACAGGTTCAAAAGGATTTTAGTATGATGAAAATGCCATTCCTCTATTACTGCAGTATTATACACAGAGATGCCTCTTTTTCTACTCCAATCAGGTCCCCCCAGAGCCCCACTCCTTCAGGCTCCCACGCTTGTCCTCTCTGCCATCCAGACTCAAGGCCCACTGTCATCACTTACCTCCAGGCTCCCCCAGATTCTCCAATGCCCCCTCTGTTCTGGCTTATCCATGCCAGCGGCAACCAGGGAGGAACCACCTCTGACATCGGGGTTGACAGTCCGGGGAAGTAATGATGGTGTGCTGGGTGGTTGGTGGCATTAGGGAGGGATGGGGACTCAGAGGATCGTCGTCCAGTGCTCCAGGATGGGTCATTTTTCCTGCTTTCTCCCTTCCCTCCATCCCACTTCCCACATAACAGCAGCATATGACAGCATCCTGGGAAGGATGTATGGCAGTGCATGGTTTCCCACGTCACCATGTGTACCTCCACTGGCCTACCGCCAGGAGTCAAAAAAACTACACAAAGAGCTCCATCCCACAGTGTGCTACAAACAACCATGTAACAAAAACACATACAAGAACGAGCACCACCACACAGCTTGAAAAAATGTATTAAAAATTATTTACTCACTTTGATTATTATGCACATAAATAGCCCTTTCACAACACGTCTGATCACTCCCTGAAGACGCTAACAAGCGAAACCAGTTGGAGTATGTTTTTCCCATTGTCCACTGCTCTCCTAGCACACAGCCTACGGTATACTGTAGTTAGTACACAGCAAATCGTATGTTTAATGATGGAGCTGACTAATATTCAGTATATGTCTCGGATGTTTTTATCCTGGGATATCGTAACTAAATCATTTTTTTATACATTTTTCAAGCTGTATGGTGGTGCTGATTCTCATATGTTTTTTTCTTTACCACCAGGAGTCGCTCATGAAGCGGTACAGACCATACCCTCCCTATCAGGAAGGAGAGTGTCCATGTGGACGCTCCTAACCCTCCCTGCCGGTTTCCACAGCAGTCATCCCAGGAGCGGGGCGCCAAGCTGGGTCGCCAGTGTGCCGAATGAGCACCTCCCTGTTCAGAGGTACTTATTTCTTAAAAGCTCTAGATTTTTTTTTTACAACTATCATTGTTCAGTAGCTCACTGGAAACACTACGTAATATGGTGCCTGGCAGGGTTCATGTGTTGAAATTGGCACTGACACACTAGCCAAACGCTGGAGATTTTGTATCAAACTAATGAAACTTTCCTTTAACTAGCCTGCTGGCTTGTATTGGAGAAGCAAACATTTCAGTAATTACACCATACTGGCCAGCGATTTTATTTGTTTATTTTAACTCCGCTTTACTGCACACACATAAGTCAGACAGTTACAGTTTAACCAAGATAAACTATAGAGCAGGGGAGACAATCACTCTGATCCCCCTCCGCACACAGTATACATGCAAATTTTGTTTGACCAATGATAAGTCAGATAAAAAACTACTAGTGCCTTCAACTAAACTAGTAAGCATTATGTCATTCAAACTAAACTACAGCGTAGCAATGCAAACATCAACAGGTAGCCAACAGTGACAACTCGAACAACTAGCAGGATCCATTACATGTAAACGTTTCTTTGTTTAAAATTTCTTTGTGGGTTGTGGTATGCCTGGAGCACCATGCTGCTTGACGAGAGAAAGGGCCGCGTGACATTACCAATTTTTAAGTGGTCCCAGTCAGCACTGTCTCCGTCCCTTTCCCCAGACTCCCCCCAAATCCCCACCATGTATTAATTCTATTTAGCTTATAGCTCTGGAGGAAGGGGGGGGCTATGATAAAGACTTTCAAATACCTCACGGGTATAAATAAGGTTCAAGAAGGAAGCATTTTTCAGAAAAAAAGGTGCTCAAGAACAAGGGTCATGCTCTGAAGCTGAAGGGGGCAGACTCAGGACAGATGTGAGGAAGAACTTCTTCACAGAAAGAGAGGTGGATGCCTGGAACAGCCTCCCAGAAGAGGTGGTGGGTGCAAAAACGGTAACGGGATTCAAGAATGCATGGGATAGGCATAAGGGAACCTTAGTGGTAAGGAAAAGGGAAGGGGGTAAAGCCAGAGATCAAGTAGGGTCTGTGGTGTTACAGTAGGTAGGGAAAATGAGCAGACTAGATGGGCCAAGCGGTCCTCATCTGTCGTCAAATTCTATGTTTCTATGTATGTTTCTGCACGTTTCTCTGTGGTGAGCCTAAGGGTGGCAGTTATGCCCTTCATTCTGAGGATCTCACTAGCTCTCTCTTTGCAGGAAGCCAGGGTAGTGGCTGTATTTTGCAGCCACTGGGTAGTTATATCTTTCATGGCTGCGGTACAGAGAATCCATAGCAGATGCTGCTGTTTACAGTCACCCACCACACTGGTCTTAGTTCCAAGAAATAAATCTTGAACTCAAAGGGGACCACCCCCTCCCACATGTCTAGACATCTCCCTATGAAGCTAGTCGGGAAGTACAGGCATTTTGGTCGCGGGTCTCTGTCCTTCTTTTTTACGAGGGATGATACTAGAAATGGATTGTACAAATACATGCTGCACCTACAAGGATCTTTAAACCGGAGGGTAAGCTACAGAATACGGGAAGGGGGAGGTATTTTTTTGAAGTGAAAACCTTCAAATATCTATCTTTAGTAAAAAAACAACTGTTACAACCGCTGGTCCGCTTTTCAGAAGCTTTAGCACAAAATTAACACATAGTGATTTTTCTTTATGGATACTGTTGGTATGCAAGTTGAGAGCTATTTTATGTACTGTTCTGACATAAAGAGTGTGTGACTACAATTTAAAAAGACTGATGCTTTATTTTTAAACCTGAAAAGCAGACCAGCGGTTGTAACAGTTGTTTTTTACTAAAGATAGATATTTGCAATGGTTGATCTGTAAAAGCGCATAATTTCTATTTTCACCCACAGTGAACATTATGACTATCGATTAAATAAGAAGGCTTGTACATACAGAGACTGACTTTTTTGATAGTGTAAGTTGATCACATGATTATAAATTTTGAAATGTAAGAATTGATGACCAAGGCCACTGATTTACGGTGATTAAAACACTGAAATTCCATTTTCGGTACTTCAGATTCCTGAATTACACTGGTGATTGTTATTCTAATTTCCAGATTTTACCGGGATTCTGCTGTCATTCTTTTAGTGTGTGTATAAATAATTAGAATAAAAGAAGGCTTAATATACAGAGCATTAAATAAAGCAAGTTGAAAATAGTTCAGGAAGCAATTATAAGAAAAATACAAGTTTTGCAGAATTACTGATCTAGTATAAAATGGCAGGTTCCATTAAATCTTTGTTTTAACCGGTGTTCAGGCAGTCCTAATTCCGGAATGTTACCGGGTTTTCCGGTAAAAACCGAAAAATAGTGGCCTTGTTGATGACAAATTGATTTGAGCTATTTTTTACAATTCCAGACGGGATATAAATATGATTTAGAATGTCCAAACTGATTTGGAAAGATGTGCAAATCCTTTAAAGGTGAGCCCTTCGAGTTAGTAAGCATTCATTTAAGATTTAGTAAAAAAGATGTGTTACTTAGATATATATATATATATATATATATTTCTATTGTAACAGGACAGTACAATACACTGATGGAGTGAATCCGAAACATTTGCTGTCGTTGTGCTTTGTGCATACAGATTGATACTGTACCTTGAGGATGAAGCAGTAAAAAAGAAAAACTATAAATACAAAAATAATAAAAAAACATATGTATTGAGCTTGGTGAGTCGGCTCCTTTTCTACCAGTTTTTTTTAGCTGAGATTTAATGCTAAAAAGTGCAAGGTCGTGCACAAAGGAAAGAAAAATCCAAGAAAGGAGTATTACTTACGAGGCGAAAGACTGGAGGCTTCAAGCCAGGAATGAGATCTGAGAATCATAATCTCAGATGACTTGAAGGTTAGTAAGCAGTGTAAGAAGGCAACATTTAAGGCCAACAGAATGCTGGGCTGCACTGGGAGGGGAATCACGAGCAGGAAGAGAGAGGTGGTACTACCACTATATAGATCACTGGCCAGGCCTCACCTGGAATACAGAGTCCAATTCTGGAGGCCTCATCCCAGGAAGGACACTGACTGGGTGGAAACAGTGCAGAGAAAAGTCGACAAAAATGATTCGGGGTCTGCAGTACATGTCTTACGAGGAAAAACTTAGGGAACCGAATATGTAACTCCCTGGAGCAGAGAAGAGAGAGAGGGCACATGGTTGAGACATTCAAGTACATAAAAGGCATTAACAAGGTATAGGCACAAGACCTTTTTCACTTCAAGAAGGGCTCCAGGAACAGGGGACATGACCTCAGGCTGCAAGGAGGGAGGTTCTCTACCAACACCAGGAAGTTTTTTCTTCACAGAAAGAGTGGTGGATGCCTGGAACAGCCTGCCCCAAGAGGTTGTGGGATTCAACACTGTGCGGGTATTCAAGAATGCATGGGACAGACACAAGGGAGCCCTGACTACAAAGGGCAACTAGAGTGTCAAAATAGGTCTAAAACAATTGGGCAGACTAGCTGGACCTAGCAGTCTCCTCCTGCCGTCAACTTCTATGTTTCTAAGTACTTGACCAGCATGACATGAATGTAGTGTAAGAAGCTTCCAGTTAATAAATTATACATTCCAATGATTTTCCAATATCCAGGAAAATGTTTCTGAATATAATATTCAGAGACAATTCAACTTCTAGTTCACTCATTCATTTCTGGCATCTATTGCCCCCCATTCTCTATTACAGATAGCTGCATGAGCATAGAACTTTTATTTCTTGGACTTCAGCTCATCCTCTTGCTTTTACCTCCACTAAGATGATAATCTCCTGCAAGACTAGATTTAATTCTACTTTATTTCTACTGCAACAGAATGTGATGTCACAAACAGAGAATAATGACCTCTGTGGAGGAAAAAGCAAGAATGGCAGATGATGTGTCTTGGGGGATAAAAATCCTGTTTTCATGCAAATGTCCTCGGCAATAAAGAATGAGAGGAGATAAATACAGAATATTAAATATAAGAGGAATACCCTCTGAATATTCTGTTTAAAAGGCTTCTTGGATCCTGGGAAATCCCTTTAATTAATTCAATTCAAATGTTTCAAGGACACAAATCCTTCTTTTTAACACAAATGTCGTGGGGCAGCCCCAACAGCCCACTATAGTGCATCATGCTCCCATGCAGGTAACATGGGTTTGGAAACAAGCCCTGGTCCCTGCTAGGGTAGGACAAATCAGGTAGCCAGGTGGCCAATGGCAACTAAAAAAAAATTGGTTTAGCTACCAAACTTTGAAGTTTACCAGCCAACTAGCTACCTACCCACAAACTGATTTTTTGAGCCCTTAAACATGATGGCCACTATAAATAATGATTTGGCAACCAGACTTTGAAAGCTAATGGCCTAACTGACCAGCAGCTTACAAACTTATTTGTCCCACCCTAGTCCCCGAAGTCATGCAGCCCCTGTGGTGAGGAGTATCAATGGGGTTCCGTGTCAGGAGAATGGGTGACCCTCCATCCACAGTTACAGTGAACCCTGTGGTGGCATACTGAAATGACACCTAGGGGATGACTATGTCCCTTCAAACTTCATATAAATAAAACCGCTGCTGCTGAAAGACCAAAAATGAAACAACCGAAAACCTGGAGAATGAGGTAGGAATTCAAACAGAATCTGGAATTCAAACAGAATATGTCCTTATGCCTTGGCCAGCTGGGGAGAATAAAAAAGTCCAAGTCTCCTACTGAAAACTCAGAACTTTTGGTGAAGAAAGGCAAGGCAACTGTATTTATATAGCACCCAATCCCACAGGCTCCGGGCGCCTCACATTAAGTACAGCTGATCAATAACATAAATAAAAGCACTAAGTACTAAATTAAAACAATTATGTCATAAAGCCAGGTCCAAAACTTAAAAGTTAAAAAAATGGGTTTTTAAAGATTTTTTAAAAGTGACCAGCGAGGGAGCATCTCATCTCTTGGGGAAGGGCATTCCAGAGAATCAGGGCTGCTACCAGGGTGGGACAAATCCGGTAGCCAGGTGGCCAATGACTACTTTAAAAATTGGTTTGGCTACCAGATTTTGAAAGTTATTGGCCAACTCGACTACCTGCCTACAAAGTGATTTTTGAGCTCTTAAAAAGGATGGGCACTACAAATACTGGTTTGGCTATCAGATTTTGAAAGCTAGTGGTCAAACTGACCACCAGTTCACAAACTGATTTGTCCCACCCTGGCTGCCACTCAAACATCCTATTGCCCAAGGACTTCGAGCAGGACTTCGGCACCAACACGAGGTCTGTCCTAGCTGACTGGAGGGGGGCAGCCCAAGATATCAGGAGGTCTTTCAGGTAGTCCAGAGCCAGACCATGCAGGGTGTTGTATGTCAACCAGCACACCTTGAAGCTGATGCGCCACTGTATTGGCAGCCAGTGAAGAACGTAGAGAACCAGCGTGATATGCTCGAACCGAGAGGTCCCAGCAACCAGCTGAGCTGCCACATTCTGAACTAGCTGCAAATGGCGCAAAAGCCTCATGGATACCCCTGCAGGAATTCGTGCCTGTATCCAGGGGGACAGTATGTGAGCACGATCCTGCACCTTGTACCTGGCCAACCCTAACAGCCACACATTCAAATGGTCTGGTATCTCCCAAGGACTATGCCGTCAGTCCCAGAGTGGATCTAAAACAGATGGCTACCCGGCCCCCCCCCCAGCCTAGACCATGCCCCACAGAGAAACCTGGCAGAATGAATGCCTCCGGCACAGGCCCAATGCAATAAACTGCTGTCTTAACTAAGGCCAGGGTCAGTCAGTCAGTGCACTGGCAGTGTTGCCACTCACAATGCTGGTAACCCCAGTTCATTTTTTTGAGCCTGGAGTGCTGAAGGGTCAGCAGGGGGACAGCATCTCAGAGGACATGCTCTTCCTTTGGGGAGGGACAGCAACCATCTCCATCACATGTCTGCCACCTGGGTGACCACTGGTGTCAGTACAGGCGAAGTGTTTTGGGGGGGATGCGGACTAGTTTCACGTGGAGACCTGCCATCAGCGCCCTGCTGGGGGGTGGGGCAGGCAAACTCCAGTCTGGCAGAATGGTACCTAAGGTAGTCTTGAGCCTGATGCAGCCACCTTGGGGACCACTGGATTCAGTCTCCAGAGAAAAAGAAGGCAACTCCTGAAGGCCCTGCCTCTGCTGGTCAAGATAGCCCTTGTGGACAGACCCAAGGTAAGGCAGTATTGGGTCTGCGAGGTCGCCCATAGGAAAGGGCAGATGGGGTGCAGGCTGAAGGGAAGCATAAAGAGTAAATAAAAGAATCTACGGCCAGGATTTCAGCTTATGGGGAAACTGTCTCAGAAAACAAGGACACTGACTCAAGCATCTGTCTCTCCATCATCTTAGGACCTTCTGTAAGAATGACATCCCACAGTACTGCTGCTATGTAAAGAATAGCAGCGTCAAAGCAAAGTACACCAAGCGTTCAGGATCTCAGGCATATATGGGTCACAATTTTAAATAGTGATACTAAGGCTGCTTGAAAACCATGAAAAACAAGGGGGAACAACCTCAAACCACCAGATTTAAATTTGAATAATACGGAACAAGATAGGAAAGCAAATGCTCTTGTTGGAACCAGTTCCTTACTGAGAAATTATGAGAACATGAAACTCCAGAATGGCCCAATAAGGTGCTCCTTTTGCAAGCTGATTAAAGAGGATCCTTTTCAGTTCCAGCATGTACTTTATTTTTAAAGCTTACCCCAAACCAACTTTCAAACAACATTCAGTTATGTAAAGTCACAGCATTAGGAGTCGTGCGTGAGGCCTTACCTGGTGGGAAAGCGTTTGTGGCCTGAAAACCAGCTTCCTGCATACTGCTTTCCCAGCAAAGCTTGCAATTCCAACCTTAACCTGTCCTTACTAGAGACGACTGCTGAGCGAGAAGCTGTCAAGTCACTTCCATCTTGGCTCCTCAGAGTCCATTTCTCCCCATGCCAAAGTTCTGGATCATCAACTATCCCCTCAAGTCTCTGCGAGCAGATGGAAAAACAGGCCTACACGGAGACACGGTCAATGTGAAAACTCACATCAGCCGTCTAGCCAGAGAAACTTTCCCATGGTGAATCTGAAAGTCAAAGCATGAGAAGAAATCGTCCCTGCAGGCTTTTTTTTCCTGAAACCCAGTTCTTTGGAGCACAGTGTCCTATTCCAGGACACAGTTACTAGTGGCATTCAGTCGCATCTCCTCTCATGCTCTCTCACTTGCCTCTCTTTGCTTCAGGCAGGCTCACTGAAAAATTAAAAAGAAGAAATTATGTTTCCTGATGAATTGTAGCAACATTAAAATTAGCACGTCTGACTCGAGTAGGGGGGAAAAATCAAATCCACACACACACACACATATTATAGTCTCAAGGACTGATCATTCACATCAAAGGGGACCTTCAAAAGACGAGCAATGTGATTTTTTTGCTGAGATGCAACGTGTGACTGTGCCACACTTTGAAGTGCAAAGAAAAACAGTGCTAAAGGGGTCACATGCATAGTTGAGAACATGATACTATTTACATTTCAAAAGCCATGTCATTATTTAGCAGGGAAAGAGGAGTCTGCTGTAACATAAGCATAGTGAAATCCTGACAGGATCACATACATTAAAATATCACATTGGTCCAGACTGCTGGCTTCAAACCTTCCAATTTATTATGACTGCGGTACCATGATGAGATCACATTAAATATCATCATGAATTTTTCAACCAATACGCCCACCCTCCTTTGGCCCCCCCGATGCAAATTAACATTTTAAGAGTCTAATTGGGAAATGCATAAATTCATTTCTCATGTCATTCACTGATCAATCATCTTGCAAGAGAGACATCAGAGAGCTCTGTATTTTTGTTGCTTTATAGGACTGGGGCATTGAAGTAAACTGGAAGCCCTGGTGCAAAATCATGAGGTCGGGTGTAATTTATTGCATCATAGGACCCAATAACCAAACAGAATGGGCATGAAATGGACTGGTCCGGGGCGATGTGGAGCACACCTACTGACAAGACGTGTTCGTTTGGAGCTCTGCACTATTCTGATATAAAAACTAATAAAAGTACTTTTTCTTGGTGGAAAACCTAAAATTGACAGTCAAATTGAGATCTACAGGTCGAGCTGCATATTGGACACTTCCTACAGGCAATTAGGTGAATGAATAAAGGTCCTGTGGGCAGCCCCAAAAGTCCCACCAGCAGAGGCTGTTAAAGCTGAGGGAGCAGCTAAATCTTCTGTGATGGCAGACCCACCCTGGAAGGCCTTGCAGCAATCAATGCAAAGGTGGAGTCAATCCTGACGAGATTTGTGGAGCAGGGTGCAAAAATAGAAGCCTCCATAAAGATGACTTTGGAGGCAGAATCTGCAGCGACCAAGGCCTTGACAGCAACAGGCAAGCTGACGCAGGAGAACGCTCAGCTCCAATATTGCCTAGAGGCCCTGGAGAATTCCCAAAGGGATGCTATTGTCCGAATAGTCGGGTTGCCTGAACATTTTGTGAGGGGGACAATCTACTGTATTTTTTATAAGAGTGGTTACCGGCAGCCCTGTGATTGGACTCTAATCTTTCTGCTGCAAATGCTAGTGAAGGCCTACCGTATTTTCCCTAGGTGTGCTGCAACTACACATGACTTACCCCGGGCTGCTCTCTTGGTGACCTCGGGATTAGTGGTACGAGACCATATTTTGCAGACCGCTGAATTTCCAAGGAACCACAGTACATCTGTTCCTGGACTTGTCTTATGCCACGAGAATGAGGCTGAAGAAATTTGACGGGGTTCAGGAGAAATTGCGCGGCCTTGGGTTAGTCCACTTGCTCTTGATGCCAGCCAGGCTCAGACTACATTATGGTGGAAAAACTTTTCAATTTACTGACCCGAAAGAAGCTGGTAAAAAAGCAAAGGCTATATCACAGGAGTTCTCTCGGGCATGACCTCAAGAATCTTCTGAATCAGAAGAAGAGGGCACCTGAAATGACATACGAAGAAGCCAGCAGAAAAAGGCCATTTGGTCTATAAAGTTTGCTCATATTGCAGGGTCACAGCTTCAGCTAATGTCCCTGCTATCCCTCCCCACTCCTCCCATCCTCCCTACCCATGATCCTTACCTTCCCCCTATGTTTATCCCAGCCTCTCTTAAAGCTGCCCACTGTCTTCAACGAGATGACCTCTTCCAGCAATGCATTCCAAGTGTCCACCACCCTCTCTGTGAAGAAGTGCTTCCTGACCTCCCTCCTAAACCTCCCACCCTCTAGCTTAAGACTGTGCTCCCTCGTGTTATGGTTGCCACTCAGCTTAAAGAGACTCTCTTTATCGACCTAATTTATCCCTTTCAAGTACTTGAAGGTCCCAATCATGTCCCCTCTCTTTCTCTCTCCGGTCTTCCAGGGAGTACATGTTCAGTGCCCTCAATCTCTCTTCGTATGCCTTACCCTGCTAACCCGCTATCATCTTTGTAGCCCTCTTCTTTGAGATAGGTTCCTGCAGTAGGTCTTCACATATAGGACTGCACCCCCTGGCATCAGGACCGCATGGCAAATTTCTAGCTAGCAATCATTGGCGAGGGACTGCCCTCCAGTTCTCCTACCATAGACCTCCGAAGGGGAAACAGGAGAAAGGAGTAAAAAGGAAAAACAACTCCTTAGGCCCTGGACCCCGGAAGCAAAGCCTCGGGAAAGGGAAAAGAGAATAAACCTAACAGGAGCTGGAGGAAGGTGAGTGGGAAATCTAGACCTACTGCAGGAACCTCTCTCGAAGATCTACTATTACAGTAAGTTCCTACGTAACTGTCATATCTTACTTCAAGAGAGTTCCTGCAGTAGGTCTTCACATATAGGACTGAGTACCAAGCAGTCAAAATAAAGGAGTCAGAGACTAAGTTCTGGGAGGAAGGTGCGCCTGCCAACTAGAAGTCTATTTAGGAAAGAAGGCCTTGCAGAACGGTGAGGCCGAAGCCGGCTCTGCGCCTAGAGGCAATATCCAGACTGTAATGCTTGGTGAATGTATGGACAGAGGACAAAGTGGCCGCTGCACAAATATCTGCAGTGGACACATTTATGACAAAGGCCGTCGAAGCTGCCATGCCTCGAGCAGAATGGCCTTTCATCTCCTCTGGAAGGGGCTTCTCGTATTTGATGTATATATACGAGATGCAGTTAGCCAACCATTTTGACAAACCTTGTTTGGAAATGGCCTTGCCCTGACAATTGGGAGCGAAGGTCACAAACAACTGGTCAAGACTTTCGAGCCTCTTTAGTCCTAGAAATGTAATATTTCAGAGTTATGTGCACATCTGAAGTGTGCAGAAGGTATTCTCCCCTGTTGGAATACTGCAGATAAAAAAATGGCAGTTCAACATTCTAGTTTTTTTGGGGTTTTTTTTTAACTTTCTTTTTATCCCTCATCGCCCTCAGCGTTCCACTCCTTCAGGCATTGCTCATGCCATCCATGCCTCCTTGACCTTGAGTCTGCCCCCTAGAGTGCCTCGGTAACTCCTTTTCTCCCCTCCTACCTCTGTGGAGCACCTGCACAGCGGGGATCTGCCTGGACTGGATGGCGTGGAGCGGCTGTCATCTAGGCCCGCTAAGGGATTTTTTCTGCTTTTCTCCCCCCCCCCCCCCACGGACGCCGGCTCCAGCAACTGCGTGCTGGACGATGCCTGCCAAGTGCCTAACAATGTCCTCCCTTCCCCGACTCCAGCCCTCTGGAGCCGCCAACACCCAGTGAGAGCCGGTGCTCCCACAGGCCTCTAGGGACATCGGGTGCATGCAGCACCCCTGGTAACCCACCCCGAAGGAGGAGAGCATCCCTTGGGATGCTTAATCCTCCTTCCCCTTGCCGACCCCTGATGACCCGAGTCCGTACCCGAACCCAGGTTGCCGGCGTGGTGCAAGGTGTGGCGTCCAGTGCCTCAACCCTCAGCGCCACTGGGCCAACCCCCAACATTCTGGTTTAAAGTAAATTCTGAAACAACTTTCGATTGGAAGGAGGGAAGGGTGGGTTAGTCCTCAGAGCCACCCGGTCTCTGTGGAAAATCAAATAATGCTCCTTATATACGAGAGCCTGAAGCTCAGAAATCCTTCGAGCTGAGGTTATAGCAACCAAAACAGTGTTTTCCAAGACAGGAAACACATGTCGCAACTTGCTGCCAGCTCAAAAGGAGACAAAGTAAGTTTTTCCAAAATAAAATTTAAATCCCAGGGGGAACCAGATTCTGGACTGGAGGATTAAAGTGGAGGATTCATTTCAAAAAGGTTCTGGAGACCTCCAACTGGGCAAGGGTTTTACCCCCCAACAAAAGGTGGTAGGCTGAAACCGCAGATAGGTGGACCTTCAGAGATGAATAACTGAGGCCTAAATCAGAGAGGTGCAAGAGGTACTCAAGGACCTGGGGAGTCAAGCAAGAAAACAGGTCTAGGCTCTTGGCCGTGGGCCAAAATGGAGAACCTCCTCCACTTCATGGCATACATAGATCTAGTAGAGGGTTTCCTAGCCTCTACTAAAACCTGAGCAACTCTGGAAGAGATGCCGTAACAAGAGACAGCTATGTCCATGGGTGCCACATATGCTAGTGGAGAGAGTTGGGGCTTCGGTGCACCAGGCTGCCCTGCTCCTGAGACAGAAGGTCATGGGAGAGAGGAAGAGGAACTGGGGGTTCCAATGTCATCTGCTGCAGCAGGGGGAACCAGATCTGCCAAGGCCAAAGAGGGGCTATTAGAATCATGTGCGTCCCCTCTGCCTGGAACTTCAGCAGAACCTTCTGTAGAATAGGAAAGGGAGGGAAAGCATATAGAAATCTCCCTGTCCAGGTTAGAGACAATGCATGTCGCCAAAAAACACCATGCCTGGGAATGAGCGAGCAAAAGCTGGGTAGTTTTGGGTTGGATGGGGAGGTGAACAGATCTATTTCTGGCTGACCCCATTGAAGGAAGAGATCTTCCACTACTGCCTGCTTTAGCTCCCACTCATGAGCCCATGCGACAGTGCGGCTGAGACTGTCCGCCAGGACGTTGTGGATTCCTAGAACACGGACTGCTGTCAATGACAGGCCGTGCTGGACTACCCACTACCACACCCACATCACCTCCCTGCAAAGGGGGTAAGATCAGGTGCCTCCCTGCTTGTTGATGTACCAGACTGTAGCTGTGTTGTCGATCTGGACCAATAGTGTTCCTGGTATCAAGAGGGATTGGAATGCTTGGAGAGCATACAGCACTGCTCTCATCTCCAGAATATTGATATGTAGATGTTCCTCTACTGGGGACAACGTCCCCTGCGTTCGATGATCTCCCAGGTGAGCGCCCCACCCCGGCCTGACGCATCTGTCGTCAGGGTCATGTAGGGGGATGAGGGGTGAAAGGAGATCCCCAACGAAAGGTTGGAAGGGTCCTGCCACCATAGGAGATCCCTCTTCAGGCTGCTGGAGACTAGGAAAGTACAGTTACGTAAGAACTTACCGTAACAGTATATCTTCGAGAGAGGCTCTTGCAGTAGGTAATTACATATAGGACTGATGTCAGCAGGCGGCAGGACCCCACGGAAAAATTTCTAGCTAGCAGTCCCTGGCGAGGGACCGCTCCCATGTCAGGTGACCGGCGTCAGACGACGTCGGTATAAAGGGGCGGTCCCGGACGCCCACTTTCCAGTTCTTTCCCGCCACAGGCCCGGACGACAGAGAAGCAGATATTTCCATCAATGGAAAAGGAGCTGAAAAAGCCTAGGGGGATGGAGGGCGGGAAGTTATTACCTACTGCAAGAGCCTCTCTCGAAGATCTACTGTTACGGTAAGTTCTTACGTAACTGTACTATCTTACTTCGAGAGGGCTCTTGCAGTACGTAATTACATATAGGACAGAATCCCAAGCAGTCTGGAACAAATGAAAGGCACAGGGAGAAGGAACTACTCCAAGAAGTATCAAAAAACCTTGCAAACATCAAGATAGGAGCCCCTGCAAGACCGCTAACCCGAAGCCTGCTCTACGGCGAGAGGCAATGTCCAAACTGTAATGTTTCGTAAAGGTATGGACGGAAGTCCAAGTGGCGGCAGCACAGATGTCTGCCGCAGACACATTCTTGAAACAAGCTGCAGAGGCTGCTACTTCATGAGTGGAGTGACCTCTGACTTGACCCGGAAGGCTCTTGTTGTACTTGTCAAAACAGAAAGTGATGCAATGAGCCAACCACTTAGACAGGCATTGCTTGGAAACAGCATTGCCTTCCTTTTTGTGAGCAAAAGAGACGAACAACTGATCAGTCTTTCTGAGATCCTTTGTCCTATCGGTGTAGTATCTCAGAATCCTGTGAACATCCATGGTATGGAGCAAATATTCTCCTGGTTGGAGTACTCGTGAAAAGGCAGGTAACTCTATAGATTGATTTAAGGTAGACTCCGCTACCACTTTGGAAGAAGCTTAGGTTGATAGAAGCTACTTGTTCCTTGTGAAAAATCAGATAGGGATTTATACATAAGGGCCTGGAGCTCGGAAATTCTTCGAGCAGAAGTAATGGCCACCAAGAAGAGCGCCTTCCATTTAAAGAAACTTCAAGTTCACGGAAGCCGCAGGCTCAAGGAGGAAGGGTAAGTTTCTCGAGAACAAAGTTCAAATCCCAAGGGGGAGCAGGAGTTCGGACAGGGGGCCTGAGATGAAGGACCCCTCTGAGAAAAGTCTTGGATACCTCTAACTGGGCAACGGTTTTATCAGCGAAAGGAACATGGTAGGCTGAAATAGCGGCCATGTGAACTTTCAAAGAGGAATGACTGAGACCCAGGTCGAAGAGGTGACGTAAATAATCAAGCAGAATGGCCACAGGACAGGAGAAAGGCTCTACGTTCCTAGAGGCAGCCCAAATGGAAAATCTCTTCCATTTCATGGCGTAGGTGGACCTAGTGGAGGGTTTTCTCGCCTCCACCAGAATCTTGGCCACCTTAGGAGAGATGCCAAATCGGGATTGGGCTAAGTCTGCAGGAGCCAAGCATGAAGTTGAAGGGACTTGAGTCCCGGATGGACCAGGGTCAGCAATCCTCGAGATAAAGGAAGAAGAGGAACCTCTGAGTATTGTTGTAGAAGAGAGAACCAGATTTGCCTGGGCCAGAAAGGAGCAATCAGAATCATTCTCGCTCCTTCCATTGCAAGCTTCTGCAGCACATGAGGGACCAGAGGAATTGGAGGAAAAGCATAGACGAATCTGCCCTTCCAGCTTAGAGACAGAGCGTCACTCCAGAAAGCGCCTCACTCTGGAGCAAGGGAGCAAAAGGTGGGAAGTTTTGCATTTTGGGAAGAGGCGAACAAATCTACCTGTGGAGTGCCCTAAAGCTGGAAGATGCCGTTTAGAACTTTTTCGTCCAGATCCCACTTGTGTGGCAGAGCCGAGGAGTGACTTAGCTTGTCTGCCAGGGTGTTGTAGACTCCTGGAACATGGATCGCCGTGAGGTGAAGGTTATGAAGCATTGCCCAATCCCAAACCCTCATCGCTTCCCTGCACAGCGGGGTAGGATCGAGTCCCTCCCTGCTTGTTGATGTACCACACCACGCACATGTTGTCCGTTTGGACAGCTAGGTGACCGGGAAGGATGTACTGGTGAAGGGCTTGGAGAGCATACAGAACGGCTCGTAGCTCGAGCACATTGATGTGGAGAGCTAACTCCAATCTGGACCATAAACCCTGGGTTCGGTGAGGACCCAGATGGGCTCCCCAACCTTCGCCTGATGTGTCCGTGGTCAGAGTCTGGGAGGGGGGAGGATGACAGAAGGGGACCCCCCGAAACAGGTTCTCTCAAACCATCCACCATTGCAAGTCTCTTGTCATCGGCAAGGAGATCAGCACCAGATGATCTAGGTCATCTAATAGTTGATCCCACTGAGAGCGGAGAGTCCACTGAGAGATCCTCATGTGGAGCCGCGCGCGGGGAACTGTCGGGATGGCGGCCGCCATAAGCCCCAAAAGACGGAGCACCGACCTCGCTGGAACCTTCCTGCATTCCGAAAGCAGGGAAATCTGTGACTGGAGGGAGGCCGCCCTGTCCGAAGGAAGGAAGGCCTTGCACACTGTCGTATAGAGGATTGCCCCGATGAACTGAAGTCTCTGGGGAGGGGTCCAGATGAGACTTAGAATGGTTGATGGTGATACCCAGAGAAATGAAAACCTGCTGGGTGAGGGAGAGAAAATGCAGGAGTTCCTCCCTGGACGAGGCTGCCAGGAGCCAGTTGTCCAGGTAGGGAAACACCTGAACTCCCAAAGTACGCAGGTGGGCCGCTACCACTGCCAGGCATTTGTTAAAAACTCGGGGAGCTGAGGAAAGACCAAATGGGAGTGCCCGGAATTGGTAATGGTCCCCCTGGAAAGCAAACCGGAGGTACTTTCGGTGTGAGGGACGAATGGGGATGTGCAGGTATGCATCCTGCATATCCAGCGCACAAAGCCATTGGCCCAGCCGAAGAAGAGGCAAAAGGGTTTGAAGGGAAAGCATCCTGAACTTCTTGTACTCTACACAGAAGTTCAGGGAGCTGAGATCGAGAATGGGTCTGAGATCTCCCATCTTCTTTGGTACAAGGAAGAAATGGGAATAGTAACCCGTCCCGTGAAGGTGAGGAGGAACGGGTTCTATGGCCTGCTTCGCAAGGAGGGCAGATATTTCTTCCCTGACCAAAGGAAGATGGTCCCTTGAGTAAGAGGACTTCAGAGGTGGGGTGGCGTGGAGGTTTCTGTAGAAACTCTATGGAGTGCCCCTCCGCGATAATCTGAAGCACCCATGAATCCGATGTTATCCTCTCCCAACCCGGAAGGTGGAGGGAGAATCTCCCTCCTACCGGTTCCTCCGGGGAGTCCGGAGGCGGTGGGAGAGGAAAGGAGTCAGGTGGTGTGGGGCAGCGCCGCAGCTGGGGCATCCGCTGCTTTTTTAGGCGGCGGGGGCCTGGCAGCTGCGGGGGCCCGGCGTTTGGTGGCCCACCTTCCTTGGGGTTTCACTTGAGGCCAGCTGCGTCTGCAAAAAGGATGGCGCTGTGGGGGATGGGGACGGTACATGGAATCCACAGATTTTAAGGCCGTCCCCTTCTCCTGCAAATCGGTGATGATGTCCTTGACATCACCGCCGAAAAGCACTGAACCCCTGAAAGGTGCTTCCTGGATTGCTGACTGCACCTCCGGGACCAAACCTGATATGTGGAGCCAGGCGTGACGCCAAAGACTTACGGCGAATGCGAAGCTCGGCCCTGCGGTGTCCATTGCATCGTAGGTCATCCTCAGAATGTGACGACTTGCCGAACGAGCAGAACGGACTAGGTCAGCTAACTCCTGCTTGACTTGGGAGTCAGGTAAGGAGTCGATCTTAGATTCCGCCTGGGTAAGGATAGCCTTCTGGTAATCCCCCATATGTGCTACATAATTCAGGGCCCGGATTCCCAGTGTGGAAGAAGCGTATAACTTCCTTCCATACTGATCCAGAAGGCGAGATTCCTTATCCGAGGGAGACGAGCTCAAATGTTTAGGATGTGCTGACCAGCCGTGAGCGGCGCTAATCACAACCGAGTCTGCACGGGGGTGAGAATCCAAAAAATCTACACCCTCCGGAGCCTGGTATAGCCTGTTGGACTTCCGAGGAAGTGGGGCTAAAGCCGACGGTTGTTTCCAAATAGTGGAAACAAGGTGGGCGTGAGGCTCGATCCAGGGTGGCACTAGAGTTGGGGCCGTAAGGGGCAGGTCCAGATGTTCGCGGAGTTTAATCTGCTGAGGATCTGGTTTCAAAGAACGCCACTGATGTACTTCCTGGATCTTCCTGAGCAACTCCGTGAAGGAAGGATCCTTCGGAGGAGTCCTCGGCTGGGGCTTGGACGGAGAGCGAGGCTCGTCGTCTTTCTCGGAGCATCCATCAGAGGAATCCGAGGTGTCCGAGAGAGAAGAAGAAGAAGAACTGGAAGCAGAGTAAGACTCCCTGACTCGCTTAGGGGGAGGAACGGGTTCCTTAGGGGGAATCCCTGGACGCGTGTCCTGCCCCTCTCAGGAGCCCAAGGGAAGAGCTCAGGAATCCGGAGGCAGAGAGGGAGTGTGCCGTCTCGGGCGTACGGGGGCCGGAGGTGGCACCATCGCCGTAAGGCGGCTCTCGACTTCCTTGGTGAGCTGAGCCTTGGCCTCAGCCCACCAGGAGGCCAGAGTCTCCTGAAGATCCATGGGCGGCCTGGGGGGCAGTGGAGGAGGAGGGAGATAGTTGTATGGATTATATCCGTAAGGCGAGTATCTGTAACCCGGCTGCGGGAATACCGGAGCTGGGTATTGAGGCATCGGTGGAGCCGGCGTCGGGTACTGCGGCGCTGGATACTGCGGACCCGGGTAAGCCGGCGTCGGATACCCAGGTACCGGAGGAGCTGCCGGAACAGACGGCCCAGTAGGGGGCCCCACGGGCGGATCAACAGTGATAGGCCCGTGGGGGGGTGGGCCTGATGGAAGAGGAATATCCCCCGCCGGCGTCGGCGGGGCCGGTGTCCGGGGGCCGGCGTCAGATCCGGTTCAGTGGGAGGAGGGTCTGATGGCGGAAAAGCATCCCGTGCATCACCCGGGGACGGAGGGGAAAAATCCCCGGGGTCAGGCAGGGGCGACTCGGGCTCCCCGGACGGCAGCGAAGGCTGCGGGGAACCTGGGACGACAGACGATGGAGGGTCTGTCGTAGGCTCCAAAGCCCGGCGCTCGTCGGAGGAGCCGACGTGTGGCTTAGGGGCTGAATCCTGGTGGACGCCAGAGGAGCCGGCGTCTGATTTAAGGTCTCCTCGTCGGGAGGCGGGCCGAGGTGTGGAAGCGCCCGGTCCGAGAGGGACACTGCTATCGCGCCACCAAGGGTCGGGCGCTTAGCGGCCTTCTCCCGGGCGGGCGCGGAGGAGCCGACGTCCGCTTATGGAGGTGCCACACCAGTAGGCCCAAGCCTGCGGCAGTACTGGGGCAGAGGCCTCCTTTTGCCGGAGGCACCGTGGACTCGAACGAGCCCGGCGCCTCCTCCAAAGCCTTGGAGGCTGCCGTCGGGCGATCCCACGGAGGGGACGTTACCTGAACCGCAGCTCCGGCCGGAGTCGCGGATGAGGAGGCCTTCTCCCTGTGCCTTTCTTTATCCTGCTTCTTGTGTCCTTCTGGGGAGGTCGACGCCTGCCTAAGCTTCTTCAACTCCTTCTCCATAGCAGACATCTTCTTTTTAAGGAGATGGGCTTTCAAAGACTGCTGGCATCGTCTGCGAGTGGCCGCGTTGAAATGCAGGCAATGCGGGCACTTTTCGACCGCGTGGTCGGGGCCTAACCAAAAAAGGCAAAGGGAGTGACCGCCCTTGTGAGGGCAGTTAGCGCCGCATGAGTCGACTTATTTTGGAAGGGATGACATAAACCGACGCTCACCTGATGAAATCGCACTTAAATACTAATAACTTTCGGTAAAAACCGATGAAATAACAGGGCTGAGCACGAACTTTACCGTGAAGCGCTGCACGAGCTGACGGCGGGACCGCCCCTATATACCAACGTCATCCGACGCCGGTCACCTGACATGGGGGCTGTCCCTCGCCAGGGACTGCTAGCTAGAAATTTTTCTGTGGAGTCCTGCCGCCTGCCGATGTCAGTCCTATATGTAATTACCTACTGCAAGAGCCCTCTCAAAGTAAGATCATGTGGTCCATGTTGTCCAGACGTTGATCCCACTGGACCTGGAGGGACCACTGGGTCACCCTCATGTGCAGTCTGGCCAAATGGACAGTGAATATGGCAGCCACCATTAGACTCAACATGCAGAGAACACAGCACCCCTTGATTCACCGGGAGGAGAATACCAATGCCGCCTGTTGCATCAAAATTTCCACCCTGTCCGAAGGTAAGAAGGCCCTGCCCTGAACCATGTCCAACACTGCTCTGATGAACTGGAGCCACTGGGAGGATGAAAGTTGAGACTTGGGAACATTCACAGTGATGCCAAATCTGTAGGAAAGGTCCAGGGTGGAGGACAGGGAAGCCCTCAGACTGTCCTGCGACGGTGCTGACAGCAGCCAGTCGTCCAGGTAAGGGAACACATAAATCCCCTTGTGGTGTAAGGCCGCGGCCACCACTGCTAGGCACTTGGTAAAAACCTGAGGTGCCGAAGAAAGGCCAAATGGGAGGGCCTTGAACTGATAATGATTATCCTGAATGGAAAATCTCAGGAAGCAGTGGTGGGCCTGGAGGATAGGGATATGTAGGTAATCATCCTGCATATCCAGGGAGCACAGCCATTTGCTCTGTTGGAGCAGGAGTAAGAGGCCCTGAAGCATCACAATATGGAATCTCTTTCAATTATTCAGAAGCCACACAAATCTTGGCCCAAGCTAATCTCCCAACCCTTACCCCTTGACAAATTAATTCCCTGATTGCCCCGATCACCGAATTTGAGATTGAAGAGGCAATTAAAAATATTAAACAGGGAAAATGCCCGGGCGGATTTATCCCAGAATGGTATAAAAAGTTTAAAAAAATCTTAACTCCAAAACTTCATGCGCTCTTTAATGACATATCCCAGGGAGGAACCCCCCCTCGTGGGAGTACGCCAAAATAGCCCCAATATTAAAACCTAATAAAGATCCCACTGACCCCAAATCTTATAGACCAATTTCCATCTTAAATGTTGAATATAAAATATATATGGCCATTTTATCATCTAGATTAGAAAACTTAATTCCCACAATAATCCACACCGACCAAACTGGATTTGTTTAAAATAGAAACACAATGGATAGTATACGTAGGGTCCTCTTGCTTCAAGAATTCGTTCGGACCAGGCAGATCCCAGCTGTCTTCATAAGTCTAGATGCTGAGAAGGCCTTTGACCGGGTCTCATGGCCTTTTCTATGGGAGACGCTCAAAACATTTCATTTCCCACTGCAATTCATTGCAATCCTAGAAAACTTATATCTCTCCCCGAAAGCCTATCTTAGAGTCAATGGCTCTCTCTCTCTACCCCCTTTCACCTATCCCGTGGGACCAGGCAAGGATGCCCATTGTCCCCCTACCTCTTCGCTCTGTTTATTGAACCACTGGCTGCTTGCCTTTCGAAACACCCCTGCAGTGGAAGGTGTCCCAATAGCTCAAACTGAATACAAAGTAGGCTTATTTGCCGAAGGATATCATGCTAACACTATTATCTCCTCACAATCAATCGATCTGGTCGGCAGAAAATATTCACTCAGTTCAAGAAATTAGCAGAATTCAAGTTAAACATAAATAAGACCGAGATATTATCTTTCAATTACTCCCCCAAGATTAAAAGACTTTCCTTTTAAATGGAGGGCAACTAAAATAAAGTACCTGGGGATCCATCTTCCCCTTGATCCAGGAGTCATCGAACTCTCTAATTTTGAACCCCTAACAATCCAAACACAATCAGACCTAAACAGATGGTCCACGTACTGCACCTCCTTACACCAAAAAATTTTAGCAATTCGTACTAATATCCTTCCACAAATTCTTTATTTACTTCAGACTATCCCTTACTTCCCCTCCAAATTTTACTTTACTTCTTGGAACAAAATGATTCAAAATTTTATTTGGGGGAAAAACTGACCCAGAACTAGACTTACCATCCTTAAACTATCCCTCAAACAAGGTGGCCTGAACCTCCCAGATTTCCTCCTATATGCACAAGCTGCATCCCTCCGTACTCTAATATTATGGCTCACAACCTCATACAACTCCCCCTGGAAGTCCATAGAATTCCAACTCAATGACTTACACAATATAAAATAGATTTTGTTTCTCCACAGATGATAACTCCCTAAGCCCTTCTTCCTTTACTGGTATCACAGCACAAAACTATAAGCTTTGGAAACAACTAAGAAAAGCAGGCCCCATTCAACATTTATTTGAATTCTGTAAATTAATATCCCAAGAAGAAAAATTCATCCCCAACTACATGGATCAAGCCTTTTCTAAATGGCGGTCGCTAGGCCTATCACATATATATCAGTTCCTCTCCCCCAAAAGCATTATTTCCTTTGATAAGCGTCAATCTCAGTTTTCCCTAAGGCCCTCAGATCTCTTTCGTTACTTTCAAATCCGAAACCATCTTCTAAGAATTAATATAATATCCCCTAGAATCCCTTCTCCAATACCAAAACTACTTAAACTATTCATCGACGCCAATGAGGGGAGACTAGGTTCCCATATAATTGGCCTAATATACTCAGAATTACAATCTGGGCACCCCAATGCCACATTTCTAATGCTATCCGCCTGGAATAGAGACTTGCAATTGCAAATCTCTCCAGACTTATGGTTAAAAACAACAATGGTCTAGATAAATCAACCTCATCTCCTGTGACTGAGGGAATTTGCTTGGAAATGCTCACCTAGATACTCAGGGCTCCCTCGGTCCTAATGAAATACCTCCCGGACACATTTGGAAGGTGTTGGAGAGAATGTGGGTGTCCCCGGGCCACCCTCTCGCATGTCTTCTGGACCTGCCCATATCTCATGCCGTTCTGGCTAACTTTTCAAAATGAACTAACCACTTTGTTCTTGGAACCCGTAGAACTAACAGCCGAACAATTCCTTTTGGGGGTGTACCCGGACCATGTTCCCCCCCTGGGAGAAGACCATACTCCCGATATGTTTCGTAGCCACAAAGAAAGCGATCACGAGATGTTGGATGAGAACACAGATCCCCACACTACAAAACTGGAGACAAATAATGTCAGAAATTCATAAAGCTGAGACTTTTAATCTAGAGCTCCGGGGAACCTCCATACTACAAGTCCGAAAATGGAACCATTGGTCCCAATATGTTACGTCTCAGAATCTAGATTTGGCACTTTAAATCCATCAGCCCCAAACATGGATTTAATATTTGTGGAATATCCCCTGTCCTATATTACTCCCTTACCTAGCTATGGACCCACGGCTACGTCCACAGGATAACTAGAACCAACAGAATGTGTCTCTTGCTATTTCTTCAGTCTAGCATTAACCACCTATCTGTAATTTTACCATACAATCTATGTATCTACCTGTTACAGCATTGTCCATTGTGTAGTAATGTAAAAATCTTTTGAATAAAAATAAAAAAAAAACAAATAAAAAACATATGGAATCTCTTGTATTCGACAAAGAGATTGAGTAGGCTGAGGTCTAGAATAGGTCTCCAATCTCCCATCTTTTTTGGGACGAGGAAGAAACGGGAACAGTATCCCCTTCCTATTTGCCCTGGTGGAACCGGCTCTATGGCAGATTTCTGAAGTAGAGCCTGGATTTCCTGATGGACCAGATTTAGATGGCCTGACGGGTAGTGAGACCTGCCCGGTGGGTTGTTCAGGGGTCTGCCCAGGTACTTGATTGAGTGTCCTCTTGCTACTAGCTGAAGGACCCAAGCATCTTCAGTTATCGTCCTCCATCCTTCCAGGTGGAGGGCAAACCTTCCCCCCACTGGTTCCTCTGGAGATGCGGGGGGGACACCCCCTCACATCAGGAGGCTGAGGGAAGGGCTGCCTTATTGCCCCCGGTGGTCTTTTGGAATTTTGCTTGAGGAGTCTGGGAGCCTGAACCAGCAGCGCACTGTTTATCCTGATGCTTACCTTGGTTCTGTCTTTTCCACCTCTTCTGGGGGCAATGAAGGGACTGCATGGGTTTTTGTCCCGAGCGGTACATGGAGCGGATGTCCTTAAGTGACCTAACGCTCTCCTGTAGCTCCGTTAAAATGTCCTTTGTGTCTCCCCAAAACAGGACAGAGCCCCTGAAGGAAGCATCCAGTAGGGTGCTCTGGACATCTTGCGCCAATCCTGCAAGACAGAGCCAGGCCAGGTGTCTCAAGCAAATGCCCATAGCAGTGCACTGGGCCACTGAGTCGACCATGTTGTAAGTGGCCCTTAATGCATGGTGACAAGAAGACTTATTTAGTCTTACTTTTTCCAAGAGCCAATTCCTGAGGTCCTCATCCGGAATCTCCTGCAGGTCCTTTTCCAAATCGGACAAGGCTGATTTCTGAAAGGACAACATATGGGTTACATAAATTAAGCGACCGGATGGCACAGGTCGATGAAGAATAGACTATGCGTCCATATTGATCAATTTGTTTGGATTCTTTATTCACCAGAGAAGCACTCAGGTGCTTCAGCTGTGCTGACCTGTCATGGGCCATGGTGACGACCATGAAGTTGGCATTTGGTTGACCGGTCAGATGACCAACCCCTTCCGGGGCTGATACATCCAATCTGCGTTTTTGGAGACAGCCGGAATGGAGGACAGCTGCTGCCAAATAGTAGAGGTAAGGTCCTCATGTGGTCCCGTCCATGGAGGAATAGGGAGGGGATCCACACTAGTGAGGTCTAAGTATTCTCCGAGACGTTTCCTCTTGGGATCTAATGCCTGAGATGCCCAGCCACAGGCTTGTTTAATGGACCTTAAGAGTTCCACGATGGAAGTATCCTCCTGAAGGGACTTCGGGGACTCTTTAGGCTGGGGTTCAATGGGGGAACTGACTCAGAGTCTGAATCATAATCAGAGGACTCTGGCCTGCTGGGTAGAGGGGTATTGTCTGGGACCTTCTCCGTCACCCGTTCTCCTGGGGGGGGGCTCTACAGAACACCTGCCTAGACCCCTGTCTGATGCCCTGTCCAAAGAAGAAGGGCTTCTGGTGACGGGCCTATGAGTAGGTGTGGGGACCACGACCATGTAGGGTTGTCCCAGTTCTCGCAGGAGCTGAGATTTTGTATCCTGCCACCATGTCAGAATGGAAGTGGGTGGTCCCGGCTGGGGAGGAGGTGGCGATGGAAGGGGTGGCTGAGGTTGGTATCCTGTAGAGTAGGAAGGGTAGCCAGGAGGTTGGTACCAATAGTGGTATGGTTGGTGACCCTGGTAGTAGTGCCCCAGCATCAGGCACCCCGGTGTCGAAGCTGACGGCAGGTATCCCAGTGACAGCCCTCCTGGCATCTGGTAATAGGGATACTGCAGTGATGGACAGCCAGGAAAATGACCTGCAGGACCCGACGGAGGAGGAGGAGCAGGGGGTCCAGGGATAGGCGGTGCCGAGGGACCACTGGATGAGAGAAGATCCGTCGGCAGGCCTCGGGTTTCAACTGAGACCCCGGAAGGGCCAGAAGGCTCCGGCATCAAAGCAGGAAAACCCTGGTCCATGTCAGTAAGAACAGTATGGATCAGGGAATTGCCCGGCGTGGGGGTAGGCAGGTGACCCGATGTCTGCTCTGAAACAGGCCAAGGAGGCAAAGGGATAGACAGCCCCATCGCTAGATCTGGCCCTATGGCTGAAGTCTTGAATGGGTGCCCAAAGCAGGAGAGGCCTCCTGGACAGCCACGCTTGGTTCCCCAGCCGGGGAAAACGAGTCGTCGGGCAGGGTCAGTAGCTCCCGTGGAGGAGAACCCTTGCGGGAAGGAGGAGCTGGAGGCTCACCTAGCACGATGTCGGAGACCACGGGGGTGTCCGACGAGAGGGCATTCGCCGGGCGGTCGACGTCAGACCTGATGACTGACATATTGGCAGAGATCTGGCAGGTGTTGGAGGAACTGACATCCAACTTACAGATGGCGGTCTGGCCCACAACAGCCCAGAGGCTGGAGCGGGGCAGATCACCTGAGGCCGAGCTTCCAGTGGTAGAACCGGGGTGCGGTTTAGCGGCTGAGCCTTCGACAGGACCAGAGGTGTTCTCCAGAGAGGAGTCCCCCAACTGCCAACTGATCAAGGGCAGGGGGAAAAGGCGTCCTGATCTGCCGGAACAGATGGAGACCCGAGGCGAGCTATTCACCGAGGTGGAGGCCTCACTAGCTGCGGCGTCGGCTGTCTGATGATGATGGGATGGGGAATGATCCTGCTCCCAGCACTACTACTACTTTGGTTTTTTTTTTTTATTTTCCTCTTTTTTCCTGGCCGGGCCACCGTTCTTTATCTGCCCTGGTCACGGCCCCCGGAGACCTCCACCGCCGCCTATTGCTGCCAGAGACATACGGTCACCCCCGGCTTGCCCCCCGGAGGGCGGGGCCTTGGCCACCTTTGTGGCCATGGAACTATGATAGTTGGGGTCCCGTAGCGATGGCGGTGAATCGAGGACCCGGGAGGCTTCATTCCTCTGGGTCTGCCCGCCATTCTTTTTCCTGGTTTCTTCCCAGAGGAGGCGGGGACATGCAATGACGCCAGCGCTGCCCCGCCTCCCCTTGTTGAACGTCGGCAGCGCGAGGTCTCCGGCCTCCACCAGGGTCCTCCGTGCTCTGAGTGTTGTCCCACCCTCCCCAGAGAAGGAGAGCTGCCCATCGGACTTCCATCCTTCTCCCCGCCGCCTCCGACAACCCAGGTCCGTTCCTGAACCCGGGTCGCCGTGTCGCAAGCGGAAATCCCACCGCTGCGCCGACGGGCCGGCCCCACTACTTCTTCTTACGCTTTTTCTCAGGAGTTGGTGAAGAAGCGTGTTCCCTCAGCTCCTGGAGATCTTTTTCCATAGATGCGAGGCAAGACTTCCAAGAGGTGAGCGTCGAGGGCCTTCTGGCAACAGGTGCGCGTGGCCTGGTTTAGACGACTGGCAGATTTCACAATCTCCACTCTGTGTTTTGGGTCCAGGCAAAGCACGCAGCGGGAGTGGTCGTCCCCGTGTGGGATTTGGGCGCCGCACTGCAAGCACTTTTTCTTTTTCCTCGAAGACATACACCAAAAAGAAAAGAGACAAAAAACTGGCAGTATATTGATATAAATGGTGGACGACTGAGATAGTTCACTGCAAGGATCCGACGAGTTCAGGTCAATGGCGGGAAAGAACTGGAGGGCGGGCATGGGAACCACCCCTATATATTGTCACGCTGACGCCTGATCAGGCGACGCTGGGGGCGGTCCCCCGCTAATGACTGCCGCTCGGTCCTGACGCCAGGGAGCTCAGTACTATATATGAAGACCTACTGCAGGAACCCTCTCTAAGTAAGATCTTCTGTTTTGCTAGGACTATCTTGACAAGGCAGTTCTTTTAAGGGGAGGAATCTCCAGAGGTTACTAACAGCTAAAAATTTAATTAAGCCTGATATCGGTCAATTATTCAAGTTTTTTCTCACCTTAGATAGTACTGAATGAGAGGTTTATTTGTTTATGGGTTTCTACTTACTATTATACTACATATTAAGTGGGCTGTTTGTATTTGACCTTACAAGCCGTCGCAGCAATGGCGGATGCCATGTGGCGTGCTGCTACGCTCTGTTTTAAAAAGTAAATGGGATCGGCCTGCCAGCGCAGTGGTTGGATTTCTGCTTGCAACACTGACGACCCAGGTTCAGGAACAGGCCCGTGTGTCGGAAGGCCAGCTGGGGTGAGATGGTTTGAGCCTCCCTCGATGGCTCACCATCTCCCGGGGGGAGGGCAGATGCACATCCCGGTGTCTGCTGACATCTCAGAGGCCAGAGAAATGGCAGTTCGTCAGGTCCCATTGAGTAGGGAGCATGACAGACGTCAGTTCTGGTCTAGACATCCCAGATGTCATGTTCCCAAGAGGAGAAAACCAGAAAATGGTTCCCTGGCCAGCTGGATGATGGTTGCTGGTCCGCCACCACCACCATGAAGTCTAGGACGAGCCCGGTCCACCCCGGCAGCACCCGGGACAATGAGTTGTGCTGGCTGGTCCCCACTGGTGCCTTCCCCCTTGAAAGGGGGGGATCCACCCGATGAAGGGTCACGCCGGGTTACCTGGTGGCTGACATGTGGGGTGGTGGTTGGCGGTGGAGGGGGTAGAGTGCCGGTGGGGGTCCTAAGTGACCTGAAGGAGTGGCTGGTTGGGAGGGAGGAGAAATAAAATAAAAAGTAAATAAGTTGGAACCTGGTGAACAGGGACTACATGTTTGTTTTCCTATAATTCCTGTTCTAATTTTTTTTTTTTTTGCAGGCTGTGTGGAAAGTCCAATCTGAACACTACAGCTGATGGACAATATGTTGGGGGTCATAGAAACACTGGATGTTGTGTAAGTTTGTGTGGTATACATGTTCTGATTTGGATTAGACCACCCAAAGTCTTGTAGGGTGCAGCATATCTGGAATCAAGCAGTAGTCTGCTCAGTATGCCTTCCTGGTAAAACTTTTAAATAAATAAATATTAAGGGCTGACTATGGGCTGTAATTTAGTGGACTACCCCCAGTATCTGAAAACCAGAATGCTAAGATTACCTAAGTCTGCTACATTGGATGTATGTTGTTTGGACTGAACATTGATTTCTGTCACGAGTATGGTATATGCTATTTTTTTTTATATAAAAGCAATAAAATATAAGTATATATATAAAAAAAATGGACCGGTCCATTAGAAAAGTGACTGTATAGCCTCTTGCCATGCTGGCGACACAGATTCACACACTGAGCCTGGGATGTCACTGCAAGCCGGCAGGTTAAAGAGCAGGTGCACACTTTGGAGTTTCCAGCCCACCCAAACATATGTGATACCTCACCCGCTGCAGAGTCAAGGGGTGTAAATGTTTCCATTAACGTCTGTCTTGTAAAAAAGTTATATTCCTCGTAATTTAACCCCCTGCATAAACAGAGCCACGCCCCCACACCGGCAAACACAGCCCCGTTTTGCAATGTCATAAAACAAAGGCTGTGTGTGTGTGCCCCACTGACTTGAATGGGGGTGATTTTTCAACAGATTTTACAACTATTTAGAGTTGCAATTTTAAGAAACCAAAGTAACTGCTCGGCTAACAGGGATCCTGTTAGTCGAGCGGTCACTTTGAGTTCTTAAAATTGGGAAGTGGCTCCATTTATGCAGGCGGTAAAATTATGAGGAATATATCTTTTTTAAAAGACTGACATTAATAGAAACATTTATACTCCTCGACTCTGTGGCGGGTGAGTTATCACATATGTTTGGGGCGCTGGAAACTCCGAAGTGTGCACCTGCTCTTTAAGCTTCCTATTGGATGCTCCCAGCCTCCAGCGGTGTGTCTGTGTGTGTGTGTGGGGGGTAGGATTTTCTACAATGCATGTGAGACAGATCTTTGGTGGACATGCCCCAGGGGAATGCCACCTATGCACAATGTTGGTTTCTGTGAGTGTGAAGCCCGAGGGTCCTCTAAGCAACCTGCCAATGCATGCACGAACTTGGGAGACTACTGATACCAAAGGGCACTCTTAAGCCATGTGTCCCCACAGCCTGGACTCCCCATTGTGAAGGGACTACCCCCCCGACTCTGATGGTCCCTGTGCAGGAGCACATCCACAGAATGAGGAAGCCATGAGGGGAGGAGCTATCCAGCAAGTTGAGCGGACGTGTTGTGATCAGCTCCTGATTTGATTGCCATTTATAATATTGTATTTTACTACTTTCCGTTACCTATCCAATAAAACCTTACCTCGGATAACTAGTTAACATTAACATAGAAACATAGATTTTGACGGCAGATAAAGACCGCTTGGCCCACCCAGTCTGTCCATTTCCCTACCTATTGGATAAGCTGCAGATCCTAGTTAACCAGCAGCCTACTTCTTCCTACCCCGAAGAAGAAATGGGACCCAGAAGAGAGAAATATACAGCGTCTCAATCAAAATCAGTGAAGGAGTATTTGCTTCCTAAGCTCAGCTCATCTGCAATAGTGCAGATGGCAACCCCGAAAGACCCAGCTAGGGACAGAATCTTTATCATACTACAGAAAATAGAAGAAAAAGTTAATCAAACAAATGACTTTTTAGTCGCTATGGGTCAGCGGGTTTCAAAACTGGAGGAGGGGAAAGAAGAGTGCTCTAAAGCTGTTGAGGAGTTAACTACTCGGCAAGAGCGGTATGCGGTAATCCAGGCCCAGGATTCTAAATACCTATCCAACAAAGTTGAAACTTTGGAGAACCAACTCCGGGCTGCAAATCTCAAGCGTGGTTGGAGTTCCCCTCAGCACTGCTTCCAAGGATTTGAAAGCAGAATTTCAAACTGTACTCACAGATGGTTTAGATCTTCCTGAGGATTCCGTCTACATTATATGGATTTTCCATCTGCCCACGTGTTAAAGACCCATGGAGGGCGATTTAAAAACATCGACCGTGCTTGTTACTGTACACTCCCTGGAGGAACGCTTGCTTGTCATAGCCACTGCTAGGGACAAACGAGACTTGCAGTTTCAGGGACAGAAACATTCCATTTTTCTGGATGTGGCTTCTCAGGACTCAAATGAGGAGAAAATAACTTTTGCAGTTAAAGCAGCGGCTGGGTGAATATGGCATTTCAGCTAATTTATTCTTTCCTGCCCATCTCCATTTTACTTTTAAAGGCAAACCCTATATTTTCACCAAAGCTGAGGCGGCTACCAGATTTATCGAAGGTCTTCCACCGCGTGGAGAGAATGCCTCGGATGATGAATTTTCCAGTACTTCCTGAATGGTTTATTGATTTGGGTTTTAGATTTGCTAAATCATTACAATGGTGGTAAATCGTCATTACTGGAGTGATCTATGTAATATCTTTAAATACTATTGTTGAGCACTGCTCATGTTCTTGATGGACAGTTAATTTGTTGTTCCTGTTCAGTATAAAGGGGCATAATTCTGTTTATAATTCTCCTGTTTGAGCTGGTCTCTAAATATCTTAGTACAGCGGTGTCCCTCAGTACCGTCAGTGATATATTTTTCTCTATTGAAGGTGACCTGCAAAATAGTGATACAGCCCCCTCCTGTCCTCATATACCTTGCAGTACTGTTGCAGGAGTCCAGGGCTGCAATTGGCATTATTTTTCACAAAGTGGTTTAATTTTAAAAAAGTGCTGAAACTTTCGGCCGAACGCGGAAGTGCGGAGGGGATCTGACTGAGCAGGCGCAAGTGTTCATGGGTATTACACCCATTTAATGATGTTGCTCCCACCACTACTATAATAAGTGCAGCATTGGCGGTAGTTTATTATGCTCATTTTATTTCTTCCTTGGGGGTCTTGACACCCCAAATATGAATTACAGCAACACCAGGACAGGCTGTGTGAACAGCAGCCCCCTTCCATGTCTCCAGGGTGACCCAGAGTACCTCTGCTCCTTCCTGCTCCCCTTGTATTTTCGTAGCTTTTGTGTTTTACCTCACATAAAGAGCCCCTCCTCCCCTCTTTTTGCCTACCCTGTCCCTTCTGAATAGAGCATAACATGATATGGCTACATCCCAGTCCTGGTTTTCACTGCATCAGGACTTGGTAATTGCGATTATGTCCAGGTTTGCTTCTGCCATGGTGACCCCTAGGTCTGTAATCTTGTTGCCCAGACTTTGAGCATTTGCACACATGGCTCTCCAGATTGTACTGCCACCCCCTCTCATTTTACCCATTTGGCCTTCCCTTATTTCCTCCACTATGCTTCTTTTTTAATGTCTTTTTCCCTCCAGTCACAGCTTGCGGGGCCTCTCTCAGGCATCCTGGCCTGATCCTGCCCGCCTGAGGTCTCCCCATCTCGAGCCTCCTCTCCCCCCCCCGCAGCCAGTCCCCCCAGCTTGACTGGGGCCACCCCTCCTCTTTGGGTGCTCTCTTACAGACTGGCCAAGCTGCTGGTGAGGGCCCAGATGGAGAAACTGGAAGGCCGGGTGGGTGAGATCCGGTGGTGGGCATGGGGGCCAGGTGCCATCGCCTACCTCACAGAGCTGGTTGTTTCCTTGCTCTGTTGTGCTCCTTCCCCCCTCCCGAGCGTGGCATGCAATGACGCCATGGCAACCCTGCTGGCGTCTGCCATGCTCCCCCACGTCTTTTTGTCCACTTCCTGCAGTGTACCCGATCTCCACCGGGGGTCACTGGGACGCCGGACAACCCTGTAACCCTCCCCCCAAGAGAGGAAAGCAGTCCATCAGATGCTCAATCCTCTCCCTCCCCTGCTGACCCCCAGCGCCCGAACTCGCACCCAAACTCAGGTCGCCGGTGTAGTGTGAGGTGTGACGTCCAGCGCTTCAACCCTCAGTGCCACCAGGCTGGCTCACTATTCTTCTTACTATCTCCCCTTCCTTCTGCTCCCCAGATTCTTATGTGAATTGGTTCCTTTTGGGATTTCTCACCCTCCGGATTCCCACTACTGATCTTGTAGGCCTGTGGGGGAGGGGAGGGGACAGTTTATGTCTTCCTGCCTCATTCCACCTCCCCCCCTTGGCTAATTTAAATGTTTGTTAATGTAGCAATTTTTTTTTTTTTTTTTGTGTGTTATTTCTTTTCTACCCTTGCGTGCTCCACGGCAGCCACTCCTTCGGGCTTACCAAGGCTGTCCTCCGACCCAGCCGTCCTCTGAGATTCTGCCTCAGATCGCAGCCGACCCTCAGGGTGACCCGGCGTAACCCTTCGCTGGATGGGTCCCTCTCCTCGGGGAAGACACCAGCCAAGGGGCAGACCAGCACCACCACTGTGCCCAGGGGATGCTGCTGAGACCGAGGCTTCAGTAGGACCTTGATGGCCTCAGGCGCCCAGGCAGCCGTCATTCGGCTACCTTGAGCGGTGTTTCCGGCTTTTCTAGTTACTCCCTCCTTCGTCGCCAGCAATGCTCCCAGTCTGCACCAGGGCCGCTGCTCTTGACGACAGCCACACTACCCACCCCCAGGAGAGGGAGAGCAGTCTACGGACCTCAATCCTCTCCTGCCCCTCTCAACCCCCGACGTCCCGAGTCCGTTCCCGAACCCGGGTCACCGGTGTGGGATGAAGTACGGCGCCAGCGCCTCAACCCTCTGCGCCACAGGGCAGCTTATGTAGCATTTAAACTGTTCACTGAGCATCACAATCACAGTTCCCCTCCTGGATGGATGCAGAACCAGGAGACTGCAGGTTCAAATTCTGCTATAGCCAAAAATAAACTGCATGACCTTGGGTAAGTCACACAACTTCCCAGTGTGCCAACCCACCCAGCTATGGTAATGGGTAGATGCAGGACCTCAGTGGAAATGAGATGAGATATTTCATCTGGGTTATCCTGGGTAAATAAACTGCACAAAAAAATGTAGGCAAGTACTACTGATCAATACCCAAGGACAACCTGTTGTGAATATCTTTGAACAAAAATAAATACTTGGGGTGCTTGTGCACAGCAAGCACATTTTCACCATTAAAATTAAGCATATAAAGACATCCAGACAAACGCAGCCTTTTTACTCATCTGTGGCAGACCGGCAAAATCAGATCTGTCAAGGACATAATAAAAGTTAATAGGGCATCCATAAGGTGTCTCTTACAGTATTAAAGACTCTGAATGTGAATTTTGGGCAAAAGGACGGCGAAGCTGAGCAGTTACGGCTGCTTAAATCTCACAAGAGGAGTCGCTTATACCGTAAGAGACAACTCGCTGAGGCCTCATTTTTATAAATCACTCATATTAGCTAGAGCAAGTCATGATAACTTTTAATTATAATTTTATTTTCATTTCAAAGTTAAATGAAGTTGCAGTCGCCCTGGCTTTGAAGTGGAAGGCTCCAATTCTAACATTCTTGCATGAGAGACCACAGCATGCATGGTAAGAAGTACAGAGATTCTTGCACTCATTGGCTAAAATTACTAGGTATTTATAATATGATACACGTCATGTACCGAGCCTCTGCTGCTGCATAAGGGACAATAATACTCTCGTCATAAAGACGTTGTCAGAAAAATCGATACTTTATAATCAACTGAACTGTTGATAAATACTGTAGCAAAACTAGGCAAACTTCCATCTAAAATATTTCAGTAAGAATTACTGGGTTGGTATTCTATTTCAAATCCTACTATATTATGATAGAGACCTACAAATACATCTATGGGGTCAGAGTTGACAACACTGTTCTTGCATAACGAGGGGTGAAGTAATAAGGGTAACGAGTAGTCTGGTGGGGGGGGCTTTGAAAAGGGACATGAGAAGGAAATACTTTCTTACAGGGAGGGTGGTAGAAAAAAGGCACTGACTGCCGAGCAAGCTGGTAACACAGAAACATAGACTTTGACGGCAGATAAGGACCACTTGGCCCACCCAGTCTGCCCATTTCCCTACCTACTGGATAAGCTGCAGATTTTAGTTAACCAACAGCCTACTTCCTGCCACCCCCCACTATAATTGCCTTATGTCTCTCCCATGCATGTTTGAATTCCTCCACTGTTTTAGACCCCACAGCCTCTCCAGGAAGGCGGTTCCATGCGTTCACCACTCTCTCAGTGAAAAAAAAATTCCTCACATTATCCCTGAACCGTCCCCCCTCTATCTTTAAATTGTGCCCCCTTGTTCTTACACATCTCTTTTTCTGAAAGATGCTACCCTCCTGGACTTTGTTGATTCCCTTGAGGTACTTGAACGTTTCTATCATGTCCTCCCCCATCCCTCCTTTCATCAAGGGTCTACATATTAAGCTCTCTCAGTCTCTCTTCATATGGTTTCTGATGCAGACCCTGCACCATTTTAGTTGCCCTCCTCTGGACTGCTTCCATCCTGTCTATGTCCTTGCGTAGATGAGGTCTCCAAATTGCACACAGTACTCCAGATGGGGTCTCACCAACTGTCTGTACAGAGGATACCCTTCCTTTTTCTACTTGTGATGCCTTCTATGCATCCCAGTATCCCCCTGGCTCTCCTTACTGACTTCTCACATTGCTTACCCACCTTTAGGTCATCTGATATGACTACCCCAGGTCCCTTTCCATTTTTGTTGTTGTTAGTACCTCCTCTGCTATTGTGTACTCTTTTCCTGGGTTTTTGTTTCCCAGGTGCATTACTTTGCACTTCTTTGCGTTGAATCTAAGTTGCCATATGCCTGACCATTCCTCTAACCTTGCCAAGTCCCTTCTCATCCTTTCCACCCCCCCTTGTATATCAACTCTGTTACAGATCTTTGTGTCATCTGCAAAGAGGCATACCTTTCCTTCCAGACCCTCTGCAATGTCACCTATAAAGATGTTAAAGAGGACTGGACCTAGTACTGAGCCCTGAGGTACTCCACTAGTGACTCCCCTTTCTTCGGAATGTGTTCTATTCACTATTACCTTCTGTGTCCTGCTGTACAGCCAGTTTGCTACCCAGGCTACCACCCTGGGACCCACTCCCAGGCTGGCTAACTTGATTATCAATCTTTTGTGCAGGACTGTGTCAAATGCCTTGCTAAAGTGCTAAGATTTAAGTCTGTCCAGGGTTTTCAGGTGAGATGGGACAGGTACAGGAGCATAGTGACTATGGGTTCAGAGAGTGGGGAGAGGGACAAGGTAAAAAGTGGGTTACAGCTTTCATCTGAAGGCTCAGACTAAGCCAGATAGCGACAGGCTGTAATAGGTACAGGTAGAACAGTGCAGACTCTAAGGACTCCAAGTCGTCTTCTGCCTGCAAAATGTTCATACTGAATGTGCCACATCCTTTAAATACCTAGGTGTCCTTCTTGATCAAACCCTGGATTTCAACTTGCATATCCAATCCACCTGCAAAGCGGTGAATACCAAACTAGGAATTGCCTACAAAACAAGCCATATGTTAACACCGTCGGCTAAGCTGGCCACTGCAAGAGGTATCCTTCTTCCTGCCCCGACATATGGTGTTTCCACATTTGCCAATGCCCATAAATCTGCTCTTCACAAATGGGACGTCGCTTACAATAACATCTGTCGATATGCTTCCTCTTCCTATCAACGCAAACACCACTGCCACCTGTACAGTGACCTACGGTGGCTCTCCCCATCTGCATACAGCCTACTTCATTTGCACCCTCATAGACTCAGTAATTCGAAATCAAACCCCAACCTCCCTTGCAGCACTACTCGTACCTCTTACACCTGCCCATGGACTTCACTCAGCAAACAACTCTACTTAACGTACCTAAGTGCTTCCCGTTAAAAGGCTCAGGAGCCTTCCTTCACGCCACACCCACCAGCTGGAACTCCCTCCCTCCCTCTAGCTCTTGGGCAAGCCAGCTCCCACTCAATCTTCAAAAAGGAACTATGTTGCCATCTATCCCATCCCTGGACTTGTTCAGACCCCACCTAGCCACCCCTACCCCCCTAGAACTGATCTCTTGCCCTCCAAAACTGCTCATCCTGAAATGTGCATATACTAATTAATACCACCCTGCCCACCTTCCTATCCCTACCTCCCTCCAGATGTCCTTCTCTATACCTATCACACTATACTGCTCTCGAAATGGTATGCACACTATCTCTCATTTGTATTGCCTGCTCTGCCCCTTATGCTACTCATAATGTGATAATTTCCACTTTATTTTACAAGCTTGTATGTATTATCCCTAGCACTGTTTTATTCATATGTACGCCAGCTGTATTCATATTATGTATTTGTTTATCAATTTTGTATGTACTGTCCCGGGTCGTGTCCAAAAATAGTCAACTTTTGGCTAGTGCACCTACCCGGTAAACAAAAAAGAAATAAAATAAAGTTTTATGACTGGGTAGTTCTGTTTTCTAGGTATAGAACTCACACCACTCCACACCTACCAGTTTAACTACAAGAAGGACTATAACTAGCAGTACAAAAACAACCCAGGATGTACCAAACCTGGCTGGAGACACAGATCCACTAACTAGAGTGGGATAAATGACACCTTAACTTCAACTGCAGCAGGATGACATACCCTCCTACCTTATTTATTTAGCTTTTATTGACCAGGTAGGTACACTAGACAATCTGTATGCCTATTTTCAGGTACGACCCGGGAGAGTACAATGAAAATACAGGTTCAAACAAGGTACAATAACAACAAGAGGGGCAAAGTACAGAGTTACAAGAGAGCAAGATTATTTTATTTATTTAAAATTTGGTAACCAGAAAAGGCATACTTAGTCAAGGCTCATTCCCAGGTGTGACCGGGGGAAGGGGGAGATGGAGCAAAACAACAGTAGACAATAGCAAAACAACATCTCAACAGACAGATGAGCAGTACGTTACAATAATAGAATGAATAAATAAAGAGAATTTGCATGTACCACAATCAAACAAAGTGCAGTGAACTTTAGCAGTGCTTAGAATCATGACCAAAAACTGGTATGGGTTAAAATCAAAACTTCAGGCCTGCGCAGCAGTAGAAGCTACTGCTTGTGACGCAGACGACCCGGGTTCGAGAACAAGCCTGGGGTTGGAAGGTCAGCTGGGGGAAGGAGGATTGAGCATCCCATGGACTGCTCTTCTCCTCCTGGAGGAGGGTAGGGTCAGCTACTGGCATTTGACAGACCCCTGGCGGAAGCCAAGGGTCCAACAGCCAGCTCTTGCTAGATTGGGAGGCAGGGCATTTGTTGGCATGAAGGCCACTAATGTCATTACACGCCACGTCTCCCTGGAGACAGAAGAAGGGAAAAAGCTGACAGTGCAGTATGCTGCTCGCCTCACTTAGCAGGTCTTGCACTGTTGTCCCGTGGTGCTCCCCGGACACTGAAATAAAGGTCTGACAAGGGAAGGAGCCCCACCAAAGGTGCCACCCTGGGGGGGTTGGGTAAACTAGGAAGGAACACTGGGGACACAAGTCCTAGGGGACTGGTGATGGGGCTGGGGGCAGAGGTCGGGCAGATGTTGGCCACTTGGGTGGGAGGATAAAGCATACTTAATAAAAAAAAATAAATCAAGACTTCAAGGGTTAAAATCCAGACTACCTAACAAGTGGTCTAGCACTGTTCAGGCTTTCAAAGCAGAATTATCGATTCCTGTGGGAGAATGGCACTGAGAGTTTCCATTTTTAAACACGGGCAATTCTGTTTCATAAAATTCCCACCCCAGGTTTCTGCTCGACATGGAGGGTGATACAAAGTTGTCACCTAGTGAGTTTGTAAGTTTTTTTATGTGAAAAAAATGAGTAAGTGGTGTTTCAAAGTGGCAAAGTCCAGTTATTAATCTAGTTTTTTTCCATTTTTGGTGGAAAAAGAGTGGCCCTAGTAATGCCACTATAGTTAGGGTTGAGAAGTCAGGGAGGGGTGAAGTGTCTCCCCCCCCCCTTTTTTCAGTTAATCCTGTTTCTTCCCTTAGTGAATTGGTAGCGACCATCATCCCACCACCCCATCCCGTCACCCCAACAACTTCCAGGACTTACGTCTGTACACAGCAACATGGCCTGGGGTCGTGGGGTGTGGGGACTGTGGGCAGCTGAAGTCATCCTACTACCGATGCACCAATTTTTCCCATTTTTTTCTCCAGTCCCCTAGGACTGGTGGGCAATGACGCCAAAGATGGCGCATCACACGCTCCCCCGCATGCATGCCAGGTGTCTACCCCTTCCTACTCGCTACACTGGCTGCCTCGGTCTGATGCCCCATCAGCCACAATTAGGAGCCAGGCAAGTGATGAGTTCCACACCACCCTCAACCCCGGAGGCACAGAGCAGCCAATTGAGTATGCTCAATCCTCCTCCCCCCAGCTGACCCTCAGACTCCCCTGTGCTTGTTCCCCAGCTCTGGTCACTGGCACAGCAAGCAGCAACACTACCACTGCACTGGCAGGTTAGCAGAAGTGTCCCCTTGAAAGATAAAAGGGTAAGGAACTCTCGAACCATGGCTGGATCTAGGCTGTAGCAAAGAAAAACAAAGCTCCCAAAAAAGACACAGCATTGAAAAAGTTGTGTTCTTCCTGAATTGAGGATGACAGCTAGTTGGGAAATCAAAATAAGGCATCCGCTCTTACGAACTAAGAATATGTCCCGATAAAAACGCCTTTAACGTGTGAACATTGATTTATTTATTGAAAACTTCGTACATTACCTTTGAGCACAAGTACACGTTACAAAGGTTCCACGTCAAACAGTCACAAAAAAAATACAATGTGCAGTTACAGAGGAAATGTAGTTGAGTCATGTTCATGTTCAAAAACACTTAAGACAGAACAATTACATATAGTTTTGAAAAAAAATCCATGCAGATCATTGTAGAAAAGTCACAGGATACGTACAGAGAGAAACCGCATAAAACAGTTTAATGGTTACAATTGCTTTGGACTGCAAGGACAGACCACGAAGATCTCTTAGACTGAAATTAATCTTGGGGAAGAGTCAGCAGTGTACCAGGCAGTTCGTTTAACCAATTAGCAGCCCTGAGAGCAAATGACACATCCCTAAATCATAATGCTAATCCCCCTACCACAACACTTTACTAGCCCTACCACTCCACCCCCTGGAGAAATAAAAACTTCTACTTCCACAGCACAGCCTATAACTATTTAGAACAAACGTACACCACTATGCTCTGTGTACAATGTATTGCACCCCTTTTAGTGCCCTTCATGTCAATAGTCCTTTTGCCTACTGGAAATAATACCAATCATTGACCAAACGTCCATAAATCTCACTTACTGCCTTATAAATGTCAGTCTCCTTCTGGATAATTGCCAATAACAGCAGATTCTGATTCAATTTGATTTTGATTTGCGTCAAGTGCAATTTTGCTAGAGGTTCTACAGAGGACTGGATCGGATTACCCGACATTTGCAAGTTAATATGGCACAGCATCCCACTCATGTTTGCACTGTTTGCTACACAAGAGGAAACGAGGGAAAAGGCAAACATCCCCTGTAACATAATATTAACAAAACATCACATCACACACTCTGGCTTGCAAGTCCTCGGTTCAAGAACAAAACCTGTGGAACCCCTTATTGTTTCAAGATGTAAACAGATCCAACAAAAAAGAAAAAAAAAAGAAATAGAGATTACAGGCCTTCATCATAAGCCTGGGCAAATTTCTGCACAGGGAATCCTGTGTAGCTGGTTTCAGAAAATGCAAGCAGCAGCAGTTCAGTTTTTAACAAGCATAAAAAAAAAAAAAAATGTTACACGCATATTACAGATTTACTAGACTAGTAAATGGAGGACTCATAGCTCCAAACATTAAGCAATATTATCGAGGTGTGCAACAGAAAGGAGCTTTTTATGTGTTATCTGTTGAAAGAAGACTCGGAAAGGGTATTGTATATTCAAGACTGGCTGCAAATTACCAGCAGGTTTATTTGTGGGAAGTCGTGTCAAACAAGCCTGATTAAATTCTTCGTTTTCGTGTTAAAGGCTGTGCATAAAGGTCAGGCAGTAGCAGTCCTGTATCTAGATTTCAGCAAATGCCTTTGACCAGTCTCCATCCCACATGGATGGTTTGTTAAGAAACTGGGTAATCCTGGGTGGGGAGATAAAATAATTGGGTGGGTGGGTAAGTAACTGTGCAAATGAGAGGACCCAGAGGGTAATATTATTATTATTTTCTTTTTGCTTACTTAGTACACTTTTTGGCCAGGACAGCTCCCCTATCAACCCGTGCATCGCGCTCAAATCCACCGCTGCAGCACCAAGGCCATCCCACCCAGTGTTCCGTCCTGGTTTACCTCCCCAGGGCAGGGCCTCTGGGGCCTCCCCTTAATCCTTCAGATGCCATGTCTGGTGTCTGGGCAGGGAGCCCGGGGCAGCTACGCAGTGGCAGTGGCACGACGGGGCCATCATTGAGCTCGTCCAGCAGGATTTTTGCATAACTGCGGAAGGCTTGGAATGCAATGATACTGCAGTGTGAGCATTCCATGCATCTGGCATGTCTCCCTGTTATCAGCTCCCGCTGGGTCGCCGGTGACAGGATGTCCTGTGGTCACCCAGGAGCTCTGCACCGGAGACACAACCCCCTTCCCTCCCGGAGGTGGAAAGCCTGCAAAGTCCACTCAATCCACCTCCCCCCGGCCGGCCCTCTAGCAGCCTGAGTCTGCTTCTAAACCCAGGTCCCATCACAAGCGGTAGCTCTACCGCTGCGCCAACGAGCTGGCTCCTAGAGGGTAATCCTAAATGGGGAGAATTCAGAGATAAGGGAGGTCACAAGCAGAGCTCCCAAAGGATTAATTTTGGGACCGGTCCTTTTTAACATGTAACAGCCCTTTGATTCACCTTGGCTGCTCCGGGGCCCCCAGGCTAGTTCAGCACACACCTCTGAGAGGGCTGGCCTGGGTTCTGCAGTAGTAGCAAATGTGGCATGGTGCCTACACCTAGGGTAATGGCAAGGGACTCCTATGAATAAAGGACAGGTTACCAACCCCCAGGAAATAATACGCTGCCCCAGTAATACTTTTCCCCACACAATAACAGTTTCCACACAATAGCCTCCTCACACTCCAGCAGCACTCTTTCAATAATACAGTGACAGTGAATAAAATGCAAACAAACAGTTACCTTATTTATTGGGGGAAGGGGAACACAAAGAGGAGAATGTCAACCACAGTTCACTTTAGTCAATAACTTTCCCCGTAGCAACCCCTCTCCCCACCCCTGGGTGCACCCAGATTGTCCCTGTACGGTGGTTACCTCACCATTCGGTGATGCAGACCTGGGGTCTTTCGTTAGGACCCTGTTAACCATAAAACACATTTCAGATTTGTAATCCTAGACGTGCAAACTTGAATGCCTCTAAATTACTGTGACGGGATTGCCCAGGATCCTAACTGGTTAGCTAACTAAAGGACTCCCCAGAGCGGCAGCTCGGGGTATTCATAGTTTGCAGTCCACACTGGGGGGTTCACAGCCAGATGAGTTGCACGGTACCGTGGAGGTTCTGTGTTGGTGGTGCAGCACTGGTGGGAAAATCAGAATAGGACAAACTCAAGGGGTGATTATCTTCACCTGCCTGGCCTTGCCAACCTCGCCTACAGGCCTTTATAGACAGTCTTCACTCAGGCAGGCCTGTTCCATCCTTCAACCCGGGGCATCATCGTCTTCAGTCCGAGGAACCAAGATTGCTTATATCCCTCAGACCCTTATGATGCATGCCCATCCACCCTCAGGACCTGCGCTGGGCAGAGGGGCTTCCACAGTCTCCCACCTCACAGCCCCTCTCTCAAGGGATGCTTCCACAAGCAGTGCTGGGTCCTGTCCCAGCGGCTTGCCTCACCAGGGGTCAACTTTAGTGGTGGCCCGGTGGCCCAAGGCCACCAGAAACAGATTCTGGCCTCTGCAGTACCTGTGGCTGCTGGCCCGACTGGCCAGCAAACCTTTTAAAACTTGAAAATGCTGTTTTGGTACTGTGCCTTTAAGACAGGTCTCAGTCAGATGGAAGCATGGGCACGGAAGCATCCATGCATGCACATTACTGCCGACAGACTGAACAGAGCGTGGTGGCAAGCTTACAAGTGGGAGCCCACCACAGTCATGTAACTTGTATGTAAACCAAATGGGCTCCCACTTGCTGATCACATGTTGATGTGTTGGAACAGTGGCAACAGTTGCGGCGCGAATGGCAGCAACCAATCCATGGGCACTGAAGTGATCGGCAGATCGGGACGGCCAATTAAGGGCAATAATAAGGTAATGTAGTGCTGTGCCTTCTGCCCTCAACGATTAGATGTGTATTTGCTCTGATGCAGAGAGGTTCCGATCATTAGTAGGATAAAGCACTGAGGAGAGGGGGAAATTGGTAATTTTGTCTGTCCTCCAGTATATTTATAAAAAAAAAGTTTACAACCATTGACTTATTTAGTGTACATGATGAAAAACTGATTACTTTGTTCCTGAAGTTTAAAATATATAACAGAGATCCAGCAGGGGCAGACGCCATGTGGGGGAAGGGGCTAGAGCTCAGCTTCCGGCTTTTGCAGCAAAGTAAAGAACATATCTGGAACAAACTGCACAAAAAAATCACTTTTCAAACAGTTTACTTGTGTAAATACTATAGTCAGGCTGAGAGACAAAATGTGTCTGTGAACCTGGAGGCGAGGGCTTGCACTCAGCAAGGTGCAGCTTTAGCAGGCTAATCAGGTCTTCGTGGATGTAGACAAACAAGTGGCTTTCATATTTTTTTTTGTGTGTATTAAATCTAACAGTCTAAGTCAGTTTGACAGTCTGAATAAAAGCATTCTGTGGTTAAAGGGGACAGGAAGTGTGTTCGATCCCCAGCAATGCCACAGAGACCTATGTTTATGTAGCCTTTGGCAATTATATTACCCTCACAGACAGTTCTGCCACTATCATGCTGTGCTGTATCGGTGAGTTGCATAAATCAACAGTTTACCATTATGGCTGGCAATGTGTGGTTGAGTTGTCTGTATCCTGTATGTCCATTCACTGACAGTCGACTCGTGCAAAGTCCATGACGTCATGTCATGGTTGGCACGCTGGAGTATCACTGTTGAATCCTGACAGTCTAAGTCCTGTCAGAATTGTGCAGCAGTCCAGGTGTGTAGTACATATAGTGGAGTGGGAAATACTAGCAGGCATTGATGAGTGTCTACATGTGTAACAAACAAATGTACCGAGTGATTATACATCCATTTGAGTGGTACATCCTTCCAGAAAACCCATACAAGGGCTCCTCCTGTTACTGTGACGTGTCTAGTCATCGGGCTCTAGCAGTAAGCAGAACAGCTTGTGAAACAGGATGTATAAATACGGTACACAATGGCACAGTTCATCCCTGTAGTGAGATGAATTGAGACAGTCAGGAACTGTAATGCGAGCGTAGTGTATGGCAATGATTCATGGTGGTGAGTGTTGATACCTATGTAATTCGCAGTGGCTCAGTCCTGTGATCGTCTCAGCTGCCCTCACTGCTATTGGTACCTGACGGGGTGAAAACAACATCCTAGTGAGGCTGCCATGCATGACCATTTGTGCATGCCGATGCATAAGCCGTGCAACATCCATTCATTTCACAGAGCTCCTATGACAGTACTGCTGGGCTCGCAATACATGAATGTCTGCATATCTACCAACACCCCCCACCCCATCCTACAGACCACACCATCTATAGTACATATTCAGTATTTTACCACCATCCGTCTTGAATATCGGGATGCATCATCTCGGTCAGCGGATGTATCAGCTAATACAGTTGTCCATTATGCAATGGTCCAGTTAGCCCATATTCTGATCAATGACTATTCCCGCTCTGACATTATTGATTCTACATACAATTTGTGTCTAGCCATTGATGATGGCATCATACATCCACTACCTGTCATCCGAATCTAGTAGAATGTATTTCACCTCCAGGTGATTCCTCACAGGCTCTACACCTTGTCTGTAACCGATGCCTATGTACATGTTTGTTTTATTGTGTGTTGTATGGCTTCCACAATGGCTACGTCATCACATCTCTTATGCATCCATGTAGGACACTACATCGCTAACAGAACAGAACACTATGGCCCCTTGCACTGTATTGCACCTGACTAATTACTGTTTCATGAGTACCCCATGGGGAATTGCCACAATGACCCAGGTGGGTTCAACAGACTGACCATCCTGACCTAGTCATGGGTCCGGGGTTGGCGAGAGGTGACGATGAAGAAGCGCTACCAAGTAAGCACGCACACACATGGTTTAGCAACCATTACAGTTGTAATGGATACAGAACAACTCCCAACGATAATAAACTGCCAGAGTCGAGTACACAGAATCCTGGTGCAATGCTTCGGTACATACACAGACCAACACTAGCTGTTGGGTACACATGTAGCATTTCTTCCCATTGCCTTCTAGTTGTTTGCATAGGCTCGCTCTGTGGGTTATGTCATATGGGTATGAACTGTAACAGAGTTATCCGGCAAAGACAGTGGTGAAGTGGCAAAGATGTTGGACTTCAGTGTTTGGGGTTGTGGGTTCCATCCTGGAACAGGGCGGAATGTGATTCTTCCTTCTGCTGTGCAGTTACATTTTAGTATAGTACTTTGGGCTCCGTTTACATGAACAGAATGCTGAGCACAGAAATCCATTTGGACATGCGGTTGTGCAGACGGTTGCGGGTATATGCTGTAGTCATACTGTTCAGGGGTCAACTGACATGCCTCGGGCTGCAAGCGACATTTGAAACACACATCTAACAAGATGGGCTTTCCAGTTACATCCATACCATTTAGCTGTTACAGAGTGGCAAAAGGTGCTACCCAGGACTGGAGAAGCTCACTGTGGGTTATGTCTATTACTCAATGTCAGCAGTGATTCAGCATGACACAGAGCTGTTGCATGAAGGTCATCACTTATTGTTGCTCACTGAGACTCGGGGACATGCCACACAGCCGCGATTTCAGTAACCTAACACACAGCATTTCACTTACACAATGCAATTCCTAATTACTATACTGTATTCTACATCCCACTCGCTAGACGCCCACTGCTGGAGTTTGTGATGGTGACTGCTACTGCACATGTTCACAGTACGGACATCATGGCAACGAACCATGACACTATGTCATCTAACTGTTACTTCCTGCTTCTCACGCTGAACAATAGATAACGGCACACGGAAGACATAAATAGGGGTAGGGACCATTGTGCATGGCATTTTTATTTAGTACTGATTTTACAATACAACATCGGTTGTCTGGTGTGTTGTAACACCACTGCATCTCCAAATGCACTCAGACGGCTCATATACTCAGTTCTTGTCCCCTTTAAAGTGGGAGCAGGGGCTGGCACACAGTTTTTCCCATAGTTTATTAAATCTAACAGTGTAACAGTGAAAAGAAGTCAGTGGGAGAACGTGGGAACAGGTGCTGGGACACATTTTACTTCTCTTTTGCTGTTACTAGTCTGTTCATCCTTGTTTAAAAAAAAAAGATCGTTTTCCATCACTATGTATTTTTTACTTGTAAAAGTCTATTCAGTCTGAGAGCCAAACAGCATCGGCTGTCACTCTACCTACTGTTGTGCAGCTAATCTGATCAGATTCCTGGTTGTGGGGGGGACAAAAAAATGCCCTTATATTTACTAACCATTCTTGTAGTCATAGTCTTAGACTAGCAGTAGTCTGTGGTGCACCTGGGAGCAGGGGCTGGCACACAGTTAAGGAGCTTCTGTCTGTCAGGCCTTAATTGGGGAGAAAAAACATATAAGAAGTCCCTTAAAATTAAAGTTCTGTTACTTGTGCTTGTGGTCAGAGTCTAGCAGCAGTCTGTGGTGGACATCGGGGGCTGGCACAACTAAAGCCAAGTACTAAGGCAGCTGGTAGCGCCAGTGGCATGCTGGGGTGCATCAGCTGGGGTATCACCAGCAGAAGGAAGGAGGTAGTGATGCCATTATATAAAACTGCTATTAAGCAGTGTCAGTGGCTCAGTAGGTAGCACACTCGCCTCTGAGGCCGGGAGATCAGAGGGCTGTGGGTTCAGTTCCCACATCTGACACTTGGGTTAATATCCCAGTACTGACACTGTAGTGCAGCATGAGAGGGGTGCTGCACTTCTGAGGTGCCGTCTTTCGGATGAGACGTTAAACCGAGGTCCCATCTGCCTGGATTGGTGGTAGTTCAGGTGGATGTTAAAGATCCCATGGCACTTTTCGAAAAGAGTAGGGGAATTTCCCGTGTCCTGGCCAAATTTCCCTCATTCACTAAAAATACCACCAACAGCTTAATCTGGTTCAAGGTCAGTTGGCATTCATCCGTATCCCCCTCCCCCGGGTCGTGCCTGAAAATAGGCAGGATTTGTCTAGTGCACTTAGCCGGTCAACAAAAAGCTAAATAATAAATAAATAAACCTGGGTCAAGCCTCACATAGAGTACTGTGTGCAGTTCTGGAGGCTGCACCTTCATGAGGACATTAACAGGCTGGAGAAAGTCCAGAGAAGGGCGACTAAAATGGTACAGGGCTTGCAACACAAGACTTGTGAGGAGAGATTAAGGGGTCTCAATAAGGGGTCAGACCCCATCTGGAGTACTGCGTGCAGTTCTGGAGACCCAATCTCCGCAAAGACATAGACAGGATGGAAGCTGTCCAGAGGAGGGCAACTAAAATGGTGCAGGGTCTGCACCGGAAGACATATGAAGAGAGACTTAAGGAGCTTAATATGTATAGCCTCGAGGAAAGGAGGGAGAGGGGGGACATGATAGAAACTTTCAAGTACCTCAAGGGATCAACAAAGTCCAAGAGGTAGCATCTTTCAAAAAAGAGGTGTGCAAGAACAAGGGGCACAATTTGAAGATGGGGTAGAGGCGGCTCAGAGGTAATTTAAGGAAGTATTTTTCACAGAGAGGGTTGTGAATGCATGCAACGGCCTTCCAGAGGAGGTCGTGGAGTCAAAAACAGTGGTGAAATTCAAGCATGCATGGGACAGTCATAAGGCCATTCTAGGGGTTGGGGGTAGGAAGAAGTAGGCTGCTGGTTAACTAGGATCTGCAGCTTATCCAGTAGGTAGGGAAATGGGCAGACTGGGTGAGCCAAGCGGTCCTTATCTGCTGTCAAATTCTATGTTTCTATGTTTCAATATGTACTCGCTGGAAGAGAGGACATGATAGATAGAAACATTCAAATACCTAAAGGGTATAAACAAGGTGCGGGAAGACATTTTCCATTACAGGAGGAGCACAGGAACGAGGGAGCATGACATGGATTTGGAAGGTGGGAGGTTTAAGAAGGAATGTGAGGAAGTTCTTCACAGAGAGGGTGGTGGATGCATGGAATGGTCTGCCTCAGGAGGTGGTGGGAGCGAGCACTATGGATGGATTGAAGCATGCTTGGGACAGGGATAGGGGAACCATACAGGTACAGCAGCGGGTGGGTCGGAAGCAGTAATTCAGTACAAGGGCTTACGGGCAGACTAGATGGGCCAGGCAGTCCTTACCTGCCAACAATTTCTATGTTTCTGCTACACTTCAGTCTTTTGCAGCTGCCACTGTCTGAATTAAGCTACTGAACAGCCCTAACAGGGGCTCAGTTCGTTACACTGGCAGTTTCTTAAGCACGACTGTCATGCATCCCACTTGGCCTCACTGAGAGATTTCAGGGCTGCTAGTCATGTCAAACCCTTTCACTGGTAATTACTTGCTGCCTCATTTCAGGGACATAGTCTTACAGACCCTTTACTGCCGCTTTCTGGCAAGAGCTCTCTGCCGTCCTCCAATGCTCCAGTTAGAGTAAGTGCAGTCGGACAAGTCAGAATGAAGAATGAATGCATTTGTCTTCCTGTTATAGGTGGGTTAAATGAATAAATGGCCAATTTAATATACTTCATCACTCCTGTGATGTTGACATCTTGAGTTCCACTTTAAATTTTCAAAAACAGTTGCAGACCACCACGAAAATTATTGGGAGTCTTTGGCCTGATGGCCAGTAGTTTTTCCCCCCTAAAGTCGCCCCCTGCTCAACACTTACAGTCTTCTCCTCTAATTGAAAGTTCACTTCTCCAACCAATTTCTGCACCGAGGGGAGCAGGTGTTCGTTCAAAGTCCACAGCCCAACTCTTTTTCCCAGTTCAAACAGCTATCCAACAGTTTGGGCTGCAATAGAACACTTTTTCTAATTATTCTGCTTTAGTCTCACAAAACAGCTACTGTTCCTCCTGCACTCAGCTTGTTAGTTGATTTAGCCAGGGTTCAAACAACCAGGCAGACTTGATAAATGAGAATAGTCTCTCTTCTTACAGCGACCCTGCAGCCCCTCTTGACTACAACCTCTCTTCTTGTGCCAAAAAATCCAGTCTTATAGCCCCAGAGCAGCCTCCCTCTCATTGGCTGCAGCTTCCCAGGTGATCTCGGGGCTTGCACACTCTTTTTACCCAGCAGCCCCATTCTGTAGTTCTTTTGGGGGCTGCCATTTTGTCTCCCCATAGGGGTCTCTGCTGCCCGGCTCTGAATTATTTAGTTTAGCACTCTAACAGGGCTAACTCCATAACTGTTCGTGATCGGAGGCCTTCTGGTCACTATTCGGGGCTATCCCCAGCTCCTCTGCTCATCTTGGAGCAGGGGATACATTTTTTCCTAATGGCCACATGGCTGAGCTGAGAATAGGAGCACAGCTCCTTTAAATTTGTTCCCCAGACGGCCGCGCATGCTCAGAGGGAGCATGGCCGCCATTTTGTTTATTTACTATGCAGTCCCGGTTCTCCAAACTCTGGGACCGCAAGTCAATCCACTCGGACTCCCAAGGTGCAGAAGTCCCGGTCCAATCCATAGCCCCACTCTGACTGAAGCCCATGGGGCCGAGGACAGCACTGCCGGTGGTGGCAGCTGCAGCTGCAAGGACACAGGCGGTGCCGGGGACTATATCCCACCCAGGACCCCTGGCAGAGGCATCAGTGTCGAGTCTGGGCTGGAGCCTAAGCACGTAAGTCCAAATTTGGGAGCTTACAAACATTTTAATATGTGACACAGGGAAGGGGGTCAGGGAAAGTAGACAGTACGAAAATCTGTGGAAGGGTAGACAGCGAAGAGAGGCTAAGGGCCATGAGGGAGAAAATGAAAAGACTGAAAAAATCGTCAAGGGCGTGCGGCTTGAAATTTAATGCCAAGAAGTGCAAAGTCACTATTATAGGGGCCAAAACCTGAGAACAGACCTAGGATGGGGTGTGGTTGAGGTGCACAGAATGAAAGAAAGGGGCCCCGAGTGTGTTAATAATGGAGAACTTGAAAGAACTGGCACAGTGTACGGGGGTTATGGGCAGGGCAACTAGACTGTTGGAACACACAAATAAGGGTAAATCAGCAGCAGAAGGGAGGCGATACTGCCATTATACAGATCCCTGATTCAACTGCAGCACTGTGTGCCATTCTGTAGTGCACATTTGAAGAAGGAAAGAGACAGGCTAGAGTCAGTGCAGAGAACAGTAACCAAAATGATCCAGGGACAGCGTGAGAATTCATACAGGGAGCACTTGGATGACTTCCATATGTACAAGTTGGAGGACAGAAAGGGGGAGGGGAGCATAATACAAACTGTCAATTACCTCTGTGGGTTAAACAGGTTAGACAGTAATTTGTTTACTTAAACGTTTTAGTACGAAAGACATGCTGCGCTAGTCGCAGTTCATTTCCAGGTGCGTCCTGGAAGGAGGGGAGAGGGGGCAACAGTGTAAAACAGCAATATGATAATAAAGAGCACACGTAATAAAACAACAGCGTAGTTGTATAAGAGTTATAAAGGTATGATCGGTTACAAAATTTGGATAATCATAATCAGTACAGCACGTCATGATAAAAAGTATAGCTGCAATGCAGATGCCACTAGCAGCACATTTATAATAATCAGAATATTAAGATGTAGTTTTAGAAGGGGAGAACCCAGCGGGCAGTGGACAACAAAAGCTGCATGTAGTACCATATAAGGGGAGAGCTAGGAGGGGTCAGGTGCTTTTGCAGGAGCCAAGAAGTCATTAAAAGCACAAGCAGTTGCTGCTGGTACCTACCAACATGGACATGCGCTGGACCTGGTGTTCCACACAGGGCTTGAGGTCGAGAACCTCAGGATTGACCCGATCTGTTGGTCAGATCATTGCACCATCAGTTTCAAGTTCAGGGCACCCCTCTGTGGTTCGTGCCCTGTGGAGGTTATCAAATATCGCCCTTTGAGAGGGTTGAGCCTTGAGGGTATTCTGGCAGTACTTGACACCTCAGGTATACTGATAGCTTGTGCTACAGGTACAGACAAAGCAGTGGTGGCCTATAATAGGGCTGTCACCGTGGCTTTTAACCTGTTAGCTCCAGACTTCCGGTTCCGCCACGGACCCCTAGACAGCGCCTTGCAAACGCTCCCCACCTCGCTCGGTTAAAAACAACCAAGAACCCCCAAATAAGAGGCCACACGGGGAAAACTCCCTCCAGGATGTCGAAAGACCAATGCAGGAAAGATAAACAGGGGCCGCCGAAAACGGGGCAGCCAAGGAAATTAATAGAGGAAAGGCTGTGCGTGGAGGGGAGTAGGCCGCATAGCAGGAGCCATCACAGCAGCACGAGGTAACGGACTACTACAGACAGGAGCAGGACAAGCTATCCAGGTCACGCTTTGAAACTATTTTAAAAGAAATTAGAGCCTCTCGTGCAGAAATGAAGCAGGAGCTTCAGGGTTTATCAGCACAGATAGCGAAAATAGATCAGAGAATGGAGGAAGCAGAATCTAGAATAGCAGGGGTGGAAGAGATCAGTGACTGCCTGAGCCATGCAGCTAATGCCCTTTTGCAGCAATCGGTGGCACTACAGGCCAAATCAATAGACTTGGAAAGCAGATTGAGAAGGAACAATCTAAGGCTCTATGGACTGGTGGAGGGGGCTGAGACAGTACCAATGACAGCATTTATAGAGAATTTACTTCGAGATGTCCTGGAACTACCCCCGAACTACGATCTAAAAATTGAGAGGGCTCATAGAGCGCTGGGGGCAAGATCGCAGGATCCAAAAGCGAGACCGCGATCAATCATTTTTGCTGACAAGCTATCAAACCAAAGAGGACATTTTACGAAGAGCATGGGCAAAGAAGGATATTACATACTTAACATCAAAAATAACGCTTGATCACGATTATCCGGTGGAAATACAGCAAGCCAGGCAACAATACACCCCATTGTTCAGGTTGTTAAAGGAGAAGGGCATACGCTTCCAGACCCCCTTCCCAGCTAAACTGAAGATATTCTGGCAAGAGGGCACACAAACCTACGGTTCTCCATACAAAGCCTGGGAGGCCATGAAACAGAAAGGGTTGCTGTTGTCGGAGGAGGATGCAGTGCGGATTGGAAGGAGAAAAGCATTTTTTTCGGACTGGTATCAAGCCGGTTTACAACAGAGAGTAAACTCATCAAAATCGCTTCTGGAGTCGATGGAAAAGATCAAGGCCATGATGAAGAGAGGAGGGCTTCGTGGAGGAGCGAACCTGGCAGAAAGCAACAGATGAACATTGTAAACCTGTCGAGGCCTTCATATTTTGTACAATGAACCTGGGAACACGACAGGCCTGGTGGAGGAAGGCACCGTGAAGTGAACTGTGATTGGGACTGTTCCCCCCCCTCGTGGTTTTTCCCCTTCTGGGGAGCGAGGGGAGGGACTTTTTTTTTTTTCTCTCTCTTTGCGGTCCTGTCTTGTTGTCTGTCCGTTGGTGTTGTCACCTGTTCTCCCCAACCTCATGTGTCTCCCTTAAGATATGGCTGAATTGAATGTGTGGTATGGATATTGATTCTTATGCCCTCATACTCCTATCGGTGGAGGGCGGAATGGATGATTTGCCCCCTGTTCCTCCTATACCCCACCCTCTGTAGTGTAGTAAAGTCAATGTTTGTCAATGCTCTTCTTGGACAGAAGGCCTTAGGCCTATATACTTTAAATAATAATGTGGTGGCAGACACGGATGACTGGGTGAATAAATATATTGGGAGGATCTGGGGAGGAGATGGTGCTTAAGATACCAAACGCGGGCATAAAGACATGGAACGTGGCAGGGAGCGGGAGGGAGAGAACATCTTAACAAGGAAAAGGGGGGGGGGAGAGGGAGAGAAAAGCTTGCTTAATCTTTTGAGAAAGCGGAAAGATATAAATATCGAAATGAGGGGGTTCTTGGGGCTACATTATTTTGATACAGATTGATGATTGGAAAATAGCGGGTTGGGAGGTGGAAAGGAGACATAGTTTGAACAAGGGAATAAAACAATCGGGTACGTGGACAGGATATAGAACACGAAGCCTACAGAAGGCTTCTAGCGAGGGAGATCCTCAGGTAGCAGAGACGATGTCCTCGTGAATCGCCCAAATACAGAACTAGAAAAGGGCAATTTAGGGCACCACAGAGGTGGGAGCCCCTACCTTGGAAGCAAAAACTTTTTTTTTTTTTTTCTTTGCAACATTTTGTAAGAAGCAAAGTAAGTTACTGCCTTGAATTTGAAGTGTTGAAAAGGGTTCCCTAGTTCAGGAGGGACCCTAGTTACGTTTACTATCCAAATTGAGTTTTGGTTAATTGTTAAAAATAAGAATAAGACAGACATGGGGAACTTAGGAAAGAAGGGGCTAGTTCTATCTTACTGGGAGGAAATGAAGTGGAAGGGATTAAGGCTAGGAAGACATGGAAGAGGAGCGGAAGACACCTGGTTAAAGCTCAGCAGGGGGGCTAGGTTTAAAAAGAGGCAGGAGGAACCTAGTAAACAAAATATGACGTTGGAACAGAGACCTGGAGGGCTAACGCAAGGGCGGAGAAGGGGGCGGAAGAGAAGACGGGGTGGCAGGGGTAAGGGTAATGTCTTTGGACCAAGGGGAGAAGAACGATATAAAAATGAACAGCAACACTGTAATATGCTTGATTTATGTTAATGGCCTAACAAACCCGGTTAAGAGGAGTAAAGTACTGGCTTGGCTTAGAAAGGAAAACCCTGATTTCGTGCTGATACAGGAAACGCATCTCTCCCCTCTAGAGCACACAAAATTGGGTAAAATGGGCTTTAATTATGAAGCTAATAGCCTTATGGACAAGGAAGAAGAAGAGGGTCTCTGTGTTAGTCCCAAAAACAATATTTGAAGTATTGGACAAGTAAAGTGGACAGGGAGGGGAGATGTGTTTGTAAAGGGTAGGTATCAGGGGAGAATGCTGACGTTAGCTCAGTGTATGCTCCACTAAATACAGACTTTCAAATATATAGAAATATATTGTTGAAACTGCAGGAATGGGCGGAGGGACAGGTCATTTTAGCGGGACCTGAACATAACATTGGACCCAAAGATGGACAGCACGGCAGTCTGGGGACGGAGGAGAGGGGTTGCTAAGAAGCTGGCGCATCTCCTTGGGGAAATTGGTTTTGTAGATGCCTGGAGAGTCAGACACCCAAAGCAGAGGGACTACTCTTATTTCTCACCCCCCCCACAAGAGCTTTTCCAGGTTAGATTACTTCCTAGTACCAAAGGAAATGATGGCTACCGTAAAAGACAGCTGGATGGGGAATATGGAGATTTCAGACCATGCTCCGATATTCCTTCAAATGGATCTGGGGTTTCGTGTAAAAGAATGTTCTGGAGGCTGAATACTTTTGTTGCAAGATGAAGGGATTAAACAGCAGATAAGAGATACTATTAAGCAAGCCTTAGAGGATAATACAGCTCCAGACATTACTTCAACACCCTGTGGGATACAGTTAAGGCAATTAAAGGGGGAAAATAATATCCATTAAGGCCATATAGAAAGAGACAGAGGGAAAAGGTAGAATTCTGAGGAGTGAGATAGATAGATGTGAAACAAGCTTAAAAGAGAAATATAGCAGCGAGGTATTTCAAAGATTGAGAAAATTAAAAAGGAACTAGATGGAGAGATGGAGTATGCTATTGAGCAGAAACTACTTTATATAAAACAGAAATACTATGAGGGAGGCCCCGAGGGCAACTAGAATGCTAGCGGCAAGCTACATGAAACAGAGAGCAAAAGCTCACATTGCCGGGATGATACACCCAAGCACAATGGAAGTTAAGCAGACTACACTAGAGATAGCAGATGCATTTAGAAATTATTACAAGGAGCTATATAGGGATAACTCAGCACCGCAGTTGAACGAGGTGGACAGATACCTGAGGGAACTGTCTCTCCCCATAATCGCGAACCCGTCACAAGCTCGGCTCCTAGCCCCAGTGTCTGAGGAGGAACTGAGACAAGAGATAAGTAGGCTCAACGCAAATAAATGCCCAGGGACTGATGGATATCCTGCTGAGATGTATAAACACTTTCAGGAACACTCTCCCTTTATTGTTATAAGGGTATATAATGATATGCTGCCGGACACCCCCCAGAATCTTGGTCGCAAGGTTATTTCGTAATACCCAAAGAAGGTAAGGACCCAAATTCTGTTCATCATATAGACCTATCTCCCTACTTAATACAGATTATAAGTTATTCATGGCAATAATGGCACGTAGAATACATCAATTCTTACCAGAACTGATACAAACTGATCAAACGGGTTTCATTCCTGGCAGACAGGCCCAAGATAATTTAAGAAGGACAGCACACATCCTAGATCATCTCAAACGGACAAAGCAACCTGCCATCCTTCTCAGCCTGGATGCTGAGAAGGCGTTTGACAAGGTTTCATGGGTTTTTCTTCATTCAGTACTTTGAAGTTTGGCTTCCGGAGCAATTCAGACCTGATCAGAAGGATATACACCTCCCCCAAGGCGCATGTACGAGTAAATGGCCATCATTCTGAGGTACTTGAGTTGGAGAGGGGAACGAGACAAGGGTGCCTTCTTTCCCCCCTCTTGTTCGCACTATACCTGGAACCCCTAGCTCAGGGAATACAGGAAAACCAGAGAATACATGGTGTACAAGTAGGGGAGACACAACAAAAGTTAGCCTTATATGCAGACGATATTCTGCTATACATAACCCAACCAGAACTGTCGCTACCATCCTTATTCCAACACTTAAGGGGTTTCTCAGTCCTTTCCGGGTATACCCTCAATGAAAACAAAACAGAAGTTTTGAAGTTGAACTTCCATCCATCGGCGGAGTTCAGAGCGAGATACCCTATGAAATGGGAATTACCCCACATGAAGTACTTGGGTGTTAGGTTGGCGACCACAACAGAAGAGTTAGTACGATTAAATTACCCCAAAATGGTGAAACATATACAGGAGGATATAAGAAGGTGGAGACTTTTACCAGTTTCTATTACGTCCAGGGTCCAGGCAGTAAAAATGAATGTACTACCGCGCTTCTTATTCCTGTTCCAATCGATACCGGCCCCAATAACACTTAAACAGATAGGAAAGTGGCAAAAAATTCTGGCAGGCTATATATGGCTAGCTAAAAAACCAAGGGTTAGAAAGCAAACCTTGCACTTGCCCAGAGAGGTTGGTGGGTTGGCGGTCCCCCCTACTGGTGGGATATTGGATTGCGGTTCAGACGAGGGTAATACTGCTACTGCAACACTCAGAATACTGGGCTAGATGGAAGGAGATAGATTTGGCGGTGGATATGTCGCCTCCTCTGTTGGCACAGTGTACGACTTTAAACCCGGGGGATTACTGGGGTAAAACGCCTTTCTTGGGAACGTTGACTGCTCTACAAGGGTATAGACAGGGTCTTAAGAGGGGACCTCTCAGAGCATACATATGGAAATACACCTGGTGGACCATGAATGTGGAAAGGTATAGAGCGGCCACGGACCCGTGGTATAAAAAGCAAGAGAGACTAGGACATGTGGCCCCATGGCAGCTGCTTAAAGGGGATCAGGTCATTTCTTTTGGTGAAGCACAAAACAAATTCGGCTGGAAGGAGGGGGAGCGAATCTATTACTACCAGATGAGAGATTACATAACTATGGAAATAAATGCTTCAACTAAAAAAGGGTGGAGTCCCCCAGCCCCAAACATATTTGAAACAATTTGGAGCTCAACTAGGGGAGAAAAAGCCATTTCCATTATATATCAAAACTATGTGAGAGTCTCCCAATGCACGACAGAATATATTAGAGTGAAATGGGAAAGGGAATTTGGGAATAGGATAAGCCCTAAAGAATGGCCGGAAGTATGGAGGAACACATGGAGCACTACATCATCCCCAGGGTGGAGGGAGTTTGTGTGAAGGTCAGGGTGCGTTTTTAGGCCCCTCCCAATCAATGGGTGGCATAAAACCCCACGAGCTGCTGGAGACAATGTAACATAGAGACGGTTGACCTGACCCATATACTGGCAGTGCCCAGATATAAGGGGATTCTGGAGGAAAAACAGAACGGAATGAAGGAACTATTTGGTATAGATACACATTTAGGACCAGAACACATGCTTCTAGGGATAATCCCGGAGGGTATAAGGGGAAAGGAAGCAAAGTATTTATGGAATATAATGGTAGCCGCAGCGTTAAAAGCAATAACCAAGAGGTGGTTGATCCCAGAGACCTCTACGGGGAAGGAGTGGAAAGAGATTATTGAGGGTATAAAAGTTTTGGAGAGGATCACCTACACACTTAGACAGCAGCGCCAACAATTCAGAAATAGATGGAATAGATGGGAGCTCATGGGAAGCAAGGATGATGAAGAGTTGGATCCATGACTGGAAGGTGGCGGGAGTAGTACCCTCATGAAAGTGAGGCCAGGAAGGTTCCTTGGGGGGAGATGTGAGATACCTGCACAGTACGAAAGATAAAGTATAATAAAAACAGGTGGTCAGACATCTCCTATGGGATCGACAGAGATATACTAACACGTGGGAAGGCTAGAACTAGACCCTTTCGATGTAATACCCCAAGAATATAGATTGTAACCAGGCAAAGAGAGTAAGGTTCACCAATCTTGTTTTGTTTTTTTCTCTACTAGAATGTTTAAGCTAACTCTGGTCACTGTTACTTTTTCTTGTCACCTGTAAAAATTCACTGGCCGGTTACTATGTGATGTATGAAAGTATGAATCCAGAGTTGTGAAGGAACACTAAACTGATTCAATAAAGCTGAAGTATAAAAAAAAAAATAACCTGTTAGCTCCAGTCCATGTCCGTCCTTTGCATTCGTGTCTTGGCTCGTCATGGTTTGATGGTGAGCTAAGATCAATGGAGGCTATGGGATGGATGTTAGAAAGGTGTCAGAGGAGGTCCAGGGCTCAGGAGGACAAACTGGCATTGACTGCTCACTACAATGAGTATCAAAGGGCAATTTCTCCTAAGACAGAACTCCTGTCCACAGGGATTGTAGCCAGGAAAAACTGACTAGCTCAACTTTTTATGGGCTATAGACAGGCTTTTACATGGAGCCTGTGAAGTGTGTGTCTTTCACAATGTGAGGAATTTGCTCATTTTTTTCTCAGAAAGGGTGTCCCCTATTAGAGCTGGGATCTCTTTCTCTGGACATTAGTCACATTGTCCGGCAGTGGGGAGATGGGATGTTGCCTGGACTATCAGTGGTTGTGGAGGGAATTTTGACCAGTTATGACAGAGGAGGTCATTGAGGTGATCTCAGAGCTGCGACCTATCTGCTATGAACTGGACCCAGGTCCAAGGTGGCTCTCAATGGGCTGCATGGAACAACTGGGTCCAGTATTCGCTGGGACTGTTGGATGTTCTTTGGTGGAGAGGCGCTTCCCACCTGAATTAAAAAGCGCACTGGTGAGACTCGTTTAGAAAAAACTGACATTGTACCCAGACATCTTAGCGAATTACAGACCTGTCTCTAACCTGCTGTCTTTGGGTAAGGTTACGGAGGGGGTGGTTGCTTTGCAGCCTAAGGCTCACCTTGTGACCTTCAATATTTATGAGCCCTTTCCAGTCGGGGTTTCGACCAAGAGTCAGCATTAAAATCTCCCTGTTCTGGGTACAAAATGATCTACTCATGGCGAGGGATAGAGGAGAGAGAGAGAGATTAATTTTCATACTCCTAGATCTCTCCTCTGCATCCTGAAGCCATTGACCATGGGCCACTTTTGGACCATCTCAGGAAATATGTGGGACTCACTGGCACAGTTTTGGACAGGTTTGAGTCCTTCCTGCAGGGCAGGTCTAAAAGGGTAGAGATGGGTAACTTCTCATTGTGCCCAAGGGACTTGCATGGTGGGTTCCCCAGGGATCGATCCTTTCACCCATGTTGTTTTCGGTGTACATGCTACTCTTGGGCAAGATCATTACGTATTTTGGAGTTGGGTTTTACTGCTATGCAGATACTCAACTCTAACTGTCTTTTGCACCTCAGGACTGCGGGCAGTGAATGAGCTGAACAAATGTTTGGCTGAAATCCAGGGCTGAATGTCCTTGAGCTGGTTGAGGCTCAATCCCCAAAAAACTGAAGTGCTGGTGCTGGGTCACAAAGGGGGATGGACAACATCTGAGGGGTTATCGAATCTTTGTCTTGGGGCCTCTCATCTTGACACTGTCCACCAGGTGAAGAATCTAGGCTTCATTCTGGATGAAGGTCTGACACTGGTGGCTCAGGTGTCGGTGGTTTCTGTCATCTCAGAAACATCAGCCGGATTTGTTCTGCCCCCCCAGAGGACCTGCCTTCACTAGTACATGCCTTTGTGACTGATATTACGCCATGACTACTGCAACATCCTTTACCTTGGGGTCAGTGGAGATGCGTTATGACACCTGAAGCTGGTGCAGAACGCAGCTGTGAGATTAACAGGTCTTTCTAAATTAAGTCATATCACCCCTGCACTGCAGGATCTGCAATGGCTGCCGGTAAAGTGGCGCATCTCTTATAAGATTGGGTTATTAACCTATAAGGCCCTGCATAGCCTGGGTCCTGGCTACCTGCGTCCCCTGCTTGCCCCCTCCATTCTTCCGATGAGGGCCTCCTGATAATCCCAAAAACTTGATTAAAAACAAATGGGGACAGAGCCTTCAGGTTGGCGGGTCCAACATTCTAGAACTTATTACTGACGGCTCTGAGAGAGGTTGAAATATTTAAAAAGAACCTTAAAACCTACCTCTTTGCCCAGGCTTTCTATGGGCTTCTTTTTTTACAGTTAATTTCTTTATCTTCCTCCCAGGTGGCTCTCCATCATGCCTAATCCCCCAGCCCCATCCCCCACTCGCAGCCTACCTTCCGCTTCCTCCACAGCATTTCCCCTACGGCGGGGATCCCTCAACCTGCTGAAACGGATCTTGTGCGGAGGTTACAGCCTGTTTGCGGGAGCGGGGCCTGCGGGGATAGGCTTTCATCCTGCCGTGCGCCTAGGGCACTTTCCTCCTCCATTTTCTCCACTTGGGAGAGGACGTGTGCAATGACGCTCTATGGAGAGAGCACACACGCGTCTGCACGCACTCCTCCAAGCGTCTGCCTGCTCTCCTTCCCTTTCTAAAGTGTCGGTGTGCTGTTCCCCCAGCCGCCACCAGGGGTCTGTCGAGCACTGACTGCTGGTGGCCCCCCTCCCTGGAGGAGAGCAATCCCTCGGACGCTCTATCCTTCTCCTCCCCTGCCGACCCCCAGCGGCCCGTGCTTATTCCCGAACACAGGTCACCGGCGTATCGCGAGGTAAGACATCTAGCGCCTCAGCCCTCAGTGCCACCGGGCCGGCCTCCACTATGGACTATGATTTAGTTACTCGATTAGCTTATAGATATCTGTGAATTTTATGTTGATGTCCATAGTTGGTTTTATTGTATACCTTAATTGATTTTAGTTAGCTGACTGACTGAGGTGTGAATTTTATTCAATTTATGTAGTAGGCGAGTGTTGAATGTGCATTATTTTTGTAATGGCACCCTGGGCCTCTGGTGAAGGGCACCAGAAATAAAACTAATATTACTACTACTACTAGAACAAAGGAAGGTTATGAGAGAAAAGGGAGAAAAGGTGGATAAGTAAGGAGTTGCTTACAATAACTGGGAACACAGGCACCAGGGTAAACTTAATGAAGCCGGGGAGAATGGGTTCAGAAAGGACATCAGGAAGGTGAAGAAGAACAGAATAAGGGGTGAGACAGGCACATGGAAAGTGTGTGGGACAAAGCAGGGGGGAGTGAGGGAAATGACCATCAGGGTCATTTTCCACTGATAAGCAGGTTTTGGGGCAGACCTGATGAAAGGCAAGGCATTTATCTTGATAGTATCTGTATTTCTGTATTAACAAGAGGGCATTATTTGTGTTACGTTAGGCATACAGTTTTCTTTATTTCTCTCTGAACTCTGTCCCAAAACCCCTCCCATTATTAAAGACTTACAGACTACTTACACAAAGACTACCCATTCACTGAAGTATGGTGCAGTGATTCTCAACCCCTATGGGGTATTAAGAAATATGCTACTGAAAGTCAACCAACAGTTAACCCTTGCTGTGCCACTGGCATGTATACACATCCTAATAACTTGCATGTTCTTAATCTTCTGGCAGGGTTAACTCTTCATGGTGGAACAACGGCATACTGCGTACAACCCATCTGTTGTAGCAGAACCTTTTTATTTCCTTTTTAGATGGGACCAAAATTTATTATTTCTATTTATTTAGAAATTGATGACTGGCAAGTCACATTGAGCCACTGCTCATTTTCAGGTGTGACCCAAGGGGGGAGGCACAAGGAAGAAAATACATAAGTATAGACCGGCCAAGTGGCGTGGACGGTTGAGGTGCTGAACAGCTTACCTGCCACACCGCCGACCCAGGTTTTGAAATGGGCTCGAGTCACCAGGTTTGGCTGAGTGAGGGATGACTAAGCATATTGAAGACTGTCCTCATCCCTCGGTGGCAGTGCCAGCAGGAGCGACAGAACGTGGGGGGACACTGGAAGAAGCTCTGTGTCATTTGCACGCTGATGTCCCAAGAGCGAAAAGCAGAGGAAAATGCTCTCAACCACCCGACTTCCCTCACAGGCCCCGCTCGACTCAGGTGGGAGGCCACCCTCTGAGTGGTTACCCTGCAAGTCTAACAGATTGTTTGGTGGCTGAGGCTAGGTGGCACAGCAGTGGTTACCTCTCAGAAGGCCGGGCACAGGCGCTGAGTACATGCAGTGACTTTTTACTGTATACCTGCATACCTGAATATGTGCTGACCTCAGGGAATGGTGTGAAAACAAGGAGTAAAATACTTCCAACAGCAGGATGAGGACAGCAACCCCGTAGGCTCTGCAGCACCGTCTGTAGCACCCACTTACACATAATGGTCAGTAAGTAGATGGGTTATGTGCCGGGGCAATGTGTGACATGGGGGTACTGTCAGAAGGGGCCAGTCAGAAGACACAAGATAAACAAAGGATTAAAAAAAGAATCTGACCGACAGTTTTGTTGTTAAGCCTAAATATTCCATTCAGTTGACAACTGACAAAAATATTGTAAGTTTTGAGACTTAAGGGTTAGAGACTCCTTCAGCTATTAAAGTAACAAATAGCTACTTCTCAAAATGTAATATTTTCAGAGGTGTACATGAGCTTGAAGCAATGACTAAAATGATATCACACTACACCTCCCTCGGAATGTTGTCTCACAGTGAAGTTGTAGGTAGCGTTGAGAAATGTACACCACTGTTATATTTTCAACAAGGTTGTCCTGAGGCCCATGTCAGTGGTTATCTGCTACCTGTTTGTACTTCTTGGTCTTCTGACAAGTAAACAGGTCATTAACTATAACAGTTAACAAGAAGGTGTCTCAAGTCTTTACTCGTACTGTTCTGTGTAAATAAGTAAACAATACCAGGATTGTGAGATAACACTACTGCACTATATAACCATTTTAAAAAATTGTTTTAAAAAGCTCAATACAGCAGGGGTTGAAATTAACTTTTACTCTCACTAGCCAGCAGAGTGAGAAAATACAGAGACCCCTCACACATTCCACTGGCCCAGCTGGTGTATTAATCGAAAGGTTTCCTCCTTCAGAGCTAGCAGAAGGACATTTATCTGGCCAGATCCAAAATCTACCACAGTCTGGCTGGTGGGCCACTGCCAATGTTGGCTCTGTCTCTTTTTAACATGCAAAAGGTTAGACTCGCATGGACAACTGTGACAAGGACAACCGCAGTCAACATACCATTACAGCTGACTTTTGCCACATGCATGGCACTATCAGCAACAGACCTAACTCAGACTACATCACCAGCCTGCTTGCATACGTGCCCCGTCTTGCTAGCATACAGCAGATTTCAAGTTGGTTAAGCTCCAGCTGTTGTGAATCACCCTGCTACTCCTCCTATTGTCGGGCAACATTCGTCCTAACCCTGGCCTCCTGAATCAAGCACTGGGCAGTAGAAGCAACAATGGTCCCCTTAAACTGACTTCTATTAATATCTGCAGCTTTATGTCCAAGATCGGGCTACTCAACATAGTTCTGATGTACTTTCCGTGGTGGAGACATGGCACACACTCAAGATCTCTGACATAGCAATCACCCTTGCGGGGCACACCCTCTTTAGGCAGGACAGGCTTAGTAAAAGGGGTGGTGGTTGTGCAGTGTATCTTAAGGATACTCTCCAAGGCCAAGCCCTTCCTAAACTAAATACTGGCCCAAATGTGCAAGCACTAGTTGCAAGAGTTTTTTTTTTTTAACCAGGAGACACACACTAAGCCGAAAGCTTTTTTTCAGGTGCGACCTGGGAGCACAAGGAAGTGATGTGACTTGCTCAGGGTCACACAGTATGCAAGTGGGGGCTGTGGATTCAAACCCAGGTATCCAGGTTTGCAGCTCACAGCCTTAAACCACTGTGCTATGTATTGCTGGGTGCCCAAAGCAAATTTGTCACTGTTGTATCAGTCTACATCCTGCCTCGAGATCAAACCAGTGGCATCAATATACCATTGTAAACTACTTGGAGAGCTTCATCAAATGTTACGGGAGTTTAATGCCAATGTCTGGCTATCTCCTGAGGTAGCCCAATTCAAAGGTGCCCTCTCCACCATCAAGGTATTGCAGATGGTGAACTCCCTCAATAGAGTCAACTACCAGACCTGTTCTAGTACACTACTGGATTGGGTCCTTACCACCCACCCTGACAAGGGTCACTGACACTACTGTTCTCCTGGACTCAGTAAGTGACCACACCCCAATCCTTTGCACCTGGACCAACAAAACCCCTAAACCTCCCGCCAAAACACTGGCTGGCCGAGTCCTGAAAAAAGGCCAACTTGAGCCCCTAAAATCAACTCTAAAGAATCTTGATTGGACACCCATTGATGCTACACATGATGTGAACAAAGCACTTCATTACTTTACTACAAAATTCAATGCAGCCTGTGACATTTACGCTCCTACTAGGAAACGAAAAACTTAAGGGCACAAATAATTCCTGGACATCCCTATCCCTTCTCATGACTACCATGGATAACCTGTGGCACAGAGCAAGAGCCACTGGTAAACAGGACGACACCTTGCAATATAAAAGGTCCAGAAATGCCCATACTCAGGCAATCTGCCTGGCCAAAAGTCATCATTTTAAGGATGAACTAATCAAATCCTGGGGTGATGGTAGAAAATTTGGGGGCAACCTAAATAACCTGACTGGGAAACCTAGCAAAGCCCCGCCCTCCATTTTAACCATCAATGGTGAAATCACCCAGGACCCAAAATTAATAGCTGACACTTTCAACAGTCCTTTCTCAAACCTCAGCAGTGTACTCCCCCCCCCCAACCCCGATTTCTTCGATTTAACCTATAACAATTACAATACAGGCAGTGAAGGCCCCAACACGGGTTCCTCCACTCCCCCCTCCTATTTCAAAAGTCTCCAACGCAAAAGCTAAAAAATATCTGCAGAGAGTCTTAGGAAAGTCGAGGTACAGTACTGATTTTCTGGATCTCAAACTCATTGCACTAACGCTAGATGAAGTACTAGGCCCCTCTGACTAAAATATTGAACCTTTCTTCAACATGTGCTCAGTTCTCTCAGAAATGGAAAGTCGCTGTGGTAATGCCACCAGTTCATAAGAGTGGGGACAGGGCCCACCGTGCAAACTATCGCCCCATATCTAGACTACCTCCCCTCCAAAGCACTAGAGTGCATTGTTGCAGATCAACTGGTTGAGTACCTCGATAAGTATCACATTCAATGCCCACAGCAGCACGGCTTTCGCAAGCTACACTGCACCACTACAGCGCTGCTAGAGTTCACTGGTTACATTCATAATGCTCTTGATTGGGGTCAGCTAGTGGGGTGGCTTACACTTACCTCACTAAAGCATCTGACACGGTTAACCACACCCTGCTGCTTGATAAACTCAATGCCACTGGACTCTCAACTGATGCGGTGAAATGGTTTCAAAGCTATCTTAAGGACAAGTCCCAACAGGTCAAGATAGATACTTTCCTCTCGGTCAGTCAGCCTATTCACTCAGGTGTCCCTCAAGAATCAATTCTAGGCCCCCTACTGTTCAGCCTGTTCATAAACCGCCTCCCCCAGGTCAGTACTGATGGGTTACTCCTCTATGTAGACAGTGCTGTTATCTTCATGTGTAATCCTGACCCACACCTTATAGAGTCAACTCCAGTATAACTTCTCAGCTGTTGAGGACTGGTTCATGAAGCACAAACTGCTAATGAATTATGAAAAACAAAAGTCATGTTATTTGCAAATTCACACAATAAATAAAAGTCACACCAGTTAATTATTTTGAATAGCCACAGAACCCCACTGGAACAGGTTCACTCCTAGGAGTAACCCTAGACAGCACCCTTTTTTTCACCAATCATGTGGACGATGTTACGAAAGTAGACAGTGCTAAAACCGGCTTCCTACATAGGCACAGATGGTGTATGACCACTGAAGCAACCCGGCTCGCAGTGAATAGCTTCATTATCTCTGTTATTGACTATGGCCTGGTGTTGTATAGTGCAGCATCAGACACGATGCTCAAAAGGATCACCACCGCACTAACAAGGGCTTTAGGGTTAATAACAGGTGCCGGTCATTGCAACCATACTTGTGACCTGTACACTGGATTGACTGGCTTCACCTAAAGGGTAGAATGAAATATCAAACCTGCCTCCAGCCAAGAAAATCTGCCTAGACTTAACCCCCCAGCAATCCAGAACCTCCTTAATCTAAGAACCCCCCACCGGACCAGAAGTACGTCAAGACAATCTTATCAAGCCCCCACTGCCGCACCTCTCAAGGACAACGATCCTTTGTGTACTGCGCCCCCGACTGGCTAAATACCCTCCCTAGTGATCTCCTGGACGAACTGAAACTAGGCCCCTTCAAGAGACAGTTACGACATCATTTAGCCACACTTAGTAGCTGCGACTGCCCTCACTAAAGAGGAACTTCCCTAGTCACGACTGTGCAAACTCTACCTCCTCCTCCTCCTCCTAGCATTTAGCAGCAGGTCTGCCACCTCAAGTAACATCTCCACCCTTCTCCACCTATCCTACCCCCCTACTTTCGCAAGCATCTCTCCCCCTCATAGCCCCTGTCCCACCTATTACCCCTCCTCCACTTTCCCCTACCCCCGCCCACCTACCTTTTACCCATTACCCCTACCAGCCATAACATCTGACAAGGCCAACTTTTGGCTGTTTTACCATCGCCTGAAATATTATTATATCTGCTCTGACCTCTTTGTTTTTCTATTACTTTTTTAATATTATTGTTGAATTACCTGTCTAAGTTGTTCAAGTTCAAAGACAGCCGTTTTCTGTAGCTTGTAATTTGCATATTCCACTATTGCCTGTTTAAGTCTATGAATTATCTGAACTGTATGTTATTGTGTGTTCTCAGACATGGAACCTTTAAATAAATAAATAAACCTCCTAGGGATGGCCTATTAGCTACAGCTGAGCTTCAAGAGCTGGACAAACACATAAAGATCTGTCTTACGCCATCCTGGTTGTTGCAGTAACAGCAATACATTACAAAACAAGTTTTAAAAACCCAGAACATCCATTTGTTTAAACAATTCTTAAAACTTTAGGGCAAAGCACAAAAGAGCAAACTCAAGGACCATGTAAATAGCCCACTGACTGTTCAAAACCTGACACAGTCACTTTTCCAGTTAATGTGTTACCAGGTATCAGAAAACGTCAACTGCATTCTACAACTTTTTTTTCGTCATTTACTTCAAAATAAAGTTAGTGTCGGCCCGCCGGCGCAGCGACCCAGGTTCGGGAACAGACTCGGGCAGCTGGAGGGCTGGCCGGGGGGAGGAGGATCGAGTGCCCAGAGGCTGCTCTCCTCCTCCAGGTGGTGCGGGTCCCTGCGATACCACCACCTGGGTGACCACGGGTGGAGCTGCAGCGAGGACCGCATGAAAGGAGGGAGGACGCCTGCCGGAGCCAAGCATTAGCATGTTGTGACGCGCTGCTCCTTGGCTCTCCTCGGTGCAGACGTCCCTATGGGATGGGCGAAAAAGGAAAACCCTCCGGTGCTCCCCTGTAGACGGAGCCAGGCCCCTGGCCTCCCAGGGCCCCAGCCGGGCACAGGCGATGGATCCCCGATGAAATCACAGACGCTGGGCGGTGGAAGGGGAGCCTCACTGCACTACTGGGGTCAAACCAAGGCAGCGTGGGGATGACTGCACCAGATGCCGACAGACGAGCAGGGACGCACAAGGCCGTTGAAGACTCCTGAAGGTGAGGAAGTACCGGGGTGAGAAGGGGGCGTAAAAAAAAAAAAAGAGAAAATAAAAAAAAATAAAAATAAAAAGAAACTTAGCGTCCCATCCAGCTCAGTGGTACGACAGCAGCAGAGTGTTCACACTGGCACCTGGCAGACTGGCGTTCATGTGTGAGTGCCAGAATTCCACACTGCGAGTCAAAGGTAAGGTGCCAAAGAAGGGAGGGAGGCAGAGGCTGCACACGCCCTGTCAATCGACCAAGCAGCAGCAGTACTGGTGTCAGCTGTGAAGGCAGCCTCTCACCGGTCTTCATGGATGGAGGAAGGGGGCAGCCAATGAGATCCATTGTTGAAGGGGAAAATATTTAATAAAAGCATAAAATAAACCAGGCAACAATCTTATTTTTTTGTCTTGTACTGAACATCCAGTGCTGTGAGGTTCATCACAAGGGCACTGTAGGATTTCCACAAACCATCATTATAATGCAAGGCGAGGATGGCCCAGACCTTGAGAGAACATTTAGTAAGAAGACTAAGATTATCCAGCTCAGACAAATACACTAACTTTTTTTTGGTCTGGTGGTCTGGTGAATTGAAGATGGCGGCCACGCTGGGCTAGCTGTTCGTTCGTACTATTGTTTGTTGCTCTGCTATCTGTTTTATTGCTGTTTTACCGCTTGCCGCTTTTAATTATATTTTTATTTTCGCTTTTAGAAAGTGTGCCCTTATGGCCCTGTTTTGCGTGTGCTTGTTTGTTGGGATTAAGAGTGCGGTCAGGGAGAGTTGTGGAGGATGTAAGTGAAGCCACGGTTACATCTAAACCCTTGAGCTTTTCGCTGTCTGTTTGATTTTTCGTTTTGTTTGGACTGCGATTTGGACTTCCTAACTTGAATTTTTTGCCCTTGGTGGTGCTTTGTCGGGCACCGAGTGGATTGGTCTAGGACCGTAACGGAGATCGAGTGGCCCAGGGCCCAGTGGCTGTTGCTTAGTGTGGGGTTCTGGCCGGTGTGTGTGTTCTCCGGAGTGTGACTTGCAGGACTCCAGGAGGATTATCTTGGGCTGTGAACCTAATCGGAAGATCTATTAAGATAAAAGGCTAAGAAGATCCTGCTGCCTTTTTGGAGTGTTTGATGACATTTTGTGCTTTTGCGACTGGGTGAACTTGGGCCTGGACCTCAAAACTCAGTTTGCGGGGTTCCTGAGGTGCCTCAGGGTTAGTGTCCCACACAGGGCTAGGGAGTGGGGCCGGTTGGAGGGCCGGTCCGATATTCCTTTTCCCCTAGACTCCTGGGGTAGCCAGCTGGGGGGGGGCCGACTTAACTTGGAGTCGAGGTAGTGGGCCACTAATTAGCCTGGGGTAATTACCTCTTGAAACGCTGCAAGGAAACTGTGGCCTGTTGATAGCCCTTTTGGATTTGGAGTTGGAAGCCTGAGACTGGAAGACTGGGAATTACTTTGCTTGCTGTTTTTCCTTGATGACACTGTGGCTGGTATTCTGAACTTTGCATCCTCAGTGTGTATAAGGCTGTGTGTTCGATGTGTTTACAGCCAGACTGGACTTCTTCTGACTGCAAGTACTTTGTGATTTATGTGTACTTTTGTGGAAATCGTGTGGGCAGTGAGAGTGCTCGGTAACAGCTGTGAATCCACCTATTTGTTCAGATATATGTGAGAGATATTGTCTGGAGGGTGGTTTCTACAACATTTCCTCAGATCCCTTTTTTATTTATTATTTTATTAGTATTATTTTGATGTTTATTTATTTGTTTTGTAATAAGCAGTGAGAGTGCTTAGTTTAAGTAGGGCACCAGGTAGTGAGACGACCTGTGCGCTAATAATTGTTTTTTGGTTAGTTTAAATTTGTTAGGCTCCCAGGTAGTGAGAGGACCTTGTGCTAAATAAATGTCTTAGAGATGTTTATGTATTTAGATGGTCTAATTAATTTTTAATTTAGTCATTTGTTATTCTAATTTTGAGTGGGAACAGATTACTTATTTGTGGGACGTGTGAGTAGAAGTTTAGGTATCTGAAAGAGGTGCAGATCTCCAAGAGGGTCCCATCTAAGGTGTGGAAGGCAGGGGATAAGTGGGTCCGGGAGAGCCTTTGCCTGGTCCTGAAGGTTAGAGAGACGGTTTTCTTTGGGTTGAGAGATAGTTGGTGAGAGTGGAACCAGAGTTGGATTGCATTAAAATCCTCCTGGAGTTTGGATGATACTACGGCGGGGGAGGGACCTGTAGCGTACATTACGGTGTCATCAGCATACATGTGAATGGACGAAAGGGGGCACATGGAGGGCAGGTCATTTAGAAAGATAGAGAAGAGTATCGGGCCAAGGACCGAGCCTTGTGGCACACCTATTGTGACAGGTAGTGGGTCAGAGGTGAGTGAACCAATTCTAACTGCTTGTTGCCTCCCTTCTAGGTAAGAGTGGAACCAGCTGGTGGCCTCCTCCGAGAGGCCTGCTAGGGTGAGTTTAGATAACAGGAGTGAATGGGAGACTGTGTCAAAGGCTTTAGCTAGGTCAATGAAGATGGCGGAGGTGACTTGCCCATTATCCATGCCAGTGAGGATGTCGTTTGTTAACCTGAGCAAGGAGGTGATTGTGGAGTGTGATTTAATGAAACCCGCTTGATAGGGTGAGAGGAATGAGGAGTTGTCAAGGAAGGCGGACAACTGGGAGAGAACAAGTTTTTCCTGGACTTTGGCTAGAATTGGGAGGAGGGAGATAGGTCGGTTAACTGCCCGGTGAGGAGGGGTCACCGCCTTTAGGGAGAGGGATGATTGTGGCATGTTTCCAGGCAGCTGGGATCTTGGTGAGAGAGAAGGGAAGGTTGTAGAGGGAGGCCAGTGGGGTGGCGATGGCAGGGGCAGATAGTTATAGCATCTTGGAGTCAAGGCTGGAGGGGCATTTGCCTTTGTTAGGGCTGAGTGTGCGTAGGGCAGCTAGTACTTCGGCTGGGGACACCAGGCAAAATGAGAAGTGGTGGGATCTGGGTGGGGTTGAGAGGGTGGATGTGGTATCATAGGGGGGTGCATGTTTGTGGAGAGAAGGAGGAGGCACAGTTAGTAAAGAATGAGTTGAAAGCAGAGGCCAACTCACCATGGTCCATTACCAAGGAGCCATTTACCTTAGGGCAGGGGTGGGTGGCTGAGATGGGGGGGAGAGAGCAGAGATTTCAAGGACTTCCAGAATTTTGCTGGGTGGTTGTGGTTTGCGTTGAAAGAGGCCTTAAAGTAGTTTGCTTTTGCCTGGCACATTAACCTGGTGTTTGCGTTGCGGAGTGTGTGGTAGTGTTGGAGGGCTGCCTATGACCCTGATGCCTTGTAAGATTTACAGGCCATGTCCCTGGCATGGAGTTGGTCAATAATATGGCCATTTACCCATGGTAGGTGGGCATCCCTAATGTGGGCTCTTCTGAGAGGGGCGTAGTAGTCCCAGATAGCGAGGAAATTTGATCTGAAAAATTCCAGGGCTGAGTCAATGGAGCAAGCATGTTGGATAAATGACCAATCAGTGTTAGATAGGTCACTTAGCAGTATAGCAAGGTGTAGTGATTTGTAAGCCCTAGTGAGCAGTATTCGAGGGGGTGGTGCCTGGGGTTTGAAAATGTACCGTACTCTGCAAGTCATGTGGTGGTTGCTGAGGGAGTCGGCAGAGTACCAGCTTGTAGCACCCTATGGGGATGAGTGGTGAGGGCCCAGTCGAGGAGAGAGTGGTTAAGAGATTTATGGTTTAAGTGAATGGGTTCGGTGATAAGCTGGGAGAGGCTAAGTGTAGCCACCTGGTTTTTGAGCTTAGAATTAGTTTTCAATAGCCAATTGATGTTGAAGTCCCCAAGTATGTATAGTTCGCCACCCGCGGAGAGTGTTTTTAGGGTGCCTAGATGTTCAATGATGGTGTTTGGAGGGGTGTCTGGGGAGCAGTAGGATCCTCCTATATATAAGGGGATGGAATGAGGGAGTGAAAGTCTGAGCAGGAGGGAGTCTATGGGGTGTGTTGGGTTTGGGAGTTGGACTGGTGTGAATTGTAGCTTGGAAGAGATGAACATGGCAATGCCCTCACCCTTCTTTTTGCCCAGACGGTCATGACGAGTGAGGGAATAGCCAGGGATTGCTACTTCAGCATCCAAGTTATGGTGTTTCAGCCAAGTTTCAGAGATAATAAGGATATCAGGGGATAGGGAGAGGATGTACGGTTGGAGGGTGATTTTGTTCAGGAGGCTGCATATGTGAAGATGCATAATTTTAAGCCCGTGGTAATTGGATAGGAGGGGAGATGAGGTTGTTTGGGGGGGGTAGGTGGCCCTGGATTTGATTCAACGTCACCTGCTAGGGGTAGTAGTATTGTTATTAGGTGTTTTACTATGAGCATCACATTTCTCGCCTTACGGGGGGGGGGTCAGTAGCTGATGGGTGGCTGGTGAGCAGTATTTAGGAGGTGATGGGTGTAGGACTCACAGCCCATGGTGGAAAGAAGGAGGCATGAGGGCAGCGCCTATATTCCAATTGATTAGAGTGGAATGAGGGGATGGGCCAGGGTTGAGTGTAGTGTGATATGGGGGAGCCCATGAGTAGCCTTTAGTGGGGGAAGCCGGAGAATACGGGTAGATGGCTGGTGGGAGGGAGTTTAGGGGAAGAGTAGGCATAGTAGGGTGAGTTGCAGAGACAGCATAATAAACCAAATGGGTTTTGGCAGCTGAGAGAGCAGCCACTAGCGATGAGTTGGTAGGTATAACCTGCTAATGAGGGCATGAGCTGATAGGTTAATTTGCGCCTCACACCGCGTATAAAAGGTGGTGCTCACCAAGGGTGGTAGCTGGGACCTACACACATGGCAGCAGTGTCAGCAAACAGTCTCCTGGCCTATTCGATCGTGATATTTCTGTACCCGGCAGCACGCCTGCCCAATTCGACCTGGGAGGGTAGGGACTCTGGGCCCTCGCACCACCGCTGTGGAGAGGAGACAAACGGGCAATATTTATAACAGGTAGGACAAGGAGGAGGGGTTGCTGCAGTTAAGCTCAGATTATCGACAACCACCGGGGGGGGGGGCTGGTGCTGGCTTATGCAAGGCACAATCTTCTAGACAAAACTGATGCAGAAAACACACTCTCCAAAACATATTTTTGTGTCAGACTCCGGACATATCTATAAGCTCCTGAAGTACTTAAGGGCAGGGACTTCACAACGCCCTCCACACCTTATCTGCTGTCAATTTCTATGTTTCTAACAGATCGAGGAGGATAAGAATGAAGCAATCCCCTTGATCTCAAGCCAAGAGATCATTTGCACCATAACATGTGCGGTCTCAGTGCTATGATGCGGCCTAAAACTAGATTGGAGTGGCTTGTAGATTTTAAAAGCCTTCAGATGATCTTCCAAATTGCTATGCCATCACATTCTCTAAAACCTGCATCAGAAAGGGGAGGTTAGAAACTACAAGGGTATCACGGTCCAAAGATGGTTCCTTCAGAAGGGGCCTCACCAAGGCTCTTTTTTACGGCTGAGTGAAAGGCATCGTCCTCAAGAAAGTATCTGATAGGGCCGGCCCGGTGGCACTGAGGGTTGAGGCGCTGGATGCCACGCCTCGCGCCACACCGGCGACCAGGGTTTGGGAGCGAACTCGGGCGTCGGCAGGGGAGGGAGAGGACTGAGCATCTGACGGACTGCTCTCCTCTCCCGGGGATGGGTAGTGGGTTGTCCGGCATCCTGGCGGCCCCCGATGGAGATCGGAGATACTGCAGGATGGCAGACCAGCAAGAAGGGGCGAGCATAGCAGACACCGGCAGGGTTGCCGTGCGCCATGGCATCACTGCACATCGCACTCAGGGATTGGGGGACTAGGGAAGCAACAAAAGTCCTCCCCCAGTCTGTGGAGATCAAGAGGGCACCAGTGGTTCCACCCACATCCCACTGCCGGCTCCCACACATCAGACTTCTCCTCAGGCACCACCTGATCCTCAGATAAGCCTTTGAGTCTGCAAGATCACTATGGGCAGGCAAGCCTTCCCTCAGGGATATATAGGGTTGCTGGGGGACTGACCTGCCTGGGGTCAGGGGAAGAGCAGTACCGACTAGCAAGGAGTTCAGGCCGGGAGTGAGAGGCAGAGACCAAGTGTGCACCTCAGAAGGATGCCCAGACTAGGGATGCAGTAAAAAGAAATGTAAAAAAAAAAAAAAAAGAGAGAGAGAGAGCACCTGGTAATCCCTGCTATTTCTTGCCCCAGGGCAAGACACGTTTCCACCAACGGTCTTTCTATGTCCCGGGTTAAGTAAACAGTTAGTGTGGCATAACTCTGCAACTATCCGGGGTACTTCTTCCACCAGCCTCTTCCAAACTGGTGGAAGGCCTATGTGTTATTGGCTCTTGATACCCGAGTCACAACAACCCACTTTGGGAGATCTTGACCTTAAGAGAACACCCTGTCAAGGAAAAAATAGCAATGCATATTCTAGTGTGTGTCATTGCACTCCTTAACGAAGAAAATGGAAATAGAAACCAAAACCCATAAAGGGGAATTAAGCATCATTGCTACACAGTCATGAGATGGGTCTCAGGAATTCATAGCTCCCTATTTTATCTACCCATTTTATAACGGATTCTGATGCACTTCTTTGGGGATGTAAGCACACTTGGCCTTCGGCCTCATGCCTTACACCACTGGGACCTGCATCAGAATCCTTTAATTCACACCCTATCGTGGGTTACTATTAATGTCTCACTGCACAATGGAAGACCATCCAAATATTACAAGTCTCCCAGAAAACTCTCCTTAGTTGTATTGTAATTTACCCAATGTTCCACTACTGTTTATTGTACAATACCTTGTGTTCCAACTGTTGCATAATCTTACAATGTTGTATTGTTTGTACTACCCACATACTAGTATAACTGATCATCCTTCACAACCCTATGTAACCCTTCCCTCCTAGGTCGCACCGTGAGATGAGCAACTTGTTGTTCAGTGTGCCCTCCTGGTGAAACATTTCAATAAATACAAAAAAAAAAAAAAAGAAAGGTAGCACTACCACCTGCAATGTTAGTAACCTGGATTGAGGAACGAGCCTAGGCTGCTAAAGGGCCAGCTGGGGGAGAACAGTTGAGCATCTCATAGATGCTCACTTCCTTGAGAGAGGGAGGGGCTCCTGGACTCCGATACAATATTATCACCTCGGTGACCACAGGTGGCAGTGCAGGCTGGAGCCAGTACCACTGAAGACAATGGCAGGCATCCGCTGGAGGATGGCACGGATGATGGATGTCTTTTACGGCCACCCGAGCATGGCATCTGCCTATCTTCGTCTGGCGGTGGTAGCTCCTTTGGAGGTAAAGGCCGCTCAGGAGTGATGTTTCTAGGTGGAGGACATACTGGGGATGGATCCCTAGGTCTGGGAAGAAGATCCACTTTTTGGTGTTCCACCATGTATTAAAGAGTGCTCCCACCTCAGCTAGTGGAACAACTGGCAGTGGGGGCGTCTGGTTAGAACCACTGGAGGGTCCGGGTGTCTGATTCAAAGGTAGGGGCGTCCAGTCCTCGGGCACTTTCTCAAGGGGTATGTCGGGCATCAGATCCGCAGCGTCTGGTGGTCTGGCATCCAGTTCTTCTGAAGGAGACTGTGGGGCGTCTGGTACCCCCATGTCCGGGGATCGGTTGCTGGGGCCAACAGCCAATCCTTTGGGACTGACGGCTGGTCCCTGGGGGCCGATGGCCTTTCTTTAGCTGGTGGCACTTGCTCATTTTCCGACGCAGAGTCCAAGTGTCCGGTCGTCTGGGAGGCAGACGACACCCATTGCTCAGGTAGGGGAGGCGTCTGGTACCTGACAGCCTACTGGTGTTTGGTGGGTTCGTCCGGCTTCTTATGTTTATCGGATGACCCAGAATGCTTGCGGGTGCCGAATTCTGTGGATTTGCCCGAAGCCAACACCTGTTCCTGATGGGTCGACCCATGTTTGTGGGGTCGGTGGACCAAGGGGGCCTGGGTTGACAGCTGTCCCTGGGAAGAAGACTCCCTACCCTTTGTATGTGTAGAGGCGGTCAACTTCTTGTGGGTGTCCCCGGAAGCTGCTTTGATACCTGGGGGGACAGATTCCAACCTCCCGCCGGAGGTGGAAGTGGTAGACACCCTGTGAGGGGACTTTGGGTGGGACTCTGATCTGGCCCTCTCCTTCTCCCAGTGGTGGTGTTTCCCTCCCAATCTCTTCTCCTTGGGGGCGGACTCCCTGGCTGAAGAGGATGAACTATGTCCCGATGGGGCCTTTTGCATGGCGGCTACTTGCTGCTCGAGTAGATAGGCCTTTGAGGTGTTGGTGTGGTGAATCCTGGTTTTATTGTTGAACTTCTGGCAGTATGGGCAATCGTCCGGCCGGTGGTCTGGGCCTAAGCAGATCGGGCAGGCAGAGTGGCTGTCCTTTGCTTCCCGTCTGCACACTTTGATTTTCGCTGCTGTGCCGATGAAGACATTACACAGATGAAAAAACTGTTGATAAAAAATTATTTGTAGAGAAAAAACAACTGCGCAATGTGCAAGAAAAAAGCAGGTGACAGCAACTATGGTGTCCATGGATCAGATGTTCAAGGATTGATGGCAGGAAAAGAACTGAGGTGGCGTCAGGGGACCTCCCCTTTATACCACGTCTGACGTCGGGCGGAGCCGATGTCGGGGGCGGTCCCCTGCCACAGACTGCTACCTAGAAGATTTTTCCATGGGGTCCTAACGCCTGGCAGCCTTATCCCTAACGGTATTACCTGCTGCAACAGCTCCCTCTCGAAGATAGATATGCCCATTTTCACAAGCGTCCAGTTTAAATCACAAACAGAGATAACATAATGGTAACAGAATACAAGGGGAGTGAAGACAATCTGGGGGAATAACAATCAATGATACAGAGCACATGAGGCACAGAAAAAATAAATCTAACATTTTAACAATCAATGGTACGGAGTACAAACAATGATGCAGAGAACATCTGGTGCAGAAAAAACAACATTTAAAAAAAATGTGGTATGGTGTACAATTCATGATACAAAAAACAAGGCCAATCAAAGTGCTGGTGCAGGTGGGGCAAGATACCCAAAAAAAGCATAACTGCAACAGAGGGGAAGGATGAGAGGGACAGGGAGACGGGGCAAAAAGATTTCTGAGGGGGATACCTGCAGGAGGTAGTGAAGGAGAGGTGCTTCTTTAGGTTACACTTAAAGGAATAAGTAGAAGGACACTGTAGGAAGTCATGGGGGAGTGAGTTGTGGAGTTCTAACAAAAGGGGTCAGGGAGGTTGAAGAACGTCATTACATGACAGTCACACTGAGGGGTTAAGAGTGGTCATAAGGTACGTCTTGAGAAGGGAGCAGAATTGCAGGTGGGAGTCCTTGGCCCTCGGGAGGATGGTAAGCTGTTCCACAAGGTAGGGGCAGCAAAAGAGAAGGTTTTTTGACCGATATAGGTGGAGATTTGTGGGCATTCCAGCAAGAGACTAAAAGAGTAGCGGAAGTTGCGGCTCCATGTTTTGGGTCAGAGCAAGGAGAGGGGAAACATTGTATTTTCTGATGGCCTTGTCTATGGTACAACCCAGCAGGTAGGCACTTCTGGTGTGGGGGGTGCCATCCTAGGGCCTGATAGAGGGTGCAGTGATGGATGGTGTAGAGTGCCAGCACGGCGAATCTACAGATATTGTTGTAGGGAGTGTTTACTCTAACTAGGCTAGTGGAAGAGGTTTGAAAACAAATGGGGGATCCATAGTCCAAATGGGGGAGGTGGTCGCACTGGACGATGGCAAGTTGGGTTTCTGGGGTTAGATAGTTAGCTAATGGGTAGCCAATCCCCAGTTTCTGATTTATGTGTTGGGTTATAAGGTCAATATGGTCAGAGACGGTCAAGGCAGGGTCAAGAGTGATGCCAAGGTATTTAAAGGAGTTAACTGTCTCTAGGGGGAGCCATCAGGAAATAGGACACTAAGAGTGTTAGGGTCATGGGCTAGCTTAGTTAGACTGGGCTTGGAGCCAAAGAGCATGGCCTTGGTCTTCTTGGCGTTAACTAGTAATTTGTTAGTAGTGAACCAATTATAGGCACTGCAGTAACTGGTGGAGCGCATAGCGGATAGGTTAACTAAGGACTTATCGCTATTGTACAGGATGAGGTTGTCAGCATATAGTAAAGAGCAGCAGGAGAGACAGTCCTTGGTGAGGGAGTTTACATACATTCTGAAGAGAAATCGGAGTATAATAGATGAAGAAAAGAATGGGTCCAAGGATTGATCCCTGAGGGACTCCAGTGGAGATAGACATGGTGGTAGAGGTGGTACCTCCCGTACAGACTGTTTGGGAGCAGCCAGAGAGGTAGTCATGGAACCAGTTGGTGGTGGCAGGGGGCCAACCAAGCCTAATAAGTCTGCCAAGGAGGATGCTGTGGTTGACCAAGTCAGACACTTTGGAGAGGTCCACAAAGACTGTCCTGGTGAGTTTTCCGTCATCCATATTGCAGAGAACATGGTCAGAGAAACAATCCAGGGCCGTGGTAGTGCTATGGCCCTTTCTGAAGTCAAGCTGTTGAGGGCAGAGGAGGCTGAATTTGGTCACATGGTCAGTGATTTGGAAGTGAACAATTTTTTCCAGCAATTTGCTTAGCTGGGAAAGGATGGATATAGGGCAGTAGTTGTCCATGATGCTAGGGTCTCCAGATTTAAAAACTGGGTCAACCCTAGCCTGTTTCCATACAGGAGATAACGTGGCTGTGGTAAGAGAGAGATTAAAAAATTGTAAGTGGTTTAGCAATAGCCACAATTTTGAGGAAGCGGGGGGGGGAGAGAACATCACTGCCAGGACTTCCCATGTTGGGGAGACTCAGAAGGAGTTTACGTGTTTCGCAGGGGGAGACAGTTTTGAAATAAAATGGTGGTACATTTGAGACCGTGGAGAACTGGGCGGGGGAGGGTTGGGGTGTCAGCAGGGAGTTTGGCGAGGTAATCGGATAGGTTAGTAAATTTGACATATATGGCGCTAGCAACTTCAACAGATCAGTTAGTGAGCCAGACGGTGTGGAGAGTTGCTGGGGAGACTGCTTGGTCCCTGAAGTGAGCAAGGAGTGGCTAGCTGACCAGAAAAGCCTTGGGTTGCCAAGGCTGTGGGACTGCAGACTACGAAAGTAAGCGTTCTTACTGGCATTTACACTTCTTCGCAGAAGTTATGTAAGTGGCTTTATTCATTCCAGAGCAGTGGGGAGGGAGAGGCTTTGTAGGCTGCCCATTTGGCATCCCTCTCCATCAGCCTTATGAGGTCCTTCGAGAGCCAGCGGGTGTCTCACCCCCATGCACTCTTCTGGCGGTTAATGGGAAGTGTCTGTCATGAACTGCAGTGAGGGTGGAGATAAGGAAGCTGAAGGCTGTGGTGACATCCTTCATATTGTTGAGGGCTGACCAGCTTACAGAAACATAGAAATTGCCGGCAGATAAGGATCGCAAGGCCCATCCAGTCTGCCTGTAAGCCCTATACTGGTTTGCAGTCTCTGACCCTGTCGGTCAGTGGCCTTTCCCTCACCTTCCCACCTCAAGGTTCTCTTATGCCTGTCCCATGCATGTTTAAATCCCTCCACTGTACTCGCTCCCACCACCTCCTGTGGCAGATTATTCCATTTCTGTCCCATGTCCAGACTCCTCATCTTAACTAGCTGCTTGTGTGGTACTGTGTTGAAGGCCTTACTGAAATCAAGATAGGTGACGTCCACCGCCCCCCCCCCCAATTTACTTCCATTTGTCATTTAGTCAAAAAAATCTATGAGATTCATCTGACACGACCTTCCTGCTGTGAATCCATGTTGCCTTGGATCCTGTGCACCACTGGATTCTAGGTGTGCCACTATCCTTTCTTTACGCAGTGCCTCCATGATCTTACCCACTACTAAGGTGAGGATGACCGGGCCTATAGTTCCCCCCTTCCTCCCTACTACTGCTTTTGTGTAGAGGGACTACATATGCCCTACTCCAGTCCTCTGAAACTACTCCTGTGTTAAGTGATATATATATATTTTTTTAATTGTTTTATTACATTTTTCTCCTGCTCCCCCCGCCTGCACATCCTTGGTGGACTGTGCGCATGTAGAGAGGCACGTGCACATCACACACTGCGTTATGCCCCGCCCTACCTGTCACCCGTAGCCACCTGTGCCACCAGACCTCCATCCAATGACCGCGGGACTCCGGATGGGTGACCCACCCTCTCAGGAGAGGAAAGCAACTGCTCAATCCTGCTCCTACCCTCTCCCCCATGTCAGCACCCCGATGACCCGAGGTCGTTCCCAAAACCTGGGTCGTCAGCATAGCGTGAGGTAAGGCAAGGATGCCTCAGCCCTCAGCACCATCGGGCCGACTGTGTTGAGCAACTCTGTAAACATGGCTGCCAGAGGCGCTGTTAGCTCCCTTCACAGTTCCTTTAATATCCTTGGGTGTATGCTATCTGGCCCCATTGCTTTGCCCACCTTCAGTTTTATGAGCTCCTCCAGGACTCTCTCCATTGTGAATGGACTGGTGTCCACCCCCCCAACTGTTTCCCCTCTGCGGTCCCTGCCCCCTTCCTCTTCAGTGAATACTGAACAGAAGTATTTATTCAGTATTTCTGCCTTGTCTAGGTCTCCTTCCTTACACCTTCCTTCCTCCCCTTTGAGCCTTACAATCCTTCCCTTGGCTTTTCTTCTTTCGCTGATGTACCTATAGAATGTCTTGTTCCCTTTTTTCACCGTCTGTGCTAAGCCCTCCTCAGTCCGTGCCTTTGCTCTCCTAACGGCCTTCTGCTCTTCCCTTAGACACTCTAGGTATACCTCCCTGTCTTTGTACCTTTGGGTCCCCTAATATTTCCTGAATGCCACTTATTTAGCCCTTACTTTGCCTGCCACCTCTTTTGAGAACCATAGTGGTTTCCTCCTTATCTTGCCTTTGGATACCATCTTAATGCATTGGTCTGTCACTTCCACTATGGCCCCTTTCAGGTGCCCCCATGCTCTTCAACCCCCTTACCTCGAACTTTTCTAGGGCTACTGTACTACATCTCCCCATTTCAGCGAAGTCCGCCCTTCTGAAATCTAAAAGCTTTGCCTTTGTGTGACATGACTGGATCCATGTCTCCATGCTAAACCACACTATGTGGTGGTCGCTGGACCCCAGTTGTCCTTCCATCTGGACTTCTGTGATCCTGTCCCCATTAGTCAGTACTAGGTCCAGAACCATAGCGCTAATGTCAGTGTGTCACTGGGTAGGATCGTACTTCGAGTAATCCCAGAATGGCCGTTATTTGGGTGGTGGATGAGGAGTTTTAGAGGACCAGATACAACAGGTAGGTAAGTGGTCACTAATGGAGTCAGACAGGATACCAGCATGGGTGATTCTATCTTCTCTGTTTGTCAGTATCCAGTCAAGGGTGGAGACGTTTTGGGACCAGTTGTTGTGGCGGGCAGGGGTAGTGATGAGTTGGGTATGTTTTAACCATTTGATGAGGTTGTTGCATTCAGTACAGGTACTTCCCTACCAGTTGAGGTTGAAGTCACCCAGCATAATGGTTTCCCTAGAAGGGGAGAGAGTCCCGAGGTTGTTCGGTAGGTGTGAAAACCCGGCAGTGCCACTTTTTTTGGGGTTAGCAGCAGCCAATATACAGCTTTTCTGAGGACCCAATGGACAGTTCAGTGATAAGCAACTCGCTGGGACAATCGGCTGTGGACTACTTGGATAGGGTGGCATTAAGGGAGTTCATGAAGTAAAGAAGTACCCCATCTCCTCTCCGAGCCCCGCAGCGGTCATGCCTAACGAAGGTGTAGCCAGACAGGTTACAGCTAGGGTTGGGGGTAATTGGTTTTAGTCAGGTCTCTGAGATGCAGAGAATATCAGGAATATATAGAGAGACCCAGACCTCTAACTCCGCATGTTTGGGTAGGAGACTGCAAATATTAAGATAGACAATTTTTAGGCTGTGTTTGCATACCCATGTAGTTTTTTTTTTTTTTTAACCAGGAGAGACACACTAAGCTGAAAGCTTGTTTACAAGTGCGACCTGGGAGCACAGGGAAGTTAAGTGACTTGCTCAGGGTCACACAGTATGCAAGTGGGGGCTGTAGGATTCAAACCCAGGTCTCCAGGTTTGCAGCTCAGAGCCTTAAACCACTGTGCTATACTGCCTCCAAAAAATATTGACAATCGGGACCAGAACTACGCTGACCAAGCTGCTCTATGCCTTAGCCTTCTCCACCACTGGAGCAGCTCAAGTGTTGCAACAGGAAACAGAAGAGTTTACTGAGCCAGGGTTGCTCTCCACATCTCCAGCAAGCAATAGGAGCACAGTGAGAAAAGGGAGCTTAGGACAGCAGAGGGTGGGAGGAGAAGGCCAATGGAGGGTTAGAGAAGATATGAAGGAGATCAGGAGACAGCAGTCTGTTGTGGAGATGAGGGCCAGTGGGAGAGAGGGATGGAAGTGGAGCAACTAGCACCCGGAGGGGGTAGGAGAGCTGTTGGACTAGATATGGGGTGGAAACAGAGCAGCTTGCTCTTTTGCTAGAACTTGGGCATAGGTTTCAGTGACCAGGTAAACACCTAGCATGATGCTGGACATCAGAAGGGTATCTGCAAGGGGTCTCATCCTGCTGTGGGGGAGGTAAGAGTGGTCTGGTTTGGGGGAAGGGGAGAGGCTACGACTAGGAGAAGTAGGTAACAGCCAGTGTTTATAGACGGTAGTCTGGTGGTAGTGTCAGTGGCTCATCAGGTTGCAAACTCGCCTCTGAGCCTGGAAGGTCTCCACACCAGGCACTTGGGTTAAATTCCAATACTGACACGGCAGTGCAGCATGAGGGGGGTGCTGCATTCCTGAGGTGCCATCTTTCGGATGAGACATTAAACCAAGGTCCCGTCTGCCTGTTCTGGCGGTTGTTCATGTGGACATTAAAGAGCCCATGGCACTTCTCAAAAAGAGTAGAGGAAATTTTTATTGCAAAAATAAAGGAATACAAACTTTCAATACATAAAGCAATAACATAGACAAGCAAGAAAAACAGAACAACATAAAAGGGAAACCACAAACATCTATACTGTATTATTTAAATTTATAGAAATACAATAATCATCTCTTATTTCTTCGCCAGTTTTCCTCATTTAAGTGACTGGAAAATCACTGTCTGTAATACAAGGCATGGCTATCCATTTTCTCCGTAAATCTACATTCCCCATTTTGGACTTTTTTTCATATAGTTTCTAATGTCACATCTAACTTTTTGCAAAATTTCCCAATATGTACACTCCTTTTGCTGCAGGGTAAATAAGCAATGGGACATCAAGATATGACATTTTATAATAGAGAGAACAACTTGTAAGGTCCCTTTATGCAATTTCCTGCATCAAAATGGAAACACTCGTCTAGAATGTCTCAGGTAGAAACTATGGAACGAATTACAGCAACGCTAAGGCTACAAAGTGAAAGATTTGCCCAACTTTGGTCCCCATGGTACCAACATAGGTGAAGAAGGAAAGATGTCTCATACAAAGCTCGGGTTAAGACAGTGGTAGACAGAATTAGGTCTCAGAAATAGAAAAATAACCATTGATGTTGTGTAAAATGGATGCAACCTAGTGCCTGCCTTTAAGTTTAAGTTGAAATTTAAGTTTAAGTTTGAATTCAATTGTTATCTTTAATTAGATGACTTCAGCCCCAGCTAGAACATTCAGGTTGAAATATAGAAGCTATAGTAAAGGGTAAATAATCTTGTCAGCTGTTAGCTGAATAGTTATGTTTAGAAGGACAAAACACAGTTGATTATATAAGTGGATGGAACGCTGAGAGATAAGATCTAAACTTATGAAATGAACCCCATTGTTAAGTAAGGTAATTAATGAAAGTCAAAAATTAAGATGTTGGGATATGAACTTTATATAAGTAACGAAGCAGATAAACATAATCAAATCTTGGCAGCAGAAAAGATAGAATGGGGAAAACAAGAACAAACTGTAACATAACGTATATGGAGAGACAATGTATACTGTCATACAATGATCAATGTGATGTCCTAAATAAAAAATAATAAAACCAAGTTTAAATAAAAAATGGAAACACTCCATAGATTCAAATATTATAAGACACTGATTTAAAAACTGGTTCATTCCACATTTGCGATAAGTATAGCCAAAAGCCTTTAATAAAGTCACATTGAAAAATAGATGATCTATTGTTTCTACCTGCTGGATACAACACAATCTGCTACAATATCTGTCTGAGATTTGTTTGTGCTTATGGTTTGCCTTAATATTTAATTTTTTGTGGCAGCTTAGCCAATGCATATCCCATGTCTCTTGTGTGGAATCCTTTGATTATTCAACCAATATTTAAGGTCCATCACCATATCTGGAGGGCATTTTTCAAAAACACAATCCACTGAGCAAACAGAGTTTAATAGATGCTTATAAAGTTGTTTTCTCTGCAATGTTCTCAGGTATTGGCAGGACAAGCCCCATTGTTTAATTCTAAAAAATGTATCAGATATATAATCAGGAACTGTCGAGGACTTTCTAATAGATTTTAATGAGTTTGTTTCCCACAGCCGGATCCATGACTGGCACGTAGAGAACAATAAAGATTCCCAAATCTTATCTACTGATATAAGCAGTGGTTTAATATTTGTGATCAGAAACATACTATTAAAAAACAGAATAGGATTTACCATATCCAAACCTCCATGTCTCTGGGAAGATATAGTATGTCACGTTTTATAGGGTTTACCTGCTGCCCCATACAGCTTGAAAAAAATAAACTAAGTAAGGATGTTTCTATCTTTCTTGGGGGAGGGGAATAAGTAACTCATGTATAAAAATACCGGTATTAAATAGGTTTTTATTAAATAAATCCTTTTCTTCTTCCCAATTTTCCATCTATTCCAATTTGCTACTTTTTGGCTTCCTATCTGTAATTTCTGGGACCGGTTCATTTCGCTGAGGTTACCATTTCCAAATTGAATACCTAAGATGGTCAGAGGAGTGGTCTGTGTGTTGATTCCATGTAGTTGGATACTGTAATCTAAGGTGTAATTCAAACGTTGTCCTGCACATTTAGCCAAATTCAAGGAAGCCCCTGAAATACTTTCAAATGTGGAACACAGAGTAATTGTTTCTGCTATAGATTGTGTATCTGCTACTAAAAGCGTCATGTCATCTGCATATGCCATTATTCTAGGGGGGGGTCTGTCCTATTCCTATTTCTAAACACTTGACCTGACCTGCCTTATTGATATGTCTCAGTAACGGATCTATAAAAAATATATACAAAACTGGGCTCAGCGGACAACCCTGGCTATCCCCTCTCTTTATAGGTACTGTATAATTGGTCCCTTCCAACCATTTGTCCAGGGTATCACAGTTTGCATTTCTATACAGCCCTTTAATCCAAGACAATACCTCTGTCGGGATATGACAGTATTTTGAGCATTCCCATAGAAAGTCATGACTTACTGCATCAAATGCTTTCTTTTGCTCCAATGATACCATATATCCATCCAGCATCCCAAGTTTCCCTTTTTCTATTACTTCTCTTAGTAAGATAAGGTGGTCATGGATATGCCTGTTTGGTACTGAACATATCCGGGCTTCCAAGATGACATATTCTGTTACCAGTAACAGTCTTTTAGCTATGATTTTAGTTAGGATTTTTATATCTGAATTTAGAAGGCATATAGGTCTCCACTTTCCTATATTCATCTTGTCTCCTTTTTTAAAAATATAGTTCAGTGCTCCCATGTTCATACGAAGGGGGACCTCCCCTGTGAAAAAGATGAAATTGTATGTCTGCGTGAGTATTTCCACTAAGAGTTGTATTAGGATTTTGTATATTTCGTTGTGAGTACCATCCATTCCTGGCATTTTCCCCGAATTTAAAGCTTGCACGGCATCTGCTACTTCTTTTATACTAATTTGTTTACTAAGATTCCTTATAAGATTTTGCGGGCTATCTGGAATATCTAAATCACCTAGATATGAATGTATTGTTATGGTATCTAGGCAGTGTGGCAAACATTTGAGTAATATATTGTGAGACTGTGTAATATTGAGGATTTATCGGTGTAAAGGGTTCCCTTATCATCTTGTAATTTTGCTATTTTTGTTTTAGAGATTTTATTATTGCAAGTTTCAAATGGGCAAACAGTTTCAGCAGTGCCCTGAGTTCCAAACTGTGTTAGAAGTATAGTGTATCTGCCTTTTGTTTATGAAAGGCCATTAAATCTTGTCGGACCGAATCAATTTCTTTGGATACATTATGATTATTTTTGTATGCTAAGGATAATAAATGTTGAGATTTTTGTCTGTGCTGTAGATGAGTTATAGATATGTTTGATTACGAATATGTTTACTTATATGTTTTAACAGATGTCTCAATTCTGTTTTTGTATCTTCCCACCATTGTGCTCGGTTCTCAAACATAATAAACATCGACTTTCTGGCCCGACAAAACCGATTCAATTCCTCTTCCATGCCCTTAGATTGTAGTATGGATATGTTACATTTCCAGAAACTAGGGCCTTTCTTAAAATGTTGTGCATGACCAATTACTGTAGATAGAAGAGCGTGATCTGTAAAAGCCATTGGCTCTATGGAGACAGAGTTAATACTGGTATGTGCTGATACAAAGATGTAATCGATTCTGGTGGCTAGCTTGCCTTTATAAAAGGTTGGGGTATGTATTTTAGTTTTGACTAGATGAGAGTCTATTAAACATGCTGTTTGTATCATATTTAATAAAAGATTTGAGTCACAATAAAGTTTTTTGGTTTTTGCACATTTACTTTTGTCTAATAAAGATAAAGCACAGTTGAAATCTCCTGCCATCAATATAGTCATGGATGTGTGTAGGAAGGGTTTAATTAATTTAAATAGATCAATTCTGGCTGTTTTATATTGGGGAGCGTATATATTAATAAGTCTATATGGAGTGTTGCTTATTGCAACGTCCATAATTAATACTCTCCCCAGACATAGGTCATACAGTTTTAACACTGAAGTGTTAGCTACATTAAAAAGTATGCCAACTTCTGAACAGGTCTCAGGTCCAATGGTCCAAAAAAAAGGACCTTTAAACCAATTTTTCTGTGCAGTCCTTTTTTCAGACAACGAACATCCTGTAAAAAGAATATGCCTCCCAGCATAGACATTAATACATAAAAAAACATTTCTACATTTCTCCGATTTCATAATACTGTTTACATTCACCGTATATGGGTGCAACAAAGACGACATTCAGGTTTTTTATTTATATTCCCCCTTCGTAACCCCATCGTTTTTTGTATATATGGTGGAAGACTAGGTTTGCTGGCCAAGGCACCTAGCTTCACCCGAGCTCTTTTCTTCTAGGTTGCTTGAAAGGACAGAGAAAAGAACCTTACCAGAGCAAGGATAAGGATTAAGGCTTCTTTTGGCTAGGCAGATTTACTGTGTGTTATTTTTATTTTGTACTCACAGGGATTGTTACTGTTTATTGCTACCATTTTATTGCTTTATTTTTCTCTGATTCAAATTGTTGTTGATGGGTATACCTTCTGCTGCATTATTACAGGGTGTGCCTACAGGTGTGTGCTTACAGATTACTGCTGTAATCTTCTGATTCAAATTGTCTTTTGCAAGGTATATCTTCTGTTACTGCTTTATTTTTCTCTGTAGCAAAGTGTTTCTTACAGGGTATCTCTTCTGTGAAATTATTACAGGTGGTGCTTTACAGGTTTTACAGTTGTATCTATCATTAGGATAAACTTTCAGGGCTACTGAACTTTTTGCTGGCTGATTGTTTCTGCTCTTACCTCTTTGTTTCTTTCATCCGTGGTTCTTCTTTTTCGGGAGGGGAAGGGCCCAGCCACCCACCCCCATACCCAACAATCCCACACTACACTCTTTTTATAGGGTAGCGCACAGTCATGACATTTCCTGTAGCAAAGCAGGAAGGGGCGGATCAGAGGAGTATCCACACAGTGACCTCATTTACAGGGGCACTAGAAATTTTACTTGTTACAACAAGTTATACAAAAATAAACACAAAACACAAAATCAAACCTTTGCTTTCATTTTCTTCCTTCTAATTACTCTGACCAGGTTATAAACCCATCAACTTATCTGGAATGGATATCATTAACTGCAGGTACTGCGGAACACTTTTCGGAAGGGCAGTTTTACAGGATTTAGGACACTGTCCTACATGCTGGGCCATTGGAGATCTAAGGGCTCAGCTCCAGGCAGCATGGGCAGAGATTTCGCGTCTTCAAATTGCATATTCAAGAGGAAATATATTATAAGAACCACCCACCATTTCCCCAACATCCAACAAAAGCACCTCGACTGCAGAGGGTAGTTGGTCCGGCATGTTGGCAGGTGGTTAGGAGGGGCAAATAGGGTGTCCCATCACTCGGTGCTCTCCAACATATCACCTCCACAAACCATATAAAAACTACAAACAGGTATCTGCCTCTATCTCGGAAGTTAAAAAAAGGGGCAGAGGACACTGCAGAGCAGGACACTGCAGCACAGGAGCTAGCACAACAAAACTCACCCAAAACAGGAACCAAAACAAAAAAAGCAAAAAGGAAATCCAAAAAACTTCTGATCATAGGAGACTCCATGATTCGGGGAGTTGATACGTATCTCCAGCCAGGGGTAATGGTCAGATGTCTCCCAGGTACATCAGCATGGAGAGACACTGACCGCATTGCTAAAATTGTTCAGGAAGCAGGAGAAAACATTGACGTCCTGGTACACATAGGGACCAACGATCTCGCCAGCTGGTCAGCTGTGGAGACCAAGGAACACCTGACCAGGCTGGGTGATAAACTATCATCCATTTCGTCTGGCATCTCCTTCTCTGAGATCCTGCCAGTCTAGGAGAGGGGGACAGATGAATGGAAGGGCAGAAAAGGGGAGATAGGGGAGTTAAACATGTGGCTTAAGGGCTGGTGGCAGGAAAAAGGACACAAATTTGTAGGTAACTGGCAACCGTTTTGGGAGCGAAAATTCTTTAAATTTGATGGACTGCTTCTGACTAAGGAGGGAGTCAGTGCACTGGGGCAGAAGTTTGATGTCTTTGTAGAATATTTAAACTAGCAAATGGGGAGAGGGGGTGCAGCACCCCATACGTCGAATGGGAAGAACACCCCTCCTCCTCAGCTACTGGTCAAACAGGAGTTCAGCATGTTTGTAGTTCATTTGCATCACCAGGTAAAGAAAAAGGTCTGGCTCCCCATATGACACAGGGGAAACACCGGACCTCGACCAACAACTAACACACCAAAATCTGGCCAATGGAAAATCATGTACACAAATGCTCGCAGTCTGGGAAACAAGATCCCAGACCTGCAAGCAATAATGACAGAGGCTAAACTGGACATAGTAGCCATTAGCGAGACATGGTTTACCAGTAACCACACTTAGGAGACTTCAGTACCTGGCTATGTACTATTCAGAAGAGACCGAGGTGCAAAAAGGGGGGTTGGGTGGAGTGGCCCCTTTATGTCAATGAAAATATCAAAGCTACAGAAATTCAGAACACACGTAAGGAGCCAGAAGAACTGTGGGTCACCCTGGAAACATGAAATGGGACAGCCATACAAACTGGGGTTCTGTACAGGCCTCCAGACCAGGGGGAGGACATAGACACGTTACTGTTGGAAGATATACAAAACACGACAGCTCTAAGGGGAGGTTCTGATAATGGGAGACTTCAACATGCCAGATACAGATTGGTCAATACCAGCAGGGACATCTGCCAGAACTAGACACATGGTGGATTCCCTGCACGGGGAGGGCCTCAAACAACTGGTTCAACAACCCAGAAGAGACAGGGTTATCATAGATCCAGTACTGACTAATAGGGAAAGGATCACAGATCTCCACGTAGAAGGTCTCTGGGACCAGTGACCATCACATGGTATGGTTCAGTTTGGCCACTAGGGCAAAATCAACCCATTCCCAAGGCAAACATATGGGACTTCAGAGGAGCTGACTTGATAAGATGGCCAACAGAGTTAAGCTAGCCCTGGCAAAAAGAAATACAGGTGAGGGGGTACAGGCAAAGCGGGCAAGCATTAAATGTGCAATACTTGAAGCAACATTCCATTATGTTAGTGAGAAAAGGGAGTGCAAAAGAAGAAGGAAACCACTTTGGTTCTCAAACACAGTAGCAGAAAAGGTCAGAGCCAAAAGGCTGGCCTTCAGGAAATATAAGGGAACACAGCAGGATGAATATAGAGAGGTATACCAAACTTCCCTAAGGGAAGCAGGGAAGGCAGTAAGGCAGTCAAAGGCTCAAACTGAGGAAACACTAGCACGAACAGTAAAAGAAGGTGACAAGACTTTCTATAGATACATTAGTGAAAGGAGAAAGTCCAGAGGGGGGTATTGCTAAGATCAAAGGGGATAAGGGAGCGTGTGAGGAGGAGGACCATGTAAAAGCATCTATCCTAAATAGATACTTCTGCTCAGTGTTTACTGAAGAGAAGGCAGGGCAGGGTCCACAGCTCAGCACCATGGACACAGGGGAGAGGGAGGTGTGCACTAGTCTCTTCACAAAAGAGAAGGTCCTACAAGAGCTCGACAAGATATGGGTGGACAAGACAATGGGACCTGATGGCATACATCCTAGGGTACTAAAGGAGCTAAGGGTGGAACTAGCAGAGCCATTATCAGAACTGTTTAGTGAGTCTCTGAGCACAGGAGAGGTCCCAGAAGACTAGCAAAATGGACAGAAGAGTGGCAACTGGGGTTTAATGCAAAGAAGTATAAGATCATGCACATAGGGATGAGAAACCCTGAAGCCACCTATAGGCTAGGAAGGGAGTTGCTGGCAGTCACAAGGGAAGAAAGAGACTTGGGCGTTATCACCACCGATGACCTGAAATCATCCAAGCAGACCACTAAAGCAGAAGGTAAGGCTAGAGGGATGTTGGGGTGTATTAGTAGGGGTATCACAAGTCGGAAGAGGGAGGTAATAATCTCTCTTTACAAGACACTGGTTAGGCCCCATCTGGAGTACTGCGTGCAGTACTGGAGGCCACACCTTCACAAGGACATTAACCAAATTGAGGCAGTCCAGAGAAGGGCAACCAAAATGGTGCAGGGACTGCATCAGAAAACATATGAGGACAGATTAACGGAGCTCAATATATATACCCTAGAGCAAAGGAGGGAGAGAGGTGATATGATTGAAACATTCAAACACCTTAAAGGCAGTAACAAGATGAAAGAGTCTAACATGTTTCAACAGAAGAAAAATAGCAGGACAAGAGGACACAGCATGGGATTAGAGGGAGGCCGATTAAGGGGTAATGTAAGGAAGTTCTTTTTCACAGAAACGGTGGTGGATGCATGGAACGGCCTACCTCACAAAGTGGTGGATATGAATACAGTGCAGGGTTTCGAATAGATAGGCCATTGACAGAGCAAAGGCCAATGGCACGTTCATAAGGTAGAAAAAGAAATGGGCAGACTGAATGGGCCTTGCAGTCCTTATCTGCTGTCAACTTCTATGTTTCTATGTTTTTGCCTTCCCTTTCCTCCCTGTTCCTTTTATGGGAGTTTCATCGCCTGCAGACACCACTTCCTCCGCTATGGAGGTTACTGTTGAAGAGTCCGAATCTTCTCCCGTTCCTTTAGAAACGTCCTGTAGGACGTCAGATTTGTTAGTCACAGCTACTTCAGCCTGAGAGGGTACATGTTTCCCCTGAAATCTTGTTACTCTTTTCTCTAGTTCTGGCGGGGGGGCATGTTAACCTCAAGATCAGTCACCATCATTTGTACTTCGCCACTTTGTTTTTCTTTTGTAGACTGAATGTCTACAATTTGTATTTCCTGTTGATTCTGGGGGGGAGGGTGTTTGTGACTGCTCAGCCCCATTCGGTCTGGTTTCTGGTGGCGGGGGTTGATGGAGAGGGTATGTCTACTTCCTGCCAATTCTCCCTCTGTTTTTGTATTTTATCTTTTTGTGCCTGATGAATACAATTTCTTTGTAAGTCGCCATCTGCTGTCTCTGGCACATTATAGGCAGCCCATGGGCAGTTCTGAAAGGTATGGCCCACAGTGTCACATAAGTTGCATCTAAATTCATTATTACAATGATTTTCAGAATGTCCCATTTCTCCACATAAATTACACTTGACTTGATCACATATGCTACTCAGATGTGACACTGATCCACATTTGTAGCATGCTCGTGGCTGCCCTTGATAGAATAATACCCCTCTGTCCCTCCCTATGAAGAAGGAATTTGGCAGATGTGATACTCTGGTATCATTCAATTTAAGTAGGACCAAAACCTTCCATCCCCCCGTCCAGATGTTCTCCGAATCTATGATTGCCTCAGGATTTTTTAAGATAGTACATCTTTGCTTAAGCCAATGAATTAAATTGTGCATGCTCACCCCTTCATTTCGAAATAGGACTGTGATCCATTTTTGGCCTGCTGTGGTTAAGGGTATCGCTAAAAATGGGTTCCATAGTGGGGTGTTTTTAAACTGTTGTATTAGCTCCAGAATCTGTCCAGACCTGAAGCTGTTTTAAAGCTTATATCAAATGTTGTCTCTACTACGGCCCTGCTCCAGACACATGTATGAGAGCGTAGATCTCATTTGAAAAGGATTTTAATGAGTCTTTCAGCAAATTTCTTGCCACATACAGTCTGTTTGGCATTTCAGACAATCCCCCCACATACAGAAGCCTTACAGCATTATGTCTCTTCGCAGGCCTCATTGGTAATTTAAATAAAGAAGCAAACTGTTTTCTATGCGTTTGTGGTTCAATTAATGTGGGACCTGGGTTAGCAGGTGTCTCCTCCTCAATGGCTGTACCTTCTGAAACGTTATCAGGTTGCGGAAGTGCTGCATTTTCTTTACAATGCAGGCTTGGGTTTTGTGTGAGGCAAAATTCTGGGGGAACTTCTGGTTGGCGATTTCTACTATTTCTCTGTGGCATAGTAGGCATCTTTATCTGGGAAGGCACAGATTTCTAGTTTCCAGACTCAGAATCTTTCTCCCATCCTGCTGCAAGCAGTGCATCTTGCACAGACCAGTGTTTTGGTTTTTGTGCTTGACATACAATATCGGGTCATCCTAGGCCAAACTCTGTGGAGTTTGTTTGTGCCACTCCAGACAATACTCCCGTTTGTGACACAGTTAAGTTTACTTTATCTTTAAAAGTATCGGAATTCATACCTGCAGACCCTGCGAGCGCTTTCGCTGCATTCGCTGCATCCTGTAGTTCCAGCTCACTTTCTACTACATCTGCCCAGCTGACAGTCAACTCCTTTGATGCTGCTGCATCATCGGGCTTCAGCTGGACCTGATTGACAGGTTTCTTGTTCCTGTCAGTACGTATCTGTTGCATTCTCTGATTTAGTTTCATCTTTGTAATAGCAAATCGCCTTTCCTCGTCTTCCAACTGTGTCTTAATTTGTCTTTCCAGGATCCGTTCTTCTTCAGTTCTGACATCTTGTCTTACTTTTATTTCAGTTTCAATATCAGAAATATCTGAGTCGTTCAAAGAAGTATTTAGATCAACTGGATGATTTGTTTGTTCCATGGTATTAGTAGTTTCCTCTAAATTCCTTTTTTCCTCAGAAGTTCCATTTTCTAAATTTTGTTATTCTATCTCCATAACTTCCTCCTGTTTAGTAGCACTCCCAGAAGCCATCTTGGTACCGCAGACAAAGTGGTCCCCTCGGCTTACAGGAAGCAAGGCCCCTGCAGGCTGAGTAGGGGAATTTCCCCGGTGTCCTGGCCAAATTTCCCCCATTCACTAAAAATGCCACCAACAGCTTAACCTGGTTCAATTTCAGTTGGTTACCATCTGTATCCCTACCCCTGGGTTGTCCCTGAAAAAGGGACTTCTAGTCTCAGTGGGTCTACCCAGTCAACAAAATTACAATAAATAAATAAATATTAGGGCCAGCAGATAGGGATTATGTTGAAAGTGGTGAACAGGGTATTACTATTGCTAATGGAGGGTCTGAGAAATGGCTAGTATGAGATCAGCAGAGGTGAGGCCACAGTGGATAGCAGTGAAGCAGAGTTGGCCCAGGTAACTAACACACTAACAATACTGTCAGTACTGATTGTGATTAGGTCGGTTAGGGACAGTCATATGCTTATTATACATACATCTTTGGCAGGCTATCAATGTGTTATCCACCCTGGAAAGGAAAACTGAAAATTAAAACAGAACGTATTCTCTAGTGAACTGTACCAAATGACATTATGTTTATGGAAGTATATGCTGAAGTGCTGAGTTGCCAGCAGGAGGTGCTACAGTGGCAGGCTGAATCCAATCCTCCCTTCCTTCCTCCCTCCCTAGAGTCATAGTACCTAATCTCAGTTATGTTACTCAAACTCCTCCAACCAAGGCAGCCAGCTGAAGTAGCGGGGCTGCCCCTCGCTTTGTTGACAACCAGGGTTCAGGAAAGTGCCCAGGGTATTGGGGAAGGAGAATCGAGTATCCCACAGGACGCTCTCCTCCTGCAGGAAGGGAGAGTGGTGGGCTCTACTGCAACACCACCATCTGGTGACCACACATGGTAGCGCAGTTAGAGTGACAGACATTTCATTTTTATTTTTTCATACTTGTAAGCAAGATGGGCAAATTGCCTGTTTTCACAAGCGATAAGTTTTAAATAGAAAAAAACACATCATATAAATACAAAACACAGTACAAAACGCATATAAATAACATTAACCGTTACATATTACAATCTGATTAAGCATACCATTAATGATCAATCATACCATTAATGAAAGCAATTACACTCTGATTTAGCAGCTAGCCATTGTACCAACCTGTTCCTAAATTTCTTCACTTTCCTAGAATTAATTAAGGTTGAGGGAATACTATTAAAAAAACATAATGAAAAACATAATAGCCCTATATATATCACTGATTTTTGACCTATTACTTTCCTATATAAAAGAATACTAAACAATTCCTTAGACTGAAACCTGGTGTTTTTTAGGCCCATAGAAACAGAGAAAAGATTAAGGCTAGAGGGGGGCAATAGACCAAGGGTAACCTTAAATGCAAAAACTGCCAGTTTGATTTTAATTCTGTCCAAAAATAAGGGACAGTTTACTTCCTTAGCCAATACACAATGATGTGTATTATATGGCAAACCAGTGATAAATCGTAAGATACCATGATAAGCAGACCTAAGTTTCTATGACAATTTTTCCTTTGCACCAGAATAAATTAACAATCTGTAATCCAGCAAGTTTAATAGCAGACTATGTGCCACTAACTTTTTGGATTCTGGGACAAGAAAAGATCTTATCCTAAAAAAACATTCTCAACCTCTGATGGATTTTCTTAACTAGTATATTAACGTGATCTACAAAAGAAAATCGAGACTACAAAGTAATCCCTAAATAATTAAATCAATCAACAAGCTGGATGACATTTAAGAAATAATGCCCAATAGGGTGTGTGTCGTGCTGGGATAACGTCATGCCTCAGGTGGTTGGGCACGAGGCCGCAGGCCGAGTGCGTCCAACAACTGAGGCGTGACGTTATCGCAAACGACACACACCCTGGAGGGTATTATTGCTATTATACAATGGCTCGTTTTTATATATAAAATAAAAAAATAATTTGAAAGAATGTTTTTTAGTGTGGAAAAATATTTTTGTTTCTTAAGAGGAGACGTAAAAAAGGAGCAAGCTCCATGGCCATATCATCATCTGCATTGGTTCACAGTGAGGCTGAGACTGGACCCGTGATGTTGTACTGGGATAACATCACGGGTCCGGCCCAAGACTGACCAATCAGAATCCAGGATTTTTTATTGCCATTGTATAATACCCTGTAAATCTAAAATGGGAACAGAAATATCTTTCAATTTCTTGGGACAAGAAAGAACCATAACCTTGGTCTTGGATGAATTTAAAATCAAACTATGAGAACACAGCCAATTCTGAAATCTATCAAAATCATGTTGGACAATTACCAAGGCCGAGGATCAGGGCCTTCTGCAAATAATACTGCGTCATCCGCATGTAAGATGATTCTGGAATCAACACAAGATGGGGGGCACATTCATAAAAAGGGAAAACAGTAAAGGGCTCAGTATTGAGCCCGGTGGTACCCCACAGTAGACTGGAAGAGACTGGGAGCAAACATTGGAAACAATTGTCTTATGTTCCCATTTTTGTAAATAGTCAAATAACCATACTTTCACATCATATGAAACTCTGACCTCCCTCAGGGACTCCAAAAGCTTAAAACCATGCTGATATTCAGACAACAAATCACATTTAAACAAAAACTCCTGAAATTGATCAAAGACAATTCTTTCACGAATCTTAGATAAAGATGACAACAATGAGACGGGATGATAATTCCGAAACAGTTTTCCTACAGCCTGCCTTGAAAATAGGTTTAACAATAGCCAATTTCCAAATCCCCGTAAAAACATTATTACACAATGAAAAATTAAAAATAGCTGACAACGGGGTAGCCAAAACATTAATACCAAGTTTAAGAAATCTATAATCAACTAAATCCTGACCAATAAATGGCCTTGGGTTATACTTAAAAATATAAGAAATAAATTTCTGGGGCTATCATCTGAAAATGAAAACGAGGATGACCATCACTCCCTTATCAAGGGAGAACTGAGGTACAGATAATACTACATTTTTTTATGGTATTTTGATAAATCCCCAAAATACTCATTAAACAAAGTGGATATCTGATTTGGGTCACTAACCAAACTATCATCCTTCATTAAGGAAATTACTTGATCAATAACATTCTTTCCCATTAAATTATTAAGCATATGCCAGGTTTGTTTAGAGTTTCCCAAAGATGACGATTGTTTATTTTTAAAGAAGTCTATCTTTGCCTTCCTAATAGCTGACTTATACCTATTCCTCAAAATCTTGTACTCGTAGGCGATTAATATCCTGACATTTCTTAAATAATTTCCATGCTTTATCTCTTAGTTTCATAAGGGACAATAATTCTTTTGTAACCCACTTGTTTTTGCTGGATCTAATTCTCATTTTTTAAGGGGCGAAATGTAATTAACAACCTGATTAAACAATAAAGAAAATTTATATAACTTTGATCAATACTTTGTGAATTTCCAATGATCATTCAATCAACTCACAAGCTGCATTCATAGTCTCAGAAGAGATATTTTTAAGATTTCTAGTTTCAATATAGCATAGGGGGCTATGAACTTGTTTAATAGATCGTAAACAAAATACCGGGCTATGGTCACTCACCACATCAAGCAAGACACCTGAATCCGTAACGCTGGTGGGGTGCGTAACCACTACATACTCAAGAACAGAACCTCCCCCTCTCTCAGCCCCACTCTTAACTCTTGTGATTTGGGTTATTAACTGTTGAGCACCCATCTCCTGAAATAGTTCAACCACAGGAAAATTAGATTGACGACCCCAGTTTAAATTAAAGTCTCCCATCAGGATCCATTCCCTGTTATTCAACAGTGATTTTTTTTGAAGTTAGAAATATAATGTAATCCCTGTTTAGACTGTCCTGGGAGAAGATAAATAGAGGTAGTGGTAAGATATTTATTTGGGCCAAGTAAGATGTTAACTGAAATCACCTAACAGCCAACTTCACTTGGATGGGAGGTGAATTCCTGGGTCCTAAACTTAACCTTGGTGTAAATCGCCACCATGAGGGAGGACACTGGCTGCACAGAAGAGCCAGCACGACTGGCGCCGGGCAGCCCCACCCTCCCTTGATTCGTGGGACAGAAGGATAGAAAGCATAATGCGGATGGAGGAACTCACAGCCAAACTCAGATGAGTCTGGGTAAACACCTTGATCTCTGGGCTAGGTAGACGGGTAGGCACTCACAATCGGCGCAGGGGGAAGCGAAGAAGGTTATAAGGGTTGGGGAGGGGGTGTTGTGCTCCCTACACCACAGCTACATCACAAGTTAGTTGATTAACCTAGTTCTGTTCTTACAAAATTATGATTATTATTTCTAATAATATTACCTATATAGACAATTTGCAGTGCTAAATTATGTTTTGATTTTTATATAACTTGTTATTTCCCTAGCCAAAACTGGCTTGTTAAACTGGTTTGAATGTGTCATTGTTGGTGAAGGCAGAGATACAGATGGGAGAGTAGCAAATCCTCAGTCTATCAAACTCCAGATATGAACTTTGTCAAATACTGAAAAATATCTTTAGATTTACGGAAGATATTTTTGAACTGTTTGCTGCTGTAATCCAGTAATTTCTTTGTGTGTAACATACAAATTTGAAGAAACTGATTTCTGTATTAATACTGCCAACCAACAATAAAACTGAGTTAAAAAAAAACAGAAGTGTGAGCACGCTCAGCACGTGCACACACTCCATAATGCCCTGCATGCCAGTGTCCGGGCGGGGATAACACACCCAGCACATGCACGCCCATGATGCCCTGCATGCCATTGTCCAGGGGAAATAAAGCACCTGCACATGCTCCATGATACCCTGCATGTTAGTGTCCAGGGGGGAATTAAGCACACTCAGCACGTGCATGCACTTCATAATGCCCTGCATGCCAGTGTCTGGGGGAAATAAGAACACTCAGCATGTGCACATGCTCCATGATGCCCTGCATGCCAGTGTCCGGGGGGAAATAAGCATGCTCAGCACGTGCACACACTACATGCTAGTGTTCAGGGGGGAAACAAAGCACACTCAGCATGTGCATCGCTTCATAATGCCCTGCATGTCAGTGTCCAGAGGGAAATAAGCATCGCCCAGCATGCACACACCCTTGATGCCCCGTGATGCCAGTGTCCGAGGGAAATAAACACGCCCAGCACATGCACACACTCTCGCTGCCCTGCATGCCAGTGTCCAGGGGAAATGAGCACATTCTGCACATGCATGCGCTTATGATGCCTTGCATGTCAGTGTCCAGGGGAAACAAAGCACACTCAGCACGCATACACGCCCATGCTGTCCTGCATGTCAGTGTCTGGGGAATAAAGCACGCTCAGCACATGCGCCAGTTCCATGATGCCCTGCGTACGTCGATGTCCGGGGAATAAAGCACGCTAGCACATGCACGCTCCATGTTGCCCTGCATGCCAGTGTCCAGGAGGGAAATAAAGAATGGGCACGTGCTCAGTGATGCCCTATATGTAGAGACCTGTGTTTTTCTTAAATAAAAAATGACAAGAAATTCAAGGTGTAAAAAGAAATAAAACAAAAACAAGCACATGAAAAAAGTCAAAAAATTGCGCCTTTTTTTGGCAAAAACTAAATAAATGCTTGCAGCAGTTGCTGTTTAGGCTCAGTTGTTACCACAGAGACAGTCCATAAGGAAACAGCAGCGGAATTGTCTGATTCACAAAACCTTTCAAGACCATAGCATACTACTGCCTAATACAATGTGGTATACTAGGAATGTGATTTCTAGTGTGTATAATGTCATTTTGAGGTATTTTATGAATGTAAATGTGATAAGATATAAAACTACACTTTCAATGAATAAAAAAGAAATAAGAAATTCCAGAAAAATAAAAAATAAAAAGAATTTCACAGGGCTCTACTTATATGCCTGTCCAGTAGGGAAAATGAAGGTGGAAAGCCTTAGAGATGCACAGAATGACGTTGACAAGTCAACAAGATGGAAGTATAAGGAATCACAGAAAGAGCAGGATAGAGAATTGTGTCAGTTAAAACAAAAGGAAGCAGTGAAGGCAGTCAGAACAGCAAAGGCCCAAACCGAGGAAAAGCCAGCCAACTCCATTAAGAAGGGGGATAAAACCTTTTTAGGTACATCAGGAAGCGAAGGAAGACCAAAGGAGGATAGTAAGGCTTAATAAAGGGAGGGGGGCAGAGGGTGACTGTGAAAAGGCAAAGATTCTAAACCAATATTTTTGCTCAGTATTCACAAATGAAGAGAAGGAGGTACCTAAACCAAACAATAGAAACACTCTGGATACGGGGGTTGATACCAGCCCATTCACAGAAGAAAGGGTTCTGAAAGAACCCTTATAACTGAAGGAGGACAAAGCAATGGGGCCTGATGGGATTCATCCTAGAATTCTAAAAGAACTAAGGGTAGAACTAGTGACACCACTGACCACCCTCTTTAACAAATCATGGGAGGATGGGGTGGTACCTGAGGACTGGAGGAGGGCAGATGTTATACCACTTCACAAAAGTGGGAGCAGGTCAGAAGCAGGAAACTACAGAACTGTTAGTTTAACCTCAGTGCTAGGGAAAATGATGGAATCACTTCTGAAAGAAAGAACTGTTGAGTACCTAGAGACTAGAGGGGCAGAGGACCCAAGGCAGCATGGATTCACAGTGGGAAGGTCATGTCAGATGATTCTAATAGATTTCTTTGACTGGGTGACCAAAGTAGTAGATCAGGGAGGGGCTGTGGACATGGCCTACCTAGACTTTAGCAGGGCATTTGACACAGTTCCGCACAAAAGATTAATATACAAGTTAGCCAGCCTGGGAGTGGGTCCCAAGATGGTAGCCTAAGTAAAGAACTGGCTGGAGAACAGGACACAGAGGGTAATAGTAAACGGAGACCACTCTGAAGAAAGGGGGGTTACTAGTGGGGTACCGCAGGGTTCAGTACTAGAACCGGTCTTCTTCAATGTCTTTATAAGCGACATTGCAGAGGGACGGGGAAGGAAAAGTATGTCTCTTTACAGACGACATAAAGATTTGCAACAGAGTTGATACACAAGGTGGGGTAGAAAGGATGAGAAGGGTCTTGGCAAGGTTGGAGGAATTGTCAAATGTATGGCAGCTTAGATTCAATGCTAAGAAGTACAAAGTAATGCACATGGGAAACAAAAACCCAGGGGAAGAGTACACAATAGCGGGGTGAGATACTACCAACAACAAAAATGGAACAGAACCTGAGGGTAGTCATATCAGATGACCTAAAGGTGGGCAAGCAATGTGAGAGGGCAGTAAGGAGAGCTGGCAGGATACTGGGATGCATAGGGAGAGGCATCACCAGTAGATAACAGGAAGTTGTTATCCCTCTGTACAGACAGCTGGTGAGACCCCATCTGAAATACTGCATGCAGTTCTGGAGACCCAATCTCCACAAAGACATAGACAGGATGGAGGCAGTCCAGAGGAGGGCAACTAAAATGGTGCAGGGTCTGCACCAGAAGACATATGAAGAGAGACTTAAGGAGCTTAATATGTATAGCCTCGAGGAAAGGAGGGAGAGGGGGGACTTTCAAGCACCTCAAAGGAATCAACAAAGTCCAAGAGGGTAGCATCTTTCAGAAAAAGAGGTGTGCAAGAACAAGGGGGCACAATCTGAAGATGGGGGGAGGCTCAGAGGTAATGTAAGGAAGTATTTTTTCACACAGAGGGTTGTGGTTGCATGGAATGGCCTTCCTGAGGAGGTTGTGGAGTCAAAAACAGTGGTGGAATTCAAGAATGCATGGGACAGTCATAAGGCAATTCTAGGGGGGTGGGGGTAGGAAGAAGTAGGCTGTTGGTTGACTAGGATCTGCAGCTTATCCATTAGGTAGGGAAATGGGCAGACTGGGTGGGCCAAACAGTCTTTATCTGCCATCAAATTCTATGTTTTTATGTTGACGCCCCTCTAGCCCTGCCAACCACAGTGGCCACTCTGTCTCCTACACATTAGATGGGCCAGATGTGGCCACTGTACCAGTCCCCTGAGAGAGCCCACCACGGATGCAGGGGCTGGGCCATGGACCCCTGAGAGAAAGAAAGAGGGGACCAGAGAAGGAAAGGATGTGGCCGAGTTGCAGCTATGCAGGAGGAGGACCACAGTAGTGATGGGGAGAAACAATAACCTCCCTTGACAAAGCACCACAGGAAAGGCATGAAAATGGGCCTTTTTCAAGGAGCCCCGGCACTTTTTGCCTGTATGCTTGCTGCACTTTACACAGCTCAGTAAAGCAGGTTTTGCAAATTCACTTTGGTATCTCCAGCTCGTTTATGCTTGGCAGTTATGAGAGTTGCAGTGTTTTCAGACTAAACAAACTGTCAGCCCAATATCAAAACAAAACTTGGGTATACTCTGGAAGCTGCGTTGAACAGCAAGGTAGAGAGTTAACAATTGCACATTGCATCCCCCCTCCCCCAGAAACCTTACAAGTAGTGATTTTAACTGCCAAGGAAAAAGGCAAAACCTGCTAATTCAGGAATGAGCAGAGACAAGTAGATTACAGAAAGGTCTAGCTGCTCCTGTCACTCTCACACAAACACATACACACAAACACACACAGCAGTGCCTACACTACATTCTTCTTCAAATATAACAGGAATATTACAGGAAGGTAGCATTTTCCATAGAAAAAGAAGCTCGAGGACAAGGGGTCACATTATGAAGTTGAGGGATGAGCACAGAGGAAATGTGAGGAAATATTTTTCACTGAGAGGGTGGAAGACATGTGGAACAGCCTTCCAGCAGAGGTGGTGGGTGCCAAAATGGTGATGGGATTCAAGCATAAATGGGACAGATACGAAGGGACATTGGTAGTAAGGCAAGGGGAGGAAATGACTGGAGATCGAGAAGGGTCTGCGGTGGCACAGTAGGCAGGGAAAACTAGGTGAGCCAAGAGGTCCTTATCTGCTGACAACTACCATGTTTCTATAAACTACCAGAAACGTGCTGTTACCAGTTGGGGAAAAAAAATGCAACTAAGTGCAGGAACACACACATACACACACACAGTCCTCCAGCAAGCAGCAGCAGGTATGTGGTCTAATCCACATTCGTACCCTGCACATCAAAGATAACATGTATGCCCAATCCCATGGTTCTCTGCTATATCAGTAGTTACTGCCACAGGACTGAATTAAGGATTTGGGAGATAGATCAGGCCTCTGACTGCTGAATAAACAATCTGGAGCACAGATATTTATAAAGACACTAAACTTACCCTCAAGGCGTTTTGGTTTTCCTCCTTTTCAAACAGAGCTATTTCAAAAGTTTTTCTCCAACTATTTGCTGTTTTAATGCATTCATAGGGCTGTTTTACTGAAACCACAAGGACAGTTCAACTTGAGCAATGTTACACGTACAACTTCAAGATCTGCAGCAGAGATCACGTGATGCTGCCTGGGTGAATGGAAGGTGCGTGTCAGATCTCCACACCTCACCCCAACCAAAATAGTACATTTAACATTTTATTGTTCGGGAGAAAGTTTAATTCAAACTGAAACTTTGTGAGAACATCACTGGAGTACAATACTGGATTCAGAGAATTAAGTCTTCAGTAGCCCCGATTCTGTATGTCAGGACCCAAAAAGGCTCAAGGCTGGCTCCCAATAGAGGGAAAAAGAAGAAGGTATCACCGTAACTGCAGAACACTACCCCACACTCTACAGGAGATCGCTGCCTTACGTATATTAGTTTTGGAAGCGCTAACAGAAACAAAGGTTATTAAAAGAACAGTAGAAATCCACGCTGAGAGACTAAACAATGCTGATGCTAGGATTACTAGTTTAGAACAATCACTTGAGAAAGAGAACAGAGACTCCTGAAAATCAGATGCATGAAGGAGAAAACTGAGTACGAGGAAAATTACTCCCAGAGAAATAACATCCTTCTGTTTGGCCTGCTAAAAACAAAAGAAGGCAAAAACCCAGTCAGTTTTACAGTCTATGCTAAAATCATTACATGGGTTGCCACCAGGTAAAAAGGAGTAGGAGTTTGGCACCAAAACCAGATCCCAAAGAATGACCTAAAGTATTCATCTTCAGATTACCTCCTATCAGGATAACACTGCACAACAATAAGCAGGAGAAATGCAAGGTCTCACCCACGAGTTCCACAATCATTGGTTACTCATTGACCACAGTCCAGTAATAAGGGGAAAGAGGAGACAAATTCTCGGACATAAAAGCTGGGCTCCACAAAGTAAATCTCTGCTTTCACCTCAAATACCCAGCCAGGTTTAAAATCTGGATGAAGTGAAGCATGGTATTCAAGTGTCCAGTGCTGAAGAAGTTGCGGAACAACAACCTCCTTGTCCTGCATCTGAACAAATGGGACACAAATAAAAGCCCAACCGGGACTACGGATTTAAATGGTGCATAAACTGTAACCTATGATTTCTTGTGTGTAACTTCTTCAGGCACACCTTGGAACATACCTCCACAACAATGCATAGTGATGGAGCCATGCGGTAGATATCCTGAGTTTGTTAACAATATGGCGTCTACTCCCCCTCCAGTAACTCCTCGTTGATGAGCAGGAACAGAACAGTCGCACGATCCAGAAGAAGCTGTCATTACTGTCTGCTTGAACTAACTTGCCTGCTTGAAAGAAGAAACTTGGTCATAACGCACTGTTGTCAGCATGTTTACATCACTGTGTAAATGTCCCCCTCTCGCAGACTCACAACTGCAAGCAGCCTGTACGAACACTACTAGAATATGCAAGAAGGCAGAGCAGCAACATACAGCATCTGAGTACAAAACAAATGAAGCACCAAAAGACTTGCTAATTATCAATTCATGGGAATTTAATTCCTCAGTGTCACCTGTCAGTAAAGCTTTTACTATGGTGTTTTTTTTGGGGGGCGGGGGCAGTGGAGAGGCACGCCCTCGACACAGACTACAGAATACAACACAGTATCATTACAGCAGTCCAAAATAACAGCAACAGCCTATGTAAACATGGGTATCCCATCAACAGGCCACCGCGAAGAGGGCTCCAGAATGTGGGTGTCAGGATGAGGGTGATCGGGATTTCTGACCTTCACCTACAATAAGCGTGAGGGGGGGGATGGGACTGTATCTGTGGGCCTCTTCTTCTCCACAATGCGTGCCACCTGGAGGGTGTTTATATATATATATATTTGAGGGGGGAGTGCAGGGGCAGAGCCCTCTGCAGGAAATTACGGTGACACCGGGAGGTGTGTGATCACAACATGTGCTATGCATTATTGGGGCGACAGTTGCCCATAAACACATCTAGGATGTGGTGATGTTCCCCTTCTTTTACTATCTCCCCCTTTTTTCACCTTTATATTAAACAAAAAGAAGAAATATGCTACATTACTGCTGTCTACCCTTGGGTGCTCTCCCCCTATGCTTCACTCTAATGAAAAAATGGGATGCTGTGGTTGCAGAACTGTGGGTTATTACGCCCGTAATGATGGAATAGAAGGCACAAAAGGTAAGTTAATGGTGCGATCAAAAATGAGAGAGTTACACAATTTTGTAATCAGCTTCAACAGGACATACACGCATGAAGAAAGCTGGGTTTATAATTAAATGTGGCTAAATTATTAGGGGGAATGGAAGCCTATGACTGGAGACAATATATTAAGGAAGTATGAGAATGATATTCCACCAGTTTAGTGTACTATAAGCCAGATATAAGCGCCAAATAGGTACACAACTAAATGAGTAGAGCTGTGACAGAAGATGTCTTGCAGCCAAACTGGCTCTGTGCACTAAGTACTAGTTTTGTTAACAACAAAATAGGTTATGAATCAGCGTAATTCAGTTGGTAGCACATCTGCCTCTGGGCCTGATGGTCATGGGTTCTAGTCCCGAACTGGGATTGGGTTATCTAACACGTTGGCACCCGAGTGCAGTATTGTGGGGGGTGCTGTACTGTCGGGTGTGCCATCCTTCGGATGAGACGTTAAACCAAGGTCCCTTCTACCCATCCTGGTGCTGTCCTGTGGGTGTAGAGATGGAAGTAAAAGAACCCAAGGCACTATTTGCAAAGAGTAGGGGACTTCCCCCCCATGTCCTGGCCAATCTTCCCTTTCCCATAAAACTGGTTCATGCAATTGTCCAAGGCTGTGTGTGTGTGTTTTTTTTTTTTTTTTTTTTTTAACTTTCTTTATGCCCCCATTCACCGGCAATCCTGACCTATCTCCAGCAAGGACACTCGGTGCGGTCCGTTTCCACCCATCTGAAGCCTCCAGACTCCACTCTTGTCCATGGGCCCATCTCCCTACTGGTTCACCTGGCGGCCTGCCCCCCCCCAGCTCAGAGCCCCCTGGGGTGGGACCGCCGGCTCCTCTGGTGCTCTATCTGCAAGTCTAATTGAGTGACCAGGGAGTGGAGGGAGTGTCCGAGACGGAGCCGGAAGGCCCGACATTGGGCATTGGGACCGACCACTGGTCCCGCCTTTGTCTACCAGGCGCTGGTGTCTTTTTCCACTTTTCTCTCTGATCCTGACGTACCTGGGTATGCCAGTAAGAAAATGCAAGCTTCCACTTGAGCCACTGGGTAGCCCCTGATAGGAGGATTCTTTTAGTAGTAGGGTCATTAGGAAGAACCAGAATTGCACTCATAAACATCTGCAGTCCAAACAGTGATGATCATGCCTTCTTCAACAGTATCATGGAACATCCAGTGAAAATCACAGAATATAAATGGATCACAGGAGAAGACCTGAATCTTATTTCAGATCTAATTATGGACGGTAACAACAAGAGAAGAATGCTCACACAAAGTGAAAAAGTGGTCACTGCCCTTATGGAGTGGAATGATATAGCAGACGCCTGGAGGATAATCCAGCCAGAAGATATGGAGCATACCATCTATACCAATGCACGTAGCATGGCTTCAAGGATTGACTATTGTGTCATACCAAATAACGAAGCACAAGGCAGAGTTGGGGCTGAAAGTCTACCAATTACTATAACTCACCACACCCAGTAAAACAAACCATATGAATTGACACAGTAGGACCCAACACCCCTTGCTGGAAGTTCAACAACTTCCAATTATAAAATGTGGAAAACAAGAAAGTAATCCAAGCAAGTAAAACTTTATTTATATAGCGCCTTTCGAAATCAAGGAGCTTTACATAATAAAAACCACAATAAAACAAATAATATAAATTATTTAAAACAGTCAGGTAATTAAACAGTTAAACAGGGAATGCCAAAGAAAATAAATACATTTTTAACATGGATTTAAAACTACTAACGGTCAGGCATTCCCTTACCCGATGAGGTACAGAATTCCACAGGATTGGTGCTGCAAATGAGAAAGCATTAGCTCCAGATGTTTTAAGACGAACCCTGGGAATCTCTAGCAATCTCTCATCGGCGGATCGGACAGGGCGATTGGGGGAGTAGGGAGTCAGGAGACCTTTCAAGTAATCAGATCCAGGATGAAATAAGAAATAAAGAACTTCATAATAAGCAATCCACCAATGAAAACTTGCTGGAAGACAATATGGGAAGCATTAAAGTGTAGTATAAGAAGGAAATGTACAGGGGCATGGCTAGGCAGTCCAGTAGCGCAGACGTGTTTGCTTCAGCTCATCAGAAGGGCTAATTACTGGATTTAAAACTGTGCTATTTTTTACATTTTTTTTCGGAATTTAAAATTATCTGAAAACAGTACTACCTGGTGTCTGGCAAAATAGTTTGTCCGAAAGGTTCTGCTCCTCAATTGGACTTCTTCAAACCTAAAAGCTCTCAACCCTCCACAAGCAGGCAGGCAGCTGTACAACCGCCACAGCAGCAGCAGCAGACCCACTCGCAAGGAGAGGTGACATTAGCTAAGGTGAATCATGCCCTTTCCCGAGACTGTCACACAGTCAGCAACAAGGATAAAAACTTAGATGGACTTAAAAGTAGCCACCCTTGAGCACAGAGTGGATGCCGTGCAGATGACCGCTGAAAAGGTGAATGCCAATGCGGGGAAGGCCCTTGATGCTGCAGCTAAACTAATACAAGAGAATAAATTGCTACAGCAGAGACTCAAATCAGTAGAAAATATGTCCCGAGCACGTCACCTATGTAGGTATCTGAAGGGGCCAGCCGTGACTTGATGTCTAAAATTTGGGCTACATGGATTCCTATTCCATTGTTTTTTTGATCTGTGCCACATGTTTAAAATTACGTCTTCAAGATTTGTAAACTGGCTCCTACCCTCCTTTTCTTCCACGTGGGACCATGCCTCTACTTGCCAGTGGCATGGTCTGAATAAACTTTATATCTAATGGCAATCTGGAAATATATGTTGCTATTTCTCTGTTTATACTATTTAGCTACTGGATAGATCAGTCCTTTTCAGCCATTTTTTTTCAGGCAGCGTGGTTTTATTTTTACTGTACAATTTCACAGTAATGCTTTGCACTCACTTTCTTCTCAACTCTGCTACTGTACTTTTGATTGTTTAGAGGTACAACCCATTCAACACTGTCTGTGGGTTAAATCAGGAAATATCACAGCTAATTCATTCAGAGCAATGCACTGAATTCTAGTAAATATAGCCTGTCTTGGGAGGTGATCAATAAGGGTTCAGCTCAGTTAATAATTTTGGTGCTTCTTTGACCTAGCGGTCCAATGGTTTAGCAGACTCCTATACTAATTCCTGAATCGCTCAGGCACTTAGGGCTCTATGGTCGCTATTGGCAACATGTTTGAGCGCTCTATGGTTGCTATTGGCAACATGTTTTGTGTATATTGGCCATTATTGTCCTTCATGTCCCTCCTTATTGTTACGTTCAGGAAGGGTCTAACTATGTATCTTATTATACACCACCTGTAGTTACTTGTTGCTAACTTCCCATGTCATGGATATGTATATTTGTTTGCATAAAATCAATAAAGAAAGTTTTTTAAAAAAGAGGGAAATGTATGGCTGTGTGCACCGAAAGAAGGAAGAAACAGGCAGCAAAAAGAACTAAATGACAAACAAATCAAGAAGGTGGAAGAGGAAATAGTCCAAGACAATTCTGATGAAACCTGGAAAAAATGAGCTAAAGCCAAGAAAAATATAATGAAAATCTCTGCCAAGCCACAGAATTATCTTAGAGGAAAATCAAGACAAACTGTATTTCCAATAGCCTGAAAGTGACTAAAATCCTAGCTCCGAGGCTGCCCTAGAAACCCTAAAAATAGCCCACAGCATGAGAAATGCTTTGATTTATGTATCTATCTATTTGGTTTTTGGTAACCAGGTAAAGGTACACTAGACAGCAGAAAGCCTATTTTCAGGCACGACCCGGGAGGGTACAGAACAAAATTCTTCCGATAAATACAGAAGACAAATGTAGCTTACCTCCGGAAACTTGGACAACTGGACTGACATCCCTGATGGAAATGAATAGAAATACTGAACAACAACTAGATCCACCTTGTACCTTGTAGTGATGCAAATATGTATCCTTAATATTTGTGTTTTTACATCCCCTCTTCTTACTACTTATTGCACTTTCAAGGGCCACTGCAATACTGTTATGGGAGATATCTGACATGCTGAATGTAAAAAGTCTTTAACCCAATGATTATATTTTGTTTTCCATATATCTTTTACAGCCTACAGGCCCGGCAGGCTCTGGTCCCTCCTTGGAGGGACTCTGTCTCTAGCCGCACTGCCTCAACCAGACACCCCTAATTCCCCACAGGTGTCCCTCCCCATGGCAGGATTGAAGTGAAGGGCGCGGCTTTACCCACACCTCCGGAGTGAAATCCAGACGTCGGGGGTCCAGTCGGGGCACTTGGTGCAGCCATCATGGAGCCTGCTGGCTCTTTTTCCCTTTTTCTCCCGTCCTTCCGCCCCACCAACCTAAGGACGCCGGTGCATGCCCTCCTGACACGTATTGCCCTCCGGCCACCACCAGAGAGCAGTCAGCAAGCGGGATGACAATCCCTCCTTCCCCAAGAGAGGAGAGCAGTCCTCCAGATACTTGATCCTCTCTCGCCCCTGCCGACCCCCAGCAGCCTGGGCTCATTCCCTAACCCGGGTCACCAGTGTGGAGTGAGGTGTAGCGACCAGCACCTCAACCTCCAGCACCACTGGGCCGGTCCAATGGTTATGTTTTAATGTATTTTGTACACTTGTTTGTTGAATGTACAAGAATGAAATGTGAAACGAAACAAAAAAAGATCAGCAAAAAATAAGTAACAAAAGGTGACTAGAAATGAATAGGTTTCCTCCTGTTCCAGCCATCAGAGCATTCCAAGTCTTACCTGAAGCCCCCAATTACACTGCTGCACATGCCTTTCCTTAAAGCTACAGATCTGATCAGTTACTGACATACTTCTCCACTGTCCCGATAAACATGGCACATCTATCACTGAGGAGTAGGGATCTGAGGCATTATGTATTGCTAGTCTAGCTCTTCAGAAGGTGCTTTTCACACTAAGGCACATCATATAGCAGGCTTCTTGAGCTGATGTTACCATTCTGTAAGAAGTGTTCCTGAATTTAGCTATTTGTCTCTGATTTCTAAGCCTTGTCCCCCGATTTGTAAGGCAGAAGGTTTTATTTGGTTGTTTTGTTTATTCTTTTATTTGAAAATTGGTAACCAAGAGAAGCACATTGAGCCAAGGCTCGTTTCCAGGTGCGACCTGGGGGAAACAGAACAGGAAATACAATTTATTTCAAACATTTTACCAGGAAAGACATACCGAGCTGCTAACAGCTTGTTTCCAGATGTGTCCTGGGGGTAAGGGGAAGTGTTAAGCCATATACAGCACATACATCAAGCAGCATAATTAAAAAACTGGAGGCAAATCAGTATAATAGATACGTGTAGCAGCTAAAATTGAGATAGATTAGGGGAGGCAACTACTCTTACAAGTACAGAACAGTGACCAGGTAATGCGGGAAATCGACTGCCAGGACAAAACTAGTAGGGGGGAGGGTCAGTTGCAGTACAATACAATAATAAAAACATACACATTATTAATGTTTGGTACAAAAAAAGTATGAAGTGTACAATTTAAACACAACACACATGCACATAAAACAACTGACGCTGAGAGGTATAGCTACTGAAGTGTCGCCACAATAACAGAAACCATTTAGACGATGTGAGCACAGCACTTGGCAATCAAACTGAGGACTTGCTGACAAAGGAATGATGTGCCCAAATTAGGAAATAAATCCAGACTCCCTGAAATCTGCCTAGCCACTATCAGTTGGACTAGTGTGCCCCCCAGACCACTTTATTTCTCATACTGTAAGCATTCAGCTATAGGAACGATTACAGGGGGCCTGCTCTGTACGCTTGGTCGTCCCAACTCAAACAAGCAAAGCTAGATTTACTGTACATCACAGAGCATAGGTTAAATCTGTACTTTTTAGGTAACATTATTTTGTACTGTGGGAGTCACAGAAACACAGACGCTGACAGCAGATAAGAACCGCAAGGCCCATCCAGTCTGCCCATTTTTCTACCTTATGAATGTGCCATAGGCCTTTAATCTGTCAATGACCGATCTATTCATACTCATCTGTATTGCTCCCTTATGCCTATCCCATGCCTGTTTGAAGCCCTGCACTGTATTCATATCTACCACTTCCTGAGGTAGGCCATTCCATGCATCCACCACCCTTTCTCTGAAAAAGAACTTCCTCACATTACACCTTAATCGGCCTCCCTCTAATCTCGTGCTGTGTCCTCCTGTCCTGCTATTTTTCTTATATTGAAACATGTTGGACTCTTTCACCTTGTTAATGCCCTTAACATGTTTGAATGTTTTGATCATATCACCTCTCCCCCTCCTTTGCTCTAGGGTATACATATTGAGCTCCGTTAAACTGTCCACGTTTTCTGATGCAGTCCCTGCACCATTTTGGTTGCCCTTCTCTGGACTGCCTCCATTTTGTTGATGTCCTTGTGCAGGTGCGACCTCCAGTACTGCATGCAGTACTCCAGATGGGGCCTAAACCGTGTCTTGTAAAGAGGGATTATTACCTTCCTCTTACAACTTGTGATACCCCTACTAATGGTATCACGTCAATTCAGCGCAAACAAGCGAAAACAACACAACGAAAATCACTGCATCACAAAGTACATCTGAGCGCACCACAAATTCAGCGTATTTTGAACAGCTCACTTTGGCACAGCACAGTCGTGTAACACTGGCAGCATCCTGATTTGAACTTCATCCTCTTTGTTGTTTGCGGCTTAGTCTCTCTCAACAGGTTGGTAGACCTCGGGCGGATCCTGAGGGAGGGGTGGGTAGATGCTGTCAGGCCCTCTTGTCCCATCTCTGAAAAGTTTGCGGACTGTTGGGACAGGGAGGGTTGAAAGTTATTAACAAGTACACTGTGAGAGAGAAAAGGTTCAGGTCATGGACTACAGGAGTATTCTGAAAATTGTACTTGAAGGACATGTCTAAAGAATGTGGAAGCAATAGTGTGTGATGTATAGCAATAAAGAGAGTGATTGCTGCTGTGTAGATATTGGGCATCAGTTAGGGCAGAGGGCAAAAGAGAAAGAAGGTAGTGTCAGGCAGACATTTCTGATTTGTGCTGTTGCACTATTAATATAGACATTAACTGCACTGAATGGTGAAACGCTAAGAAATCCATACGAGGAAAATGATCACGCTTTAATGTAAACGCAGTAAATGACCGTGCTTAAAAGTAATGACATGGAACCCCTACTAATACACCCCAACATCCCGCTAGCCTTACCTACTGCTTTAGTGGTCTACTTGGATGATTTCAGGTCATCTGTGATGATGATGCCCAAGTCTCTTTCTTCTCTTGTGATTGCCACCAACTCTCCTCCCAACCTATAGGTAGCTTAAGGGTTTCTCCTCCCTATGTGCATGATCTTGCACTTCTTTGAGTTAAACCCCAGTTGCCACCTGTCCAACCATTTTGCCAGTTTATTCAGATCTCTTCTCATTCTGCCCACCCCATCTGGATCATCTACTCTGTTGCAGATCTTGGTGTCATCTGCAAACAGACAAACCTTACCCTCCAGTCCATCAGCAATGTCACTGATGAAGATGTTGAAGGGGACTGGCCCCAGGATGGATCCCTGAGGTACCCCACTTGTGACTTGCATCTCTTCTAACTGTATACCATTTACCACAACTCTGTTTTCTGCCCGCCAACCAGTTTGCCACCCAGTTGACCACCCCGAGCCTACCCAGCTAATTAATCAATCTTCTATGTGGAACAGTATTGAACGCTTTGCTGAAGTCAAGGTAGGCGACATCAACTACACCCCCTTGGTTCACCACTCTGGTTACCCAGTCAAAGGGGGACAGCTCAGCAGTAATGTGAGGAAGTATTTTTTCACAGAGAGGGTTGTAGATGCATGGAACAGTCTCCCTGAGGAGGTCATGGAGTCAAGAACAGTGGGGAAATTCAAGAATGCATGGGACAGACATAAAGTAGTCCTAGTGGGGGGTAGGAGGAAGTAAGCTGTTGGTTAACTAGGATCTGCAGCTTATCCGTTAAGTAGGAAAATGGGCAGACTAGGTAGGCCAAGTGGTCCTTATTGCCGTCAAATTCTATGTTTCTAAAGAAATCTATGAGATTAGTTTGACAGGACCTTCCTGCTGTAAACCCATGCGGTCTTGGATCCTGTGCCCCTATGTATGTCAGGTGTTACACTATCCTTTCCTTAAGGAGCGTCTCCATAATCTTGCCCACTACTGAGGTAAGACTAACTGGTCTTTAGTTCCTTGTCTCCTCCCTGCTGCCACTCTTGTGGAGCAGGATCACATGAGCCCTTCTCCAGTCTTCTGGGACCTCTCCTGTGCTCAGACACTTACTAAACAGTTCTGATAATGGCTCTGCTAGTTCCACCCTTAGATCTTTTAGCACCCTGGGATGTATGCCATCAGTTCCTATTGCCCTGTCCACCTTAAACTTAGCGAGCTCTTGTAGGAACCTTTCTTTTGTGAAGACACTTGTGCACACCTCACTCCCCTGTGTTCATGGTGCTGAGCTGTGGTCCCTGCCCTACCTCCTCGTCAGTAAATATTGAGCAGAAGGATCTATTTAGGATAGCTGCTTTTCCTTGGTCCTCCTCCACACACTCCCCCTTATCCCCTTTGATCTTAGTAATACCTCCTCTGGACTTTCTCCCTTCACTAATGTATCTATAGAAAGCCTTGTCCCCTTCTTTTACTGTTCATGCTAGTGTTTCCTTGGTTTGGGCCTTTGCCTGCCTTACTGCCTTCCCTGCTTCCCTTAGGGAAGTTTGGTATGCCTCCCTATTTTCGTCCCACTGCATTCCCTTGTATTTCCTGAGGGCCAGCCTTTTGGCTCCGATCTTTTCTGCTACTGTTTTTGAGAACCAAAGTGGTTTCCTCCTCCTTTTGTTCTTGCTTTTCTCCCTAACACAATGGGATGTTGCTTCAAGTATTGTATCCTTAATACCTGCCCCCTTTGCTTGTACCCCATCACCTGTATTTCTTCTTGCCAGGGCTAGCTTAACTCTCTTTGCCATCTTATCAAAGTCAGCTCCTCTGGAGTCCCATATTTTTGCCTTGGAATGGGACATTTTAGTTCTAGTGCCAAACAGAACCATACCATGTGATGGTCACTGGCACCCAGGTGACTTTCTACCTGGAGATCTGTGATCCTTTCCCCGTTAGTCAGTACTAGATCCAGGATAGCCCTGTCTCTTGTGGGTTGTTGTACTAGTTGTTTGAGGCCCTCCTCCTGCAGGGAATCCACTGTGTGTCTAGTTCTGGTGGATGTTCCTGCTGGTATTGACCAATCTGTATCTGGCATGTTGAAGTCTCCCATTATCAGATCCTCCCCATTAGCTGTCATGTTCTGTATATTTTCTAACAGTAATGTGTCTATGTCCTGCCCCTGGTCTGGAGGCCTGTAGACAACAGTTCTTATGGCTGTCCCATTTCCTGTTTCCAGGGTGACCCACAGTTCTTCTGGCTCCTTATGTGTATTCTGAATTTCTGTAGCTTTGATATTTTCATTGACATAAAGGGCCACTCCCCCCTCCCCTTTTTTTTTTTGCACCTCGGTCTCTTCTGAACAGTACACAGCTGGGTACTAAAGTCTCCCAAGTGTGTTTACTGGTGAACCATGTCTCGCTAATGGCTACTATGTCCAGTTTAGCCTCTGTCATTGTTGCCTCCAGGTCTGGGATCTTGTTTCCCAGACTGCAGGCATTTGTGTACATGATTTTCCATTGGCCAGATTTTGGTGCGTTAGTTGTTGGGTGAGGTCCAGCATTTCCCCTGCGCATCGTATGGTGAGCCGGACCTTTTTCCTTACCTGGTGATGCAAATGAACTACAAACATGCTGAACTCCTGTTTGATCACTAGCTGAGGGAGGAGGGGTGTTCTTCCCGTTCTATGTATCGGGTGCTGCACCCCTCTCCCTATTTGCTAGTTTAAATATTCTGCTAAGACATCAAACTTCAGCCCCAATGCACTGACTCTCTCCTTAGTCAGATGCAGTCCATCGAATTTAAAGAATTTTCACTCCCAAAACTGTTGCCAGTTACCTACAAATGTGTGTCCTTTTTCCAGGCACCAGTCCTTGAGCCACATGTTTAGCCCCCCTATCTCCCCTTCTCTGACTTTCCATTCATCTGCCCCCCCTCTCCAGGACTGGCAGGATCTCAAGAGAAGGAGATGCTGGACGAAATGGATGACAGTTTGTCTCCCAGCCTGGTCAGCTGTTCCTTGGCCTCTGCAACTGACCAGCTGGTGAGATTGTTAGTCCCTATGTGTACCAGGACGTCAATATTTTCTCCTGCAGCCGGCCCGGTGGTGCTGAGGGTTGAGGTGCTGGTCGCCACACCTCGTGCTACGCCGGCGACCCGGGTTCAGGAACGGACTCGGGTGGCCGGGAGTCGGCGGGGAGAGGGAGGATCAAGCGTCCCAACGGATGCTCTCTTCCCTCAGGGGCGGGTTACCAAGAGCGCATTGCGCTCTGCATCCCTTCCGTAGCCAGTGGAAGCACCAGCGTTGGGGAAGGGATGGGCGGCAAACGCCGGAGCCGGGAGAGGGGGTTGCCAGGTGAGGGTTCATGCAGTAAGTACGCTACCACTCGACGACATCCCAAGCACTGACGCCCTAGGGGAGGGGACGAAGGAGAGAAAATCGAAAACCCTCCGCTGCCCTAGATGAAGGCCGCCCTAAGTCTACCTGGACCACCTACAGGACAGACCCCACTGTGCGAGGAGAGGGATGAAGAGCACTCTAGGGGCAGATACCTAAGGTAGGTAGCGGGGGACATGAGCGGACGGAAGGAGGGGGCACCGGAGGTAGGAAGGAGGATAAAGATGAAAATAACAAAAAAAAATATTTTCTCCTGCTTCCTGTAAGAGTTTAGCAATGCGGTCAGTGTTTCTCCACGCTGATGTACCTGGAAGACATCTGACCATTACTCCTGGCTGGAGGTAGGTATCGACTGCCCGAATCATGGCGTCTCCTATGATCAGAAGTGTTTTGGATTTCATTTTTGCTTTTTTTGTTCTGGTCGCTGTTTTGAGCGAGTTCTGTAGCGCTAGCTCCTGTGCTGCAGTGTTCTGCTCTGCAGTGTCCTCTGCCCCTCTGTCTGATTTCAACAACAGAGGCAGATACCTGTTTATAGTGTTTATATGGTTTGTGGAGGTGATACATTGGTGAGCATTGAGTGATGGGCACACGATTTGCCCCTCCTAACCACCTGCCAACCTCCCAGACCGACTACCCTCTGCGGTCGAGGTGCTTCCGTTGGATGTTGGGGAACTAGCAGGCGGTTCTTGCAATATATTTCCGCCTGAATATGAGATTTGAGGTGCACAGTCTCTGTCCATGCTGCCCGGAGCCGAGCCCTTAGATCTCCAATGGTCCAGCATGTAAGACAACATCTTAAATGCTGTATAACTGCCCTTTTGAAAAGTGTCTCACAGTTCCTGCAGTTAATAATATCCATTCCAGTTGAGTCGCCGAGTTTATAACCCGGTCTGAGTAATTTGAAGGAAAATGAAAGCAAAAGATTTTTTTTTTATATATATATTTTTGTTTTTGTATAACTTTTTATAACAAGTTAAATTAATTGTGCCCCTGTAAGTGAGGTCACTGTGTGCATACCCCTCTGATCCTCCCCTTGCTGCTTTGCTACAGGAAATGTCACGACTGTGCTACTTTTTAAAAGGAGTGTAGCACGGGGTGGTTGGGCCCTTCCCCTGTCAAAAAAGAAGCACCACAGACAAAAGAAACAAGGAAGTAAGAGCAGAAACAATCAACCAACAACAAATGCAGTAGCCCTGAAAGTTTAGCCTAATGATAGATAAAACTGTAAAACCTAAGCACCACCTGTAACAATTTCACAGAAAATATACCCTGCAAAAAGCACTTTGCTACAGAGAAAATAAAGCAGTAACAGAAGATATACCTTGCAAAAAACAGTTTGAATCAGAGAAGATTACAGCAGTAATCTGTAAGCACAAAACAGTAACAAACCTGTGAGCACAAAAAAAGATAGTAACACACAGTAAATCTGCCTAGCCGAAAGAAGCCTTAATCTTTTTCCTTGCTCTGATAACGTTGTTCATTGCTCTGTCCTTACAAGCAAACCCAGAAGAAAATTGCTCAGGTGCAGCTAGCAAACCTTTGCCAGCAAACCTAGTCTGCAAAAAATGAGTGTGGCAGCTCCCTGGATAATACATCTACAAAAAGTAAACAGGAATCCTAAACTGTGTTGAAATCATAGCCTCGTAGAAACAGAAATTGCCTGTAGATAAGGACCGATTTGCCCAACCAGTCTGCCCATTTTTCCCTACCTACAGTATCACAGCAGATTCTACTTGATCTCCGGCCCATTCTCCCAACCCTACCCTTCCCCTAAGATTCCATTATGCCTGTCTCAGGCATTCTTGAACCAAACTACTGTTTTCGCCCCATCATCTCTGCTGTGAGACTGTTCTAGGAAGCCACCACTCTTTCTGTGAAGAAGTACTTCCTCTCATCTTTCCTGAATCTACCCCCCTCCAGCTTCATATCATGACCCCTTGTTCTTGAGCACCTTTTTTTCTAGAAGATACTTCCCTCCTGTACCTTATTTACCCCGTTGAGGTATTTATAGGTCTCTATCATATTCCCCTCTCCCTCCTCTCTTCCAGGGTGTACAGATTTATATCCTTAAGTCTCTCCTCAAAGGGCTACTGATGCAGACCCTGCACCATTTTAGTTGTCCTCCTCTGTACCGTCTTCACTCTATGTCCTTCTGGAGGTGTGGTCTCTGGAACTGGATAAGTACTCTAGGTGGGGTCTTACCAGTAATATATACAGAGGCAACACCAACTCCCTCTTTCTGCTGGTGATACCCTCCCTATACACCCCAGCATCCCATTATCCCAGCCAACTGCCCTGTCACACTGCCTGGCCACTTTCAGGTAATCTGATATGAATATCCCCAGGTCTCTTTCCTGCTTGGTGGTCGTCAGTACAACCACTCCCATTTTGTACTCCGCCCCTGATTTTCTGTGCCCCAAGTGTTTTACACTTTTGCACACTGAAACCCAGTTGTCATACCTTTGGCCATTCCTTGAGTTTTCTCAGGTCACTGCTCATCCTTTCCACCCCCACCCCCCCGCTGTATCCACCATACTGCAGATTTCCCTTCCAGCTCTACTGCAATGTCACATACAAAGACATTAAAGAGGACTAGTCCCAGCACTGATCCCTGAGGCAACCCCCAGTCACCTTCCCTTCCTTGGAGTGAACTCTATTTTCTATTACCCTCTGCCACCAATCTCCCAACCAATGGTTACTGGTTGTTTGTACCTTCTGCCTGTGGACTGCAACGCCACTCGTTAGCGGCCAGGAATTGAAAAGACTGCTGTGCCCCTTGTATGTTGGGCGTGGAAGCCCAAAAATCATCCTCCATTGCAGGACCTGCATAGCATGAGAGGCTGTGCAGTGGGTCCTGGTTTTTTAACATCAATTGAGGTATTTGTTGGGGGGAGCTAGGACCCAAGAGTCCAAGAGGCGGGGACTTGATCTGCTGCTGAACTGCCCGCTTTCTCGCAAGGCTGCCATACTGCTGTTTGTACCTTCTGCCTATGGACTGCAATGCCGCTCGTTAGCGGCCAGGAATTGAAAAGACTGCTGTGCCCCTTGTATGTTGGGCGTTGAAGCCCAAAAATCATCCTCCATTGCAGGACCTGCATAGCGTGAGAGGCTGTGCAGTGGGTCCTGGTTTTTTTACCATCAATTGAGGTGTTTGTCGGGGGGAGCTAGGACCCGAGAGTCCGAGGGGTGGGGACTTGATCTGCTTTAATTGCCGCGTTGCTCGCAAGCAGCTATACTGGTTGTTTGTACCTTCTGCCTGTGGACTGCAACGCCGCTCGTTAGCAGCCAGGAATTGGAAAGACTGCTGTGCCCCTTGAAGCCTGAAAATCATCCTCCATTGCAGGACCTGCATAGCATGAGAGGCTGTGCAGTGGGTCCTGTTTTTTTTTACCATCAACTGAGGTGTTTGTTGGGGGGAGCTAGGACCCAAGAGTCCGAGGGGCGGGGACTTGATCTGCTTAAACTGCCGCGCTGCTCGCAAGCGGCTATACTGGTTGTTTGTACCTTCTGCCTGTGGACTACAATGCCACTCGTTAGCGGCCAGGAACTGGAAAGACTGCTGTGCCCCTTGTATGTTGGGCGTTGAAGCCCGAAAATCATCCTCCATTGCAGGACCTGCATAGTGTGAGAGGTTGTGCAGTGGGTCCTGTTTTTTTTACCATCAATTGAGGTGTTTGTCGGGGGGAGCTAGGACCCGAGAGTCCGAGGGGCAGGGACTTGATCTGCTTTAATTGCCGCATTGCTCGCAAGCGGCTATACTGGTTGTTTGTACCTTCTGCCTGTGGACTGCAACACCGCTTGTTAGCGGCCAGGAATTGGAAAGACTGCTGTGCCCCTTGTATGTTGGGCGTTGAAGCCCAAAAATCATCCTCCATTGCAGGACCTGCATAGCGTGAGAGGCTGTGCAGTGGGTCCTAGTTTTTTACCATCAATTGAGGTGTTTGTCGGGGGGAGCTAGGACCCGAGAGTCTGAGGGGCGGACTTGATCTACTTAATTCAGCTGCTATTGCTCGCAGTGCTGAAAGCGTATGAGTGGCACGAGCACCACTCAGGACTGAAAAGTTTGCTAGTAATGGATGGTGAAAAAAAAAGGGTAGTTCTTTCATTTTATCCCTTCTAAGTAGTGTTAAAAATTTACCAGTTTATCTTTTACTGTTTAAAAATAAGCTTGAGGAGGGAATTTCCTAGCCAAGGTGTATTAGGGTGTAGCAGCTGTAGTTTGATTTAAATATTAATAGATAATAGTAGTTTGCTATTTAAGTGGGCTAGGCAGTTATTTTAGACATAATTTGTGTCTGTTTTTAGTTAGATAGCTATGTACTGTATTAGCTGTTCGGGATGTGTAGGGGCTATATGGGAGAATTAAAACGGGCCAGGATTATTTATGGGAGCTCACTGCTGCATGACTTGTGCCCTTTTATCCCCCTCCCAGTGTCAGACATTATTGTCAGACGCTGTTGGGAAGTGGGGATTGGAAGGGATTGTGCTGGTCATGGACAGCGGGGAGACCAATGTATGGGTGGTGGTAGAACTGGGGTTGTTAGGTCCAGAAGGCGCTCTGGGTTTTGACGGGCATCTGGGAGAGGCCAGACATGGTTGGTGCCCATCCCAAGGGAGTCCACTAGACTGAGTGGCCTGGTAACCCATGGGGCTGCACCATCCTCCAATCCCGATGGCAGTGCTTTGCAATGCCAGATCGATCAGAAATAAGACTGCAATTATTGCTGCATTGATTTCCTCTGTCGATCTGGCTTGCATCATGGAGACCGGTGTGGGAGTTGATGCGGGCCCGATTTTTGAGGCCGCGGTCCCTCCTGGATATACCGTGGTGCACTGCCCCAGAGCGGAACGCAGGGGTGGCGGCCTAGCTATCTATTTTAGATCCAGCCTGACCTTCACCGTGCACCCAGTGGGAATCCCAGGTTCTTCTGAATGTGTGGCCATTCGTGGAGGACCTGATGCGGGCTGTAGGATCTTCCTCATCTGTCGCCCATCTGCGTTGATGGGGAATTTCCTGCAGGAGATCGCAGATTTCATCGCCGACGGAACGTTGGGATCACCCAGATGTGTTTTTCTGAGGGACTTCAATGTTCGGGTTGCTGACGAGAATTATGGATGCAGCCGTGACTTTCTGCAGATTATGTCCTCTTTAGGATTGATGCAGGCTGTTACTGCGCCAACTCATCAGGATGGCCATATGTTGGACCTGGTGTTCTCGTTGGGGCTTGAGATCAGTGATCTCAGGACTGATCGAGTACATTGGTCCGATCATTGCACAGTGCAGTTCATGCTTGGGGCTCCCGCCATAAGCCCTTCCCCTGCTGAGATGATTAGCTGTTGCCCTTTGCGGGTTTTTTTGGTGGCAGCTGATCTATCTAGAGTGGGTGCTGCACGCGTCGGAGGCATTGATGTCGGGGTTGATACCTATAATAGGGTGCAATCTGACACCATCAACTCTCTCACACCTGTCCATGTACGACCCAGAACTTCATACCTGAGGTCCCCGTGGTTTGTTGGGGAGCTCAGGGAAATGAAGAAGATGGGTCGGAGATTAGAGCGCCGCTGGAGAAGATCCTGCTTGAGGGAGGACAAACTGGTTCTGCGTATGCATTATAATGCATACCAGGAGGAAATCAACCGTAAGAAGGCAGTGTTTCTGTCTAGGGAGATTGCTGCCGGAAAGAACCAACCAGCCTCACTCTTCCGGACTGTGGACAGGCTTCTTCATCCTGCCTGTCTGCAGTCTGGGAGAGTTTTTTCTAATTTAGATTGTAAGGAGTTTGTTCATTTTTTTTCGGACAGGGTGTCCTTGATTCGGCAGGAGGCTTCTTCAGCCAGTAATATTATAGCTGACAGTGGTCGCCTGATGTGCTCCGAGTGCACTCCGCCTAGTTGGGAAGAGTTTAGACCAGTGGAGGCTAGTGAGGTTATCGAGGTGGTAGCCAACATGAAGCATACCTTTTGTGAACTGGACCCGGTGCCAACACGTTTTTTAATGAGATGCGTTGACTCTGTTGGCCCAGTGTTCGCCTTGATTGTACGGTGTTCCCTTTCTGAGGGGGTCTTTCCAGATGCCTTGAAGGAGGCTCTGGTGAGACCCCTCCTAAAGAAACCATCTTTGGACCCGGAGATCAAGGCGAATTACCGTCCCATTTCCAACCTTCCATTTTTGGGGAAGATTGTAGAAAAGGTGGTAGCGCTTCAGTTGGAAGAGCATCTCGTGACTCACGAGTTGTACGAACCTTTCCAGTCGGCATTTCCAGGTAGACATAGCACAGAAACTGCACTTGTTTGGGTGCAGAATGATCTCCTCTGGGCTAGAGATCAGGGGGACAGGTCAATTCTTGTCCTCCTTGATCTCTCTTCTGCATTTGACACTGTGGACCATTGTGTGTTGCTTGTCCGCCTTAGGGAGCTATGTGGACTCACCGTACTGTCATCAACTGGTTTGAGTCCTTCCTTACCAACAGAAGGCAACGGGTTATAATGGGGAGTTCTCATCTATACCCAGTCCTTTATTTTGTGGAGTCCCTCAAGGATCGGATCACTGGCCCCAATGCTGTTCGCGAGTATATGCTGCCCTTGGAGGACCATTAGGAAATATGGTCTGAGATTTCATCTGTTACGCCGATGATACTCAGCTATATTTTTCCTTTGCCCCAGGAACATCAAATGCAGTTGATGTGCTTAATATCTGTCTGGCTGAGATTAACGACTGGATGGCCTCCAGCTGGTTGCGACTGAACCCTGACAAGATGGAGATATTGGTAGTGGAGTCAAACAGAGTTTGTGATAGGATGGCCTCTAATTCAGAGACTGGGCTTGTCCTTGGATCTGCGTCATTGAAGGCCTCCTCCTGGGTGCGAAATCTGGGAGTGATTCTGGACAGGAACTTAACCGTGGAGGCTCAAATTTCCTCCACGGTTCATACCTGTTTTTTTCTATCTCAGAAATATTGCCAGAATAAAGCCCCTTGTTCCGTCTCTGGACCTCCCTACTTTGATACATGCCTTAGTCACATCTAGGTTTGACTACTGTAACGCGCTCTGTCTCGGGGTCACAGGAGGATCTCTCCACAGACTGCAGCTGGTGCAAAATGCAGCTGCCCGGTTGTTGGCTGGGCAGCAAATGTTTTGTCATATTTCACCGGTTTTATACGAATTGCACTGGATGCCAGTCAGGTGGAGAGTCCTCTTTAAGGTGGGTCTTCTCACCTATAAGACCCTACATGGGCAGGGCCCCGGTCACCTGTCAGACCTTCTGCTACCTACCTCCCACCCGCCCACTTCGATCGCCTAGTGGTGGCTTCCTGACCATTCCCAGAATGAGGTTAAAATCAGCTGGTGATAGAGCCTTTAGTGCTGTGGCTCTCGCTCTGTGGAACTCTTTGCCAATCTTGGTTAGGGAAGCCCCCACAGTGGAATTTTTAAGGCCTGTTTCAAGACTTTTCTTTTTTCCCCAAGCTTTTGACATCTAGATTAGCATATACAATAAAGATTGTGACTGTAATAGATTTATTTATTTAATTTGTATAAAATTTTTGTGTTTTAAATTTCTGTGTTTTTAAAACTCTGTTTAAAATTTTTGTACGGCACCCATAGCCTCCGGGATTGGGCGTCTTTTAAATAAATTTTGCCTTGCCTTGCCAATGTCTTACCCAGTTTACAATCTTTGGACCCACAACTAAGCTATCCAGCTTGCTTACTTGTCCTCTATGAGGAACAGTGTCAAAAGTCTTACTGAAATCTAGGTAAGCTACACCTACCACTCCTCTATGATCTAGTACCTTGGTCACTCAAAGAAATCTATCAGATTTATTTGACACGATCTCCCCCTCCATGAATCCATGCTGCCTTGGCTCTGGTAACCCACTGGATTAAAGATACTCAACAATCCTTTCCTTCTGCAGTGATTCCATACACTTTCTCACCACCAATATCAGGATGACTGACTTATAATTGCCAGCCTCTTCCCCTGATACCACTTTTGTGACGTGGGATCACATCTGCATTCTTCCAGTCCTCCAGAACCAGTCCCGTTTCCAAAGAGCTGTTAAACAGGACTATAAGATATTCAACCAGTACCTCCCTGAGCGCCCTCAAAACCCCTGGATGTACCCCATATTTATTTATTAAAATCTCGGATTAACACCTTTGAGCTAAAAGCTCTTTACATAGATTCCATGTCAGAATGAATATGAACAGGAGAACATACATATCTTGAACAGGCAAATACAAACAAGTCAAAGGTATACTTGATAGATTCACATTTGGAGCCTACTAGCTAACTACACGCGGCATTGTACAATGAATGCCAAGGGCACGCAATTCATAAATTGGAAAAGCTGTGGACAGAAGCAGCAGCAGGTGGGGGGGAGAGGTGCAACCTATAAGGCCAAGTCAAGGAGGGCCTCTGAAGACAGGTGAAAAGAAAATTAGGGAGGAGAGAAATGGCCAAAGGTCCAGGAATAAGGGGTGGGGATATGAAGACAGCGATGGCAGGAGGGAGAGACGGAGAAGCAGCCCAGAGGGCCTAGTCTAAGTGAGGTGGGGAGGTGATCTAGGGTGCAAGGCGAAGGGTCGAGGTAGGGGGTAGGGGCGGTAAGGTAGGTGAAGAGCAGGAAGGACATGAAATTACAAGGGAAGACCAGGGACCAAAGGAAGTGCTGGAAAATTGGTTGGGATTAATTACTGGAAGTAGTCACAGCTAGCAATAGCAACAAGGTGTCTGAGCATTCATTTAAAAGTGTCCGGAGTGGGTGCAATGGCCATGTTGACATGGAGCGAGTTAAATCATAGCAGAGCTTGGTAGGTGAAGGATATTTGATCTTGGGAAGTGCCGCAGCAGGATACTTTGAAGACCTGGCTATCAGAGCTTCGGGTGTGGCAAGGGTTGGTGTATGGGATGAGGAGTTCCTGTACTCCAGGTGGCATCAGCCCAAGGCTTACTTTTTTTTGCGAGCAGGCAAGTTTGGTATATTAGTCTGCCTTTGAAATAGAGCCAGTTAGTTTGAGTGTATAGGTCACAGGTATGGGTCAATGGGGCAGAACCAGTTAGGAGCCAGCACGCTTTGTTAGGAGCTGCAATAATACGGTGGAGGGCTGTTTCCATGGCTGACCCATAGATAATAAGCCCGCAGTCAATGAGTGACACCACTGAGCTATGACTAGCTAGTCTGAGGGCTTCGGCAGTCAAGACTATATTTGTGCCTGTAGAGGAGCCCTATTCACGAGTTGACGGCCCTGGCAATATTGTCAATGTGGAAAGCATATGACAAGGAACTGTATACTGTGATCCCCAGATATTTAAAGTGCTGCACAAGCTCCAGGGGAGAGCCCACTTCATTGGTGATTGAAAGAGGGTAGGATCTATGTCTGTTTTGGGAGCTGGAGAACAACATAGTTTTTTGTCTTCTTGTAGTTCGTTATAGGTTTATATCTGCTGAACCACCTTTCAACGTCCACAAAGTTAGACTGGAGCCACTTCTCCAGGACTTTGGAATCAGATTAATATACAAGTTTGCAAGCCTGGGAGTGGGTCCCAAGATGACAGCCTGGGTACAGAATTGGCTGGAGAATAGGACACAGAGAGTAATAGTAAATGGAGTCCACTCTGAAAAAAGGGGGGTTAGTAGTGGGGTACCACAGGGTTCAGTATTAGGACCAGTCCTCTTCAATGTCTTTATAAGCGACATTGCAGAGGGACTGGAAGGAAAAGTATGTCTCTTTGCAGATGACACAAAGATCTGCAACAGAGTTGATGCACAAGGTGGGGTGGAAAGGATGAGAAGGGACTTGGCAAGGTTAGAGGAATGGTCAAATGTATGGCAGCTTTGATTCAATGCTAAGAAGTGCAAGGTAATGCACCTGGGAAACAAAAACCCAGGGGAAGAGTACACAATGGGGGGGTGAGATACTAACAACAACAAAAATGGAAAGGGACCTGGGGGTAGTCATATCAGATGACCTAAAGGTGGGCAAGCAATGTGAGAGGGCAGCAAGGAGGGCTGGGGGGATACTGGGATGCACAGGGAGAGGCATCACCAGTAGAAAACAGGAAGTTATTATCCCTCTGTACAGACAGCTAGTGAGACCCCATCTGGAGTACTGCGTGCAGTTCTGGAGACCCAATCTCCGCAAAGACATAAGACAGGATGGAAGCTGTCCAGAGGAGGGCAACTAAAATGGTGCAGGGTCTGCACCGGAAGACATATGAAGAGAGACTTAAGGAGCTTAATATGTATAGCCTCGAGGAAAGGAGGGAGAGGGGGGACATGATAGAAACTTTCAAGTACCTCAAGGGAATCAACAAAGTCCAAGAGGGTAGCATCTTTCAAAAAAAGAGGTGTGCAAGAACAAGGGGGCACAATTTGAAGATAGAAGGGGGCGGCTCAGAGGTAACTTAAGGAAGTATTTTTTCACAGAGAGGGTGGTGGATGTATGGAACGGCCTTCCAGAGGAGGTTGTGGAGTCACAAACAGTGGTGGAATTCAAGCATGCATGGGACAGTCATAAGGCAATTCTAGGGGGTGGGGGTAGAAAGAAGTAGGCTGCTGGTTAACTAGGATCTGCAGCTTATCCATCAGGTAGGGAAATGGGCAGACTGGGTGAGCCAAGCGGTCCTTATCTGCCGTCAAATTCTATGTTTCTATGTAGGGTCACTGGTGAATAGGACAGTGTAATCCGCACACAACAGAATATGGTCCAGGCAGGCAAAAGAGAGATTGTTCAGGAAGACACTGAACAGGAGAGGTCCCAGAATGAAGCCTTGTGGGACTCCTGAGCGCACAGGTCTACTTTCAGAAAGGATATTGCCGATCTTCACCCATTGTGAACGGTCGCACAAGTAAAGTACAGTTACGTAGGAACTTACTGTAACAGTAGAGCTTCGAGAGACGTTCCTTCAGTAGGTCATCACAAATAGGACTAGCGTCATCTGGCATCTGGGCCACATGGCAGACTTTTCAAGCAATACCTGATGGGGACTGCCCACCCGACGTCACGTGACCAACGTCAGCGCGACCCTATATAGTGGGTGGTCCCCACGCCCGACTCCAGTTCTCCCACCGGAGACCGAAAGAGGCCTGACAGCAGGAGGGAACACAATCTGGAGTCCCAAAAGAAAAGAAGAGGGAAGGAGGGAGGGAAAAATATGACCTACTGAAGGAACCTTTCTCAAAGATCTACTGTTATGGTGAGTTCTTAGATAACTGTTCTACCTTACTTCGAGACGGTTCCTTCAGTAGATCATCACATATAGGACTGAGTCTCAAGCAGTCCCTCCTAAGAGAGACTGAGAGAAACAAGGGAGGAGGAGGAGAAACACCAGCAAAAAAAAGGAACAGAGTGGAACCAGCCTAGGACAAAAGGCCCTGCAGCATAGCTAGGCCAAAACCTGCCCTCCGCCTAGAATCATTGTGCAGACTGTAGTGCTTGGTAAAGGTTTGAACAGAACTCCAAGTTGCTGCTGTGCAAATATCTGCCACAGAAACATTACGCAAGAAAGCTGTGGATGCAGGCATGCCCTTAGTGGAATGACCTCTCACAGACCCCAGCAAAGGCTTGTCATACTTCTGATAACAGAAGTGGATGCAGTGGGCTAACCACTTAGACAGGCACTGCTTAGAGACCGCTTTCCTCAAGGTTTTGGGGCGCAAAAAAAACAAAGAGTTGGTCGTCCTTCCGGAATTCCTTGGTTCGATGGGTATAGCACTGGAGGATACGATGCACATCCATTGTGTGCAGGAAGGCATCACCTTTATTCACAGGGGATGGATAATAAATTGGGAGCTCCACCGTCTGGTTCAGTGTGACCTTCGACACCACCTTAGGTAAGAATTTAGGATTTGTTCTGAGAACCACCCGGTCCCTATGGAAAATTAAATATGGCTCCTTGCACACTACAGCCTGAAGCTCTGAAATCCTTTGAGCAGAAGTAACAGCAACCAAAAACAGTGCTTTCCATGAAAGGTGTCGTAAATTACAGTTCATCACTGGTTCAAAAGGCGAGAGAGTGAGTTTGTCCAAAACAGAATTTAAATCCCAAGGTGGTGTAGGGCTGCAGATGGGGGTTCAGATGGAGAATCCCTTTCAGAAAGGTTTTTGAGACTTCCAACTGAGCCACAGGTTTGCCATCTACCAGCTCATGGTAAGCCAAAATGGCCGAAAGGTGGACCTTCAAAGAGGAATAAGAAAGGCCTGAATCTGAAAGATGTAGGAGGTATTCCATGACTTGCAGGGCAGAAGAAGAAAAGGGGTTGCAGTCTTTGGAAGCTGCCAGAATGGAGAAACGCTTTCATTTCATGGCATAAGTGGAGCGGGCAGAGGGCTTTCTAGCCTCAACCAAGACTTGAGCAACTCTAGTAAAGACCCCAAAGTGAGAAATCGCTATGTCTGCAGGAGCCTCACATGTAGGTGCAGGGTCCTTTGCCCGGATGCACGAGCTGGCCTTTAGTCTGCGTCAAGAGGTTGTGTGTCAGTGGAAGCGGAACCGGGGGTTCCACTGCTAACTGTTGTAGAAGTGGGAACCAAATCTGTCTCAGCCAGAGGGGGGGGGCGATAAGAATCATCCGTGCCCTCTCTGCCTGAACCTTGAGGAGAACTCTCTGGAGAATGGGAAACTGAGGGAAGGTGTACAAAAATGTCCCTGTCCAAGAGAGAGACAATGCGTTATGCCAGAAAGCACCATGCCCTGGAACGAGTGAGCAAAAAATACAGGTTACTCACCTGTAACAGGAGTTCTAGGAATGGTATATGTTGTTCATCCACACTCATTGGCAGGTATCCTTGCCGCTTTAAATCTTGCCGGAAGGTCTTCAAGCTTGCTCCTCCCACCCACCCAGGTGGTATAACTCTCAGCTCCGCCCCATGGCGTAGATCTGGCCGCTGGAGCTCAGGTTGTGGAGAGCGGGAGGAGTCGGGTGGAGTAGGTGGATGAACAACATATATCCATTCCTAGAACTCCTGTTACAGGTGAGTAACCTGTATTTCTAGGGACATGGATATGTTGTTCATCCACACTCATTGGCAGACTCCTAGCAGTTCTCCCGGGAGGAGGAGAGACGCACACCCCAATACTTACTTGGGAAAGAGAGACTGGAGAACCGAGGCCCCAAAACCAGCATCCCGGCGTGACTCAAGGTCGATGTGGTAGTGGGTAATGAAGGTGTTTGCTGACTTCCAGGTAGCAGCCCTGCAGATTTCCTGGATAGGGACGTCCCTGGAAGCAGCCACCGTTGCAGCAGTATGGCGGGTAGAATGAGCTCTTATCCCTCTGGGAGGCTCCATGCCCGCCAACTTATAGCAGAGATCTATGCAGGAGGTTACCCACCTGCTTATCGTCCGCTTGGCTGCAGGTCTGCCAGATGCGGCTTCAGCGTAGGTGACAAACAGCTGGCGAACCTCTCCAATTTCAGCCGTGGCCATAATAATGCCGCCTTTCTAGGGTCCAGGTATGGAGCCTAAATTGCCTCCGAGGTGTGATTGGGGTGAGAACACCGGCAGAGTCAACACCTGGTTAAGGTGAAACTCCGACACCACCTTCGGAAGGAATTTCGGGTGGGGGCGCAGGACAACCTTGTCCCTGTGGAAGACCAGGTAAGGAGACTCAAAGGAAAGCGCCTGAAGCTCTCCCATCCTTCTGGCTGACGTGATAGCCACCAAGAAGGCGGTCTTCCACGACAGGTGAGAGAGCACACCTGTGCATAGGTTCAATGGCTTGCCCATGAGCTTTGCCAAGTGCCAGCAGTAGATCCCACGGAGGTGGGGTTCCCGACTGGAGGAAATGTGATCAAGGCCTTTGAGCGCCAGACCATTTCCTCCCGCGCCCACCAACTTTTCTCCCGCCCGCCTGTAAGCAGAGATGGCTTCCAGGTGCACCCTTAGGGTCAGTCGACCTAAGCCCTTGACTAGAAAGGGACCATAAATAGTCCAAGATGCTTGCCAAGGAACAGGAGGAAGGGTCCAAGCCCTTGCCCTGACACCAAATGGAAAACCTTTCCATTTGAAGGCATAGCATTTTCTGGTCGACTTTCACGGACGCCTCAACTACATTGAGGACCTCGTCGGAAAGACCCAAGGCCTGGAACCTAGCCGCCAGGAACCAGGGCCGTCAGGTGCAGGGATTGAAGGTCCGGATGGAACACTTCCCTGATTGACTGAGAGCAGGTCCGGGCGAGCTGGAAGCTGCCGCGAGTCCTGGAGCTGAGACTGAGGAGATCTGGTACCAGAACTGGCGAGGCCAGTCTGGGGCTATTAGAATCACCTGCGCCTGTCCTCCTCGCCTTGAGAAGCACCTTGTGGATCAAGGGAAATGGGGAAAGGCGAAAGAGGCCCGGTCCACTGCCTGAGAAGGCATCCCTCTGCAGCGAGCCCTGCTGAGGGGGGCGGCATGAACAGACTCAGCTTCTGCCTCTCCTGAGGCAAACAGGTCCACCTGAGGTGTGCCCCAATGGGAGAACAGATGCTGTACTACCGCAGGAGAGACCACTCGTGGGATGCAGCCCCTATCCGCTCAGGGCATCGGCCAGGGTGTTGGAGGCTCCTGCCACGTGAATGGCCAGGGAGATCCACCTCCAGGCTGCGCACGAGTGACCAAATGCGAGAGCTTCCTTGCATAGAAGCATGGGCGGCGTCCCGCCTCTGGCGGTTTAGATAGTACATGGTCGTGGTATTGTCCGCCTGACTCGGACCACTTGACCCGGAGGAACGGAGCAAAGGCGGGTGAGAGCTAGGCGGACGCCTGAGCTCCAGCAGGTTGATGTGGCATCGACTCCGCTGGGACCAGAGGCCATGAGCCTGGTGTTCCCCAGATGGGCACCCCAACCCATCAGAGAGGCATCGGTCGACAGAGAGACCGTCGGCTCGGGGCGGACGAACGGGATGCCCTCCTGCAAATGATCTGGAACGGTCCACCACTGGAGAGCGTTCCACATCCCCTGTGTCACCGACACAAGCTGGTCCAAAGGATCGCAGCGTTGTGACCACTGGCTGGCCAGTCCCCACTGAAGGGACGATGTTCCAGCCGGGCCCACGGACCACGCTGGTGCAGGCTGCCATGAGACCCAGGAGGCGAGGAAGTCCCAGGTAGCGAAATGCCCAACCAGAAATGATCGGGCAAAGGAGGAAAGAACCTCGGCCCTGTCCGCCGGAGCCGCGCCTGGCTCGAAGAGAGTCGAGCTGCGCCCGATGAATAGAATCACCTGCTTCGCTCGAGGTTCCGACTTGGCTTCGTCGGATAAGGAGGCCCAGTTGAGAGCAGACCTGGAGGGCCAGATCTCTAGACCACTCCGCCTCCTTCCTGGAGGGAGCTGCTATCAGCCAGTCGTCCAGGTAAGGGTACACCCGGACCCCTCGGCGCCGCAGGAATGCTGTCACCACTGCCATGCATTTGGTGAAGACCCTGGGAGCTGGAGACAAGCCGAAGGGCATGGCTTGGAACTCGAAAGGATCCTTCCGCTCGGAAGTGAAGGAATCTCTGGTGAGACGGACGGATAGGGACGTGAAAAAACGCGTCCTGCAAGTCCAGAGAGCAGAACCACACGCCGCGTTCCAAGGATGGTATTATCTGAGCCAGAGTGACCATCCTGAAGGTTCGAGACCTTAGGAACTTGTTTAGGTCGTGTAGGTCGAGAATGGGGCGCCAGCCCCCCGTCCGTTTCGGAACCAGGAAGTACCTGGACACAAACCCTGGGTCTGAAGGAGGGTCCACCACCTCTCTTATCACCTCCTTCTGGAGGAGGAGAGCGATGTCGGCTCGACGAGCCGCCAGTGAGGCTGGGGATCCCGAAGCCCCCCGAGGGGCGACGGCTCTGAAGGGTGGTGCCTGCTCCGATTCCAGAGGCAGGCCTCTTCCCACCACCTCAAGACCCACCTGTCCGTGGTAACAGCGGACCAGGCGGAACGGAAGTGCTGGAGCCGCCTCCACGGGGACCTAGGTAAGACGGGAATGTATGACACCCCTCAGCCCGTCACTGGGCAGGCTTGAGGAGGACCGCCGAGGGACCTCCTGGGCCTTTCCTCCCTGCCTCCTGTTAGAGGAAGCCGGGGCTTGGTTGATGCCATAGGAGCCTGCTGGCCCTGACGTTGCTGGACGGGCGCGGCCAAAGTACAGAAGGACGAAGAGGCTTAGGCTGTGGTTCAGTGCCTTGTCCTTCTGAGCGGAAGAGACCGAGTCCAAGGTAGCATTGACTTCTCGATCCTCTGCAGGTGACCTTCCACCCCAGGGCAAGAGGTCAGTCCCCAAAAGGGAACATCCGCCAACTTGTGCTGGGTATCCGAGTAAAGGTGGATATCCTCAGCCAAGCCCGCCGACGATAAGCCACCGCGGCCGCCACCGATCTGGCACATGAGTCCCCTATATCCAAAGCAGTCTGGAGCTGCTGTTTGGCCACTGCCCTGCCCTGGTCCCGCACCTGCTTAACCGTAGTCTGCAGATCGGCGGGAAGATGAGGGATGACCTCATCCAGGGAGCCCAACAGGGCATGAGAAAAATGTGCCATGAGGACGGCCGAACTGGCCTGACGAAGGCCGAGAGAGGACGCAGCGTAGACTTTTCGCCCGACATAGTCCAATTTCTTGGACTCCTTGTCAGGAGGTTTGTCCACATCCCTGGCGTTGCCGGCGCGCCGGAAAACGCTGTCGGTAACCAACCCCTCAGCAGAGGGGTGTTCCGAAAAACCGGACAAGGAACCGGTAGGGACCGCATACTTCCTGGCCATCCTGGCCGAAGGCGCAGGGCAGGAAGCAGGGCGCTGCCAAAGCTCCAGTGCCGGACCCACTATGGCCTCGGCCACCGGAAAGGCCTCCGTCGGAGAATCCCCGGTCCAGAATTCGTGAGGGGATACTGGGCCCGTTGAAGCGGGTTCGAGCCCATCCCGTGGACTCGAGATGAGCCAAGCAGTCCTAGGAAGGATGACGGCTATCGTCCATTGACTGACCTCCTGAAGACTCCAAGTCCAGTCGCTTGGAGAAAAGGAGGAATCATCTTCGGACTCGGAAGAGTCCTCGAAGAGCTGCCTCTGGCCTGAGCCACCCTTCACCTGCCGAGGTCGGTCGGGAGTGAGGGTAACTGACAGCCGATGGGGTAGACCCTTAGCCGACCGAGAATCCTTGGTCGGAGCCCCAATTGGTGGCTGTGGAGGCGGAGGTTCCACCGGAATCGGTGGAGCAGCTGGTTTTGGCCGAACAACCGGCCTGGGTATAGGCTCCTCGGATAAGTCGAGGGGTTGTGTCGGCCGCTCCGGTGACAGCCACTTAATGGCCGGGGAAGGCGACGGGGTCGGCTTACTCCCGGCCAGGAGGAGCTGTTGCAACATAAGGTCCTCGTACCGTCGACGTAATTTACGCCGAAGCCTCCCCTCGTCCGAGGAGGAGGACGAGGACGAGCGGCAACGCCGCTTACCGCGGTGCCGAGACCGAGACCGCCTATGACGGTGGGATCGGCTGGACCGCGAAGAGGTCCGAGACCCAGAGTCCCGGAATTTCCGAGGTCGGTGCGGGGAGGTGTCGGCCGGAACCGGCACTCCCTTCGGCTCGGATGGTCCATCCGAGGGCTCCGGAACCGGAGGCACAGGCGAGCCCACGGGATCCTCAACTCCTCCCGGGGGAACCGGGGAGAGGGGAATCTCGGCTGCTAAAGGCGACAGCCATTCTAACGGGTCGAGAAAAATCTCGACTTCATCGGTGGAGTCTCGGTCAACTGACCTGACGGGACACCGTGAGGCCAGTGGCAGGCCGAGCGGTCGACCGAGCCGACGGTCGACGGCCCGGGAGAGGGACCTTTCCCGCTCCCAAGAGCGTCGACGGAGGGACTTACCCCTGTCCCTCTTTTTGGACCGAGAATAAGGTCCCAGACGTAGGCCCTTCTCCTTTAGTGGAGAGGGACAGACAAAGCTCCTTAAAAGAAGCCGTGTAAGAAGAGCCCAGAGAGAGCGGGATAAATGCCGCGGCCGAGGAAGATATGGCCCGCGCCGCCTCCTCTTCGAGGGCGACCATCCGCTCGAGCTGATCCGCCGAGCCCGCCGCCGCGGACACCGCCAACCGGGCCTCCTTGGACTTCACCGAAGGGAAACGCTTCTCGGGACGGCCCAGTTGCAATCGGGCAGCACGGTCTTCGAGGACGTAGGCCGAGAAAGATGAGCACAGGTCGCAAGCCTGCGGGTCGTGCTCAAGGCCTACAGTAGACACACGTGAGTGTGGATCCGTCCGAGACATCTTCTGTCGCATGGGCATCTCCGAAACTGGAGTCGATTTGTCCATCGCAGTCATGAGGGATAGAAGACTGAAGTCTTTTTCGCAAAATTTATTTTTAAACCGCAAACGAGAAATAGAACCAGTCTCAAACGGAGAGCGTTATGAGGGAACCTGAGCTTCCAAGCGGTAGGAAGATCTGAGTCAGTGAGCGAGCGAGTTATACCACCGGGTGGGTGGGAGGAGCAAGCTTGAAGACCTTCCGGCAAGATTTAAAGCGGCAAGGATACCTGCCAATGAGTGTGGATGAACAACATATCCATGTCCCTAGAAAAACTGGTTACTCTCCTGTAACAGTACTTCTAGGAGTGGTATATGTTGTTCATCCACACTATCTGGCAGGCACCTTGCTGCTTTAAGATGATCTGGAAGGTCTTCAAGCTGGCTCCTTCCACCCACCTGGGTGGTATAACCCTCGGCTCCGCCCCATGACACCAGATCTAGCTCGTTGGAAGCCAGGTGTGTGCATCAAAGCCAGGGAGGTCGGGTGGGTCCGTGTGGATGAACAACACATACCACTCTTAGAATACTGTTAGAGGTGAGTAACCAGCTTTTCTAGGGACGTGGATATGTTGTTCAATCCACACTATCTGGCAGACTCCTAGCAGTTCTCCGGGAGGGGGGAGGCAAGGCGCACACCCCCTACTTAGGGAACAGGGACTGGAGAACCGAGGCCCCAAAACCAGCATCCTGGCATGACTCAAGGTCAATTTGGTATTGGCAATTGAAGGTGTGTGCTAACTTCCAAGTAGCAGCCCTGCAGATTTCCTGTATAGGGACGTCCCTAGAAGCAGCCATCGACGCAGCGATATGACGGGTGGAATGAGTCCTAAGCCCTACGGGAGGCTCCCTACCCACCAACCTATAGCAGAGATCAACGCAGGAAGTGATCCATTTGCCAGTCATCCGCTTTGCTGCAGGTCTGCCAGGTGCAGCTTCAGCGTAGGTGACAAACAGTTGGTGAACCTCTCCCTGAACTTCCACGGTACGTTCTTTATAGAAAGCGAGCACTCATCTCAGGTCCAAGGTATGGAGTCTGTACTTGGTCTCCGAGGTGTGATTAGGGTAGAACATGGGCAGAGTCAACACCTGATTCAGGTGAAAGTCCGACACCACCTTCGGAAGAAATTTCGGGTGGGGGTGCAGGACCACCTTGTCCCTGTGGAAGACCAGGTTGGAAGCTTCAATGGAAACCGCCTGGAGCTCCTCAGTCCATCTGGCTGCTGTGATAGCCACCAAGAAGGCGGTCTGCCAAGACAGGTGAAAGATGTCACACCTGTGCATCGGTTCGAATGGCTTGCCCATGAGCTTAGCTAATACCAGCAGTAAATTACACAGAGGTGGTGGTTCACGCACCACAGGGGATATGTGATCTAGGCCCTTGAAAAAGCGCCAGACCACTTTCTCCTGCGCCACCGACTGCTTACCGGCCCATGCCCGGTAAGCAGAGATGGCTACCAGATGCACCTTGAGGGTCATCGACAGAAGCCCCTGCTGACAGAGGGAACACAGGTAATCCAAAATGCTAGCCAGCGGACAGGATGAGAGGTCCAACCCCTTGCCTGATGTCAAATGGAAAATCTCTTCCATTTGAAGGCATAGTATTTTCTGGTTGATTCCTTGCAGGAACAACGCTGAGGAACTCGTCGGAAAGACCCAAGGCCTGAAACTCTACCGCTCAGGAACCAGGCCATCAGGTGCAGGGGATTGAAGGTCACGGTGGAGTACCTTCCCCTGATTGAAGGAGAGCAGGTCCAGGTGGGCTGGAAGCCGCCTCGGGAGCCTGGAGCTGAGACTGAGGAGATCTGGATACCAGAACCGGCAGGGGCCAGTTCGGGGCTACCAGGATCACCTGTGCCTTGTCTCTCCTGATCTTGAGGAGCACCTTGTGGATCAAGGGCAGAGGAGGGAAGGAGAAAAAGAGGTCTGGGGGTCCACGGCCTTGAGAAGGCTTCCACCTGCAGTGAACCCTGCTGAGGGGGGCGGGCATGGTACAGCCTTCAGCTTGGTGTTTTCCCTGGAGGCAAACAGGTCCACCTAAGGGGTGCCCCAGTGGGAGAATAGATCCTGCCCTACCCACGGCAGGAGAGACCACTCATGAGATGCATTGTCTAGCCGGCTGAGGGCATCAGCCAGACTGTTTGAGGCTCCTGCCACATGAATGGCTAGGAGATCCACCTCCAGGCTGATCATGAAGGACCAAATATGAAGAGCTTACTTGCACAAGGGCAAGGAGCGCATCCCACCCTGTCTGTTGAGACAGTACATGGTCGTGGTGTTGTCCGTCTGGACTTGGACCACTTGACCCCGAACAAATGGAGCGAAGGCGGTCACGGCCAGCCGGACTGCGCAGAGCTCCAGCAGATTGATGTGGCATCGGGACTCGTGAGGGGGACCACAGTCTGTGGATTCTGTGCTCCCCCAGGGCACCCCAACCCATCAGAGAGGCATCAGGATGACCGTTGGCTCGGGCCGAACAAATGAGATCCCTTCCTGCAGGTATGATGGGATGAGCCACAACTGGAGGCTGTCCCACATCCTCTGGGTCACAGGGACCAACTGGTCGAGATGACCTGGGTGCAGAGACCACTGGCTAGCCAGTTCCCATTGGAGAGAACGCATATGCCAGTGGGCCCATCGGACCACGCTGGTGCATGCCGCCATGTAGCCCAGAAGACGCAGGAAGTTCCAGGTAGGGCGCAACTGCCCAAATAGAAATTATTGGGCAAAGGAGGAGAGAATCTCTGCCCTGTCCACTGGGAGCCAAGCTCTGGCTTGGCAGGAGTCGAGCTCTGCCCCGATGAACTGGATCACCTACGCAGGTACTAGTTCCAGCTTGGCTTCGTTGATTAGGAGGCTAAGTTCTAGGCAGGTCCAAAGGGCCAGATCCCTGGACCACTCCACCTCCAGCCTGGGGGGACCTGCTATCAGCCAGTCGTCCAGGTAAGTGTACACCTGGACCCCTCGGCGCCTCAGGAATGCCACCACCACTGCCATGCATTTGGTGAAGACCCTGGGAGCTGAAGAGAGGCTGAAGGGCATAGCTTGGAACTCGTAAAGGGTTCCCTCTGCCCAAAAGCGGAGGAACCGCCAGTGTGACGGACGGATTGGGATATGGAAGAACGCGTCCTGAAGATCCAAGGAGCAGAACCACATTCCTTGCTCCAGAGATGGTATTATCTGTGCCAGAGTTACCATCCGGAAGGAGCGTGGCCTTAGAAACTTGTTTAGATCATGCAGATCTAGAATGGGGCACCAGCCCCCCGTCCGTTTCAGGACCAGGAAGTACCTGGAAATGAACACTGGGTTGGGAGGAGGATCTGCCACCTTGCAGATAACCCCCTTGTGTAGGAGCTGATCGATGTCATCTTGGAGAGCCGACTGGTAGGCTGCGGACCCAGCAGCCCCCCGTGGGGTGTGTGCTCGGAAGGGAGAGACCTGCTTGAATTCCAGAGGCAAGCGCCTGCCGACCACTTCCAGCACCCAGCGGTCCATGGTGATAGTGGACAAGGCGGAAAGGAAGTGGCTGAGCCAGCCCCCCACGGAGGGACCCAGGGGAGGTGTGTCAGGTTGGGGGAGGCACCCCGCAACCAGTTACTGGGCAGGCTTGGAGGAGGAGGAGGGTCTGGCTGAGGAACTGCCGGGACCCTTTGCCCCAGGCTTCTTAACCGAGGAAGCCACAGACTTGGCTCTAGGGCACCAAGTCTGAGCCTGCTGGTCCTGCTGCTGGGCTGGTCTAGCCACAGGAGTGGAGGGACGAAAGGGCTTACGCTTTTGGTAGAGTTGGCCCTTGTCCTTCTGAGCAAATGTGACAGAATCCAAGGTGGTAGTGGATTTCTCAATGCACTGGAGGTGACCCTCCACACCGGGCCTGAACAGGTCGGTGCCCAGAAAAGGGACATCTGCTAGCTTATGCTGGGTATCTGACGTGAAGTTCGAGATCCACAGCCAAGCCCTGTGGCACATGGCCACTGTGGCACATAAATCGCTGATATCCAGAGCAGTCTGGAGCTGCTGCATAGCCAGTGCCCTACCCTGATCCTGGACCTGCTTAACCGTGGTTTGGAGGTCAGCCGGGAGTTGAGGAAGCACCTCATCCAGGGAGCCCAACAAGGCATGTGAGAAGTGTGCCATCATAATGGCCGAGCTGGCCTGGCAAAGGCCCAATGAGGAGGCAGCATAAACTTTTTTGCTTGAGTGGTCCAATTTCTTGGACTCTTAATCTGGGGCCTTTTCCACATCCCAGGTGTTGCCAGAGTGCGGAAAAAACAGAGACTGCCACCAACCCCTCAGCTGAGGGGTGCTCCGTGGAGCCTGAGAGGGAACCTGTGGGGACCGCATACTTGAGGGCCATCCGGGCCGATGGCACTAGGCAAGAGGCTGGACATTGCCATAACTCTAGTGCTGGATAGACAATGGCCTCAGCAAAAGGGAAGGTCTCTGTCGGGGACTCCCCTTTATCCAGGATCTCCGTCAAGGGGTATCTGGCCCACTTTTGCACTGGTTCGAGCGGCATCCCGGTGGACTCTGAGATGAGCCAAAGAATGCCACAGAATGAGGAAGGGCTCTCATCCACAGAGAGACCCTCCCCCACCCCGAGGACTCCAGGTCCACTGGACGGGCGTGCAAAGAGGACTCTTTGGACTCTGAAGAGTCTGCATACAGTTGGCGACTGCCCGAACCACTCTCCATTTGCCAAGGTCGATCAGGGGTGAGAGTGACGGACAGTCGATGGGGCAGACCAGAAGCTGACTGAGAAATCTTGGACGGCACCCCATTTTTTGGCTGAGGAGGCGGTGGTTCCACCACAGTGGGTGAGGGGAGTTGGTTTTGACCGAGCCAGCAGTATTGGAACTGGATCCTTGACCAAGGAAACTGTGGCAGGAGTCGTCACTGGCCGTTCGGTCGACAGCCACTTAATAGTCAGTGTAGAAGCCAGCATAGGCTTAGAGCCAGTCAGAATGAGCTGCTGCCACATTAAATCCTCATAGTGCCGATGCAAGGAGGAAGAGGAAGAAGAGCGGCAGCGCTGCTTTCCATGATGTCTGAACCGAGACCGCCAAAGGTGGGCTTTACCCGACGTGGACGTGGACCGAGACAGAGATGCCATCGATGGACTAAGGAAGGAGCGGGGGAGACCCGCTGCCCCACTGGTTCAGGGTCTTGGGCCAGAGACTTCAGCTCAGGAGGCTAAGCCGAGTCCCCAGAAGGCACTGGAAACACTGGTGTCTGAGACAAAGAGTTGTCAGCCTCTTAGGCTAACAACCTGTCAGTGGGCTCGAGAAAAATCTTGGCCACGTCGACAGGCATCTCAGCCGACTGTCTGATGGGGACACAATGAAACCAGCGGCCCAGGCTGCAACATCGACTGAAGTTGAGAGCCGACGGTTCAGAGAACAAGATCTCTCCCACTCCCAAGAGCGTTGATGGTGGGTCTTACCTTTTTTTCAGATCCTTCTTCCGGGACCAAGGGGTGTGAGACCCAGAAGGACCCTCCACTTTAGTAGAGAGGGACTGGCACAGCTCTCGAAAGGAAGCCGTGTAAGAAAAGCCCAGTTGGAATGGAATAAAGGCTGAAGCTGAAGAGGAGCTCACCACGGCTTGGGCCGCCACCTCCTCGAGGGCAGTGAGCTGTTCAAGCTGTTCCAGTTGTTCCGCAGAGCCTGCCGCCGTGGACACCACCCAATGGGCCTCATTCGATTTGACCAGCAGGTAGCATTTCTCCGGTCGCCCCAGCTGGAGTTGGGCAGTGCGGTCTTCGAGCACCGACGGAGAAAAGGACAGACACAGACTGCTAGCCTGCGGATCATGGTCATGCCCAAGGCAGTAAACGCACGTAGCATGGGGGTCGGTGTGATACATCCTCTGTCCACAAGGGCACCGAGAGAACCTGGGAACAGGCTTGTCTTCCATCACAGCCACGAGAGAAGGTGGAGAAGACCAAACTCAGATGAGTTTAAGGGTAAGTTTTGGGAAAAAATCAGAAGATTTAAGATCCAGGACCTGCAAAACACGAAAGCGCTAAGGAGGAACCCGAGCTTCCAAGCTGTAAGGAAGATCTGGCTCATGGGGTGGAGTCAAGGGTTATACCACCCGGGTGAATGTAAGGTGCCAGCTGGAAGACCTTCCGGCACATCTTAAAATGGTAAGGTATCTGCCAGATAGTGTGGAATGAACAACATATCCACATCCCTAGAACTGTGAAGTTTTGCACTATAAGGGGAGGCGAAGAGGTCAAGTTCTGGACGCCCCCACTTTAGGAAGAGAGAATCTTTTACTTCCTGATTTAGTTCCCATTCGTGACTGAGGGTCTGAGACCTGCTGAGACAGTCCACTAGGACATTTAGAACTCCTGGAACATGCACGGCTGTTAAAAATAGGTTGTGCTGGACTGCCCAGTTCCACACTCTCATCACCTCCCTGCAAAGGGGGTATGAGCAAGTTCCTCATTGTTTGTTGATGTACCAGACTAGTGACATATTGTCCGTCTGGATGAGCAGTGATCCCAGAGGAAGAAGAGTCTGGAATGCCTGCAGTGCATACAAGACCGCCCTCATCTCCAGGACATTAATGTGCAATGACATCTCCAAGCTGGACCAGAGTCCCTGGGCTTGGTGTTCCCCAAAGTGTGCCCCCCAACCCAGATTCGAGGCATCCATAGTCAGTGATGCCCAGGGGAATTGGCTCCTGAAAAGGGGACCCAAGGAAAGACTGCAGGGATCCTTCCACCAATTCAGATCTTTCTGAACGGCGGACGACACAAGGACCAGATGGTCCAGATCATCCTGGTGTTGATCCCACTGCACCCGCAAGGACCAGTAAGTGATTGTCATGTGGAGCCTCACAAGGGGAATTGTTGTGATGCAGGCCGCCATCAGTCCTAGCAAAAGAGGTGTGCCTGATCAGGGTCTCCATCTTGCCTGGAGGCAGAAAGGCTCTGCTCTTGACAGTGTCCAAAACCACCCCAATAAACTGTAACCTCTGGGAGGCAGTAAGGGATGACTAGGGGATACTGACTGTAATCCCTGGTCTGGAAAACAAGTCCAGGGTGATAGACAGAGCTTACATGAGAGTCTCCCTGGATAGGGCCGAGATCAGCCAGTCGTTCAGGTAGGGGAAAACCGTTATGCCCCAATGTCACCACTGCTAGGCACTTGGTAAACACCTGGGGGGCCAAAGACAGGCCAAAGGGGAGAGCCCGAAATTGGAAGTGCTCCCCTTGGAAACAAAGCAGCAGGAATTGGCAGTGGCTGGGGAAGATCGGGATGTGCAAGTACGCATCCTGCATATCCAGAGCACAAAGCCACTGATGATTCTCCAGACGGAAAGGAAGAAGGATTTGGAGAGTCAACATCCGGAACTTTTTGCACTCGACGAACAGGCTGAGACTGTTCAGGTCAAGGATGGATTGTAGGTCGCCTGACTTTTTTGGAACCAGGAAGAAGTTGGAGTAAAATCCACTTCCCCTTTGACGGACAGGAACGATCTCTATGGCTTCTTTGAGCAAGACAGTTTGGATTTCTTCCCTTACAAAAAGATCCTGGTCTCAGGAGTAGGCAGACCTTCTTGGAGGAGAATCTGAAGGAAACTCCAGAAACTCTATGGTGTGTCCTAAGGACACAAGCTGCAGGACCCACGCATCGGAGGTGATGCTCTGCCACTGCTGCACATGGCGAGCAAACCTCCCCCCCACTGACTCCTCGTACTGAGGCTGAGGAGGGAGTGGGGCAAGAGAGTCAGGAGGTGGCAGGACAGGCAGGGGGAGGATCCCCTAATCGTCCTCTGGTTCTTGGAGGCGAGGAGAAGGCATCCATGAATCCTTGTGCTCACCCCTGGCCAGGCCTACTCTCTGCCTCCAGGTCCTTATCCGGAAGGGGTGCTTTTGTTGAGTGCCCGATCGGTACATGGACCGCATGGACCTCAGGTCTTGACCTCGGTCCTATAGGTCCATGATGATCTCTTTGGTATCTCCACCAAAAAGCATCGAGCCACTAAAGGAGGTGCTCTGAATTGCAGTATGGACCTCATTGGCGAGGCCAGAGATGCGAAGCCAGAACTTATTTATTTATTGAAATGTTTCACCAGGAGGGCACACTGAACAACAATTTGCTCATCTCACGGTGCGACCTGGGGGGAGGAGGGGGTTACATAGGGTTGTGAAGGATGATCAGTTATAACAGTATATGGGTAGTACAAACAATACAACATTGTAAGATTATGCAACAGTTGGAACACATGGTATTGTACAATAAACAGTGGTGGAACACTGGGTAAATTACAATACATGTCCTAAATTGTACAAAAGAACAAATAAATGTACAGAATAGTAAAAATGCAACAGAATCATTATAGTGCATGAGTGTACCAGGAGCAGGCTCAAGGTAGTACGCAAGTGCTGTTGGAGTAAAAAGGATGGGGTAGGCCTGTTGTCGAAGCAAGATGGCAGTCGCCGAGGCGTGGGCTATGGAATCGACAGAGTCATAGGTAGCCCACAATGCATGCCTGCAAGAAATCCTGGACAGGCAGAGACCCTTGGCAAGCTCCTCCTTAAGGTCCGAAGGGTCCATGGCTTGGACACGGGTCGAGCTTGGCCAAGGTCGTTTTCTGGTGTGACACCATATGGGCCACATAACTGAGGGACCGTAATGCACATATAGCCGATGAGAAGACCTTCTTCCCGAACTGGTCCATCTTCCTTGACTCCTTGTCTGGAGGAGAAGTGCTCATGTGCTTGGGTGCTGATGAGCAATTATGAGCAGCCGAGATCACAACAGAGTCAGCCTTCGGATACGCATTAAGGAAGGGGCATCCTTAGGCGCCCGGTAGGTTCTGTAAGCTCTCTTGGGTACAGCCGGGATTGAATGAGGCATGTGCCAGACCATGGTGGTGAGATCCTGGTGAGGTCCAATCCAGGGAGGAACAGGGATCGGGGACAGAGACTCCAGGTCCAGACGTTCGGCAAGTCTCTGACACATGGGATCCTGTTCCTCTGACTCCCATTCAAAGTGGTGTTGAATGGACCTCAAGAGGTCCGAAAGGAAGGATCCTCCAGTAGGGATTTGGGAGAAACCTTACCCTTAGGGACCTGGGACTCATGGTCCGAGGGCTCATCCAAAGATTCGTCATCATCATCATCATCCCCCACGTCCAGATTGTCTCCTAAATCTGGAAGGACAATGTCCCTGGGTGTAGTCCCCAAGACATGAATGATGGAAGGGGATGAGCTCACCATGGATGGGGAAGTGGGAGTCGGCTTTCTAGGTCTGTCACCAACTCCATGTGCACCTCCTGCCACCAAGACTGGATGAGAGTCTTGAAATCTGGTTGTGCTGGAATGGAGGGGAGGAGGAGGGGGAGAGGGATGGCCTGGAGAGGCGGATAATGGTACCCCTGGCATCCCAAATATCCATAACCCGGGTATGGGGTGTAGCCAGGGAAGTAGTGTCCCGTACTGCTCCAGTCTGGAGGGGTCCTGCCCGGGGATGGTCCGAGGGATACGGGACAGTACGGGGTCATGGACAGTGACCCTACATCAGGAGACCGGATGGTGGGGGTACCCATGCAGGGCCTGCCATAGTGTAAATCGGCGGCAGGTCCGGGGCAGGGGGAGCCGTCATCAGGGCCGCCATTGTCGGGGCTGGTACCACTACATCCAGTACCAGAAAAGGGTCCGGCGTTGGAAAAGCTGGTACCAGGACCCAAAGAAGGGGATCCAATGGAGGGAACTCGTCTGGCATAGGAGCCAGTGGCGGAGGCAGACATATGGGCCCTGGCTCGGAGGCAGTCATTGGAGGAACCGGCGTCGGAGTAGGTCTCACCGGATCCAATGGAGGGAGGGAGTCCAGAGCAGGAACAGGTGACAGAACAGGAACATTCCCCCATGAAGGGATAGGAGGTGCCTCTGGAGTAGGGCCGGATGGCTGAGGAGGGCCCTCCATCCCAGCGACCCCCGGGGGTGAGTGGGGATTAGACCCAGAAGTGTGTTCCACATCCAGGGGCCCACACTATCTTTGCCCAGGGTAATAACCACAGAAGGGGAGGCTACCAGCAGGGAAGAAGGTCAGTCTCCCCTGGGCTCATCTGGATGTTGGGTGTGCTGCCGCTAGGCCCTGATGGGAGAGCCACATCTGTGCAATCGCCAGAGGCAGTCGACTGACAAGATGGAGCCAGGTGGGAGGGGGAGAAGCCCCCCACCGACTTAGCGGCTGAGGCCAGGCGGGTCCCCATAGGATGGGGAGCCAACTTACTGGCGGCCGAGCGGTCCCCAGAGGAGCCGAGGGCCGACTTAGTGGCAGACCCGGTGCAGCCATTGGAGGAGTCGGCAGCCGACTTACCCACTGAGGATTTGCCAGACTTACCTGGATCCCCTGCTGCCGATTTTTCTTTGGGAGGATGTGGCTGGGGAGAGGCCTTGCTGGTAGAGGGCCTTGAAGTCTTGGCCTGTGAACCATTCGGGGAGCGCTCCCGCTCCTTGTGTTTCTCCTTCCAATGTTTGGTAGGGGGAAGAAAAAGAATCACAAATGCGCTCCATTTGTTTCTCTAAAGACGCCAGCAGGGTCTTCAAGACATGGGCCCCAGAGCCTGCCGCCTCCTCTTGCTCGTGGCCTGGTTAAAAGGCTGGCAGTCAGGACAAAGTAGGATGGTCCGGGCTCAAACAGATGATGCACTTCAAGTGGCCATCTTTGTGTGGAATTTGAGTTCCACAAGACTGACACTTCTTCTTCACAGAAAACACAGATGAAATGTAAACAAGAGAGAAATATCGGTATAACTGAATGAACAACTTTCTACAACAATCGCTGAGTAAGTCTACCGAGGTGACTGACACGAGGCGACGGTGGGAAAGAACTGGAGGGTGGGCATGGGGACCTCCCACTATATAGGGTCATGCTGATGTCAGTCACATGATGGCGGGTGGGCGGTCCCCAGTTAGGTATTGCTGGAAGCCATCTGCCATGTGGCCCAGACGCCAGATGGCGCTAGTCCTACATATAATGATCCACTGAAGGAACCCTCCCGAAGTAAGACCTACCAAACCACTTTACAGTGTAATTTGAAAGACCAGTGGTGGAGAGTTGAGCAACCAAGAGGTCATGGTTCACTATGCTGAAATCCTTAGTTAAATCAATGAAGGCCACACCAACAAGGTGACTTTGATCAAAGGAGTGATGTATAAAACCTGTGAATTCAAGCAAGGCTGTGGTGGTACTGTGTCCCCTCCTAAAGCTGTACTGTTCTGGGCATTGCATTGGTATCTTTCCAGGTAGCCGACCAGCTGGTCAGCCACTATTCTTTCCAAAGCTTTTGAGAGCAGGGGCAGGATAGAGATTGACCAATAGTTCCCATGCAGTGCTCGGTCACCATTTTTATGCACTATCACTTCCAGTTTTCCAGGAATTGTGTGTACTTTTGCGGTAGGTTAATTATGTGAGTTAGGGGCACCAGGATTTCGTCGAGTGCAAGGTCAACAGACTTGAGGTCCAGGGTATCTCCGCTAAATCTAGACTTCCCCAGTACCCTGAGGAAGTATTTCCTGGCTTCCAGGGCCGAGATGACTCTAAAACAGAACGGTGGGTGAGAGTGGGGCTGGATAGCACCCCAGGTGGGGTCATTTTTACTAGTCAGGCAAAAGAAGTCGGAAGGGAGGTCTCCACTCAGATCAGTAAACATGTTATTGAAAGTGATAGCAATGACTCTTGGGTCAAGAGAAGGCTGGCCATTAACAGTGAGCATTGAGGGGGGGGGTGCTTTGGGGGCTTTCTCAGTGATGTCTTTGAGGCTGCTCCAAAACTTACGGCCATCATTCCATGAGCGAGAGAGGGCATCGTTGTAATATTTACTTTTTGATAACCAAATAGCCCAGATACAATTGTTTCTTGCATGCTTACAGCTCTGTATGTTGGTCTGATTCCCTGTGGCCTCTGCCAAAGGTGGTCTCTGGATTTTAAGAGCTCAGTGAGGTCTGGGGAGATCCAGGGGTTGCTGAGGCCTTTGACGTTACATTTTTAGTATGGGGCATGCTTGTCACAGACAGTGTTGAAATTGTGTATAAATTATTCAAGTGCAACATCAACATCATTGGTGGAGTAGACTGAGGACCAGTCTAGTTGACGGAAGTCAGCTTTCAGTAGTTCGAGATGACCTTGGATGAGGACCCTGGTGTAGACTGTTTTTAGCAGGGGGCTTGGAGAATTTATTAGCCCAACAGAATAGGACTGCACTGCTTTGTCTACTTTCAGATTAGCAAGTCCTTTCAGGACTCTCTCCTCTGAAAACGAGCTAATGTTCACCGCCCTCCCTTCCTCCAATGCTCCTGCTATTTTTTTGTGTCTCTTCCCCTTCCTTTGTGAACACTGAACAAAAGTATTTGTTCAGGATGTCTGCCTTTTCCTGGTCCCTTCTGCACAGACCCCCCCTTTTCCCCTTTTAACCCTTACAAAACTCCACCCCTTGTTTTCTTCTTTTCACTTACACTAAGATGGGGGGCAAAAAAGAACAAGAAGTTAGATACAGCCCACAATGGCTATGAATAGAGGAGAATCTCTGTAAAAGAATGAATATATCCCCAGAGCCTTTACCTCACTGACCTCTGAAGACAGTAATGAGATCAGTTAGTGAGACCCCTATTGGGAATTACATTAAAGTATACACACAGCTCTGGCAAGTATTAAAACTATATCCATACACAGATACTAGACAACCTTTCATAAATAATCCCAACATTAAAATTAGTGGGAAAATTATTACCACAGACCCAAGAGACAGACTTCAAATCCCTTCCATAGACCACGTAATGCTAGGGGCCAGATTCATCCCTTTAGAACACTTCAAACAAGATATAGAAAGCCAAATAATATGTCCTTTAAGTTCCCACAGCTCACCCACGCCATTGCTCATCAGCTGGGGCCAGCCCCATGAGACAATTAACATAGCAAAATCATGTTCCCACTCAAATGACTGGCCAGCAGCCCAAGCACAATCTCCAACCTTTATGCAGCTATATCTGAACTTTGTTTTCAAGTTGATGCTGAAATTGGTCACAACAGGGTATGGGCATTGCCTGAAGTAAGCGGAGACTGGTTACGGAAGAACATTTCAGAAGGGGCTTACAAATACATAAACTAAGAATCTAAGATTAATTCAGTTTAAGATACTGCTAAACTTATATTTTACCCCACAAAAACTCCACAACATAGGGAAACTGCACCTGATGTGGGGAGGGAGAAGGTACCCTATTACATACGTATACTCCGGGAATGTCAGAAAGTTAAACCCCTATGGCAGGCAATACAAGCTGAACTGGATCCGCTGTTGGGGTTAGAAAATGCATTCACACCAGAGATCTGCACTGACGGCAGTATAGGAGAACACACGACAGGCATACATAAATACCATATAACTGGCACGCAATTTTTCTTAGGGCTTAGCGAATTCATATTCACTGTAATAACTCACAGGTTATTATGGCACTCACGCACTGCTGTCCATCAAAACATAACACTCACTCATTGGCTCTCATTCTGTGTCTGGGCAGTTTCAACGGTTACGCAAACATGGCAGTTCCATGTGATGGTTAGCCAAGAGCTACTAGAAACAAACTTCGTCTCTCCTTACATCATCATTTTTTTTTTTTATCTATGTTGCTGATTCTACTTTTAAATAAAAAAAAAAAAAGTCTCCAATCTGGTTGATCCTACTGTTTGCCTGCTTCATGCGACAGATGCTTCGGGCTGGAACAGATTGACTGGGTGCCTACAACGTTAGGTAACTGAGATTTCAAACTACAAGTACCCCAAAAAAAGTACAATAAAAACTAAAGATCAAAACACTAACTGAGGACAAGCAGAGAGGGAGTGAGACTGTGTGTGTGTGTGTGTGTGTGTCACACGCGGTCACAGGAATCAGGCTAGAAAAATTGCTTGCCAATTATTATCTAAAATAAAGATGGACGTGCATGATAAGAGAATTTAATGCACACCCTCAGTGTGGGATGCGTTAATAAACCCTCGGGGTTTATGTAGCATCCCATGCCAAGGGTGTGCATTAAATTCTCATGTCACATACTTCCCCATCTTTTATATGTAATTATACAAAAGGAGTGAGTAAATGTAGTAACTCCTTGCATAAAAGCATGTATTCTCACTGCAGTGGATTATTCTCACGGCAGTATAATAAACCACTGCAGTGACTATAATAAACCACTTTGATGTGAAATAAACCACTGTGGTGACATCACCACAGTGGATTTTTTGGGGCCATATTGTATAAATAGAATACATGATGGGCAAGTGTGGAACACGGAAAATATTTGCACTCATGCATAGTGACCTCTGGTAATATTACTTGTGGTTCTGCTACGCTCCACCGCTCATAATATTACTGGAGATCACTATGTACTCATGCAAATATTTCCCATATTCCACACTCACCCATCATGTAGCCCCTATTTAATCCACTGTGATGACATCACCACAGTGGAATAAATCCATTTATTCCACTGTGGTGATATCATCAAACCACAAAAAAACAGCACAAACACAGTCCTATTATATAAATCGGATACGTTATGGCTGGTGGTGGAATGCACTATTTATGTGAATGCCTGGAGAGTGACCTTGGATACCATCACTCGTGGCTCCGTTACACTACTCCACTTGTGAGGATATCTGAAGTCACACTCCACTCATTCACATAAATAGTGTATTCCACCACCGGCCATAACGTACCCCCTATAAATATGTCACAAGGACCTTTGCTATAGTTCATGACATGAGCCTTTTTGGTTTTTTTGGCATTTTGATTTTACATCTGGATACTTATTTTTCATTAATTTCCTTTATGATTTTATATTCAAGTGTTCTAGACATTTTTCAACTTTTAGTAGTCATTAACTATGTAATTTAGCATACTGGCATTCTTGTTGTGCATTTTCTGATTTTAATGGTCTTAAACTTGTAGCAGTCTTGTCCTGTTTTATGCTTATCTCTTTTACTCGTGTAATAATATATTAACTTTTTTTTTTCAAAAGTAGTATGTATGGTCTAAACCCACCTGCAATTTAAGCTTTGTATTCTCAATGTGGGAGTGCCAAAAATCAGAGGTAGACAATCTCATAAGCTTTCTTATCAAAACTTAAGAGTGTCTGGTCATTTAAACAGTATCCCGTAGCAAAGTGCTGACATGTCAGGACTCACCTGGGTTTCATGTGTCCTCCCGCTTGGCTCACTCTACCCAAATAAGGAGCAGAGAGTGCAGGACAGCTACCCTTTTTAAAGTTGTTTGGTTACTAAGATAACCAGCACCACGCAGTAACTAAATTACTTATCTGTACCACCTCCACACTGAGAAAACAAAGCTTAACTTGCACGTACTACAGGAAAAGTTCACTACAAGTTCAAGGCATATTAAAATCAAAACACAGAAAGAATGTCAGTATGCTAAAATTACACAGATTATGACTACTAAAAGTTGGAAAGTGTCTAGAAAACTTAAATATAACCATGAAGGAAACTAATGAAAATTACGTATCCAGATGTAAAATCAAAAAGCCCCAAAAAAATCCAAAAAAGACTAATGTGTCATGAACTATAGCGAAGATCCCTACAACGTATTTATAAAATTAATGAAAGCAGAACACTAAGAAAATAATTTATATGTTGTACTGCATTAGAATACCTTATTCTTTGTTAAAACTCAATTATACCTTGGCGGCCATTTTGTATCAAGGTTAAGAAATGGAAAACTCATACTTCAAAAAGCGCTCCAGGTGGTAATGAGTGAATGTTACCTTCACAAACAGCACTCTTATTTAATGTCTCTGACTTTAGAAATCTGCTACTGTGTGTAAAGCATATTGAAAAAAAAAATACCCTTGAAAATAAGAAAGGTTGGTCTGGTGGTGCTGGAGGATGAGGCGCTGGATGCTACACCTTGCACCACTACTGTGACCCAGGTTCAGGAATGTGCCCGGGCCACCGAGGGTCAGCGGGGGGGGGGAGAGAGGATCGACCATCCAGAGGACTGCTCTCCTCTCTTGGGGAGGGTGGGGATAGCTCTCCTGCTTGTTGGCTGGAGGGAGATACGGGTCCGGATGCTCGAGTCAACGTACGATGTCCGCAAGGAGGGAGAAAACCAGGAAAATGGAGCTGAAAGGCCCCATGATGGCCCCGCCAGCGCACATCCAGACACCCAGAATCTGGATGTGGTCTCCGGGGTGGGGAGAAGCCAGCACTCCTTGCCCCGACCCTGTCAGGGGGGCGAGCAAAATGGTTGCTAAATAACAGAGCTCTGCAATAACGCAGCATCTTTTAATTTAAAACTAGCATCTTCTTGGAAGCACACATTTGAAAAATATATAGAACTGCGTCAGAAGGTTCTAAGCCAGAGATGGGAAACTCATGGAAGGAACAGCAACAGGGTTCAGGAGCAAGATCAAAAAATGCTCCGCCAGGTTCTATAAGGTGGTCGGCGCAAGGCCATACCAATCAGCTTTCACCTAAGCCAGGGGAGGAAACCCTTCAGACAATCAGGCTCAAGATAAGCAGGTTTATCAGTACAGTAGCTGGACTTTTATAATAAGTTCGACGGACTAATGAACCATGTGCTTACTCTATTAACCACAATGGAAAATATCCAAACGTCCACAGTGGAGGCTACCAAAATAGCCAACGTGGTGATGGGGGGCTGCATCCATGGTGATTTGGAAGAGCGATCACCTTAAGTCCAAGCTAGAGACACTAGAGAATCAAATTCGGGCGGCTAACCTACGTACTATAGGAGTGCCTGAAGGCACAGAGGGCAATCATCTTCTTCTCTTTTTACAGGACTGGCTAACACAACAACTAGGGGAAGAGGTAGCCCACAAAGTTCGGACCTGGCAAAAAGTCTCTAGAATCACACCACGAGGTTGCCCGGCAGATCCAGATGCTCCAAGGACAGTAGTGATGGTCGCAGATGGTATGGGCACCCGGGATCACTTGTTAGAGGTTGCGAGGCAAAAAGTAACACTGCTATATGATGGGCAGCAAATTCGTATCATAGGTAACTCCAGAGCAGGATAGACACAAGTGTCCATCGTGCTCACCTTAAATTTATAAGTACCCTTCTATATTGTTGTTTGTACCCTGACATCAGTTATGCCACAAGGCAAAAATGAAAGAAATCTGATGGGGTGCGTGAGCTCCGGGAGGCCCATGTTCCGCATGGAGTAATATTTCCAGTGTGGCTGAGGATCGTTCATGAGGGCAAGATCTATGTATTCTTCGACCCTGCTGAAGCATTACAGTGGAGTCAGAAACATGCTCGCTTGGAGAGTCGCAGGTCCGCATGGGAGGTCAGCTCATCTGATGAAGAAGAAACCTAATGGGGTGTCGCCCAAATAATTCCTCAGCGCCATCCGGCAGGTGGGTGATGGCTCTATTTTAGGGTGAGTGTGACAGTTAATATTCAGATGCTGTTTTAGGATATTTTTTCACCCGGGAGGGCGTGAGACTCACTTCTGGGGACTTCAGTTGGTCCCAGTTTTTTTGTACACTGGACTTCCGTTTGGTTGCTTATTATAGTGAACTGCATTTCACTAAATGTTTGATTAAAACTGCAAAGTTCGTTACGCTCTAACTACAAATGTGCCTCAAAAGTTAAAGGGTATTATTTGTGTTATATACATGTGTTGCTTAAAGGAAATTCCCTTCTAAACGTGATGAAAGTTATGCTTAGAGTGCCACATAAGAGTTGCCTTGATTGTAGTAAACTAGTATATTGTCAGCAGTGATTATTAAACATCAGCACGTCTGGTGCACAGCTGTGGCATAGCATGGTGTAACATCCACCTCTGTTGTAGATGGGTATATGTCGGGACTATAACTAATGACACTTACAGTAATTGGACCTTGCCGCTCATGGGCTCGAAATCAGTCTAGGGTGGATTTACTTGCTTATGTAACTTAATGGTTTCCCTCCACAGACGTATCATAACGTATAGGATGTACTAAATGTGTTTAATAAGAGGAGTGGCATGCTCAATGTTGTAATTAGAACATTGTAATGTCTTATTCTTGCAATATACACTGTATTTTGTTTTTTGTTCAAAACAATAAAAATAAAGTTTAAAAAAAGAAAATAAGAAAGGTCTGTAGAAGGATATATGTCCATATGTCCAGACATTTAGAAAATGAATGCATACTGTTTTAAAATAAACAAATACACTCCCTCGCTCTATGAATATAGACTACATATACTCCCCCCTCTATATATATATATATATATATATTTTTTTTTATATATATATAGAGTAAAATTGGAAATATAAGCAAGAAAGTCAGAGATATCAACTCAGTGTTCAGTTATGCCCTACATATGCTGAAGTAAGCATTATTAATAGGTTTGACCAACCTAGCTTATTTTGTATATATTAGAATGGATATAAAATGATATGTATTTTACTTAATTGTAGATCCTGTAGGCCTTGATAAAGTTGGTCCACCAGCAAAACGTTGGTACCATGGTTTTACAGACTGGACACTAAATAAAATATCCTTGATTATATTTGACTTGAGTGGGTTTCAGTTCTTACTTGCAGAAGTGCACATTGGATTTGTAGGAACAGAACTCTGTGTCTCTGTTTTATCATTTCAGGTCTAGTGGCCATGAGGGTTGTTTCTGCTCTTTGTGCAGGCAAGTCTGGACCTTCCTTGTGTGTCAGCGTCTGGAAGGAAAGGGGGAAACAGGAAAAATGGACCCGTTTCAGGTGGAAGGAGGATCCTGGTGCAACTGGCCTGCCTCAACCAGTATACTCATCTCCTGACGAATGTTGCATAGCATCGTTCAGGGATATGTCTCCTCCATAACACCCCGCCTGGGGGGAGAAATCACAGCAGCATGGAGGATGACTGGGAACTGGTGTATGACAAGGGGAGCCAAGGATACCCAGGGGATCTAGAGGGAGGCCTGCAGCAGAGACTGGAAGAGCCATAAAATAAAAAATATGAAAAAGAATTGTAAAAAGAAAATCCTTTACTTCTGCATACCTGATTTATAACCCCCTTTTCCTCTATCTTTTCTCCACCCCTGTCTTCTTGTGCCCCTGTTCTAGATGTGTTTACCCCCCCTTGGGCCCTCCCTCCCTGATGCTCCATGGGGGGGCAATTTTTGCCTCCCTTGGTTTTACTGCCTCCCTCTGGCTGGTTTAAATACTCATCCAAGTAGCACTTGAACCTCCCACCATGGCCTGCAGTCCTTTATAGAGGACCATATTCTCCCACACTGGCCCCCAATCCCCAGTGTAGCCAAGTCCTCCTCCATGCACCATGTTGTTAACCAGTTGTTAAATGCCCTGATGTGGAGTGCCCTTGCCTCTCTTCATCTGCACACAGGAAATACCCTGGCACAAGCCACTGTGCGTGCCACTTACCTGAGGCCCTTCTCCAGCTTTCTGAAACAAACTACCTTGCACTATTTCTATCTTGTCCCTTGCCAGGCTATTTGTCCCTAGATGGACGATGATGTCTCGCTCCCTCCCATCTCCTGCTGCCCTAATGATCCACTGCATTTGGGTATACTGTTAGCACAGCAACTTAGTTTTGTCACTGCACTTACTGCGCCGCAACAAGGACGAGAGTGACTGGGGCGATCTTGATTTTAGATCGCCCATCATTCATGACGCCCTTTACGGCCGCACAATTTCTCACCCCGTGGGGCATGCCTGCCCTGGAGGAGGTATATTTAGATATGGGGCTGTGGATGGCAAAGCCCCCCACAAAAAAACTGTTTCCCGGGACAGCACTTTGGTGTTATAGTCCTGGGATCCGCAATGCCTGGCGCCACAATGCCAGTCAGCGGAAAGCCTTCACCCATATCGGTGTCGAAAATTTGCTGTCACTCCGATATGGGTGAACCCTGGATATGCTCTCCATCTCTCTAAGCCAAAGCACTATTCAGGCACACCACCTCCTTATTCTTTACTCCCGCCACTCACAAGATTAACCACTGAACAATGGAGTCCTCCACCAGTAGCTGCTTCCTCCTCGATTGGGTCCTCTTCTTCCCTCTTTGGGGCCTCACTTTTTGAGAACCCCCCACTTCCTCCCGTCCCATCGCAACAGCTGCCTCCTCTCTGCTGCTCTGTCCTGTCAGTACAGCAAAGGAGTTCTGCAGTGGTATAGGCCGGGTTGTTGCACCCTCCCTGAGCACACCAAGGTCTATCCATTCTGCCCATGCCTCAGCATCCTCTGGGGGAGGTGCGGCAGACTTAGTGGCCCCTGAGTGGGGCAGAAGGTCCTCTGTACCCATGCCAGTTTAGGCTGGAGTCCAGCAATCTCTGCCCGCAACCCAGAGAGGTGAGTACATATATTTGGCAACACCTCAGTCTCCAGGTGTCCCGAAAGACTGCAGCCCCACAATTACTGCATTGCACCACTTCCATGATCTTTCTCTGCTTAGCCTTGTGTCTATTAAGGCTTTGCTGTACCCTTCTACCTCCTCACTACTACCTTTGTACTCTTACCTCTCCCTTTTGCTTCCCTGAAACTGCTTTGTTACCCTACCCTAGATAGGGTGTCTCCTGCTTTCCCTTTTGTGATCCTCCTAGTTGTTCCTTACTTTTCCTGGAAGACTACTGCCCCTTACACAGCTGTACTATGGCTACAATCTGTAGTTACTTGCTCCCTAGATGGTCATTAAAAAATATGCAGTATGCAGATTATTTATTAACTCCTATCTTAATCTGACGTCCCACCTGTAAAGTATCCTGCAGATGCCCCTAGGTTTGATACCCCCTTACTGTCTGTGCCACTTACATGATGCGTCATGCTGGGTATTAGTCCTTTTACCTCTCCTTCCTGCTTTGTGGTGTTTCCCCCTCCCCCCCCCCAAAAAAAAACCTGCCTGCCCCCACAAAGCCTCCTCCTGCTCCTTCCCCCGGTCACACACCTGATTCACAGGGCTTTCTTAATCTATTCACTCCCAAGATTCATTTCCTAAGAAAGGTTCCCCACACTATCTGTTATGAATTTATAGAAAAATCTGAATGTAATATATTTTAAATGTCTGCATTCAGAATTATTTGATGCAAGTTTCTATATAATTACTGATGATGATTTGTCAACTGTTAATTCATTGTATTGTTCTTGAAACATCCTTGTAAATGAGCTTGGCTCATGGATTTATCATGAAATAAAATAAATTTCTTTTTAAGCAGTATATTTCTAAGTAATCTACTGCACAAACCACATTTCAAAGAAGTCACTGAAGCTCGTCTATGCCTCCCTAGTTTGAAACCCAGATGATGTCAGATTGGATCAGGCCCCTTCGGAGACAATAAGGGCCGACATACACTGTAGAATAATTTAGCAGCTTGAGGTACCAACAGACGACAGACCCAACAAACTGTCAGATGGCATGAAACAGCAGTTAAAAAAGGAATTGATATCTGGTTACAAACAACTGACAGCTTGACCAGACAGATTCAAAAACTGTTTCATCGTACACAGATCCAGGTTTAAAGCTTCACTTAGGAAATTTCTGAATAGTAAGGTGGGGGACCACAAAGTTGGGGGGGGGGAGAGAGTGCGTGTGTATGTGGGGTAACGGTGCAGGATCTGGTTCTATATCTCTAAATGGGACACAGCTCTTCCAACTTAATGGCTAACTGAAGAAGCAACATATAAAGCTTGAAACAGACTACGTTTCTTCACAGAAACTGAGCAATATGGAGAGAAGACTAAGTATGGAAAAAAACACAATGCCCTGTCATACACAGAAGTTGACAGCAGAAAAAGACTCCTGGTCTAGCTGGTCTGCCCACCCTGCCTAACTATTCTGCCCACCCTACCTAACTATTCTGCCTTGTTCTTGTGGAAATCCTCCCCCTTTCCTACTGCCACCCCCCTTTCCTAACTCTACCCTCCAGCCTGTCCCATCCCTGCTTGAAACTGTTGATCAATTTGGCCTGTACCACTTCATTAAGGTAGCTTACACTACTTATCTACACCCTTTCTGTGAACAAAAGCTTATGGGGGGGAGGAGGCGGCTGAGCACACGTAAGCATTAATGCCCGATGAAGGAGGCTTCTACTGGGGAATTAATGCACAGTTGGGGGGGTTGTGGCATGAGGCCTTGGCTGAGTGCCTACAACCACCCAACCATACATTAATTCCCCAGCAGAAGCTGACTCCGGAGGGATTAATGCGTTTGTAACATGGGAATACTTGCATTGTTGTTGTTTCCATTTTTTACAGTTCTGCTTGCTGAAACTGTTCTGCTTTGTGTCGGTGCGGTGAAATCCTGCGTTTTCGCTACGATGTGTGTTCTGTTTGCTGCTGTGACAGGTAGTGGTGCTAGAGCCTGACCCGGTGACCCTGTGATTAATAGTTGGAGCGGGCATTACCAGTGATTAATCCCCCTCAAACTTTGATCATGTGGGGCGTTTTGTCCAATGACGTTGCATTATTTTGGGGTTTCTCTTTTTTTGCCGTGTTACAACTGCTAATAGGACGAACTTGGAAGGAGCTCTGCACATCTGACAGCATAAAAGCATGGGCATTCTCTTGACAGCATCAAGTAGAACACATCAAGCTGCATAGCTACATATATTGTTTGGAGCTGGTGTATCCAATCAAAGGAGGAGGGAGCGGTCTTAAATTCCAGCTATCACCAGAGCAGCAGGCCGCAGCCACCATGCAGTCTACATCGGGGACTGCCCTACCCTGGTAAGCTCTACAAACCTTAATTCAAGCTACAGATGCCGGAGTGGAGTCCATCCTTAAACAATTCACAGATCAGGACATTAAAGCAGAAGTTGTGTGGGCGCTGTGGAGCTCGAGCACCGTGGAAACAGGAATCACAGCTCCACATCGCACATTTTAATAAACTGTAATTAAACCTCCTAAACTTTAACCAAGGTTATAAAAAAGACACCAGACTGCAGTGGATTCCATCAAAAAAGGGTAATCCAGCAGGGGATGCCCACAAAGATATAACGAAAGTCTACAGCAGCAGGGCCTGCCAAGAGGTCGTCCCAGCCGAGACTTTCAGACAGCACTGAAGTGAAGGAAATGCTATAATCTTTGAGACATAAGATGAAAGTGCTCCTTACTTCTGTGTCTCATACGAATTCTTAAGTGGATGCACTTACTGGCAGATTTAAATCAGCAGAGACTGTAGTTAACCAGCTCAAGGGGGCTGTAGATAATCTTAAAAAACAAGCTGATAAATGTAAGGCCAGGGACTACTGGTCGAGCAAAAGAGATGCAGCATATTAATAACAGGCTTGATCTCCTGGAAAACCAAATACGAAGTAATAACATTCATGTAATGGGCCTCCCAGAGCCCTTCCAGAAGTATTATTTATTTAGTTTTTGTTGACCGGGTAAGTGCAGTAGACAAATCCTGCCTATTTTCAGGCACGACCCAGGGAAGGGGGATACAGATGAATACTAACTGGCCTTGAACCAGATTAAGCTGTTGGTGGTATTTTTAGTGAATAGAAGGGAAGCACCCTCCATGTACTCATCAAGGACTGACTAATGGAACAATTTAAGGATCAGGGAGACCACTTGGAATGGAGAATTGTTAAGGCCTATACAGTGCAGCCATGAGGCAGGATGGCAGAGGACCTCCTGGGCCTGATGGTGGTGGTCAACAGCATGGGCACGAGGTACCAGATCTTCAACCTTGCAAGACAACTGGGCTCCCACAATGCTTCTGTATTTTATATATATATATATATATATATATATGTATATATATCACACACACACATACATACACTGTATATAGTCCTGATCGCCCTGGCATGCCCCATCCATCCTGTCCCACCCCCGCCCGTCCATCCGTCCGTCACCTGGTTTCTCCAGGACTTACCTTCACACTGTCCTGGCTACTGGACTGTAGCAGGGTGCCTGGTCACCAATGAAAGGGCCTGCGAGGACCTAGACCTCATCCTGTGGCCAGAGGGGTTTTTCATTCATGGTTTGGTTTCCCACTGGGTCCAACTGTGCAGTGGCATGACGGATGAGTTCTGCCTCTGTGGAGTTTGTACGGAAAACGAATGGACGTGGCCAGTCTCTCCTGACGTCTCCAGACCTGCACTGACACCTGGACTCCTTCAGATGGCAGTACTGCAGTGGGTTATATTATCCCCTTCCCCAATGGAGGAGAGCTGTCCTCCGGATGTTCGATCCTTCCTCCCTCGACCAGCCCCCATGTGACCCATGTCCATTCCTGAACTCGGGTCACCAGTGTGTCGGGAGGCAAGGCGCTGGCACCTCAACCTTCCACACCATGGGGCCGGCGTTTTGGGCTCCCACAATGTTGAGGGGAAAGTACAGTTACGTAAGAACTTACCGTAACAGTAGATCTTCGAGAACAGCTCTTGCAGCAGGTTACACCATTAGGACTGAAGCCGGCAGGCGTCAGGACCCCACGGAAAAATTCTAGCTAGCTATCTTCAGTGGGGACCGCCCCCGACGTCGGTCCCGCCTCCGATGTCAGGCGTAGTACATAAGGGGGCGGACCCGCCAGATTCCCCAGTTCTCCCGCCGGAGACTTCCGGCCGCAGGCTGACATCGAAATGGGAGACCGAGGAACCACCGTCAGAAGACAAACAGGGAAAAAACCCTGTTAACAAAGGCTTAAGCCATGCCTCCTCTAAGGGGGAAGGTGCGCGGGAAGGTACCTGCTGCAAGAGCTGTTCTCGAAGATCTACTGTTACGGCAAGTTCTTACGTAACTGTACTATCTTACTTCGAGACACAGCTCTTGCAGCAGGTTACACCATTAGGACTGATTCCTAAGCAGTAGCACTTGCAAACACTCTGGGAGGAGGAAATTAGAAAGAACGTTCCAGGTCCTGAATCTAGGACAGAAGACCCTGTAGCACCGCCAGGCCGAAGCCTGCTCTTCGCCGTGAAGCGATGTCCAGGCTATAATGCCTGATAAAGGTATGAACAGAGCTCCAAGTGGCTGCAGCACAAATGGCAAAGGTGGAGACGTTTCGAAGTGCTGCAAAGGAGGTGGCCACACCCCTATTGGAATGGCCCCGGACTGCTCCTGGGAGGGGCTTTCATTTGACATCATAACAGTATGAGATGCACTGGACAAGCCAGCGAGACAGGGACTGTTTGGATACTGGTTGGCCCATCATCCTTTCAGTAAAGGAAACGAAAAGTTGCTCCGAAGTACGAAGCTGCTTAGTTCTGCTCAGGTAGTACCTTAAGCTGCGGTGAACATCCAGGGTGTGAAGCAGCGCCTCTCCTCTGTTAGAATAATTAGGGAAGTAGACCAGCAGGTCAATATCCTGATTGAGAGTGAGTGTGGAAACCACCTTAGGCAAGAATTTAGGATTCGTCCTCAGGGATACTCTGTCCCGGTGGAAAATTAAATAAGGCTCTTTGCACATGAGAGCCTGAAGCTCAGAAACTCTTCTCGCTGACGTAACAGCAACCAAAAACAACATTTTCCATGACAGAAAACGCAGCTCGCAATCCGCGGCAGGTTCAAAGGTGGGGAGCGTGAGTTGCTCCAGGACAAAGAGCAAGTCCCATGGAGGCACTGGGTCCTTCATGGGCGGCCTAAGGTGTAACACCCCTCTCAAGAATTCTCGACAGGCATCTAATTGTGCCACTGTGCGCTGTCCCACCGGGAGGTGATAAGCTGAAATGGCACAGAGGTGCACTTTAATAGAGGAGTAGGCGAGACCCGAACGGAAAAGGGAGAGCAGGTACTCTAACACCGCTTTCACCGGACAACCTAAAGGGGAAAGGCCGCGTGCTTGCGACCATAGACAAAAAAAGCGCCATTTCATGGCATAAATGCATCACGTTGCCGCTTTCTGGCTGCAGAAAGAACTTCCACAACCTCTGCGAGACCCCATGGCGCGCAAGATGGCTATGTCTCTAGGAGCCATGCATGCAGGTTCAGTGGCGTAAGTCCGGGTGGACCAGTGAACCCTTCTCCTGAGACAAGAGGTGGGAGCTGAATGGCAATGGGAGCGGAGGTTCCCGGGATAGCTGAATTAGCAAAGGGAACCAGATCTGCCTGGGCCAGAAAGGGCCACCAGGATCATTGTTGCATGCTCCCTGCACAGTTTGAGAAGAACTCTCTGGATCAACAGGAAGGGAGGGAAAGCGTAGAGGAATCTGTCCACCCAGGAGAGGGACAACGCGTCTCGCCAGAAAACACCAGGCCCTAGATCTAGCGAGCAAAAATTGGGCAGTTTTGCGTTGGATGGGGAAGCGAATAGGTCCAGTTCTGGAGTGCCCCATTGAAGAAACAGATCCTCTGCTACCTCCTGAAGAAGTTCCCACTCGTGGACTCTGGCCTGGGAGTGACTCAGGCCATCTGCAATTGTGTTGTCCACCCGGAACATGTACTGTGATTAGGTTACATGCCCAGTCCGGATTACAATCCACACCCTCATGGCCTCCCTGCAAAGGGGTAAGAGTCTGCGCCTCCTTGTTTGTTGAGGTAATACATCACCGCCATGTTGTCTGTCTGAAGCAGGAGAGTACTCGGCGGGATCTCTGACTGAAATGCCTGCAGGACATAAAGGCCCGCCCTCATTTCTAGGACATTGATATGGAGGTAGGCCTCCAGAGGGGTCCACGTACCCTGGGACTTCACCCCGTCCAGGTGTGCTCCCCACCCTAGACCTGAGGCGTCTGTGGTGAGGATTACCTCCAGGGACGGCGCTATAAACGGGACGCCCATAGAGAGTGTCCCTGGGTCTAGCCACCACTGCCAGTCTCGAATCGCGGTGTTCGTGATTCTGACCGGATGCTGCATGTGGTCTTGCCTTTGGTCCCATTGCACCTTGAGCATCCACTGAGTTAACCCGCATGTGGAGCCTTGCGAAAGGGACAGTAGGAATAGCCGCAGCCATGTGTCCGAGCAAGCGAAGGACCGACCTGGCTGGGGCAGTCTTGTTCGACGAAAGCTCCCTGATGAGGGATCTGATGCGCTCCGCTCTGTCGTTTGGAAGAAATGCTCTTCCCTGAACGGTGTCCAGTACTGCGCCTATGAACTGCAGTTTCTAAGATGGTACCAGGAGAGACTTCTCGTGGTTGATTAGGATACCCAGAGATCGAAACAGGTCCTGGGTGCTCTGGATTACCCGTAACAACGCCTCTCTGGAGGCGGCCATGAGAAGCCAGTCGTCCAGGTATGGGAACACATAATGGCCCTGTCTTCTTATAGACGCTGCCACGACTGCCATGCATTTGGTAAAGACCCTGGGTGCTGATGACAGCCCGAATGGAAGGGCTCGGAACTGAAGATGATGGCCGAGAAACTCGAAGAGCAGAAACCTCTTGTGCGCTTGAGCTATAGGGATGTGCAGGTAAGCGTCCTGCATATCTAGAGACGCTAAAAAGGCGTCCTGCTTCAGCATGGGAATAAGACCCGGAAGAGTTACCATGCGGAATCTTTTGTAGGCGACCGACAAATTGAGGTCGCTGAGGTCCAGAATCGGATGGAGGTCCCCTGTCTTCTTTGGAACCAGGAAGAAGTGGGAATAGTATCCGTGTCCTCTCTGGTTCTCTGGGGCGTACTCTATCGCTCCCTTTTGCAGGGGCGAGTACTTTCTTGTCTGATCAATGACTTGTGCTGACCGGTGCCGAGAGAGCAGGAGGAGCCTCAAGGGTGGCTTTTCCGTGAATTCTATAAAGTGGCCTCTTCCGACCAACTGTAGAACCCACCTGTCGGTGGTTATAGTCTGCCATCCTGGCAGGAAATTCGCAATGCGACCCCCGACCATGACGTCCCGTTGATCCTGAGGGGCGGGGGCTGGGAAGGAGTCAGGCTGTGGCGGCTGAGGGTCCCGCTGGCTGGACCGACTTAGGAGTGCGCTGGCCTCGACCTGCGGGTTGTTTTCCCTGGGCTCTGCGAAAACCGGAGCCCCTCTGTTGTGGAATGGGGCGGGACTGTTGTCTCTGCGTCCGTCCACGAAATCGGCTTTGGTTCCTACGAAAGGAACTAAGCTTGGGTCGGTACATGGCCTGAACCGACCTCACCGCCTTCCCGGCCTCTTGGAGTTTGGTAATTATCTTCTCTGATGGTTTACCAAACAAAACTTCTCCCTCGAATGGGCGTCCATGATGTTTTCTGGACGTCCGGGGTAAAACCGGAGACACAGAGCCAAGAGTGCCTCCGGAGGCATACACCTGAAGCTGCTGCTCGGGCCGAGGAGTCCGCGGAGTCGTACGTGGCTCGTAGCACCTGGGTTCCCACGTCTGAACCCGTACGGAGGAGCTGCAACATCTCCTCCTTCTGCCCACCTTCCGGCAATTTCTCAGCCGCATCCAGACCCTGCTCCCACAGGGCATTTTGGAACTGCACCATGTGGGTCAAATAATTCAGGGATCTGATGGCGCAGGTAGCGGAAGCATACGTGCGCCTACCCATGGTGTCCAGCTGCTTGGACTCTGGGTCCGGTGGCAGGGTGCTCAGATGTTGCGGTCTCTGGGACCGGTCATGAGAGGCTGTTATGACCAGAGAGTCGGCCTGAGGATGCTGAGTCAAATACTGGTCTTCTCTTGGAGCCTTGTACAAGCGGTCAGCTTTCTTCGGCATCGCTGGGAGCGAATGTGGACGCTTCCACGCTGCCTTGGAGACGTTCACGAAAGTGTCTACCAATGGTGGCACCACCACAGGCTTGGGGTCCTTCTGCCGAAGATACTTCGCAAGTCATAGCCTTCCGGGGTCTAACTCTTCCGCATCCCATCCCATGTTCTCTTGGATGTGTCTCATGATATCCGAGAAAGAAGGGTCATCCGGAGGAGACTTTGGCAGCTCACGTGGGTCCGGAGAAGGGATGGAGAGGGGAGATGGGGATCTGGATGTTGAAAACTCTGATCCCGTGTCCTCCATCGAAGGCGAACGGCGGCGTCTTCTGGGTCTCTTGGGACTGGGTGACCTAGAAGAGGATCTGAACGGAGGTCTCCTTTTATCTAGTCTCCCCCTTGGAGGGGTCCTGGGCTCCCGGGGAGGAGGTAACCGGCCTGCAGACCCAGACGGAGAAGGGGGCGCAGGAACCGGAGGAGCAACCGGTGTAGGAGGAGGAGGAGGAGGAGCGGAGGTGGAGTGGGGACCATGTCCTTTTGATGGTATCCCACCAGTAAGTGAAAAGCTCCTTCACCTCTGAAAAGAAAGGCCGACGGCGGCCCGGCGCCAGTGGATGGTCAATGGTCCCGGCTGGCTCCACAGGGGCTCGGGTTGTGGCGATCCCCAAGTCTCTAACAGAACCGGGGTCGTCTGTCTGGTCCTCGGGCTGAGTTAACTCATCCTCAGTGATGGTCTCCTGACCGACGTCAGTCAGAGGCGTCGGGGTCCTCTTCTCAATTGGAGCAGGCGCCGGTCCCCCTACCGGCGTCCGGTGATGAGTTGGTCTGGCCGGCGACGGTCTTCTGATGGACGACGGCTCTGGGGACCTGTGGCGAGAGGCCGACGTTGGACGAACCAGCGTCAGGTCCAGCGGCCTCTTAAGTGAGGTGAGCTCCTTGGTTTTCCAGTGGAGAGGAGGAGGCAAGGAAGCAGACCTGACGTCGGGTTCAGAATGGCGGGAACCCGACTTGTGGTGATGGTGGCGATCCCCGGACTTAGCCAGGGCCTTGGAGGACGAGGAAGGCCTGGGAGTCTTGGCCTGAGAAGAGGATGAAGACTTTCTCATCGCAGCGGGGGGAGGCTGAGAGCTGGCCCGGGAAGGAGAGCGGTTGGACCTGGAGCCAGAGCTGCGCGAATCGGAGGCCCTAGACGGGGACCTGGAAGGGGCCTTCTCCCTATGCTTCTCAGCACGCTTGCGGGCCTTCTGCGAAGAATCCCCCTTGGAAGCCATGGTCTTGAGTTGCTCCTCTAGCAGGAATGCCTGTAGGGCCTTCTGGCGACGGATCCAGGTTCTGCTGTTGAAACCCTGGCAAGAGGTGCAGGACCGGGTGTCGTGGTCTGGGCCTAGGCACCGGACACAGGCCGAGTGCAGATCCTTAAATGGGATCTGCTTCCCACAGGCACACTTCGAGGAGTGACCGGAGGTCGGAGAGGACATCAGAGAAAAAAACTGAACTCAGAGAACGAATTTCCCGTAGGAAAACACTTTACCACGCGTCGCGCGTTAGAAACCGAACCGAAGGGTCGAGACATGCAAGTCGACGGCAGGAAAGAACTGGGGAATCTGGCGTGTCCGCCCCCTTATGTACTACGCCTGACGTCAGAGGCGGAACTGACGTCGGGGGCGGTCCCCGCTGAAGACAGCTAGCTAGAATTTTTCCGTGGGGTCCTGACGCCTGCCGGCTTCAGTCCTAATGGTGTAACCTGCTGCAAGAGCTGTGTCTCGAAGTAAGATCACAGTATATCTGTTCCTGTACATTTCTTATGCTACCTGCCAACGCTGGAAAAAGTTTGACAGGGTAAGGGTGACGCTATGGGAGCTCAACATACCACATCGCATCTTGTTTACAGCTGAGCTCCGGCTCATTCCCCAGGACAGGGTGCACATCTGCTACAGGGCTGACAGTCAGGAAGCAGTGCAGAGAATGCAAAGGGATCCAAGGAAACTAGAGGAATGGTCTAGGGGTGGCAGCTGGCTTTCAATGCCACAAAATGCAAGATTATGCACTTGGGGCCAGGGGTGTTCAAATCAAAATTTTTAGGACTTGCCCAGGCATGACTGTAGCTAAATTTTCACTTGCCCCCAAATTGTTACAATGTAATTAGCTCTCTTTTTGTACTTCCCCTTCAAGGAAATTTTACTTGCCCCAGACAGGAGGGAATTGGATTTGCACACCCCTGCTTGGTACTGTGGAACCCAGGGGCTATGTATAAGATGGGGGGAGTGGAGCTTACAGTCACCAAGCAAGAAAGAGACCAAGGGGTCATCACAGCTTGGTTTTTTTTTGGTGGTCTGCTGAGGGGCCCCATGGCCACGTCCCTGCTGTCTGAGCACCCCAGCTTACCTTCCCCGCCAGTAGAGACTAGCAGACTTTAACTCATGGATAGGAGGGAGCCCGGCTGATGGTGCAGTATCCAGCGTGGGGCGTTATCCGTCGGTGGGAGAACCATTTTTTCTGAATGCTGTGCTCCCCCAGGAGGCAAGACGTGCAATGACGTCCATGGGATGGACAAGTCTGTCCCACCTTCCACTAAACCAGGCACCAGTCACTGCGGAACCCTCAGTCTCCACCGGGGTCCGTATACTGCTGGACACTCAGCCCCCCCCTCCTCCGAGAGGAGAGCTGTCCCCAGGACACTCAAGCCTTCTCCCTTGGACGGCCCTCCGATTACAAAGTCCATTCCCAAACTTGGGACGTCGACATCTCAGGTGGATGCCCTGCCGCTGCACCGGTGAGCAGGCTTAGGGGTCATCACATGTGATGACCTCAGGGTAGCTGAACAATGTGACACAGCAGTGGGAAAGGCTACCAGGATGCTGGGGTGCAATGGGAGAGGGATTTCTAACAAGAGGAGGGAGGTGGTGCTGCCATTGTATCGCTCACTGGTGAGGCCCAACCTGGAGTACTGTGTCCAGTCTGCAGGCTGCACCTCCATAAGGAAATTCAAAGAACTGAAGAAAGAGGAGACATGACTGAAACATACAAATACCTCACAGGAGTGAACAAGGTGCAAGCAGAGGGTCTATTTCAGAGAAAGGAAGACACTAGGACAAGGGGGCATGCAATGAAACTAAGAGGAGAAAGTTTAACCCTTAGGCTGCCGACAGAATTAGAATGTATAGGAATTTTGGACTGCTATCAGTCCACGGCCATGCAAGGGTTAATAGAGGTGCGTGGAAATATTTCTTCACGGAAAGGGTGATGGATGAGTGGAACAGCCTGCTAGAGGAGGTAATGGAGGCAAAGACTGTGGGAGCTTCAAGCATGTGTGGGATAGGCACAGGGGCATATTAGGTAGATAAAATAAACAAGATAAATGTATTTGTTTATTTAAATTTTGGTAACTGGGTAGGCCCACTGAGTCCAGTAATGGACCCTTTTTCAGGGGCGACCCAGAATTAATTACATATACAGTACAGGGTATCATATACAGAAGAGTTCAACATACAATTGTTATAATAATATACAGCACAGGGTATCATATACAGAAGAGTTTAACATACAATTGTTATTATAATACATATAATGGGGAACACTTTAGATGCATACTACACAGACAGATTGATATTAACAAGCCTATATACACCATCAAACGTTCTCATTCTCAGATAGATTTCATCATGACAACAGCATAATAGTCGAGATGTTAACGATTACAAGTGCATCGAGTTAGCTCCAGTAGGTGCGTCTATAAACCCTTTTTGAAACCCCCTAGTGATTTGCACTCTTGGAGGTTTGATGGCAACTCGTTCCAGATGGGGGGGAATGACGGCTGACAAAGCCTTAGAACCTTGGGAGGACATCGTCCGGGGAGCCTCGAGGAGCTGTCTGCTCGAGGACTTTAGAGGCCTACTTTTCTTTTTCGTCCAAAGTAACTCGGTCAGGCTGGGGGCAGCGGTTGCCAGCCTGAGCCTGTAGGCTAGGCATAATGATGGGTACTATAATCTTCCGTCCAAGGAGGAACAGTTCAGCGCCTGCATGACCTGGCAGTTGTGTTCTCCTGGTGGTGCCCTACCGCAAATCTACTAATCCTGTGGTATAGGGTTCTAAGTTTCTGCCTCTCTAAGTTTTTAACAGAGAGTAGCACAGGGGAGCCATAAAATACTTTAGGTAGAAGGGTGCCTTGAGCAATCATGACACGTGAGCACTGAGTAAGATAGGGACTGAGACGTCAGAGGAGACCAATCTTTTGGTTTATGGCTTTTGTTAGCTGTTCAGTGTGGGTTTTGAAGGCGAGTTCCTGGTCTATGTTGAGTCCTAGGTAGGTAATTGATTCTGTTACCTCAACCCTTGCCCCGGACATTAGTGAAAGAATTAGTTTATCAGCTCTGGCTGACCCAAGGCTTTTTGGCCCAAACAGCATCCTTTGTTTGTTTTTTTTTGCAATTCAGGACAAGTTTATTTTTATTCAACCAATCCTCCAAGTTCTGGAGGTCTATAGAAAACTTTCTATTTAGGTCATGTGGGTCCTCTGAGGCTCTATAGAGCACTATATCGTCAGCATAGAGAGTGACCTTTGCATCATTACAGAAGGTAGGAAGTTCATTTATAAATAAAGAGAATAGTAGTGGTCCCAGGATAGATCCCTGAGGGACACCATCTCTTATAGGGCACTTCTCTGATGTGATACCCTGCCGACTTACTAGTGGGGACCTTTCCTGGAGATAGTCAGTGAACCACTGCACTGCCAGACTGTCAAGACCAAGCTGATTCAGTTTTTCCGGCAGCAGTTTGTGGTCTACCAGATCAAACGCTTTGGTAAGATCTATAAAGATCACACCAGTGAGCTTTCCCTTATCTAGTGCTGTTACTATGTCTGTGGTGGGTTTAATCAGGTCTGTGTTCGTTCCATGGTTCTTTCGGAAGCCAGGTTGGGCAGCAGTGAAGATACTATTTCTCTCCACATATTCCATCACCTGATTGTATGCCACCCTCTCCAACACTTTACTTAGTGCTGAGAAGTGATATTGGGCGGTCGTTTTCCACTGGCTCTCTCGATCCACCTTTAAGGACTGGTGTGACCAGGGCCACTTTCCACAGTGAGGGGTCTTTTCCTTCTATGAGGGATTGGTTAATTAACCAGGAAATTGGTGTAGCAATAACCGAGGCCGCAATATTGAGTAGCTTGGGTTCTGACTTGTCATACCCCGTTGTTCCATCGGGTTTGATCCCCTTTAGTAGGTTACAGACTTCAGCACTGGAATCTAATTTGAAGTGGAAGTCTGGGATACTAGAGCTACCTCTTTTGGGGTCTTGGGGGTGGGCTAGTCGGCCCAGAACAGGAGGTCTTGAATTTATCAAGCTCTGTGAAGAAGCCATTAAAAGCATTGGCCGCCTCATCAGGAGTTGTGTATTGGATTCCATTTGCAGTAATGTCCCCCTCTACTTGTTTGCTGTAGCCCTTGATAAGGGTATTTATTTGCACCCAGAATTTTTGGAGGGTTGATAGGTTCCTATCCTGAATGCGCTGGAAGTGCTGCTTTTTAGCTTTTTCTGACTCAGCTTTGCATCTATTTCTGAGTCCCTTACAGTACTGCCAGTCAGTGTTGAGGTCAGAGGATTTAAACATTCCCCATGCCCTATCCCTTTCCCTCATAAGTTTCCTTAGATCTCTAGTGATCCACCTGGCTTCCAGACCTTTCACCCTGATCTTTTTTCTAGGGGCATGTTTGTTGGCAGCGGACAAGAAGATGTTGATGAAGAACTCAACAGCTGCCTCAAGGTTCAAGGCTGAACAAATTTGCTCCCAACTGACCTCGGTAAGGGTATTGCGAAAGGAACATGGGTCAAATTTAGAGTAGTCTCTGTCCCAGAATACTCTGCGTGGAGGGATCGGAAAGTTGCTCTTCCATACCCCAAATGTGGGTGAGTGGTCACTCAGAGAGTCTGCAAATGTATCAACCTTGCTGAATCTATCTGGATTTATGACCAGGACCCAGTCCAGAGTGGTGCTGTTGCCTGTTTTTGTATTTAATGTAGTTGGTTCATGAATTATTTGGGTGAGTTCACCATCTTGAGGGAGCCTTTTATGTTGTCAGTGATGTGAAGCCCACAGTGAATACTGAAATCCCCAAGGATGACTCTCTCCCCTCTGGGGAGAGTGGGGATTATATTTATTAGGGATTTCAGAGATTCAGTGGCCGCCTTGAGAGGGTTATACACTGATCCAACAAGTAGTGTCTTAGTCCCACCCAGTAGCAGTTTTATGAATATAAATTCACAATTGGAATGGATTGTATCTGTTATCAGAATATGTGAGGTGTTATAGATGGATTTTACATATATCGTGACACCTCCCCCTTTCTTTTTTAATCTGTCTTTTCTAAAGGACCGGTATCCGTTAATATCAATCTCGTGGTCTATTATATGGGGTTTGCGCCACGTCTCACTTATAGCAATGACATCAGGTGCATATAGGCTTACCCACGCCTGTAATTCATGTATTTTGGGTCTTATACTGTTTTTATTTATGTGTCAGATTTAGTCCTTTGTCACTATCCCACACTGATCTGCTCAAGGTGGTAACTTAGGTATTGGCTACTGTTGGGCCCGAGTTTACCTCAACATCTCCTGCTAGCAGTAGTTTTAGACCGAGGAGTACACTGGCTTGAAACCGAGATATTTTGGGGTCTTTGCTACTTAGCTGGGCATTGATATATGTCATAAGTTGATACAGGTTTTCTTTTATCCTCAAGACCTTGCAGATATATTAGCTGGTCCCAGAGCGTGTCCAAGGAAGTTAATTGAACCCCATCCAGCACTATACGTTTCATACTCATGGACCTGGTTCATCTTATTCAGTACTGAGTCAGAACCTAGGACCAGTAGAATATATATAGTTGCATATGTAACCCCTAGATGGCGCTATCCCAGGGGCTACTACCCCTGCCTGATTTGCCACTAACAGGTTGAGGGGCCTGGATCCAATGGCGGGTGCCTCCACCCAGAGGTCAGGGTTTGCAATAGTTAAACTAACTTGGTCACAGCCCTCTGGGACACTGCAACCCCCCTTTCTTCCCACTAGTGGCCCACACAATATGTCAGAATAACCTTCACAGTATACACTTACCCCCAGGTCTGGTTCCGCACTGGGACCTCCTGTGAAACGAGATACAGTGCAACAATCACAGTACAGTACTTTAACATAGACAAATACCTCAGGCAGTATAACTTTGCTGAAACAAGCAGCTCTGATTTATTTAGGGGAATATAACAAGGACAGGGAAATCAGGTTAATTAGCTTATCACTCTAATAATCTACCTATGGCTCTGTGCACAGGCCTATCCCTATCAGTTACTGTCCCTGGGTACCCAAGCCCTAGTGGCTAGTCCAAACCGTGGCAGCTGGTGGGGCCCTTTCACACAGAGAAAAGGAGAATTAAACAGTCAGCAGTACAGTAATTCCATTTGGATTTAATGTGGCAATTCAACAGGCGACCCAGAATTAGTACTCACGACCTCCAAATAAGATAGGGTCCTTCAATGTCAGCAGGGCTCACTTGAGGTACACAAACCTCTTCACACATCCATATAAAGAAAGCACTATACCAGGCAGGCTGCATCTGTATCCCGATCGCAATTACTGCACAATACCCAGGAGAACACACAGCAGATTCAGTTCCTGACAGACCGAGTGTAATTTTCAGCAATTCCTCCAGTCTTCTACAGGGTGAGCCTGGTTTCACTCTTCAGAGATCCTTTGATTCTTTTCACAGGACGGATTCAGTCCTAACAAGCTGCAGACCGGAACTCTGGGCCTTACACACGTTTTTGACTAAACTGCACACTGAAAAGGTACAGGGCTCTTCCTTCTTCACTGCCAAAGCTCAACTGAACCTCCAACCGACAAAACGGGCACTTCCTTTGAGTTCCTCCCAGTTCTTGACTGGATTGGCTGTCACTCACAAAGACTGCTGCTGTTGGTCCAAAAGGCACTGAAGTCTAAACTACATCTCCCAGAGTCACTGCCCATACAATCCTCTTGTGGCTGGCTCAGATTATGAGTCCAAGTTCTGATTCGTCCAAGGCACCATTTTAGAGCTAGCTTACCCCACACTGATTGGTCCAGTTCAGCAGTTCAAAACTAGAATGGGGAACTAGCAGACACAGTTCTGACTGCAAAGAAAGCAGGTTAGACAAACTGTAATTTCATTATTACTCTAAATAATTTCTGGTAAACAGTTACATCTTTCAGATAGGTTCCCTTTGCACTCCTAGTGACTGCAAAAATTAAGTGAATTGGCAGCAGCTCGAGTGGTACTCAGAGAAGCACACAGTCCCCCATACAACTAATTATGTCTGCAAGCAGACAGCTCTTAAAGAGACAGTACCAGAGGCTCTAAAAACACTCACTGATAAATGGCTTAAATGCCAAACACCATTCAGGCTTGGAGCATTCAAGCAAGCTCCTGGAAGTCTTTTGGGAACCCCCATTTGCAGGGGGGTTACACCCTTCCTGGCCTGGGAAAGCTTGACGTCCGTCAAGCAAGTACCCCATAAGTTTCAACTGCAACCATATACATTAGGCTGCGCACATACTGTAATCATCAGTCAATATATCATTTTACCAAGAACACATTTCTGAAACATTGCAGTCCGTCACTCTTTACACAGTATTACATACACATTGTACCATAACTCAAGTTATTACCTCTTGTACATGAAACCTGAAGAGGGCCCTTCCTATCAGTTACCTTGGGGCTGGATGGGGCAAGGGCACCATACTAGAAAGGCAACACAAGTAACTTGGAGTTAGCACTGATGCTCAGTTTGGGCAGTGAGCCAGGGGACACATACACTCCTTTATGGACAACATTGAGAGGCAAAGTCACAGGCCTCCCAAGTGAATCATAACTGAGGTGCACCACAGGCTTTACAGCTCGAACCAGTCTTTCTAGGGGAACTGTTAGTCTCTGCACTCTGAGCCTCATTTTCAGCATTGTCCTCACTTGTCAGGGGAGTCTCCATGGGGGTAGAGAGGCTAGAACTTGGGGCACTTTCAGCTCCAGGAGTTACAGTTTCTGAGTCACAACATTTGGCTGGGAGAGCTTTCGGACACTGGCAGTGGACTGTCAGGGCACTCAAAATACTCTTCTTGTTCTAGTGTATCACCAGTCTGCCCCAATCTATCATTTCCTCCTGAAGCTCAAACAGTTCAACCATGCACAATGATTCCATTTCATCTGATCTGATGCTTTGCACTTCACTTTCTGGGAGCATTGGCTCCAGGGATGAAGCTGGGGGCTTAGACAGTCCAGAAGGCCCAGCTTTGTCCCAGTATTGACTAGGAGTTGCCCTGAAACAATTGACTCAGTTGTAAGAAGGATAGTATTCAAAGTCACTCTCACTTTCTTCCGATGTGGACTGACAGTCATGCTCAACTGGGACTTGTGGAGGGAACACTTAACTTTGCTTCTGTAGGTGAGACTTTCTTGATCTTTTCTTAGCAGCAGCTAATCACTGGTCCAGAGGGGCATCTTCTAGGGCTCAGACTCAATTAAGATTTGTCAATGGGCAGTAAATGATTTCTATGTATTGTTTTTACATCTTTGAATTATTCTCAGGCCTTACTTTGTACACTGGCAGATCATCTAGTTTGCCCACTACAATGTGAGGGAGATGGTGCCATCGGTCAGCAATCTTGTGCTTGCCATGCAGTCCCAGATTTCTTAGCAATACCGATCTCCCTCCTGGAGTTCCTGTGCTTTCACCTTTTATCATGCCTTTCCTTTGTTGGCCAGATTTCTTTTGGCAGCCATGGTTTGAGCCAGTTAGTACGCATGAGTTAGCTGGGCTCTCTTAATTTGCACATACTGTAAATAGTTGTCAGCTTGAACCCCATCAGGAGACCCCAAAACACACATCTACTGGTAGTCGAGCTTCTCTTCCAAACATCAGGCGGTGGGGGAGAATCAGTGGCATCACTTTGGTGCAGTTATAAGCATGTACCAGGGTGCTAATTTGTTAGCTCCATCTAGGCTTGTCCTTTGGGTGGGGTGCCTAGCATATCTAGCAAAGTGCGGTTGAAACGTTCAGGCTGTGGGTCCCCTGGGGTGGTAAGGAGTGGTTCTGGACTGCACTCCCCACAGAAAAGCATCTCTTTGATCAGACGACTCTCAAAGTCTCTCCCTTGATCAGAATGGATTCTTTGGGAGCCCCATAGTGAACAAAAAGTTTTCTACAAGTACTTTGGCCACAGTGGATGCTTTCTGGTCTTTACGTGAGGAAAGCTTGGGCATATCTCGTGAAATGGTCAGTGACCACCAGCACATTACTGATATTTCTTTGATCTGACTCCAAACTCAGAAAATCAATACAGACCAGCTCCATGGGTGCACTGGTGGTGATGTTAACAAGGGCAGCCCTCTGGGGAAAGCTTTCCTCTGTAAGCGCGACTACAGGATTGTAATGTTGCTCCACATCAGCCCCCATCTTAGGCCAATAGAATCTGGATCTCACCAAGTCAAGTGTTCTGTCTATACAAGGTGCCCCATGTGGTTGTGCAAGGACCTCAGTACTGAGTCTCGAAGGCAGTGGGCAGCACTGGTTGTTGTTTGTCTACTTGTCCCCTCTGTCTACTGTTTCTCTGTATAACAGTTTATTGATCAGTTTCAACTTAGGACCTTCTTTGTATAACAGTGCAGTTCTCAAATCAGTGGGCGTAATTTGGACACATCTTTTCTGCATAGAGGGCTTCTAAAGCTGCTTTGATCATGGGATCGCGAGTTGAGCCCCGAATACTGTCATTGTCCAGCTGAGGCAGTGCACCAATGTCTATTGCAGAAAAGTGGCAATAAGCAGCAGGTATTGCAATTCTCAGAGGTCCCAAGCAATCCACCATGCAGTCCACTGCGTCCGTGGACATTTGTTCCTCCCTGTCAAACTTCGACAGAGTGCCGAATGTCAGGTTCTGCCAATCGGACCCAATCATTCTGGGAACAGGCCTCCGGGAGAGAGCATCAACATCTATGTGGTTCAAGACCTGCTCGGTATTCGAGAGCATAGTCATATGTAGATAATGCAAAAGCCACCTATGGCCAGTGGCATCCAACTAGCTGAGGTCTGCACATAGGTCAAAGGATTATTGTCAGTTTTACTAGTATTTTAGCCCCATACAAGTACTCATGGAATTGGTCAACAATAGCCCACTTCAAAGCTAGGAACTCTAACTTATGTACAGAGATAGTTCTTTTCGGATGGGGTCAGGCTTCTACTGGCAAGGCCACTGGTCTCAGGCCATTCTCGTGCTCTTGGTACAACACAGCCCCCAACCCTTGCAAGCTAGCATCAGTGTGCAGGGCGTAAGGTTTTCTTGGATCGACATAGGCCAGCACTGGAGCATGGGTAAGTTGATATATGATCTCATGAAAAGCAGTCTCACAATCAGGAGTCAGCGGGCCCAAATACTTCACTGGATGAAAATACACTCTTTCAGTCTTGAGGGGCTGACTTTTGGTATTTTTGTGGGTTGGGGATACCCTTGAGTAAGGTTAAGTAAAGGCGGATCACTCTTGAATAGTCCTTGATGAGCGCGATAATAACCACAAGTCCCAGGAATCTTTGCAGTTCTTTTAGATTTTGGGCTGTGGCCAGGTGGTCAGAGCCTCAACTCCAGAGGTAGGTCTCTATTCCTCGGTGGATACTATGTGTCCCACATACTTTACTGATGTTTGAAGAATTGACACTTATCAATGGACAGTTTAAGGCAAAAGTCCTCAGTCGGTCCAATACCTTAAATAATCTGCTCTCATGTTCCTCCAGTGAGCTGCCAAACACAATAACATCATCTAGGTATACCAGGCACTCTAGTAAGTTCATGTCCCCCACTGCGCTCCATCAATCGTTGAAAAGTGGCTGGGGCACCTGAAATCCTTGAGGCATCCTCATGAATTCATAGAAACAGCCCGGACAGATAAAGGCCGTCTTCTCACGGTCCTCTGGGGCCGCCAGGGATCTGGTAGTACCCACTGCAGAGATCCAGCACAGAAAGACCACTGCTCCCGTTTGGGCAGTCAAAGCATCCTGAATGCGGGGCATTGTGTACTGATCAGGGATAGTCCGCGGTTTAAGATGCGATAATCCACACATCATTACTGTTCCATTCTTTTTCCTCACTACCACAATGGGGAAGCATAAGGGCTTCTGGATTCTTGTATTACACCAGCAGCTAACATCTCTTGCAGATGCCGTCTCACATCATCTATGTCAGCAGGTGCCAGGCGTCGAGACCTCTCACGAAATGGTCTTTCGTCATGCAGCCGGATATTGTGCTCAGCTCCTTGCACGCATCCTACATCCCATTCCTTTAAAGAAAACACCTGGTCTCTCTGGGCAAGCTTCTCACTGATCCTCACTTTCCATTCAGCTGGCAGCGGGGAGTCGCCGAAATCAAACAAGTCAGGCGTTACTCTGTCATTCTTCATTGAACTCTTGCTGCTGGGTAGCACTGCAGTGTCTGCACAATGCACATTAGCAGGATGCAACCTCTGTTTTACGAATGTCTCTTTCAGACACATTATGAACTTGGACCATTACCCTTCTGCATAAGCATGGGCTCTGGTGGGCAAAATACTAGGCTTGACCAGCAGTCCCTCTGGCAATTTTCCATCGCCTGGTGCATCCAACATTAATATTTTATTCTTAACATCCTTTCTGATCGGACCTCTCCTGTAAGGTACACTGGGCATTTGGCGCCAGGATCAGAGACTCAGGATCCTTCTTCCTACTAATTCAGACCGGTTCCTCTGGTTCTGTTTTTTCAGCATCTCTCTGTGCCTCATAGGCCTTCTTAATTAAAGCGGAACTCTTAAAGCTCTACTAGTCTTTGACCCCTGTTTTCATAACACAACTGTGCCAGCCTTCGAACATATGAGCATTTGTTCCAATCAACAAAGGGACACCATCATACAGTCCAGTGGGGGACACACTAAGGCTAGGGTCTCTACTTGTTGAGCCACTCCAGCCAGGAGGTGGGGAAAGACACCAAATTCGGATATACCCGAATAGGGTAGGCCTTCTCACTTAACCCCATACATGCAGTCCTTCTAATGGTTGTAAGGTACTTCTGACAAATGCTTCTGATACCAATCCTGGAACATAATTGTCACTTGGGAGCCACTGTCTAATACAGCTCTTGTAGACACTCCATTCACCTTACAGTGGTCTCCATGGAGGGACCCACTATTCTGGACCAGTCTGGAGAGGCGGTAGTGGGGGCCTGGGCAACTGACCTTGCCACAAAGGGCGTGAATTAGCATTTTGGTGCCCTCACTGGGATCATGTCGTGCACCTCTTAACCACTGATTTCTTCTCGAAGCTCTCCTTGTAGCCTATATGCAACTTTGTCAGTGTCTTTTGGGGACTGGCATTCCTTTCATATGCCCATCTTTCCCACAATTATAGCAAAACATACTTTCTGGAGTTTGAGCTGGCGAGGCGCCACACTGGGAGCCAGGGCGGCGAGTATTACTAACTGGAAACCTGGGTGCCATCTCTGTCTCGCGGCGTGATAAGCATTTGGAGACATCTAGTCAGTTTCTCCACTTCCATGGTCAAGGAATTGAGTTTGGAGCTGTTATCAGCAGGAGATACATGGGTGGGTACCCCCCACCCCTATAGCAGATGCAGTCGGATATAGGTCAGAGCCCGTACTTGCAGGCGTGGCCTTCATAAAGGACGACTTTTTGAATTCCGGATCTCTCTCAACAGTTAGCCCCATTGTGGCATATCTTTTCCTTGTCAGAGCACTCATTGACTGTCAACCTCTGCCCTGAACTTCCTTGATGGGTCACCCTCAGTCACTCGGAGTCGTAGCCACAGCTGTTGGTGCAGGTACCTCCGGTCGCCTTTTCTCAACTCCTCAATTTCTCTCATTAACTCATCATAGGAGGGTGGGGATTCCAGTCGATTTGCCAGGCGTAACTGAAGCAACAGCAGTTCTGAGAGGGGCAGACTTAGGATTCTGTCAGTTCAATGCTGGCAAACTACCCTTTCTGAGGCATTCTTCAACAATTTTTCAGCCGAGACATACACAGACAACAACTCCCCTTGGTACTGTTGTGCATTTCTTACTCTCCACCATAGGTCTTCATCAGAATCTGGGCTCCCATACACATTCTCCAAGGCCTCAAGATAGGCCTGTGCAGTCGCTTCAGGGTTACTGGCCGTTTAGCACGGATGGTAGCCGGGCAGGACCTCGGAGGCTCTCACTAACCCTCTTTCGCTTTCCCTTCGAGCATTGCCGTTCCTAGCGCCGGGGGCAGCATATGGTCTATCCAGGTCTCCCAGTCATCCTCCCTTGGGGGAGTGGGAGGTGCCAGAGAGATCCTCAACCTTGGTGGAGTCGGTGACTAATGGCAGGTGCAGAAATGAGGAGTCTGCATTGGTTCAGCCACCATTACGGGTACTGGAGCAGGAGAGGGTGTTGGGGGAGGAACACCCCCAGGTGGCAAGAATAGTTTCTTCAAGTCCTCCACAGTTTTCCCCTCTCCCAGCAACCATTCAGCAAATTTCTCCTCAAAGGTTTCAGATAGTGGTGGGGGCTGATTCCCCAGGTCTTTACTGTCATAGTTATCACTCTCCAAGCAGTGAGGGCTCCCTCTGGGGTAATGGTCTGTGGCACTTTGGAGCTATCTATGGGATCCATTAAGCTCTACTAGGAGCCAGGAAAGTGTGGGTGAGCAGATTAGCATGCCGACCCACCACCACAGGGTTTTGTAAACCTTCCACCTTGGAAAGTACTCCTGCACAGTGTCCATATTGAGTACCCAGGGGGATGTCCAGGATAAGCATAGCATTTTGGGGTCGATCTCCTCCCCAGTACACCACTCCACCAGCGGTGCACAGCCACTTCTGTCGGGTACCCATTTTTTCTTAACAGTGGTTGGTAAATATGGCCCACTAGACACACACAATCCATGGTGAGCCTCAAAGATGTAACACCTAGATGGGCGCTATCCCAGGGCTACTACCCCTGCCTGATTGCCATACTAACAGGTTGAGGGCCTGGATCCAATGGCGGAGTGCCTCCACCCAGAGGTCAGGGTTTGCAATAGTTAAACTAACTTGGTCACAGCCCTCTGGGACACTGCAACCCTTTCTTCCCACTAGTGGCCCACACAATATGTCAGAATAACCTTCACAGTATACACTTACCCCCAGGTCTGGTTCGGCACTGGGACCTCCTGTGAAACGAGATACAGTGCAACAATCACAGTACAGTACTTTAACATAGACAAATACCTCCAGGCAGTATAACTTTGCTGAAACAAGCAGCTCTGATTTATTTAGGGGAATATAACAGGACAGGGGAAATCAGGTTAATTAACTTATCACTCTAATAATCTACCTATGGCTCTGTGCACAGGCCTATCCCTATCAGTTACTGTCCCTAGGTACCCAAGCCCTAGTGGCTAGTCCAAACCGTGGCAGCTAGTGGGCCCTTTCACCACAGAAAAGGAGAATTAAACAGTCAGCAGTACAGTAATTCCATTTGGATTTAATGTGGCAATTCAACAGGGAAGCGACCCAGAATTAGTACTCCACGACCTCCAAATAAGATAGGGTCCTTCAATGTCAGCAGGGCTCACTTGAGGTACACAAACCTCTTCACACATCCATATAAAAAAAGCACTATACCAGGCAGAGCATGTATCCAGTATGGTGAGTACTGCACAATACCCAGGAGAACACACAGCAGATTCAGTTCCTGACAGACCGAGTGTAATTTTCAGCAATTCCTCAGTCTTCTACAGGGTGAGCCTGGTTTCTACTCTTCAGAGATCCTTTGATTCTTTCACTGGGGCCGGATTCAGTCCTAACAAGCTGCAGACCGAACTCTGGGCCTTACACCCGTTTTTGACTAAAACTGCACACTGAAAAAGTACAGGCTCTTCCTTCTTCACTGCCAAAGCTCAACTGAACCTCCAACCGACAAAACCGGGCACTTCCTTTGAGTTCCTCCCAGTTCTTGACTGGATTGGCTGTCACTCACAAAAGACTGCTGCTGTTGGTCCAAAAGGCACTGAAGTCTAAACTACATCTCCCAGAGTCACTGCCCATACAATCCTCTTGTGGCTGGCTCAGATTATGAGTCCAAGTTCTGATTAGCCCAAGGCACCATTTTAGAGCTAGCTTACCCCACACTGATTGGTCCAGTTCAGCAGTTCAAAACTAGAATGGGGAACTAGCAGACACAGTTCTGACTGCAAAGAAAGCAGGTTAGACAAACTGTAATTTCATTATTACTCTAAATAATTTCTGGTAAACAGTTACATCTTTCAGATAGGTTCCTTTGCACTCCTAGTGACTGCAAAAATTAAGTGAATTAGCAGCAGCTCGAGTGGTACTCAGAGAAGCACACAGTCCCCATACAAACTAATTATGTCTGCAAGCAGACAGCTCTTAAAGAGACAGTACCAGAGGCTCTAAAACACTCACTGATAAATGGCTTAAATGCCAAACACCATTCAGGCTTGGAGCATTCAACAAGCTCCTGAAAGTCTTTTGGGAACCCCCATTTGCAGGGGTTACACCCTTCCTGGCCTGGGAGAAAGCTCGGCGTCAGCGTCAAGCAAGTACCATAAGTTTCAACTGCAACCATATACATTTGCATTAGGCTCGCACATGTAATCATCAGTCAATATATCATTTTACAAGAACACATTCTGAAACACTGCAGTACGTCACTCTTTACACAGTATTACATACACATTGTACCATAACTCAAGTTATTACCTCTTGTACATGAAACCTGAAGAGGGGCCCTTCCTATCAGTTACCTTGGGGCTGGATGGGGCAAGGGCACCATATGAAGAGACAACACAAGTAACTTGGAGTTAGCACTGATGCTCAATTTGGGCAGTGAGCTCGGGGACACATACACTCCTTTATGGACAACATTGAGAGGCAAGTCCACAGGCCTCCCAAGTGAACATAACTGAGGTGCACCACAGGCTTTACAGCTCGACCAGTCTCTAGGGGAACTGTTATAGTCTCTGCACTCTGAGCCTCATTTTCAGCATTGTCCTCACTTGTCAGGGAGTCTCCATGGGGGTAGAGGCTAGAACTTGGGGCACTTTCAGCTCCAGGAGTTACAGTTTCTGAGTCCACAACATTTGGCTCGCGGGAGAGCTTTCGGACACTGGCAGTGGACTGTCAGGGCACTCAAAATACTCTTCTTGTTCTAGTGTATCACCAGTCTGCCCCAATCTATCATTTCCTCCCTGAAGCTCAAACAGTTCAACCATGCACAATGATCCATTTCATCTGATCTGATGCTTTGCACTTCACTTTCTGGGAGCATTGGCTCCAGGGATGAAGCTGGGGCTTAGACAGTCCAGAAGGCCCAGCTTTGTCTCAGTATTGACTAGGGATTGCCCGAACAATTGACTCAGTTAAGTAAGAAGGATAGTATTCAAAGTCACTCTCACTTTCTTCCGATATGGACTGACAGTCATGCTCAACTGGGACTTGTGGAGGAGACACTTTAACTTTGCTTCTGTAGGTGCAGACTTTCTTGATCTTTTCTTAGCAGCAGCTCTGAGTCACTGGTCCAGAGGGGCATCTTCTAAGGGCTCAGACTCAATTAGATTTGTCCAATGGGCAGTAAATGATTTCTATGTATTGTTTTACATCTTTTGAATTATTCTCAGGCCTTACTTTGTACACTGGCAGATCATCTAGTTTACCCACTACAATGAGAGGAGATGGTACCATCGGTCAGCAATCTTGTGCTTGCCATGCAGTCCCAGATTTCTTAGCAATACCCCGATCTCCCTCCTGGGTTCCTGTGCTTTCACCTTTTATCATGCCTTTCTTTGTTGGCCAGATTTCTTTTTGGCAGCCATGGTTTGGAGCCAGTTAGTGCAGCATGAGTTAGCTGGGCCTTTAACTTTTGCACATACTGTAAATAGTTGTCAGCTTGAACCCCATCAGGAGAGACCCCAAAACACACATCTACTGGTAGTGACTTCTCTTCCAAACATCAGGCGGTGAGGGGAGAATCCAGTGGCATCACTTTAAGTGCAGTTATAAGCATGCACCAGGGTGCTAATTTACTTGGCTCCATCTGAGGCTTGTCCTTTGGGTGCAGGGTGCCTGCATATCTAGCAAAAACTCTTTGGTTGAAGCGTTCAGGCTGTGGGTACCTGGGGTGGTAAGGAGTGGTTCTGGACTAAGACTCCCACAGAGAAAGCATCTCTTTGATCAGGCGACTCTCAAAGTCTCTCCCTTGATCAGAATGGATTCTTTGTGGAGCCCCATAGTGAACAAAAGTTTTCTACAAGTACTTTGGCCACAGTGAATGCTTTCTGGTCTTATTGAGGAAAGCTTGGGCATATCTCGTGAAATGGTCAGTGACCACCAGCACATTACTGATATTTCTTTCGATCTGACTCCAAAACTCAGAAAATCAATACAGACCAGCTCCATGGGTGCAATTGGTGGTGATGTTAACAAGGGGCAGCCCTCTGGGGTCAAGCTTTCCTCTGTAGCTTAGCGACTACAAGTTCGAGAATGTGTTGCTCCCATCAGCCCCATCTTAGGCCAATAGAATCTGGATCTCCTACCAAGTCAAGTGTTCTGTCTATACCAAGGTGCCCCATGTGGTTGTGCAAGGACCTCAGTAACGAGGTCTCGAAGGCAGTGGGCAGCACTAGTTGTTGTTTGTCTACTTGTCCCCTCTGTCTACTGTTTCTCTTATAACAGTTTATTGATCAGTTTCAACTTAGGACCTTCTTTGTATAACAGTGCAGTTCTCAAATCAGTGGGCGTAATTTGGACACACATCTTTTCCTGCATAGAGGGCTTCTAAAGCTGCTTTGATCATGGGATCGTGAGGATTGAGCCCTACCAATACTGTCATTGTCCAGCTGAGGCGGTGCACCAATGTCTGTGCAGAAAAGTGGCAATAAGCAGCAGGTATGCAATTCTCAGAGGTCCCAAGCAATCACCATGCAGTCCACTCGTCCGTGGACATTTGTTCCTCCCTGTCAAACTTCGACAGAGTACTGAATGTCAGGATCGCAATCGGACCCAATCATTCTGGGAACAGGCCTCAGGAGAGAACATCAGCATCTATGTGGTTCAGACCTGACGTATTAGAGAGCATAGTCATATGTGATAATGCAGAAAGCCACCTATGGCCAGTGGCATCCAACAGCTGAGGTCTGCACATAGGTCAAAGGATTATTGCAGTTGTTACTAGTATTTTAGCCCCATACAAGTACTCATGGAATTGGTCAACAATAGCCCACTTCAAAGCTAAGAACTCTAACTTATGTACAGGATAGTTCTTTCGGATGGGGTCAGGTTCTACTGGCAAAGAGCCTGGTCTCAGGCCATTCTCGTGCTCTTGGTACAACAGCCCCCAACCCTTGCAAGCTAGCATCAGTGTGCGGGGCAAGGTTTTCTTGGATCGGCATAGGCCAGCACTGGAGCATGGGTAAGTTGATATATGATCTCATGAAAAGCAGTCTCACAATCAGGAGTCAGCGGGCCAAATACTTCACTCGGATGCACTCTTTCAGTCTTGAGGACGCTGACTTTTTAGTATTTTTTGTGGGTTGGGGATACCCTTGAGTAAGAGTTAAGTAAAGGCGGATCACTCTTGAATAGTCCTTGATGAGGCAGATAATAACCACAGAATCCAGGAATCTTTGCAGTTCTTTTAGATTTTTGGGCTGTGGCCAGGTGGTCAAGGCCTCAACTTACTTGGTGGTCTCTATTCCTCGGTGGATACTATGTGTCCCACATACTTTACTGATGTTTGAAAGAATTGACACTTATCAATGGACAGTTTAAGGCCAAAGTCCTCAGTCGGTCCAATACCTTAAATAATCTGCTCTCATGTTCCTCCAGTGAGCTGCCAAACACAATAACATCATCTAGGTATACAGGCACTCTAATAAGTTCATGTCCCCACTGCCGCTCCATCAATCGTTGAAAAGTGGCTGGGGCACCTGAAATCCTTGAGGCATCCTCGCCAATTCATAAGCCAAGCGGACAGATAAAGGCCGTCTTCTCCACGGTCCTCTGGGGCCGCCGGGATCTGGTAGTACCCACTGCGGAGATCCAGCACAGAGAACCACTTGCTCCCGTTTAGGCAGTCCAAAGCATCCTGAATGGGGGCATTGTGTACTGATCAGGGATAGTCCGCGGTTTAAGGTGCGATAATCCACACACATCCTTACTGTTCCATTCTTTTTCCTCACTACCACAATGGGGAAGCATAAGGGCTTCTGGATTCTTGTATTACCAGCAGCTAACATCTCTTGCAGATGCCGTCTCACATCATCTATGTCAGCAGGTGCCAGGCGTCGAGACCTCTCACGAAATGGTCTTTCGTCATGCAGCGGATATTGTGCTCAGCTCTGCACGCATCCTACATCCCATTCCTTTAAAGAAAACACCTGGTCTCTCTGGGCAGAGCTTCTCACTGATCCTCCTTTTCCATTCAGCTGGCAGCGGGGAGTCGCGAAATCAAACAAGTCAGCGTTACTCTGTCATTCTTCCTTGAACTCTTGCTGCTGGGTAGCACTGCAGTGTCTGCACAATGCACATTAGCCAGGATGCAACCTCTGTTTACTCGAATGTCTCTTTCAGACACATTATGAACTTGGACCATTACCCTTCTGGCATAAGCATGGAAGCTCTAGCGGGCAAAATACTAAGCATTGACCAGCAGTCCCTCTGGCAATTTTCCATCGCCTGGTGCATCCAACATTAATATTTTATTCTTAACATCCTTTCTGATCACGGACCTCTCCCTGTAAGGTACACTGGGCATTTGGCGCCAGGATCAGAGACTCAGGATCCTTCTTCCATACAATTCAGACCGGTTCCTCTGGTTCTGTTTTTCAGCATCTCTCTGTGCCTCATAGGCCTTCTTAATTAAAAGCGGAACTCTTAAAGCTCTACTAGTCTTTGACCCCTGTTTTCATAACACAACTGTGCAGCCTTCCGAACATATGAGCATTGTTCCAATCAACAAAGGGACACCATCATACAGTCCAGTGAGGGACACACTAAGGCTAGGAGTCTCTACTTGTTCGACCACTCCAGCCACGGAGGTGGGAAGACAGCCAAATTCGGATATACCGGAATAAGGTGGAGCCTTCTCACTTAACCCCCATACATGCAGTCCTTCTAATGGTTGTAAGGGTACTTCTGACAAATGCTTCTGATACCAATCCTGGAACATAATTGTCACTTGGGAGCCACTGTCTAATACAGCTCTTGTAGACACTCCATTCACCTTTACAGTGGTCTCCATGGAGGGACCCACTATTCTGGACCAGTCTGGAGAGGCGGTAGGGGGCCTGGGCAACTGACCTTGCCAAAAAGGGCGTGAATTAGCATTTTGGTGCCCTCACTGGGATCATGTGTGCACCTCTTAACCACTGATTTCTTCTCCGAAGCTCTCCTTGTAGCCTATATGCAACTTTGTCAGTGTCTTTTGGGGACTGGCATTCCCTTTTCATGTGCCCATCTTTCCCACAATTATAGCAAAACATACTTTCTGGAGTTTGAGCTGGCGGGACACACTGGGAGCCAGGGAGAGTGATTACTAACTGGAAACCTGGGTGCCATCTCTGTCTGCGGCGTGATAAGCATTTGGAGACATCTCGTCAGTTTCTCCACTTCCATGGTCAAGGAATTGAGTTTGGAGCTGTTATCAGCAGGAGATACATGGGTGGGTACCCCACCCCTATAGCAGATGCAGTCGGATATAGGTCAGGGCCCGTACTTGCAGGCGTGGCCTTCATAAAGGACTGTTTTGAATTCCGGATCTCTCTCAACAGTTAAGCCCCATTGTGGCATATCTTTTTCCTTGTAGAGCACTCATTGACTGTCAACCTCTGCCCTGAACTTCACTTGATGGGTCACCCTCAGTCACTCGGTCGTAGCCACAGCTGTTAGTGCAGGTACCTCCGAGGTCGCCTTTTCTCAACTCTCAGATTTCTCTCATTAACTCATCATAGGAGGTGCAGAGTTCCAGTCGATTTGCCAGGCGTAACTGAAGCAACAGCAGTTCTGAGAAGGGGCAGACTTAGGATTCTGTCCAGTCTGGTTCGGTCCAGTTCAATGGCAAACTACCCTTTCTGAGGCATTCTTGCAACAATTTTTCCAGCCGAGGACATACACAGACAACAACTCCCTTGGTACTGTTGTGCATTTCTTACTCTCCACCATGGGTCTTCATCAGAATCTGGGCTCCCATACACATTCTCAAGGCCTCAAGATAGGCCTGTGCAGTCCTTCAGGGTTACTGGCCCGTTTACACGGATGGTAGCCAGGGCAGGACCTCGGAGGCTCTCACTAACCCCCTTTTCGCTTTTCCCCTTCCGAGCATTTATGCCGATTCTAGCACTTGGGGGCAACATAGTCTATCCAGGTCTCCCGAGTCATCCCTCCTTGGGGGTGGGGAGGTGTACCAGAGATCCTCAACCTTGATGGAGTCGTGACTAATGGCAGGTGCAGAAATAGGAGTCTGCATTGGTTCAGCCACCATTCACGGGTACTGGAGCAGGGTAGGGTGTTGGGGAGGAACACCCCAAGGTGGCAGAATAGTTTCTTCAAGTCCTCCACAGTTTTCCCCTCTCCCAGCAACCATTCAGCAAATTTCTCCTCAAAGGTTTCAGATAGTGGTGGGGGCTGATTCCCCCCCGGGTCTTTACTGTCCTTAGTTATCACTCTCCAAGCAGTGAGGGCTCCCTCTGGGGTAATGGTCTGTGGCACTTTGGAGCTATCTATGGGATCCTTAAACTCTACTAGGGCCAGGAAAGTGTGGGTGAGCAGATTAGCATGCCGACCCACCACCACAGGGTTTTGTAAACCTTCCACCTTGGAAAGTACTCCCTGCACAGTGTCCATATTGATACCCAGGGGGATGTCCAGGATAAGCATAGCATTTTGGGGGTCGATCTCCTCCCCAGTACACCACTCCACCAGCCGGTGCACAGCCACTTCTGTCGGGGTACCCATTTTTTTCTTAACAGTGGTTCGTAAATATGGCCACTAGAGGACACACAATCCCAGCGGTGAGCCTCCAAGATGTAACCCCTAGATGGCGCTATCCCAGGGCTACTACCCTGCCTGATTTGCCACTAACAGGTTGAGGGCCTGGATCCAATGGCGGGTGCCTCCACCCAGAGGTCAGGGTTTGCAATAGTTAAACTAACTTGGTCACAGCCCTCTGGGACACTGCAACCCCTTTCTTCCCACTAGTGGCCCACACAATATGTCAGAATAACCTTCACAGTATACACTTACCCCAGGTCTGGTTCCGCACTGGGACCTCCTGTGAAACGAGATACAGTGCAACAATCACAGTACAGTACTTTAACATAGACAAATACCTCAGGCAGTATAACTTTGCTGAAACAAGCAGCTCTGATTTATTTAGGGGGATATAACAAGGACAGGGGGAAATCAGGTTAATTAGCTTATCACTCTAATAATCTACCTATGGCTCTGTGCACAGGCCTATCCCTATCAGTTACTGTCCCTGGGTACCCAAGCCCTAGTGGCTAGTCCAAACCGTGGCAGCTGGTAGGGGCCCTTTCACACAGAGAAAGGAGAATTAAACAGTCAGCAGTACAGTAATTCCATTTGGATTTAATGTGGCAATTCAACAGGGAGCGACCCAGAATTAGTACTCACGACCTCCAAATAAGATAGGGTCCTTCAATGTCAGCAGGGCTCACTTGAGGTACACAAACCTCTTCACACATCCATATAAAAGAAAGCACTATACCAGGCAGGCTGCATCTGTATCCCGATCGCAATTACTGCACAATACCCAGGAGAACACACAGCAGATTCAGTTCCTGACAGACCGAGTGTAATTTTCAGCAATTCCTCCAGTCTTCTACAGGGTGAGCCTGGTTTCTACTCTTCAGAGATCCTTTGATTCTTTTCACAGGACGATTCAGTCCTAACAAGCTGCAGACCGGAACTCTGGGCCTTACACGCTTTTTTGACTAAAACTGCACACTGAAAAAGTACAGGGCTCCTTCCTTCTTCACTGCCAAAGCTCAACTGAACCTCCAACCGACAAAACCGGGCACTTCCTTTGAGTTCCTCCCAGTTCTTGACTGGATTGGCTGTCACTCACAAAGACTGCTGCTGTTGGTCCAAAAGGCACTGAAGTCTAAACTACATCTCCCAGAGTCACTGCCCATACAATCCTCTTGTGGCTGGCTCAGATTATGAGTCCAAGTTCTGATTCGTCCAAGGCACCATTTTAGAGCTAGCTTACCCCACACTGATTGGTCCAGTTCAGCAGTTCAAAACTAGAATGGGAACTAGCAGACACAGTTCTGACTGCAAAGAAAGCAGGTTAGACAAACTGTAATTTCATTATTACTCTAAATAATTTCTGGTAAACAGTTACATCTTTCAGATAGGTTCCCTTTGCACTCCTAGTGACTGCAAAATTAAGTGAATTGGCAGCAGCTCGAGTGGTACTCAGAGAAGCACACAGTCCCCCCATACAAACTAATTATGTCTGCAAGCAGACAGCTCTTAAAGAGACAGTACCAGAGGCTCTAAAAACACTCACTGATAAATGGCTTAAATGCCAAACACCATTCAGGCTTGGAGCATTCAAGCAAGCTCCTGGAAGTCTTTTGGGAACCCCCATTTGCAGGGGGGTTACACATATATTACTCCCTGCTTCATTCTGTAGGCTCCGACATCACTGCAGCCTTAAGACAAGTGCTAGAGGATTACTGAGGTTTTAGGAATTGGCTCATAAGCCTGGAAACAGTTTGAATGGGATAGCAGTGAGGATTGCAATTCGTTAGGGATACTGCACTGTATATTAAAGCAATAAACCCCTCCTGGGTGTGGGTATACTGGAGGATTTACCACGGCTGGTGTGGTTCGGTCATGAGGCACAGCCGAGGGACTTAACCACACCAGTAGTGGTAAATCCTACATTATACCCACTCCCTGGAGGGGTATATGGTGATTATACAAAGGTCCTGTTTGTTTCTGTACAAAAAAAAATATTTACAACGTCCGTTCATCTTTCAAAGTTGCTGCTCATTTGTTTTTTTTATTGCGGACGCACTGGCTGGATTTTTTTGCGAGTTCTGCGCGTGTGCTGGAGGATGGTTGACTGCCACCGCTACGATTTTTTTTTTTTCAGCTCATTTGCTGTCGAGAGAATGAACTGGATTTTCTTTTCTCTTTTTCTTTTGGGGGCTTCGCTTTTTTGGAATGGCGCAGCACTTTTTGTGAAGTTTTGAGGGTAGTGACGGAGTATGGGATGTTGGGTTAATGACTAGGTAATCTCGCCGGACGTCTGTGTGCTTGGCAGTGGTGTGTTTGCGAGGAACGGAGGAATTTGCCAGGGAGTTCCTGATGCAGCTGAGTGGTGGCTGGCACCTTTTCCAGTGGGTACTCTGGAGGATTTACAATGCTGAAAAGGTGCCAGCCAGCAAATCAAAATGCAGGGTTCTGTTGTTTTTTTTTCGCGCCCGTTGTAGAATCCCCAATATGGAAAATCCTCCTTATGTTTAGTAAATATCTACTACTGTATGTATGCCTTTTTTTTGTGGTTTTGTTTTGTTTTGTTTTTGTCCTTCAATCTTTCTGCTGATAGCACAATTTTTATGCAGGAGGGAGAGGGGAGACCTCTTGTGGAGAGAAGATATAACCTGCTACTGGGAAAGACGACTGTTAGAAATTTTAGCACTGCCCTTACTCAAGTCATGTGATCAGCTATCCCTATTTAACTGAATGCTCACCAAGCGTGGTGGTGGGGGCGGTGGGGTAGCTGCCGCACGACGGCAGTGGGGTAAGTCAGAGACCTGCCATGGATAGTTACTGGCTGCCTTCTCCGTACCTTGGGGTTCTGCTTAAAACACTCCGGTTCGGTGAGGGCAAGGATTCCGCCCTCGCGACCCACCCCCGGAGACTGCAGCTCAGAGAACTGTGGAAAAACAGGAGAACAGCTTCAAGTTCAAGTTTATTGCAGGAAAACTCCATTGAGCAAGCTCATTCACAAGGAGGTCCTGTTTGATTGATTAAGCTTGATTAAGAAGGTTGCTGGGGAAGGGAGCAAAAAGAAAAGCCTATAAGGTAACCGGAGCTTGCACTATAACCGGAGCTTACTGAGTACTCGCAGTGGGCTACAGCTTTTTTTTTGTTTTAACAGTTATTCAGCACATTTTACACTGACTTTAAATTATTGCCATGAATTACCTTCACTGTTACTGTGTTATAAATAAAGTAAGTAATCGGCCCGTTGGCGCTAAGGGTTGAGGCACTGGATGCCACACCTCGCGCCACACCGGCGACCCGGGTTTGGGGACGGACTCGGGGAGCCGGGGGTCGGTGGGGAGGGAGAGGATCAAGCGTCCGGAGGACAGCTCTCCTCTCCTGGGAGGGATCTTGGGGCTGCTTGGTGCCCAGGTGACCCCAGATGGAGATCGGAGGTACACCAGGAGCATCAGCCGAAATAAGGGGGCGGGAGTGCGGCTGACATCAGCAGGAAAGCCATGCATGGATATCATTGCACGCAGCACTCCCAAGGGGAAAAACTATTTGGAAAAAACCCCGTCTAGTGGATAGGTGACGGCGCATCCACCTTCCGACCACACTCCACTGCCGGTCGTACTCCTACCCTGGGCCGAGCCCAGCCTGGCCTGAACCAAGATAGAGTGCCATGGGTGGATTAAGCAGCCCTGCTTCAGGGGGCGTAGAGCCGGGGGGATAGCCAGGTTGGTGCCAGGGATGGGAGACCTCTCAGGCAAGGAGGTAGAGCTGGGGCTCTGGATGTCGCCTGAGAGAGTTCCATCAAGACGGGTGCAGAAATAGAGTTCAGAAAAAAGAAAAGAAATAAAGTAAGCTGTACTAGCAACAAAACAAGATCTAATTGCAACAGTTAGGAATTACTTTGCTTTTACTGTTTTTAGGTATAAGGATTAAATATGGTGGGACAATAGCTTTACTAACCCCTACAAGTTCTCATCCGTTCTTGGCGCCAAAGGCCAAAATCAAATTATGTGGCTCCTGCTAGGTCTTTTCAATTCTTGGCGCCAAAAGCAAATTCAAAATCAGAGGCCTGCCATGGACAGTTACTGGCCGCCTTCTCCATACCTTGGGGTTCTGCTTTAAAGACTGCAGTTTGGGGAGGGCATGGATTCTGCCCTCGTGACCCTTCCCTGTGGACTGCAGCTCAGAGAACTTGGGGTTCTGCTTTAAACGTTCTGGTTCAGGGAAGGCATGGATTCCGCCCTCATGACCCACCCCTACGGACTGCAGCTCAGAGAACTTGGGGTTCTGCTTTAAAAGCTCCGGTTCGGGGAGGGCATGGATTCCTCCCTCGCGACTCACCCCCATGGACTGCAGCTCAGACAACTTGGGGTTCTGCTTTAAACGCTCCGGTTCGGGGAAGGCATGGATTCGGCCCTCGCAACCCACCCCCTCGGACTGCAGCTCAGAGAACTTGGGGTTCTGCTTTAAAAGCTCCGGTTCGGGGAGGGCATGGATTCCACCCTCACGGACTGCAGCTCAGAGAACTTGGGGTTCTGCTTTACATGCTCCGGTTTGGGGAGGGCATGGATTCTGCCCTCGTGACCCACCCCCGTGGACTGCAGCTCAAAGAACTTGTGGTTCTGCTTTAAACGCTCCAGTTCAGGGAGGGCATGGATTCCACTCTTGCGACCCATCCCCGCAGACTGCAGCTCAGAGGTAAAGGAACGGGGGAGGAAGTGACACCTGTGACCAACTAGGGTCAGTGGTGATGGAATAGGCAGGGACAAGGGGCAGACCGGATGGGCCTAAAGGTCCTCTTCACAGAATCACAGAAATCCGACAGCAGAACAGGACCTTATCGGTCCCTCAAGTCTGCCCTTTCCCCCCTCCCCATCTAATCTCCACTCTTACGGGCCGACAAGGATGTTTCTGTTGACAAAATCTATGTTTCTATGTTCACTGACCCGACTGATACTGGTAAGTAGGCAACCAACACTGAAGCACATCGTAAGCAGCACCCAGACCAGAAAGACCCAGCAGATTTTTTTATTTTTATTGAGATCTTGGATTACACCAGTGAGCGGATGCTCATTTATAGATTCCACGTCAGTTTACAAAGACAACAAGGTACAGCATTACAAGATTACATTTGGTACAGAGTTACAATAAGGTATACACAAAATTGAGCAGCTTAGGCATATAACAGTTTGCCAGTGTCTGAAGTTAGGACACCCTACTGAGTTGCAAACACAGAGAGGAAAGTAGGAGGAGCAGGCTTAGGGGGGATGATGGGGGGAGGAGTGGGTGTCATGTTTGGGAGGAGTAGAGGAGGCACTGGTTGTGAGGTTGGGTGGTGACCCGAAGTGCAGAGGTTTGGATGCATCAACGTATAGTGCTGACGTGAGGCAAAGTGCAAGTAGGTGGTTGTAGTTAAAAGAGGATGCTAATGGTAGCAGTCACAGTTGCTGGTTGTAGTAAGGTGCTGCCGAAGTTTACGTTTGAATTAGCAAATAGTTGCAGCATAGGTAATGTCAGGTGGTAAGGCATTGGTCCACAAAGGAGCATGATAGCAAAAAGCACGTTGTGCCAAGGCAGTGCTGGATCCGGCCTGAATTGCCATCTTGAGGAATCTGGACTCGCATCATCTTGCAGCTTCGCCTGCAGCAGGTTTTTTCATACCGCTTGACTTATTTATAGCTTAGTGCTCTCTTTAATATAGTTTTTGTACGTTTTGGGGGTATGTGGTGGCATTTATATTGGGCTTTAAGGCAGGATGTTTCGAACATTTAACACTTTTCGGACTCAGCTACCAAGCCCCTTATTTCGTTCGTTTTCAATATCACAGGTACAGCAGAAGAAGCTGGTCTCAAACACTTAACCAAAAAGTGAAATAAAGCCAAGATTCTTCTTCAGATATGCCATTTATTCATATTGAACATCTTGGAAGTTGACGCTTGACAAAGAGCCAGAGTAGCTTGAAACGTAGAGTGAGTACTGTGGGTATAAGTCTGGAGTATTTTTTCTCGGTCAATTCCCCATCAGTCTGGAAAGCCGGGGTTGTGACACCAATCCACAAGAGTGGTGATGGAGCAAACCATGCCAACTACCGTCTAATTTCTATCTTACCATCCCTTTCCAACGCCCTTGAGCAAATAGTGGCAGAACAGCTATCTGTATACCTCTCCGCTCACGACATTCAGTGTCCACAGCAACATGGGTTTAGGAAGGATCATAGTACTGCCACCGCCCTGCTCACCTATACAGACTTCATACATAAAGCCCTCAACCATGGTCACCTTGTACGATTTATCTACGTAGATCTTACAAAGGTCTTTGATGCGGTCAGTCACTCCCTTCTGCTCCTGACCTTACTCTCCCTAGGACTCTCCGAAGATGTCACCACCTGGTTCAGAAGTTATCTAGGGGGCAGAAGCCAGCATGTAAAAATCTCAGACTCTCTCTCCACTAGACACCCTGTACTATCCGGTGTTCTGCAGGGATCAATCCTTGGCCCCCTCCTATTCAGCCTCTACCTCAACACCCTCCCCCTAGCCTGCCCCAGCAACCTACTCCTATATGCAGATGATGCTGTGATTTACGCAAGCCAACCTGATCCTGCACCCTTACCTGTGATTTGCAGCACAGTTGTACCTCAGTAGAAACATGGTTTGAGGAACAGAGATTAATTATGAACTATAAGACATCCATGAGTTTTGCTGGACCACATAATAAGTTTAAAACACCCCAACCACTCATCGGCACAACACTTGAGCAGGTATCCTGTTTTAAGTACTTGGTCATCACTCTAGACAACACACTCTCCTATCAAGAGCACATTTCAAACATCAACCAAACTGCCAATATCAGACTGCGACGACTCCTCTATTAGCACCAGCACAGCATGACCCAAGAGGCACTACGCCTTGTTGTCACCAGCTCAATACTATCAATCATCGATTATGGCTTTGTATTCTGTGGCACTGCCTCTGTCACTGCCCTCTGAAGGACTGTGGTCACCCTTAAAGCCTGCAGGCTACTTACTGGTGCTAGCCAGGACACTAGTACCTGCAACCTGTATGCTCAATCCAATTGGTTCAACTTTCCTATCACACCTTCACACCTGTCTCTTGGCCAAAAAGATCTCCTTGGGGTTAACCCCCCCCCCAAATCTATCCAGCAGAATCTAAAGAGGGCCCCGGTAAACCTGCGCTGCACTGGAAGCTTGCCAAATCAAGCTCTTTAGATTCCGTTATGCAGGACTTCCCAAGGGCAAAGAGCATTCATGTATAGAGCACCCTTCTAGTTTAACAGCCTCCCAGCAACTATCCAATCCACTCCCAATATTAGCCCCTTCAAAAACTGTTTTCAACAACACCTACTCAACCTTAGCAGCTGTGACTGTCAGACTTAATCCTAATGACCCACAGTACATAACTCTACAGCTCTCCACTGACAAGGCCCCCCGGGCTGCTACTTTGTGTAACCACCGAGCCTCCGGTCACCCTCATCTTTCCCATACTATTCTGGTAATTACTACCACATTTTCCTCTATTTAGGGAGTCCCCACTCCTGCTCTACTACCCTCTCTTCTCCCTCCTTCTGTTGCCTACTAACATACTATTATCAGGCCTCCTCCGCCTATAGACCCTCCTCCTAACTTCTTAATTCTCCTTTATGTATAACACCTTATATAATTTGTTAAAGTTAGTACAATAGTTTGTTGTTCAATTAATCCTTCTTGTTGCATCTCACCATGCCTGTTTATCTGTACCCATTGTACCTGTGTTTGTTAATCCACCCTCTGAAAAATTCACTTTTGGACGTGGAGCCTTTGTAAATGAGCCCATGGCTCAAAGGTCTTAATTTCGAGATTCAATAAATAAATGAAAATAAAATAAATTAAAAAACTTGCAAGATGTTCAATATGAATTAATGGCATATCTGAAGAAGAATCTTGACTTTGTTTCACTTTTTGGTTAAGTGTTTGAGACCAGCTCCTTCTGCTGTACCTTTGAACACTACGTGGAGGATACACTTGCTCACTCAGTGCGGTCTCCATTCTTGCACTGCATTTTCTTTTTCAACATCTCAAAGTTGTTAACATTTAAATGTTGATGCAAAATGTCAGTAGAGGGGAGTAACTGTGTTCCTCCAGTTTCTTTAGCATAGTGTCAGCTCCAGGAGATGTATAACTGCGTAAACCTAGCATTCCTTAGTGCAAACAGAAGTTGCAACAAAAATGGCAACCATGGCAGAGACCCATGCAATGCAGGTGCTGGTGACAACAAGGACCGCTTAAGCCCATTCAGTCTGCCCATTTTCCCTACCTACTGTAACACCGCAGACCCTACTTGATCTCAGGCTTTACCCCTTCCCCTGCCACAAGGTTCTCTTATGCCTATCCCATGCCTTCATGAATCCCACTACAGTTTTTTTTTTTTGTAATTCAAGTTTATTGAAAAGCTTGGATATACTACGATTTGCCGAAATGCATCGGCCCAACGCTCCGTATCCCGACCCCAGGCGTCCGAAACACAGTTGCCGACTTGAGTTTACCCCAACAAGTGATTTGGGAGCTTCGCACCCTCCATGTGGGGGGCGGAGCCCGTACTTAAGGATTCTCACTTCGCTGGGGGTAAAATCACGATTTCAGGCAACCGTGTTTGGGGTGCCCGGGGTCGGGATACGGAGCTTTGGGCCAACACATTACGGCAAATCAAATGGATCCCAAAAGCTTGGGTACATAAGGAACACAGGAGTTAACTACACAATTTCATATTACAGCAACCTAGCGGTTTACGGGGCGTACAGTCTGCAAGTATGGCAATAACAGTCAGCTATTACAATGACACTTCAATTCTTATAGCAACTAAACAGAGACCTCGGCAACCAATGATTAGAGTTAAACTCAGTCTAATACCTATAGGGCAGCCAAAGTCTGGGCTTATATGAGGGCGAGACCAATAGCAATGGTAGGGGACCCCAGGCTGTGTGTCTTGGACTAAGCAGGAACAGTTTGAGAAACTTCTCTCCAGATGGTCCAACGGGCCCATCTAAGCACAAAGCTTGGGAGTTTCAAACTGATTTTTTAAGTTAGTTCTTCCACTGCCTGAATGTCTTCAACAATACTCAGCCATTGTTGGAAGTGTGGGGTTCCTCCTTAAGCCACTGGCAAATGATGGCTTTGTGAGTGGCCACTAGAAGGAGGTTCCACAAATATATACTGTCTTGCCCTTGGAGTTCCAGTGGCGGGAGTCTGAGGAGTATATCTGGCATGGTCAAGGGAGAGGTGATAACAAAAAGGTCATGTAATGTGGCCATTATGCGCTGCCAATAAGCCTGTACAGCAGGACACTGCCAAAAAATGTGGGTCTGATGGGTCCTACTCTCCGAATATCATCTCCAATAAGCCTGTGAAAAGGCCTGAGTCCACTTACTCTGTAAGACTGGCATGTAGAAGTAGCGTGTCCTAACCTTCCAGGCAAAGTCCTGCCACAAGAGTAAGTGTGGCATTTTACAAGCTGATCTATAAATCTTTTCCCCGTCCCCATCCATTAGGTGGACATCACCTTCCTGTTCCCACCTGCATTTAATGGAGGCAGTACAGTCACTGTATATACTTCTAAGGGCTTTGTATAAAGCTTATATTTTTCCCTTTATAATAGTCTGACCTAGGATGGCTTTAATTATCTCAGTCAGGGCATTATATTTGGGGTGATCCATAATATATGTTCTTAATTGTAAAAAGTGAAAATGGTCTCAGTTATTTAAAGGATTCTTTAAGCATATGAAAGTTTGCTAGAATTCCTTTGGACATCATTTGTTCCGGGAAACGCAGACCCAATCTCGCCCACCTTCGGAAGGTGTGGTCAATCTTTGAAGGAGCGAATGAGTCACATCATGCAAACCATTGAAGAGACCACAATGCAGGTTCCAGACTGTAGTTCTCCCAGGTCCCGTAGATGGCACGCAATGTATTGCAGACAACAAACAGGGTTATGTCACCATTACAAGTTTTAAATTTTAGGTCCCTGACTCTTGCCCCCAATGGTGTGCCCCCTCCTCCCTTATCGCCATTAGTTTCCAGTTGGCTTGGTAATCTGGTGTTGACCATAAGAGAACCACCCTCAGGTTAGCGGCCAAGTAGTAGTCATCCAAGTCTGGAAGGGCCCTACCCCTGTGGGTCTTGTCCATCTGCCTGATTAAATATTTAAGTCTGGACTTCTTGAGATCCCAGACATATTCAGATAGGGTCACTCGCCAAGTCTGGAATTGCTTTTCTGGAACGTTAAGGGGCAGACATTGGAAAAGGTACAACAGCCTGGGCAGTATATTCATGATCACCGATGGTATATAGGAGTACATAGGTAGGTTCAGAAGGGACAAACTGGTTACACATTGGCTGAGCTGATTAGTTAATGGGTTAAAGTTGACAGCAAATAGTTTGTGCAGATTTTTTTTAATTCAGGTGTTTATGCTCCCTGAGCCCTGGCATAGGCTTCAGCCCTCCAGAGGAGGGACACTCTCCCGGGTCCCACTGTACAACACTTGCCGACCCCAGAGATTCTGCCATGGCTTACCCCTGTGGCAGGGCTGGGGAGGTGGTGCCCCCTCCCCTCCCCAGGAATCCAATCCAGAAGCCACGTCGGCCCTCGGTGCAACAGACCGTCATGGAGCCTTGCCAGGCTCCTTTTCCTTTCTGTTTCTCCCATTCCCCCTCCCATCGACGTAATTACGTTGGATCGTGCCTCCCGACCGATGTCTCTCCAGTCACCACTAGAGAGCAATCAATGAGGGGATTGCTGTGGGCCTCCATCCCCGAGAGGAGAGCAGTCCTCCAGATGCTCGATCCTCTCCCCCACCGACCCAGCCTCGTTGCCGAACCCGGGTCACTGGCGTGGAGAGAGGTGTGGCATCCAGCGCCTTAACCCTCAGCGCCACCAGTCAGGCCATTTATGCACATTTTTAGTATTTGTATACCCAAGTAAACCTATTCAGTTGGTACTCCAATTAAGGAGTAGTAACTGACGTATGGTGGGTGACGGTATATAGCAGAAGTGGAGTACCTCAGTCTTTGTTTTACTGAACACATACCTGGTGTGTAGGCCAAACTCCTCAAGAAGTGTCCAGACCCTGGGAATGGAACTTTCGGGTTGGGCTACATAGAGCAAGACGTCGTCTGCCTATAGAGGGATCTTGTGGACGATGCCCCCAGTGCAATTCCTTGATGTGCTTGTCATCTCTTACAGCCTTAGCTAAAGGGTTCGATGTATAAAGGTGAAGAGGAGGGAGACAGAGGCAGCCCTAAGTTCCCTGCCAATCTGAACTAATAGAAATACCCCCGTTTACACGCACATGCGTCTCCCATTACAGTTTTGGCCCGACCACGTCCTCTGGGAGGCTGTTCCAGGTATTCACCACTCCTTCTGTGAAGAAATACTTCCTTACATATTCCCTGAGTCTTCCCACCTCCAGCTTCATAGCATGGCCCCTAGTTCTTAACATCTTTTGTTCTGAAAAAAACTTTCTTCTTGAACCTTATTTATATCCATGAGGTATTTGAAAGTCTCTAGCATATCCCCCTTTCCTCCAGGGTGTACATATTGAGGTCTTTCAGTCTCTCCTCATAGGGCTTTTGGTGCAGACCCTTCACCATTTTAGTTGCTCTCCTCTGGACTGCCTCTACTCTATGTCCTTCCAGAGATGTGGTCTCCAGAATTAGACACAGTACTGTAGGTGAGATCTCACCAGTGATTTATACAGCAGTTTCACCACCTCTCTCTTTGTGCTGGTGATGCCCCTCCCTGTGCACCCCAGCATCCCACTGGCTCTCCCCACTGCCTTGTCACACTGTTTGGCCACCTTTATGTCATCAGATATGATTATCCCTAGGTCTCTTTCCTGTTTGGTGGTCGCCAGTACCACTCCCCCATTTTATACTCCGCCCCTTTGTTACTGCACCACAGTGTACGTCTGTTGGATGAGACGTTAGACCAAGGTCCCATCTGCCTGGATTGGTGGTAGTTCAGGTGGATGCTAAAGATCCCATGGCACTTATCGAAAAAGAGTAGGGGAAAGTATTATTGTGCAACAGGTACAGAAAAAATCAAGGCACATATCACCTAAATATAGAGGTGAGAAAAAACAAAGGTTCAAAACAAAGTTTAAACGTACAAAAGAAAAGGCAAAAAACAAGTAAAAGGGACATGCAAAATGTAATCTATACTAGAAAACACTACAAAAGAGCAGAATAGATTTGTACATGGACAGCTCCGCAAAAGCCAGAGAGCACTCAGTAAGTACACAGAGATATTACCCTACTCAATCCACCCCTTCCCAAAGACGCCTGCAAACTATTTCCCCCAATGTACGAAATTCATAATGATAAACTTTGTCCAGTTCTGTCTGTACTTGGCATAACATATCCCAGACAGTAATCACTTTTTGTTGTAACACCCTAAGGCATCTAGTTTACCAGATTACTCACTTTAAACAAGCCAAAATAACCCAAACCGTGTACCCCTATTCCATTTTCTCCACCCAACCCCCAATTGTCCCACCATCAAGATATCATACAGTCGTGGCCAAAAATATTGGCGCCCTTGCACTTTTTCAAATAACTCACAATTTCCTCTAAACATAAGTTGAAATTAACAACAGTACAGTATTTGGTCTCCACAATTCTTTACTTCTCTGTTAATATTACAGAACCTTTGGTTTTTTTTGGTTTTTTTTTTCCATTTTCTCTTTTCCCCTCCTACGTGCCCCAGAGTTACCTCTCCTTCAGGCGGCCTAGGACCCGGGCGTTCCCTACTAACTCCCTTAGCCACCTGCCTCCATTCTGCAGCCTCCCGGGCAAGTCCGGTGTAACCCTTGCACGGATGGGTCCCCTCCTCCGAGGGGAAGGCACCAGCGGGGAACAGAACCAACTAACTACTATTGTCTCAGACCCTCGGGCTGCTGAGGTGGTGGCTCTCAGGGAGTATTCAAAGCCGGGACCGGCGTCCCATCATCGGTTAACTTCCGGTGCGGATTTTCTCGCTTTTCTTGTCCCCCATCTAGTTACGCCGCTACATGCATTGCCTCTAGTCTCCCACTAGGGCCTCTGCACCAGCGAAGATACTCCTAACCCACCCAGAACAGGAGGCAGTCCATTGGACGCTCGATCCTGCCCTTCTGCCGACCCCCGAGACCCGAGTCCGTTCCGAAACCGGGGATCGCCGGTGTGGGCCGAGGTAAGGCGCCAGCGCCTCAACCCTCTACGCCACCGGGCCGGCCAGAACCTTTGTTTTTGATTCAGAATTTAATATAGCCTTTTAAATCAGAAAATGAAAAGAAATGGCATTGACAAAATTATTGACACCCTAGACTTAATATTTGGTAGCACAGCCTTTGGTCAAAATAACTGCAATCAACCGCTTCCTATAGCCATGGATGAGCTTCCTGCACCTCTCTACTGGCAGTTTGGCCCACTCTTCTTGTGCAAACTGCTCCAGTTCTCCCAGATTTGAAGGGTGCCTTCTCCCAACTGCTGTTTTCAGATCTCTCCACAGGTTTTCAATGGGATTTAGATCTGGACTCATTGCTGGCCACTTCAGAACAGTCCAGCGTCTTGTCTTGAACCATTCCTGGGTGCTTTTGAAGTGTGTTTGGGGTCATTGTCCTACTGGAAGACCCATGACCTTCGACGGAGATCCAGCTTTCTGACACTGGGTTCAACATTGCGCTCCAAAATGGCCTGGTAATCTCCAGATTTCATGATGCCATGCACACGTTCAAGGCACCCAGTGCCAGAGGCAGCACAGCAACCCCAAAACATCACTGAACCTCCTCCATGTTTGACTGTAGGAAGGTGTTCTTTTCTTTGAAGGCTTCATTTTGTTTCTGTAAACATAGAGATGATGTGCTTTACCAAAAGATCTAATTTGGTCTCATCTGTCCACAGAACATTCTCCCAGAAGGATTTTGGCTTGTTCAGGTGTGTTTTGGCAAACCCCAGTTGAGCTTTCTTATGTCTCTCTCTCAGCAGTGGGTTCCTCCTAGGCCTCCTACCATATAACCCCTTTCATTGAGTTGGCGACGGATGGTGCGAGTTGAAACTATGCGTACCTTGTGTCTGAATGTCAGCTTGAATCTGTTTGGCAGTTGATTGAGGTGCTTTCTCCACCATTCAAACAATCCTATGCTGCAATCTTTGATCAAGTTTTCTCTTGCAGCCACGTCCAGGAGGTTGGCTACAGTGCCATAGACCTTGAAACATCCTGATAACATCGTCACGGTGGAAACAGGAACATCAAGGTCTCTGGAGATTGATTTATAGCCTTGAGATTGTCCATGCTTGGCTACAATCTTCTGTCTGACCTCCTCAGACAATTCTCTGGCTGTCTTTCTTTTCTCCATGCTCATTCGGTACACACAGTGACACAAAACAGAAGAATAGAAACATAGAATTTGATGGCAGATAAGGACCGCTTGGCTCACCTAGTCTGCCCATTTTCCTACCTAACAGATAGGCTGCAGATCCTAGTTAACCAACAGCTTACTTCCTCTACCCCCCACTAGGACTGCCTTATGCCTGTCCCATGCATTCTTGAACTCCCCACTGTTCTTGACTCCACGACCTCCTCAGGAGGCTGTTCCATGCATCCACAACCCTCTCTGTGAAAAATACTTCCTCACATTACCTCTGAGCCGCCCCCTCATCTTCAAATTGTGCCCTCTTGTTCTTGCACCTCTTTTTCTGAAGATGCTACCCTCTTGGACTTTGTTGATTCCTTGAGGTACTTGAAAGTTTCTATCATGTCCCCTCTCCCTTCTTTCCTCAAGGGTATACATATTAAGCTCCTTTAGTCTTTCTTCATATGTCTTCTGGTGCAGACCCTGCACCATTTTGGTTGCCCTCCTCTGGACAGCCTCCACACTGTCTATGTCTTTGCGGAGATGGGGTCTCCAGAACTGCACACAGTACTCCAGATGGGGTCTCACCAACTGTCTGTACAGAGGGATAACAACTTCCTGTTTTCTACTATTGATGCCTCTTCCTATGCATCCCAGTATCCCCAGCCTTCCTTACTGCCTCTCACATTGCTTGCCCACCTTTAGGTCATCTGATATGACTACCCCAGGTCCCTTTCCATTTTTGTTGTTGTTAGTATCTCACCCCCCATTGTGTACTCTTCCCCTGGGTTTTGTTTCCCAGGTGCATTACCTTGCACTTCTTAGCATTGAATCTAAGCTGCCATACATTTGACCATTCCTCCAACCTTGCCAAGTCCCTTCTCATCCTTTCCACCCATCCTTGTGTATCAACCCTGTTGCAGATCTTTGTGTCATCTGCAAAGAGACATACTTTTCCTTCCAGTTCCTCTGCAATGTCACTTATAAAGACATTAAAAAGACCGTCCCAGTACTGAACCCTGTGGTACCCACTAGTAACCCTCCTTTCTTCACTGTGTACTCCATTTACTACTACCCTTTGCGTCCTGTTGTCTAGCCAATTTTTTATCCAAGCTACCACCTTGGGACCCACTCCAAGGCTGGCTATCTTGTGTATTAATCTTTTGTGTGGGACTGTATAAAATGCCTTGCTAAAATCTAGGTAGGCCATGTCCACAGCCCCTCCCTGGTCTACTACTTTGGCCACCCAGTCAAAGAAATCTATTAGATTCGTCTGACACGACCTTCCCATCGTGAACCCATTCTGCCTTGGGTCCTGTACCCCACTGGCCTCTAGGTACTCAACAATTCTTTCCTTCAGAAGTGATTCCATCATTTTCCCTATCACTGAGGTTAAACTAACAGGTCAGTAGTTTCCTGCCTCTGTCCTGCTCCCACTTTTGTGAAGAGGAATCACATCTGCCCTCCTCCAGTCCTCGGGTACCACCCCATCCTCTCATGATTTGTTAAAGGGTAGTCAGTGGTGTCACTAGTTCTACCTTAGTTCTTTTAGAATTCTGGGATGAATCCCATCAGGCCCCATTGCTTTGTCCACCTTCAATTTTATTAGTTCTTTCAGAACCCTTTCTTCTGTAAATGGACTGGTATACGACCCCATCTTCAGAGTGTTTCTCTTGTTTGGTTTAGGTAACGTCCCTCCTCTTCCTTTGTGAATACTGAGCAGAAATATTTGTTCAGTATCCCTGCTTTTTCACTGTCACCCTCTACCCACATTCCTTCCCCTTTATTAAGCTTCAGTATCCCTCCTTTGGTCTTTCTTCGCTCTCTAATGTACCTATAAAAGGTCTTATCCCCCTTCTTAACAGAACTGGCTATCCTTTCCTCGGTTTGGGCCTTTGCTATTCTGACTGCCTTCCCAGCCTCTTTCTGCTTTAACTGATAAAGTTCTCTGTCCTGCTCCTTCTGTGTTTCCTTATATTTTCCTGAATGCTGTCCTTTTCTCCTTAACCTTCCTGCCACCTCTTTTGAGAACCATAGCGGTTTTTCCTTCGTTATGTTTTATTGATTTGCTTTACACAAAAGCTTTGCCTCTGTGATGGCTGTTTTGATCACTCCCCATTGTTCCTCCACCCTCCTTCTTGCCTGTTTGCTAGTGCTTTTCTGAGGCACTCTCATTTCCCAAAGTCAGCCCTCCTAAAGTCCAGTACCCTTGCTTTTGTATGGCTTGATTGTATGGCTGTGTTTATCGTGAACACACACTGTTTGGTGGTCGCTTGTTCCCAGATGGCTACCACTTCTAAATCTGAGATTCTTTCTCGTTCCCATTTGAGAGTACCAGGTCTAAGATTGCTCCCTCCAGTGGGTTCCAATACTAGCTGTCTGAGGCATGCCCCTGTAGGGCATCAAGAATGACCTGCTCTTGGATGTGCCTGCAGCAAAGGTGCTCCAGTTAACATCTGGCATATTCAGGTCCCCATCAACAATATCTCCCTTTTTCTGCCATTCTAAAAGCCTTCTATCATTTCCTTGTCCATTCCTCCTCTGAGATGGGGTCTGTATACAACCCCCATACGGTTATGGTGCCATTTCCTGTCTCCAGGGTGACCAAAGTGCCTCATCTGCTCCCTGTTTACTCCCTTAGTTCTGTTGCTTTGATCCTTCCTTTACATAGAGCTACTCCTCCTCCTCTTTTACCCTCCCTGTCCCTCCTGTAGATTGTGTGTCCTGGTATGTTGACATCCCAGTCATGGTTCTCTGTGTACCATGTTTCTGACTGCCACAATATCCAGGCAACCTCTTCCATCAAGGCCACTAGTTCAGGGAGCTTGTTACACAGACTACGGGCATTGATACTCATCACCCTCCACTTTTTGATAGCCTTACCCCTTTTAGCCCCATTTCTGTCCTTACTGCCTTTGCCTTTTTTTACATTTAAATCTGTTCTGCTCCCTAATAACTTCTGTACCTTGGTGTTTACCTCACTAATCACTATGTTTTGTGGGGGGAGGCTGGGATTTCCCTGCTCCTTTTCAGTGCCTCCCCCCTTGGCTAGTTTAAATGCTTGCCAATGAAGCATTTAAACCTCTCACCTAGGATCCTGGTTCCCCCTAGACAGATGCAGACCATCACACCAGTATAGGTCTGCATCCCTCCAGGTGGCTCCCCAGTCCCCAATGAAGCCAAAACCCTGAGCTCCACACCAGTTTTTCAACCACTCACTGAATTCCCTGGTGAGGAGTGCCCTAGCATCTCCTTGCCATAGACAGGCAGCACCTCCGAGAAGGTTACCGATGCGCTACTTGTTCTAAGGCCCCTTCCCAACTCTACTGAACTCCCTCTTGCACTGCTCTGATCCCATTCCAGCTGTGTCATTTGTCCCTAGGTGGACAATGACATCCAGCTCCCTCCCTCGTAGCTCCTCCCACGATCCTGAGGATTCGCTTCCTGCCCCTCAAGCCATGGCGCCAAGGCACCACCCTCCTCTTCCCTTCCTCCCCATTTCTACCCCCTAATGATTGGGTCCCCACCAGGAGTTGTTTCCTTCCCTGTGGGGTCCCATGCCACCCTCCTGTGGGTCTCCTTTGTGAAGGTTCCCAGCATCCTCCTTGGTCTCCACTGCAGGTGCCTCCATGGAGGAACCACTATCCACCAGAGCCGAATGGATTGTGGAGGTACAGCTGGAGGATGCAACTCTGTTCCACCACCCTCTCCCTCCCTGAGCCCACCTGGTCCAGCCTCTCCTCTTTCTTGGCAACCTCTGAGGTAGTGGCATTGGCCCTGGTGGTCCCTGGGTGGGGAGGAGGTTTCTAAATCCTAGCCAGGTCAGCCTGGGCGGGCAACCTCCTCTCTCAGACCAGAGAGGTGCCTGCAAATAGGGCAACATCATCAGCCTCCAGAATGTCTCCTGGAACACTGCCCCCACAACCATTGCACTGCACCACTCCTAACATGTCTTATTTTGTGTCCCTGTACTGTTTCTCTGTGCTTACTCTCTCCTGTCCTACAACTCTCACCCTTCATGTTCTGGGACAGCAACTTCCTATCTTCTTCAGTAGCCTCCTTCTTCCTTGCTCAATATCAGACCACCAGCAGCTGGGGGAGTGAGCTACTTTTTCCTTTAGGGTTGAAAAAACAATGTTTCTCTATGATCCTTTCCTTCCTACTGCCAAACAGGAAGTTCCTGTTGACAGTCAAATCCAGTGACTATAAAAGTAGAACTGGCTTTGGGTGAGTGGGATGGAGGGCAATTAGTAAGAAAAAAGGCTAGCAACAGGAAGTTGTAATTTGACTCACCTGCTTTTATAGTGTATAACCCACACCCCCAATTAAGCTCTCTTTCCTCCTACTGGTTTAGCAAAGTCAGCTGATACAGAACCCTTCCCAGCACAGAACACACATGACACACTGACTTTCTTTCTTTTCTTTAACCCTAAATAAGACCCCTTCTACTTCTAATAAAGTTATCTGTCTACTTAATCTTAACAGACAATGACTCCTGCTGAGATATAAGTTTTAAATTAATAAGAAAATGTAGCTTCTTTCAGTTAGCTGCTTTCTGCTCTACATGCAAGGCTAGCAACAGGAAGTTGTAATTTGACTCACCTGCTTTTATAGTGTCTAAACCATACCCCCAATTAAGCTCTCTTTCCTCCTACTGGTTTAGCAAAGTCAGCTGATACAGAACCCTTCCCAGCACAGAACACACACTGACTTTCTTTCTTTTTTTTTTAACCCTAAGTAAGACCCCTTCTACGTCTAATAAAGTTATCTGTCTACTTAATCTTAACAGACAAGGACTCCTGCTGAGATATAAGTTTTAAATTAATAAGAAAATGTAGCTTCTTTCAGTTAGCTGCTTTCTGCTCTACAAGCAAGGATAGCAACAACAGGCCTGAATGAGTCCTTTTCTCTATTCAGACTGGTTGAATGAGTGATTTTTATATTGCAGGCACCTGCAACTCACCACAGGTGAGTTCAATTCCAAAGTGAAGGAGAATCACCTGCTTGAAATCTAATTATTTCTAACTACTTTTAAAAGGTGCCAATAATTTTGTCTGGGCCATTTAAGGATTTCTGTGTGGAATAAGCTAAGACTTAGTAAATTTTTCTGCTTTTTATGTTTTATTCCACTGCAAACCAAAGAAATACATATGTGGATAGCAAAATATTTTTTAATTTCAACAATTTTCTGGAAAGAATGGTGCATTATTAGAAAAAACTGCAAGGGCGCCAATATTTTTGGCCATGACTGTATGTCATATGTTCAAACAAAGGTACACCCCACAAAGCAGCTAAAGAGACCTAAAAACCAGGAGAACTAGTACAATCAAAAAACAAATGCTGCATGGTTTCAATGTGCCCACTACAAGTGCCTACCATGCAAAGTCTATCATCATGCACTTTGTGTTTCTGATTTCCCTTAACATTCAGTTTCTGGTGTCCACATAACCAGACCACATCTTGCATTTTCAAAGGAATCCGAGGTTCAACTATATTGTCCAGTAACAACTGACAATCAAAGTGGGAAGAGATCAAGAACAACGGATCATCAAAAAAATTATGCATAAGAACTGTCCTATAAAACCTCCTCCTGTTAGTGTCTAGAAACCAAATGCAACACAATTTTCCATACCCTAACATATTTCAATGCTGCCTGTATATAAAAAGGAAAACATTTATCAGCAACATGCCACTTACTTATTGTATCTCACCCTATTAACAATGTTAATAGCCAGCAGGCTCACTCTTCTTGCTCATCACCCCCCCCCAGTGGCTCCTCTGCCCCATGACTCCACCACCAACCCTGTTCCCTTAGCTTTCTCTGACAATTACCGGCCCAACCATCCCTACGCCTCAAGCCAATGCCCTCTAGTACTAACCCACCTTTCTTTGCCTATACCCTTGCTCACACTTCACTTCAAATGGGCAAACGCTGTACCACAGTTTTCCCCAACTTATAACCCAGCCCCTCCCAGCTACAATGTCTTATTGCTACTTCTCCCCATCGCCCTCCCTTCTACCTGGTGACATCTCTAGCTTACCAGTGCCCACCCACAACAAAACAAAACATTCTCCATAGCGCTCACAGCATGAGTCTCTAAACTCCAGGCTCTCCCTGCTGCGACACGCATTCCTTCTACTCCTCCTTTCTGGAAACATTCATCCCAACCCGGGTCCCCCCTCAACAAAAACCTCCCCAAACAAACCACAGGGAAGACTACTGCTGGCATCACTTAACATCTGTAGCCTTCCCAAGAAACACACCCTACTGCAGGGTTGGGTTGCCCAACATGCCCCAGACATCCTAACCCTCTCTGAAACCTGGCTATCAAATAAAATCCCCAATGATGCTGTTTCCCTAAGCAACTATAACCTCCTTAGGGCGGATAGATCCGGTAAGCGAGGTGGAGGCTGCGCGATATACATTAAATCAACGCTCTGCGCCACCATCGTTGGACATCCTCCCCAAACATGAGGCCCAGACTTTGCAGTCAAAATTGATTGGGCTCTAAAACAATCATCATCATCTCAGCCTATATCCCCGAGAAACCAGAAACCCGCTTTTGAATCCATCCTCCACACTGTCTCACACCTCCCAAATACTAATGAAACCATATTAATGGGTGACTTCAACATCGACTGGGCATCCCATCCTCCTCCGTCTTCAGTGATGCCCAGGCTATCGGTCTCTCCCAAATTATCACATCCCCAACGAGGCGCGACACAAGAACAGGGACATCCTCACTACTAGATCTCATCTTTACCAACAGGCCAAAAAATATTACCCAGGCTTCAGTGCTCCCTGACTCTATCAGTGACCACTCCCCGGTTCTCTGCTGGTGGTCGGGCAAACTGCCCACTGCACCACCCAAAACCACATTGCACCGAAAAATCAAAAAAGGAGGCATAAATAACCTCAAAGAATACCTAGCCAATAGTTACTGGCTTCCCTTATATAATGCACAATCAGTTGATGCCGCCCTTGCCCACTTTATAGCTACCTTTAACAAAGCCTGCGATATATATGCTCCCCTCACTAGGCAGGTCGTGAAATCCAGGTCCACACCATGGATAACACCCTCCCTCCTAAAACTCATGCAACACAGGGACAACCTCTGGCACAGGGCCATAGACTCCCAACGCTCCCAGGACAGACAACTATACAGGGAGGCTCGAAATAAATGCACCTGGGCCATACGGCAGGCCAAGGCCGATTACTATCAGCACACCTCTCCTCCTCCTGGGGAGATGGGAGAAGTTCTGGAGAAACATACATGAAATAGCGGCAAATCACGTTCCCCACCCTACCCAACTAAGTCTGAATGGGGCGTTACAAGATCCAGCTAAAATCACTGAAGCCCTCAATGAAACTTTCTCAGACCTCTCACATATCCTCCCCTTACTTCTTTCACCCCCATACCTCCCTCTACTCCACTTATGGCGAGAACAGCCCTCCCTCCTCCTTTCGGTTCCTTTCATCCTGCTCCTTAACCCAAGCGTTATATCTCCACGGCCAATCGCTAACACTCCCGCTTCAACAACCACTCCCTGGACCCAAAACTCATAAGGCTTACCCTTGATATCACCATAACCCATCTCACACATATCCTAAACCTCTCCCCTGCGCCTGGGCCAATTCCCCACTGCCTGGAAAAGCCGTGGATCACCCCCTATCTTAAAGAGTGGGGATCCCACCTCCCGAACTATAGACCAATCTCTATCTCCCTCCTCTCTCCAAGCCCTGGAAAAATAGTCTCTGACCAACTTACTGAGCATCTAACAAAACACAACCTGCTCAGCAAGGAACAGCATGGGTTCAGAGCTGGCCACAGCACCATCACGGCTCTCGCCGAGCTCACAACATTCATCCATGAGGCGCTGACCAAGGGCGCTAGCAGGAGCTATCTTTATAGACTTAACTAAGGCCTCGACACGGTCAGCCACAATTACTCCTTCAAGTCCTGCCGCAACTAAATGTAGTCTCCAGGCCGCTGCCTGGCTAAGAGACTACCTCACAGAAACGCTACTTGGCAAGTAGATTAAACTCCACCATCTCCACTTTCAAGCCCGTTCGCTCCGGTTTCACGAGAGGTCAATCCTAGAGCCCACTGCTCTTCACTCTCTTCCTTAATTCTCTCCCCAAAGCCTGCAGTGGTCATCTCTTACTCTGCCGATGACGCTGGTCCTCTACTGGAAACACCCCCAACCACGTACTCCCAGCACACCTCCAGGAATACTTCCAGAACTGGAAAACTGGTTCGCTGACCACCGACTGATCATTAACTATTCCAAAACCAAGGCCATGACCTTTGCTCACCGCCAAAGCCCGCACAGCCAGATGGCTCTTCACATTTCCAATGCGGATGGTTCCCTGCTGGAGCGCGTCAATCACTTCAAATATCTGGGGGTCACCCTGGACACCTCCCTCTCCTACCACAGACATGTACGCCTCCTCTCGGCAGCAATCAACTCAAGAGTGGGTACCCTCTACAGAATCAAAAACAGTCTGCCCGCTCATGCCATGCAGATAGCTGTCACATCCTCCATCCTCTCCTAATCGATTATGGGATTGTAATCTACGGCACTGCTGATAACTCCACCTAAGCTGCATCACCACTGCTCTAAACAAAGCATGTCGCCTTGTCTCGGGCAGTGACAGACTCACCCACACCTGCAACCTATGCCGAATGACTGGCTGGCTTAATTTCAGACCAAAGGCTCAAGTACCACACCTGCATTCTTAAAAGATCCACCTCCTTCTAGCGCCAACGCCCTTCACCACATCATCAAACCCGGCCCTCTCAGGCGGGTACCAGACTCACGGCTTCCACATCCTTCGTGGTTCCCCATGCTGAACATCCCTTGCGAGAGATCCCTCCGCTACCGTCCCCCATTTGGCTAAACACTCTTCCACCCCTCTCCCAATCCGCAACATCCATCTCTTCAAAGCAGGCCTAAAAACCTTCCTAATGGATAGCTCAAAATGTGCATGCTCGTTGGCTACCTGTCTCCGCTCCCTTCCCCCACACACCCACACAGGGGCCTTTCTGTCCTTGCTAACCCCCCCCTGCGCAACCCAGTGGTCGCAGGTATGTCACCTACCTGCCCAAACGAGAGAAAAAAAAAAAAAAAAAAAAAAGTCCCTCTGCCATGATACCTACAATTAACTCAGTAATGCCACTTGTTTATTATGCATTGATAGTTGCCTTCCATTGCCTTTCTGGCATATGTCTCTCCACCATCTGTAACCACCGGAGAGCTAATGTTGCTAAAATGTGATTTGTACATAAATCTGTAAATAATTTGTGCCTGTATATAATCTGTCCTGGTCTGTTCCGTCTGTCTTCCCCCCAACTCGTATTCCCCCCCTCCACCCTTTGTTAACTGACGTGGAGCCTTTGCAAAAGAGTCTTTGACTCAAAGGTTTGTAATTCCGTATTCTCAGTAAATAAATAAAGTAAATAAATACTCCTCCCCCATGCAGTCAAAAAATGAGACTCCCAACGTTTCATACTGGCAACACCACTACCCTTACCCCCAAGTAATAGTGGTCGAATATTACCATAACAAAAATTACTAAATAAATATACTAAAGGCTGAACCACATCAAGCCCTCCTTCTTTTCGAGGCCTATAAGTGTGCGCACGTTTCACTGGATTCAGACGACTCTCCCAAAGCAATAAGAAAAACAAACCAAATAGCTTAGCATGCATAGAAGGCGGCACTGGATAAATATGAGATACATTTAAAAAACAAAAATCGGCAAAATGTAAGCTTTCAGTAAATAAAGTGTTTTTTTTTTCTGGTCATCTTCCACGACTTCCAAGACAAAATCTTACGGTGCGCAGTATCATAAACCATATCCCAATTCCTTTGTTCTGCCTGCCTAGTACCAAACAACAAACCTAATAAGCGAACCTCTCCTTGCTCAACTAGAATGGAAAAACTCACAGGCTCAACTGCATTACCTATACTAAGCAACCTGCACTTTGAAAGATTCAGTGTAATTCCAGTGTAATCATGCATATCTGGTAACGCATCTAAAACCCTCTGCCCTGAATCCAGATCTCGTTCCACAATTGTACAGTCATCCACATATGCGGTCACTTTTGGATACACAGTCCCGACTATATCACAAACAGGTTTTATTTGGAAATCGAGTTCTATGAGCCGTAAAAGGGGGCCAACTGCAAAAACATACAATAACGGCACTTGATGGGCAACCTTGTCTAACACCATTGTGAAGCTGCACTGGAGTCCCTAGATGCCCATTAATCAATGGCATCACTAGTGCTGTACCATACAAACGCTGAAGTGTAGAAACAAAACGGATTGGTATCCCGTATAACAGGAGAGTGTCCCATAGATGATCATGCCTCACAGCATCAAAAGCGGTTTCCTGATCTAAGGACATTAAATAGCCATCCAAAATACCAGCCAAACCCTGATCAAACACTTCCCTGATAAAAATTTAATTTTGCTGTATACACCTACCAGGTATGGCACATGTCTGATGTGGAAGCACAACATACTGAGCTACCCTAGCTAAATGTGTCGGTAAAATTTTGGTGAAAATCTTATCATCCGAATTAAGGAGTCTTAATGGCCTCCAATTCTTTAAATACCGTGGGTCCTCCTCCTTATATAAAAAAATCATCACCCCAGCTTCCATACTAGTTGGCAAAGGTCCCCCATTCAAAATTTCCTGAAATACTTCCCTCAGGACTTCAACCAAATTGGACTTAAATGTTTTGTAAAATTCATTGGAGATGCCATCCAAACCGGGGGCAGTCTGGACTGATAAATTCTCTATTGCCCTACCAATTTCTTCCACGGTGATAGGACTCAAAAGCGAGTCCAAATCATATTGTGGAATCTCTGGCAAAGGCCCAATGTTTAACAAAGGGACCTGATTCCGTCCTGCAACCTTCTAAAATGTCTGACACAAATGTTCCGTAACAACCTTTTGGAGACCAGAATGAGTAGAATACAACACCCCATCTCGCCCATACAAAGCCTGCAAAGTTAACTTTTTTAACACCCTGAATATCAACCTCATAAGGATTAACAAACACCTTGTTCCCCATTGTGGCAAAACGCTGACGTTTTCCCATCTCTTCCTCCCGTCTAGTGTGGTATTCACACATCTGAGTTTTAATCATTTGCAACATCACATGATTCTCAGTACCATCATCCCAAGCCTGTGACAGAAGCTTTAAATATTGCGCTCTGAGATGCAGATAAGCCAAATACTTGGACGTACCCAAAGACCCGGAAACCCGCTTTAAATAATCCCTTAGATCTCGTTTAGTATCCTCCCACCAGGTTCCCCAGGAATCATATAAAAAGCTAACATCCTGTCTAGAATGTAATAAATCAAGCACCCCGTCCCATACTATGTCCTGTGTCAAAACAGTAGTGTTCAATTTCCAATAACCTCTTCCAAAAGTAATATCATGCATTAAACCAATCCTAGCCTGCACCTGTACATGATCTGAAGTCTCCAGATGTAGTATTCGAACTGCTGCAATAGGTAACCGGGGAGTAACAAACCAAAAATCTATTCAAGTAGACAATCTACCCTTATAAAAAGTGTGTTCTGAAGAGTTTCCCGAAATATCATAAACATCACAAAGGCCAGCTGTACTTAAAATTTTGACCAGTGCATTTGTATCACTATAAACTTTCTGAGTCTGTCGTCCCCAATCCTTCGCAGACAAACCACAGTTAAAGTCTCCACCCCACAGAATCAACTTGGAAGTGGAGAGATAAGGTTCAATAAGGTGAAACAAAGCCACTCTATCAGCTTTAGACTGTGGTGCATACAAATTAATCAGACGGTATGCTAACCCAGCAAGAAGCAAATCCACAATCATCACCCTGCCAGGAGCAAGATCTACAACCTTCAAAATCCGGACAGACAAAGCAGTAAACAAGATTCCAAGACCTGAACAAGGCACTTCCCCCACCGACCATAAAGATGGTCCCCACCTCCAATCTCATTTAGCTTGTTCTATCTCTGAAATACTATGTAATCTGGTATCCTGTAAAAATATAATCTGACCTTGAGCATCATGCAAACTAGCAAAAGTAATCAGACGGTTTTGAGAATTGCGGATACTATTCACATTAATTGTAGATATAAGAAAATCAGTCTGCATTAGAAAAAAGGAAAAAAAAAAACAAATGAAAACTATAAAGAATCCCATTACTTCCTTTTCTTTGGCTTAGGCTTTTCTACCATTCTAGTGTCAACTGGGTTTTGAAGTAGCGAGGAGGTCACCGATGAGCCTTCAGACTCATCACCACCTTGTATGTCCACAAGTACACCAAAAGGGTTCTGAACTGCCAAAGTGTCTGTAACAGTAGGAATCAGTTGTGCAGCCTTGGACCTTGTTACTCTACGAAAAGGTACGTCCTCCCCCCCGCCAGGTGGGGGCATGACATCCTCGTCCACATCCTGACCTACAGCAAGATCAGGCAAAGTAGTAGCCGTTTGCAGCTGAGAAGTGTCGAAATCATGATCTGAAATTTCCGGAGCCTGAACCAAGGGGGGGACTCAAAATCACTTGATCTTGAATAACACCTTTTGAAGGAGTAGAGGTAACAAGGGAGGTGTCAGAGACAACCTCTGGAACACGTACAGACTCAGAAGGGGGGTTGTCAGCCGCGCGCTCAACAGGGAACATTTCTCCGGCCGCCAACTGTTCCATAAGATTACTACCTTTCAACTTCTCTTTCTGCGCTGTAGTAACATAAACCTCATGTTCAGCTCGAACAGACTGATCAACCCCATTATGAGATGCCCATGGACAATCCCTAAAATTATGACCCCTCTCTTCACACAAATTACATTTCTGTGGTTGTCTACAATGAGCACCAACATGTCCAAAGTCCCCACATAGCCCACATTTTTGCTTTTCACACACATTGCTCAGGTGACCCAGAGCACCACATTTATAGCAAGCTCTGGGATGCCCAGGATAGAACAACACTCCCCTATCGCAACCTAAAAAAAAAACAATTAGGCAAATGTTGTACTATGCCATGCTCTTGATTGAGTGTAACTTTAAACTTCCACCCCCCTGTCCAAAGATGTTCCTCATCCAAAATGGGGTCAGGGTAACCAATAACTTTACACCTTTGTTTCAACCAATAAGTAATGTCAGCTACATTGACTCCCTCATTTCTAAAAAGAATAGTAATCATTTTAGACAGAGGTTTGGTCAAAGGTATGGCAAGAAAAGGTTTCCAAACTGGTCCAGATTTCAATAAGTTACAGTACGTTGTCCGAAAACGTTCCAAGCCATTAGGATGCTTAAAACTAATGTCATAGATAGTATCCCCAGGCATATGAATCAAGGCGTAAATTTCATAAGCATAGAATTTCATGCTGTTCTTAAAAAGAGTTTCTTTCTGTAGTGCTCCATGGTGTCAAAGAAAAGTTTTCACATATCCAGAAAGCACACCTCGACTGATAGCATATCTTTGGAAACACTGGCCAAAGGCTGGAAAAAAAGCTTTGAGGCTAAACAAAAAAAAATAATAAAAAAAAAAAGATTCAATGGGGGCATAGGCCATTGGAGAGACAGCCTGGCTGCACAGATTGCTGGAGAAAAATATTCTTATATCTAAGAGTGTTCTATGTGAGGAACCATCCATGAGGCCCAAAGCACCCACCAAAACTGAAAATAAGGCCCTGAAGGAGAGTTTAGGGCTAACCCCTTATCTAATCTGGCCTGAAAAGAATCCAGAATCTAAGCCATACAGGCGTTCCTCGGTTAGAACTCTAAGCACGCTGCCCAAATGGCAAAGGAGTTCCATAACTCTCATAAGCAGAGAATGTATGGATTTTCTTGGAAGACATGATTATGTCCACCATCTAGTCAAATAAATAAGCATTACAAGCCTCCTCTTTTCAGGAGCTAGGATGTGAACAGACCAGATTCAGACAATGGTGTGCACTCTACAACCAGACATTCTAGTCATCTCAGAAACTTGGCTAAAGAGCACTATCCCTGACCACTCGGTCTCCATTTCTGGCTACTCACTGCTAAGGCAAGACCATGCTGGCAGGGGTGGTGGTGTGGCCACTTATGTCCTAGCCTCCATTCAATATTCCATCATCTATTCATCCTCCAACCCTGAGACCCATGATGCCCTAGCTATACATGTGACCCTCCCCTTCACTCACTCTCCCAATCTTCGTAGCCGGCATATACTGCCGCCCAGATGTCCATCCTTCGGTCACGCTAGACCTCCTAACCTCCATCACTTCCCTTGCTCGCTCTGGGGAACTATTCATCCTAGGTGACTTCAATATAAATTGGTTGTCACCTAAAACTAACAAAACTAAACATGAAATCGGAGCCCTAAACCTCTCCCAACTGATCTCCAAACCCACCCGCCAAAACCACAAGATACAACACTCCCTACTCGACTGGGCCCTTATCTCCCACCCCCACTGCGTCATCACCTCTGGCATCCTTCCCGATGCTCTCAGTGACCATAGCCCAATATACATAGTTAGGAAAGTCCATAGAATTAAATCACCTCACAAAACCATGCAACTATGCCCTTTCAAGTCTCTTGACCTTGAACCTCTCCTAAGTAATCTTGCCACTTCTGACTGTTCCCCCCAACACCCTTCCCCTCGGTTGAAAAGGCCCTCGCCTACTTCAAAGAAATCTTTCTTGCAAACTGGAACGCCTTTGCCCCACTCAAACAAACCAGTGTCAGAGGTAACCACTTACCTTGGATAACTCCTGAACTTCTGGCCTGCCTCAGGGCTACAGATCGAGCCTGGAAGCATCATAAAGCTACCCAGCATCCTAGTGACCTTGTGAACTACCGCATGTTCTGAATTGCTTACACTAGGGCTACAAGGTTATTCAAGTCCGAATATTTCAAATCTGCCTTCATCACCAACATAAATGCCCCTTCAAAATTCTGGAAGATGGTCCACACCCTATTTACCCCCTCATCTCGCCCGCCCTCCCCGGTATGTAAAGTAAATAGCTCACTAGTGTCTGACCCACTAGCAGCAGCTGTGAATTTAACTCCTACTATACCTCCTGCTAACTGAGCTACTGAAATGCCTCCTCCCTACCCATCCCCCTCCCCACCCCTACCAGTGTGCCCGCCATCACTCTCCCACCTCCCTTCTCTTTCACTACTGTAACCCCAAATGATGCTCTAAGTGCCCTCCTCACCATCAACCCCTCTAAAGGTGCCTCCCCTGACGACCTTGACCAAGAACTCGTCTCCCTCTCTGCTTCAGCCATTGCCTACCCCCTCTCAATAATCCTAAATCTCTCATTCTCTACTGCCTTGGTCCCCTCTTCATGGAAACATGCAGTGGTCCTTCCTCTACCCAAAGAGGGTGGACCCCTCATCCCCCGGCAACTATCGCCCAATTTCTCTCCTCCCTACCCTTGCTAAGCTTCAAGAACAGACTGTCCTCTCTCAATTCACCTCTTTTCTATCTGACACCTCCTTTTTCACACCTTTCCAGTCCGGTTTCAGGAAAAAACACTAAACCACCACCTCACTCCTACGGCTCACAGACTCCATCCTAACCAGGATGGACAATGGCCAAATTACCTCTGCCATTTTTATTGACCTGGCCAAAGCCTTTGACACTGTCTCTCACTCCCTTCTCCTCGACTCGCTTCCGGCAGCTGGCCTATCTCCCACCGCCACAAACTGGTTCAAGGCCTACCTTATTGGCAGAACCCAATCAGTTAAGATCTTGGACGCCACTTCCCTCCCTCCCTCCCGATTAGCACTAGAGTTCCCCAGGGCTCTGTATTAGGGCCCCCTCCTATTCTCCATCTTCTTAAATGACCTTCCCTCTGTTTGCTCCCCATCCTCCGTTATACATATGTATGCCAATGATACAGTCTTGTATGCATCTGGCCCCTGTCCTGATGAGGTTACAACCAGTTTACAGCAAGACTTTGACAAGGTTCAACTCTGGTTTGCTAACCATTAACTTTTCCTCAATGCCATGAAGACTGTGTCCATAACCTCTGGCACAAGGCAGAGACTCTCAAGGCTTCCCTCCCTACCCATTTTCCACATCCTTGATGGGACTTTACTTGAGGACACATCCTCCTTCAGGTACTTAGGTGTTTGGTTGGACCAACACCTAAACTCCTCTAGACATACTGATGCCATCCAGAAAAAAACTGCGCCCCAAGCTTGGTGCCCTGTTCAGGAACCGTAGTTGCATCCCTCCTATGGCTAGGCATGAACTTGTTCAGAAGATGATACTGCCCATTTCTGACTACTGTGACATAGTCTATAGTGCTGCCCCTAAGTCCTCCCTGGCCAGACTGGACACTCTCTTCAATTCCTTCTGCCGCTTTGCCTTGGATGCCCCTCCTCACACCCACCACTGCGATCTTTATCGTGCCCTATCCTTCCCCTCTCTTGCAAACAGGTGGCTCTCCCACTGTGTTAAATTCACCTCCAAGCACTGGTTGGGTAAGTTCCTTTCCTACCTCACCCCCTCCTTTACAACACCCCCACCCTCTCATTCCCTTAGATCAACCGACTCACGCACCCTGGTAGTCCCGCCCCCCGCAGAGCCACCCAAATCGGCCAATCTGGTTACTCTCACTGCCTCCCAAAAATCTGGAATTCTCTTCCCCCTCAAATCCAGCACTCATCTTCTGCCTACTCATCAGCTCTACCCTCAATAATTATCTTGCTCCTAGCTGCTCCTGCAATGCCCCTCCCTAACTCCCTCCTGTAAGCCCTGGACAAACCCTACCCCTCTACCGTCACCTTCATTTTACCCTGTGCACATCCAAAGTCCTAGCTCTCCTCTCCTTTCCTCAATTGCTCCCCCTTACTGGCCTCCCTTGATCTCTCTCAGAATGTAAGGGGTCCCGAATGGTCTCCATGGGTCCTTCTCCTACCCCCCCAAAGAGGCTTGTATCTCTCATCTACTCCCTTCCCCCACCATCCTGAAGGGGCCTCTCTGGGACACTTCCTTAACCCCTTCCCTCTGGTCCTACCAGCCGCCTTGCAGGGTTCCTCGCATCCTGAAGTGATCTTTAGGGACATGACTCTTCCCCCTCCCCACCCACCTCACCACTGCCTCTCTTTTCCCCCTTTTCTTTCACATAAGCACTTGTTACTTATTAACCCAGCACTTATTATTGTACACTCTTTTTACCCATCAGGTGCAACACTGTTATAACACTGTTTGTAACATCTGCCTTACAACTGTATGTTAATGTTGAACTTATAACTCGAATGTTTAATGTCTCATTCCTAATGTATCCCCCCCCCAGGGTCGCACTGGGAGATAAGCAACTTGTCGCCTGGTGTGCCTTTGTGGTGAAACATTTCAATAAATAAATAAAATAAAAATATAGACTCTCTGGATTTGGGCGAAAAATATGGGGCCCTGCCACAGCAGGTCCCTGTGAGGAAGAAGTTTCTGAGTTGATAGGTTTATCAGATCCGATAACCAATGTCTTCTAGGCCATTCCAAAGCTACTGGGAGGAAGTTTCCTCGTGACACCTTAAACCTTTCTAGTAACACTGGAAGCAATGATAGTGGAAGAAAACAGGTAGGCTATGCTACATTCCCACATCTGAGATCATGCATTTTAACACCTCCACCTGTAGGAACCAGAAGCGTCTGAAAAACCTGGGAGCTTGGGCATTCCCCTTGGATGCAGCAGAATAATCTGTGGTGCCCCAAAGTGTTGGCACAAGAAAAGAAACCCGTTTGGGTTCAGAGACAGCTCTCCAGGACGCAAAACCCGGTGACTGAGTCAGTCCACCTTAACATTCAGTGCTCTCTCTATAGCTCATAGAGATTGGAGATTATTTTCCACCCACTGACGTACTCTTAGGGCTGCCATGAGCAATTATACGTTCCTTATATCTGATTATGTACTCGACTGTCATTGCCTTGCCTGAGCACACTTTCACTGCTTGGAAGTATACATGTTCCTAGAAATGGAAGTGGGCAAGAGAAAAAACATCTAATTACATAGGAAAATAGTGACCACTCCCCCGGATTTAAGTGTATTTCTAAAAATGTTATTTATGTGGATGGACATTGTTCAAACAATACTATGAAATTTATGAATTTAGGATACGTCTACTTCATTTATTTAACACTGTCTAGATGCAGTGTGACTTAATAGAATTGGACATTAGTACATGTACATCATTAATGACATGATTGCAGTTAAAAAACAAGAACACCATAAGAGATTAACATTTATTTTGTTCAGATAATATTTATTTTATTTATTGAATACATTCGGAATTAGGTGTGTTTGAACTGGTTTTGACACTATGAAACATAGAAACATGGAAAATGACGACAGATGGGGATCAAAGATCCAGTCTGCCTTGAGTGCAACCCCCCCCCAACTTATATTTCTTAGAGACAATCCCCTTATGCTTATCCCAAGCAGATCTGAACTGCCCTACTGTTTTGGCATCGACGAGTTCTGCAGGTAGGCTATTCCATGGAGACACCACCCTTTCCGGAAAGAAGAACTCATACATGTTACCCCGGAACCTCCCTCCCCTTAATTTCATTTCATGACCCCTTGTCGAGCTATTGATCAGAAAGAGTTCCTGGGTAGGGACTCTGTTTATGCCCTTCAGGAACGTGAATGTTTCTATCATGTCACCCCCATCTCTGCGCTGCTCCAGTGAGTACATGTTGAGTTGCGATAATCTGCTTTCATATGGCAGTTCATGGAGCCCTTGTACCATTTTTGTTGCCCTCCTCTGTACCGTTTCTAGTCTATCCATGTCCTTCCTGAGATAAGGCCTCCAGAATTGTACACAGTACTCAAGGTGGGGCCTTACCAGGGACTTGTAGAGCGGCATGATCACCTCCCTCTTTCTACTTGTGATGCCCCTTTCTACTGTATGCATCCCAGCATTTGTTGGCTTTTTGCGCCAGTCATGGGTTCATGACCTTGGTTTAACATTTGTATTAACAGAATCCAATACATGGATATGTATTATATTTTTTACCAAAGGTATCCCAGTCCACCCCGAGGAAGGGGTCTTCCCCAAAAAAACACTGGTGGTGTGTGAGGGCCTATAAATATCTGCGTTCATGTAAATAACATGTACATAAATAAACTTAAATCTGGGTGAGTGGTCAATATTTTCCTATGTTCATAGAATTCATATGGTCCCCATAGGAACAGACTGCTACCTGATTTTGTACATATCTACTACAGTACCGTGACTGGTTCCGTTATCTTTATTCACATGAAAAAAAAAACATTAATTTCTATAATATTTCTCCAGAGAAAACTTCTCCTCTGAGGCACCAACACATTAACTAAAATCTAGTTCAGAGATGTACCCCCAACTGAAGAGGGTGGCATCCACTGACACAGTCATCTCCAATAGAGAACAGAGAGTAGAGAGCAGCCCCCCTTTAGGAGGAGCAAAAATTGGAATCTGGAACTTTTCTGAAACTGGAACAAACTTCGGAGTAGATGCCCCTGAAGAAACCTTAAGTAAAAAGGAGTCAAAGTAAGATTGCCATCGTCATTCCCAACGTCTGAAGGCATCACCAGGATAACGCTATTGCCTGCAATCGAAAACTACTGGATGGCTTGTCAGAGATTCTCTACCCTGGATGGAAAGGGAAAAAACTCATTGTAAATCCATCTAAAAATCATACTACTAGGCATTCCAAGCTTTGGGATGGCTGGGATGAGCTCTTCTTCCTCTCAACTATCTAGCAGAGTTGCTCCAGGGCTACAGCTGTCTGAAAAAAAATCGAGGATTTTACCCACTGTTCCAATGATACCCTGATCAGAGGACTGTCCAGATATGGGTACACATGGTAGCCCTCCGACTTTTTTTTTTTCCATATAGATATTTATGGTGATTTTTGCAGTTTTTTTCCCAATCCCACCACCCCACCTTGGACGTGCATGTGGAGGCATGCGCACACGTCTCAAGGTGCCCTCCCTTTGTGTTGCCCCGCGCCTACACTGACCACCAGACCTCCACCCAGTGGCAGCAGGACTACAAGGGGGCGGCAACTACCCTCAGGAGAGCTGCCTTCCAGCATGGTCAATCCTGCTCTGACCCTCTCCCCCTCGTACCGGCACCCCGACGACCTGAGTCCATTCCCGAACCCGGGTTGCCGGCGTAGCACAAGGTAAGGTGTCCAGCGCCTCAGCCCTTGGTGCCACCGGGTCGTAGAGTCCGTTGACTTTAAGGTGGTCACAATCACTATCAGACCTTAGGCTAAAATCTGTGGCAGCTGAGGCTAGACCAAAGATGACAGCCTTGTACTGGAAATGCAGGCCTGGAATATTCATACTTGGCAACTCCTTAGTGAGACGCAGAATTTGTCAGTGGAAAAGAACTGCTTGGCACACCCATTCTGCCCAGATGGTATCTGCCTAATCTGTCTCGGCAGACCGTAACTAGTTTCTGGTGACCCTCTCTCCACCCTGCCTATTTACTAATATTCCCTTATGTCTATCACATGCATCCTTGAAGCCCCTTACTGTTTTTGCCTCCACCACTTCACTGGCAGTCTGCTTCAGGCGTCCACCACTCTTTCAGTGCAGTAGTACTTTCTCACATCCCTCAATCCCTTCCCCACCTCATCGCATGCCCTCTGACCCTGATGCTCTTTCTCATTTGAAACAGAGTCCCTTCCTGCACACTGTTCACACCCATGAGATAGCTGTAGATCTCTATCATGTCTCCTCTCACTCTCCTCTCTTCTCTTCTTGGGTGTGCATGCTGAGATCCCTCAGTCTCTCTTCATAGAGCTTTTGATGCAAACCCTGCACCATTTTAGTTGCCTTCCTTTGGGCTGCCTCCACCTTATGTAATTTCTGAGATGTGGCCTCTAAAACTGGACACAATACTCCATGTGGGGTCTCACAAGTGAGCAATACAGTGGCAACACCACCACCCTCCTCCTGCTGCTGCAGCCACCTCTCCCTATGTATCCCAGCATCCCACTGGCCCAACCCATTGCTTTGTTACGCTGCCGTGCCAATTTAAAGTCATCAGATATGTTAACCTCAAGGCCCCTTTCCTGCTTACTGTCAGTAACTCCCCTTCCCCATCTTAGACTCAGTGACCGGGTTCCTATGCCCTAGGTGCATGATTTTGCACTTTTTGGCACTGAACCCCAACTGCCATGCTCTTGACCACTCCTCGAGTTCAAGGCCTTACAGATTATCTCACCCCATCCCCCCCCCACGAATGTCCACCCTATTACAGATTTCGGTGTTCTCTGTAAAAGGCATACTCTCCTTTCAAGTTCTTCCGTAATGTCACTTATGAAGACAATGAAGAGTACTGGTCCTAACAGTGAGCCCTGCAGCACCCGCTGGTTACTCTCTCCTTATTAGCGTCAGTGCCATTAACCATCACCCTTTGTAGCCTACCCATTACCCAGTTTCATACCCAATTCACCACTTTGGGTCCCACCACTAGGATGCTGAATTTCTGTATCAGTTTCCTGTACAGCACAGTGTCAAAGGCTTTGCTAAAATCCAGACAGACCACGTCCACTGCCCTTCCCTGAGCTATTTCCCCTAGTCACCCAGTCTAAGAAATTAATCAGATTCTTTTTTTTTTTATATATACTTCTTTTATTGAAATATTAACGTAGTACAATATTCGTTTTTCCCAGAGGTATTAAATCATCAAAGTTAACACATAACCAATATTTAGAACATTAACATCAGAGACTCAGACAATGCAAACTATAAATAACATTCATAAGGTCTCTAAAGTAATAAAAGAGAGTGATTTACATATAGCTTAGAGTTTCAGATGATGTAAAATAAAAACAAAACAGAACATGCCACGCTAGACGATTAAAAATACATCCACAACATTACTGCACTTACAATCTGTTATAACCAGATGTCTGGGCATCCATGCATCATTTAGAGCATTTCATCTCATGGTAACCTTATGTATGAAGTTAATTAAATTCACCTTTCCTTCCCAGCAAGCACACCCTCATTATGCATGTGAGCACATACTACTTTGCCTCCTAAGCAATAGGGGTATTCATCTCATCTTCTGTACTGCTCAAGTCCCATCTATTCCATCTGTTATTGTATAGATCTACCTTTTGGGCTACACTAAAGGTTATTCTTTCCATTCTCTGAATGTGTCGTATAATAGATAGCCAGTCTGGGATCTCTGGAGGGGTACTCTGTAGCCATCGTTTAGTAATAGCTTTCTGGGCTGCTGCTGTTAATATAGACCAAAGATATTTTTCTTCTTTCCCCTCTAGGTCCTCAGGAATCATCCCTATTACTACATGTTCTGAGCCTATCCGTATTTGTGTAAAAAAAATTTGTTTCAGTCTAGCTATGACTTGTTCCCAAAAAGGGGCAAGCTCAGGGCATTGTCAGAATTTATGTGCCTGAGCTGCACTAGGGGTTCCGCAGCTCCTCCAACCGGAAGGGGAAATCTGTGGGTTATGGCGTACTACCTGAACTGGGACCAGAAAGAAACGAGTCCTCAGTTTCCAGCAAAATTCCCTCCATGTAGGGGAAGAGGAGGTGCTCCAAGTGTATCTCCAAATCTTTGACCATTGTGAGAGAGAGAAACAGAAATATCGAACTCTTGTTTCCCATTTCTGCTTTATATACAGAGATGAAATAGCACGATCATTAATATAGTTAGTATATAACAATGAGGAAGCTTGCTCCCCATTTGTAGACCAATTTTCAGGAAAGGTGCCTGGGTATTCTCCTCTTCCCCTGGTCGGACTCCAAGTTGTTTTTGTTTATTTATGTAATCTCTTAATTGGTAGAATCTCAGGACGTCTAATTGGGTCCATCCAAAACTTCTTTGTACAACTTCAAAGGTAATCACCAAATTCTTGTTCATTAACAGATATGGAGAAGTAATCCCCTGTTCAGCTTGGCGCCGGAACCAACCATCATGTTTGGCAGGTTCAAAGCTCGAATCAAATAGCCACCACATGAATGACCAAAGATAGTCTCTCATGTTACCCCTCAGAGTACCTCTCCTCCATCCCACCAGCACAGACTCTACCACTGACAGATATGTTTTACAGCCGAATTTACTCCTAGGTAGAACAATTAATTCTGGTAAGGGGGGATGTGATACGAGTAACATGTCAATTCTCTTCCAGAGGGAATCATACTGTTTGTTTCCCCATAGCAGTGCTACCCTCATTTGGGATGCCACCCAATATCCTGAAAGATCTGGGACAGCCAGTTCCCCCTGCTGCTTTGGTAAAAACAGCAAACCCCATTTTACTCTGGGACGAATCTTTCCCCACACAAAGACAAAGAAAAGATGTTGCCAGATGGCCAGGTCAGCTTGTGAGACCTGGCAGGGAATGCATTGAAAAAGGTATAGGAGGCGCGGAAGTGCATTCGTTTTCAATGTCTGTATATGGGCGCCCAAGGAAATTGGTAGTAAAGACCACCTTTTAAAATCTGTCTTAAGCTGGTTAATAAGAGGGGGATAATTGAATTGAAACAATTGATCTGATGTGATCCCAATGTTAATACCTAGATATCTCATCTTAACAAGGCCCCATTTCATCGGAAATCTCTGAGAAAGAGCTGATGGGGGCACATAATGCAAGCCAAGTATTTCTGTTTTAGTGCTATTTAACATATAACCTGAGCGAGTGGAAAACTGGTCTAGTTGTTTGAATACTGCAGGTAAGGAGTCATCAGAGGATGCCAGGTATACCAAAATGTCATTAGCAGTGCTAACTTATTTTTCCTCCCTCCCAGAAATACCCTCTGTATTCGTGGATTCCGCCTAATACTCTCTGCCAATGGTTCAATATAAAGGGCAAATAAGAGTGGAGAGAGGGAGCGGTGTCCCTCTGCCCAACTGAAATCCCGTGGAAACATGGCCATTGGTTTTAACATAGCCCTTAGGTTTATCATAAAGCTTAAATAAGCCAGCAATAAAAGGCTTGGGGAACCCAAACTCAGAAAGGACCTGTGACAGAAAAGGCCAGGATACTTTATCAAACGCCTTTTCAGCATCTAAACTCATTAAAAGGGGAAGGCATCTTCGTGTGGTTTATATGGTCTATAATATGGATTGTTCTTCTCAGGTTATCCTGGGCCTGTCTACCCGGAATAAACCCGGTCTGATCTAAGTGCATCAGGCCAGGAAGAATCAATTGTAGTCAAAGTGCTAAAAAGGAGCGGAGTAATTTATAGTCATTGTTTAAATGGGAGATAGGGCGATACGAGGGCATTTAGTGGGATCCTTTCCGGGTCTGGGTATCACAGAGACATCAGCCTGCACCCATGAAGGTAATGCCCTCCCCTTTCCCAGGAACACCTCCTGAAAGACTTGTAGCAAGAGGGGCTTTACCATTTCAAAAAAGAGTTTATAAAATTCGGCAGACAGACCATCATGTCCTGGGCACTTTCCCATCTTCATTCTTGCTACCTCTGCCTTTAGTTCTTGGGAGGTTATAGGAAGGAAAAGACTCTCCCTCTGATTCTCCGAGAGTGTAGGAAGATTCAGTGGTTGCATGAAGTCGTGTATCTCCTTCTCCTGTACTTCTGAACCAGGAGCATATAAGTCTACATAGTACGCTCTGAAAGCCTCTGCAATATCTGTTACTTAATGTACCATCACCTCTGTGTGTGGGTGACACAGAGCAGTGATGGCAGCCCTCGCCGTTTGAGTCCGCAGTCTGCTGGCTAAAAGCTGCAGAGAGCGTGGTCTCCTTTCATAATACTTTTGTCTAAGGAAAAGCAAGTTCTGCTCCACATAGTAATCTAGTAGATCTCCCAGCTGCTTCTTAAGCTCTTTAAGTTCTGCAGCTCTGGTTCTGTCAAATTTTCCCTTTTGTTGCCCCTCTAACAAGCGAATCTGGTGTTACAGATGGGTTCTCTTTGCCTTCTTTTCCTTTTTGCTAGCTAACTCAATAGATTTCCTACAAAGAACCACCTTCGCTGTGTCCCATATCTCGGTCGTGATATCTGGTGAGGTATTTTCTTCTAGAAATTGTTTGTAGGTTTCCTTAATAGATTCCCTTATCTCTGGGATCTTGAAGAAAGGAAACATTAAGACATCATAGTGTGTTTTTGTGAACATCTCCCAAACTTAGCTTAAGAAAGATAGTTCTACCGGATCACTCTCCAATATTTCCCATCCAGGAGTCTGCTACTCAGCACAGCTCTTCTTTAACTGGAAGAAAATAGTCCAGTCTGGAATATATCCTATGCGGAGCAGAACAGTATGTGTAATCCCTCCTTCCTGCATTGAGGTGTCATCAAACATGTACCATCCCCAGTTCACCCATTAACTTAGTCATCTGTCTGGCCACCCTATGTGTCCCCCTCGGAATGCTCGACGTGGTAGCTAGGCTGGGGTTAAAAGTTAAGTTAAAATCACCATCACATATTAATATTCTATCCTTCCAATCCTGCAATTGCATTAAGAAAGCTCTATAATCAAGTAAGGTAGACCCCAGTGGAAAGTATACTGAGGCCAATGTAACTCCAAGGCCCTTGTAAATCCCCTTCATTAGGGCATAACTGCCTTCCTTATCTGTTACAGTATCTTCCACTTGAAACGGAACCCCATTAGGAATTAAGACCGCCACTCCCCTTCTTCTGCCATTTTTATATGAGGAAGTGGCCACACAACTAAAGCCCATCTTACTGAGCTTCTCGTGCTCTCTATGGGAAAGATGCACTTCCTGTAGAAGATAGAAGTCAGCTTTAGTTTTTCTCAAGTAACTCAAGATCTTACTTCTTTTGATGGGACTAGTGATCCTATGCACATTATATGAGCAAACTAGTGTATTTCTGCTATCCATAACAAAAATAAATTCTGTAGTTCTGCAATAACAACACAATTCTTTCTGTATCCCCATGTGTGGTTACCCTTAACATCTGGTATCAGCCTGGAAAAATTTATTTCTTTTGTTATACTTCTTTTATTGCTTTTTTTTTCTTAGTACATGTTTAAAACATCACTTTATCATACAAATGCCTTTGCTCCTTAATCCAGGAGTTTCAGGTAACAATTGATTTTTATACAGCCTCTAGAAAGTGCAATTTTCCAGCTATATATGTAAAGAGCATACATACAGAACTAAAATACATAAAAAAACAAACTTGTCAGCTAATTGAGTTTTTTTTATCCCAAGGAGTAAATTAAGATCCTATTCATGGGGTATAAGTTTTCCTTTACTGTTTGTCTTATCTAATAAAACTTCAACTTGATTCTATGATTCCTTTCACTCTTTTTATTTCTTAAGAGGACTAAGAGGAGTATTTAAATAAAAGATGATTTATTAATTCCTTTTAAAAAGAGACAAAAAAGAAAAAAAGAGAAAATTTCTCCGCTTCCCTAGCAGGGGAACAACACTTTAATAGCCCTAGGGTTTACCAGTTTCCCCAGAAATCCAACCCTAAGTCACTTGTTCAGGTCCCATCTAGTCCAGCGGTTCTGATATATTGCAGCCCTGTCCCGTAAATTGTGTGTTAGCTGTTCCAAATGCTGTATGTAGGTTACTATTTCTTGCCACTCCAGTAAGGTCGGGGGTTTAGGGAGCAGCCAATTCTTAGTAATAGCTTTAAAGGCCACGGCTAAACATATAGCCCAGAGATATTTGGCATCTCTATCTTTAAGAGTTTTGGGAGGTATACCCAATAGAAGATTTTGAGGAGTCAAAGGTTCCTGTGTGGTCAATATTCTAGATATCTGATGGGTGATTGCTTGCCAGAATGGCTTAATCACCGGACAGTTTAAAAATATGTGAGCATGGGAGGCCTCTAATGTCCCACACTGTCTCCTGCAAGATGAAGAAACTTTAGGATTACGCTTTGCCTGGAATAGGGGTACTAAAAAGTATCTTGTACAGACCTTCCAAACATACTCTCTCCAGCTGGGAGACAGAGTTGTGGACCACGTTGATTGCCACACCTTCGGCCAACAAGGCTCTAGTAGGGGGATGCCCAAATCCTTCTCCCATCTCCTTTTTATTAAATCAGTTAGGTGGTTCTGGAAAGTATTAAGGAACTGGAATAGAAAAGATATGGCATGGTCTTTTCCAGAGACTGTCCATATGTGAATAAAGGGACTACAGTCTTCTTCTTGTATTGATCTAGAGTTTTGAGTTTTTATTTGCGTGTTAATCTAATCTCTCATCTGTAAATAATATATATAGTCACTGGGAACCCAACCATACCTTATTTGTGCTTCTTTGAAAGATACTGTGGAGGAGTTTTCAAGCATTTGCCAAGGTGCCACAAAGCCCTTGGTGGCCTGGAGAGCATACCATTTATATTCTAGCGCTGGTGGAAAAGCAGGGTTCTCAGAGAACCAAAAGTATTTCCAAATGTGGGTAGAGAACCACTTTTGAGGGTAGCCCCTCCTCCAGCCCTCCAGAATTGTTGCTGTACTATTTGGTAGTACTCCTTGGAGTTGTCTCATGGGGGGGGGGGCAAAGAGGGCCGAGGGTAAGGGGTGGGGCAGAGTTCTACAAAGATCAATTTGCTTCCAGGGTGCCAAGTAATGACTATTTCCCCATAACAGAGCCAGACACATTTGAGAGACATTCCAATAATAGTGTAAATTTGGAAGTGCAATTCCTCCAAGGTTTTTGGAGAGCATCAATAATTGAAATTTAAGACGAGGTTTTTTGCCTTGCCAAAGGAACTTCAAAATTGCTTGTTGCCAGTTGTTCAGGAATTGTAAGGGCACTATACTAGGCACAGATTGAAACACATATAATAATCTTGGCAGAGCGTTCATTTTAAGTGCTTGATTTCTCGCGTAGAAAGATAGAGGTATCACTGTCCAGCGATTAAAGTCTGTCTTCAGGGTCTGTATTAGGAAATCGTAATTTAGGTTATATAATGATCTAAGGTCTGCTGGAATATTAACTCCTAAATATCGTATTGTTTGAGATTTTCATTTAAATTGGAATTTTTCTTTAATTTGTCGTGAGGGGCTATAATTAAAGGCCAATAGGTCAGTTTTGTTGGTATTTAAGGAATATCCAGCCAAGGATGAAAATAAAGTAAGCTTTTGAAATAGGTGTGGAAGAGAGTTACTCGGGTTTGCTAAATATATCAAAACATCATCCGCAAATAATGCTATTTTGTGCTCCATTCCGGCCAAGTTGATACAAGGGAGATTTTGATCTTGTCGAATCATATGTGCTAAAGGTTCGATGTAGAACGCAAACAGAAGGGGGGGAGATAGGGTATCCCTGCCTGGTTCCTCTATGCAAATTAAATTTATGAGACAAATGACCATTGGATCTAATATAAGCTTGGCGGTCTGATAAAATTTAAATATGGTGTCTATAAGTTGCTGTGGGATTTTAAAAGTATTCAATACTTCCCTTAAAAAGGGCTATGAGACCTTATCAAATGCTTTTTCAGCATCTAGACTAAGTAGAAGGGCTGGGGTTTGTCCCTTTTGGATATGTTCAATTAGGTATACAGTTCTCCTAATGTTATCTTGGGCTTGACGACCTTGAATAAATCCTGATTGATCTTGTTGAATTAAAGCGAGGGCTAATTTAGCTAGTCTGCGGGCTAGTATAGATGCCAAAATTTTATAGTCAGTATTTAGAATGGAAATAGGGCGATAGGAGCCAGGCAGGGAAGAGTCCTTCCCAGGTTTTGGGATCACTGAAATAATTGCATATTGCCATGAGGGAGGGATAGGAGTCTTAGGGAGGGTTATATTTCTAAACAAACTATGTAATATAGGAGTTATGTCTTGTTTAAAGACTTTATAAAATTCTCCTGGCAGGCCGTCGGTCCCTGGATATTTATTAGATTTAAGATTTCCCAGTTCTCCCTCCAGCTCCTTGATCGAAATCGGGGTCAGTAATGTTTCTGTAAGGGCTTTAGAAAGGGTTGGGAGGTTTAGGGTTTGAAGAAAGGCTCGGATTTTTGTTACTGTAGGCTGTGGTTTGGGGTGCTGCGTAAAGCTCCGTATAATATTTAACAAATATATTTGATATATTAGCTATAGTATGTTGGGGTGGGTCCTTAGGCGAAGGTCTCAACGTGGTAATCATAGCTGTAGCCTGTTGCCTTCTTAACCGCTCCGCCAGAAGTTTCAACGAGCGGGGACCACCTTTGTAATACATCTGTCTGAGGAATAACAGAATCTGTTCGACATAATAATCCAGCAGAGAGTTAAGCTCTCACTTCAATATCTTTAATTGTTTAGTGGCCTCTGTTGTTATTTTTAAATGTTGTTGCTCCTCAAGAGTTTTTATTTGGGCAAGTAAGGAATCTCTTTTCTGGTCCCTTAGTTTTTTTTTTTTATATGCTGCCACAGCAATAAATTTACCCCTGCAGATGGCCTTGACCGTATCCCACAGTATAGCAATATCTATTTCTGGCATATCGTTATCTAATAGGGTTTGTTTAGTTGTGTTTTTAGTCTCCTGTTTAATTTTCTAATCTCTCAAAAGGGATATGTTTAGCCTCCATATCGTAGACTTCCGAAATGGATCATTTCTGAAAGAGATACACTGTGGGGCATGGTCCGAGAGGACAAAGTTGCCCTGCCAAGCTTTGAGTGACATATGGGCATATTCCTGTGAGATTAGAAAATAGTCAATAGATGAACAACTTTGATGGGCCTGTGAGAAAAAAGTGTGGTGAGTACCAGTGCCATTGTGGTATCGCCAGGCATCTGCCAATCCCAGTTCCTTGATCAGCTTTACTACATTCCTTGCCTGTCTAGGGACTTTTTGATTTTGTATAACTGGATCGTATAGTTGAGATAGATTCAAATTACCCCCCCCCCCAGACGATTGGCCCCTCTGCCCATTGTATTAGTTTCAACAGAATCGACCTATAAGCTGTATGATCAGAGTTAGGTGGAAAATACAGTGAGGCCATCGTAATGAACTTCCCATTTAATTTCCCCTTTAATAGGACGAACCTTCCTTCTTTGCCAATTATTTGATCTGTAGCTTGAAATAGGACCCTATGTGGTATTAAAATAACAGTTCCTCTTCTTTGTCCACCCCTAAAGGAAGAGGCACAGACCTGAGCAAACCCCAACCGCTCGAACTTTTGGTGCTCAGCTTTTGACAAATGCATTTCCTGAAGCATCAGAATATCAGCACCAGCTCGCTTAAGTGAAGCTAAAATTTTTTGAGTGCTTTATGGGACTGGTCAGTCTGTGTACATTATATGTGCAAAAGGTGTAACTCATCGTATTGTCCTCAAAATATATACCATTAAACCTATCCCATTTCTCTCAAGAAAAACTATCTGATGCTTCAGGAAATTTTCCCATACATTATAGATATACTCCCATAATTGGAATACCAGGATTACAATAAAAGAAATTAAATGAAGACACGCCGACTTTAACAGTAAAAAACTTGGTGGCACCAACTGGGCACCTAACTGAATACTTTGCTTGAACTTCCAAGGTAGGAGGTCTGCTATCTTAAGCGACCACTGTACCCACCTTGATGTTAGACTTGGTAGGTTGAAGAGGAATTTACTCCTTCTAGGCAGAAGGACCTCTTCAAGGGTCTGTACCAGACTAGACCCTTTAGACATGCTACTGTGTTGTGTAGTATAGCTTTAAGCCCAAACTGCAGACTACCAATTGTTCAAATTAAAAGCGGGAACTGGTGAATATTACGATTAGGCAATATCCGGGGGGGGGGGAGCTAAAGATTGAAGTAAAGAACTCAGTTTTATAACTATATTGTTCCCCGTGACTCTTTATCCCACCCTGAGCAATTTACTTTTCCTGGTCCTTGTATCACGACACTTCTCTTACAAAAACACAATTGTTACTCCAATTAATTGTTTAGGAGTTATGGACAGGCATTGGGAAGTATGTCTCTCCGTAAAGGCCAGCCCTGCATGTAGGCCTCTTTAAGCCCAAAATTCCTTTGAACTCATCTGAATACTTTTAAATTCTTCAGGGGCCTAGTCATCGCTTACTCGTGGCTCATTCTATTGAATCTAGTCAAGGAAGAAAGGCTATCCTACAGCACAGCCGTAGCTGCTCACTGCGTAGCATCTACCGGTCCAAAGAGCAATTTAATGTGTTTAGCTCAGCCATCCATTTGCACTAGGTCGTGCTCGGAGATACCGGGGAGCTTTTTAAGTAAGTCTCTGAACAGAGAGATAGTGTTCAAGGTTGCAGCGATATTCGGGTTCTTGTTTCTCTCAGCTGGGACAGTCAGCCACGCATCATCTTGATCTCGTCGTTTCTGGCCCATTTTCGGTGGTTGTTCCGGTAGTTCAATTCCCTTTTTAATCATGGTTTGCTTCGCTTCTTGGAAAGTGTTATAGATCTCAGTCCCTTCCTTCCAGAAAACTCGTAGTCTGGAGGGGTATGGTGTTTGAATGCGTAGATTTTCCCTTCGGAGTATCTTTATAAGGGGGGCATATTCCTGTCGCTGTTTTTGGATAGTGGGTGGATAGTCCTGATTGAAAAAAAGACGAGATTCTAGGTATCTGACCTCTCGTTGTTGCCAAGCTCTTTTTAGGATATCCTCCTTGGTTTTAAAGTTGTAAAATGTGATAATCACTGAGCGTGGCCTGACAGTTGGATCTTTGGGTTTTGGAATCAGGGCATGATGCACTCTGTCAATTTTTATTTTATAGTCGGGGGGAAGATTCAATACATCCCGAAGCATATCCACCAGAAACTCGGACATATCGCCCTCCTCCGCACCCTCCGCTAGACCATATAGGGGTAGATTGTCCCTCCTAGACCTACTATCGAGGTCTAAGTATTTCTGCTCTGTAGAAATTGCATGTAGGCAGAGGGCTGAGGCTGTTCGCCCAAAGTGCTGCAGGCCGTCCTCCGTTGTACTAATTCGTTCTTCAGCCTCCTGCATTCGATTCTCCACCATTGATAACTTTTGGTTTAATTGTTTGAATTTGTAGTTATTTTCTGCCCTCATATCTTTCAATTCCCTCATCAGAGTCTCAAATCTTGTTCTGGAAAGTTGTTCCGTTTCCTCATCAGTATCACAGCTTGGGGCCGAGCTATTATGGCATGTGGTTGTAGCCAAGCCTCGCGTAGGAGAGTTTTGTCGTAATCCTTGGGTTTCCCTTTTACCCTGCGGATACGGAGTGCGAGTTCTTGCCCCTCTGTCCTTCTGCAATCCTCCGGTTGCCACTGCAGTTGGTTTCAGCTAGTTTAATCATTTAAAAGAGGAGGATTAATTTGCAGTCCAGGCGGAGTGGCTCTATTAGCTACTGATCGGAGCCGTAGCGGAACCGGAAGTCCTGCGTGGAAAAATATAAAAGAAAATAGAAGAGACCCAAATTGAGAAACATGTAAACACCAACTGGGCTAAATAACAAAGAACAATCAGTAACTTCTAAGGTAGGAAACTCATAAATATGGGCTTCTGTTCTCAGCACAAGTCCCTATACAGGGGCCTAGTTGAGAAGAGTGAAGGTATACAATTCCTACCTTGAAAGGACCTTCCCCCTGAGCCGTCGCATGACTCTTGCAGCATCTAATCTCAGTAAATCTGCCACAATCACCTCTTGTGGTTCTTTTTCAGTTGTAACCTTCACAGGTATTCCCCCCTCCCCCCATATTTCAACCAAGACAAATTATTACACAGTATCCCCTGAAATTATGTAGTTTCAAAAAAGAAAAGCATTAGGCAGCTTTTAAAAGTTTGTTCAGTTTCCCAGCATTTTCTTGCCGCCTCATTAAACCCTGGAAAATAAACTCCAGCTCATAACTTTGTTCTCACTAACCAAATCTTAAACAGAGTGAAAGAAATTAGTAGTCAGGACTTTCATTTTAAACCCAGTGAGAACATTCTGTAGCTCCTGGGATAAAATGATAAGTCATTAAATCCAACAGTCACTGAAGTGTAAAGTCAGCTTAATTGAAAGCTGTTCCAGGACAAGTCGCCCCCAGCCACAAATGTGATAAGGCAACGATCCGTTACAGTCTTGCCTTCAAAATCCCTTACCACTTGCGGTAGATGAGTACTTCAAGCCACATCAAGCTCAACTTTTACTCTCAGTCAGGTCTCTAGTGAGCTTTGTGCAGCAGCTGGGGCCTTGTTGGCCAGCGTTAGGATCGCTGCCACCCTTCTTGATGCCTCCTGGGATGACATCCTATAGGCCCCGCTATGCTTCCAACTCAGGACTAATTACCAGTCCAGATGAAACAGCTGTTTATTGGCAAAACGTTCCACTGGCAGTCCTGAGACCCGAAGGCCCCTCTGGGAGAAATCTTGCTTGGCCTCCAATGCAGAAACGTACACAGCAGGTCCCTTCACCAAAAATACCCACACACGGACAGGAAAAGGGGTTTGAAACTTGATGTTCTGTTCCTTGAGTACACGGAGCAAGGGTGCATACTGTTACCTGGCTGCTTGTCGTTCAGGTGGGTAGTCATGGTCAATCGTGATTTTAGAGTCCAGGTATTGTAAAGTTTTTTTGGACCATGCCCTACGCAGAGGATCTTCCTTAACTTTATAGCTGGCACATTTAATAATAATGGACCGGGGGCATGCAGCTGGGTCTGTGGGTTTCTTAGTCAGGAAGCAGTGTGCTCGCTCAACAGAAAGATTATAGCCCGCTGGGAGATATAAGATGTCACAGAGGAGATTTTCCATGAAATCTGTCATGGGGTAGATCTTTGCTCCTCCCGCCAGGCCATATATTCTGAGGCTGTCTTGTCTTGAGTGGCTTTCTAGATCAGGGTCCTGGCGTACTGTGCGGCAGTCTGTTGGAGTACCACCTCAAGTGCACCACCAAGTTGTTGGGCCTGATCCTCCATGGCTCCGATACGTTCTTCTACTCACTCTATGCGCTGTTCCAGACTGGTAAGCTTCTCCGAAATGCTTTTAAATTCTCTACAGTTCTCATTTCTAGAGCCCTGGATCTCTTTAAGCAAAATATCAAATCGGCTCCTGGTGAGTTGCTCCATTTCCCCATCTGTGTCTATATTGGAGCCTTTGGTGCTTGCCAGGGATGCGCTCCTCTCCCGGTGTTGCAGGCCGCGCTCAAATCTATCGCCAATGTGTCCCCCAGTGGTAATTTCCTTGGCCGCTTTCAGGCCCAGTTTGCTCCTGGAACCACCGCCTGACATTATTGCTGCCTCCAGTGTTTTATATTTGAGGAAAAGTAAGTTTTAGTATGAGGGCGGTTGGGAGCTCCGCGTTTACTCAACGCTCAGGTCCGTGGTGGAACCGGAAGTCAGAAACAAATCAGATTCATCTGGCATGACCCCAACCCCACCCCAATGAATCCATGCTGTCTTGGTCTTGAAGACCACTGGATTTAAGATAGTCTACCAACCTTTTCTTTAACAGGGTTTCCATTAATTTTCCCACCACTGATGTGAGACTGATCAGACTATAGTTGCTGGAATGAGTGGCAGATCAGTAAATGAAGATGAGCACCTGGCAGGGGATGGAGGCCGGAAAAACTTTATACATTTTTATTGAAGAGAAAAATAATAGTAACAGCAGATAGTAACATCAGCATTTACAATTATTTTAAAAGATAATTACATCCAACCAACATTGACTTTTTTTTTGATTATGAACTAATACATTTACTATGTGCAACCTACCCATTCGTTCACTAATTAAAATTGATTTATATGGGCAGTAATGACAAAACCGGGGTTGGCAGTATAACCTAGACGTTAAGAGTAATGAGCTGTGAATGAGCTTGGTAAATCCCGTAAATCTGGGTTTGAGTCCCACAACCTCCACTTGCATGCTGTGCGACTCTGAACAAGTCACTTAACCACCCCAAAGCTCCTGGGTCGCCCCTGAACACAGGCACTTGTGCTAGTGGGCGTTACCCAATTAACAAAGAGCAATAAAAAAAAGAAAGAAAAAAAACTAAGTAATACAGCAACATTAGGAATTTTGATGAGGCACTTTCATGGCTGAAATTATATCAGCTAAAGGATCTAGACTATGTAAGAATACTAACTATATCTTGTTAATTGTAATTTATCCAAGGCTATGTAGCTTAGTCTTTGATTTGCCACTAATCTAACCATGTATTTCAACCATTCTTCAAATGATGGAACAATGGAGCTCCTTCCAATTAGACAGAATGAATCTTTTAAGCCAAAGAGAACATGCCAGTGACCACAGTTGCTTTTGTCTGTGTAAAATCCTTAGCAGGGTGCAATCTCCTAAAATGACAATATGGGTTACACATGTAATTGGGGCTTGCAAAATCTGTACACAGAAATGAGACACCTTGAGCCAAATAGACCTTATATTGAGGCAGGATCACAGGATATGAAACAAGATACACATTCGGTTCATAACATCTCCAACATTTCCCACTATCATATGCCAACTTGAAAATCTGTTTGTCTCACAAGCATGTTAAGGCCTTGAAAAAGAAGATCAGACAGAACCCCCCTCCAGACTTTTTTTATTTTTTCTCTCCAGTTTTCTCCACCCCCCCTCCCCTGAGGTCACGGCGTACACATGCATGTGCGAGCATGGAGGAGCATGCACACGCCAGGATCCGGTGGCCCCTTCCACCCCTCCCCTGACTTGCATCACCGCACTGTGCTGCCTACACACCCACCGGACCTTCACCCGGTGGGAGTGGAACTACGGACAGGCGGGCATCCACTCCTTTGGAGGGAAGAGCCGCGGCTCAATCTCGCTCCAATCTTTCCCGGTGACCCGAGGTTGTTTCCGAACCCGGGTCACCAGCATAGCACAAGGTAAGGTGCCAGTGCCTCAGCCCTCCGCGCCACCAAGCTGGCCCCTCTCCAGACTTCTTTAAGACTATGAATAAAATGAGTAGAAGCCCTTAAAGACTTTATCCCTTTCTTGAGAGGATACAGGTATTATTAGAGCTGTCTGGGTTAAGTGGACCACGGTATGGTCCACTGTCTGTGTGTTCGTAGTTTGTCCAACAGTAAGAGACTGGAAAGACCAATTCTTGAAAGCCAAAGCAGAGAAATGTAAATTATGTACTTACCGTAACTACTGATCTTCCTGAATATCTTCCCCATAGAACACCACCGATGGGTCTGAGCCAGAGGTAACAGGACCTCTCAGGAGCCAGAACTTTTCTGGTGGGGCTAGTCACATGAGCAGGCCTTGCACAAGCAGCACTGCATGTGCCTGCTCCGCTAATATACAGCGATATGAGCCACAGCCATCTTAGTAATGTTTTTATTGAAGTGGTGAGCAGCATGAATTTAACGAGTGCGCTATGCACTTAACCTAAGGGCATAGATAGCCCTGGTGGTCCATGTAAGAAGGGCCACCAAACCCAGTAACACAGTATCTTCACAACCCAATCCAAGTACAAAGGGGTGAAGATCATAACATAACAATAATGGAGTGAATCTGGGGGATGGTGGGCTGGCATGCTAATCTGAAGCATAGTAAGCACAAACTGAGGAAAGTATAGCCCAAGGGGAAACTAAAGGGGACAAGACATTTTTTAGGTATATAAGTGAAAAGAGGAAGACTAGAGGAGGAATTGTGAAATTTAAGAAGGGCATATGGGGACTGCACAGAGGAGAATCAGGAAAAAGTTGATATTCTGAACAAATAAAAAACAGCACAGTATTGTTGTCTCACAAGATGCTGAGAAGTGCTCCATACCCGGGAGTAATAGGGTAAGCCACAGAACACAGAAACATAGACTTTGATGGCAGATGAGGACCTCTTAGTCCACCCAGTCTGCCCATTTCCCTACCTATTGGATAAGCTGCAGATCCTAGTTAACCAACAGCCTACTTCTTCCTACCCCCCCCCCACCAGAACTGCCTTATGTCTGTCCCATACAGTCTTAAATTCCCCTACTGTTTTAGATTCCATGACCTCCTCAGGAAGACCGTTCCATGCATCCACCACCCTCTCCGTGAAAACATTCTTCCTCACGTTGCCCTTGAGCCATCCCCCTCTATCTTCAAATTGTGCCCCCCCTCCCAGAGACTCCATTCTGGGGAGGCTGGGTCAACACTATAGCCCCTATTTGCACTAAAATGCAGGAGTCAACTCTCAAAGTAGCAAACATAGTTAAAAAAGACAATTGCAAAACACACAGTAGTTTCCAATACAGATCACCAAACATGGAACATGAAGGGCCTGAGGCAGAGGTGGGTTGTGATCACTATGTATCACTTTACTGTGCATTAATTTTAGGCATCCCTTGTACAGTGTGTTAGCATCAGGGTATAGCAGCACCACCATTAAATAGGCTGAAAAACTCTATAAACAGAAACGCCAACTCAGAAAAAAAAAAAAAAATTCGAAATGCCCCTGCACATCGCTCATGCTGGCCTGTGCCACGGCAGTCGTGCTGGTCACTTGTGCATCGACATGGAAACACGTCATCATCAGAGCATCCCCAACCCTAGTACTGCACCACCCATGGTCACCCAGGTGGTGGTCGCACGGAGATAGAAATCCCCCCTCCCTCCCTGGAGGAGACCATCCTGTGGGATGCTCAATCCTCCTCTCCCGGATGACCCTCCAACGATCCAGGCTCCTTCCCAAACCCGGGTCGTCGACGTCGCGAGTGGCAGTACAAACACTGCACCAATGGGCCAGCCTTATTCTGTGTTTTTTAAACTGATTCTAATGATGTAGTATGCTGTTTTCTAATATATTGTATTTTTCTTCATCTTTTCAGGTGGCATACTAGACTTTGCAGAGGGATCTGAGAGGTATCTCACTTTCCACAGCAGGTCATTCTGAAATAGTCCACATGGGAACAACCAGATCCAATACATGCTAGACCGTATAATTACTGAAGAATAAGCCTCAGGGCAACAGATGATTTTAATATGTATAGGTCATAGTATTTCGACAGCCATTTCTCATCTCCCCCTTCCCCACACCCATTACAAACCCCCATAGAAATTCACAATTTGATGGCAGATAAGGACCGCTTGGCCCACCTAGTCTGCCCATTTCCCTACCTAATGGATAAGCTGCAGATCCAAGTTAACCAACAGCCTATTTCCTCCTACCCCCCCATTAGAATTGCCTTATGTCTGTCCCATGCATTCTTGAATTCCCCCACTGTTTTTGTCTCCACTACCTCCTCAGAAAGGATGTTCCACGTATCCACAACCCTCTCCATGAAAAAATACATCCTCGCATTACCTCTGAGCCGTCCCCCCTCTATCTTCAAATTGTGCCCCCTTGTTCTTGCACATCTTGTTTTCTGAAAGATGCTACCATCTTGGACTTTGTTGATTCCCTTGAGGTACTTGAAAGTTTCTATCCTGTCCACCCCCCTCTCCCTCCTTTACTCGAGGGTATACATATTAAGCTCCTTTAATCTCTCTTCATATGTCTTCTGGTGCAGACCCTGCACCATTTTAGTTGCCCCCCTCTGGACAGCCTCCATACTGTCTATGTCCTTGCAGAGATGGGGTCTCCAGAACTGCACACAGTACTCCAGATGGGGTCTCACCAACTGTCTGTATAGAAGAATAACAACTTCCTGTTTTCTACTGATGATGCCTCTCCCTATGCATCCCCATATCCTGCCAGCCTTCCTTACTGCCTTCTCACATTGCTTGCCCACCTTAAGGTCATCTGATATTACTACCCCCAGGTCCCTTTCCATTTTTGTTGTTGTTAGTATCTCACCCCCCCATTGTGTACTCTTCCCCTGGGTTTGTGTTTCTCCGGTGCATTACTTTGCACTGAATCTAAGCTGCCATACATTTGACCATTCCTCCAACCTCGCCAAGTCCCTTTGCATCCTTTCCACCCCATCTTCTCTATCGACCCTGTTGCAGATCTTTGTGTCGTCTGCAAAGAGACATACTTTTCTTTCCAGTCCCTCTGTAATGTAACTTATAAAGACATTAAAGAGGAACGGTCCCAGTACTGAACCCTGCGGTACCCTGCTAGTAACCCCCCTTTCTTCAGAGTGGACTCAGTTTACTATTACCCTCTGCATCCTGTTGTCCAGCCAATTTTTTACCCAGGCTACCACCTTGGGATCCACTCCAAGGCTGGCTAATTTGTATATTAATCTTTTGTGTGGGACTGTGTCAAATGCCTTGCTAAAGTCTAGGTAGGCCATGTCCACAGACCCTCCTTGGTCTACTACTTTGGTCACCCAGTTGTAACCCCTAGATGGCGCTATCCCAGGGGCTACTACCCCTGCCTGATTTGCCACTAACAGGTTGAGGGGCCTGGATCCAATGGCGGGTGCCTCCACCCAGAGGTCAGGGTTTGCAATAGTTAAACTAACTTGGTCACAGCCCTCTGGGACACTGCAACCCCCCTTTCTTCCCACTAGTGGCCCACACAATATATCAGAATTACCTTCACAGTATACACTTACCCCAGGTCTGGTTCCCGCACTGGGACCTCCTGTGAAATGAGATACAGTGCAACAATCACAGTACAGTACTTTAACATAGACAAATACCTCAGGCAGTATAACTTTGCTGAAACAAGCAGCTCTGATTTATTTAGGGATATAACAAGGACAGGGGAAAATCAGGTTAATTAGCTTATCAATCTAATAATCTATTTATGGCTCTGTGCAGGCCTATCCTTATCAGTTACTGTCCCTGGGTACCCAAGCCCCAGTGGCTAGTCCAAACTGTGGCAGCTGGTAGGGGCCCTTTCACACAGAGAAAAGGAGAATTAAACAGTCAGCAGTACAGTAATTCCATTTGGATTTAATGTGGCAATTCAACAGGAGCGACCCTGAATTAGTACTCACGACCTCCAAATAAGATAGGGTCCTTCAATGTCAGCAGGGCTCACTTGAGGTACACAAACCTCTTCACACATCCATATAAAGAAAGCACTATACCAGGCAGGCTGCATCTGTATCCCGATCGCAATTACTGCACAATACCGGAGAACACACAGCAGATTCAGTTCCTGACAGACCGAGTGCAATTTTCAGCAATTCCTCCAGTCTTCTAGAGGGTGAGCCTGGTTTCTACTCTTCAGAGATCCTTTGATTCTTTCACAGGGCGGATTCAGTCCTAACAAGCTGTTACACAAGCTGCAGACGGAACTCTGGGCCTCACACGTTTTTGACTAAAACTGCACACTGAAAAAGCACAGGGCTCCTTCCTTCTTCACTGCCAAAGCTCAACTGAAACTCCAACCGACAAAACCGGCACTTCCTTTGAGTTCCTCCCAGTTCTTGACTGGATTGGCTGTCACCAAATAGACTGCTGCTGTTGGTCCAAAAAGGCACTGAAGTCTAAACTACATCTCCCAGAGTCACTGCCCATACAATCCTCTTGTGGCTGGCTCAGATTATGAGTCCAAGTTCTGATTCGTCCAAGGCACCATTTTAGAGCTAGCTTACCCCACACTGATTGGTCCAGTTCAGCAGTTCAAAACTAGAATGGGAACTAGCAGACACAGTTCTGACTGCAAAAAGCAGGTTAGACAAACTGTAATTTCATTATTACTCTAAATAATTTCTGGCAAACAGTTACATCTTTCAGATAGGTTCCTTTGCACTCCTAGTGACTGCAAAATGAAGTGAATTGCAGCAGCTCGAGTGATACTCAGAGAAGCACACAGTCCCCCCATACAAACTAATTATGTCTGCAAGCAGACAGCTCTTAAAGAGACAGTACCAGAGGCTCTAAAAACACTCACTGATAAATGGCTTAAATGCCAAACACCATTCAGGCTTGGAGCATTCAAGCAAGCTCCTGGAAGTCTTTTGGGAACCCCCATTTGCAGGGGGGTTACACAGTCAAAAAATCTATTAGATTCGTCTGACACGCCCTTCCTGCTGCGAATCCATGCTGCCTTGGGTCCTGTGCTCCACTGGCCTCTAGGTACTCAACAATTCTTTCCTTCAGAACTGATTCCATCATTTTCCCTACCACTGAGGTCAAACTAACAGGTCTGTAGTTTCCTGCCTCTGCCTCTGTCTTGCTCCCACTTTTGTGAAGGGGAATCACATCCGCCGTCCTCAGGTACCACACCATCCTCCCATGATTTGTTAAAAAGGATAGTCAGTGGTGTCACTAGTTCTATCCTTAGTTCTTTTAGAATTCTTGGGTGAATCCCATCAGGCCCCACTGCTTTGTCCACCTTCAGTTTTAAGAGTTCTTTCAGAACCCTTTCTTCTGAGAATGGACTGGTATCGACCTCTCTATCCAGAGTGCTTCTATTCTCTGATTTAGGTACCTCTCCCTCCTCTTCTTTTGTGAATACTGAGCATAAGTATTCGTTCAGTATCCCTGCTTTTTCACTGTCACCCTCTGCCTACCCTCCCTTCTCTTTATTAAGCTTCTCTATCCCTCCATTGGTCTTTCTTTGCTCCCTAAAGTACCTATAAAAGGCTTTATCCCCTTCTTAACAGAGTTGGGCATCTTTTCCTCAGTTTGGGCCTTTGCTATTCTGACTGCCTTCTCCGCCTCCTTCTGCTTTAACTGGTACAGTTCTCTGTCCTGCTCCTTCTGTGTTTCCTTATACTTCTCTTGAATGCTACATTTTTTTCCTTCACCTTCCCTGCCACCTCTTTTGAGAACCACAGTGTTTTTTCCTTCTTTTTTTTTTTTTAATTTGTTTTTAATAAGGTTTTTCTTTAACTTAATGAGACACATTACATACCTTGACATTCTGTTGTATACTTCAGGATCATACTTCTTATTGAATCAGCAGACAGATTACTACTAATCATTTCATTTATACAACGATTAAGGCTAAATAACTGTAAGGGGTATGCCACTTCAGGTTTTGAGCTTAACAATATGATGATTTTGATATTCATTGATTTATTCCCTCAGCCCCCCTTCCTTGTCCTCCCTCATTCCCCTTTCCCCTCAATCTCACTATGGACAAAACTCTGGGTCCTCTGCAGCCTGGTATATTATCCACTGCTGCCATCTCCTAGTAACAGCAGGAGACCTGTTGTTTATTTTGCAGTTAAACATTCCATTTAGTAGAGTAAAATCATAATTCGTCTCCAATCTTGAATGGTAGGGCTGTCATGCGACATCCATTTTTTAGTAAGAGATTTTGTGGCTGCTAGTAGATAGGTGGGTAGCAGAGATTTTGGTCCGGGGGGGGGGGGATGGTCCAGGTAAATGGTCAGCAAAACCACCTCTGCGGTTAATTCTATATTTTCACCCAAACACTCTATAATCTTGTTTTGAGGATGTTATCCAAAAAGGCATCAAAAGTGGGCATTGCCACATTATGTGAGCAATATTGGCAAGTTTACACCCGCATCCTCTCCAGCAATGCCATACTCTTCTGGCAAACATTTTGTCAGCCTTGCCAGCGACCTGAAATACCTGTATCTGCATTTCCAAGAATACTCTCTCCATATATGTGATTGAGTAATCTTGACAGCTTTTAGAGCTGTAGTATCCCACTGTTCCTTTGATATGTTTAGATTTAAATCTTTATTCCAACGTTCTAATATCAAATCCGTTGATTCGTTAGTGAGGTCTCTAATGGTTTTGTGCAAATGTCAGATTAAATGCTTTCAATGGTTTCCCTGAGAATGATCCATGAATAATTTTAAAAGAGGAGGAACTGGGTGGGCTAGTTTACTTGTATTATATGGTTTCTTAATATATGGTTTCTAATTTGAAAGTATTGATATTGGTTAGTATTTGATAGATTAAATTTCCGCTTTAGTTCGTCAAATGTTGGACCCCATACTGTCCCAGAAATTGAAAGACCTGTTCTAGTCCCTGTGTTCTCCACCTGGAGAAGGACAAGTCCATATAACACGGGATAAAAAGCTTGTCTTCCGATATCACCTTACAGTATTCGTATATTGGTTGAAATGGTTCTTTTTTACATAACTTAAACCATATCCCAAGGACTTGCGCCGTCACTTCCGTAAGGTCTTTTAAGGGAGGCGCTTTCCTGTTGGAAGCAAACAGGATCTTTTTAATATCGTACAGATCGTGCAAATGAAATTCCAATTTCTTCCAAAGGGCTTCATATTTATCTGAAAGCCAGAGACGAAGTATACGTAGAAATGCAGCTTCTGCATATCCTTTAAGAGCTGGAAGATTAGTTCCTCCCTGAGCCAGAGACAGTTTTTTTTTTATTCCATATGAAAGAAGATATCATATTGTCCCATGATTTAAAAAAGTATGCGGATGGGAAATATGGGATGTTCTGAAATAAAAAACACGGGGTAAGACACTCATCCGAATTGTCTCTATTCTTTGAAATATTGTAAGTGGGAGGTGTATCCATTCGTCTACGTCTTTTTGTATCAAAACTGACAAGGGTTCATAATTTATTACGTCTATTACCTTTAAGTTCTGAGTAATATGTATTCCTAAGTACTTCATTTTAGTGGAATTCCATTTAGGGTCAGGACTTGCTTTTAAGCTTTCAGAGGGATGTAGTTGTAGAAACAGGATCTTTGTTTTAGTTATGTTTAATTTGAAGCCTGCGGTTTCTTCATACCTTTTTATAATACTCCATGCCTCGACGATCGAGTCCGAGGGAGATATGAGAGAGAGAGGAGGATGTCATCCACATATAAACTAATTTTATATTCTGTTGAATGCAAGGGGATTCCCTCTATGTTTGTTGATGCTCTTAATGTGGCAGCCAGAGGTTCAATATATAATACAAACATCAGGGGAGATAGTGGACATACCTGTTGTGTACCTTGATGAAGTGAGAATGGTGATGACAACCCTCCAATAATTCGTATGTATGCTTTTGAGAAGGAGTAAATTTGCTTGAGCCAGGTCAAGAATGAATCTGGAAATCTGAATGCTCGCAGTGTATCCCATAAAAATGGCCAATAGACCTGATCGAATGTTTTTTCTGTGTCTAAACTTTTAAAAGCTGCTGGTATTTTTCGGGTTTGAATATATTCTATTAATATTAGGGTCTTTCTGATATTGTCTGTAGTATTTCTTTGTGTAACAACCCTTTGACTCACCTTGGCTGCTCCGGGGCCCTCAGAGTAGTTCCAAACACACCTCTGAGGGGGCCGGCCTGGGTTCTGCAGTGACAGCTCGTGTGGCGCGGTGCCTCCACCTGGGGTAACGGCAAGGGAATCCTGTGGATAAAGAACAGGTTGCCACCCCCCAGGAAATAGTACCTTGCCCCAACAATATGTTCCTCACACAAATTACAATTTCCACACTATGCCCCCCCCCCCAGCAGCACTCTTCAATAACACAGGGACAGTGAATGAAATGCAAACAGTAGCCTTATTTATTGGGGAGGGGGAACAAGGAGGAGAATATCAAACACAATTCACTCTAGGCACAATACCTTCCCCAGTATCGGCCTTTCTCACCACCCCTTGGGTGCATCCAGGCTGTCCATGTGCAGTGGTGCAGGCCTGGGGTCTTTCGTCGGGGCCCAGTTAAACACAACACACACTGAATTGATTATCTTATACGGGCAGACTTAAATGTTTCTTAAAAGAAGTGGAATGATTTACCCCCAGAATCCTATTTGACTAGCTAACTAAAAGACTCCCCAGAGCCACAGCTAGGGGTAATCAAGGTTTGCAGTCCACTCTGGGGGTTCACAGCCAGTTGCGTTGCATGGTACCATGGAGGTTTTGATGTAGGTGGTGCACCACTGGTGGGGAAAATAAACTTGATGGTTCCAGGGATGATGAGCTTCTTGGTCGGCGCCCCTGATTTCGGTTGTGGAGGCGGATGTTCTACCACAATCGGTGGGGCAGCTGGTTTCACCCGAACAACCGGCCCAGGCTTGGGCACCTCGACTACAGCGAGGGGTTGTTTCGGCCGCTTGGGTGACAGCCACTTGATGGCCGGGGAAGGCGACGGCGTCGGCTTGCTCCCGGACAGAAGTAACTGCTGCCACATCAGGTCCCTCGTAGCATCGATGCAATCTCTGGCGCCGAAGCCGCCTCTTCCGAGGAGGAAGACGAGGACGCAGCGAAGCGGCGCTGTTTACCGTGCCGACCAAGACCGCCGATGTCGGCAGGATCGGCTGGACTGAGACGATGTCCGAGACCGAGACCGAGATCCTCAGCATTTCCGAGTTCGGGTCTGGGAAGGGGCGGGGGACACCCGCTCTTCCCTCGGCTTGGAAGCCTTAACCGGGGACTGCAGCACCGGAGGTGCAGGCAAGTCCTCAGTCTCCACAGGGGGGACCGGTGACGAAGGGTTGTTGGCTTCACCAGTCGACAGCCTGTCCGACGGGTCGAGAAAAATCTCGACCGTGTTGACGGGTGTCTCGGCCGGCTGGCCTGATGGGGACACCATGAAGCCAGTGGCCTTAGCCGCAACCTCGACCGAAGTCGAGAGTCAACTGTCCGGGGAAGGAGACCTCTCCTGCTCCCACGAATGCCGATGATGGGACTTAACCTTAGAGTCCTTCTTTTGGGACCGAGAGGAATGTCCCGATGGCCCCTCTCCCTTCGTGGAAAGGGATTGGCAAAGCTCCTTGAAAGAAGCTGAATACGAGGTACCCAGAGAAAGCGGGATAAATGCCGCAATGGAGGAAGAGGATGATGCGGCCTGTGCCGCCTCCTCCTCGAGGCCAATCATCTGCTTAAGTTGCTCAGCCAAGCCAGCCGCCGTGGTAACCGCCCAATGGGCCTCCTTCAACTTAACCAGCGGGTAGCACTTCTCGGGACGCCCAAGCTGTAACCGGGCAGCGGGTCTTCAGGGCGTTGGCTGAAAAGCGACGGCATAACTCGCAGGGCCTGGCGTGGTCGGGTCTCAGGCCGAGGCAGTAGACACACATGGAGTGCGGGTCCGCTCCTGGACATCTTCTGCCTACAAGGGCACCGCCAAATCGGAGCCGATGGTCCATCGCAGCCGCGAGGGAGAAACTTGACCGAAGTCTTGAGAATTTTAAAATAAGTTTCGGGTGAACCGAAGAATTAGGATCCAGTCTACATGCAGAGCGTTAAGGAGTGAACCTGAGCTTCCAAGCAGTAAGGAAGATCTGGCATCATGGGGCGGAGCAGCGAGTTTTACCACCCGGGTGGGTGGGAGGAGCCAGCTTGAAGACCTTCCGGCAAGATTTAAAGCGGCAAGGAACCTGCCAGACAGCGTGGATGAACAACATATCCATGTCCCTGGAAGCAGCAGTTTTGCGTTGTATGGGGACACAAAACTCCAACTCTGAACAATCCTGCCTTGCGAAGAGGTCGTCTACCACTGAGGTCAGCAGTTCCTACTGATGCACTTTGAACTGTGGCCTGCTAAGTCTGCCTACGAAGACGTTTTGGACCTGGAAGACACATGGCAGACAGCTCTAGGTCATGCCCCAGTGCCACACTCTCATTGCTTCCCAACAAAGGGGATAGTAATGAGCCCCCCTCCCTGCCCTTGTTTATGTAATGCATGACAGTAATGTTGTCCATCTGTATTAACACAGGACCCGGAGTCGGACGCTCCTGAAAAGCCTAGAGACTGCATAAAACAGCTTTCATCTCCAGGATATTTTTTTTTTGGTAACTTCATCGTTACTGAAAAGTTCAGGTATACATCTTTATAATGTACGTAAATCTGATTTGCGTATGTTAATATTTACAAGAGCTTTTCATTTCTAACAGCCATTGCCATTTATATATAAAAAAAAAAATAGTAAAATACATTCAATGAATTTATATAACTGGGAAAAAGAAATAAGGGAACCATGTTGAAGCAAAACTGTGATGTCAAGCTTTCTTTGATTGCATTGTTAAACCATTTACCTGTGTCCATCAGGAACACACACCCCCCATGTCCACTTAAGGTACTGTAGAGAAAATATGCATCCAAAATCCCTGGTCGGTGAAGATACAAGTCCAAATAAGTGGTCCATTAGTCACCCAGTGAACTTGCCACCTCCAGGACTTTTATGTGCTATTTGGTTTCCACATGGGTCCAAGAATCTTGTTTGATAAGGGCCCAGATGTGGCCCCCACCCAGATCTGGATGCATCCAAAGTGAGAATCTGAACTGGAGTTGGTATTAGAAATGGAACACCCTTAAGAGGTTGCGGCGGTCCATCCATCACGTCAGAGTTTTGCCTAACGGGGACATGACGAGCACCTTCTGAACCATGTCTTCAGTTAACTAGTCCTACTGCACATTCAGCGTCCATTGTGGTATCCGCATGTGTAAGCGGGCCAGTTGCATAGTAATAATGGCTGCTGCCATGAGTCCCAGGAAACACAGAAATGTTCTGGATGGGACCTGATGACTGCTGCATACCAGCTGTGCTTGAGCAATGAGTCCTTCTGTACTGTCCAGGGACAGGAACACATAGACCTGCTCTGTGTCCAAGACAGCACCTATGCACTGCAGCCTTTGACAAGACATCAGTACTGACTTCAGCACATTCAATGTAACCCCCAGGTCATCAAACAATTGCTTTGTTCAGGACAGGGTGCTCACAAGTTGGCTCCAGGAGATTTTTTTTTTTTTTTTTTTGAGTTATCTTTTTACCTTCTCCTACTCTCCGGCTCCCACCTCTCCTTCAGGTCCTTCCTAGTATCTACACTCCCGGCAATCCTCTTCCTGAGCTCTACCTCTCCATACCTGCCAACCCTTCGAAAGTCGTCCCGAGTAACCCATCTCCGGGCGGTCCCCTCCTTCTGAGGGGAAGGCACCTGGGGGCTGGGAAACCCCAGCAGCACTCTATTTTCCTTACAGGCTCAAGGGTGCTGTCATGAGGGCAGGCTCCTGGAGGTTCCGGGACGTGAGAATACGGAGGCTGGCCATCTCGGGTAGGGAGCCGGGGTTGTTTTCCGCCTGGATTGTCCTCCTGTTTGCTGCATGTAGTACCTCTTGGTCTCCACCGGGGTCACTACAAGAGCGAAACTACCTCCCAACCCACCCCAGGAAAGGAGAGCAGTCCTTGATGATAAATCCTCTCCTTCCCCAGCTGCTCTCGGCGACCCGAGAAACTGCTCTCAACCTGGTCAGCCATGGAATCTGAGGGGAGGCCCAGGCCACCAGCCTCTGTGCCACCGGCCGGGCAGGAGATTTTTTAATAGCATTTTACCTTTCCATTGCCACCTCCTACCTTTGTCAGGCCTGATCTTGACGACCCCCAGTCCCGTCTGCCGCTGTACCCACACAGAAGCCAAGAATCCCGAGGGCCATTATATATGGCGACGGGAGACATATTTTTCCTTTTTCTCACCTTTACTCCCCAGTGCCTCAGTCACGCACGCACTCTGGAACCGGTGACCCTGCTCCACCCACCCTGCCTAGCGCCAGCCCCCCCATCTGCTCCATGCTAACATCAAGTTACCGCTCAGTAGCAGCCAAGAGCTGGGAAGAGTCACCTCCCAATCCAGGAGAGGAGAGCTGCCAAGTGGCTGCTTGAACCTCGCCTCCGCCAACCCCAAGCAACCTCGAGCTTGTTATGAAACCTGGGTACCGCTAGGAGAGATAAGCCACTTGAAGCACCTCAGCCTCTACGCCACTGGGCTGGCCTCCTGGAACTGACTTTTGAGAGCCAATCGTCAAGGTATGGGAAGATAAACAGGCCTTCCCTGAGAACAGCTGCTGCCACCACTGCCAAACATTTGGTGAAGACCTATGGCACAGAAAACAAGACAAAGGGCATTACTCTGAACTGTCAGTGCTCCCCATCCAGTACAAATCTCATATATTGTCTGTGATGATGCCTGATCTTGATATGACGGTATGCATCCTTCATATCCAGGGAGCAATCCAGTCCCCTGTTTGCAACAGGGGAGTCGAAGCTGGCAGGGAAAGCATGTAAAACTTCTTATATTCTATGTAGTTTGAGGTCTCTCAGATCTAACACATGCCTAAGATTTCCTGTTCATTTGATGACCAGGAGGTATTTGGAGTAGAACCCTTTGTTCTTCTGATGAGAAAGCACTGGCTCTACTACATACTTGTTTAGCAAAGCTTGCACTTCTTTCAGCAGAAACAAATGTCCCGGAGGATAGGTGGAAAGCGGTGGAGGGTGTTGGGGGGTGGGGGTCTCAGATCCTACTTGTCTGTGGTAATCTCTCTCCATTGTTTCAGATAAAGGGAGAAAGGGCCCCCTACAACCACCCCGGAGGCAATAGTGGTTTGGGGGCAGTCCAGTTCAAGTCATGCTGAGCCAGTGGGGGCAGAGCCACCAGCTCCACCGGCTTCTATTCTTTGGAATAGGCCCCTGGGGAAGGAGACCTGGCAAGGCTCCTCGCCCTTACCCTGCCTTGCTGATGGTAGGCTGTTCTTTATACTTGTTTATTGATCAGTACCTTGTTACATACATCTGTAGACTATATTTCAAATTCCATACTTCCAAAAATTCAACTTTTTCCTATTTCATAAAACATTAAGAAAAGTATATGATCTTATAATTAAGTTAAAACTTGGTACATTCAGAACAGAACAAGTAGGGAGAATAAACAATTAATCAAACAGGTAAAGTCATGCCCAGTACAGGAAGTAGGATTGGGTAAGAAAGATGAGGGGATGAGGAAAGGGGAGCGAGAGGGGGAAGGGAGAGGGTAAGAAGAGGGGAGGGGGGAAAACGGATGCTAAATCAGACGATAAAGTATTACAATCAATTAATTACTGTACTTTGTCTTTACAGATATCCCACCTATTCTACCTGTTACAAAACTTCTTTTTGGTGATTTACGGCATATGTTATTCTTTCCATTTTATAAATCTAGGATATTATTTCTAGCCAATCCTGGATCGTTGGGGCAGCAAAGTGGAGCCACTTTTTAGTTACTGCTTTCAAAGCTGCTGTTGTAAGAATTGCCCATACATAATGTCCTTCTTTACCTTTAATTTTAGCTGGGTACAGTCCCATAATCAAACGTTGAGGACCTACTTCAGCCACCAGCCCAAATAAATCTTTCAGATGAAAAATTATCAGGTTCCAAAACCCTCGAACCTCACTCAATACAGTGCCAAAATATGTGTGCCTGGTCAGCATCCAGGACTCCGCAGTGTCTCCAGCAGGACACCCCCGACCAAAAACCCGCCTTAAACAGTTTGTGGGGGGTATAGAAGTACCAGATTCTAACCTTCCAGGCATATTTCCGCCAGCTTGGTGATGAGGTGGTTTTCCATACATTTCTGAAAATCTTGACCCTGTCAAAGGAGCTTAGTGCTAGGCCTAGCCCCACCTCCCACGTCCTGTGTATTTTTGTATGTTATAAGCTTTATCAGCAATTAAATTCCAATATAGGATGGTGATTGCCCCTTTACCATGCGTACCCTTCCAAATTATCTCAAAGGCCATGGGGAAGGGTCTTTCATCTTGCCAGCTCCTTATGTGGCGTGTTTTGTTTTGGATGTAATCCCTAATCTGGTAGTAATAAATGCAGTCTGCTGATTTCCATTTGGCACTGGTTCTGATTATCTCAAACGGTAGCATATCTTCCCCCTTGAGGACCTGACAGGGTGCACATAAACCTTTTTCCATCTGTTTCTTGTAACAACCCGAGTGGGTAGCAGGCAAGAAACTCTCATCAAAACACCACCACCCACATTTCCACACATTTTTAACTGTGAATCCCTTCCTGGTCCCCTGAATCCAACCCTGCAGTGTTCTACGAACTGCATAATATGGGAAGTCCTCAGGGTTTATCTGGGATGGGGGATTAAGGAGGCAGTATGGCGCAGTGGTTTAAGGCTCTGAGCTGCAAATCTGGAGACCTGGGTTTGAATCCCACAACCCCCACTTGCATACTGCATGACCCTGAGCAAGTCACTTAACTTCCTTGTGCTCCCAGGCTGCACCTGTAAACAAGCTTTCAGCTTAGTGTGTCTCACCTGGTTAAATAATTGGGAAAAAAATATATATAATTGCTGATAAGGGTACCATAGTGTTATTTATAGTTTCCATCTGCTTCCAGTGGGGGCTGTAATTAGGATGTGTCCAGAGAAGGGCCATCTTTATTTGGGCTGCTATCCAGTAATCCTGTATACTGGGGCAAGCTCTGCCTCCCTCTTGTCTGGACAGTAGGTGGGTTTTCCTAGAAACCCTCAGATGAGAGTGTGCCCCAAGAGCTGACGGTAGGCTTGACGGCTACCTCTGGCAGCAGGCTGACGAAAGGATTCCCTGCCACGACCTCAACCTGGCATTTGACTGACCTTAAAGCCATTTTAGAGACTTGAAGGCCTCCTAATGCCTCTTCCACATAATAGTCAAACAGTTTGCCTCTAAAAGGGGCCTTCAGAATCATTTGCTGCCATCAGCTGTGAACCCAGCAACCCTCAACCAATAATACTGTCTCATGCAAATACCAGTGGCAGCTGCCCTGCAGACACATCAGAAACATATGCTAGCCGGCCCGGTGGTGCTGAGGGTTGAAGCGCTGGATGCCACACCTCACGCCATGCTGGCAACCCAGAGTTCTAGCGCGTGCGCCCGGGTTGTCGAAATTGGCGGATAGGGATCAGCGTCCGGAGGACTGCTCTCCTATCCCGGGGAGGGCTGAGGGCTTTCACCGCTCTGTAGCGGCCCCTGGTGATGATCGGGGGCACTACCAGAGCTGATGTAATTGGGGATGGAGTGCAGCAGATAACGGCACGTTGTGCCTCAGACATTATTGCACATCTGCACTCCAGGGGGGGGATTTAAGGGAGGAAAAAATGGCAGCAATTGACTGGGCAGCTTGATGGCAGCATCTTCCTTGCCCAGTGGGGCCTGTCGTGCATGGTCGCACGTGGGTATTGGTTCCCGGTCTGTCATGGAGAATGGGGGGGTCCCTTTCGAAGGTACGGCAGCATATGCCAGCCAGTGTGTGGGCGAGCCTGCGGGTCGCGCGGGGGAAGTGAAGCAGTGGCTGGATGATCACAGGTCAGGCTGCAGGAGGAAAAAGAGAAATACAATAAAAAAAAGAAACATATGCTAGCCGGCCCAGTGGCACATGGTGTATGGTGACAGACTTGGTTTGCTGGAGGCTGGCCAGGGAGAGGAAGACTGAGCATCCAGAAGGTGGCCGGTCCTGGCCCTCGTCTGGCTCCTAGCGGAGGCTCTGGGACAGGCAGCCAGTGCCGGCACAGCCGGGCATGGAGGGATGGCTGCCATCAACATCCCACATACAGTGGCACTGCAGGTACATTCCTCCATCTACAGCAGGGAAAATGGCCAGGTGCAGTGAGTGAATGACACCACCCTTCGCAGGCCCCACACCAGCTACAGGATCCTTCCCAGAACCAGATCTGTTAGTCAGTTGTGAGGCGGCCACCATGGGGGGGGGGGGTTAAGCCATGGGGGATGCACCAGGAGAAGATAAGTCCCTGGGACTCCAGGTGATGGGGCTGGGGTTGGTAGAGGGTTAGAGCCTGCACTGCGGCAGGGAGGAAAAAAAATGATTAATGGCAAAGAAACATCATATGCTGAGCATAGCAGATGTTTGCCAACTTCAGCCCTCAGGGCTTTTTTCATGGCCGCTAGAGTTTTTTCCAGCAAAAACTTCTCCAGTGCCTTTCTTCTGCATTGCCTGGTTGCTTGATTGAAGCCCTGGCAAATCTCACAAGTCCTGACATTGTGAGAGAGGCCTAGACAGCAGAAACATACTTCGTGTGCATTGTCCTTATAAATGTTTTCTCTGCACTCACAGTACCAGAACAACATCTTTGGTTTTGGCAACATGCAGAGGAGGCGCCATCACTAAAAAACTGAGTTGTTTACTTAGATATAAAATGGTAAACAACAACAGCTAGCTGGTTGGTGTTTCCATAGTAGGTCGGACGAGTACGTTCAACGGCGGAAAAAGAACTGAGGAGAGATGGTATCACCCACATTTATGTAGACGCTGAAGTGTGATGTCATCGAAGGTGGCCCTTAGAAACAGACTTTGACGGCAGATAAGGACCGCTTGGCCCACCTATTCTGCCCATTTCCCTACCTAGAGGATAAGCTGCAGATCCTATTTAATCAACAGACTATTTCTTCCTAACCCCCCACAAAAATTGCCTTATGTCTGTCCCATGCATTCTTGAATTCTCCCACAGTTTTAGACCCCACAACCTCCTCAGGAAGGCTGTTCCATGCATTCACCACCCTCTCTGTGAAAAAATACTTCCTCACATTGCCCCTGAGCCGTACCCCCTCTATCTTCAAATTGTGTACCCTTGTTCTTGCACATCTCTTTTTCTGAAAGATGCTACCCTCTTGGACTTTGTTGATTTCACTGAGGTACTTAAATGTTTCTATCATGTCCCCTCTCCCTCCTTTCCTCAAGGGTATACATGTTAAGCTCCTTTAGTCTCTCCTCGTATGGCTTTTCTTGCAGACCCTGCACCATTTTAGTTGCCCTCCTCTGAACTGCCTCCATCCTGTCTATGTCCTTGGGAGATGGGGTCTCAGAACTGGACGCAGTACTCCAGATGGGGTCTCACCAACTGTCTGTACAGAGGATAACAGCTTCCTGTTTTCTACTGGTGATGCCTCTCCCTACACATCCCAGTATCCCCCTCCAGCCCTCCCTACCGCCTTCTCACATTGCTTGCCAACCTTAAGGTCATCTAATATGATTACCCCAAGTCCCTTTCCATTTTGTTGGTTTTTCTTTTTATTTTGCTCTTTACCCCGAGGTACCTGCGCCCAATTATCAGCCAGTCACGACGCCCGGCTCTGCACCCCAAATCCAGCCCACAGCCCCTCGATGCCCGTGGCCTGCCCCCACGGTGGGCTCATGCACTCCTGCATATGCCGAGGCACTGGGATTAGGTCGGGGCTTGGCCTGGGAGCACTAGTCATGGCGAGCTTCCATTCGCAGCAGCAGGCAGCCTCCATTTTCCGCTTTTCTGGGAGGCTGGCCGTGCCATGATGTCACCATCCGCCCCCACCTCCAATGGGTTGTCAAGCGTCGGCTCACGTGGGAACTCCCAGCCAGCCTCCACCAGGGGTCCCAGCGCACGATGCCCACCCACCCCCGAAGAAGGAGAGCTGCCCAGCGGACGCTCGATCCTCTCCCCGCCAGCCCTCCGATCAATCCGGATTTGTTCCCGAACCCGGTCATGGCGCAAGTGGAAATCTCACCAAAGGCCAGCCCATTTTGTTGTTGTTACTACCTCCCCAATTGTGTAATCTTCCCTTGGGTTTTTGTTTCCCAGTTGCATTACTTTGCACTTCTTTGCATTGAATCCAAGCTGCCATACTTCTGACCATTCCTCCAACCTTGCCAAGTCCCTTCTCATCATTTCCATGCCTCCTTGTGTATCAACCCTGTTGCAGATCTTTGTGTCATCCGCAAAGAGGCATACTTTTCCTTCTAGTCCCTCTGCAATGTCACTTACAAAGACATTAAAAAAGACTGGACCCAGTACTGAACCCTGCGGTACCCCACTAGTAACCCCTCTTTCTTCAGAGGGACTCCATTTACAATTACCTTCTGTGTCCTGTTGTTCAGCCAATGTACCCAGGCTACCACCTTGGGACCCACCCCAGGCTGGTTAATTTGACTACTAATCTTTTGTGTGGGACTGTGTCAAATACCTTGCTAAAGTCTAGGTAGGCCATGTCCACAGCCCCTCCCTGGTCTACTACTTTGGTCACCCAGTCAAAGAAATCAATTAGATTCGTCTGACATGACCTTCCCGCTGTGAACCCATGCTGCCTTGGATCCTGTGCCCCACTGGCCTCTAGGTACTCAACAGTTCTTTCCTTTAGAAGTGATTCCATCACTTTCCCTACCACAGAGGTCAAACTGATAGGTCTGTAGTTTCCTGCCTCTGTCTTGGTCCCACTTTTGTGAAGGGGAATCACATCAGCCTTCTTCCAGTCCTCAAGTACCACACCATCCTCCCATGATTTGTTAGAAAGGGTAGGCAGTGGTGTCACTTGTTCTCTGCTTAATTCTTTTAGAATTCTGGGGTGAATTCCACCTGGCCCCATTGCTTTGTCCACCTTCAGTTTTAGGAGTTCTTTCAGAACCCTTTCTTCTGTGAAAGGACTGGGATCGACCCCCTCTCCAGAGTGCTTCTGTTAATTGGATTAGGCACCCCCCACTTCCTCTTTTGTGAATACTGAACAGAAGTATTCATTCAGTATCCCTGCTTTTTCACTGTCACTCTCTGCCCACCCACTACCCATTCTATTCAGCCTCACTATCCCTCCCCTTGTCTTTCTACGCTCCCTGACATACCTATAAAAGGTTTTATTCCCCTTCTTAACCGAGTTGGCTATCTTTTCCTCAGTTTGTGCTTTTGCTATTCTGACTACCCTCCCTGCTTCCTTCTGCCTTAACTGGTACAGTTCTCTGTCATGCTCCTTCTGTGTTTCCTTATACTTCCTAAATGCTATCTTTTTCTCCCTAACCTTCACCGCCACCTCTTTTGAGAACCATAGTGGCTTTTTCTTTCGTTTTGATTTGTTTATTTGCTTCACACAAAGGTGTGTTGCCTCTGTGGTGGCAGTTTTGGTATTTCCCCATTGTTGCTCTACCCCTCCTTCTAGCCTGTTTGCTACTGGCTACTTGGCTGGCAAAAGATTCTGTGTGGTCCTAGCACTGATGTGTGTATAGTTCCAAAAGTGTGGCCTAATGGAAGGAATGTATTGGAAGAAGATCATCGATTTGCAGGTATGCTAATATTTTTATTAATGTTTGCTGAAACTAGCTTTTTGGAAAACCATTTTTCATTGCACTGCTGCTTTAAGGCTACTCAGTGACGACACGAAGCACTAAAGAATAGGTTTTCTTTTCACATAGTTAAACCAATAACCCACTGCAGTCTCTTACATGACATTCAAGCTTAAATAAATAAAAGGCTACCACCCAACATTTTATAACAACTTGAACCAGTAATGCTGGTTTATCTTTCCAAAATTACGCCTTTTGGCTACCAGAATTAGAAACGTTTTCCCATCAAGTAACTAGCTCTGCATTTTACTAAAAATAAGAGAAAAAGGCAAAACGTAAAAGAAGAGACACATGCTGCCATAGTCAAACCCAACAGCTGACATTCATCGTTTTAAGTGCCACTCAATAAAGTCCGTCATCCTTACCAGAATGCAAAGTTTAATTTATTACTAATGGGACACTACTGGGAATCAGCCTGGCTCAATGACTCATATCCCAATAAACATCAACCTGAATGTGAACTAATAAAACTGAAGTGAAAGGGAGACATTGCCCTTGAAGCCATTTCCCGGCTAAATGTTTCAGTATTATGCTCTCAGTTTCTAAGCAAAATCTTTCACCACTCTCACAGCACTGGTGGAACTTGGAACGTGCCTGGGTTGTCGGGGGTCGGCTAGGGGGAGAAATGAGCGTCCCGGGGACACACTCCTCCTCCGGGGAGGGAGATTCACTGTCTGTACTGCTATACTGCCACCTGGGTGACCACAGGTGGCACTGCAGTCGGGGGGGGGGGGGAGGCAGGCCAAGATCCGGTGCAGTAGCAAGCCTAGGCGAGGGGGAGGAAACAGAAAATATACCCCGCAGCCAGCCTGATGATGGCCTCCGGTAAACCGAAGGAAGACCAGAATCAGAACCCTCTGGAACCAGCCTGACAAACAATAATGTACAGCTAGCAGTGGGCAAACTCACTCCTTCCCCACCCAGGGGTACTGATTCCAAGGCAGCGTGCAGGCAGGGCACCTGTAGGGGGGCTGGAAGTAGGCTCAGCAGTAGCACCTTGGAGGACCCTGAGGGATAGGTTTGGCTGCAGTGCAGAAAGGAGTTAAAGAGAGAATAAAAAATAAAAAATCTTCCACCTGGGGGAGCTGCTGAGCAGCCACGATGGAGGCAGCACTTTTCGTAAGCTCCGTAAACTAAATAAATAATAAGTTTTTGCTACTAAAAGTACTCTTCGGGAGCTTTTTCCCCAACTAAGCGATTTCCCTCGGTGCTGGATGATCTTGTGTGTCTGGCAAGGGGGAAAACTAAAGGCTTTGAAGCTGCTCCGCCAGACTTTTTCCATACGAGGAGCAAGACAGGAGTTGGGCCTTCCCAGAATAGTGCGGCAGGGGCCGTTAGTACTGCTGATATGGAGGCGGTATCCCTTGCAATGGTCAATTTGACACTCCAGCAGCTGATTCAGTCGGTCCAGGACCTGGACTGCAAGTTCGATTCCCTGACCTGAGTGTGGTGGCTTTACAGACGAAGACAGAACTCACCCAGCAAACAGTGTCCAAGCTGGAGCATAACTTGAACAGAACAATGGATGTTTCGACCAAGCTGATTGGGGACACTGGTGCACTGCGTCACCACATCGAGTCACTGGAGAACCAGGTGCGGGAGCAAAATGTCCACATACTAGGACTACCCGAGTTGGCAGAGGGAGAGGATCCCCTGGGATTTGCTCGCACCTTTCTTCTGGATCTGCCTGGCTTAGGGGAAAAGGACTCACCACTCTCTCTGGATTGGGCATTTTGTATTACTCCCTGTAGGCCACTGCACGAATAGAGTGATCCCCACGCATTTGTGGTGATATGCTCTGGTGTGGGTGACTGGGATCGTATTTTGGCTGTGGCCAGACGTCGAAAGACTTTCAGGTATGGGGATGCTACTTTGCTCATATATCCGAATCTATCATATGAAACTCGCCAGTGCAGTCAGGCATTTGACGGTGTCCGTAGTCGCCTACGACAGTTGAAAGTAGCCCACCAGTTATTATATCCTGCTAGGCTGCGAGTTGTGTGGAAGGACAGGGTTTATTTATTCAATGACCCATCGGAGGCAGAGAAGGCATTAGTTGGCATGGAGCAGGAGGTGTCCCAAGAACTAAGACCTGAGGGCTCAGAAGGAGAGTGACTGTACAATGAAGCCCCTCTGTAGTGTACAATACTGACTGCATGTAATGGGTTCCCCCCTTTTTTCCTTTTCCTTTGTAATTACTCTCTGATGCAGTTACCTGTCCCATGTTTGGGAGGGCTTGGATATAAGGGAGGGGGACTGAAGATGATATGGAGCTCGGACTTATAAACTATGGACCTTAATCTCCTTCAGTTGTGCTTAGGAATTATGAGACTCTATCTCAGGGTTTGGGATTGTTTGCCTTGACTTCATTTATTATAGGTGCGATTATACATATTGGTCAGACTGCTGGTTAAATAGAGTACTGTTTATATAGGGTAATGTTTACCATTATGGAGCCGTTTCCTTTTTTCTGTTTGCAGTCTATATGGGGGATTGTGGGTTAGTAGCTCTCACACTGGCAGGTTTGTGGGGTCGGCTGGTGTCACCTCCTTGTGCTGTAGGCTATCAAATTAAATTCCTATCATATGTGGGCACTTCAAACCATCGAATACTCATTGGTGGGTTTGGAAATATGTGGGATTTTATGTGTCAAAATATGTTATTATGTGGTTGTCTGTTTATGTAACCCGCCTGTATGTAATGCTTCTTGTGAGTGGAACTTGCATTAAAGCCTAATATAAATATTATGCACACAAAAACAAAAAAAAAAGAAATCTTCCACCACTCACTCATTCCTTCAACTTCCTCTCTTCTGGGGCAGCTTTACAAAACCTAGCCAGACCTTTTTATTGCATCCCCTTCCAGCTTGGTTTCTTATAGTCCCCCTGCTCTTTTCATATGGTGCACAACTTTCTTAAAAAGCTTCTTTTAAAAAGCCTGTAAAATATATTGTTGTTTTGTTTTATTGTGTTACAGAAGTGTGAGTAATATTAAAAACAGCAGTGAATTTCAAGACTGCCCAGCTAAATGAAGCGAAAGATAACCGACAGTGCAGACAAAGGCAGAGTATTAGCTAGAGTATTTGTAATGTACTCCATCTTCTCTGTGTCGGGCAGACTTTCTCCACATTGTGATCTGTCTGACATCTTTAATCTGCCCATCCATCATGTTCATTATCAAAGTGTCAAATCTGGGTGTAAGCTAGGCTGAAACAAGCACAGCTTCCCACCTCCACTTTCATCTCACTTCCATATTTATACACATATACGGGCACTACTCACATTCACGATGCATTCTAAAGCAGAAAGCTAGACTCTCTCGAGCTGAACCACTTACTAAGTTCCTTCCTTACCTGGTTTCTACCAAATTTGCACCTGGAGCTACATCATTCTGAAACCTTTTTTAACTGACCTAAGAACAAGTTGGGACATATGCTCCATGTCACAAGGATGGCTAAGGAATCACTGCAAACATTACTCTTCAGTTTGTCCAATATCTTGCTGTTAGAAACACTCAATGAAAGTCTGGCCCGCCAGCGCAATGGCTGGACTTCCAGCTGCAATGCTGATGCCCTGGGGTTCGGATACAGACTCGGAGCACTGGAGGGCGGAAGAGAATTGAGCATCCTACAGGAGTGTTGTTCTCCTCTGGGGTGGAGGCGGGACAAGTGACCGGTGTGTGACTGACCCCTAGCAGAGGGTGGGAGGAATACAGCTACAGGAGTCTAGCTGTCAGGTAGACGTGCCAGACGTCGCACGATGCGCACTATGTCACAGCACACCACGCCTCCAGGGGAGCTCAACGTTAGCAAAAATTTCTCTGCCAGCTACGTATACAACGCCTTGTCTCTCCGGCTCTGTGCCATCCTCTGCAATGCTTGGCTGGCTACTTAGCAATGAGTTTCCATTGGTCCTGTCCAGTCTTGTGGCCCCACCCGGAGGAGGAGGTTTAGCCCGGGTGGCACTCCCTATGGCATTCCACTGGGACCCTTGACCAGACATCCCTGGGGCAGTGCCATCTGACGGCCCCACCCTGTGGGGGTAAGCCTGGGTGACTTGCCGCTCCTGGTATGTCCCGGGGGTGGGCAGAAGTCGGGGGAGTAAGGGGTTGAATCCTCTGAGACCTGGCAACAGCATAAAGTATAGTAAATTAAAAAAAAAAAAAGAAAACACTCAATGAAGTGCTTCTAAAAGCTTTTTAACTATTTATTACCTATTAAATGGCTGGGCTGAGAACATGACCAGAGGATGCTTTGTAACAGGTTTTTGCTCCAGTTTAACTGTCCAAGATCACTAACTGGCCATTTTAATATAGTATCATATCAAACTACAATCAAGGTGACTGTAGTTGGTAGCCCACTGGTGCAGCGGTAGTGCTACCGTACATGATGCTGGTAACCCGGGTTCAGGAACAAGCTCAGAGCATCAGAGGGTGGGTGGGGGAGGGAGAAATGAGCATCCTATGGACAGCACTTCTCCGGGGGTTTCGCCATTCTAGTGATATTCATTAGACATCTGTAATGTGGGTTTGCCGCCGGCCTGTCGTCACAGCAGTTGGATCATTATGATGCCAACGACCCGGGTTCGGAGCGGACTCGGGTCGCTGAGGGCCGGCCAGGAGAATGGCTTGAGCATCCCATGACAGCTGGCCTTCTCCGGGGGAGGGAGGGGGCCAATGCCCGCAACTTGCCTGACCCCAAGCAGAGAATCGAGGTACAGCAAGCCCTGTTCGCGGGGGTTGGGGGGAGGCATGACATGTGGTGGATGGCGGCGCATACACCTTGACATCAGGGCGCACACCAGACAAGGGGAGAAAAACCAGAGGAAATCAGCCTCCCATCGATGGGAAGACGAGGCACCAGGAGCGCGTCTTCGATGTGTCACCACCAGCCCAGACCACCTTGCCCAGACAAAATCAACTAAATGTGTACAGAGTGTAGGCCCCCACCTCATTTCCCTGCACCAGGTGCGCTTGGCAGGTGCAGGACTGTGGTGATGGGTTGGGTAATTGGCAGAGGGGTGACTCCAGGAGCCTCCAAGGGAAAAACAGAAAGTAAAAAAAAAAAAGAATGTGCGTGGGTTCACACAGTCCGCACCGCCAGAGAGACATCATAAAAGGAAAAACCCCCAGCAGGCGCCAAATGAGACCCGGGATCCATGGACCCTCAGCACCGTAGAAACAACTGCACGACAGTCTCGGTTGGGGCTAAAGGGTCCTCTCAGTCTCTCCCTGAGGGGAGCCCCTCCATGAGGGGAAATTCACGGTCTTCCCAGACCAGGCAGTCGCAGAAATGCCAGGGTTGGGGAGGAGATCTGAAAATGGGGGTACAACTCCGCCCTGACCTGGATTGCATAAACAGAGTTCATTAAAAAAAAAAAAAGACTGTAGTTTGTTCTAAATACATGAAAAATGTTAGATACGAAGAGACTGTTCCACTATGGGCTTAGAATTATCTGATACAGTCACTGTAAGAGCAAAGCACTCAGACCCTTTTACATTAATCTGCATTTAATCTAGTGATTTAACAGAATGCATATTTCACACTGAATTTAAAACAAAATCTATATGATCTTTTATTACTTTCTATTTGCTTTAGAGAAAATTGCATTCAATCTAGGACTGATTACACTTCATTATAATTACTGGTGACCTCTATAATATATGGAAATCTTGAAAATGCAGTGTATAATCTTCCATTACACATGGTTTCCTGTGTAAAATGGCTAGCACAAAAGTTTACACTTCTGATTTGTTCTAAGTTGTGCTTTGCCTAATGACAGCAGGGTGGAGTGGTTGGTAATGGGATTCAAATTTGTGCTGTTACAGTCCAGCAAGTAGTCAACCTGTTCTGTAAGTTGTGTTCTGTTTGTTTGTAAAGACATGTGCCATTCTGGGACTTGGAATGGACTTAACAGGTAGAGTACAGCATCAGCAAACTATAAAAAATAAAAATCTGGGGAGCTGGGGATAACTTGATTTGTTTTTTTGTGCATGCCCTCGGTATGAGAAGACTTGATAAACCACTCAAGCTTCACTTTCATGGTTTATGTGTCAACCCACAAGTCAGGTGTTTAAAATATCCGTTATACATATCCCATATATTATTCTTTATATAATAAAACCCTGTGGAATTTTCATTTAACATTAAGTTGATGTCATCATTCTAAGACAAATTAAGTATTCCGTTTCACAAAAAATATTAAATTACATTTGGGATTTCTAGTTAGCTTTCATACACAAGGTATCTTTTTCTCTAAACAAAAACTCATCTTTATTGAAAGGTTTCAGGCATGACTATACATCTGTATGTAAGTATCACCAGCTAGTTATGATTACAGGGTGATCAGCAGTAATAAAACCAGGATTATCATACACGACATCTTAAAGACACAAGGTACATTGAAATACTTTATAATAAGTTACACAGACCAAGAAACACACTTCCCAGGAACATAAGGACACTCAGCATTATGCCTCGGGCCTCACTTCCCTTGGGCTTGCATTAAGTAAGGAATAATGCAGTTCTAATGGGGGAATTACGCTATGTTAATGTACCAAATGGTATGTTAGAGTTCCGAGCCCAAAGGGGCAAGGGACTTCAACCTTACATAGACACAGCATAATCACACTAAAGGAAATGCCTTATTCATTCCACTTAAAAAATGTTTAATGACATTTGTTTTTTAGCAGTGTAGCAGTGTTATAATTTGGTGCTGTTGTCTTTAAACGGTTGCCTTTAGGGCATTAGCATAATTAGATATGCGGCACAGGTTAGGTGTCTGCTGCTAAACTGCACTAGTTGGATATAGCTGTACTGCAAAGGAGTGGGTTGTTTGTTGCTTTAAACACCTATTCTTGACTTTTAACTTCCTGTACTTCCCATGTGATCTGTGAGGCTTAGCTGGAAGCCTGGACTGTGTGTCCTGTTCTTTCCTGGTGATTCGAGACATGCCTAGTATCTTAGGCTACTGATTAGATGTCATGTGACTTCATTCAAGTGCACTGCTGGGCAGCTGAGATTCAAGCACAGAGTCTGAGCTGCCCTTTGATTCCAGGTGAGGGGATATTTTGATTAGCTTAGAGCAATGCTTGTATACGTGGTTTAGAGATGCATGCATGTGTCTGCTGTTGTGTCGACTCAGAGCTTTGAAATATATTTTGTGTTTTATTAAGGGTTTAAAATGGGGTGTGTATGTGTGCACACAGCACTGAGGCTTTTTGGGTTTGGATTTGTGATTAGGAATAGGAAGTACTGTATAACAGTTCATAATCTTGAGCAGTGTTGTTGTTGGGGGGGGGGGTCATGTGTTTTCTTTTCAATTTGCCGGATTTCTTTTTTATGTTGCGTGCTGTTTGATTTGCACTATGACTTTTTTGACACTGAGGATATGTAATTAGCCTACTGATCTTTTTGACCCCAACTGAGAGGGGGGTGACCAGTGGGGTGCCACAGGGATCAGTCCTAGGACCAGTCCTTTTCAATGTCTTCAAAAGTGAAATTGCGGAGGGGCTGGAGGGGAAAGTACAGTATGTCTTTTTGCAAACAGTAAGATCTGCAACAGGGTTAACTCTCTAGAGAGGACAGAAAAAATTAGAAAAGACCTAAGCAGATTGGAGGAGTAGTCAGAAGTGTGGCAGCTAAGATTCAGTGCAAAAAAGTGCAAAGTCTTGTACTTAGGGAGCAGAAATCCAAGGGTGGTGTACAAAATGGAAGGAGGGGTACTGGCAACCACCAAGCAGGAACGGGACCTGGGGGTACTCATATCAAACAACCTAAAGGCAACCAAACAATGTGAGAAGGCCGTGGGGCATGCCAGTGAAATGCTGGGGTGCATAGGGAGAGGTATCACCAGCAGAAAGGAGGTAGTTATGCCACTGTACAGATCGCTGGTGAGACCTCAGCTGGAGTAATGTGTTCAGTTCTAGAGACCACATCTCCTGAAGGACACAGACAGACTGGAAGCGGTCCAGAAGAGGGATACAAAAATGGTGCGGGGTCTGCATGAAAAGTCCTATGAGGAGAGGCTAGGGGAACTTGATATGTATTCCCTGGGGGGGGCATGTTCAGGTACCTCAGGGGTATAAACAAGGTATAGGAGGGTGACATCTTTCAAAAAAGAAGATGTGCAAGAACAAGGGCGGGGCACGAAATAAAGTTGGGAGAAGGTTCAAGGGTAACATGGGGAATTACTTTTTCACTGAAAAGAGTGGTGGATGCTTGGAACAGCCTCACAAAGGAGGTGGTAGGGCCAAAAACAAGGAATTCAAGAATGCATGGGATAGACATAAGGGTACCCTAGGGACAGGAAAGAAAGGGTGAGCTGCAGATCAACTAGGATCTATGGTTTGTAATAGGCAGACTGGGAGGGCCACGTGTTCCTTATCTGCCGTCAACTTCTATGTTTCTATGACTGGTTGTGCTCTCAATAATGCACCCCTATCATGTCTTCTCAGCAGAAGTACATGCTCTATTAACACAGTACCATGTGACAGGGTCCTGACCATTGAAGAGTCAAAACTGACCAGACCCGGTTTTGTAAAATCATTTAATATACACTCTGTCGTTGCTTACTGCTCATGTGTATTACACATATATATACTAACATGTTAAACTTAGGTACTTATTGTAGAGGCAGTTGAACAGTGAATGATGCATTTAAAAGTTGCTACACAACAGTTATAAACAATTCAGTACCTATTACATAAGTAGCAGAGGTTGAACATTGTTCTCATGGATAACTAATCTTGTGCTAATATCTAGCAAAAGGAAAAATCACTAATCCTACGAATGTTTCACCGATGAGTCTCAATAAATAAAAATTAAACTCTTGACATAGTAGGAATTCAACAAAAATATTAAATAAAGCTTTAATTCACAGTTTATTGTATACAAATATATCAATTTTTCAGTCCGTCAAGTAGTATCACAAGGTGCGAAAAACAGAGTGGAGGCACACCAAGTGATTAACACCGAGGACTGCTCAGCACCCGCTAGGTCTGGAGTATGCTGTCCCATCCTGTAACGGTAAGTCACAGGGTGCTGCGATAGCTTCACCCACTGCATCAGTGGCAGAGTCAAGGAGGTTATATGGAAATGAAGGAAGAAATAAGACAATACAACCAAATCAAGCAAAAGCACAGGTCTATGGGACGGATATGCCGTAGTCTGCTCACCCTGCAGAAGCAGGAGACCAACTGTAGATGTACAGCAGCTATAGGGGGACATCATGGATGATGCCACAGCTTTGATCTCCGACCTATCACTGCACTGGGCAGAGCTATCCACTTGCTAGAAGTGACAGAAGCATCCTGTGCACTAGAGAAATCAATTTCTCCTTAAACAATCCCAACATTGTCTCAGTCTTCCCTAGTAAACTAGACCAATTCGTTCTTCATGATCTGAGTATTGGCCCCAGTACCTGTAGAAATTTTAAATCCTGAGCAGGAATGTAGGTACGTTTATCACTGACATACAAAATCACACATGCCCCCATAATGCAAAGCATCATGGGCTGCATATGCAAATCACCACAGGATATTATGCTAGTTCAACTTTAAGCAGAAATACACGGTGCCGAAAAGCCTCTCACACAGTTTGCAAAGGGTGCCAACAGAAGACACAGACACATGTTTCGTCCTACCAGGACTCATCTGTGTGCCTCGTCTGTTTGACACCCCAGTGGAATGAACCAGCTACCCTAAGATGGTCTATCTGGGTTATGTTGTGGTGAACCCAATTAAAACAAAAAACAAGTTAAAAGACAAAGAACCTCAGTGCGCAATCACTGTTACGTGCCTTAAACTACACACCTTAAAGAAAAACTACACCCTCATATCTTCTAAATGTTATTTGTTTCCATGTCAACAGACAATTCTATTCATGTAGCTGTTAAAGATGTATGCAACCACTTCAGTCTGTTTTCACAGTTCATACTAGGCCTTGTTACTGTTCTGGGAGGGTCCATTTCATGGTTGTTGAAATCTCATTGTCCATGAGAATTGCATTAACATATGAGAACATGATGTCAGAGCAACCATTTATATTACGTATCTCTATGCTGAAATAACAAATACCCTGCAAAAACTCTCTAGAAACTCAAACTGAATGGAGTTTAAAGGAAAACAACCTGCATTATAACTCAGATAGCTTGCAAAACTCACTGAAGGTAAATGTGGTATTTCACACCTTCTTGTAGCTTGTTTCTTTTAAGAATAATTAAGCAGACAGGCATACTGGGGAGTTTAAAGGGTGATTACGCATCATGTTCTCATATGCTAATGCAACTCTCAGGGACAATGATATTTCAACAACCAGAAAATGGACCCTCCCAGAACAGTAACAGGGCCTAGTATGAAGTGTAAAAACAGCCTGAAGTAATTACATACATCTTTAACAGCTACATGAATAGTGTTACCTGTTAACATGGAAACACATAACATTTAGAAGATATGAGGGTGTAGTTTTCCTTTAATATAGCCTTAGAAACAACTAGACTATCTTGAAAACAAAGTTTAACATTTAAACCTGGAAACACCTGAGCAGTTGTACAGCTAGAAATTTATATGGATACTTTAAGAGGGGGAAAAAATTAACAAATATTTTCTGTTCCACACACAATTAAATCAAATTTGAATCCTCAAAGCTGACTTTCGGTCCTCAAGCATCAACATTTTGGGAGACGTGTATCTAAAGTTTTGCACAGAAAGACTACAATGGCAAGGTGGTGGTGGTGGGGGCACAGAGAGATAGAACCATGGTTTTTGCAATAACTAATTAACAAAATTAAATAATATCTAGATGGGCAAACAGAAAAAATCCTAAAAGCTTCTGCTCGCACTGCAGTGAAATAGGGCTGCTGCAGTGGTCACGTACCTAGTCAATGTCTCTGAGCACTTGTTTGAGCATATTAAGGACATCTTAGTGACAGGCTCAATACAGGGTCTTTTCTTATTTTATCACTACTAGAGTAACTATCTGTATTGTTTTGGAGACTGAGTGAATTCCAACTGTATTTGCAGTTGTTAACAAAATAATGGTTGGGACATGTACTGCCCTTCTATTGTAAAATGAGAATGCCCAATTTAACAAAACGTTATTGTTAGATTATTGATTGTATATGCTGAATGTAAGCTGCTCTATGTTCATAAAACTGTTGGTAACTTTACCTTTTCTCTATAGAAACTCAATAAAAGACATACTTAAAAAAGGGGGCTGTGTTACCACAGAAAATCCGCTGAGAACTGATGTGGAAAGAACCCATACAGGTTTGGTTACTAACTGCAAAAAAATATGCAAGTGTGTAAGAGTATCATTATGAGTGTCTCATGCTTTCTATGTCTGTCTGCACGTGCAGGTGTGTTTGAATGTCTGCCAAGCTTGTTTGTCAGTCTGAGTGTGTGTTTGTACATGTGCATGTCTAAGCAAGCATGTCAGTCAGCAGCAACAAAAATAAGAATTCTTTCAAAGTGCCTTTGTGAGTTGACAAATGTCAGCCTTTATTTCTGAGAACTATGAATCTGTCTCATTTCCTACATTTCTATAGGTGCCCAGCCCCGACCCCCAAAAAAAATAAAACACATACAAAAAAATAAAACATACACACAAAAAAAAGACTGTTTTCAAAAATGGGACTCAGGATGTTTTACTAAACAACTTAATTGCGCCTACTGCAGTAACCCAGACAGAACCAGCCCTTAATAATACAGGTGTGCCGAGATAAAAGGGGCTATTAAAGGATTAAGGATAAAATGTGCCCAATTTCATGGAGTTACAGGCAGTGTTTTAGGCATGGACACAAAAAAGGGTGCTAATTACTAACAAAATAAATTCAGGACCCACAACAGCCTTTCATGTATAAAGTGAAGAAGGTGTCAATTCCCGGCAAATTAAATGTTCTAAAACAAGGTTTAAAATTTGCATGAATGACTTCACCGGTATGCTATATGCTGTTTAATGTATCTAGCAACATAGTCTATTTTTTAAACCCCAATACAATCCTGAGCAGAGTGTGACGACAACTCAAACAATGCAGAGTATTTCTCCTTCCTCAAAAAGCTTCAAATAAATACATAAATCCATTGGGGGGAAAGTGCGTGCATTGGGGGCGGGGAATACAGTGAGCCCCAGGTGAAGTGTCTCTTGTGACCCTGAGATGAACTAATCAGTGCTCTTCACCTGACGAAGACTTTGTATACCGTACCCAAAAACACCACTTTCTCTGGAATCTCATCTATAAAAGGCAGACAGACTTGTGCAAACTCTTCTTGTTTCAGAAACAGTCCAAACAAAAACAATGCTACCCACTGGCTGGCACCTGAAGGACTGAACTCAAACAGACTCTGCACTCCAGGGTCCATTGCAAACATTTCCAGAGGACAACCAGAGACTTTAAACTTTTCCAAACAATTTGACAGCGCTGTCAGTTTTTCAGCCTTAACACATTATATTCTTTGGGGGCAGGCAGCTTATGGCAAGGAGTTGCCTGCCCCAGGACCCAAAGTAACCATAAACTAACTATTTCTAACCATGGCTTATGTACAATTTTAACTTCCCTCTGCCTGCCCCCCCCCCCCTTTTAATCTAACAATCTTGTCTTTTATGTCCCTCTTCTCCCTTATTTATCTGAAGAAGGCCTTCTCGCTCAATTTTGCTCCCTGTGCTAGCAGTACTTCCCTTGTAGCATTTGCCTCTCTAATCATTCTGCTTGCCACCCTTGATTTATCACAATAATCTTCCCTTTCCTCCTCATTCTGAGCACGTTTGTACTTCCAGAATGCTGCCTTCTTGTTCCTTACTGCCTCCTTTCTGAACCAGCTGGGCTTTTTGGCCTTAGGTTTCTTGCTTTTGATTCTGGCACACTCACTAGTGGCCTCCATCAGTCCCTCCCCTTTAATATGGCCCATTTCTGTTCCACCTCCATCTCCTTTCTGATCCTAGCAAGGTGACCTACCAGAATTTCTCCCATCCCACTAAAGTCAGCCTACCTAAAGTCCAAGACCCTTGTCTTGGTTCTGGCCATCCCTCAGCCCCCGTCTAAGTGGAACCCCACTGTGTGGTGGTCACTTCCTGCAAGTGGTGCTTGTCCTGAACATGGCACAGTGGACAGAACCAGGTCCAGTATGGCCCTCTCCCTAGTGGACTCCATGACACCTTGTGTCTGGATCGCATCCAGCAGCACTTGCTCCCTGGTGCTGGAGGTAGCCAGGATTTTCCAGTTCACCATAGGTAGACTGAAGTCCCCCATTGTTACTACCTATTCCCTGCTTGCCATTTCTGTGATTTGATATCCCAGTACCTTGTCCAACTCCCCATCCTGAGAAGGTGGTCTATAGACCACCCCAAGCCTTAGTTTCCTCCCCTCAGTGGACTGTACATGCACCCATAATGTGTCTGCCTTCCCTTCCACCCCTTCCTCTCTGGTACAGGTTATCCCTGCCTTCATGTACAGAGCCACTCCCCCCCTCCTTCCTGTCTCTCCTATCCTTCCTAGACATTTATACCCAACAACTGCGAAGTCCCACCTGTGGTTTGGTGTGGCCCGTGGCACTGTGATGACCACTATGTCTACCTCTCCCTTGTCAATCAGTGTCTGCAATTCAGTCATTTTGATTCATAGGCTTCTGGTGTTCAGAGACATCACCACAACTCAGCCCCCCCCCCCCTTTGCCCCTGACCCCTCCTTAGATTCTCCATCCTCCTTCCAACCCTCTCCACTAAATTCTCTCTATCCAGTCCCTTATCCATTTTATAACATGGGATCTCCTTGTTTGTTGGTTTTTTGAAGATGCTCAGTTTAACTACATGCCTCACCAATGCAACGGACGTGTAACAGTAAACCTCACCCTATTCTGTATTACTGCTTGATAATACACAGTGCCAGACAAATTCAGTGGATGTACCAAGTACAAAGAATTGGGAGCCAGCTAGGATGTTCATGCACCGCCCTCATTTTATCATACAAAATACAATTTCTGCACTCAACAAACTGCATAAAGGCAAGGACAAATTCCATTATCCTCAATAAATCAGCTTCCCTACCTACTATTGGATTTCCATGGATTCCAAAATTAATGTTTTTTTTTCTTGTCCTGCTGCAAGGCTAGGTAAAGTCTGACTATGAAAAGGAAAGATTATCTTCTGATGCTTACAAGATTATGGGGCAGTTGAGGGAAAAATGATCTTACAGTGACGCAACTGTACCACCGTAGAAAACTGAAAACTTTGAAACACTAAGTCATTCTTATGTGTTTATGCTGAATGTAAACCAAAAATCTGATAATTTGTAAAATATATTTGAATATTTCAAAAAACTGGCAGGAGAAAAAGTGTATATTTATTGGCACGTATTGACAACGTTTGATGTATGGTACACAGTATTTATATCAACATAATTCAATCATGTCAACATTGACACCAAGCTTTCAATAAAAACTTAGGTTCCTAACCATAATACTTCCAAAGTTAACCCTTCTCAAAAAACTTGCTCTTTAGGAAGGGACAACTTTGAAACCGTAAGGAGTAAGAACTTAATTTTTTAACTTTATTGACATGGTACCATTACAGCACAAAAACAGATAGCTTGCTAACATCATCCACATGTAATACAAAAGACAAGATCTATAACCATATAGATAGGCATGACCTTAGCCAGACTCGAGTCCATAAGATATAATCCAGCCAGAGTAAACTGAAAAGGAACTTACAATCACACTCAAAAATTGCGTTATACAAAAATAAGACTAAATATTCAGCATTCCACCTTGCTGCATGTTGGATGTAAAATGGAGGTCAGTGACAAGACAAAACACAGTCCACCTCAGAATCCAAGGATACAAGCGCCAATAACCCACAGCATTAATAACCCCCAATGCCATACTGCTGACTGGCATCAGGAGAGGGTGAGCAGAGAGGAGAAAAACAATAATTTTAAATAAAAATTTGGGAAGTGCCATAAGCACCATACCATAGGAAATACTGAAACTCAGTTAACCATGTTATAAGGGAACGTACCATCATAGCACACCATAAAACTGAATCCAGAGCTACATAAATACAACAAAATATAAAAGAGACAACCTTTACAGACTTTTCTTTTTTCAGAAATATAATCTTTTATTAAATTTTCAAGGTCATCACAATAAAATGTCACTACTATAAATGTTGCAATACATACTATGTGGGTTCTATTATTTCCATAACTACTGCACTGCAGAACTGTCCACTTGCCTTCACTAGAACACCTGCCCCCCCCCCCACCTCAGGAACAGTGCGGGGGGGTGCATGTGTATCAAGCAATATTTTATTTTTCTACTTGAATTTTCTACCTCCTGCTAACTGCTGCTTACAATAATACTTTATGAAATTCCTTAGAATATAATTGGTATTGAGCTGCTGCAGATCTGACCAGTCTCTTACAACGCTAGATGTTTAGCCTCTGCTCTACTGTTATGCTTTGAAGGAACTGCTGGTGCTTTTAGCAACAGAATTTATTGTTAACTTTTTATTCTGATAGCTTGTCCTTTCCCTGTCTGCCTTCTCTCTCCTTCTCCTCTAACACCCCCCCTCCCCCGGAGCTCGGCGCTGATCTGCCCTGTCCTCTGCTTCTTCCCTCTGCTCTCTACACTGGTGACCTAGCCCCCCGTTTAAGTTATTTCTTTTGGCTTTCCCTTGTCGCCGCTGGCCCCCTGCTGTTCTCCTGTCTGCTGTCTCTTCTGCTCCCACCCCGTTTCTGTTCTAAACTGCCTTGCTATCCCCCGTCCCCTGATTCTGAACTAGTTAAATTAATCCCTGCTCTTTTCTTCTCCCCCACAGCTTGTGAGCTCCCTGATCAGGCACTCCCTCCTCTGCGGTGCGGTTCTTCAATCTTGCTGCTGCCCACTTCACCTGCTGCCGCCTCAGGAAGCCCCCAGCCAGGTATGGGCCCTCCAGAACCCCGGAGATTCAACTTCTGGCGCTCTCCGACTGGTCGCCTTCTTGGCCGGGTGCACGTGACTGGCTCTGCCACATTAGTCTTGGTCACCGCTGGTTTCCTGGCTTATTTGCTGCCAATATTTTGTTTTTCTACTTGAAATTTCCCCCGCCCCCATCACCATCACTCTTTAAATCCTCTAGCTGCAGTCTGGGCTCTGCCCTGCACTGCTGCTTTTCCAACTGTAGCACAGTTATTCATCCTTTAATAGTAGTCAAGTTATAATTCTTCCTCCCTGAAATGCCTCCCACTAGGCTGTTACTAGTAAACGTCCAGCAAAATCAGCTCTGCAGACACGAGGGTGCGATTCACAAAATTGTCTAACCAAATAACAAGGAACCACACAACCTCAGTCATGGAGTACAAGGTATAAATTTATGACCAAAGAGCTCCTCTTCCCAGCTCTACACCCTGAGGTGTAGAGCTGGGAAGAGGAGCTCCTTGGTCATGTTAGCGTCTATATATTTTGTTAAATAAATTTATCTTTTGTACTCCAGGACTGAGGTTGTACGGTTCTTTGTTATTTGGTGTTACTAGTAAAGCAGACAATAGGTAAATACTAGTAGCAGTAGGCTGGTTCTAACAAATCAAATAATTAAGTAAATACTAGTAACAGTACCATTTGCCTGTTACGGCTATCCCTACCTTGATCTGATCTGCTTACGCTTTTCCTCCACATTGTAGCTTACACCCCTTTTAGTTGTCCCCTACCTCATTACTGTTTACATCGTTAATCATGTCTCCAACTTCTCTAAGACTTCTTTTTACTATCCTCTTTGCACTCTGCCTCCCTCTCACTCTGGTTCCATCACCAAAGCTGCCTGACACCATCTGCCCCTCCATGCTCTACTCCCCTGTTTATAACTTCGCAGTGACCCCCTCACCGGCCCTCGTTATTTGGGCTAACTACCCCATCCATCCCAGTGCTACCCTCCTACCTATCCCAACCTATTTCACCTTGCTACATTTACTAAAATTTCAACCTCCTCCCTCCATTACCCCATCCCACACACACGCATACACACACACACTCTGTCCCTAACAAGAGCTCCGCCCTGGTATAAGGGTGTGAAAATTCACTTCTTGATCATTGCACTCCTGCTTTTATCTTCCAGTGACATCAACCCTAACCCTGGGCCGTGCCCTCCAGTCGTCCCAGCATCAGCATCTGCCACTGCTGGCCCCTCTCTAAACAACCCTCTTAGTCATGGATGCTATTTTGTTTGAATTGGAATTAGCTAGTCAATTGGGAGATGTCATCATTACTGGTGATTTTAACCTTCCTGATATTAATTGGCAGTCATTAATTTCAACCAGTGGTGTCAGTAAAAAATTTTTATTTACTTGTCTAGATCTGGATTTGTATCAATGGGTAACCTCTGCTACTAGGGGTAATAATATTCTTGACCTTGTACTTACTAGCTCCTCTTTAGACATTAAGAATGTTCGTGTCACTACTCCTATTGGTAATAGTGATCATAATTCTATCCTATTTGATCTTCACAGACATGTAGTTTTCAACCAAAATTCTTCAGTTATTTATTTGTATGATAAGGCTGATACATTTAGTATGTATCATTATTTAAATATGATAAACTGGTTGGCCTTGTTTAAGGATTTAACTCCTTTACAGTGTTGGAGTATTTTTAAAAACACTATTTTGACTATTAGGGATACCTATATCCCATCTAAATATAAAAATTCTAATGGGAAACAGTCTCCTAGATGGCTAAACAAAAACATTAAACGTTTAATTAATTTAAAAATTAAAAAACATAGTAACTATTTAAAAAACAGGACAGTGTCAGATTGGGACTCCTATTTGAAAATCAGTAGACAATGTAAGTCTTCTATCAGAAAGGCTAAAGCTAAGTGGGAAGTTCATTTGGCTTCTTCTGCAGACAAATCGAATTTCAAACAATTTTTTTCTTATATTAATTCCCTTAGAAAAAATCCATGTATGGTAGGCCCTTTGACATCTAGCAATATAATTGTTCATGAACCCAAAGCCATGGCTGAAGTTTTCAATAAAGAATTTTGTAAAGCCTTTTCCCATTCTACTATGAGCATAATAGTATTAGTTATAGTTTATTACCATCCGAATCTCCTATTCTTTTTCAGAAGAGTCTATTATTAGTAAATTATTATTATTAAAAGGTAAATTTTGTTCAGGTCCTGACTCTATTGAAGGACACTTACTTTATTTAATGTCCTCTTATATTGCTTTTCCTTAAAAATATTATTTGATCTTTTTTATTACATAATTTTGTTCCCCATGAGTGGGAAAGAGGCTTTTGTTGTTCCCATTATAAGAAGGGTTCCAAACATCTAAGTGATAATTATCGCCCATTAGTTTGACATCATCTATTTGTAAACTCCTTGAAAACTTACTTAAGGACATGTCTCCTTTAATTGATGACTCGGACCCAGAACAACATGGCTTCAGGAAGGGAAGAAGTTCCCTTACTAATCTGCTCTGTTTTTATGAGATTTTTAGCTCCTATTTGGATAACAGGGTATCCTGTGATATCGTGTTTATCGACTTTAGTAAGGCTTTCGATTCTATACCTCATGGGGCCCTTATTCATAAACTTTCCATTCTTGGCATTAATAGTTATGTTATTAGATGGATTCAAAATTGGCTTTCGGATAGGACTCAGACAGTGATGATAAATGGATCTTTCTTGGATGTTGGTAGGGTGCTTAGTGGTGTGCCTCAGGGTTCCGTTCTTGGTCCTTGTCTTTTTCAGGCCTTCATTGCTGACTTAACCAATACCTGCCTTTCTAACACTATTAAATATGCTGATGATGTCAAGATCGGGGGTTCTAGTTCTAACCTTGAGCAAATTTCCGTATACAGCATGATCTCGATGTTATATCTGCTTAGGTAACACAATGGGAATGAAGTTAAATACTGATAAATGCAAGGTTATGTATCTGGGTTCCAATAACCAAAATTTCAGTATATTTTGGATGATTTTCCATTGAGTTCTACTACGGACGAAAAGGATTTAGGTATCACCATATCTGATGATTTAACTTATTCTCTCGCATTTGTACTCTGTTATTAGTAGAAATAAAATCATGTGGTCTATTTTCGTAATATTAGATCCAGAAACAAGGATGTGTTGTTGCCTTTATTTAGATCTTATGTTGACCACATCTTGAGTATGCTTCACAATTATGGTTCCCTTTAAAAATCAGATAACTATTCACTTGAAAGGGTCCAAAAATATACTAAAAAATTTCTGGATTGGAAAGGTTATCATATGAATCTAGGTTGAATACATTAAAATTAATGCCATTAATTACCAGAGCATCCGTGGGGATCTTCTTCTTTATATGACATCATTAATGATCCTTATATTATGTCTGAATTAGGTTTTCTTTAAGAAATCTGTTCATAATACAAGAGGTCATTTTCTTCAATTAAACGGTAAATGTTTTAAGCATATCGGAAGAAAGTATTCTTTTACTGTTAGGATCATTGGGCCATGGAATCGGCTCCCTTTGGAGGTTGTTTCTAATAATAATAATAAAGTGACTTTTAAACATCGTCTGGATAAATTAATTATGTCCGGGTATAATTTATCCTATTATTCTTTGGTATAGTATAGGAGGATTATGGGCCTCGGCCTACTCGCTCCTTCACCCCTACCTTAGTATGAACCTCTCACCCTTCCCCGTGGCTTAAGAATGTTACACCTAAATATACACAGTCTTTTCCCTAAATTAGACTTACTTCAGCCTCTAGTTGTTTCACCTGTTCCTGACATTATTATCCTTTCTGAAACATGGCTCAATAACAAAATAACTGATTCCTCTCTCTCTCCATCCCTGGGTACACTATATACCAGCAAGGGGAGGAGGAGAGGCAATATATGTCTCCTCAGTCATCCAAATTTACCAACATCCTTGCAATGTCTGTCCTGAAAGTTTATGAGGTACTTATCTTAAAACTTTCCCTTCCACTCTCTATACCTATTTATGTTGCTGGTGCCTACTGTCGCCTTGGTTGCCCCTCCTCTGCTGTCACCGATCTAATTAGTACCATAGTTTCTCATATCCCTTCAGGTGAAGCATACATAATGGGTGACTAACCAAAACTGGTTATCTCCCTCCCTTAATAAAGCACGTAATGATATCAATGCCTACAACTTACCACAACTAATTCTAGAGTTAACCCGCATGAACCTTAAAACTGGTAACCATTCCCTAATTGACTGCGCCGTCACCCCCACCCCCACAGGGTTATTAAATCTGTCATTCTACCCGATGCCTTGAGTGACCACCGTATGACCTTTATAGTACACAAAATTCACCGGATTAAGGCCCCCCGAAAACCCTACAATTTTATTTGTTTAAATCGCTGAACCTCGCTCCCTTCCCCTCCTCCATGACCTGGCCTACACAAACTGGGAACCAATAGCCTCATCGAACTATATAGATGATGCTTACAACTATTGTCATGGTAAATTTCTGGAAATTTGGAACAAACGTGCCCCACTGTGATGCACCAAGGTTAGGGGAAACCATCTCCCATGGATCACCCCTGAACTCTTAGTATGCCAAAGAGCCCTTGATCAAGCTTGGAAAACTCACAAAGCCTCTAAGCTCCCTCAAGACTACGCGCCATCTTCCGCTCTCTACGTAATAGATGCACAAAAGTTACTCGTTTAACTAAAGCTGACTACTTCTGCTCTACCTTCCAGTCCAACATTAATAAACCATCCAAATTCTGGAAAGTAATTCACTCCTTTTCTCCCCCCCCCCACCCCTCTCCTTAAAATAAACAACACTCAATTTACTGATCACCTTAGTGTAGCTACTGAATTTAACTCGTATTTCACCTCCTGTGCCTCCACTCTCCTATCCTCCTTACCATCTTCCCTACCTGCAGACCTCCCCTCCTCTCCCATACTCCCCTCTTCATCAAACTCCTTCTCCTCAAAAATTTCACCCTCTGATACCTTGGACGCACTATATGCGCTTAACCCCTCCAAAGGTAGCTCGCCTGATGGTTTAAACCCTAAGCTGTTATATCTATCAGCTTCTGCCATCTCCGCGCTCCACTATCACACCTTCTAAACATTTCCTTCGCTACGGCTACTATCCCATCTGTATGAAAGCATGCCACTGTGCTTCCCCTGCCAAAGGGCGGTGATCCTTCCGTTCCTGCTAGCTATCACTCCATTTCTCTCCTTCCTATCCTTGCTAAGCTACAACAACATCTGGTTCTCTCATAGCTCTCTTCCTATCTCTCTGATTTTAACTTTTTCACTCCATACCAATCTGGTTTCTGGAAGAATTATTCCACTACTACCTCCCTGATTAGGCTCACTGACTATCCTCTCAGAGAGCGACAGTGGCCAAATCACATCAGCCATCTTTGTCAACCTAGCAAAGGCTTTTGACACCATCTCCCACACACTTCTATTGAATTCCCTCTCCTTGGCTGGCTTATCCGATTCTGCCACTAACTGGTTCAGAACCTACCTAGTAGGTAGGACCCAGTCGGTCAGAAAAGCTGACTCCATATCCCCTCCTCTCCCCATTAACACTAGCATACCTCAAGGGTCCATTTTGGGTCCTGTCTTATTCTCCATATTTCTAAACGACCTTCCCTCAGCCTGCTCATCCACCTCAAACCATATGTATGCCGATGACACGGTCCTCTTCACTTCAGGCCAGTCCCCTGTTGATGTAGGAACCAGACTTTAGCATGACTTCAGTAAAGTTTAGCATTAGTTTAGCTCCCATTAACTCTCCCTTAATGCCAAGAAGACAGTCTCAATGACCTTTGGCACTAGGCAGACGATCACTCGGCTCCCTTCCCTGCCCTTTTTCCATACCCTAGAAGGGACAGTCCTTGAGGACACCTCATCCTTTAGGTACTTGAGAGTTTGGCTTGACTCAACTTCTCTGGTCATGTGGATGCCATCCTGAAGAAACTGTGCCCCAAGCTTGGCACACTATACAGGAACCGTAGCTGCCTCCTGCTACTGGCTAGATGCGAACTTGTCCAGAAGATGATCCTACCTACTTTTGACTACTGTGATGTAGTTTACGTGCCACTCCCAAGTCTTCCCTAACTAGATTAGGCACCCTTTTTAACTCCTCCTGTTGCTTCGCTCTGGATGCCTCCCCTCACACACATCACTGTAATCTCTAACACTCCCTGGCTTTTTCTTCTTTAGAAAACAGCCATCACCTCCATTACACCACATTCGTGTCTAAATTTTGGTTTGGTACATTCCCCATGTCTTACTTCCTCTCTATCCATCCCCCCCCCCCAACCATTCCCTTGGGTCTTGTGACTCTCGTCTAATGGTAGTCCCTTGGTCAAGTGCTGTAGGCCAGATGGCCTTCTCACATCACTTCCCTAAACTACGGAATGCTCTTCCTCACTAGATTCGACTCTCATCCTCCCCCCACTCCATCTCTTCAGCTCTACAAAAACTTCCTCTTGGTAAATTGTACCTGCGGATAAACTCCCCTTTCCTGTTACCTTTACTCTGCCCTGTTCACCTACTAGCCGAGTCAATGTTAGTTAGTCCCTTCGGTTAAAGCTGGTATATGAGATGGTAGCACTTATCTGTTCATTCGAGTTGTTAAACTGTATTTCATTACTGCTCTTAAATGTACATTACCTTCTGTAATTCAGCACTGTTTACACTGTCATGCTCCACAGCATAATTTGTATGATTGTTTTGGTTTTAATTTATTTAGTTGCTTAACCAGGAGTAGCACACTAAGCTGAAAGCTTTTTTACAGGAGCAACCTGGGAGCACAGGGAAGTTAAGTGACTTGCTCAGGGTCACACAGTATGCAAGTGGAATCAGTGGGATTCAAACCCAGGTCTGGTCTGCTGAATGTCACCAGATTTGCAACTCAGAGTCTTAACCACTGTGCTATACTGCCTCCTGGATATATGTATATATGTATGTATGTATTCCCCGATACCCTCTCCCCCAGGACGCACTGTTAGACGAGCAACTTGTTTCCTGGTGAAACATTTCAATAAAGTAAAATAAATCAATAAAGCTCTACTTAGTTTTAAAGATTCAGCTCCACTGTGCGGCACTGGTATGTTGGATGGTATAAACCCTTTTATATGCCATCCGGATGGGGCTTTCCCCAAAACAGGGAGTGCCACAAGGTATAGTAAGTAACTTCTACTCAGGTCCCATACCCCTGATGGCCCAGATGTCGTAGGCTTCCTTCCACACTACTAGGGGGAGGAGGGAGAGGGCAGGGGGAGACAAATTAGAATTCAGGGGATCGATGTGGTATCTTTGCTTATGGCGTGAACCCACCAGCTATTCCAATGGGAGTTGCACACTGCCGTACGATCACTGAGAGAATGTGTTATTCCTTCCATGCGATATACCTGGTTAACCTGACTCTTCCAACCCACTATATCTGGTACTGTGGGTGTCAGTCAACATTTTGTTATAGCCTTTTTGGCCACAGTAAATAGTATTACCTGCAAATATCAGGAATTAGCATCCCTCAGGCCTCTGGGATGTTGTAGGAGAATATATAGAGCGTGAGTGAGAGGGAATTGCCTACTAAACAACTCTTGGAGTTCTGTCTCTAGAGAGAGAAAAAAATGTTGTAGCGGTGGACATGATCATGTCACGTGTATGTGGAGATATGGGACGTTACGACTGGGGTTCTAAAGAATCTGATCAGTTGCTTCCACACATATTCCCTCCATTGATGGGAGCATGTTACCTTAGAGGCCGCCTGGCATGCCTTTGTGCAGGTGTCATTCTAACTGCAAGCTGTCCTGCCCACTTCATGGCCACAGCTATGGAATCGACCCCCCTGAGGAAGTCTGCAGTGTCTGGTAGATGTAGGAGATCATATGTTGACCATCACCCAACTTGAAGAAATTAATATAGTAGGCAATTATTAGGGGGCACATATCCTGTGTGTGGGCACCAAGTGAGAGTGCAGAAATATAGTGACACAGTGCATGTATCCAGAGAACTCCAATCTGCAGAGTTGATACTGTGCCTGCATTTCTTGAAATGTTTGAATATTTGAACTTGGAAGAACTGCTAGATACTGTATATTGGAGAGAATACCTTTCCCAATTGTGGAATCCATGGTCAGTCTGCTGGGGGATAAAGTCCTCAAGCTGTGCAATGGGGCACAGCAATGAAACAAATGGATTAAGGTATAAGGCCTTCCGAATGGAATGCTAAACCTCATTTGATCCCTTAGCCAGAGGCTCAGGCCCTGTATTTCCTCAGTGGGGAAGGGGGGGTGCCAAGTGGTGGTACACATGCTGTACAAATTGAGGACTGGAGAAAAGAGCTCTCTCTATATTTCGAGCTACACTGCATGACACCCACCTAAATGGCGATGGACAATGAAGTGCACGTGCATTGCACAGTAGTACATTTGGAGGTTGGGGAGAGCCAGGCCACCGCTTACTTTATGTAAAAAGAGTTGCAGTAATTTGATGCGTGGTCTGTGGCCTGCACAGTTGAACCTTGAGAATTTTTGCCAGCAATTTCCTTGAAGAGATAAGGGAATAGTTTGAAAGATGTATAGAGCTCTGGGAAGTGTAAACATGTGAATCACCTTAACCCACCTGGATAGGGAGAGCGGCAGTACACCACCCCTTTGGAAATCACCAATCATTGCTTGCACAAGTGTTAAGATATTATCACAGAGTGCAGTAGTGTGGTTGTGGGTAACATATACTTTCAAGTACTGCATTTTAGTTTTTGCAAATCCCATTTAAATGGGAAGGAAGCGCGCGTGTCTGGGGAGGGAACATAATGAAAACATAAAATCTTGGTCTTGGAGATATTCAAGAGATATTCAGAAACCTCCCCCAAACTGCTTAATAATTCAACGATCTTCGGTAAAGCCTCCTCAATAATGCTAAGGTATAGCAATACATCATTCACATACAGAGCTATGCAGTGGACTTCCCCTTCTATTTTCTACCCTGAAAAAAATTAAGCCGTATGAATGGCCCGAGCCAGAGGCTCTATATACCAAGCAAAAAGGAGAGGGGACATTGGACAACCCTGGAAAGTTTCTTTATGGAGGGGGGGAAGTCTGCTGAATGATGTCCGCTGACTTTTATGCAGGCCTTGGTGGAGGCACATATTTTTTGTAGAAGTTCGGCGAATATGACCAGGAATCCAAAACTTTCCAATACAGAATATAAAAACTCCCAGGAGACCTGGTTAGAGGCTTCTCAACATCTAGACTTAACAAAAGGGACGGGGTCTGAAAATGCTGCATCTGATGGACAACACACAGTGTATGGCAGATGCTGTCCATTGTGGTGCGCGTACACACAAAGCCTGTTTGATCCCTTCGTATTAAAGTGGGGAGAATTTTATCCAACGCTTTGCTTAGGATGGACATAAAGAATTTATAATCGGTGTTAAGCACTGAGATAGGCCCACATGAGTGACTGGAGAGGATTCTTATCAGGTTTAGGGAGTACAGAGATCACTTCATAGGACTAGAAGAGCGGAGGGTCTCCATTGCTCCATAACTCATTACAGGTTGCCAATAATGAGGACGAAATAAGCTCCTTAGTGAGTTTATAGAACTGTATCCTTCTGGCCCTGAGGCTTTCATTGTTTTACAGTTCCAGATCAAAGGACTTAAATTTTAAACCACTTGTGCTGCCAACAACCTGGGTTTGGTTATAACATTTAGGTCTTCAGAGGGGCCAGCTTGGGGTGGGGAAGAGAAGTCCAATCCCTGATGCAGGAGTGCCACCTTGGAGTACCCAGGTGACATAGGCCAGTTGGGTATGGCAGTAAGAAGGGCGATGCTGGTATCTTGCAGCACACACACATCCCTTGCATGCTGTGCTGCGCATTCATTACCAATCTTCAAGATTTCAAGATTTTTATTTAGAATAATGGATGTTAATCAACTGAGCTGAGGCTCATTTACAATGGTTTCCTGAGAGAGTCATACCGCATACATATATTTGGTTATAGTTATATAATAAATAAGAACAGTTCAAATCCCAAAAAAGGTTATTTAAACATTAGGGATTTCACAAAATGTGCACCCTGCTTTCTAATTATTACAGCAGTTCTTTAAAGCAGCTAAAGATGGAAAACTTCCTGCCACAGGATGCATACTTGTAGGAATTAACGTTTTGGACCAATATATAGTTGGGGGAGAGACTCCTATCATGGAGGAGGAAACTCCTAATGGGGGGAGGGGGGGGCCAAACAATGGTAATCATTGAGAGATCCACATTACGAGCAGACAACATAGACCTTTCGGCCTTTTTCTGTTGCCATTTTTCGTATGTTCGCATATGAAATAAATGTGCTGGCCCATCAGGCCACTGGCATGAGGCATGGTAAATTTCAGGCTGACTGATGATCTCAGACCAATTCTGCTTGGCAGTTTGAATATATGGGGCCATTTTAGATCTAAGGCACTTCCATTCCACACAAAGCTCAAAATGTGCAATAGATGCCTTTGGTCCAGGGAGAATCAACCATGGTCAGCTACCAGCACGACATTTGGGGTACTCCTAGGAACTTGCAATGCAAATCAAACAAATTTGTAGCAAGCAGGGTGCAGCTTACGCAAGTGTCTCATTTCTGCGTTAGAAAAAGAAATATCGCCATAGTCCAACAATGGCAATATCATAGACTGGACACCTCTCCATCTACTTGCTTGAGTAAAGTGCAATCTATGATAAAACAAACCTATGTGTGCATTAATATTTTTTAGGGCAGTGGACAAAAGATTTAAGGTTTACATCCAGCCACTGACAGAAATCTCTCTCTCTCTAGAGGGATATTTTACAGAGTTTTTGTTATTATCAGTGATAGCTAATTGAGAGCGCTGTTTAAATATTTGAATGGTCTGAGTTTCTTCTCATCCAAACTTATTTTTTTGATAGAAAGAAATGCTTCTTCTTCATTAAAAGCACACTGAAGTTTCAACTGCAATGAGGGAGCATGGCTGCTTCACCTGAAAACTATGGTATAATGCACATAGGTGTACAGACACATCCTGTTCATTAACTCTTTGGTCACTGATGAAAAGCAAAAAGAGTAGAGAGACCAGGCCAGAGCCCTGAGGCACGCTAGCCCTTAACATGGAAATATACGAATTTACCCCATGAGATGTTTAACAGTTGATGCCTTTTACACAGATAGCTGTTCATCCAGTTGCATAATTGCAGGCCAAATCCAAAGTTACTCATCTTACCCAAGAGAAGACGATTGTCTAGTGGGACATAGGCCTTGGAAATGTCAATAAAGATTGCCCCAGCTACGGGACCATTATTAACTAACATTTGAAGGTCATTACTTACCTTCATCAGAGCTGATGCAGTACTATGGTACAGTCCGAAACCAAACTGGTTCACACTGAAAAGACTGCTATTTAAGAAGTTAGAAATCAGTTTTTTTTCTACAACCTTCTCCAAAACCTTTGACACAACAGACAACAGTGATCTGGAACAGTAATTAAAAACCTGTAAGGCTGTGCCAGCCTTAAAAATTAAAATAACCTTGAGCAATTTCCTCATTTCAGGAAACTCAGCTAGAGAGATGGACAAGTTAAATATGCCTGTAAAAGGGTAACATTACTGGGGCTACGTACCATAAAAGTTTGGAATGAATACCATCCATGTCCTCTGGTTTCTTGAAGTCCAACTTCAATACTGCAGGAGAAAAAGACCCCTTTTCACTGTAAAGCAATCAAGAGAAATAGAAACTGTTGAGACCTGTACTATTTTGTAATAATGTCAGGTTGCCGTAATCAGATGATTCCAATTACAGGCCCAAGTAGATAAATTATTAATTAAATACATCTGCTAACATTTTAGAATTATTAACCTTAACTTTACCAATTTCAAAGGACTTTGGGAGTGGAGAAATAACTCCAAACTTTCATTTTACAAAAATACAATTATTTCTAATTGATAAATAGTCATGACAATAGCTCTCTAAACAGCTGCACTGCGTGGCAGAATTGATTCTTTTACTGTCAAATGGCAAAATAGGTGTGGTATATGGTGCAGCTTCACTCCAGATTGTGTCCATAAGGAGTTCCTGGTGGCAGCAGGATGCTGCTCTTGCGTGGGGGGTTTGTCAAAATGGGCTCCATATCTTACCTTGACAGTAACTACATTTCATGCATGGGGTATTGTGAAAATGTCTAAATCATAAAGAGAAATATGTGTAAGCCCTAGGCAGCACTACTCCTAAAGTTACTCCCCTGCCTACTGTTTAGGGTGAAGGGTTTGGGCTCCCAAACTTACATTAGACTGGTGCGTTTCCATTAGGTTCGATAATGCGCAGTGCCTCCACCCTGAGTTTAACTTTAAAGTGGGCTAGCTGTTACCTGGTACAACCCCCAGGGATGTTATACCACCCACAATTACCTTTTGCCACCCCAACATACAGTACCCCACATTTCAGATATTTGGTAATAAAAGACTCTAATTATGTTCATGACAACCACTCGCAAAAAACAGTAACAATAATATTTATTTAGGGGGCACAGGAGTTAGGAATAGGGAAACAGGAGTAGAGGTTATGCATTGATCACATTTACAAAATGTACAATTAATGTGGTTTGTGCTGGTGAAACCCTCCAGCAGGGCAAGTACCAGATTCAGCAGAAAGAAATCACATTTTACCAACCCGAATGATACCCTGAGCCCTGGCTGTCTAGCTGCTGACTAATCAGATGTTACACATTTAATTTCCCCACCACTGCTACCAGTTCCCAGACATGTATGAAACCCCGCAATCTCACACTATACCCTGGGTACCCAGTTACCAAAGTCCTGGATGGCTGTAGGCCTGGTGGATATTGCAGCTGGTGGCGTTGGCCAGCTTTAATTCTTTTTTTTTTTTTACTATGTATTTATTAGTTTTATATTGATAACAATCAATTACAGCGTCCATATAAGAGACAGACCAGTAGTGTACAGAACCACTGAGGCATTAAGCCTCTTAATCACAAGTGAAATCTTATGCATCTCCTATAGTTCTGATACATCATCTGGAGGGTAATCCCATATAACATTCAAAGTATATCTGAAAGTCTGTATCTATACACAGTGGGACCAAGAGCAGCATGGCTAAGTCTCTACAATGTAACAGTCCAAACAAATGTCTCTTCATGAACTAGCCCCACCAGTGGGGAATGTTTGGCCATGCACGTTTCCTAAACTGCTGGGTAAAATACCCAAAGCAAAATATATGGCATCTTCTACTTATTTAAATGAGTTACATATTTCTATTAAGAGCTAAAGCTCAACTGTAAATCTCTTTAGGCACTTATACTGAATGACTGAATGCATTAACATTTACTGTAGAATAAACAGCAGATATTGAGCATCATTTAAACCTTATCCCTTACCATCCCATATCTAAATACTGAATCTCGCTATTTGAGAAAAAGGGAAAAATCAGCCACAAAGTAAGTAAATCAGTGTTTTTATAAAATCAGTCCCCAAACGTAGGTAAGACTCAATATTGCAACCTCTACTTATAACAATAAGAGGGCATCAAAAGAACAGTGAGCAAACAGATTTTTAGTAAGGTTCTTTTTAACAGAAATTCTCACTCTTAAGGAACCTGAATAGCATCCTCCTCGTCAGTCTCAGTACTAGATTGTGTAGCCCTTACTTTATCAGCCCATTTGCCAGCTTCAACTGGGTCGGAAAAAGCCCAGACTTTGCTCTGGTAAACAATTCTTAGCCACGCCGGGAAGATGATGGAGTGAGAAATACCCATGTCCTTCAAAGACCAACGAACTCTGTCAAATTTCTTCCTCCTCTGCCTCGTCACGTAGCTAATGTCAGGGAAGACGTGCACTGTTTGGTCCTCATATGAAAGGGGGCCATTTCTCCTCACCAAGGACAGAATTCGGCTTCTCTCACCAATACCAGCTGTAACCACTAATAGAGTGCGTAGTGGATCGTTAGCCTCCTGTCTCCCTCGTGGCATAATGCGGTATACGTTTTGTACTTGAAAAACCTCTGGATCGCCTTCAGACAGCAGTTTATCCACTAGCCATTCTCTGATGAACATCTTGGGGTGATCATCCTCAGCACCAGGTAGGCTTAAGATCCTCACGTTCGCTGCACTGATTTGATTTTCCATCATTTCAAGTCTAGCTCGAAAGTGCTGTGCCTCTTTAACTGCCATCGCGGAGGAACTGGTCAAAGCGGCGACTTGTTTTTTAATATCTAGCATTTTGACTTTCATACAGTCCGTGGTAGTTTCCACTACTGTGACCCTGTTGGTAAAGGTGTCCATTTTTTGGTGTAAGCCCGACACAGTCGAGATGAGTCGCTGCATTTTTGCTCCCAGTGATTGCATGGTTTCAGTTCCTTCGCTCTGCTCTGGGCCTGAGATGGCGGCTTCTGTATGGGTTGATGGTGGGCCGGCTACCTCTTGTTTCCCTCTGGAGTGGCCTGTAACGTCCCGATTTCTGCGAGGATTCTCCATTTGGTGCTCTGTGAGATATTCTACTGTTCAAATAACAAATTTCGTAAATTCAGTAAAAAAAAACATGAACTTATTTAGTGCCTTTTCAGAAGTTGTACAGCAGAGCTATGAGAGCAAGCGCCTGTTGTGCTCGGCCCACAGCTTACCTCCGCCAGCTTTTAATTCTTAAAGAGGAAAGGATTAACTTGGAAGACAATTTAACAACTTCTGACTTTTGGCAGTGGAGCAGGGATAGCCCTGTTTGTTGCAGACTGAACAATTCAGGCAGAGGTAACCAGCCAGTTATGTCAATTAGAACTTGGATTGGTAATCCTGAATATTCAGCACATTTATACTTCTGTCACATCCAGTACATTTATATTCCAAGACATAAGCAAGTAGGGTTGAAAACTGTCATTTCCAGATTGTATCAGCCAGTCCGACTTAACTTCAGGGTCTCAGTCCATTAGTGTGGCAGTGCGACTATGGCTGGCAGCTCCACAGGACATCTCGACCAGCTGATCAACATAAGTACATTTCAGCACATTTACTAGTCTGTCCGGGGCTCTCACTGGGTACCCCCTGAACAGACATGGTCAGCAAACAGTTCTACTAAAGGGGTCCACCCATGCTGAGCTAAGGTTATAGGCAGCAGTAGGTTGCTGACCCAATGGACAGTCACAAATCAGCATAAACTCTTTAACAGAGGTCCACCTGTGCTGGACTAAGGTTATGTGCAGCTGTAGGATGCAGACCCAACAGACAGTCTCAAGTCAGCAGAAACAGATTCAATAGAGGTCCACCCACGCTGGGCTAAGGTAATGCGCAGCTGTAGGATGCAGACCCTGGAACATGATCACTTGAACAGTCACTTGGGCAAGCCTGCGTTCTTTCTTGCACCAGGGGGTACAAAAGTACCTACTCAGGCTCCTCACGGTCTATTCCTACTATGAAGGCTCCTAATGATCTTCAGTTCTCTCACAGCTGAGGTTGGTCTGCTCTCTCACAGCTGCTTGATGTCATCTGTTACAGGCCCACATCTTTCCCCGACATGGAAGGGAGGGCTAGCACCTAGGGGACATTCTGGCAACCCCCAGGCTAGCAGTTTCAACATTAACTAAATTATTTTAACTTAAATTGCAATAAAACAAGAAAAACCCCTCCTGGATGGAGGGGCTTAGCTGGATTACTAGGCCCATTTACTCTGCTAGGGGCCTGAGCCCCCATCCCTGTGGGGGGCTCCCACTCGTGTATCTCTTAATCTGGCAAAATACTGGAAAACACAGTTTCTTATAGGGCTGTCCTGAGGTTCCTGATTGGCTGAGAGTTTTGGGTGCAAGGCCTCCGACTGGCTGGAGGGCCTGTCAGTCAGAAAAATGAATTATGCATGAACCTCACTTAATGCACAGTTGGTCTGCTGTTTTGGCGCCCAAAATTAAGTCCCTGAAAGCCCCCATGAGTACTTGGTGTTTTCCCATGAGCTTTGGCTAATGTCCCACAAGTCCTGGCTTTCTGATTGGCTGTGGCTGCTTTTAGCAACAGCTGCTTAACCCACTGTCCTTTAACAGATTAGGCACAGTCCTAAATCAAAGTCCTGGTGCAGCAAGAATGAATTAAATATTTGCCCCAATACCCCACAGTCCATTTGCCCTGATTGTGTACCTGCTGTCGCTGCAGAGATTTGCTAAATTGCTCAGTCCGTTTTCCTGTCACAGCTGACGATATTTTAGCTCCCTGACATACAGCAGCAGACAGGCTGTTTCTCTGAGTCCTAATCATTTGTCTGGTATAGCCAGGGTCAAGCATTTTATTTATTTTAAACACTTTCCCCCTTGCAATCATTTTTCCATAACATACAGTCCAGTTACAATATTTTAAAACATTTCTCTCCCCTTTACTTTTGCCGCACCTGCCAAAAAGCTTCCCTGAGGGCAGACTGACTCTCATGAATATTCAAATAGATTGGGGCTCCGGCTCATTAATATTCATGAGTCCCGATCAAAATCACTTTGCAGATCTCTTTATTTTTACAAGAAAGCAGGCACTCGGGGCCCTGTCCGTGGTCACTGGGTCCCACTTAGCTAATGGGGATCCTAGGACCAAAGGAACACTCTTTGGAACAACTGCAAATTCGAGCGGTCGAACTTCAAAGGCGCCACTCGCACCTGCACGATCCCTGCTGCCCCGAGGGCATGCTTCAAGTGGCTGATCGCGGTTTGCTTTTTTGGAGCCCAGGGGGTTGGAATTACTTGGCTGGGGCTAGACTGGGGCACCAGAAGGCATAAAAGATCGGGAACAGAACCAGGGGACTAAAATAAATGCAGGCCAATCCTGGAGGCGCTCGGGTGAGAGGAGGAACAGGAGCTGCAAGGCTAAGGTAAGCCTCCATTTTGGCAGGGGGAGGTTACATATGTATAAAGGAATTAATGAAAGCAATAGATTTATTTCTGTAACAAACGATGCAGCAAATCTGTGTTACAGCACTGAATAAGTTTTATGTATTTTTCGGTGCGTTTCATTTGACAAAATCAATAAAAATATATTTAAAAAAAATATATAATTCTTACCCCTAATGGTTCCAATATGACCCTTCAAAAATAAATCATATTTGGAAGGGGATGTTGGGGATAGGAACTTATATTTTTCCAAAAGAAAGCTTATGATTGGTGTGACATAGCTCAGAAATGTCAATACACATCTGATGCATCAATACCCATCTAAATAAATCCATATACTTTATTTATTTGAAGTTTGGTAACAAGGTGAGCCCACTGAGACAACCATGTCCCTTTTTCAGGTGCGACCCAGGGAAAAAAATGTTCCAAGTTTACAGTACATACAACTGAGGAACAATCCAATTGGACAATACAGTACCATACTGAGAACTTGATAACATTTTATTTTTATTTTAGTCTTTGGTAACCGGGTAGGGCCCACTAGGCACAAGTGCCTATTTCCAGTGGCGACCTGGGAGCACTGGGCGGTTAAGTGACTTGCTCAGAGTCACACAGTATGCAAGTGAAGGTTGTGAGAATCAAACCAGGGTCTGGTCTGCTGGATGTACCAAGCTCGTTAACAGCTTGTTACTCTAACCTCTAGGCTATATTGCCAGACCATCAATAGGGTCTCTAGTAACATGATTCAAGGGTGCAGATGCGGAGTATTTTGGATAATTATACACAGAACAGCAGTTAATGAGACATGATTTTCAAGTACAGGACTTTCATTAATGTCCGGGTAACATTATTGCTCCTGGTGGGGGTTAGAGTATAAGTGCTTGAGCAATAAATGAGGAATTTATGGACCTGTTGCACAAGGTAGTCATCCGGGAAGTGCAGACTCATGGAAAATGGTAGGGGGGAATTAGTTGCAGTTACCATTACACTCTGGGGTGGGGAAGATATCTTTGAAGTTTCTTTTGAAGGCAGGAAGAGTCTTGCAGGAGAGCAGTGTATTTGGGACGCTATTCCACTTTGGGGTTGCGACAAAGAGGAAAGATCTCCTGCCTATTGCTAGGCCAGTTTGGGGGAGATTCAGCAATGGGAGATGGGAGGATCTAAGGACCCTGGAGAAGGGTTTCATGGTGAGATGATTTTCTAAGGCTGGTGGGGAAGGAAGGCAAACGAGCGTAAAGGTGGCACATACTGTAGGACTGGGTAGTCCAGTTTCGCCTCGAAGGACAGCCATCCCAGGGTGGAAAGCACGTCACAATGATGGGCACAAGCTGGGACTTTGGTAATGAAGCGCGCTACTCTGTGGTAAGCCGATTTTAGTTTAGCGAGGGACGATGATTTAGCAGAGCTGAGCATTGGGGCCCCATAGAATAAACATGGGAGGAGTGTGGCCATGGCGATAGTTCTCCTGGATTGGGGAGAGGGGTAGGGGGCAGTTCGGTATAAGAGGCCAAGTTTCTGGTTTGTTGTCTTGACTCCGCTGGTTATGTGTGTTTCAAAGGATAGTTTTTTTTCTAATGTCATTCCCAAGTATTTAAATAAGCTGACCCCTTCTAACTGGGCGCCGGCAGAGGTTTTAATTACTAGTGGGTTGTAGGGGTGACCGATTGGGGGAGGAGTGTCAGAACAGCATAGATTTGGTTTTCTTGGCGTTGAGGACTAGTTGGTTCTCCCTGAACCAGTTTTCTGCTGGATGGAAGTCCGCTTACAGCTTGGAGTTGCTACAGGAGATGTCAGGGGAGGAGCGGTAAAGTATGGCATCATCAGCATAGAGCTGGATTGAAGCCCCCCCCCGCAATTTAGAGGTAGCTCATTAATGAAGATGGAAAATAACAGAGGTCCAAGGGTAGACCCTTGGGGGACTCCGTCAGTGATGGGAGATAGGGGAGACAACACTCCTGCCCATTTGATACACTGATGGCGGTTTGTTAGATAATTAGAGAGTTAGAGAGCAGTGTCATCAAGGCCAAGGTAATTACATAGAAACACAGAATTTGATGGCAGATAAGGACCGCTTGGCCCACCTAGTCTGCCCATTTGCCTACCTGATGGATAAGCTGCAGATTCTAGTTAATCAACAGCTTACTTCCTCCTACACCCCACTAGAATTGCCTTATGCCTGTCCCATGCATTCTTGAATTCTCCCACTGTTCCTGACTTCACAACCTCCTCAGGAAGGCTGTTCCATGCATCCACAACCCTCTCTGTGAAAAAATACTTTCTAACATTACCTCTGAGCCGTCCCCTCTATCTTCAAATTGTGCCCCCTTGTTCTTGCACATCTCTTCTTCTGAAAGATGCTACCCTCTTGTACTTTGTTAATTCCCTTGAGATACTTGAAAGTTTCTATCATGTCCCCCTCTCCTCCTTTCCTCAAGGGTATATATATTAAGCTGCTTTAGTCTCTCTCATGTCTTCTGGTGCAGACCCCACTCGGTCTAGGTCTTTGCGGAGATGGGGTCTCCAGAACTACACTCAGTACTCCAGATGGGGTTTCACCAACTGTCTGTACAGATGGATAACAACTTCCTGTTTCTACTGTTGATGCCTCTCCCTATGCATCCCAGTGTCCTCCCAGCCCTCCTTACTGCCTTCTCACATTGCTTGCACACCTTTAGGTCATCTGATACATTTACTCCTAGGTCTCTCTCAATTTTTGTTGTTGTTATTAACTCACCCCCCATTGTGTACTCTTCCCTTGGGTTTTTGCTTCTCAGATGCATTACCTTGCACTTCTTTCCACTGAATCTGAGCTGCTACATATTTGACCATTCCTCCAACCTTGCCAAGTCCCTTTTCATCCTTTCCACCCCACCTTGTGTATCAACCCTGTTGCAGATCTTTGTGTCATCTGCAAAGAGGCATACCTTTCCTTCCAGGTGCTCTCCAATGTCACTTATGAAGACATTAAAGAGGACCGGTCCCAGTACCGAACCCTGCAGTACCCCACTAGTTACCCTCCTTTCTTCACTGTGGACTCCGTTTACTATTACCCTTTGTGTCCTGTTGTCCAGCCTGTTTTTTATCCAGGCTACCACCTTGGGACCCACTCCAAGGCTGGCTAACTTGTATATTAATCTTTTGTGTGAGACTGTCAAATGCCGTGCTAAAATCTAGGCAGGCCATATCCACGGCCCCTCCCTGGTCTACTACTTTGGTCACCCAGTCAAAGAAATCTATTAGGTTCGTCTGACATGACCTTCCTGCTGTGAAACCATGCTGACTTGGGTCCTGTGCCCCACTGGCCTCTAGGTACTCAACAATTCTTTCCTTCAGAAGTGATTTCATCATTGTCCCTACCACTGAGGATAAACTAACTGGTCTGGAGTTTCCTGCCTCTGCCCTGCTCCCACTTTTGTGAAGCTGAATCACATTTGCCCTCCTTCAGTCCTCAGGTACCACCCCATCCTCCCATGATTTGTTAAAGAGAGTAGTCAGTAGTGTTACTAGTTCTACCCTTAGTTCTTTAAGAATTCCTGGGTGAATCCCATCAGGCCTCATTGCTTTGTCCACCCTCAGTTTCAAGAGTTCTATCAAAACCCTTTCTTCTGTGAATGAATTGGTATCAACCCCCCCATTCAGAGTTTATCTCTTGTTTGGTTTAGGTACCTCCCCCTCCTTATCCGTTGTGAATACTGAGCAGAAATATTCGTTCAGTATCCCTGCTTTTTCACTGTCATCCTCTGCCCCCATTCCTTCCCCTTTATTAATTAACTGAGCTTGGAGATGAGAAGTGGCTGATTTACAAGGTTGAATGCCTTTGTGAGGTCTACAAAGATGGCACCTGTTGCTTTGCCCGTATACGTGGCCTGAAGTATGTCAGCGGTGACCCTCAAGAGAGCTGAGTCAGTCCCATGTTTTTCCAGGAGCCATGCTGGTGAATTGAGAGGGTGTTGGTTTGCTCTAGATATGCGTATAGCTGGTTATAGAGTATTCTCTCTTTTAATTTTTGCTATCGGACATAATATGGATATGGGACGTTAGTTCTTGATGAGGTCAGGTGGTCCACCTTTATGTACAGGGACTATGACCCCTATCTTCTATTTGTCCGGTATGATCTGCGTGAAAAACGACCAGTTTATTGGGAGTGTAATTGGATGAGCAAGTTCAAATGTCCCTAACTGTAGGAATTTTGGGTGGTAGAGAGAGTCATATCCAGGTGAGCTATCGGGACTGAAACCCTTAAGTAGTTTGTGAACCTCGGTTCTTGTAGTTATTTTTATAAGGAAAAGAGGGTGAGGGGGTTCTGGGCAGGGGGCACACTGGGCACTCCAGTTAGGAATCGTCAGGACTTGGTCTGATTTGTAGGCATCGAGGTCAGAGAAAAAAGCAGTTTAAGCCGACCGCTATATCTTGAGGTGTGGAAAGTACAGAGTCGTTCCATTTCATTTGTTGGGGGATAATTCTTTCACTACCCTTTAATAAGGCATTGGTTGGTTTCCAAAAGTCTTTGGGATTCCTAATTAGAGATTCTTGTTGGGACAGAAGGTAGTTCCTTTTGGTCTTAGTTATTGTGGACTTACATGTATTACGCAGTTGGCGGTAGGTCATCAAGTCCGACTGTTGTTCAGTAATCTTATAAACTTTCCAGGCTTTATTGCATGAGCGCATAAGGTGCCTTAACTCCTTGGTGATCCAGGGGGAGTGAACTCCTTTGGCTCTTCTTTGTTTAATGGGGGGCATGGACATCAAAGATGGCGGTAAGTGCATTAATTACATATTTTAACACCTAATTAATGTCAGAGAGGGAGGTTAAGGGGGACCAGTTGACTGAGGCAAGACTATGTCTGAATTGGTCTACATTAAAGTTTGTCGAGTCCCTTGTTCTAAGGATTTTTGGGGAACGGGTGAGGGGAGTTATTCTTCCAAACACAGAAGGTGGGAGAGTGATCACTTAGGGCATCAGGGAGGATACTGGCAGCTTTGACAGATTTCGGCTTGTTTGTGAGGATCCCGTCTAACAGGCTATGATTGCTGGACTTCATATTAAGTTGAGAGGGTTGATCGAGCATTTGCTCAAGTTTAGCATCTAGTACGGCAGTTTGGTAATGGCTTTTATTGGGGCCTAGCCAGATTGAGGTTAAAGTCTCCACAGAGGATGATGTCACCATGGGGGAAGGTATCCAGACTAGAAACAAATTTAACATAGGAGGCGGGAGCTATGTCTGGGGGAAAGTAAATAGAACCAATAGTTATTTGTTTGATGAGGCCTAGGGTAACGGTAATAAATAAATGCTCCACTTTTTCGTTTGTGGTAGGACCAGTTGTCTCGTTAACTATCAGACTGTTTCTGGCGTATATCAGCATCCCTTCCCTTTTCTTGCGGGGTCGGTTGCAGCAGTAGGTGGAGAATCTAGTTAGGGTAATCTCGTGTGACCGGATGGAGGGTTTTAGTCATTATTAATGCACATTTTTCTCCCTCCAACTCTAAGCAAGGCATACCTTATCCTCTCTGTTGTCAAACCATTCCTGCTGCAGCTTCAAAATTAATAAAATTATAAGTATAAAAAGTTACTGCTCCTAGAAATGCTCACCATGAAAAAGAATTAACATCTTTGTGCAGGGTGGTGCCATTTACTACCAGAACCATGCGTTAGCATCATCACAATGCAGCCACAGTATCTGGAAGCTTACTATCTTGCGACAGGAGATGGGTCATCAGGTCTGACCCAAGTACATATATTATATCTGTTCAAATGGAGGTAGGGGAAGGAACAGGTGGAGCCAGAGCTGTGGGCATATGCTAGCAGGCTGGCACTGGCTGTCCGGGGAGATCGTTTACAACCTATCTTACCCAGGGTTTTTTTTAACTCTAAAAATTGATTAGCATTTTGCTCATAAAAGTGCTAAAACATTGCAAAAATGCGTAGCACTTGCCTCATTGTGTTTAACAAACATAACACTTCTAGAAAACCTATATAAATACTTTCTGTAAAGTTAGTATTGTCCCAGGAAAAAAACTGCTAATCAATTATTTAAAACCCTGCTTACCCATCATCATATCCCCTGATGCCATCACACCCATCCGTGCTGCTGCTGAGTTGGTCTTTTGGGGGGATGACTATCATGCACTGCAGGCTATTGAATCTCCCACTGCTACAGCTCTGCTCTGATATCAGCTGCTAGAGATGGTCCTAAGTTTAATTCGCTTGTTTATTTCCAGCGAAGTCGCCAAATCCACCTCCGCGGATCATTTCATGAAATTTGCCTGTTTATTAACAAATTCGCCATTGGTTATGTTGCTTTGCTTTGGGCGTTTTTAGGTGCAAAATAAAACACCCAAAGCAAGGCAAACATTCCCTGGTGTCTAGTGCCCTCCCCCAAGTCCGATCTTTCTCTGGTCCCCCACCGCCGATCACTGACCCAATGTTAAAGAAACATCTCCCTGGTGTCCAGTGGTCCTTCCCCCACCCAATCAGCCATCCAACATACTGCTAAGGTTCCCTGGTGTCTAGTGGTCTTCCCTTCCCAGTCCCCTGTAGTATATACCATTCCCTGGTGTCTTGTGGTCCCTTCCCCCGCTGATCGCTGGTCCGATATTAAAGAAAAATCCCCTGATGTCCAGTGGTCCCTCCACCCCACCTGATATAATGTGTGAAGCTGGGAATCTCTGCTCGACCACACAACAGTTCCTCATTTTACTTCACAAAAACCCCCTGTTCCACATTGAATTTGTCCAACATTCAATGTTAAGATTTTAAAGCAAAAATCCATAGTAAATAATGTAAAAAATATTTTATTCAATTAAACTTTGTGAACATAAAGGAAAACATTTTAGCTGTGTTCTGAGCTTCTTAGTTAAAAAGATTTGATTAAGTCTCCCACATTATGCCTATTTGTTCCACATTTTGAAAGGTGGTGTTCCACATTTGGGGGATGAAAGGTTGAGAGGTATGAAGAGGAGTCCTTCTCAAATGAGAAACGGTATACCAGGACTAGAGGGCATGTCATGAAGCTGGGGGAGGGGTGGGGGAGAGTTTAAGAGGATATGAGGAAGTACTGCTTCACTGAAAGAGTTGTGGAGGCCTGGAACAGACTGACAGTTTTTATTTGGTTTTTTTTTTACCTTTGTTTTACCAGGTGAGACACACTACGCTGAAAGCTTGTTTACAGGTGCAACCTGGGAGCACAAGGAAGTTAAGTGATTTGCTCAGGGTCACACAGAATGCAAGTGGGGGCTGTGGGATTCAGACCCAGGTCTGTAGCTCAGAGCCTCAAACCACTGCGCTGTACTGCCTCCAGTTGAAGTGGTGGAGACAAAAACAGCAGCTGGCTTCAACCATGCATGGGATAGGCATGAGGGAATATTAGTAAATTGGTAGAATGGAGGGAGTCGAATTGCCAGAGACCAGAGTCAGACTAGGCAAGGACCAACTGGGCAGACTGAGTGAGCCAAGAGGTCCTTTTCAGCAACACATTTTATGTTTCTATGTTTCTAATTCCAAGGAACTAATAGGATATGGGAAGTTAAAGAGCTAGAGAGACACTTGGGACTTGGGAGAGACTTGGGGGTCATAATCACAGATGACTTCAAAGCCACTAGGCAGACTGCCAAGGCGGTGGGAAAGGCCAGTGGGATGTTGGGATGTATCTGAAGGGGAATCACAAGCAGAAGGAGGGAGGTAATGGTTCCACTGTACAAGACCCTGGTGAGACCTCACCTTGACTACTGGGTACAGTTCTGGAGACCACACCTTCGAAAGGACACTGACAGAATAGAGATGGTGCAGAAGAGGGTGACCAAAATGGAGAATGGATTACATCACAAGCCTTATAAGGAGAGAGTGAGGGACCTAAATTTGTACATGCTGGAACACAGGAGAGAGAGAGGTGACATGATAGAAACATTCAAGTACCTCAAGGGCATAAACAAGGTGGAAGCAACAACCTATTTCAGCTCAACAGTAGTGCCAGGACAAGAGGACATGACATGAGATTGAAGGGTGGCCTCATAAGGGGAAATATTAGGAAGTTCTTCTTCACAGAAAGGGTGGTGGATGCATGGAATAGCCTGCCCCAGGAGGTGGTGGCAGCCCGTATTGTGGTGGGTTTTAAACATGCATGGGACATAAACAAAGGAATAATAGAGGTAGGAAGAAAAAGCAAAGTCAATGACCAATAAGGGTCACTGGTCACTTTGTGAGCTAAGGTAAATGGGAAGACTGGATGGGCCAGGTGGTCCTCATCTGCAGACAGAATCTATGAATCTAGTGGAGCCAAAACTGACAGGAAAATAATACAAATTTTAAGAAGCAGTCAGTTATAATTTTATATTTAAAGTATTTTTCTTTTCCCTTTTTCTCATTAAAACGTTTTCCATGTAAGCCGGCCCGGTGGCATTGAGGGTTGAGACACTGGATGCCACACGGCGTTTCGGGTTGGGGCGAGCTCGGGTTGCCGGGGTCGGACAGGGAGGGGAGGATTGAGCGTCCGAGGGATGGCTCTCCTCTTCTGGGAGGAAGGGGGGAACTTGGATCCATGGTGATGGTGGCCCCTGGTGGGGGCTGGGAGCACAACAACTACGATCCTGCTGTACAGAGGAGGCATTGGCGGATGTCTTCCGGGTGGGTGCGGGAGCATGTTCACAGTGGGCTGGATGTCATTGCACATCCAAGCCTCAGGGTAGGGACCGAACAAAGGAAAAACCTCAGCGCACATGAGAACTACAGCGGCCTTGAAGACCAGACCACATGCCCACTGCCGGACTTTCTCTGACCAGCTCTCCCAGACCCTCTCTGCTCTTCCGGGAACCCGGCAGTCTAGCTTCTGAGAAAGGGCACCCAGGTAAGGAGCGCAGGGTGGCCCTGCCTCGGGGGTTGTGGAAGCCAAGGTCAGCCGGGTACTCGAGCTGGAACAGGGGATCCTGTCCTCGACCTCCTGGTCAGGACAGTCTTAGGCCGAGCGGTAGGTCTTGGGTCGAAGAGGTATGCCTGAGGGAGATCCTGCAGGCCGGCGACCGGAGGGAAAAAGAACTGACAAAAAAAAGTTTTCCATGTGATAATATTGTGTTGGATATGTGGAACAGCTCTCAGCCTGGCAGCTGATATATCTCAATTCAATTCAATTTATGTTTATTACAGGAACAGCTCCATTGAGCACGCTCATTCACAAGGAGGTCCTGATTACATAAAAACAGAGACATATACATATAGACAACAATGGTAGGTGCAACACATAAAAGCAATTACAGTGAATTAAAAGTGACTCAATCTACAGAACAATTGCATGACAGCAATAAAAGATAAAATAAAGTGCTACGCACAAAACAATAACAAGGAAATCATGTCTATCTCTAGTTCTCCTATTACATCATCAGCATTGTGATCTCACTGACAATGACATCACAGGTTACTGACTGGCAGCTACTGAGTGGCTGTTCCTAAACAGTAGTGACACCACTGCCAGTGAGGTCACAAATGCTGATGATGCAGTGGGGAGGGTTAGAGGTAGATATGTCAGACGCCAGGCCGAGTGCTATCTCATACATCACACCTACTAATATCAGGTAAACAATCTTCTAATTAACAAAGGGGAAGAAAAAGTACCTCAGATATAAAGGGTAATGGTTGACTGCTTTTAAAAACTAGTATAAGTTTTAGGCAGTACACTAGCTCTTTAATATCAGGAAAGCCATACAGAAAAAAGCTATTAGGACACCCAGCTGGGGTATGGAAACCCCCTCTAAAACATAACCCTGTAACATTATCTATCCACAATTTGTAAAAACTCCAGAAATGAAAATAAAAACTTTGGTTAGTTTCTGTTCATGTCTGTCTTTTTATTTTATGAATTTTGTTAGATGGCTACCTCAAAGATGCCAACTATACCGTATGGCCCTTATAGCATTATGATTGATGGGAACACGCTTAAGTGCTTATTGGTCTTATCCAGTATTAGTAAAAGACTGATTTTATGTAACTGTTCATGGATCTCTGGGAGCTAATTGTACTTGAATGTTGTATGGTTCATGTTTTCTTTTTCTGGATGAATGTTATCTTCAAAATTAATAAAACTGTAAGTATAAAAAGTTACTGCTCCCTAGAAATACTCACCATGAAAAAAGATTTAACATCTTTGTGCATGGTGTTAGCACCATTATAAATGAATGCATCCACAGTATCAAGTCAGAGTATCAACAGTCAAAAGGTACTCTCAGCAGAAGAGGTTTGTCAATATAACAAGTGGAGGCCATCTGTAATGACTTATGCCATTGACTACGGAAATAGTTATAAAACCTGCTTTTTAAATATCTGAGGAAATTAAAAACACACTGATCATGAATCCATGAATGTCAGAATTACAATTTTAATAAAACCACTACATGATGAAAATGTTTGCTGACGAACAAATACTGCTGCTTTAAATTTCTAAAATAATTTATTTCAATTTTCAGTTCACAGCACACACAAACACGAAAGGTATAAATTCCAGTGGTCTGCACATTTCTAAGTAAACTACATTTTTGAATTTCTCTACGGATGCTATAATATTGTCTGATGCATCATGGAATTTTATAATATAGGTCATCGCACTGTAAGATATTTGGTATTTCCCTCATTTCTTGAATACAGTACTTACCGGTATGGATCTCCAGATGTGTGTCAAGTCAAGCCAGGCTGTCTTGAGATCCATCATGAGCTTTTGAGAGACTTGGCAGTTGCATAAGACCACAGGGGGCACGGTCTTAAGCTGGCGGGGATGATTCAAGGAGGACAAGGCACTTCATTCATCCTCGCCACTACCCTGTCTGTAAAGAACTCCCATCTGAGGTCAACATTTAAAAGACAATGGGGGTTCAAGAGGGTGGGACAGAGCAAAGGAGAGAGTCAGGGGTGGCGGGGGGCATGGCCAACTATGATCTCTGGATCAGTGGCACCGCCATCAAACAGACTTGGCAGACCGTAAGGTCTTCTTTTGCTGGCTATTCCGTATGTTTGTATTATCATGGCACAAGTTCTGTATGGATCAGGGGCATGAAATTATCCGCTCAAAGATCATGAAGGTGAGCTCAAGTTTGGAAATGCATCTTTTATAACTTTTGTGCTAATTTATGATCTTATTGCACTCACAGGCAATATATTCAATTCCCAACATAGCTGGTCAGGTCAGGAGTTGGAATTACAACACCAGAGAGAATAGTCTGGTTCCCAGAGTCTGAAGTACTCAGACGGGGTGGCGGCGGCACTCTATGGAGCAGCTGCCCCATGAGGAGAGAGAAAAAACACAGATGAGGGAAGTAGTGTCTCAACACTGCAGAGCCAGTCTACACTGTCAGAGCCACAGACTGGAATGGAAGACTGCTATGATGGCCAAGTCTGTGGGTCAACCACCATCAGTGTACACTGCTGTGAGCAACTGAGTAAATGAACACGGAGTGGGGAGGACATTCAGGGACATGTTTAGGAATCTAAGTTTAAATGGTGTTTCATGCTTTCAGTTTAAAAGTGGAAGGGGGAGGGGCAGAGCCTCCTTCCCCTTTTTTCGTAGTTGCCCTCCCTTTTAAACAAAAGCCTTTGGACACAAAATCCTATATAGTATATCCTATATGTTTTTTAGTTTAGTTTATGAGAGAAAAGTCACTGAGCAAAGCTAATTTATAATGACGCCCCAGTGGGTAGAAGACACTATTTCAGTAATTCCACTGTATTTTTGCAGTCGTCTCCCTAATCATCCCTTTTATAAAATGAGGTTCAAGAAAGTGACCAAATCTAAAAACTTCATTGGTCAAAATACATCACCTGACCGTTGATTAATTTCCTAGAAACCACACAATTTGTAATTAAGCTACCCTAATCTACCGAATAAAAGCTAAACAAAAATAAAACTTTTTATGAAAACAAAACCTTTTTCAACTTTTTAAACACAATAATCCACAACACGGCACAGGTTTAAAGTACTTCCCAGCATCATTTAAAGACATTTAGCCTTCGTTACTGAGTGCACATATTCTACCTAGCAACAGCCTGCCTACAGGAAAATAAAACCCTTTTCCATTTTTTAGGCACAATAGCCACGCGAGGGCATGGGTTTCTTGAGAATTAATGCACTTCTCGGTTGTGCTGAAAGGCACTTAGGCATTGGCCTTGTTCTTTCCAATTCACCCAGGGCATGCATTCATTCTCTAGAAACCCATGCCCTGTTGTGAGTTACTGTATGGCTCTTTGTCTGGGGTGGGTGGGGGCCTCTTTAAATAATCTAGTACAATACAGAGCACCAGAACGAGAATATGTGTGCTCAGCCTCAGTGAAATAAGTTTCCAGCTGTTAAAAAATGCTTTTAGAAATGACAACTTGAATAAATCCAACAGCATTTGTTTTCCTGTTAATGGAAGTTCCAACAGCTATAAAAACTTTTTTTGTTTTACTGTTATGCATCTTAAATGCACTGTTTATTCAATAGAACTGTTTCTTGTGTAGCACGTGCTCTCAAACATAACCACTCAGACTGCCTGCCGGTATGCACTAACTCCAACAGACATGACCTTTAGAGAACAGTAACATGCACCCCATGCCTCTGGTCATTTTGACACATTAACACGTTGTCTGAAGTCCCCACGCAGTATTTTAGCAGCTCTATCTAACCAGGCATGATACAGATTTTCACAGTGCACAAGTACATCTAGAGAATAGTGTGGCGCCCATAATGGGAACTTGTCTATGTATGTGTTTCAAAAACTGTCATGGTGGGGGTCACCCCCTGGATTCCCTTGAAAGTCAAAAACAAAAAAAGAGAAAAACTAAGAAAAAGTACCCAGCAGTGTATTAAACATTAATTCTAATTTTGATGTCAGAAGGGTTGCCTCTTTCTCAAATAGTCACCCTTTTCATTTGACAGTGTGGCTCATCTCTTTAATCGTGTTCACACTGCTGCTTTTGCTCCTGTTGTGTAGCATCTCAGTGCTGCCCCAGCTTCCAGAACTACTTGCGTTGTGTGTTCACACAGCCCCTCTCAGCGCTGATGCACTGAAGTGATGCTGTGAGTTGGGGGAGATGTGGAGGAATGCTGGGAGGCATTGCTGAGGGTGCCTTCTACGTCAGACTGAGCAGTGCAGCCTGCTCACACTGCTTGCTCCAACCAGCGTTCCCAGGATTGCTGCGACTCAGAACAAGCGCAGTGAATGACTTGTTACGATCTGGTAAAAGTCCACATGGCCGCTCTTACACCGGAGCAACCCTAGCACTTGGGCGGCTCCAGTGCACAATGGCCCTTCTGAACCGGAATTTTTTCCAGTTATTTTTCTTTCTGATGTTCTCCCCAACCCCCCCAGTTACCTTCAGTCCTTTCTTTCTTCTGTCTAACCTCACTGACTACAGTCAAGGACTTACAGTGCTCGATGCCAGACTGATAGCAGACAACAGCATTCACCCCATAGAAAAATCGCTTCTTGTCAGGACCCTCTCTGGGAGATGTTGAGTGGGAGTGGCCAGGATAGGTGCAGAGAGGGGCTGATCCCTGGTGAAGGGGGCTAGTGGATAGATGTCGTAAGTAGCAAAGCTATTTGTCCTCTTTAGAAATCCTATTACTATCATCGCGGGAGGCCATCAGCATACACCTGGCCTGAGTTGGGGGGGGGGCACGTCAAGATCACCAACGATGTCCATGCTGCACTTTACTGCAGGTGACACTTGTTACAACAGAACTACTGTTGCCCTCCCCTAGAGTCTGACAGTGCTACCTCCATAGCACCTCCAAGCTCCACAGGCCCAGGGCATGAAAATCGATTCCAGGATACAAAACCTGCATCTAGCACATGGAAGAGCAATGTACTGCTCCAGCACCACTGGGGAGATCATTGCAGTTATGTCACTATGGACTGCTGCGACTGTCCAACAAACCATGATCACTTGTATTTGATAAAGGAAAGCAACTGAATTGGGCTGGGATAGCAGGATGGCAGGGGGAAGAGACAAAGAGAAGGGCAGAAATTTGTTTTTTTAAAATAATATATGCACTTTATGCTCCTCTGGCAGGCTCAGACTCCCTTCAGCCTGCCCCCCCCCACCCCCTAATTCGCCACCCTGGCTCCTGGTCCTGGTAGTGGTAGTGGGGGGTCAGTGGGCAGAGCATCAGATATGCCTGCCCCGACGCCATTTTCCACCATTTTCTCCCAGTTCCCCTTGCTGACGCGCTCACATCAGTATGCGTGTGTGGAGGCAGGCGTGCATGCCGCAGGGTCCCACATCACCTCACATGTCCACCGCTTTCAATCCGTACTGCCCCAGGCCTCCACCTGGTGGCAGTCATTTGGCAGAGCTGACAGTCCTCCCTCCCCAGGAGAGAAGGCATGGAGCGATGTGTGGCATTCAGCGCCTCAACCTTTAGCGCCACCGGGCCGGCTATAAGCAAAAGAGGAAGTTATCATTCACACCTACTCTGCAGGCAGCCCTCCTACAGAATCAAAACATATACTGTATGTGTTAAGTCTGAGGCCTCCATAATGCCAGGTTATATAAACCATCAGCTTAGGCAAGTTCAGTGGTGTGGTGGCAGTGCACTTAACAGCCACCTGAGAGGGTCTGTGTGCTACTCTGGGAGCCCCACACAGGAGCTGGCGGGAGGCCAGGTGCATCACAGAGGTAATGCATTGGGCTTCTGGGGAGGAAGAGATGAGGCCAGGTACATCACAGAGGTGAGATGCTGGGCTTCCAGGGAGGAAGGGGAAGGACAGGCATGTCACAGAGGTGAGGAACTGGGCTTCCAGGGAGGAGGCCAGGCACATCACAGAGGTAACGCATTGGGCTTCTGGGGAGGAAGGGATGAGGCAAGGTACACCACAGAGGTGAGGCACTGGGTTTACAGGGAGGAAGGGAGGAGGCCAGGCACATCACAGAGGTAACGCATTGGGCTTCTGGGGAGGAAGGGATGAGACTAGGTGTGTCACAGAGGTGCGCCACTGAACTTGCAGGGAGGAAGGAAAGAGGCCAGGCAGGCACATCACAGAGGTGAGATGCTGGGCTTCTAAGGAGGAAGAGGGAGGCCAAGTGCATTACAGAGATGAAGCATTTGGCTTCCAGAGAGAATGGGTGAAGGCCAGGCATATCACAGAGGTGAGGCACTGGAACTCCAGGGAGGTAGGAAGTGGGCTGCCCCGCATTCACTCATCCTCTGCCAGTTCACCAAGGAGTGGCAATGTTCTCGGCTGTGAAAACTAGGTTACGCACCTGTGATCATAGTCCTAGAAGTGGTATATAGTTCACATCCACACACTGGCAGTTCCACCAGAAATCCTGATTTGTCTGGTGTCTTGAAGCTAAGCTCCTCCCACCACCTGGGTGGTATATTTCCAAACTCCGCCATGTGATGTCAGGTCTCTTCACGCTGGAAGCAGGGATCCATGTGCCACTTGCCAGGGGAGGACAGATGGGTGGTGTGGATATGAACTACATACCACTCCTAGAGCTACGGTTACAAGTGAGTAACCTGTTTTTTAGGGTTGTGGATGTAGTTCATGATACACACAATGGCAAACTTCTAGTGATTCTCTGGAAGGATGGGGCAAGGAGCGCACCGCTATTTGTCAAACAGAGATTAGAGAACCAAGGTTCAGAAAGCAGCATCCCGTCGAGGCTCAAGATCAATGCTGCAGTGAGAAATGAAGGTGTGCGCTGACTTCCAGGTAGCAGCCCTGCAGATTTTCTGGATCGGGATGTCACTGGAAACAGCCATCGAAGCAGCAGTATGTCTGGCGGAATGAATCTTAAGCACTACATGAGGCTCCCTACCAGCCAACCTATAGAAAAGGTCAATGTAGGATGTGCTCCACTTGCCAATCATCCACTCTTCTGCTAGTCTGCCAAATGCGACTTCAGCGTATGTCAAACAGCTCCGGCCGTGCGCTCCCTATAACAGGAGCACCCACTGTAGGTCCAGAGTATGGAGCCTGCGGTTGGCCTTCAAAGATGGGCTGGTAAAACATACCGCTAAGTTAATCACCTGGTTAAGGTGAAACTCCAATACTACCTTTGGGAGGAGCTTCCGTTGGGGGCAAAGGATAACCCTGTCCTTGTGGAAGATCACATGTGGAGACTCCACTGACAGCACCTGGAGCTCACGTATCCTTTTACTGATGTGATGGCCACCAAGAAGGCCACCTTCTTTTTTTTTAATACTTGTTTATTTATTGAATAGTCTCATAGTTTTACAAGTCGTAAAACTTATCATAAATTGATGTCCAATCATATTCAGGTACACAACTTGTATTCTCATACAATAATTTCAAAAACATCAGATTTTATAACCTTTCGTAGTAAAGTAACACTTGTTAATTCAGATATGAAACAGGTTTACTAACCTATATAAACTGTTAGTCAGAGAGAGCCATTAAAACTCTTTGTTCGCTAATCGTATCTATACGTTATTTCATTATTTTTGTGTGGCTTCATTTTAAGTCTAGAAATAAATCAATTATTCTCATGTACTTAAACCAGTCCGAAATCAGACTTACATTAGGTATACTTTGTCCTAATCAAGAGGAGTTGGAGGAAAAGCAGATTACTCCAGTAACAGGTCAGCATGTAGGTTCCACCTAGTCTATCTGTTAATAAACTGATTCTATCTATGCTGAACATTGTAGGGGACTCTTTCCATAATCTGTATTTGCTGGACTATGCTCACTCATTCTGCTATTTGTGGTAAAGTGTCCTGCAACCACCTTTTAGTGATTGTTTTGTGAGCTGCCACTATCAATATTGCCCACAAATATTGCCCCGCTTTGCTTTTAATTTCTGGGGGCATCAAGTCCGTTATCAAATGTTCCGGTCCCAAATCTATTAGTATCCCAAATAATCCTTTTAAATGATGTGTTATCTGTTCCCAGTATTGCACTATGTATGGGTATGACCAGAATACATGAGCATAGTCTGCCTCACTCTCCCCACACCTCCAGCACTCTGTGTTTGGTCTCTAGCCCATTTGTTTTTTGTCTATTTGCAGTAATAAAGAATCTCATTTTTAATTTCCACGCAAATTCTTGCCATATTAGTGAAGACTTCGTCTGCTATGTGATTCTCCAGATCTTACGCAACTGATTCTCTTCCAATCTCAGATTTAGTTCCTGCTGCCATTTTTTCTGTATAGCTTGTATATTAAAGGCCTGGTCTGCTATGTAACTAGCACATAGCATTGTGATGGCCCCCTTACCATGTAGAGTCCCATACTGACTCAAATATTCTAGGGTGTGGTCGGGAGTCATCACAATCCACTAAACTTCTTAATTTCGCATTGATAAAATCTCTCAATTGATAGTAATGAAATAAGTCCAACTGCGACCAATAATATTTATTCACAACTTGTGCAAAGGTGAGTATTGTGTTGTTCTGTAACAGTTGCCATGGTGCATACAGTCCTATGTCTGCTTGTTTCTTAAACCATGGGTCATACTGAACTGGCCTAAAAGAGGGGTCTAAATGCCATCTAGCATATCTCCACAAGCTTCGGGCCGTGTATCCCCTCCTAGTTCCCCTTTCCCATCCTGCTGTGGCCGTGCGCACACTAGTATATGGGGTGGGAGCATGACCGAGACTACATTTTGGCTGGAAAATTTTTGCAAGTAGCCAATGCCCTTCTTCACCATGTGCCTCAATCTGTTGCCAAAGAGCTCTATATGTGGGGTGTGTCCACAACAGGGCTATCTTCATTTGGGCTGCTAGCCAATGTCTCTGTAAGTCCAGACATGCTCTGCTGCCCTCTCCTTTAGCAAGGTATAACACGGTTTGTGACACTCTGGGTCTCTGGTGAGCCCAAATAAAATTTAGTATGATTCTCTGCCACACTTTAAAATCTTTTTGAGGCACCAGGCATGGGACCCCCTGAAATAAGTATATAAATCTAGGTAGTATATTAGTTTTACTGCCGGTATCCTGGCATACAATGGCAGAGAGAGCGTGGACCATCACTGTAAGTCTGTCTTCAGTTGTTTGACTAAGGGGAGGTAGTTGTGAGCAAGTAGGGCCGAGGGACTATGGTTCAATCTTATGCCCAGATATTTAATGTCCCCAAGATCCTATTTCATTGGGTATTTCTGTTTAATCTGTTTGGAAGGCAGTATAACGCAGTGGTTTAAGGCTCTGAGCTGCAAATCTGGTGACATCCAGCAGACCAGACCTGGGTTTGAATCCCACAGTTTCCTCTTGCATACTGTGTGACCCTGAGCAAGTCACTTGACTTCCCTGTGCTCCCAGGTCGCACCTGCTTTCAGCTCTTGTGCTACTCCTGGTTAAACAACTAAAAAAATAATCTCTGAAGGCACTTTTCAATTAAGGGTCAATACTTCCATTTTAGACCAATTTAGTGTGTAGCCTGATAATTTGGAGAAAGTCTGCATCTGTGCAAACACTTCCTGTAAGGAACTTTCTGGGTTGGTTAAATAGAGTAGCACATCATCAGCGTACAGAGCTAACTTGTGGCATGTACCCCCCAAATTCACGCCCCCTATTGTTTTATTCAATCTGATACTTTGTGCCAGTGGCTCAATGTACATTACAAATAAGAGGGGGGAGAGGGGGCACCTGTCTGGCATTTCTGTAAAGCCTCAGGAGATCAGAAATATATCCGTTAGTACGTATATAGGCACTTGGGGCAGAATATAATTTAAAAATAAATTCCATAAACTCTGAGGGGAATCCAAAGCCGGCCAGGACCCCACGCAGGAAAGACCACGAGCCTTTGTCAAAAGCCTTCACTGCGTCCAAACTCATAATGTACGCTGGTTGTTGTGTAGTAGTTAAGTATTCTATTATGTCTACTGATCTCCTTATATTATCCATTGTTTGACGTCTTGGGACGAACTTTGATTGATCTAAATGTATTATTGTCGGGAGTATCATTTCCAATCTTCTGGCCAAAATCCCTGTTATTATTTTATAATCTGTATTTAATACAGATATTCGCCTATATGAGGAGCAGAGTGAGGGGTCCTTGGCCAGCTTCGGAACAACAGAAATTATTGCCTGGGCCCAGGAGGGAGTGGCAGCACCTTCCCGAGACCAAGCACAATTAAAGGCCTGCAGCAACAAAGGGGAAACCTCAGCTCTAAATTTCTTACAGAATTCGTTAGGGAGGCCATCCACCCACAGGCATTTACCTGTTTTAAGCCTTTTAATTTCAGCGTGGATTTCCCTGATCGTAGATGGAGAAGTTAAATGTCTCTTTATTACTCTCTGGCAATTTGGGAAGTTGTAAGGGGGCTAGGTAGCCTTGCAATTCTAGGTCCGTAGGGGATGCCCCTCTATCATATAGATCAGCATAATAAGACCTAAATGCTTCTGTTATTTGTTCCACTCTATAATGCCATTGCTTAGTTTTTGGGTTAATTATTTTAGGAATACTGGCCTTGGCCCTGTGCTGGCGCAATCTGGCTGCTAACAATCTGAGGGCCCTTGGACCACTCTCATATCATTGTTGCCTTAAGTAGAGGAGCTTCTGTTTTATTTGGTAATCTAAAATGCCAATTAATTTCTTCTTCACATTGTTTAATATCTTTCCCTGGATAGTTTTTGCTGTTGCAAACATACTAACATACTAACTGCCAGCAGATTAGGCCTTACGGTCTATCAAGTCTGCTCGAACATCAGATCCCTAGTTGGGTACTGAGGCCTTCCCCCCCACTTGTGTTCCAGAAACCCCTATCTTCCATTCCCACCCCCGGGCCGCTTTCTGTGTCTGTCCCACCCTCTCCTGAAGCCCTCCACTGTGGATCTCTGAACCAGCTCGCCAGGCAGCATGTTCCAGGGATCCACCACCCTCTCAGTGAAAAACCTCCTCCTCTTTTCCCCCCCTCACCCTTCCACCTTCCAACTTCAAACCATGCCCTCTGGTGATATCTCCCTGCTTTAGTGTAAAGATCCCCTCCGTGTTTACCCTATTTATTCCCTTGAGGTACTTGAAGACCTCAATCATGTCGCCCCTGTCTCTTCTCTCCTCCAATGAAAACAGGCAGAGCCCCTGAAGTCTGTCCTCATACACCAAATCCCCTAGTCCTCATATCATCTTAGTTGCCCTCCTCTGTACCCTCTCCAGGAGCTGTATGTCCCTCTTCAAGTGTGGTCTCCAGTACTGTACACAGTACTCAAGGTGTGGTCTAACCAATCCATTGAACAGCGGCAGAATCACTTCCCTGCTCCTAGAGGTGATCCCCCTTACGATGCATCCCAACATCCTGTTTGCTTTGCTAGCCGCTCTCCTGCACCACTAGGAGTTATTCATACATGCATCCACCATGACCCCTAGGTCTTTTTCCCCTGTTGAGGCCTCCACCGCCTCCCCTCCCAGGATGTACCCGTGTTTAGGGTTTCCCCACCAAAGATGTAACACCTTGCACTTGGTGATATTGAAATTTAATTTCCATGTGTGAGCCCACCTTTCCATGGTGTCCAGGTCCCATTGCAGGGCCAACCTCCCCTCTTCCCCTCAACTACTGCTCCCATCTTGGAGCCGTCAGCAAAGAGATTCATTTCACACCCTATACCCTCCCTGATGTCCGAAATGTATGCATTAAACAGGATTGGACACAGGACCGAGCCCTGCGGGACCCCACTACTGACCTCTCTAGGGTTTGAGAGCTCTCCATTGACCACTACTCTCGGAGTGCGTCCAGCTAGCAAGTTTCCAATCCATCTGACCATCAAAGGGCCTACTCCCAACCCTGTCAGTTTCTCCACCAGACCTTTGTGGGGGACAGAGTCGAGCGCCTTGCTGAAGTCCAAGAATAATACATCCACAGGCTTTCCCCAGTCCAGTTCTGATGTTACTCATTCAGAACTCCACAAGATTGGTTTGACACAATCTACCTGGCACAAACCCATGTTGCCGACTATCCAGACCTCCCACCTCCTCCAAGTACACCCCCAATCGTTCCTTTAGTATAATCTCCATTAATTTTCCCACCAACCACCGAGGTCAAATTGATGGGTCTATAGTTACCTGGTACTTCCCTCGACCCCCCCTTATGGATTGGCACCACATGTGCCTCTCGCCAATCCCTAGGTACCCTCTCTCTGTCTCAAGCGACCTGCTGAAGAGCTCCGCCAGGGTGCAGCCAGTATGTCCACCACCCTCATGTACTCTCAGATGAATGCCATCCGGCCCAGGAGATTTATCTTTCTTTAGGCCCTTAAGGGCTAACCACACCCTTTCGGTGGAGATAGCATCATCCGTCCCCTCCACCTTACTGGCCTTTTTATCCATATCCTGATATGACACCCCTGGGGTACCTCTCCCTCCCTCTTGCTCCATTTCTGCTGCTCCCCTGATCCCACTCACTACCGCTTCTATCCCCATCATGCCTTGCTTTGTAGATATCCCATCTCCCTCCCTAGTGAACACAGAGGCGAAGTACTCGTTTAATACCTCTGCCTGGTCCCTCGCCTCTTCCACCCACCCTCCTTCTGATCTCAACCTGCCGAGATGGCTCTTAGTTTTTCTCCGCTCCCCAATGTACTGGAAGAACCCCTTTTCCCCTCCCTGTATCCCCTGTGCCAGCCGCTGCTCTTTACTGGACTTTGCCCCCGCACCATCCAGCTGACTTTTCTAGATGCAAGATAGTACATTTCCTTTTCCCTATCCCCTCTCGTTGTTTTATATTTTTGTAGGCCGCCTTCTTTTCTCTGACCGCTACCTGAACCTCACTGGACCACCAGCATGGTTTATGTGACCCTGCTCCCTTATACTTCACCTTAGTGCAGGTCCTGACTGCCTCATGAAGTCCTCGTTTTATGACCTCCCATCTCTTTTCCACATTTGTCATTGTTGTAATCCCCTTCAAGTGATCCTTGAGAATATTTCCCATACCCACAAAGTCTGCCCCCCTGAAGTCCACTGCCAGTGTCCTAGATCTCTCCCCCCATGCTTATTTGAAACCAGACAGTATTGTGGTCGCTCCCAGTCAGGGGATTCTCTACAACCAGGTCCCTTACCAGATCCCCATCTGCCAGAACCACGTCCAAGACATGCCCCTCCCTTGTGGGCTCCATCACGTGCTGTGTTAAGAACACATAATGGAATCCATCCAGCAGCCTCTGCTCCTTGGCCACCTTAGAGGACATGGTTCCCCAGTTTGTACCTGGCATATTAAGGTCCCCCATCAACACCACTCCCTTCCCTTTTGGTCCACACTGGGCAATGATGTTGTCCAGAAACCATCCTCAGAACCTCACCTATCCTGGGGGCCTATATACTACACCCAGCTTGACCTTACCTCCTGCCGGGTTCGGCAGGTGACCCATAAGGCCTCCACATTTCCTCTGCCTCTTCTACCTTAGCAATTTCTATGTCATCTATAATGAAATATAGCCACTCCACCCCTTTGCCCTCCTTTCTATCCTTCCTAAGCATAGTGTACCAAGACGTTTAGGTCCCAGTCATGGTTTTTGTTGGTCCACGCTTCCGTGACCGCCACATCCACCTCCCCCACCCCCAAACAGCATGGCCTGAACTCTGGCAACTTGTTTCCCAAGCTTCTGGCATTTATTAACACCACTCCCCCACCCCTTATCCCTGATCCCCTTTGCTCGAACCCCACCCAGGTTCCTTATACTTCCATCCACCCTCTGCTCCTCCTGAAACCTCCTCCCCAGTCTGTTCCCCTTGGGTTTGAAGCAACCCCTTATCTGGAGGAGAGGCTTCTGGTCAGCCCCTCCCTTATCCCCCACAAGTTTAAACCCACTTTTCTTGAATGTAGTCAGCCACCCCTGTTTAAGAACTTCCTTCCCTAACGGGGCAAGATGAAACCCTCCAGTTCCTTAATTTTCTCCTGCAGGGTGACCTTTTGGGCTTCTCTCTGCTTTTTTTATCTGGAAGAAACTTCAATAAATTTCCCCCGAATCACCGCTTTGACAGTATCCCACAAAACTGTAGCCAATATGTTATGGTCTGAGTTATACTGCACTGTTTGTTCTATGGTTTCTTTAATAACTTCCCGTACTTTCTCCTCCTGTAGCAGTGACCCATTAAGCCTCCAGAAAGTGGACTTCTTTGCTGGGTCGATTACCAGTTTCATGTAGATCAGGGAGTGATCAGACAATACCATGTCCCCCATCCACATGGAACTACACTGACTCTGTGATGCTTTTGGAATCAAAAAGTAGTCAAGTCTGGAATAAGTTTAATGTGGTTGTGAGTAACCAAAAGCAAAATAAATAAATATGTGTACTGCTTTGTTTTACCATGTAACTGCCTCCATAAGTCAACGTATCCAATTTCAGTCAGCAAAGATCTCACCTGCCTGGCTACCTTATTGTCTATCCTCCCGACTGTGGAGGTCATATCCAGGGCCGGATTTAAGTGTAGATTGAGGTCTCCCCCTACCACCAATAGACCTTCGGCCCATTCAGCGACCTTCAGGAAGAGCTACCTGTAGAAAGAGAAATCTGAACCAGGGGGTCATAAACTGACACCAAAGTGACAATTTGTCCATTATATAGTCCTTTAAAAAAAAGATCTCCCTTCTTTGTCTACAAGCTTGTCCCTGATCTCAAATGTTATTCTGGAAGGTATTAATGTCGCTGTTCCCCTTCTTCGTCCCTTTTTATAGGTAGAATGGATCACAGTGCTGTACCTGAACTTTTTAAGCTTGTCATGTTCCCCCTGGTTCAGATGCGTCTCCTGCAACGTGATGAAAGCTGTCCCAGATTTTCATATTGAAGAGAGAATCCTACTCCTCTTAATCAGGTGGGTCAAGCCATGGACATCATAAGAAATGACCGTAACCTCTGACCTGTCTATTATCTCTTAAAAACTCCTGATCTTGCTGAATATCAACCGCATTATTTCTCTGATTTCTACGATAGCCTGCGCACTTGAAACAACAGTTGGAAATAACAGTTAACAAGAAAAAGTCAGTATTTTAAACTGTAAAAACTCTGTAGAATTATGACTTCCGCCTATGGAGAACTCTGTAACTTTAGCGTTCTCTATCACTAAATGCCCCTTTTTGGGGAGGGTTGAATAGAGGAGTTCCTGTGCCACCTCTTGCCTAAGAAGGCAGCATTCCCCTGGAGCCCAAGCTGACTCTTAAATGGCTCCTGATCTGCTAAAAGGCAGATCTTTAAGTGACGTGGTTGCACTCACACCTGTATCAGGTGGCGAAGCTCAGGCAGACAACTGGTAGCTCTAGGTGCTCAGCCCACTCCTCCACATCAAAAATAACCTGTAAATAATAAACAGCTGTCTGCTTTTACTAATCAGGTCTCGTCCAAATATTATTTTATATTTCTTAGTTTCTTTTCCCCTTCAATCCCTTGTCCCCTTCTCGAGTAGTCTTTGGCTTGCAATTAAACATGCAGGCAAATTCCCTCTTTTGTTACCTTCTGCAGACATTTGGCAGTTCTCTCCTCAGTTTCTCAGAATTAGTCCCAGTATATAAAAGATGGAGAAAGCACAGTACCTATGAATAGGAGAGAAACTACTTGGGAAAAACTATCCATAATTGCCTAATGTAACATGTGGGGGGGGGGTAATAGATTATACTCAAAGAAAAAGACAAGCAGCAGCAGCTACCGGTTAACATTTGTCCTTTATGTTTGCCAAGGCAGTCTCACAGTGCAAGGAAAATGAGAAGTCTCTGGGTGCCTTCCTACCGCTGATTTATCATGGGTTCTTTCTCTGTGTCTCAGTCAAATTCTGTATGTACTGCAACAAATGGCGAACAACCTGCATCGCATTTGCAGAGGAGAGCTGGATGTTTCCTCTATTTTTCCTCGAGAGCACAATTTGCCAATTATCTGCCTCGCCCAGGGGCTTTTGGGATATTGAGTTTTTAGAAGGGGGATCCTCCTGCAGTAGGCCTCACTCTGTTAAGGCCTTTCTTGCTTCATTGATGTTCTGGTACACCTTAGTGCCTTCCAGCCAGAAGACCCGTAGCCTTGCAGGGTAAGGAGTATGGAGGCGCAGGTATTTTGCTTTTAGTATTTTCCTGATGTCCCCAAACATAAGTCGCTGATGCTGGACCTCTTGGGGGTAATAGTGGTAAAAAAAAAAAAAAAGCCTCGCTGTCTGGTATGTTACCTCCTTCATTTTCCATGCTCTAGCCAGGATATCTTCCTTAACCCTATAACTATTAAATGTTATAATGATCGACCTCGGGGGTTACTGATTTTGGCGTTAGCGCTCTATGGGCCCCTTCAATTCCAAGCTGGTATCCTGGGGACAGCTGCAAGACATCAGCCGGCAGATCCACTATGTTCCACCATACGGCCCATTTCAGAGCCTTCGGAGAGACCATAAAGCCGTATGTTATCCCTTCCTGAACAACCCTCTAGGTTGATATATTCTTCTTGAAGCTGTGTTGTCTGCTGCAGGGCGGTTTGTAATGCTAGGCCAAGCTGGACATTACTGTCTTCCGTACTGGATATTCTATCTTCGGCTGTTGCAAGCCTTTATTCCAGTCCTGAAAGTTTTTGGTTTACTTGTTTAAACTCCTATTTATTCTCAACTTGCATTTCTTTAAGCTTGGAGAACTGACTCTTGAATCGGGACCTTGACAGCTGCTTGGATTCTTCTTCTGTATCGGCCATGCTGACTGGAGAGAGGTTCCGACTAGGAGTTTTAGACCGCTGTGATAATCCAGTGTAATCCTCATCTTCTAGTACATTTTTGGGTCTAGCTCTGTTGGATCTGTCCATTTTCCGGTTGCTGCCTGCCATTTTAGATTATTTTGGCAGCTATTTAATACAAAAATTACTTTATTTGGGGGTATGTGGGCAGAGAGCTCACAGACCTAGCTACTGTGTAGCTCTGTGACGTCACTGGAAGTCCAAGAAGGCCATCTTCAACAACTGGTGATACATACCACACCTGTGCATAGGCTCAAGTGATTTACCCATGAGCATATCCAGCAGCAGCAGTAAGTCCCACTGTAGTGGTGGTGGTGGTTCACACACCAGAGGGGACAGATGGTCCAGGATCTTGAAAAAAAAAAAAAAAGCACCTGCCCACCTTCTCCTGGGCCACCACTGGCAGAGATGGCTGCCAGGTGCATCTTAAGGGTGCTGCTCACAGACCCAGCTGAGGGAGGGACCAGAGGTACTCCAAGATGCTTGCCACAAGGCAGCCAAGGGGATGAAGCCTCTCGCCCCGGCACCTTATGAAAAACCTTTTCCATTTAAAAGCACTGTATCGGTAAGACTATCCCTTTCCGGAGGCCTCCACAGTGTGGAGCACATCTTCCAAGAGACCCAAGGCCTGGAACTGCGGTCGCTCAGAAGCCAGGCCGAGAGGTACAGAGACCTCAAGTGCAGGTGTATGACTGTCCCCTGTTGTCTGGTCAGGAGATTCTGGGTGAAGAGGCAACTGCCACAGAGGTCTGCTGCTGAGGCTAAGGAGATCTGGGTACCAGAATTGCTGTGGCCAGTATGGGGCTATCAGGATTATCCACGCCCTGTTCTTCTGGGTCTTGACCACCACCTTGTAGATCAAGAAGAACGGAGAGAAGGCATAAACAAGGCCTGGGGTCCAGGGTCTTGCAAAGGCATCCCCCAACAGTGTCACAGACTGTGGAGGCAGACACAAAACAGCCTCAGTTTGACATTCTCCCAGGAGGCAAATAGGTCCACCAGAGGGGTGCCCCCCAGGGAGAACAGGTGGTTTACCACCTCTTGATTCAGTGACCACTCATACAACATTTCTCTTACCTAGCTGAGAGCATCTGTCAAGTGACTGTTCTCTCCTGTGACATGGATCGCCACGAGATCAGCACCTAGGCTGCACGCGAGAGTCCAGGTGCAGAGGGCCTCCCGACGCAGAGGTATGGAGTGTGTTCTGCCTGTTTGTTCAGGTAGAACATGGTCGTGGTGTTGACCATCTAGATCTGCACATCTTGACCTCTGATCAGAGGAGCAAACTGCATCAGAGCAAGCTGCAGTGCCTGGAGCTCCAGCAAGCTTATGTGGTAATGGGACTCTTGGGATGACCAAAACCAATGGGCTCTGTTTTCTCCCAGGTGGGTTTCCCACCCTCCCAAAGACACATCCATCGTGAGGGTGACAGTTGGCTCTGGGTGGGAAAAAAAGGGTATTCTTTCCTCCAAATGCTCTAGGGTCAGCCCCCACTGGGTCACTATGACAGGCTAGTCCAAGTGGTCTAGGTGCTGGGACCACTGATGGCCCAACTGTGGGCCCAATGGAACACGCCGATGCAGGACGACATGTACCCCAGTAGCTGCAGAAAATCCCAGGCAGGGCATGAGAGCCCAACCTGAAATGATCGGGCAAAGGAGGTAAGATCCAGTGCCCAGTCTGCAGGGAGGCAGGCCTGGCCCACAGGAAATCTAGTTCTGCTCTGATGAGCCTGATCATATGCAAGGGTATCAGCCCAGACTTATCTGGGTTGACCAGCAGGCCCAAGTCTTGGCAGATCTAGAGATCCAGATCTCTGGACCTCTCTACGGTCTCTTTGGACAACCCGGCTATCAGCCAGTTGTCCAGGTAGGGATATACCCTGACACTGCAGGAAGGCTGCCACCACTAGTGGTGAAGACACTGGGCACCGAAGACAGACTGGAACTGGTACAGGACCCCTTCTGCTCGCAACCAGTGGTGGGATGCACTGGGATGTGGAAGAATGCGTCCTGGAGGTCCGGGGAGAAAAAACACATGTTCTGCTTCAGCAACAGAATGATCTGTCTCAGACCGACCATCCAGAAACACAGAATCTGTCATCAGAAAAGGACTGCCAGGCCCATCCAGTATGCCCTTTTTCCCTACCTGCACTAGCAGCTGGTGCCAAAAGTAGGTCAACTGCTTTAGCTATTCCTTCTCATCTCTATGGTACCCTTATTCCTATCTCATGCATGTTTGAATCCTGCTACAGTGCTTGCTCCTACCACCCTTGGGGGCAGGCAATTCCATGCATCCTCCACCCTTTCAGTGAAAAAGAACTTTCTCCCATTTCCCCTTATACCGCCCTCCTCCAACCTCATGTCATGCCCTATTTTTCTAGTATTTTTTTAAAAACTGGAAGATGTTTTCCCCTTTCACCCACTCCCTCCTCTGTTCCAGTTAATACATATTGAGGCCTTTTAACCTATCCTTGTATGACTTATGCCGTAACCCCTGCTCCATCTTAGTTGCCCTCCTTTGCATCGTTTCCATCCTATGTAATTACGAAGTTGCGGCCTCCAGAACTGCACAAAGTACTCCAGATGAGTCCTCACCAGCGTTTTGTACAGTGGAACCAGTATTCTGGTACAGTGTACAATGGAACAGTGGAACTAGTATTCTGCACTTCTGCTTGAACTGGTTCAGATCATGCAGATTCAGCATGGGGCATCAGCTCACCATCTGCTTTGGAACCAGGAAGTACCTGGACACAAAACCTTGACTGGCCAGGGCATCTGGGACACAGGCTATGACTCCTTTTGCAAGGAGGTGAGCGATGTCCTCCCTTAAGACAGACAGCATCTCTGATGACACCCTGGACTCCTGAGGAGTGTGCAGTCGGTAAGGCGGGATTGCCTCAAAGTCCAGAGGCAGCCCTCTGCCTACCAGTTCTAGCACCCACTTGTCCACAGTGATAGCAGACCACTAGCCAACCCCCGAACAGAAGTGCACACAGGGATAGGAAAGGTGGAGGGATGACAACTCATCCAATCATTGTGCTGCCTTTGTGGGGCATTGGCCACTGAAGGGGTACCAGCATCTCTGCTCCATTTTTCTTAGGACCCTGGCTCCTGAAAAGAACAGCTACATACTTACCGTAACAGTAGATCTTTGAGAGAATCTCTTTCATCAGGCCACACCTATGGAACTATAGCCGTCAGGCACGAGACCAAATGGAAACTTTTTTGCAAGCAGTGAACTAGGGGCTGCCCATAACGATGTCTGACGTCGATGTCCGCTGTATATAAACATGGGTGGCCCCTCTGCCTCCTCAGTTCCCTGCTGAAGACCATACTCAAAGGCCTCCCTCTAGGGAACCAAGGAGAAAGCTGAAGGTTCCATCTACCAGGAGAGGCTGGAACAGCAGATAGTCTGCCCTGGAGAGAGAGAGAGACATGAGTGAAGAAGCTCTGAGTCTAAGTGGGACAGAAGGAGGGACGGCATGGTCTCATGACAGAGATTCTTGTGAAGATGTCATGGTAAGTATGCAACTGTTCTATCTTCTTCGAGGATATCTCTTTCATCAGGCCACACCTATGGAACAAGTCCCAAGCAGTATTGCCAGAGAGAGAGAGAGAGCCTGGATGGCTGGAGGCTATGGGCCTAAGAAAGGAGGCCTTGAAGGACAGCCAGGATGAAGTCTGCTCTTCTTCAAGAAACAATGTCCAGACTGCAGTGTTTTGTGAAAGTGTGGACAGTACTCCAAGTTGCAGCAGCACAACAGAAAAATAAAAAGGAAAAAACTTGCACGGTTCCAAAATGCAGGTGACTCACCTGTAACAGGAGTTCTAGGAATGGTATATGTTGTTCATTCACACTGTCTGGCAGGTTCCTTGCCACTTTAAATCTTGCCGGAAGGTCTTCAAGCTGGCTCCTCCCACCCACCTGGGTGGTAAAACTCTCGGTTCTGCCCCATGACACCAGATCTAGCCCGCTGGAAGCCAGGTTGTGGGTCGAAGCCGGGGAAGCCGGGTGGGTCGTGTGGATGAACAACATATACTCTTCCTAGAACTCCTGTTACAGGTGAGTAACCTGTATTTCTAGGGACATGGATATGTTGTTCATCCACACTGTCTGGCAGACTCCTAGCAGTTCTCTGAGAGGAGGGAGGCAAGGCGCACACCCCCTACTTAGGGAATAATGACTGGAGGACCGAGGCCCCAAAACCAGCATCCCGACGTGACTCAAGGTCGATGTGGTAATGGGTAATGAAGGTGTGTGATGACTTCCAGGTAGCAGCCCTGCAGATTTCCTGGATAGGGACACCCCTGGAAGCAGCCACCGAAGCAGCAGTATGGCGGGTAGAATGAGCTCTTATCCCTCTGGGAGGTTCCATGCCCGCCAACCTATAGCAGAGATCTATGCAGGAGGTGACCCAACTGCCTATCGTCCACTTGGCTGCAGGTCTGCCAGGTGTGGCTTCAGCGTAGGTGACAAACAGTTGGCGAACCCCTCCCCGAACTGCAGCCGTCCGCTCCTTGTAATAAGCGAGCGCTCTTCTAGGGTCCAAAGAATGGAGCCTATATTCGGCCTCCGAGGTGTGACTGGGGTAGAACACCAGCAGAGTCAACATCTGATTAAGGTGAAACTCTGACACCACCTTCGGAAGGAATTTCGGTTGGGGGCGCAGGACAACCTTGTCCCTGTGAAAGAGCAGATAAGGAGACTCAATGGAAAGTGCCTGGAGCTCTCCCATCCTTCTGGCTGACGTGGTAGCCACCAAGAAGGCGGTCTTCCACGACAGGTGAGAGATGTCACACCTGTGCATCGGTTTGAATGGCTTGCCCATGAGCTTAGTCAATACCAGCAGTAGATCCCACGGAGGTGGAGGTTCTCGCACCGGAGGGGATATGTGATCAAGGCCTTTGAAAATGCGCCCGACCACCTTCTCCTGCGCCACAGACTGCTTCCCGGCCAGCGCCCAGTAAGCAGAGATGGCTGCCAGGTGCACCTTAAGGGTCATCGACCGAAGCCCAAGCTGAGAAAGGGACTACAGGTAGTCCAGAAAGCTTGCCAAGGAGCAGGAGGAAGGGTCCAGGCCCTTGCCCTGACACCAAATGGAGAATCTCTTCCATTTAAAGGCGTAGCATTTTCTGGTCGACTCCTTACGGGAAGCCTCAACCATGTTGAGGACCTCGTCGGAAAGACCCAAGGCCTGGAACTCTAGCCGCTCAGGAACCAGGCCGTCAGGTGCTGGGATTGAAGGTCCGGATGGAATATCTTCCCCTGACTGACTGAGATCAGGTCCAGGTGGGCTGGAAGTCGCCTCGGGAGCCTGGAGCTGAGACTGAGGAGATCTGGATACCAGAACTGGCGGGGCCAGTCTGGGGCTACCAGAATCACCTGCGCCTTGTCCCTCCCTCACCTCGAGAAGCACCTTGTGGATCAAGGGAATGGGGAAAGGTGTAGAAGAGGCCCGGGGTCCACGGCCCAGAAGGCATCCCCCTGCAGCGAGCCCTGCTGAGGGGGGCAGGCATGAAACAGTCTCAGCTTTGCATTCTCCCTGGAGGCAAAAGGTCCACCTGAGGCATGCCCCAGTGGGAGAACAGATCTTGTACTACCTCCGGCAGGAGAGACCACTCGTGGGACGCAGCTCCTATCCGGCTTCGGGCATCGGCCAGAATGTTGGAGGCTCCTGCCACATGGATGGCAAGGCGATCCGCCTCCAGGCTGTGCACAAGGGACCAAATGCAGAGAGCTTCCCTGCACAGAGGCATGGAGCACGTCCAGCCCTGGCGGTTTAGGTAGTACATGGTCGTGGTATTGTCCGTCTGGACCTGGACCACTTGACCCCGTACAAACGGAGCGAAGACGGTGAGGGCTAGATGAACAGCTCGAAGCTCCAGTAGGTTGATGTGGCATCGGGACTCCCGAGGGGACCAGAGGCCGTGCGCTCTGTGCTCCCCCAGATGGGCACCCCAACCCATCAGAGAGGCATCGGTCAATAGAGAGACTGTCGGCTCGGGGCGGACAAACGGGATGCCCTCCTGCAGATGAGCTGGAACGATCCACCACTGGAGAGCGTTCCACATCTCCTGGGTCACTGTCACTGGCTGATCCAAAGGACCGGAGTGCTGTGACCATTGGCTGGCCAGTCCCCATTGAAGGGGACGCATGTGCCAACGGGCCCAACGGACCACGCTGGTGCAGGCCACCATGAGGCCCAGGAGGCACAGGAAGTCCTGGGTAGGGTGCAATTGCCCAACCTGAAATGATTGGGCAAAGGAGGAAAGAACCTCGGCCCTGTCCGCCGGGAGCCGTGCTCTGGCTCGCAGAGAGTTGAGCACTGCCCCGATGAATTGGATCACCTGCTTTGGCACGACTTTCGACTTGGCCTCGTTGATAAGGAGGCCAACTTGAGAGCAAACCTGGAAGGCCAGATCCCTGGACTGCTCCACCTCCATTCTGGAGGAGGCCGCAATCAGCCAGTCGTCCAGGTAGGGGTACACCCGGACCCTTCGGCGCCACAGGAATGCTGTCACCACTGCCATGCATTTGGTGAAGACCCTGGGAGCTAGAGAAAGGCCGAAGGGCATGGCCCAGAACTCATAGAGGGACCCCTCTGCTCTGAAGCGGAGGAATCGCTGGTGGGACGGATGGATTGCGACGTGAAAGAACGCATCCTGGAGGTCCAGAGAACAGAACCACATGCCTCATTCCAAGGATGGAATGATCTGAGCCAGAGTGACCATCCTGAAGGTTCGAGACCTTAGGAACCTGTTCAGGTCATGCAGGTCTAGAATGGGGCACCAGCCTCCTGTCCGTTTCGGGACCAGAAAGTACCTGGACACAAACCCTGGGTCTGGTGGAGGATCCTCCACCTTCTTGATCATCTCCTTTTCAAGGAGCAGGGCAATGTCAGCTCGAAGAGCCGACAGAGAGGCTGCGGACCCGGTAGCCCCGCGTGGGGAGACGGCTCAGAAGGGCAGGGCCTGCTTGAACTACAGAGACAGACCCTTTCCTACCACCTCCAACACCCAACAGTCCGTGGTAATAGTGGACCAGGCAGAAAGGAAGTGGCGGAGCCGTCCCCCCACGGGGGGAACCGAGGGGGAAGCGACGTGGCTGGGGGCGACACCCCTCAACCTGTCACTGGGCAGGCTTGGAGGAAGGAAGGACCAGCCGAGGGACCTCCTGGGCCTTTTCCTCCCTGCTTCCTGTTGGAGGAAGCTGCAGGCTTGACTTTGGGGTGCCAAATGCGAGCCTGCTGGCCCTGATGCTGGTGTTGCTGGGCCGGACGTGCCGCAGGGGCAGAAGGTCGAAAGGACTTATGTTGCTGCCAACGGCCTTTGTCCTTCTGAGCAGACGTGACCGAGTCCAAGGTGGTGCTGGACTTTTCGATCCTCTGGAGGTGGCCTTCCACTCCAGGGCCGAACAGGTCGGTCCGCAAGACGGGGACGTCCGCCAACTTGTGCTGGGTATCCGCCGTAAAGGTGGATATCCACAGCCAGGCTCTGCGGTGCATGGCCACTGCAGCCGCTACTGACCGGGCACAGGAGTCTCCGATATCAGGAGCCGTTTGGAGCTGCTGTTTTGCCACTGCCCTTCCCTGATCCTGCACCTGCTTGACCGTAGTCTGCAGATAAGCCAGGAGATGAGGGATCACCTCATCCAGGGAGCCCATAAGGGCATGGGAGAAGTGCACCATCAGTACGGCCGAACTGGCCTGACAGAGGCCGAGGGAGGACACAGTGTATACCTTGCGCCCGGCATAGTCCAGCTTTTTGGACTCCATGTTGGGGGGCTTATCCACATCCCAAGCGTTCCCGGAATGCCGGAAAACGCTATTGGTGACCAACCCCACCACAGAGGGGTGTTCTGAAAAACCAGACAAAGAGCCGGTAGGGACGGCATACTTCCTGGCCAACGGCGCAGGACAGGAAGCCGGCTGCTGCCACAGCTCCAAGGCTGGGCCAACAATGGCTTCAGCCACTGGAAAGGCCTCGTGGAGAACCTCGGTCCAGTATCTCCATAAGGGATACTTGGCCCACTGGATACGGGCTTGAGCTGCATCCTGGTGGACTCCGAGATGAGCGAAGCAGACCCATGAACGATGATGGGCTCTCATCCATCGACTGCCCCTGGAGGACTCCAGGTCAAGGGGCCTGGAAAACAGGGAAGAGTCATCGCCAGACTCCGAGGAGTCTGCGAAGAGCTGCCTGGGCCTGAGCCACCCTCCACCTGCCAAGGACGGTCAGGAGTGAGGGTGACCAACAACCGATGGGGCAGACCCTGACCCGACCGAGAATCCTTGGTCGGAGCCCCCGATTTCGGTTGTGGAGGCAGAGGTTCCACCACAATCGGTGGGGCAGCTGGTTTCGGCCGAACAACTGGCCCAGGCTTGGGCACCTCGACCACCGCGAGGGGTTGTTTCGGCCTTTCGGGTGACAGCCACTTAATGGCCGTGGAAGGCAATGGCGTTGGCTTGTTCCTGGACAGAAGGAGCTGCTGCCACATTAAGTCCTTGTAGCGTCAACACAATTTGCACCAAAGTCTCTCCTCTTCCGACGAGGACGAGCGGCGCCGCCGCTTTCCTCGGTGCCGAGACCGAGACCACCGGTGTCGGCTGGACCGAGACGAGGTCCGAGACCGAGACCCTCTGTGTTTCCGGGGGTGGGTCTGGGAAGGAGCGGGGGAAACCTGCTCCTCCCTTGGCTCGGGAGCCTTGACTGGGGACTCCGGCACAGGAGGCGCAGGCAAGTCCTCGGTTTCCACCAGGGGAACCGGTGATGAAGGGTTGTCGGCTTCACCAGTCGACAGCCCGTCCGACGGGTCGAGAAAAATCTCGACCGCGTCGACAGGTGTCTCGGCCGGCTGACCTGATGGGGACACCGTGAAGCCAGCAGCCTTAGCCGCAACCTCGACCGAAGGAGTCGAGTGTCAACTGTCCGGGGAAGGGAACCTCTCCCGCTCTCACGAACGTCGATGGTGGGACTTACCCTTTGAGTCCTTCTTTTTTGACCGAGAAGAGTGTCCCGATGGCCCCTCACCCTTCATGGAGAGGGATTGGCAAAGCTCCTTAAAAGAAGCTGTGTAGGAGGATCCCAAAGAGCGGGACAAATGCAGCGACCAAGGAAGATGAGGATGCGGCCTGGGCTGCCTCCTCCTCGAGGGCGATCATCTGCTCGAGTTGCTCAGTCGAGCCAGCCGCCGTGGACATCGCCCAACAGGCCTCCTTGGACTTCACCAGCGGATAACGTTTCTCAGGGCGCCCAAGTTGGAGCCGGGCAGCACGGTCTTCAAGGACTTTAGCCGAAAAAGACCTGCACAACTCGCAGGCCTGCGGGTTGTGGCCAAGCCCGAGCAGTAGGCAGCATGTGGAGTGCGCATTGGTCCTGGACATCTTCGACCGCATGGGCACCGCCGAAACCAGGAGTCGATTTGTCCATCGTAGCCGCTGGCGAAGTAAGCGACCAAGTCTGAAAACTTTAACATTATTTTCGGTGAACCGAAGAGTTATGATCCAGTCTATACGCAGAGCGTTAAGGATGGAACCTGAGCTTCCAAGCGGTAAGGAAGATCTGCCGTCGTGGGGCGGAGCTGAGAGTTTTACCACCTGGGTGGGTGGGAGAAGCCAGCTTGAAGACCTTCCGGCAAGATTTAAAGCGGCAAGGAACCTGCCAGACAGTGTGGATGAACAACATTTCCATGTCCCTCGAAGTTTTACTTCAAGCATACTACAAAATTTAGAAGTATTAAAATGTCTTGCAGGATTAGACGAACAAAAAAGGCCAGGTCCTGATCATGTAGAGGCTCAAGTACTAAAGTTTGCTGCCGAAGAACTTGCCTATCCCCTGCAAATAATATATAACAAATCTCGAACAACCCAAATAATACCCAATATTTGGAAAAGGGCATATGTATCACCAATTTTCAAGGGTGGTCAAGCAAACAATACAGGTAATTATAGACCTATTTCATTATTGTCTCAGATAGGAAAGATTCAGGAAAGACTTTTGCATTCTCAGGTAGTGGAATATTTGGGGAAGTACAATATACTTGCAGCCTCTCAGCATGGATTTAGGGGTGGATGTGGCACCATGGCGGCCTTGGCCAGGTCCACAAATGATCTGCTGGAGAATATGGAGGAGGGTTTGTAAACAGGAGCAGTGTTCGTGGACCTGACCAAGGCCTTCGATCTCGTGGACCACCCATTACTGGAATCAAAATTGTCTGAGTTGGGCTTTGGGGGCCACATAGTGAACTGACTGCGGAGTTATTTAACTGGAAGGAAACAGCAAGTTCGGGTAAATGGTGTATTATCAGACTCTATGGATGTTTGCTGTGGGCTCAGTATTTGGACCAGTGCTATTCATGCTTTATATTAATGAACTGCAGTCATGTATACTGCAGACAAAAATTTGGAAAATCTAAAACGAAACCTGGATTGTGAATTTGAAAAAATGTTTAATTGGTTTCAAGTGAATCAGCTTGTATTGAATAAAAATAAAACCAAAGGGATGCTATTTTGTATAAATCATAAACTGAAAGCAATAAAAGAACCTTTTGAAAGTCACATTGTAGATGGCACACAATTGGAAATGGTAACAGAATTTAGATACTTAGGAATAGTTCTGGACAGTCCATTAAATTTTGTATCACATGTAGAAAATGTTACAAAACAACCACCTGCACCAAAAAATAGAGCATTATATGCAATTAAAGGTTTTTTAATGAATGAAACAAGGCACACTATAGCTCAAACTTGCCTTATTCCAATACAGATGAAGCCGCTTAATAGGGACGGCTCCGTGACCGAGTAATCATCCCTATTAAACGATTGTCCCGATTAACAGGTGCCCTATGTTCTATATTGTAATCAGCAAACAACCGAGTCAGAGATCAAAATTCAGTTAAGTACTTTTATTTTTAGTGTATTTCCGTGCATACATTATTTTTTTTGTTTGTTTTTTTTTCTATGCAAGTGCTCAAAAGTGACAAAAATAAAGTAAATTCACTTCAGTTGACAGTCACTTCGATAAAAAAAAATCTGTGATCGAACTGTATTAAACTTCGGGAAGGAACTTAGTATGGGGTGGGGTATCAGAAGAAATTAAAAAAAAATAAAAGGGTTTGTTTAAATAATACTATTTGTAGATTTGCCCTTCAGGCAAAACAAAAGGAAGATCACTGCAGTATACATAAGAAACTTGACTGGTTGACTGTTGAACAGAGATACATAATTCAAACATCATGTTTTGTATTTAACACTTTGTACTGTGCATCAGATAGTCCAATGATAGCCTTTTTTGAGCCTAAAGTAACAAACAGAGCTTTAAGATCCCATGACACTACAACTTTAACAATTCCACTATGCAAAACCATAAAGAAAGAGAGCTTTTAAGCAATTAGCTATAAAACATGGAATGCTCTCCTAGACAGTATGAGGAATTTAAAAAAATAGATATTAATTCATTTAAGTTTTATTTAGTTTAGCACAATGTTCACTGCGATTCAATGAACGTTACATACAATTTCTAAAACATTTAAAGAGCTACTGACGCCTCCAGAAAAAACTTTGTCTAACATAATATTTGGACACAAAGCAACTTACATTTCTCATGAGCTCTGTATTTCTTCTTGCGTTATTTATTACTAAGGTTTTATTCATGAAAACAGGATCTTTGTTCTTTGAGGGTTCATCAGTTCCCATTGCTTATTCCCAACCTGATGTCATAAAGCTCAGCTTGTGACATCACAGTTATTCTCATGGCAACCAACTGTGATGTCACAACAAACCATTATGATTTCAGGTAGGGAGTATGCTGAAGGGGCAGATGAATTCCAAGGGATAAAGATCATGGTTTTGTGGGTACTTCCTCAGTAATAGATATAAGGGGAGGAGAAATCTATAGAAGGTATATGACATACGTGCTTAATTGTTTCTAAGTATTACGATTTTCAAAGTTTTCCTGGAGGTGTCAGCAGCTCTTTAAAAATACTGACATGCAATACAATAAATTCAGACAAATAAATCATTCCTGTTCTTCAAATAAAACCAATCAGTTTTTAAGTTATCAATAAAAGCATACCTAGTTCTGAGGGAAAGCCTGCACAAATAAAAAAGTTTTCAGCTCCCGTTTGAATAACTCAAGTGTTGGGGAATCTCAGATGTAATGAGGGAGAGCATTCCACAGGGTTGGGGCCATGAAGAAGAAAGCATGGGCCCCTGATGTTTTTAAACAAACCCTGGAAATCTCTAATAATCCCTCATCTGCTGAGCAGAGGGGGCAAGAAGGGCGGTAGGGACACAGCAAGTCTTGTAGGCAGCTGGGCCCCTAACCATGCAGGGCCTTAGAGGTCAGCAAACTGACCTTGAAGGAGATCCGCCACCTAACCAGCAGCTAGTGCAGAGCGCACAGCACTGGCGTGATGTGACACGATCTGAGTAGACCAGTCAACAGCCTAGCCGCGGCATTCTGCAGTAGCTGCAGGCAGCAAAGATCTACCCGACAGCCCTAGGTACAGGGCATTGCAGTAATCAAGACGAGAGGTCACAAAAGCGTGCACTATCACTGGCAGATCACCAAGTGGTACCAGGTGTTTAATCCTAGCGATGTTCCTCAGATGGTAAAATGAGGTCTGGACCACAGCCAACACCTGTGACTTAAGTGTCAGGCCACTGTCCAGAACAACGCCAAGATTCTTTACCTGGTCCAAGGTAAGCAACTGAGAGTCCCGGAGACTTGACCATGTTGCACCCACGCCCCCTGGCAACCAGATTCCAGCACCAGTACTTCAGTCTTGTCCGGATTCAACCTCAAGCAGTTGGCTCTCATTCAGTCTTGGATCTCAGCAAGGCAACAATTTGGCACCAAGACCATCTCCTGCTGATCGAGCACAAAAGATATGTATAGCGAGTATCATCTGCGTAACAGTGAAACCTCAGCCCATACTATCTTATAATGTTCTTTAGTGGCTGCATATACACCGCAAACATAGGGGACAAAATGGAGCCCAACGGGACCCCACATGACAGGAGCAAGGGTGCGGAGGAAAAAATCCCAGATAACCACTTGCTGCATCCTGCCAGTGAGGAAGAATTTAAACCAGTTGAGGACTGTAGCAGCCAGTCCACAACAAACCTGCAGGTGCTCCATTAGCACCCCATTGTCCAATGGTCCATGGTGTCAAACGCTGCAGAGAAATCGAGGAGAACAAGAATGGAATGTCTCCCCCAATCCCTCGCCACCACGAGATCATTTAACACCCAAACCAGGGCGGTCTCAGTGCTATGCCTTTTTCTGATACCCAACTGGAGAGGGTCGCAGATGTCATGGGTTGTTAAACAGGTCTCCAGTTGAATGGCCACCACCTTCTCAATAACCTTCCCCACAAAGGGAAGGTTAGAGTCTGGCCAGTAATTACTGGCCTGTAATTTGCCAGGCAGTCCAGGTCCAGTGTAGGTTTTTTCAGGAGTGGTCTGACAACCACTTCCTTCAGGGGCTCAGGAAAAATCCGACACTAGGGAACTCCGGACTATCCTCGTTAGGACCGGGCCGATGACATCAACACACCCCACAAGGAAGCGTGTTGTTCCCAGGTCCAAAGTACAGAAGGTTGACTGTAACTTCCGGATGTCCCTCACCACATCTATTACCGCCTACTGGTCGAAGTTGGACCAGACTGACTGAATGCCTGTGACCTCAGGCTCGTCACCGCAAGCTCCATTAGAGGGCGCCAACTGAATTTCCGATTTGATGGACGCAATCTTATTGACAAAAAAAACAGAGCAAACTTGTCACACTTTGCTTGTGAAAAAGCTCCACCGGACTGAAGACAGGCTGGATTACACAATCTGTCAACAGTGCAGAACAGCTGAGCTGGTCTGTTGCTTGCTGCGGCAATCTCCTTGTACAGGAACTCTGCCTTCTTACAGGAGACTGTCGATTGATAGTCCCTATAATGGGCCATCAATATAAGCTTGTCCCCCTCCAAACTGGTCCTCCGCCAGTGCTGCTCCAACCTTCAGCCCATCATCCTCATCTCCCTGAGGGTTCCATCAAACTCCGGGGATCTCCGGGGTGAGGTGAGGGGTAGAACGTAGACAGGTTTGATGGAGTTGATAGCCTCAGTAATAATCATAATATAGATAACTACCGGTTCCTCTGGCTCCTTGCACGCACTCATCAAATCTGATAGGTTCATTCCGCCATCAGACTCTGTGGGGTCAAACCACAGAAACATAGAATTTGAGAGACTCTGTGGGGTCAAACCATAGAAACATGGAATTTGACGGCAGATAAGGACCGCTTGGTCCATCCAGTCTGCCCATTTCCCTACCAAATGGATAAGCTGCTGCAGATCCTAGTTAACCAACAGCCTACTTCCTCCTACCCCCCACTAGAACTGCCTTATGTCACAAGGCATAAAATAAGCGGGTTCGCAAAACAGTTTGTGACCCAAGATCGGAGAAAAGCGAGTCAACTTTTGGAATGATTAGCAGTCATTGCTAATCATTCTGAACTGGCCCTGGGTCCTTTAAAAATGCCCTTTTTGCCATTTTGGGCCAATTTTCTTTAATTTTTTTTCCCGTTTTTTTCTGTCCTCATCCCACATGCCCCCCCCCCAGTCTCTGCGTGGGAGAAACATTACAGTGCCCTCTTGCAGCATGACCCCAGGAAAAGTGCAAGGAGGACCAGAAGCTCCAGCCAGAGCAAAATTTAAGCAAGGTAAGTTCCAGTTTCCCTTCTTTTTTTTAATTGTATTTTTTTTAGCTTGTTGGTGGCGTCCAGTAATTAATTTATTTCTGTGTTTGCAGGGAGGAGCTGCATTGAGGAGCAGGGGAGCCAAGGGGGCCGAGATGGTGCAAGAAGGGACTGGGACCAGAGGAGAGCTGCATGAAGCATCGTGGTGGGGCGAGCAGACAGCATGACGCAGATTCAGCTGAGCAAGTCGTGGAGGAGCAGCACGCAGCTGAGCAGACAATCGGGGGGAGTTTCTACAAAAAAAAACAAGTACAAACTTTTCAATTTATTGTCCAGGGAGCCTGGAGGAGTGAACTCAATGGGAGGGCACGCGGCAGGGTAGTGGCGTGACGGGGGGTGGTTGGGGCAAGGCGGGCACCTCGTGGGGATGGGCTTCAACTGTGGGCAAAATAGATAGCAAACAGCAAGAAAGTAAATGTGAATTAACTATTAATTTGCTTAGCAGAGATGAACAGAGTGGTGTAAACAGTTTTTATTTTGTGTCCAGCCCAATCGAATGCCAGTGACCGATCTAATGGGGGAAAACTATCAAATTTTACTGTGCTCTTGCAAACTGTTTGGAACAGAAAACGAATAAGAAGTGTGCCTCTGTTTTTTCCAGAGAGTTCTGAGAAGAGATGAAACAAAAAGGGAAAGTAACTTGTGTGACTAAATGTGCCCTGCTTCTGGCAAAGATGAAGGGGACAATGAGTGGTCATGCCCGCCCTGCCTGCTTTATTTTGTGTCCAGCCAGCCCTTTTCTGCAGCAGTGATGATATGAATTGTGCCCTGGTTTTTCCAGAGTTCTCAGCGGAGAGGAAGCAAAGCAGTAAAAAATTGTATCAGTGCCCTGCTTTGGCAGAGATGAAGGGGACAAAAACAAAAATACACCTGCTTGCTCTGTTGCACTGGTGAAGTTGTAACTCTTGTGTGCCCTGCCCATCGGACCTGAGGGGACATTACAAATTAAGACACTAGCCCTGCTGCCAGCTAGAACTTTGCTGCAGTAGTGGACTTCGGGAAAGTGTTCTGTTCACAACTCTGAAACTTTAAGTGTGTCCCCTGCCTATAGTAGAGATCGGAGACAAGTTAACATAAGACTAATGCCCTGCTGCAGTTTTGCTGCAGCAGTGAACTTTCGGGAAGTGTGCTGTTCACAACTCTGAAACTTTAAATGTGTGCCCTGCCTATGACTGAGATGGGGACAAGTAAACAATTTAACGGGGGCCTCAGAAGCAAATCTGAAGCTGCCATTATCTTTTTTTTTTCAGTACAGAGAGTCAGCCAGATTACAGTAACTTGTTATGTTAATTTTAAGTGTACAGCTTCACAGAGACTTGTTTTGCTAACTTCAAACTTCTTAATAACTGCAGTCCAACATGGCTGGCGGAGTAAAATTACAACTGCAGAAGGATGGCACAAAAATACGATCCAGACAAAAATTGGCTACAGATAAGCAGTGAGGGAGACTGTGCAGTGCATGCTAGTTGCAAATTGTGCTGTCGGTATAAAGATGAGCTACGTGGGTTGAGGAACTTCAGTGAGGCATTAATTGCAGGGTTAACAGGCCCCCAGTTAAAAGTTGACACCATCCGGAAACATCTTCAGATAGAGCAGCACAAGAAAGCTCTTAACATTTTGAAATTTGGTAAAACAATGGTCACCACTTGAAAAATATATTGCTATACCACAACTGGTAAGTTTAAAGTAATCGGGGGTGGGGGGGTAGGAGGATTGGACCCACAGCTAAATAATTTTAATTTATTTGCAGGGAAAACTTTTGGTAATGCAGAGGAACAGCACAGAACGGTTCTAGGCAGGCTGATGAAGTTCCTGTATATGATGGGCAAAGAGGACATCCCTATTAAAAAGTTTGAAGCTATAGCAGAACAAGAGAAGCGCCACGGAGTTCATTTGGGCAATAAATACATTAACGCTGTTAGTGGGAAAGAACTGATAATGTGTATTGGCAAGTACCTAAAGGAAAACCTGCTGGCAACTGTAAAAAATGCTAATTATTTTTCAGTTCTTATGGATGGTAGTATGATAGTGGTGTAATTGAAAAGGAACTGGTTTACGTAATTTATGTTAATCCCAGCAATGGTCACATGAAGACTACATTTTTACGAATGAAAGCAGTATCAGATGGCACAAGTGAGGAACTCAAAAATCTCCTCTTCGACATTCTTGCAGAGAGTGGCCTTAATGTAAAAAAACTGGTTGGGTTTGGGGCTGACTGGGCAGCTGTCAACATGGGTGTAAGACGGGGTCTTGCTGCACTTTTAAGGGAAGACCTACAGTGGTTGGTTGCTGTTCACGGTTTCTCACTCAGATTAGAACTGGCCATGAAAGATGCTTTGGATAATACCTATTTCAATGAAGTTTCAAACTTTCTGACCCAGCTGTTTTATCTCTATCAGAAAAGTACTAAGTGACAGAGAGTTGCAGTCCCTTGCCCAGGCCATGGAGATGTCAGTTGAAAAGCCTAAGAAGGCTCATGGCACTCGGGTGCAACATGAACTTCTTGCCACCCAGACTGTTACCAAATCATTCCTCGTAATCAGTGCCCATTTAGAAACTATGGCCGCAGACCCAACTCATGATCAGGCCAAAGCCAAGGGAGTGTTGCAAATTTTGACTAAATTCCAAATGGTTGCACACCTTTTGTATTTTGAACAGTTGCTTCAGCCACTTGCCAGGTTCTCACTAGCACTTCAAAAGAAGTAGCTGAAATACCAGAGCTACTTAGCTCTGCTGAAACTTTGAGAAACGATTGCACTAGGGACTTTCGGTTTGAGCACCTCTCTAATGGCGGCTTAGTCTGTGAGCTGAAGACCGACCAAAAACAATCTGCGTGCATCGTTGTGCCAAAGTCAGCACCCTGTCTTCCAAAAGAGGCATCACTGCTTATCTAATGGCCCCTCAACAGCGCTTTAAAGAAAATCTGCCGAATGGAAGCGGTAAACCACAGAAACAGATCCCTGAAAATACGCAGCCAGCAATGGCCTACGGCCTGCAGGAGCCTCTGCATGGTAGTGTAGCTCTAGGCAGTTGGGAGGAGGAGACCGATTGCACTATCACATCACGGCAGCTCTGTCTGACCCTAAAACAGATGACGGAAACCTTATAGCGCCTTGAAGCTAAAGTCTCCAATCACCGAAAAGAAATTCAAGCCCTAGAACAATGAACAGAAGACCTTGAGACTTCCCTAACAGACTACACCCAGACAACGGATGTTCACAACTCGATTCTGCTGGAGCTCCACCAGTGCACTTCCACCCTTGAGCAATGGATGGAGGAGATGGAAAACCGCAATCGTAGGAACAATATACAAATTCATGGCTTGCCGGAGGGCACGGAGTCAGGCAATATATTAACATTTATTGATTCCTTCCTGCATGAAATCTGAAAACTGCCACCAGACAAAGCACTAAATATAATCCATGTCCTCTGATCACTCATTCCCAGACCCTGAGAATCAAAGGCCAGACCAAGATCAGTGGTTGTCGCCTTCCTTGACTACAGAGTTAAGGAAGAAATCCTCTCCATAGCCTGGTCAAAGAAAAGTGCACACTTTGGGGATGTAAGATTATTTTTTGATCAGGATTTCACCCCCCCCAGTAGTTGGAAAGAAGTAATCAGAGCATTTGTGGAATACCCTGCAAAACTCAAAGTTCTTACAGAAAAGGGTCCACTGCGGTTCCAGGAGCTGGGGGATGCTACGGAATTTTTGGCCCAACATGGAGTCTCCATCCCAGAACAGGTAGTCAGTCTCTCAGAACCAACAACAACAGGTACACAGAAGGGCCTAGAATGATGACAGGACCGAAAAGACCTGGAGCAAAAACCAGCACAGACACTTCCAGGTTGTGGGATTCAGTGAAAGCGAAAAGGTGTACGCATCAGGATGGACAAGATAAGGAGGCCCTGAATAAAATGAACACTTCTCAGGAGCATATTGTACAGGCTGCTGAGATGGGATCCCAGACCTGAACAACAGGAGTCAGCAAGTACTTCTAATGGGGTTACTCGCACAGTGTGACTCAGCACCTGGGAGGAAGGTCGTGGGGACTTGCATTGCTAACACAGGGCATCTCCCCACGAATGAGGGAATATATGAACATTGTACAACTTCTAATACATAACGCTGATCTCTGAGAGGGGAGGTTCGATCTCTGAGAAATATATATTTTATTGAGCGAATAAAATTAATGGGGGGAGGGGAGGCCCAGTGGGAGCTGGTGGATGTGGGGCCTGCTTCTCCTCGGAGGGCGCCCGTGGCTTGGGGGGGGTGAGCCAAAACATTCAATCATATATTGCTATAAAAGGCTGACGCTGCTGCAGGGGAGAGCCGCCATACCAGATGTGGCCTAAAAAAGACACAGATGGCTTAATAGAGCTAGTTTGATCCCAATAAATGTCTGATTGAATACCCAGAGGTGGGTGCGGTGGCCAGGGCTTGGCTCATAGGTGAACATAACTGGTTGCTTGAGCGGCCGTGCTGAGAGTCACACAGGTGCTCCTATCGAATCTGGGGATCAGTTCTGTCAGCTAGGTGACGGGAAATGGTTCTCTCCTGGGTGGCCTAAACAACAGCTACTTATATAAGGCCTGAGCATAAGCCAGTGTCACTGTAGGCTTAGATACCCAAAGAAATAGCTGTGTGGGTGTCATGCAGTCTCCAGGATTGTTCTGTGCTTGCCTCGCTTCCCTCGGGGGCTGTGTGTCCTGCAGGCTTCCGCGGCACACCTCGCTCAACCCAATAGACACTTGTGCTCAATATTATAGGTCGGTCTGAATCTAATGGGTCCTTCAGTAAAGCACAGGTTCAGATAACCGCCTAACCCTTTATCACCAAGGGGGATTGAGTGCTCACCGCTGGTGCCTCCAGTGGCCAGTTTAGACTTGGCCTCTGGATTAGGCACAGAGCTACTTATTTCACACTGACGCTCTTGGAGGGGGTCTCTCCGTGAGGAGACATAGTACACCCTTCCAATCTTGCCTAAGAATAGGGGGTGGGCAAGAAAAGAGGCCCTTAAACTAGGGTCTTCACTTTTGGAGGTCAAAGATGTTCACACGGTTAACAGCCTTGTTTGCTAGTATAGTTATGTTGTTTTATTTATTACTTAAAGTTACTGTTACTGTTTCTTGTAACTTTGTGTACCAGGAATACAAATCATTTCAAAATATGTTCAGAGACAGGGAGTGCAGAACAGATGGTCTAGAGAAGGGAGGAGGATTCCTTACTCGAAGACTAGCACCTAAAGCCAATAGATCTAAAGATGAATAAAAGGGGTACAGCTGTGTGCTCATATAACGTAAAAGGTCTCACCAGTCTGATTAAAAGGAGCAAGATTATAAGTCAGGCTAAAAAAGCCTTTGTGGACTTCTTGCTCCTACAAGAGACTAATTTGACGATGCAGGAGCATAAAAACAGGTTACTCACCTGCAACAGTAGTTCTTGGAGTGGTATATGTTGTTCATACACACACTTTGGCATGTCCCCTTCCACTTTAAGATGGACCGGAAGTCTTCAAGCTGGCTCCTCCCACCCACCCGGGTGGTATATACCTTGGCTTCGCCCTATGATGCCAGATCTTAACCCGCTGGGAGCCAGGTGTTGTGCGTCCACAGCCAGGGACGTTGGGTGGGTCCGTATGAACAACATATACCACTCCTAGAACTACTGTTACAGGTGAGTAACCTGTTTTTCTAGGAGCGTGGATATGTTGTTCATCCACACTCTTTGGCAGACTCCTAGCAGTTCTCAGGGAGAAGGGAGACAAGGCACACACTCTCTACTTAGGGAACAGAGATTGGAGAATTAAGGCCCCAAAACCAGCATCCCGGCATAACTCAAGGTCGATGTGGTAGTGGGTGATGAAGGTGTTTGCTGACTTCCAGGTAGCAGCCCGGCAAATTTCCTGGATAGGGTGTCCCTGGAAGCAGCCACCGATGCAGCAGAATGGTGGGTAGAATGAGCTCTCATCCATCTGGGAGGCTCCTTGCCTGCCAACTCGTAGCACAGACCTATGCATGATGTGATCCATCTCGCAACAGTCCATTTTGCTGCAGCTCTGCCAGAAGCGGCTTCAGCGTAGGTGACAAACAGCTGGCAACCTCTCCCCGAATTTCCGCCGTCCTCTCCTTGTAATAGGAGAGAACACGTCTCAGGTCCAAAGTATGGAGCCTGTACTCGACCTCCGAGGTGTAATATAGGGTACTATTTTTCTTTTTTTTTGTCAATAAAATCTTTATTAAGTATCCAGATTAATAAATTACAAATTGTAACATCAATGTTCAAACATGAAAAATAATCCACTCTGAACTATTACATATAGAAAGACACATATTAGTGAAAAAACATCTATACTTATGTTACCATAACTCATTGTAAGTGTAACACAGCTATCTAAGTATTCACATATTGTTTATTTCCACAGAAAACAGAAGGAGAAAAAGACAAAGAGAAAAATATAGGGATCAGTGAAAGTAAGAGAGAAAAAAGAATAAAGATATAAATATAGGAGTGCTATTATTGCTCCAGCTTTACCCAAGTGTGAACTCAATAGTCAGGATAATGGAATTCCATGTAAACCTTTTAATAAAAGTGTATAACATAACAACCTTAACTTATTTATTAGCTTTTTGGTAACCAGGTAAGAGTGTTAGGCAAAACACCTACCTATTTTCAAGCACGACCCGGGAATGTACAACAGTAAGGGGACAATATAACAAAGACAAGTAAACACAGCAACATTAGAGCCACCACGCAGGGCGGATTGACAAGAGTACAGAGAAAAAACAACCAGGGTAGGAGGAAGTAATTCTAAATCAGCCAGGTAGCTTTTAGGAGCTAGGTATAACTACTTAGCAATTCAAGGATTACACAGGAACTCAGAATGACTACTTAGCAAATAAAAGACATTCCTTCTGAGAAACATTTATATAACGTACTCCATCTAGAACTGAACTTGGCCCGGAGTCTCCAACTCCCACAGCGAACTTCTCAACTTTAATATTTTCAATTATCTGAGCCTTAATTTCTTGAAAAGGTAGGTTTTCCTCCACCCAATATTTAAGTAATACATTTCTGACTGAAACCTCAATTAGTAAGAGAGAATACTTCTGTTCTCTCGTCCAGTTCATTTTTTAATCGAAATGTCCTAATATACAAGTTTCTATATTTATGTTATCAGAAATCATATTAGAACTCTTAAAGAAATTCTTAGTCTGTTCCCATAAGGCTTTAACTAAAGTACATTCCCAAAACATATGCCCCAGAGTCCCGATCTTTGCTCCACATTTAGAACAATTAGGAGAAGCTTGCAAGCCCATTTTAAATCTAAGAAGAGGTGTGAAATACAAGTTGTGAAGGATTTTATAATGAGTCAATCTGCGATTAACTGCATTAAAGGCCTTAGCAGAAAGTTTCCGTATTTTCCCCTAATCCCAGTTATCTGTGCTTACCCCTAAGTCCCGGTTCCACCATCTTATTTGTTCAGATGCTCGACCTCTGGTACAATCTAAAAGGCCATACATGTTTGAGATCGATGGAGAGGCATGCATGAACCCCAAAGAGCTATTAGTATTCACATCAGGGTCAGAATTTAATTGAATAGCTATTTTTAGTTCTTCATAAAGCCTGGAGTCGTCTTCTTTGAACCCATACTTATCCCTTAACCAAGTGAAGGAAAAAAATGTGTCTGCCTTAACAATATTTTGAACTTTCACCACACCCTTCAGTACCCATACATGGTTAAGAAAGGCAACCCCATCTTTTGTAACATTAGTATTTCCCCAGATTGGCTGTTTTTTAGAATTCCAGAGATATAAGGGAATAAATGAGTTAACAATTCTTAATACCCTAAGAGAGTCCTGTATAATCTTTAAGTTTCTATTCTTTATTTTCTTAGCATATATTATGGAATGCAGGTTTACCCCTGGAGCATTAATAAGTGCTTCTCAATTTTAACCCATTCCGGATATATATATATATATATATATATATATATATATATCAGCTTCTGTTGATTTCACCCAGTGAGAAATCTGAGAAAGCCTTGCTGCCAAATAATATAAGAACAAATCAAGAGCTTTTAGACCTCCATTCTTTTTGTTTCTAGAAAGCTTAAAATAAGCCATCCTGACTTTTTTATAACCCCAAATATATTTTGAAAGTTGAGAATTTAGTCTCTCAATCCACCTTTTAGTAACATAGCATGGCAGCATGTTAAGGATGTAGAGTACCCTTGGTAAAATATTCATTTTAACCGAATCAAGTCTGCCCCACAGTCCTAAAGGTAATTTGTCCCATTTTGTGATTAGGGTAGTATACCGGCAGGGTTAACACCTAGTTAAGGTAAAACTCTGACACCACCTTCGGAAGGAATTTCAGGTGGGGGCGTAGGACAACCTTGTCCCTGTGGAAGACCAGATAAGGGGAGTCCACCGAAAGTGCCTGGAGCTCCCTTGTCCTTCTGGCAGATGTGATAGCCACAAGGAAGGCCATTATTCACAAGTGTGACAAGGCACACTTGTTCATTGGTTCAAATGGCTTGCCCATGAGCTTTGCCAGTACCAGCAGTAGATCCCACAGAGGTGGAGGTTCATGCACTGGAGGGGATATGTGATCCAGGCCTTTGAAAAAACGCCTGACCACTGTCTCCTGTGCCACCGTCGGCTGACCGGCCCGCGCCCAGGAAGCAGAGATGGCTGCCAGGTGCACCCTAAGGGTCGATGACCGAAGACCCCCTTTGGAAAGAGACCAAAGGTAGTCGAGAATGTTGGCCACTGGACAGGACAGAGGGTCCAGGCCCTTGCCCTGACACCAGATGAAAAAACTTTTCCATTTGAAAGCATAACATTTCCAGGTTGATTCCTTTCTGGATGCCTCCACCACGGTGTAGACATCTTTGGAAAGACCCACAGCCTGGAACACTAGCTGCTCAGGAACCAGGCTGTGAGGTGCAGGGATTGAGGATCCAGATGGAATACCTTCCCCTGATTGAGAGATATCAGGTCTGGGTGTGCTGGAAGCTGCTTTGGGGGCCTGCAGCTGAGGCTGAGGAGATCTGGATACCAGAACTGGCGCGGCCAGTCTGGGGCTACCAGGATCACCTTCGTCTTGTCCCTCCTCGCCTTGAGGAGCACCTTGTGGATCAAGGGGAATGGAGGGAAGGCACAGAGAAGGCCTGGGGTCCATGGCCTTGAGAAGGCATCCCCCTGCAGCGAGCCCTGCTGAAAGGGGTGGGCATGCCTCAGATTGGTGTTTTCACTGGAGGCAAACAGGTCCACCATCGGTTTGCCCCAACGCGAGAACAGGCTGTAGGCTACCTCTGGATGGAGAGACCACTCAAGGGATGTCTGGCCTAAGTGGCTGAGAGCATCTGCCAGATGGTTTGAGGCTCCTGTCACATGGATGGCTAGGAGATCTGCCTCCAATCAGCTCACGAGGGTCCAGATGTGGAGCGCCTCTCTGGACAGCAGACGGGAATGCATGCCGCCCTGTTTGTTGAGGAAGTACATGGTCATGGCATTGTTCATCTGGACTTAAACCACTTGACCCCAGAGCGGAGGAGCGAAAGCTGACAATGCCAGTCTGACTGCTCTGAGCTCCAACAGGTTGATGTGGCATCGGGACTCCTTGGGGGACCAGACCCTGTGGGCCCTTTTGTCCCCCATGTGGGCTCCCCAGCCCATGAGAGAGGCATCGGTCATGAGGATGACTATGGGCTCGGGCCGGGCAAACGGGATACCTTCCTGCAACCGGTCTGGGGTGGTCCACCGTTGGAGAGCATCCCACATCTTCTGGATTACAGTGATCAGCTGGTCGAAATGACCATGGTGCTGAGTCCACTGGGCGGCCAGCTCTTACTGGAGGGGGTGCATGTGCAACCGGGTCCAATGGACCACTGAGGTGCACGCCGCCATGTAACCCAGAAGGTGCAGAAAGTCCCGGGCAGGGCGCAATTGCCCAACCAGAAATGATTGGGCAAAGGAGGAAAGAACTTCCGCCCTGTCCGCCAGGAGCTGAACTCTGGCTTGACAAGAGTTGAGCTCTGCCCCGATGAATCCCATCACCTGAGAAGGCACGAGTTCCAACTTGGCCTCGTTGATCAGGAGGCCGAGTTGGGAGCAGGTCTGGAAGGCCAGATCCCTGGAATTCTCCACCTCCTGATGGGTGGAACTTGCTAGTTGCCAGTCATCGAGGTAAGGATAAATCCTGCCCCCACCCCCGACGCCTGAGATGGGCAGCCACCACTGCAATGCATCTGGTGAAGACCCGTGGGGCCGATGACAGGCCAAACGGCATGGCTCAAAACCGCTGATGGGACAGACTGATTGGGACATGAAAGAACGCATCCTGCAGATCCAGTGAACAGAACCACATGTTTTGCTCCAAGGATGGTATGATCTGGGACAGAGTGACCAGCCGAAAGGTGCGTGACCTGAGATATTGATTCAGGTCGTGCAGATCTAGAATGGGGCGCCAGCCCCCCATCCGCCTAGGCACCAGGAAGTACCTGGAGACAAAGCCTGGGTCTGCTGGAGGATCCGCCACTGGAGCTGCTGCCTCCTTGAGGAGGAGCTGAGCGATGTAGTCTTGGAGAACAGACTGGGTCTCAGCGGATACTCTTTCCTCCCGAGGGGCGCGGGCTCAGCTTGGGGGGTACTGATCGAATTCCAGAGGCAGTCCCTGACCGACCACTTCGAGAACCCACCTGTCCAAAGTGACAACGGACCAGGCAGAAACGAAGTGGCAGAGCCGGCCCCCCACAGGAGGACTCAGAGCTGAGGTGATGGGAGAGGGGTTGACAGCCCCCGCCCCATCACTGAGCAGGCTTGGAGGAGGCGGCTCCAGGACCTGAACCTCGGCCTCCTTTACGGGTCTGTTGGGGTCTGGGCTTGGGCCGGGGGCGCCAAGCTTGAGCTTGCTGCTGTTGCTGGTGCTGCTGTTCACCTTGAAAGGAGGACTGCTGAGCCGCAGGGGAAGAATGCCAAAAAGGCTTCTTCTTTGTCTTCTGCTGGTTCTTGCCTGAAGAACCCTTGGCAGAAGTGGCATCCAAGGTGGAACTGGACTGCTCAATGCACTGAAGGTGACCAGCCACTCCTGGGTCGAACAGGTCGGTCCAGAGGAAGTGCACGTCAGCTAGTTTGTGCTGGGTATCCTCCAGAAAGGAGGAGAGCTTCAGCCAAGCCCTGCGACAAGAGGCAACTGCAGCTGCCATCGAACAGGCATAAGAATCCCCACTGTCCAGGGCCGTCTGAAGCTGCTGTTTGGCGACAGCTCGGCCCAGATCCTGAACCTGCATGACCGTGGTCTGCATGTCCATGGGGAAATGTGGGAGGACTTCTTCCAGCGACCCTAGTAGGGCGTGAGAGAAGTGTGCCATGACGACAGCTGAACTTGCCTGATGAAGGCCCAAGGAGGAAGCTGCATAGACCTTCCTGGCTGAATGGTCCAAGAGCTTGGCTTCTTTATCAGGAGGTCGGTCAGTGTCGGCAGAACTGCCAGTATACCTGAACACAGAGGCGGTCACCAGGCTCTCAGCCGAAGGGTGCTCTGTGAACCCCACAAGGGACCCCATGGGCACCGCATATTTGCGGGCCATGCGGGCAGATGGAGCTGAACAAGAGGCAGGGCGCTGCCAAAGTTCTAGGGCCGGACCAACAATAGCTTCAGCCACAGAAAGGCGCTCCGTGCAGTATCTCTCTAAGGATGTCCGCAGAGGGTACTCATGCTTTTCTGGATTGGCTCCAGGCATCCCTAGACTCAGAGATGAGGCGGAGAATGCCCTGAAAAGACGAGGGACATTCCTCCGCCTCTAAGTCAACGGTTGATTCATCATCACCTGGATGAGAATGCAGCCGGTGACGCCTGAACTGAGAACCAGGTATAACGCCACCACCCAGGTCACCTCACTTCCGCCAGGGCGTCCAGGATGACCGCGGACCGACAAACGCCGGGGAAACCTGGTGTCCGGTCTGTCTTCCTTGGAAGGAGCCCCTCCCACAGGCTGTTTGGGTGGTGGTTCCACCACAATCGGTGGAGAGACTGTTTTGGGTCGAACTGGTGCTTTACCAGCTTCACAGTCTGGGGAACCGACTTAATTGGCTCCGAAGGAGTCGGCTCCGGCCTAGGAGGTGAAAGCCAGGTAATGGCCAGTATGGAAGCCGGAGTCAGCTTGTGCCCGGTCAAGATCAGCTGTTGCCACATGAGGTCCTCGTAGCGCCAACAGAGTTTCCGTTGGAGCCTCTCCTCATCCAAGGAGGACAAGGACGACTGTTAGCATTGCCTCTTTTTAGAGCGTTTATGGCTCTTCCTCAGCCTGTTGCTCAAGGGGGTCCGAGACCTTGATCGAGATCGGACGGGCCGACTCGGTTGCTCGGGAGACACCAGCGGGACTGGTGATTTCCAGGGATCAGGGACCACATCTTCGTAGGTTAGGTCTCGTCATCTGGGAAGACCAAGTTAGGGGTTCGATTGAGGGAATCGTCGACCGGAATCGTCGATATCGGATCGATCAGATTGATCAGGATTTCAACGGTCGACAATCTGGTCGACTGACCAGACGGCAAATCCGAAAAGCCAGCGGCCAAAAAAGTGATCTCGACCAATGTTGAGACCGCATGTTCCTGGGATCGGGATCTCTCCCGCTCCCAAGAACATCTCCGTTGAGATGAAGATGATCCCAGATCCTTCTTCCGCTTACGGGATCGAGAGGAGTGCGAGCCCGCAGGCACTTCTCCCTTGGTCAGGAGAGACTGGCACAACTCTCAGAAGGAACCGGAGAAGGTGGAGCCCAGGTTGAGCAGAATGAAGAGGCTCAGAGAAGTCTCTGCAACACGAGCCGCTCCCTCCTGGAATGCATTCATGCATTCCAATTGCTCAGCGGATCCTGCAGCCGTGGAAACTGCTCACCGAGCCTCCCTGGATTTCACCAGAGGGTTCCGGTTCTCCGGCCTCCCCAGCTTCAGGACGTTGGGATGAAAGGCGAGACACATATCACATTTCGAGGTGTCATGGTCGACACCGAGGCAATAGACGCACGCAGTGTGGGGATCAATGCGTGACATTTTCTGCAAGGGCACCGACAAAATCCGGGGGAAGACTTGTCTTCCACAATCGAAGCAGTAAACTTGCAATCGCTAATGCGAACAATGCGAATTTTCTGAATAACTGAAAATTTGAAAGCCAGGGCCTATAAAATGCGTGAGCACGAGGGAGGCAACCTGAATCTTCCAGCGGAAAGGAAGATCTGCCGTCATGGGGCGCAGCCGAGGTATATACCACCCGAGTGGGTCTGAGGAGCCAGCTTGAAGACTTCCGGTCCATCTTAAAGTGGAAGGGGACATGCCAAAGAGTGTGGATGAACAACATATCCACGATCCTAGAACAAATTTTTGAAATTGGGGTTCAGGGAACTTAATGTCGCCGCGTATAAAAAAGGGAGGAAGATGAGGTGCAATGGTCCTAGTCCCTACCAAGACACCATATGAAAAGATGGATTCAAAGGTGGATAAGGAGGGGCATTTTGCTATGTTGAAAGGAAGATACATGGGCAATATCATAACCTTAGCTTCAGTATAGTTCCCACCAGGTACCCTATATCAGGAATATCGTACCTTCTTCACTACGTGGCAAGAATGGGGCGATGGGACGCTGATATGTAGGGAGAACTGAATTTAACATTTAACCCTCAACTGGATTCCTTCTTCACAGCCCCCAGAAAGATACATCATACGGCAAAGAAGGTGGCCAAACTGGTAATGGAATTGGGTTTATCGGATGTTTGGGGCCACCAACATGGGAGGCGTAGGGACTATACTTTTTTCTCAGCTGTCCATAATATCTACTCCAGGTTGGACTATTTTTTGATCCCTAAAGACGAAGCTCAGAGGGTTTATGATTCTTGGGTGGGTGAGTTCCTCCTCTCTGACCATGCCCCACTTTATTTGAAAATGGACCTGGGAGAGATGCGCCGTAACACCTTCTGGTATTTGAATGTCTCTCTCCTGAAAGACAAGGAGGTAAAAGACTTGATAGTCGACACCTACAAAAACTTTTTAGCCAAAAATGATGGTCAGGATACCTCCCAATCTATTTTATGGGACACTGTGAAGGCAGTGCTAAGAGGTAAACTGATACAGATAGCCTCACAAAAAAAGAAAGCCAGGGAAGCCCATGGGGTTGAGCTTCTCAGATGCATCCAGGAATTAAAGGGGCTACAAAAACAGGGAGTAGAAAAGGAGCGTGCCCAACAACTTTTGAACTATAAGAGAGAACTCTCAGGGATCTTAGATTACCAGGTGGAGCATAAACTTCTCTTCCTGCGCCAGCAGTATTATGAGGGAGGCCCCCGCTCAATTAGGATATTGGCTAATAGACTACGGGTGCAGAGAGCTAGGGCTACAATCACCCATATCTGGCACCCTCAGAGGAGCAAGACGATGGTGCAGGGGGTACATGAGATATCGGATGCTTTTAAGGTATACTATGCTAAATTGTACATGGAGGAGATACATCTCAGGAGAAATACTATACGGAGTTTTCTTGATAAGTTAAAACTTCCAGAGCTCTCAACAGAGCAGGGAGAAACTTTATTGACCACTATGAAGGAGGAGGAAATAAAGGTAGAGATAGGGAGACTGAAAGTGGGTAAGTACCCAGGCTCAGATGGCCTCCCTTCCGATTTTTATAAGTGTATGGGTGGGCAGGTCCAGCCTTTGCTTGTTCGGGTTTCTGCAGAGGTGATGGGGGAGAGGTGGGCATCCCACCATCATGGTCAAGGGCGGCTGTTTCGGTGATACTCAAAAGGACCCCACCAGGTGCAAGTCCTATTACCCAATCTCTTCATTAAATACTGACTATAAAATATTAGCTTCGATCATAGCGAGACGCCTACAGCAATACCTCCCATCTCATATATATGTGGACCAGACTGAGTTTATCCCAGGTAGACAAGCCTAAGACAACCTAAGACAGACAACCCATATCATTGATCATATTAACAAACTGAAGTTTCCCTCCCTGATAATGAGCCTTGATGTGGAAAAGGCCTTTGGTAGGGTGTCCTGGCCTTTTCTGGGGGCGTCTTTTCCCCGGTTTGGGTTCCCACAACAGCTTGTTACCGCCCTTTTCAGGTTATACGAGTCCCCTCAAGCGTATGTGAGGGCAAATGGTCATAGATTGGATGCCTTTAGCCTAGGACATGGCACCAGACAGGAGTGCCCCCTCTCTCCTATATTATTTGCCCTCTATACCGAGCCTCTAGCCCAGACCATCAGGCAGCATCCAGAGGTGCAGGGAATTGACCTGGAGGGAAGACACATAAGTTAGCGTTATACGCTGATGATGTGCTTTTATATCTGGCAGATTTGGAGAAATCCTTCCTGCAGTATTTCAGCTAATTAAAGAGTTCTCCGCCTTAGCCGGTTATAAATTAAACAAGGGAAAGACAGAAGTTTTGAGTTTTAACTACAAATCAGGTCTAGATATCCAACTGAAATACCCAATGCAGTGGGATTTGGTATCCTTAAAATATCTGGGAGTTAAAATTGGCACTGATAATCAAGGGTTATGACTAAATTATACTGGCGAGCAACATGGACTACGGTCTTCTCGGCTCTGACCTACCTATGATACCTATGATAATGAGGATCTGTGGGAACAAAACTTTCCACCGGTCATAAAGCAGTTAAAGAATGACTTTCAGAGATGGTTACTACTCCCACTGTCCTTGAATGCAAGAGCCCAGGCGCTCAGGAGAAGGAACTGGAAGGGGACAGGATCAGTTGTGTTCCAGGACAGTAGCTGCTGCTTGTTGTTTTCACAGGGTTCTTGTGGATTTTACTTGGTAGAAGGTTATTTCTTTTCTTTCTTACTTCTAAGGGGCTAGCAGGGTATTGTTTTGAGGGCTGTTGAAAGTTTGAAAACTGGTTTGGTGGCTGTAAGTGGGCTCATTTGTTGGGTGTTTCACTGTGTAACAGGCTGCGCTTGGTGGAGGCCTATTTCTTCTGATTTAAAACCTATTTGGTGGGATTACTGGGGCCTGGTTCTTGGGCTGCTGGGCTTGGAGGGAGACACAGGGCTGATACACTCTCTCTTGAGTCGGGTGTCTGCCCATCTACCCACCCTCCCCACCCCTCCTCCCCAGAGTTCTGCTAATTTATAGGGGAACACCTGTCCTGCAACTGAAAGAAAAGGCTGCAGGTGCAGCTCATGTAGTTCTAGCCACGGGGGTTGGATTTAAAGGCTGGGAGAGAGCAGCTTAGGGAGTTGTTCATTTCCCTTATAAGTTTACTGTGTTGTACTGCACCTAGTAACAGGGTTACCAGTGTACTGTGGGCCTGTGTCTAAGATTAGTGGGTGACCTGATTAGGCAGTAGGGGTGTATCTTGGACTAGGGGGAACCTGGTGGCTCACCCAAGGAAACCTACTTGAAAGGGGATGGAACCACACATAATTAGGGCCGGCATCTTTGGGAGGGTGGTGGGGTGCACAGGGTGTGGAGCAGCCATGATACTGGACTGGGTGCAGTTCGGTGGTTGCCCAGTGTGCTACCAGCTGGCACAACTTAGGAGGAGGTTGCGGGATTAGGAGACAGCTGGGGAAGGGGACGATGGTTGGGGAAGGGGCAGGGATCTCCCACGGGTGCACCAAGCACTGGGGCGGGGCATAGGGAAAAGAGTGCAGGAGAATACTCAGGGGTCACATAGACCCTGGCAGAGGGGGTCCAAAAGGACACTACTAAGGAAGCAGGCAGGTAACTGGGGACCCTCACAAAGGAGGGACAGAGGGACAACATTCTCAGGAAGTAGGCAGATGGTCGGGCTGGACAGAAGGAAGCAAGGCGGGAGGTGGATCAGACCTTACACCCAATAACCGCTTCAATTCTCTTCTGCTCGAGGATGGGGGGTGATGTAGCTACGACAGGGGTGGTTAGAGATGGAAAGGAGTGGGGGGCAGGAGGCGGGCGGATAGCAGGAAGAACAGGGGGAACCTGGAATGCAGGAAAATGGGGAGCAGGAATCAGAGCAGGAGGGGCAGGGGAAGAGGGAGGAAAGCGCAAGGAGAAGGACCAGTTGGGAGGAAAGGTAAAGGAGAAGACCAGAAGTACAAGAAGGATTCAGTAAAGGAGCTGAGGGTTTAGGCCAGGGAGCACGACAAGCAAGGAGGGACTAAATGGAAACAGGAAGGAAGGAGGACGAGCCAGGCTAGTTTAGCAGATGGGGAGAAGGACCAGTCACAGCAGTGAGGGGAGTTAGCAAGGTACAGAAGGATACTCAGGAAGAGGAGAGGCATAGGATTGGAGGGAGGGGTGGCTAGGTAATAAGGAGGGGTGGCATGTGGCACCCAGACAGGGGAGGAACAAGGAGCCGCTGGGTGGAGGGGCCGGAGAAAGGATGAGGGACATGGAAGGGGGGAATGGAGGAAAAGGAGGGTCAGAGTGCTCCTGTTGGGGGATTCTATGATCAGGGGTATCAAATGGGATAGGGAGGAGAAGCCTGGCCGTTAGAACAAAATGCTTCCTTGGACTAACGGTGCACAGGGCTAAGCACGAGGTATATCAGCTGGCAAAGGATTGTGGGGGTTCCCGGACATACTGGTCCACTTGGGTACAAATGACATTGAGGGAAATAGTGGGCTAGAGATACAGGCAAGATTCAGGGAGCTTGCCAGGGTCTGTCATGACATAGGATGCACAGTTTTCTCAGAAATCCTGCGGTGCCAAGGGCTAGTGGGGAACACAAAAGGAAGATTAGGGAGATAAACCAGTGGCTCAGGGAGTGGTGTGAGGCCAGAGGGTATGGGTTGATAGGGGATTGGGGGGAGACCTGAGAGGAGAAGGAGCTGTATTCTAGAGATAGACTCCATCTCAATTTGGAGGGGAGGGGAATCTTTAAGTTGAAAATAGAGGGGTTCATTGGTGAAAGGTGGGGTTTAAACTTGTGAAGGGGGGAGGGATGGGAGAAAAGGTTGTCAAGGGGGTGCCGGTAAGAGAGGGACTTGTCTCCACCCCTGGGGAGCTGGAGGATTGCGGGAAAAGGCCGACTGGTAAAGTGCAGACCAGGGGAAAACAGAATCCCCATGGGAACACGAGCAGGGGAAATGGAAGTATAGGGAAAGGGTGGAAGGTAGTCCTGCTAAATGCCAGGAGCTTGGGAATTAAAATGCCTGAGCTCCAGGCGATGCTAACTGAGGGAGCAGTGGATGTGGCAGCGGTCACTGAGACCTGGGCCACTGCAGGACACGACTGGGACCTGAACCTGGAGGGTTACACTATGTTCAGGAAGGACAGGGGAAGGGAAGGGGAGGAGGGGTAGCAAAGATAGTCAAAAACTGCATTGGCATAGGGGGAGTAGAGGAGGCGGAGGGAACCGTGGAGGCCATTTGGGTCACCTTGATAACAAGGGGGGGTAAGAGAGTAAAAATAGGACTGGGTGGAGACCCCTGCCCTGGCGCGGAGGAGCTGGAGGAGAGTTTGTGGCAGATGTTGGGAGACACTGCAGACTGGGCAGAGGAACGGTGGTGTGTTGGGGACTTAAACATGCCAGGAACAGACTGGGAGATCTATGACATCCTCTGTGACCAGGAACAGAGGTTGTTGGATGTCTTTTCAGGGCGCGCTCCTAACTCAGCAGGTGGGGAACCGACCAGGAGGCGTAGATACTGGATGTGGTGCTGGCAGACAGTGACCAGATTGGGGCCTGGAGGTAAGGGACCTATTGGCGGTGGAGGACCATGCCACGGTCTGGTTCTGCTTGACCTAGGAGGGCTAGAAGGCTGCACAAAGACGGAGGTAACTGACTCAGGGGACAGATTTTAAGGAAATGGGAAGGATCCTTATGAGCATTTGGATGGTTGGGTCAGACATGGACGCTGATAGTAGGTGGAAATCATCAGGAGAGGGGTGCAGGATGCTACCAGCACCTGTGCAAGAGTAAGACAAATGCGGTGGGGCCGAAAACCCTGCTGGTGGATCAGGGAGGTCGAGGAGGTGGTGCGGGGAAAGAAGGCAAGCCTATAGTACCCAGTGCTCAAGGAGTGAAAGGGACTGAGGGGAGTATGAGCTGATGGCTAAAAGGGCCACTAGGGTGGTGAGAGCTGTTAAGCAAGGAAGGAGCAGAACCTGGCCAGGAAATTAGGAGAGGGAACAAGGGTTCTTCAGATACATTGGGGAAAAACGAAGGGTGAAGGGCAGATTAGCAGGATTAAATCGGGGAGAGATGGGCTACAAGACCGGGGAGCAGGCTGAGGTACTAAATGAGTACTCACCTCAGTTTTCACCAAGGAAGATGGGGTGCTGCATCATACATGGAGGAGACAGAGATACTGAGGAGGGGGGACCTTACCGATCGGGCGGGTCTGGGGAGAGGGTAGGCATCATTGGCAGGGAAGGGGGAGGGCTAAGCAGGGAGAAGGAGGTACCAGAAGTGGAAATCACAGCAGAGAGTGAGGAAGCCTCAGCCCCTTAAGACAGAGAAAGCACTGGGGCCGGATAAATTACATCCCAGAGTGCTGAAGGAACTTGCTGATGTCCTGGTGAAACCCCTGGCTGGAGCTTTTCACCATCTCTGAGGACAGGGTGGGTGCCCCAGGACTGGAAGGTATGGAATAGTGCCTATCCACAGGGGGATCAAGGAGGTGGCAGGCAATTACAGGCCTGTCAGCCTGACATCAGTGGTGGGCAAGGTGATGGAGGGCATTGTCAAGGAGAGGCTGGGGGGGACCTGGAAAAGTCAGGATGCCTGGGACGATAGACATGGATTGTCCAGGAAATCGTGTCAGACAAACCTTGTGAGTTCTATGACTGGGTGGCGAAAGTTTTGGACCTCGGTAGACCAGTGGACGTCCCTTTTCTAGACTTCAGCAAGGCATTTGACTCTGTTCCTCACGTGGGCCTGTTGATAAGCTGGGAGAAACGGGTGGGAAACCAGATAATCAGATGGATAGGCAATTGGCTCCAGGACCGGACACAAGGGTCGAGTTGGTGGGATAGTCTCATCCCCAAGGAGGGTCATTAGGGGTCCCACAGGATCAGTCCTGGGCCCTCTTCAATGCCTACATCTCTGACACATAAGGACAGGAATCAGGAGTGAGATGAGTCTCTTTATGGATGACTCAAACTGGGGCGTGTGGTGGATGGGGAGGAGGGAGGGTGGCCCTCAGGGGGACCTGGAGGCTCTGGAAAGATGGTCTAGAAAGTGGAAGCTGAGGTTCAATGCAGGGAAATGCACCCAGCTGAAACCCAGGTCAAGTGTACACCTGGGGAGAATGCTACAAGTCTCGATGGCTGAGAGGGACCTGGGGGTGGTGGTGGATGTCAAGATGAACAACTCGGAGACTTGTAGGAGGGCAGCAGCCAAGGCCAACAGGATGCTGGGATGCATCGCTAGGGGATCACCTCCAGAAGGAGGAAGTGATACTCCCTCTGTATAACTTCTTGGTGAGGCCGCACCTTGAGTACTGTGCAGTTTTGGAGGCCACACGAAGAGGGACATTACCTCCTGGAGAGGGTCCAGAGGAGGCAACCAAATGATTTGGGGCTTGGGGAACAGGACCTATGAGGAGAGGCTCAAGAGCTAAATATGTACACACTGGAAGAGAGAGGGACCGGGGGACATGATAGAGGTCTCAGGTACATGAAGAGGGTAAATAGGGAGGAACAGTCAGGTGCTTCAAGGAAGGAGGAGGGGCCACTAGAGGGCATGGGTGGAAGCTGGAGGGGAGATTCAGGGGAGAAAGGAGGAGGTGTTACTTCACTGAGAGGGTGGTGGAGCCATGGAATGCGCTGCCTAGGGGGCTGGTGGAGGCAGAGGCAGAGACAGTGGAGGGGTTCAAGAGGGGGTGGGACAGGTACAGGGGAAGGGTTCTGGAAGCAAAATCCAATGCAGCAAGAATATCCGGAACTTGGAAGGGAGAAGCCAGAGGAGGCGAGGGGGGGCAGCAAGGTCAGCACCCAGAGTGGAGGCTGACCAAACGAGCAGACACGAAAGACCGTTAGGCCTATTCTGCTGGCATTTTAGTATGTTAGTAATGCCTTGCCACGTCTTTTGTATTTATTCCAATCTGTACCATGTACTGTGACCCAACGGCACTTAAAGATGTGGCAGGGATTATTCTTTGCCTTCCTCTGGGGGGAAAAGAAACCTAGAGTACAGAAGGCCTTGCTTTACCGCCTGAAATGAGAAGGGGGATTGGCATTCCCAAATTTGCAGGGGTATTGGGTGGAGGCACAGATGAGGGTGGCCCTCTTGTGGGGTAACCCAGGATATGATTCACGTTGGAAGAGGATAGACCTTTGGGAACAGGACGAACCTCCTATTCAGGTGAGGCTGTTTATGGGTGTTGGGTCCTACAGGGCAGGAGGATTCACGGGCACAATGGCTGTGTTAGAAGGATGGAAAAGGGGGATAAGTAGGGGTAACACAAACAGACAGCTCTGGAGATACGGTTGGTGGACATAAGACCTGCAGTTTGCACCAGTCAGGCTGGATAGTTGGTACCTGAAGCAAGCTAAAAGGGGTTTTCATTCGCCATATCAAATGCTGAATGGCTACACTGTATTATCCTTTGAGACACTTCAACAACGATACGGCCTTCTACCCACAGATAGATTTAGATATTACCAGCTCAGGGACTTCTTAAATAAACAAATACAGAAACTGCCTAGAGAAATGGAGACCCTACGTGAGATGTCCCTGTTTCAAAGGATTTGGAGCCTGGGAAGGGCATGCCATATCTAGGTTGTATACAAATTATATTGAAGATATGGAGTTTACCTCACAGTATGTAAAGACCAAATGGGAGCAGAATCTGGATATTTCCATTACAGACAAGCAGTGGCCACTGATCTGGAGGAGTACTTGGTCCACCTATGGGTCACTGGTCTGGAGAGATTTTTGTTGGAAGCTTAGGATCCGTTACTTCTTAGTGCCAGTTCAGGTAGCCCACTTCACAAAAGGTGCAGTACCAACCTCTTGGCGAGGGTGTGGGGAACAACATGCTACACAAGCCCATGTATTCTGGTCTTGCCCTGTGTTAACATCATTCTGGGAGGATATAATACATCATCTGTCCCAGATTTTTATTATAATCATACAGACACGCCTGGACCCTGAACACCTAGTTTTGGGTCTTATCCCGAGAGAATTAAAGGGCAAAGATGAGAGATATCTATGGGCTATGATGGTAGCAGCAGCCCTAAAATCCATTACTAGACATTGGCTCCAGACTCAGGCCCTGGAGAGGTCAGATTGGATAGAGGTGCTAGAATCCATCCATCAGATGAAAAGATTATCTGTTACTCTTAGGCAACAAACACAGCTCTACCAGAACAGATGGTCTCGGTGGTTACTATATGGGGGATTTTGAATCCCAGCCTGGTCATTACTCACATAAGGGGGTCAGATATGAGTCCCTCTGATGAGTTTCTAAAAGGGCCATCCCAACTCTTCTGTAACAGACACAGAGCAAAGCCTGATATGGTTGTAACACATAATTTTATTGGTGACACACAATTTACTGTAGATGATATCCTTGAAATAAGGAGAAAAACATTACGTACTATAGGTATTAACTGGTACAGTTGGAATGTTTGACCTTATTATTTCAATTTTATGTACTTTATCTTGGCTTGACACTACTGCCATTTTAATTTCTTTCCTGTTTTTCACTGTGCAAGATGTAGGCTTCCGCTCAACGGTGTACATCCTAAAGAAGAACGTAATACAGATACCTATTTCTGGAAAGTATGTATGTAAAGTACTGTAACTTTTAATAAAGCAAATATAAAATAAAAAAGAAACTTTGAGAAACACTCCTGACCATGTTAAGCAGAGTGGCCCCATAGGTGGCAGTGAACTTGGCATTCTCTTAAAAAAATGAGTCTGACGTTCTTTCCGGAGCATGTCCTGAAATCACTTACAAGGGTGTAAAATTAACACATCTAAGTGCTCAATCTATTAAAACTTTTAAACAGCAATGTAAGAAATACATTACAAATATTGAGAACTGCTGTGAACTAAGGTTCAGTTTGAATGATGAAAGTAAGTATGAATAACCGTGCAAAAGTGTTAGATACCAGACTTTGGCCAACAGACCGAAAGGAACTGGAGCTGTAGGATAACAGTGACATCACTGAAGTAGCTGACCATTTTTCAGCTCTTTTGCAGCCTGACTGTGACACCCATCAAGTGCTTGCAGAATTGCAAGAGTTTAAGATTTTTGCTCAAACCAATTTCATCAATATGTCTGCCTCTGCTTCTGGTCAAAGTTGGCATGTGATTTCCAAAATTTTTATCCAAATCTGTTGAAGCTTGCCAATGTGTTGAGAGTATTTCCTGTGTCCAATGCAATAGTAGAAAGATGTTTTTCAACTATGAACAAGGTAAAAACTGACTGGACAGCAAGTCTGGCAGAGGATACTGTAGAAACATCGATTCGCATTAAAAAGCAGGGCCCCCCTCCAGATGAATTCAACCCAGACAGGACTGTAGACATATTTTTTAGTGCTAAACCAAGACGTCCTGGTGATTTGGCAGCTGCGGATGGTGGACCACCTCCAGGTCTCCCCTCCCCCCAAAACAGGCCAGAATTACTGGCTACATGCATGGAGGAGAAGAGTAGCAAACAGATCGCACCCAATCCTTGTTGGTAACTGTGTGGTCAATCACCGTCCCTGGTGGAGTTTTTATGCTGGGGCAAGGGTTCATTATGTTCAATTTGCCAAGGCTCACGAATTCACGGTCTGCTTTGGCAAGACATCCTATCTCGGCTCTTAAAATGTATGTGTGCTGCTGCACAATTGCTGTATTTCTCTGGAAAGGCTCAATAAAACAGATATCAGTCTCAGAAACTTGTGTAAATGTTTATTTTATCAATATAGAGCAAAATAAGTACATTTTATGGGGTTTTAGGCAAAAATATAAATTTTTGGTAATTGCTAATCAAAACTTCGGCCAATTGCTAATCATTTTTTACTTTGATTAGTGAAGGATGCTAATCAAGTCTCCAACACTAATTTATGCCTTGTGTCTGTCCCATGCATTCTTGAATTTCCCCACTGTTTTTGATTCCACGACCTCCTTAGGAAGGCCGTTCCATGCATCCACAACCCTCTCCGTGAAAAAATTCTTCCTCACATTACCTCTGAGCCGTCCCCCCCTCTATCTTCAAATTGTGCCCCCTTGTTCTTGCACATCTCTTTTTCTGAAAGATGCTACTCTCTTGGACTTTGTTGATTCCCTTGAGGTACTTGAAAGTTTCTATCATGTCCCCCTTCTCCCTCCTTTCCTCGAGGGTATACATATTGAGCTTCTTTAGTCTCTCTTCTTATGGCTTCTGGTGCAGACCATGCACCATTTTAGTTGCCCACCTCTGGACAGCCTCCATCCTGTCTATGTCCTTGCGGAGATGGGGTCTCCAGAACTGCACACAGTACTCCAGATGGGGTCTCACCAGCTGTCTGTACAGAGGTATAACAACCTCCTGTTTTCTACTGGTGATGCTTCACGCTATGCATCCCAGTATCCCCCCAGCCCTCCTTACTGCCTTCTCACATTGCTTGTCCACCTTTAGGTCATCTGATATGACTACTCCCAGGTCCCTTTCCATTTTTGTTGTTGTTAGTATCTCACCCCCCACTGTGTACTCTTCCCCTGGGTTTTTCTTTCCCAGGTGCATTATTTTACACTTCTTTGCATTGAATCTAAGCTGCCATACATTTGACCATTCCTCCAACCTTGCCAAGTCCCTTCTCATCCTTTCCACCCCACCATGTGTATCAACCCTGTTGCAGATCTTTGTGTCGTCTGCAAAGAGACATACTTTTCCTTCCAGTCCCTCCGCAATGTCCCTTATAAAGACATTAAAGAGGGCCAGTCCCAGCACTGAACCCTGTGGTACCCCACTAGTAACCACCCTTTCTTCAGAGTGGATTCCATTTACTATTACCCTCTGCATCCTGTTGTCCAGCCAATATTTTACCCAGGCTACCACCTTGGGACCCACTCCAAAGCTAGCTAACTTGTTTACTAATCTTTTGTGTGGGACTGTGTCAGATGCCTTGCTAAAGTTTAGGTAGGCCATGTCCACAGCCCTTCCCCTGGTCTACTACTTTGGTCACCCAGTCAAAGAAATTTATTAGATTCGTCTGACACGACCTTCCCACTGTGAATCCATGCTGCCTTGGGTAATGTGCCCTGCTGGCCTCTAGGTACTCAATAATTCTTTCCTTCAGAAGTGATTCCATCATTTTACCTACCACTGAGGTCAAACTAACAGGTCTGTAGTTTCCTGTCTCTGTCTTGCTCCCACTTCTGTGAAGTGGAATCACATCCACCCTCCTCCAGTCCTCAGGTATCACCCCATGCTCCCATGATTTGTTAAAGAGAGTAGTCAGTGGTGTCACTAGTTCTCCCCTTAGTTCTTTTAGAATTCTGGGGTGAATCCCGTCAGGCCCCATTGCTTTGTCTGCCTTCAGTTTTAAGAGTTCTTTCAGAACCTTTTCTTCTGTGCATGGACTGGTATCAACCCCCCTATCCAGAGTGTTTCTATTGTTTGGTTTAGGTACTTCCCCCTCCTCTTCTTTTGTGAATATTGATCAGACGTATTCATTCAGTATCCCTGCTTTTTCACTCTCACCCTCTGCCCACATTCCCTCCCCTTTATTAAGCCTCAGTATCCCTCCATTGGTCTTTTTTCGCTCCCTAATGTACCTATAAAAGGTTTTACCCCCTTCTTAACAGAGTTGGCTATCTTTTCCTCAGTTTGAGCCTTTGCTATTCTGACTGCCTTCCCTTCGTCCTTCTGCTTTAACTGATATAGTTCTCTGTCCTGCTCCTTCTGTGTTTCCTTATATTTTCTGAATGCTAGCCTTTTCTCCTTAACTTTCCCTGCCACCTCTTTTAAGAACCATAGTGGCTTTTTCCTTCGCTTTGTTGATTTGCTTTACACAAAGGCTTGTTGCCTCTGTGATGGCAGTTTTGATTTTTCCCCATTGTTCTTCCACCCCTCCTTCTTGCCTATTTTCTAGTGTTTTTCTGAGGCACCATCCCATTTTACCAAAGTCAGCCCTCCTAAAGTCCAACACCCTTAAGGGGCAGTACCGGACCATCTCCGTAGGGGTAGGTCTATTGGGGGGCCTCAAACGAGACCTTTACAGTATGGTGGTCCGATATAGACATAAGACATCTTTAAAAAACTTTGTTAAAAATTATGCACAGTGTAAATGTAATTGTAAAGGTAAATAAGATGTTAGATGCACAAATCTGGAATATGAAGTGTGCCTTAGGTTGACTGATCTAGTGTTGCACTTTTTTTAATACTAATATTGTATTGTTAGCTGGCCTGGTGGCGCTGAGGGCTGAGGCGCTGGATGCCTTACCTTGTGCCACGCCGGTGACCCGTGTTCGGGAAAGAGCATGGGCCGCCTGGGATTGGAAGGGGAGGAGAAGGATCGAGCGTCAGAAGGACTACTCTTCTTCTCTGGGGGGGGGGGGAGACGTCAGTGGTCGGCTCCAGACTAGCCCTGCAGATAGGGTCGGAGGTGGGGCAGACGCCTGGAGGAGCGCGTGCGGATGTGTACCTGCTCCCTCTGACGGCATCATTGCACGTCACATCTCCAGGGGGCGAACAAGGAAAATGGACTCCCGGTCAGGCAGCATGAGCTTCCGACCGCCACAGCCTGACCCTGAATGGCGCCTCCTCCAATCTGGATCCGTTTCAGGTGAGTTGAGCTTGGGGGGCTCCTCGCCACCCTGCCATGGAGGGCGAGCCGTGGGGGAGGTCGGCCTGATATCAGGGTTCAGGTCAGGAGGTCGGTCAGGATGTACAGCCGAATAGGAGCCAAGGGGAGAAACAGTACGCCCAAAAAAAAAAAAAAAACTAATATTGTACTGTCTATATATATATATATATATATATATTATGTTATTAACACTGAATGTTTGTGTACATACGTGTATTAACATACCTCTAGTATGCCTCTGTGATTGTGGGTTGTATAGTGAATGTGTGTAACTGGATTGTTATATTATTGACTGTATGATAGTGTTTAGTTTAGTGTATGTTTTTTTAGCCCCGGGTTGAGCCTGTAAAAGGGCCAGGTGGCCCAGTGCTGTTTACCTTGTAAACAAAATTTTAAATAAAAAAAATTTCTGCAGCAGACACATTCCTGAAACAGGCAATGGAAGTGGCCATGCCTCTGGCTGAATGGCCACAAACAACCTCTGGAAGTTCTTTACCATACTTCCTGTAACAACAAGTATTACAGCCAGCCAACCATCTAGATAGGCACTGTTTAGAAACTGGTATACCCTCTTTCCCAGGGGCGAAGGAAACAAAAAGCTGCGAGGACTTCCTGCAGTTATTTATTTATTTATTTAGCTTTTGTTTACCGGGTAAGTACACTAGACAAGTAGTATGCCTATTTTCAGGAACGACCCGGGAGAGCACAAAACATACAGGATACATACATGGCAACATTGGAGAAACAGCATGATACAGTAAAAAACAGCTATAACAACGCTTGTATAAGGGCAGAGATACTGCCACACATAGTACAAATTGTTACAGGACATAGATAGACATTAGAATCACTGAATACATATTTCATAGACCAGAGTGGACAATAGTGGACTGCAGATTATTACATTACAGAGACTAGGAGCAGTCACATCTTGTCGTTTGTTTTAGGTGGGACCACAGGGAGGAGCAAAAGGTCCCATGGGAAGGGGCAGAGTGAATGGAGTTCCAGAACCTAGGCACAAAAGCGGCAAAGTCACGATCCCCCATAAGGGTCCAAGTAGGGGGAACTTTAAGCAACTCGGCGGTCTGTGACCTGAGCTGGTAGGGGATGTCGTCCAGTTTTGGGAGGAGATGCGCCAGTCCCGACGGGATGCCCGTGGCAAGCACTTTCCTGGTGAAGTTTCCTACACCAAGGATCAGGAATTCCGCAGGGGGGGAGCCAGTTGAGTTTGTCATAGAGCTCACATTGGTGGGTGAGTTTGGGAGCAGCAAACCGACAGATATCATTATATGCCGTGTTCCACCGATTAAGATGGATTTGGGGTGACCTGGCAAATAGGTGGTATCCATAACTAAGGGAGGAGAGAAGCACTCCCCTCACAAGTGCCAGCCTCGCTCCCGGAGTCAGGTTGTATTTGGCCCTGTAGGCAAGGCCAAGCTTACACCTGGTGGCTCTGCAGATGTTTTGGATATGGCTTCCCATGTCAAGTTGTGGGTCAAGGGTGACCCCAAGATATTTAATTGAGCTCGCTGTTGGCAACAGGGGCCTCCATCACAAGCTATTTTGAGCATAGCTGATGGGTTTTTAACTTGGCCATGGAACCAAAGAGCATGGCCTGAGTTTTGTTAGGATTCAATACCAGTCAATGGTTGGTAATCCAGGCGAGACTCTAGGAAGTCTTCAGATAGGCACTGGTTAGGTCAGCATATTATGAGCATGGGCCACTAGCACAAGGTCATCTGATAAAGCGTGACTTGGCAATGAGAGGTCACCCGTGGGAGTTGATTAATAAAAAGTGAGAATAGGAGAGGTCCAAGTACCGATCCCTGGGGAACTCCCATGGTCACAGCCCTAGGCTCCGAGAGGACCTTGTTAAAGCAGATGCGCTGCTTTTTACCCGTTAGGTAGCCCATCATCCAACTCATGGCATGCGGAGAGAACCCGAGAGCCCTGAGCTGCTGTCCCAGTAGGTCATGGTTGACAAGGTCAAAAGCTTTTGACAAGTCAATAAATATAGCACCTGACAGTTTGCCCTGATCCATGGCGGATCTAATACTAGAGGTTACAGTAATCAGGGCAGTAGTGGTACTATGACCCTTCCGGAAACCATGTTGGGCCCCAGAAAGCAGCTCATGGGTATCCACGAACTCCGAGAGTTACTCTGCCACAACCTTTTCCAGGAGTTTACCAAGGGATGAGAGAATAGCAATAGGGCGATAGTTGTCGGGGAGTTTGGGATTTCCCTGCTTCAGAACAGGGACTATCCTTGCCTCCTTCCAGATGTCAGGGATTATCCCCGAGCTAAGGGATAGGTTAAAGATATGGGCAATCAGAGGGGCAATGTAAGCTGCTCCCAGCTTGAGAAAGCCTGGGCTCAAGGTTGTCAGGCCCTGCACTGGAGTGCTGGGAGAGGGCAGCCAAGTGGTTCCGAACATCAAGGACAGACACGGCCTTAAGATTAAATACTCTCCGAGGAGGATGTCACCTGCATCGGAGGGATATGGTGACCCCCATCGGTCGTGGAAACGAGGTGAGGCCGAAGGTCAGAGAAGTGAGATTGAGTTGGTCGGCTATAGTGTGGGGATTATTCACGAGACTCCATCAATAATCATGTCCACAACACCCAAGTGAGAGGGCCCGCTGACGAGGGATTTAATGTTCCTCCAGAACCTCCTAGGATCTCTGACAGAGCTAAGTAGTGCCGATTTACAGAAGTTACTTTTGGCAGCCCTAATGGCTTTTTTACACCGATTCCTGAGTTGCCGATATCTCAGGAGATTAGCAGGATCTCTGGAACCCTTAGTACTTGCCCAGCATTTATCTCTCTCTCCCGCATCTGGGCAAGTAAGTCACCATTCAGCCAGAAGGTGGCTGTTCCCTCACCCTCCGGGTGACCCTGGGCGTGTCTATCTTGGAGAACACCAAAGGAATGTATAGGAGGCTGCCACTGAGGGTCAGAGGCTTCAAGCACCCTGGTCCAGTCAGTACATCCTAGATCAGCCAGGAAAGCCTCAGGGTCAAAACTGGAGTATTTTCTGACTTGAATGATTTTGTGTGGAATTCTAGGGAAGGGGATTTTCCAGACACAGTATACCGGGGAGTGGTCAGATATGGACTCTGATAGCGTGCCTGATGAGGCAATCCTCTCCGGCCGGTTGGTCAGGATCCAGTCCAGCAGGGAACTTGAGGAACCATTGGCTGCCTGTCTCGTCGGGTCATGGATTAGTTGGTTAAGGGATAGGCAGGCAAGTTGTGATTTACATTTCCTAATATTGCCACACTCCCAGTTCATGTTGATATCACCCATAATAATGAGTTCATTGTCACCTATACTGGGCCTAACTAACTACATCTAAGAGGAAAGTGAGTCCTGTCAGACCCCCCAGGGGGGTTATAGGCTCACACCAAGTGCAGCTTCTTAGCATCGCCCAGCAGCAGGAGCACATGAAGAAACTCACAAGGTGGATGATCAGGTTTACTCTGTGCCACCAGGAGATTTTCAGATGGGATCTGTGTAGATGAGGGTGCCACCCCTTCCTACCCCCAGTCCTGTCTAGACGAATGAACTCATATCCTGTTAGGAAGCAGGCAGAGTCAGGAATCGAGGGTTTGAGCCAAGTCTCAGTTATCCCTAGGATGTCTGGCTTGTATAGCTCAGTCCACGCTAGGAGATCGTCTTGGTTAGGAAGCAAGCTCCTAATATTCATATGCACTATTTTTAGTCCCATATTCCCACTCCAGGTGGCGGGAATATGAGATCAGCTTAGATGGCCCAGGATTGAGCCCAACATCTCCAGCCATGAGAAGTGAGAGTAGGGCTAGCCAGGGGAGGAACAATCTTCACGAGCGGCCTACCTCCAGGCCTGTGCATGCTTCGGACTTTCTTCACCCTGACCGTACACATAAGGCATCTAGTGTCAAGGCTAAGGACAGTACAGTAGTGCATTACCTTAGTTACAAGTAGGTTGGAAAAGGAGAAATCAGTATCATCATGGAGGAGGGCCACAACCCTGGGTCAATAAATAGGCTAGGAGTCGAGGTAGCACAATAAAGAGGACTAGCCCCAGGGCCAGTATCATAATTATTAGTGTCAGAAACCGACCTGCCGCCCCTCCTGAACATAGGAGAGGGCTTTCAGTTCTTCCATGGTAAGGACAGTAGTAACCACCCCCACAGATTATAGGCAACTGGAGACCTAGAAAAGGAGCAAACCAGGGCTCCTGGAAACCTGTAAAAGGGGCAAACCAGGACACCCCGTATGGTAGGGCCCCAAAAGGAACAGATCACCACAACTAGCACGCTGGGGGGGGGGGAAGAGACCCTCGGTGTAGGTTGCCCATGCCTCCACTCCTCTCGTCAGCAGCTTGCAGTAGTTGAAGGCGTTGGGAGAGCAGATAGCAGAGCAAGAACTAAACAATGCTGCTAGGCAAGCAGGTGATGAAAATAGGAAAATGTCTTTAAAGGCAAGACAGAACAAGTGTTAGGCCTAATAGCTGCACTCTGTATCTTTAAGAGGAGTTGCAATATTAGAGAGAGGGGAGGATGAACATTGCTAGGGGTTGTGCCGAGGGGGGAGGGGGAGTATTTAATAAAGGCTGGAGGTGGGGGATGGGCATAAAAATTCAAGCAGCAAGGAGACAGAAGGGCAGAAACTGAAAGAGAAATTGAATTATTTGCAGGGCAAAGCTTACAACTGTGACCCAAATGGAATCTGGTCTAAACAGAAAAAACTGTATCACTTTAAACTTATTTTCTGATCCAGGGTAGCTTACCACTGGACCTTAAAACAAAAAGATTTTACAATCTACAAACCTGCAGCCTAAATGAACTTGCACTTCAAACTACCCTTACAGTGCAAAATTGCTGTAAACAATCTTAGGTTCAGTTAAGTTAGGATTTACAAGATAATTTGGAGAGACTTAACAAGTACCTTAATCAGAATATAACATTAGCTTAAGATCCAGAGAGGAAACAGCAGTAGCAAAGAATTAAAGAACTGCAGCAGCCCATCAGCAGGCAGAGTCGATGGTTCTGGACAGTCCAGTTTCTGCAGCGCATCTTCGGTCTGGTGATCAGCAGGCAGTGCAGCGAGGAAGGCAGCCGTGGACAGAAGGGTCCGCCCGCTGCTTGAAGCAGCAGATGCACCCGTGTCAAGGGTGAAGCTTCGTCTGGTGATCAGCAGGCAGTGCAGCGAGGAAGGCAGCCGTGGACAGAAGGGGTCCGCCGGCTGCTTGAGCAGCAGACGCACCCGTGTGCGGTGAAGCTTCAGTCTGGTGATCAGCGGGCAGTGCAGCGAGAAGGCAGCCGTGGACAGAAAGGGTCCGCCCGCCGTTTGAAACAGCAGACGACCCGGCGGCCATAGAAGCCCGTCTGGTGATCAGCGGGCAGTGCAGCGAGGAAGGCAGCCAGTGGACAGAAGGGTCCGCCCGCCGCTTGAAGCAGCAGACGCACTCCGCAGTAAGGGTGAAGCTCGGTCTGGTGATCAGCGGGCAGTGCAGCGAGGAAGGCAGCCGGTGGACAGAAGGGGTCCGCCCAGCTGCTTGAAGCAGCAGACGCACCCGTGTCAAGGGTGAAGCTTTGTACAGTGAACATAATATCAGAGTATTCTATGTACATCTAATGTATGGGGCAATGCTTCCTCTGGATTAGCATGCTCAGGAAAATAAACTGACAGGTGGATAGTTTGATTTAAAGTAAGCTCAGACAACACCTTTGGTAAAAATTTAGGGTTAGTATGCAAAGACTCTGTGAAAGGTCAAATAAGGAGGCTCACACATTACAGCCTGTGGTTCTATAATCCTTAAGCAGAAGTAATGGCAACTAAAAATAACGCTTTCACCGACAGAAAGCGTAGCTTGCAAGTTGTAGCTGACTCAAAAGGAGCTAAAGTAAGCTTCTCTAACACAAAATTTTGATCCCAAGCAGGGACAAAGTTGTGGATAAGAGGCTTCAAATGTAGGATGCCACTCAAAAGCATACAGGCCACCTCCAGCTGGGCAACCGTACAACCACCAATAGGTATGTGGAATGCAGAAATGGCAGCCAAGTGCACCCTGACAGAGGAGTATTGCAGGCCTGCATCTGATAAGGACTGCAAATACTCTAGAATCTGGTTTACCGGACAGGTAAAAGGACAAACTGCTTCCACTTCATGGAGTAAGTAGCCCTGGTGGAGGGCTTCCGGGCAGCCACTTGGACATCAGCCACCTTTGGGGACACTCTAAATCTCACAATGGTTATGTCTTCAGGAGCCAGGCATGGAGATGGAGTGACTTGAGGTCCGGATGGACCAGGGCTCCCTGTTCCTGTGAGAACAAGCCCTTGCACAGGGGCAGGGGTACTGGGAGTTAAACTGCTAACTGCTGCAGCAAGGGACAGGAAGGAGACTACCAAGGAATACAGGAACTTCCTGTCCTAGAACAGGAAGGGTGGGAGCTGTAAGGACATAAAGGCAGTAGGAAAGCAGGGAGGAAAAAAAAAGAGGAGAGAGTAAGCATACAAAGCAACAGGAGAGGGACCACAAATAAGACATGATGGGAGTGGTGCAGTGCAGTGGCTGTGGGGTAGCAGTCTTCCAGGAGATGTTCTGGAGGATATGGTGCTGTCCCATCTGCAGGAACCTCTCTGAGCTGAGGGAGGAGGTCGCTCGTCTCCAGGCAAAGTTGGCTGGGATTCGAGGACCTCCTCCTTCGTCCAGGGACCACTGAGTCTTCCCCTACTGCCTCAAAGGTTGCCTAGAAGGATGAGCGGCTGGACTGCGGTGGGCTAGGGAAGGGTGGGGGCAGAGACACATCCCTCCTAGGGTTCCACTCCACAACTCCTATGCTGCACTGGCAGAGCGGGACTGTCCCAAGGAGGCACCCACAGTGGAGACCAAGGAGGATGTGGGGGTCCTCCAGGTGGAGACCCAAGGGGCGAGGCAGATGACCCCAGAGGAGGAGGAAGTAACTCCTGGTGGAGGATTCTATTGCTGGGGGTAGACTTGGGGGTAGATGGACTGGGAGAGAGGGAGGACACAGCATGAGATTAGAGGAAGGCCGATTAAGGGGTAATGTGAGGAAGTTCTTTTTCACAGAAAGGGTGGTGGATGCATGGAACGGCCTACCTCAGGAAGTGGTGGATATGAATATAGTGCAGGGCTTTAAACAGGCATGGGATAGGCATAAGGGCGCAATACAGATGAGTATGAAAAGATAGGCCATTGACAGAGCAAAGGCCGATGGCACATTCATAAGGTAGAAAAAGAAATGGGCAGACTGGATGGGCCTTGCGGTCCTTATCTGCCGTCAACTTCTATGTTTCTATGCCTACCCAGTGCCACAGTTTGGAGGGATGTAAAACGCATCCAGAGGATCGCTGGGGCAGCAGGACAAGAAGGAGAGCTAGACATTATTGTCCACCTGGGGATGAATGATCTGGCTGGCGATGAGGTTAGGGTAGTGCAGTAGAACTTCAGGGAGCTGGGAAGGGGTCTCAGACAAGTGGCACGCACTGTAACCTTTTCGGAGGTGCTACCAGTCAACGACAAGGGGGAGGACAGGGCACTCTACACCACGAGACTCAATGCATGGTTGAAGGACTGGTGCAGAGCAGAGGGCTTCAGCTTCATTGGGGACTGGGGTCCCACCTGAAGGGATGCAGGCCTACACAAGTGGGATAGACTGCATCTATCCGGGGGGGGGGGGGACCAAGATCCTCAGTGAGAGGTTTTTTTTTTTTCAAATCTTCTTTTTATTATTCAATTTTTAACTTATATACATATAGGTCATCAATTTTGATTATGCACAGTACATTTACAACTGGTCCATTAGTACAGAAAACTTTGGGGTCAATCTAGTTCATCTACAATAAAATACAATATTTGTTTTAACAGCTTTTCTGCTCCCCTGAAGGGTAACAATCTGATTGTGTCTAATCATGATAGACCGTAAGCATACTAACTTATATAGATATATATGTAGGTCTCCAGAACACCGAACCCATAGCTTTTAATTCTAGTCCAATCCGGCAGGTCCACATTTTTCACTCTATTGTCATAAGGGCTCCAACCACACGGGGCTGGGGGGCAGGGGAGACCAGGCCTGAGATCCCTTGCTGGTGGGACTTCGCTTCCGGGATCAGAACCTCTGAAATGTTCCCAAGGGTATCAACCCTAAGGCACAAAGGTGGGATCTTTTAGCATGTAGTATATCTGCCAACGTGCCCATCTCACAGAAAAGGCCTCTACGCGTTCAATTAGATTATGTGTTATTTTTTCCATGTTATAAATTTGCATCGTGATTTCCCACCAATCATGTATTGATGGGACATTTGTTGTTAGCCATTGCCTAGTTACTGCCTTTTTAGCTGCCGTAAGGAGCAGCAAAAGCTGGTATCTAGTATTTGGACCTCGATAAGGCCTAGGCAAGATGAGGAACAAATACATTGCCAAGGTCAGCTGAAACTGTGGGTCGATAAATTCCCTGTAGCTGTGCCTCCAACTGGTTTAAGAAGTTGGAGAGAACTGGGCACGCCCACATAATGTGGGTCAGGTTGGCCTCCAGTTTGCCACAGTGTCTCCAGCATTCCGCTGTTTTATTTAATGAGTAGTGTCTGGTGACTACTGGGGTTCTAAAGTATCGTATTAATACTTTCCAGGTGTATTCTCGCCATTGATATGAACTAGTGACCCTGGATGAGTGGCTGCATGTCAACTTCCAGTCCGATATGGTAAGCTAGTATCCCGTCTCCTCACACCATTGTGTGCGGATATTTTCGGTGAGAGCCTCACCTTGTGAGTTTAGGGATTGGTAATATAGGGATATCAAGTGCTCCTGCTTCCCCGGAGCTGTTCAGTAAAATTTGGCATTGGACTAGTGCCAGGTAGTTTTCTGGATTCCGCAGGGATAGTGGTAGACCTTTTACATAATGTCGAAGTTGTAGGTACTGGTAGAAGTCTCTATGCGGCAAATGGAATTTTGCCTGAATTTCCACATATGCTCCGATTCTGCCCTGCAACATTATTTGTGGTAGGTATCTCAACCCAAGTCTATTCCATGTAATAAACCCAGAATCCAGTATGCTGGGGGGGAAATCTGGCAGTGCTTGAATTGGACACAGTAGTGGTAAGTAAGGTGATAGTTTGTGAGCCTTTTTCAAGGCATTCCATTTTCGGAATTGGTCTGCTAGCCAAGGGTTAATAATTTGGCAAGTTTGTTCTCCCGTCGCCTGTCGATATAATGCCCAAAAGTACTGTGTGTCGTTCATCAATGCCCTCTCCATTTCCACCCAGTGTGGATGTGTATTCTTGTTTTGCCTGGCCATCATGTGGACCATGGTTACTGCTTGTTGGTAAAGTTTTAAGTCTGGAAGAGCAAGGCCCCCATCAGCTCGTGCAAGGGATAGTACCTTTAGGCGAACTCGGGCTCTCCGGCCAGCGCATACAAAGTTCCGTATTAGGCGATTTATTTCTCTGAAAGTCTTTAGAGGTACAGATAAGGGAACATTTTGAAAGAGGTATAATGCTCTAGGGAGAGTCATCATCCTAATTAGTTCTATGTGTCTCACTAGGCTCAATGGTATGACAGACCAGGTTTGTAATTTCTGCTTTAGGTGTGTAATGAAGGGGAAGTAGTTATATTTATAATAGTTTGACCTATCCTGAGGTATATATATGCCTAGGTATTTTAGTTTTGCCAGGCTCCATCTTCCGGGCAAAATATCCACGGTTTTCTGCATAGGGGCACAATGAAATGTGAGAATTTCTGTTTTAGTCAGGTTATGTTTGTAACCTGATACAGTTCCATAAGCATCTAGGATGTGGGGGATCGCTGGGATAGATTGTTCAGGGTTTTGGAGGTACGGGAGTATGTCATCAGCGTATAAGGCAATCCGGTGTTCCGTATCCCCAAACCTAACCCCCTGCACCTGAGGGGAATCTCGGATTTGTTGTACTAGGGGTTCTATAATTGTTGCAAATAATAACGGGGACAGTGGGCAGCCCTGACGAGTGCCTCTTTTAAGTTGAAAATGTTCAGAATGATGCCCGTTCACTCTTACGCCCGCCCGAGGGGTGGAATATATATTTTGTAGTGCTTGAATGAGGCCAGGGGGAACCCGAATTTGTCCAAGACCAACTACAGAAAAGGCCAGGCCACTCTGTCAAAGGCCTTCTCGGCGTCCAAACTAATTAGTACTGATGGTGTCTCCATACCGCACATCCGGTTTACCAGACAGAGAGAGCGCTTAATGTTATCAGTGGCGGTGCTGGCCCTACAAAACCCTTTTGGTCTTTGTGTATTAGAAGGGGAAGGACTTGATCCATGCGGTGGGCCAGTATGCTCATGAACAATTTATAGTCTTGATTTAGTACCGAGATTGGTCTGTATGATGCGCACTCTTGTTTTTTTTTTCCTGGGTTTAGGGATCACCGAGATGGTTGCAAAAGACCATGACTCAGGGGGCGGGTTACCCTCCAGTATTGAGTTAAAAACACGGAGGAGGGTGGGCGAGATCTGAGTTCTTGCAGATTTGTAGAACTCCGCTCTGTATCCATCAGGTCCTGGAGCTTTCAGGGATTTGGAGCTGGTTATGACCCGAGCCATCTCGGCCATCACTATAGGTTTAATGAGTGAGTCCCTATGTTCCTCTGTGAGAGTCAGCAAGGCGACTGCCTTTATGAATGATGTCAGGCTGTCTAGGGAGGGAGTAGACTCTGGGGTGTACAGGGTTCTGTAATATGCCGTGAAAGCCCTGGCAATGTCTTGTGTGTTAGAAAGGGGTTGACCCCCAACTGGGTGCCTTATAGTAACGATCGTTGCAACCTTCCTGTTTGCGGATTTGGTATGCAAGCATTCGTGTAGCTCGTGGACCGACCTCATAATATCTCTGCCTCAGAAACGTGAGCGCTATTTCGGTTTGTTGTAGCGCGGGTTTATCTAGTGCTTGTTTGGTTTGTTGCATCTGGGGGAAGAGGGACTCATCGCCCTGTTTGTGTGCCTGTTGTAAAAAAATGAAGCGTTTCTTCAAGCTTAGCTCTATACTCCCCTCGCTGTTTCTTCTTCTCCGCTGCATATTTAATTATATGTCCCCTCAGGACTGCTTTAATTGTGTCCCAGTGGACCGATGGGGTTGAGTCAGAGGCTGGGTTGTCCACCATGATCTCAGTTAGCTTGTCTGAGACAAACTCTCTGAATTCTCTGGACCATAGGTAGTATGGATTTAATTTCCATTGAGTGGTTCTAGGTTGGACCCCCAGATCCCACCGCGTAATCAAAGGCACGTGGTCTGAAATGGAGATGTCACCCACTTGCGCATCGTACACAGCACTCAGCTTTTCGACTTGGGTATAAGCATAGTCAATGCGGGAGTAGGTGCGATGAAACCGGAGAGTAATAAGAATAGTTTCTAGACTGCAGGTGTAATTTCCGCCATATATCGCACCATCCCATCTCTGAGACGAATTTATTAAAGAATTTCTGGGTAGTTGTTAGTTTCTGTGGTCTCCCGCTTGAGGAGTCTAGCTTCGGGTCTGCCGTTAGATTAAAGTCCCCAGCCATTAGAAGGGTGCTCCTGGTGAAATGGACAACTTTGTCTAGCAGAGGCTGTAGTTGTGAGACAGTAATGCCTGGTGGGAGGTACACATTAGCAAGGGTAATCTCCTCGTTGTTAAGTTTTCCCCAGGTCAGGGCCAGCCGGCCCTCCGGATCCGACCAAGTCAGGTCTGATTGGTATGGGGTATATGGGGGAATTATAATGGCTACTCCTCTACTTCTGCCTCCCTTGTAAGAGGCGTAAAATGCCTGCCCTCTGCTTAATTTAGCAAGTTTGGCATGTTCCACTGAATTCATATGAGTCTCCTGGAGGAAGACTATGTCAGACTTGGTTCGTCGGAGGCATGCCAATGCCTTTGACCTTTTAATGGGAGAGGCCAGGCTGTTTATGTATAAGGAAAGCAATTTTAACTTTGGTGTATGCATCACTTCCTATAATTGTGACGCTGGTGCACTGGCGCCCCCGGCCTTCCGGATCCGACCAAGTCAGGTCTGATTGGTATGGGGTATATGGGGAAAATTATAATGGCTACTCCTCTACTTCTGCCTCCCTCAAGAGAAGCGAAATGCCTGCCTCTGCTTAATTTAGCAAGTTTGGCATGTTCCACTGAATTCATATGAGTCTCCTGGAGGAAGACTATGTCAGACTTGGTTCGTCGGAGGCATGCCAATGCCTTTGACCTTTTAATGGGAGAGGCCAGGCTGTTTATGTGTAAGGAAAGCAATTTTAACTTTGGTGTATGCATCACTTCCTATAATTGTGACGCTGGTGCACTGGCGCCCCTGCCCCCCCGCAGGGTGCCCATGAAACCCCATATAGTTTGGAGTGACATTGACCAGGATAAGTTCGATGACCTGTTTACAAAACCAACAACACATACTATACAACCATTTATATGAACGTACAACATAGACCTATGACATAACCAAATGACCAACATGGCCGTGGGAACAAACACAAAACAGTTGGTGCTTCCACTGATCTGGGCGATGCCCTGATCTTTGGCAGAAACCTAAAGTCCTACCAGGACGGCCCTTGTTCTATCTTCGAGCCTTAGGTACCAAGATACCTAAAGGGAAAGGGAAAGGGTAGTTGGGGTTGGTGACTGAGTCCGCGAGGCGTTAAACTCCCCCGGGGGCTGTCAAGTACGAGAGGAGCACATACAGCGCTATGGGATATCTAGACCTCCGCGTGATGTGCGGGTGTCTATACCGTCCTCTTCCAGCTTCACATTTTATAGGTGACCCAGTGGGATCATTCAAGGGAACCGTCCCATTTCTGGGGTGCCCGCCTTTGTCCCATCTCTTCATTGCAAAACTCCGAGGCATGGGTCTGGTCGGATAATCAGGGGCCAACCCACCTGGCTATTGTGCTCCTGTCATATGCCTTAGCTCTTGCGCTCCCCAAGGGATGCTCTGGATTCACCGAATCCAGTTCTCAGAGCTGTAGGCCGACCTGAGCCTCGGTGGGACCGGTAGGTAAAACCGGACACCACCACAGCCTGCATCAAGTCACCAGTATAGGCCTTGTCGAGAAGTGACGGAAGCAAACGCTCCCAGTCAGCTCTCGATCCCCAAACGGGCTTCGCTGAGTGTAAAGTGCCCATCCCTTATGTAATGTTTCACTGCTGCTACCCCGGCCCCCCGTAGTCTCTCATTCCTCCCTCCCAGGAGTTTCTGGATACGCTTAAACTCAGTTATTTTAAATTAGACTTTAATTTCCTCCCTTCCAGTTTCAGTTACCCCTCCCTCCCTCCGCTTTCATTTAAACCTTTCCCATCATGTAGCTGGTACATAATTCCAGAGGTATCAACCGTACTGCCTGTCTGTGGGAGTTCACTATGTGTGGACAGTCCCTGGGCTTTCATCCATTCTCCCTCCCTCAGCCGGGGAATTTTGCTGCTTAGGTTTTCTGTTTCTCTATTCTTATCAGGACCTCCTCGGGGAGGGCCACCTTAGCTGCCAGCAGACCCCTGGTGCTCACCAAGCAATGTTTTTCCCATCAACGTAGCGAGTCTGCAGGAGTGAATCCACAGGGCACGGACGGCTCAGCCCACAAAATGCAGGGGTGCTTCCGACATCAAAGCTCAGGCCTATCTAGCAGCACAGCTTTAGCTCATCGGTGTGGAACGACGCACAGACCCTCCGGAGTCCCCCCCGCTGCTATCAGTCTCCAGGAGGTCCGGGTCGAGTCCAACTCCCCGGCGTGAGCTAACAATCCTGAGGCTCCCTCAACCCAAGGGTCCCATCAGTACTCAACAGGTTTAAGTTAGGCTTTCAGTTCCCCCCCTCCAAATCCCACTTCCCCTGCCTCCCCAACACCACCTATTCCCCCTCCAGTGCCTTGTGTTTGTAGAATGGATGGCTACTACTTTTTCTCCCCACCCCACCCCCTTGCTTATCTTCTGCGGTTATCTGGTGCTGCAGCCTGCCTTCCCCCCAAAACCCAGCCTTCTCCTCCATGACAGGATGCATTCGATGGAGCTGGTCGGGCATCTATATTTAGTTTGATTTAGACCAAAGTTCAGGGAGGAGACCAAGCAAACGCAGGCCATCAGGCAGTCAGTGGTACGCCTGCCCGCCCCAGCCAGATCAGCGCAGCCTATCTAACGGCCTAGATCAGCAGGGCGACCCGGACAAGATCACACTCCATTCCCCAGTACAGAACATCAGGCCATCAGTCAGAGGAGAGAGCTGATTCAGCTAATGGAGGCAGGAAGGGCAAACTGCCGAAACGCAGGGCCCACAGGTTCAGGGGAGCCAAAATCTGACTCTGCTAGGGTCGAGCTGATCAGTCCTCCCCACTGTGCTGCTTTTTCAAGCACCAAGGTCATACCTGAGAGCCCCTCTCTCGATTCTTCACCAGTGCCTCCATCAGCGCTTATATGTTTAATGGTGGCCCATATAGTGCCTAAGACTGGTCACCTGCCCCCCCCCCGGCGAACAGTTCTGCACCAGGCCAAACAGAGCCACAAGCCCGCTGTCAAACAATCAGGTCTGAAGGGACAAAGGGCTGGACTTCCACGCAGCAGTCAATTGCAAGACCACCAGGCCGCCCCATCATTCAGGCCGAGACCTATTTAGCAATCTACTTGGCTGGCTGTAGAAGTTGGGCCCAGCCACGGTCTCACTGTCGCAGTGGTCATCCCATTACCAGAGTCCGCACATGGCTTCCCATTCAAGGCTGGGGGCATCTGGTTGACAGGCACATATCCAGGGGCAGGGAATAATTCAAGGCATTAAGCAGCACGCAGGCCTACCCCCCCACACAACCCTCCTGCTTCCTCCCAGCCCCTCTCCGATTCCCCCATTCTCCCATTTCCCCCCTCAGTATCTTTTTCCGCGTCACAATCGGCGACACACACTAAGGGTTGGCCAGTGCAGTGTCCAACCCGCCAGCTGCCCTCCTCCCCTCCCTCCCAGTCAAGCAACTCTGCCTTGGGTTGACAGGCCCGATTACTGGCCTTCAAGCCATCCGGTCTAGAGAAAGCAAAGAGCCGGACCCCCACGTGGCAACCAGCTGTGTGACTATCGAGCCGCCCCATCCCCGGGCCGAGACCTATTTAGCGGTCTACTTGGCCATCCGCAGGAGGCAGGTCCAGCATCAATCTCGTGGGTACAGTGGTCGACCAGTTACCATAATCAGAACCTTGTTTCTCGATCAGTGTTGGGGGTAGCTGGCTGACCTGCAAGGGCCCGAGGCAGGGGAATGGTTCCAGCATCAATGCATCTCGAAAGTCCCCCCCCCCCACAGACCCTTCCCATTCCCTCCCAGCCTTTCTCTGGCACCCCCCTTCTCTCATTTCCCCCAGCAGTAGAATAACTGTAGCAAACTTAACATTTCTAGGGCGGTTATTTTTATGGCATTTTCAAAGTCCTGTGGGGCTTCCTAGACTAACACAAAAGGCCCTCCACCAGTACTTGCGGTTAGACACTCAGGTAGCTGCTCCCTGGGTACTCAGTTCATGTTCAGGGTGTTCCCGAGAGCTGGTCTTCAGGGCACTAACGATGGTCTGGATGGCCTCAGCACCTTGTCTTCTCCGTGCTTCACGCTGCCTGACAGTCCATACTTTCTGGGCCAGTTTTGTTGCGATTGGGACACCACCAGTCGCGCATTGCTGTAAGACATCTATTTTCCTAGCTCGAAGCTCCGCTGTTGCTGTGGCTGCAGATTCAAACAGGATCAGACCCTCCTTAAAGTGGACCATCAGTTTCTCTGGGTACAAAGTTTGGAACCGGACTCCTGCCCCTTTAAATGCCTTCATTACCGGAAAATACGTTTTTCGACGTGCCATTACTTCAGGAGCAAAATCATTTTCAAAGTAAAGCCTATGATTCCGGTAATGCACCATGCCTTGTTTCCACGCAGTGTGCAGCACAGTCTCTTTCTCCTGATGTCGGAGGAACTTGATAAGGACCGCTCATGGGCGAGCACCTGCAGGAGGTTTGGGTCCCAACGTATGATGAACGCGTTCCATCTCTAAGGTAATATTTTCAGGCAAGGAGGATTTCTAAGCATATTCTGCATGAAGGAATAAATTCGGCAGTTTCAGTACCCTCCGGCAGCCCCGACAATCGGATGTTGTTTCGGCGGCTTCTGCATTCAGCATCTTCAGCTCGCTCTTGTAGGGCCTTAACTTGTGTATACAGTTGGGTGATGGCTCTCTCCATGTCGTCTACTCTCTTATCCGTCATTGTTAACTGCTCCTCAGCTCCCTCCTGTCTCTTTTCCAGCTTATTTAGGTCAGTTCGGAGTGCTGCTACCGTCGATCTCATTTCTTTCCTGAAATCACGTATTTTGGTGAGCATCTGTGTCATTTGCCGCTGCAGAATTGTATGAGGTATTTGTTCGGCCTGGGATGTACTGTGGCAGGAGGCCGATGAGGCCCGCGAGTCTCCGCTTTCAGAATCTTCATCTTGGGATCTGTCTCCATCCGTTCGTCCCGAGGACCCTGTTTTGTCCTCTCCTCGCTTTCTGGGCATCGTGAACCTCTGGAGGGTTTCAGCAATGCTATTTTTAAAGTTTTAGCAGTTATTAATGAAATTTTTAATAGTATCCACGGGGGAGCCTCTAAGCTGCTCATCCACTCATGACATCACCGGAAGTCGGAAGTCCCTCAGTGAGAGGTTTAAATGCTTTACTGGCAAGCATATAAACTAGAAAAGGGAGGAGGTGAAAGTAGGCAGGAAGAAACCAACTCCCCCCCCCCTTCCCCCGGATGAAGCAGTCAGAAGAGAGGACCCTAGGGTTGGGAAATAGACACTAAAACCTAATTAGGTAGAATGGAAGAGATAAGGAAGAATGAGGAGTAAAAACAGGAGGGGAAGAGAGGGAAGACATGAGGATAGGAGGGAAGCTACTAGAAGGGGAGGTTGCAAAACTTGGAAGGCCATGTGCATGAATGCCCACAGCCTGGGAAATAAAATCCCCGACTTAGTGGCCTTGATGGCAGAGGTGGACCTGGACATTGTCGCTGCTACCGAGACATGGTACACAAGGCACCACGAATGGGATATAGCCATACCAGGTTACACTCTATTTAGAAAAGACAGGTTGGGAAAAAAGGGGGAGGGGGGGCTATCTACATCAGGGAGGGAATTAAAGCAACTGAAATTCAGGGAATGCAGGAGGAAGCAGAAGCACTGTGGGCCACCCTGGAGACAGAAAATGGCAACGCCATTCGCACTGGCATCATCTACCAACCTCCAGCACAAGAGAAGGAGATGGACGGGGTACTAGTGGAAGCCTTCCACAAAATGACAGCTAAAAGTGAAGTGCTGCTGATGGGAGACTTCAATTTGCCTGATGTGGATTGGGGCACCCAGGCTACAGCTACAACCAGGGCCAGAGGAATCCTGGATGCCCTGCAGGGAGTGTGCCTCAAGCAGCTTGTGGCAGAACCCACCAGAGAAGGAGCAATATTGGACCTGGTATTCACCAATGGGGACAGAGTCACTGATGTTATGGTGGGTAGCCACCTGGGGTCCAGTGACCATCGTACGGTGTGGTTCAATGTGAGAACAGTGGAGGAGTCAAACCACACGAAAACAAGGGTCCTGGATTTCAGATGGGTCGACTTTGCAAAATTGGGGGAATGTCTCAAGGAAGCCTTAGCAGAGGAAGAAGAAGAAGGGGGGGGGGTGTAGAGAAACAATAGGATAATCTTAATGGAGCCATAGCAGAGGCAACAAGCATTCATATTAGGCAACTAAGCAAAACAAAGAGAAAGAAAAAAAAAACACTATGGTTCTCAAAGGACATGGCTGGGAAAATAAGAGAGGAAAGGCTAGCTTGCAGGAACTGCAAGAAAACATAGAGGGGGGAAGACAGGGAACTGCATCTGGAAAAACAGAGGGAAGTGGGGAAGGCAGTCAGGAGCACAAAGGTGCAATCGGAGGAAAAAACAGCCCAGGCAATTAAGAATGGAGACAAGACCTTTTTCAGGTACATTAGTAAAAGAAAGAAGACCAGGGGTGGGATTGTGAGGTTAAAAAGGGAGGTAGGGGCCGACCTGGTGGCGCTGAGGGCTTAAGCCCTGGACGTCTTACCTTACATTGCGCCAGCAACCTGGGTTCGGGAACGACCTTGGGTTATCGGAGAGCCGGCAGAGGGCGTAAGGAGGGAGCAGGACTAAGCAATCGAAAGTTAGCTCTCCTCTCCCGGGGAGGTTGTGGCACCCCCCCCTTGTAGTTCCACTCCCACTGAGTGGAGGCATGATGGGTAGCGTAGGTGGGAGGGGGTGGCAGTGTATCAGGAGGGCGCCCTGAGGTGTGGCGTGCATGTGTCTCCACACGTGCGCGGACACCCGGAACGGAGAAAACGGGGTTAAAAACTAACAAAATCTACATAGAAAAAAAAGGGAGGTAGGGTAGGGGTGTGTGCGGATGGGGACCTAGAAAAAGCAACAATCCTGAACAAATATTTTTGTTCAGTATTCACAGAAGAAGGAGAAGGACCACTATTAGGCAATAGTAGCACCAATGGGAGAGAGGTGGACACCAGTCCGTTTATGGAGGAAAGAGTCCTAAAGGAACTCGAGAATCTTAAAGGGGACAAGGCTAAGGGGCTGGATGGGATACATCCCAGAATATTAAAAGAACTTGGAGAGCTGCTGGCAGCACCACTAACAGCCCTATTCAACAAACTGATAGAGATAAGGGTGGTTCCAGAGGACTGGAGGAAGGTGAATGTAGTCCCTCTCCACTAAAGTGAGAACAGGGATGAGGCTGGCAACTATAGGCCAGTCAGCCTGACCTCGGTGGTGGGGAAATTAATGGAGTCAATGCTAAAGGAAAGGATTGTGATATTTCTTGAATCCAGCAGAGCACAGGATCCAGGACAGCATGGATTCACATCAGGAAGGTCTTCTCAAACAAATCTGAGATTTGTTTGACTAGGTGACCAGGGAGGTACATCAGAGAGGGGCAGTGGATGTAGCCTACCTGGATTTCAGCAAGGCCTTTGACACTGTCCAACATAGGAGGTTGGTAAATAAGTTGGGCAGCCTGGGAATGGGGCCCAAGGTGGTAAACTGGGTCAGAAACTGGCTGAGTGACAGGACACAGAGGGTGGTGGTAAATGGCATTCAATCCGAGGAGAGGGAGGTGACCAGCAGGGTGCCACAGGGATCCATGCTGGGGCCAGTGCTCTTTAATGTCTTCATAAGTGACACTGCAGAGGGGCTAAAGGGGAAGGTATGCCTCTTTGCAAATGACACTAAGATCTGCAATGGGTCAGCACTCCAGGAGGATGTGGAAAAAATAAGAACAGAACTAAACATGCTTGAGGAGTGGTCGAGAGTGTGGCAGCTAAGATTCAATGCAAAGAAGTGCAAAATCATGCATTTGGAGCACAAAAATTCAAGGGAGGAGTACAAGATGGGGGGGTGAGGTACTGACGGCTGCCAGTCAAGAAGAGACCTGGAGGTAATCAAATCTGATGACCTAAAGGTTGGAGGTTGTAGAGTGTAGTGGTTAAAGACACTGAGCTGCAAATCTGGAGACCTGGGTCTGAATTCCACCAGCCCCCACTTGCACACTCTGTGACCCTGAGCAAGTCACTTCCACGTGCTCCCAAGCTGCACCTGGAAACAAGCTCTGGCTTAGTGTGCCTTTCCTGGTTAAACAATTTCCCCTAAAGGTAACCAAACAATGTGAGAAGGCTGTGGGGAGAGCCAGTGGGATGCTACAGTGCATAGGGATAGGTATCACCAGCAGAAAAAAAAGGAGGGGGTTGTGCCATTGTACAGATCACTAGTGAGACCTCAGCTGAAGTGGTGCCGGGTCAATATAGTGCTGCCGAAACAGCGCAGGAATAACCACACGGTCTAAAGCGCAGAATGAGTTAGAGCGACAGGGGTATAATAGTGGTAGAAAACTACCGCTACCCCCGTCGCTCATTGCGAACTGGAGGAAGGGCTGAAAAAGCCACTGTTGCTGTGCCTGGTTGAGCTGCTTCCATGGGTGGAGTGGCTAAGGCACAAACACATGACACAGTGGAGACCAGGGATGGGGTCTGTGCAAGCGAAGTCCCCGCCCCCGAGTTTCTGTATCCTTGGTCCACACACCCCTTGGAATTAGTTAATTTAATTGGGGCGGTAAAGCCTCCCATGTCTGGGGGGAGGGTGCGAACCAAACAGGAATGTTTTCTTTTTGTTCCTCTGGTGTGCGCTGTTATTGTGTCAGTCGTTGTTTTCACCAACTCGGTTTTATATATTCGCGGTTTTGACTGTGGCATTGTTTTGCCATGCTGTTTTACCTTTGACATTATGACCCTGTGCCGCTGGAGTACTGTGTTCAGTTCTGGAGGCCACATCTCTAGAAAGACACAGAAAATAGAGGCAGTCCAGTGAAGGGCAACAAAATGGTGCAAGGACTGCACCAAAAGTCATATGAGGAAAGACTAGAGGACCTCAATATGTATTCCCTGGGGAGATACGATAGAGACATTAAAGTACCCAGGGTATAAACAAGGTACAGGAGGGTAGCATCTTTCAGAAAAGATGATGTACAAGAACAAGGGGGCACGATATCAGGCTAGAGGGTGGTAGGCTCAGGGGGCAATGTAAGGAAGTACTTTTTCACAGAAAGAGTAATGGATGCTTGGAACAGCCTCCCTACGGAGGTGGTGTGGGGGCAAAAATGGTAGGGGAATTCAAGAATACATAGGATAGACATAAGAGTACTCTTGCAATAGGGAAGAGAGGGCAAGCCACAGATCAATTAGAGTCTGTGGTATTGTATTAGGTAGGGAAAAGGGGTAGACTAGGTGGACCACACGGTCCTTATCTGCTGTCACCTTCAATGTTTCTATGAAACCATATCTGATGAGACCAGAAGGGGACCACAAGAATTAGAGTAGCTCCCGCCATCTGGGGCTTGATTAGCACCTCTGAATCAGAGGAAAGGGAGGAAAGCCATAAAGGAATCTCCCTTTCCAAGAGAGGAACAACACATCTTGCCAGAAAACTCCAGGCCCTGGACTGAGTGAGCAGAAAAGTGGCAGTTTTGCATTGAGTGGAAACACAAAAAGGTCCAACTCTGGATGACCCCATCTGTTGAACTGGTCGTCTACTACGGATGTCAGCAGTTCCCACTTGTGTATTTTGGACTGGGACCTGCTTAACCTGTTTGCAAGGATGTTTTGGATGCCTGGAACATGGACGGTCGACAGTTCTTTACCATGTTCTAGAGCCCAGTACCAAACTCTCATCGCTTCCCAAATGGGGTAAGAATGAATTCCCCTCTGCTTGTTTATGTAGTGTATCACAGTGATGTTGTCCACCTGCACCAGCAGAGGCCCCAGGGGCAGATGGTTCTGGAAGGCTCACAAAGCATACAGAACTGCCTTCACCTCTAGGACATTTATGTGGAAGGAAGTCTCCCCTTTAGTCTATGTTCCTTGCATCTGATGAAGTCCCAGATGCACCCCGTCCAACCTCGAAGTGTCCGTGGTGAGAATCTACTGAGGGGAAGAAATAAGGAAGGGAACCCTTACAGCAAGTTGCTGGGTTCCAGCTACCACTGAAGCGCCTTCTGGACAGAGGAAGTTACCAGAACCTGCTGTTCTAGGTCGTTGATGCGCTAATTCCACTAGACTCTTAATGTCCACTGAGGGATCCTCATGTGCAGCCTGGCCAGGGGTACCGTGACAATGGCTGCTGCTATCATGCCCAGCAGTCTCAGGAATGTCCTGGCTGTGACATGCCTTTTGTTGGAAACCATCTGGGCTTGTGCCATGAGGCGCTCTGCCCTGTGCTGGGGCAGGAAGGCTAAGCCTTGGACAGTGTCCAGTACTGCCACCATGTACTGCAGGCACTGACAAGGGGTCAAGACTGACTTGGGCAGACTGACCGTGATCCCTAGGGTACTGAACAGCTGTCTGGTATGCGGTAAGGTCAGAGACAGTTGCTCCTGGGACTAAGCTTTGAGCAACCAGTCTACATAGGGGAAGACATACAGTCCCTCTCTCCTGACAGCTGCTGCCACAACTGCCAAGCATTTGGTATGTACATGTGGCATAGATGGCAAGCCAAAGGGCAATACCTTGAACTAGTAGTGCTCTCCCTGAAACAGGAACCTGAGTTACCTCCTGTGAGGATGACAAATCTTTTTTTTTTCTTTTTATATACTCTATTTCTTCACTGCCACTATGGGGAACTCTCTCAGGCATCCACCATACCCCCAACTCTACCTCCTAGCCTGAAACTCTCCCTGCATCCTGGCACCAGCCCGGCTATCCCCTCGATTCTGAGCCCCCCAAGGAAGGGCCGCCCTATCCGCCCAGTGCACTCTATCTACAATTTGGGCCGCTCTGGGCTAGGCCCAGGACAGGAGGTAGTCCGGCCTGTGGAGTGTGGCTGATGGTAGGTGGTGCTGTCGCCTATCCCCGAGGGCAGGGTATTTCCATTTTTTCCTCTGGTATACCCCCGATGCTCGGTCGTGCAATGGCGTCAGTGGCACTATTGCCGACACCCCCTGCAGCACTGCCCCTCGCAGTGCGAGCGCGCAGACCTCGCATTCCTCTGGTCTCACCAGAGGTCACCCTGTGCGACGCTGGCCCCTAGAACTCCTCCCTGGAGGAGACAGCGGTCTCCAGACGCTAATCTCTCCTCCTCTGCTAACCCTCATGACCCAAGTTCACAATCTGGTCACAAGCGTGGGCGCGAGGTGTGGTGTCCAGTGCCTCCGCCCTCAGCGCCACTGGGCCGGCCTGACAAATCTTGATATGCAGGAAAGCATCCTGCATGTCCTGGGAGCATATCCAGCTCCCTGTTTTCAGAAATGGCAGCTGGCCTTGTAGAGTGACCATTCTGAACTTTTTGTACTGAATGTGGAAGTTCAGATTCCTCAGATCCAGAATGGGCCTCAAGTCCCTGTGGATTTGGGGACAAGAAAAATGAAAACAGAACTCCCTGTTCCTTTGTTCCCAGGGAACTGGTTCTATGGCCTCCTTGTATAACAGTGTATGTACTTCCTCTAGTAGCACTGGTATGTGGCCTGGAGGATAAGCTAAGGGGATAGGTGGAAGGTCTGGAGGCAACTCCAGAAATTCTAGAGTATGACTCTGTTCTATTAACTGCAGGACCAAAGCGTCTGTGGTGACTGCCCTCCACTGTTCCAGGTGGATGGAAACACGACCCCCTACCACCACCTCCGGATTTAGTACTGGAGGGTGGGGCTCTAAGGTGGAGTCATACTGAAGCAGAACCGGCAGCTGCACCTCCACCTCTAGGGGCTTTTGAGTGGGCTTCTGTGGAAGAGGTTGGCTCCAGCAAAGCTGATCCTGCTTTGTTTTTGCTCTGTTGTCTGGCCCTGACTTAGGTTTGTTGGTAGCATGGCAAAAGGGTACCCTCTGCCTACTTCTTGGTTGTGTGTGGTAGAGGGAATGGACTGACCTAAGAGTCCTACCCGAGGCTTGCAGGTCAGATAGGATGTCCTGCACATCTGCCGCAAATAGTTTGTATCCCCTGAAAGGGGTATTCATGATACACTATTGGACATTACTAGCAAAACCTGACACCCTCAACCAGAAATACCTCCTAAAGCAGATGGCAGCTGCAGCTCCCCTGGCTGAGGCATCTGAAATATTGTAGGTAGACTTTAATAGGTGTTTACCTACATCAGCCCCAGTCTGAAGGGCCTTGAGCATCTCCTGTTTCTGGGTACCCTCTGGGAGTGATAGAGCTGCAGCCTTTGCCATTTTTCCAGAGGGTATTCAGGTATTTGACCATATGGGCCCAGTAATTTGCTACTCTGAGGCTCAAGCTGGCAAAAGCAAAGGTTCTCTTTCCCAGGAGGTCCAGTTTCCTCGACTCTGGGGGGAGAGAAATGAGATGCTTAAGCACTTGAGACCTATCATGGGCTGCATTTATCACCACTGAATCAGCCTCAGACTGGCCTGCAAAAAAGGGCTTTCCTGAAGGGGCCTGGTATAGCCGCTGACAGAAGACATGACCAGCAGAGGCAGCAGGCTTACAAAATGAGCCCCTACTACACCCTCTGGTGGGCTGAGGGACCAAAATCTGAGTGACCTTAAAGTAATTCTTGTGGAATGAAGCTCATGTACAGCATTTTCAACTTCATTCCTAAACAGCCTGGGGCCTCTAAAATGGGCAGTCGGCACAGCATGTTGTAACAATCCAGCCACATGAAGCCTGGAATACCTCCAAAAGCATATGTTGGAGGCAGCAGCCCTGGCACAAGCATCACAGGAATCATATGCAGACTTGCAGAGCATAACAGATGCTTGCCAGTATCTACACTTGCTGAGGCAGCTTTAAGTAAGTCAGCCTTGGCGAGACCATCAGGCAGAAGAAGAAAAGTAGACACAGATTTCCACAGGCTATTCTAATATTTAATCATACAAGCCTGGTAATTTGCAATTCTTAAGCCTCAGGAAACAGAGGCATAAGTTATTTTACCCACAGCATCCAGCTATTATCAGGAGGCAAAGTGCTCGTGTGTCTTGGGGCTCTAGAGCGATCATAAATAGCCATAATAAACACAGAATCTGTTTTAGGCTGTGAAGCATAAGGTGGTTTAGCAGGTACCACTATCAGCCTTCCTAGGCACAGGTGGCGAGGTATTAGGATTATGCCTAGCACAAAAGGTAGCATCCTCTATAACAAGATATACATGAGGAATTACAATGGAGGGTGCAGTAGGAACCTCCAAAATGCCATTAAATGTCTTAGTGGAGTCTTCCTCCTTAGCTTCAATCCTGGATTTGTCGAAGTAAAGCCTGAAAGGAGGCATCCTCAGGAGGAGATCTGGGAGTATACACCACTGAGTCGTCGCTGCATGAGGAGCATGAGGAAAGGGTAGAGCTGAAAGGCAAATCATCCTCATAGGGACTATGCAGCCTTTCATCCTCCCACACATCCTCCTCCATATTATGGAGATCAGGACTGCATTCAACCTTGTCGTTGTCTGGCATAATAATAGGAGTGTGACAGGGTTGGGTAAGACCATGTCCTACTTGTTATGCAGAGAGTGTTAAAGGCAAGGATCTATTCTGTCCTCTCCTAATTTGTCACTTGTCTATGTCTTGCCTGTCTGATTACACAATCAAATTTTCCTTGTGGCACCTAGGAATTTGTCACTCCAACAGTTCCACAATATCCCCTTAATTTCTCCCTTCCTTCACTTGCTGGGTCTATTCTTTGTTCCCTTGCTTCTTTGTGGTTTAAAAAAATTTATGAGTTTGTATGTGAAACAGGGATATTTTGCTTTGCAAATGTATATAATTATATTATTGAAATATTTGCAGAAAGTTATTTGGGTTTATCTGGAACGCAGAGGGTTAACCATGAGCTGTATTTTGACCCCCACAAGCTTGTTCACAGAATTATCAGCAGGAATTCAGCCAGTGGAGAGGATGTCTTAATTGCCTGCACCTGTTAAGAAGACTAATGTACTCTTCAGGTTGGTCACTGGAAAGAAATTGACAAAGTCTTAATACATTTTGTGAAACTCGGGTAATGTAATTTACAAGAACAGGATGCATAATTTAATTGCCATGGAAAAACATCTTATAAAAAGAGGGCAATGATCTGTTTTTAGGTTAGAGAGAGCTGGAGATTTTAAAGAGACTCTCAGATGGACTTCTGTTTGTCTGAACTGCCTATATCAAGAGTTCTGCTGTACACTTTTATTTTTTATTGTTATTGATAATAAAATGCTTCTTGCAAATTTTATAACTTCTCCTGGTTTGCCTATGTTTCTTGCCCTATGCCTCTATGACAGGGAGCGAAAGAGGCAGTGGCTACAATGGAGGAATGATAGGTATACTTTTGCATCCAGTCGATGATAACAGTGTCGACTGAAGAGGCCCAGTCATTGGGATAGCCGCTACTGTCAGCAAGAGCGACAGTAACAGTCAATGAATCAGTTAAGAGAACAATGCCAACACAACCCGTAAGATGATGGCACCCTGCAAAGGGCCACAGACTACTGATGTCTAAGGGGTAGAGCCCGACAACGAAGGTGGTATACTGTCCATGGTAGGTACAGCAGTGCCAAAGCCAGACCCCAACCCTGGTGTCTCATCAACGAATGAGGGGGAGAGACAGGGACGCAACAGAAATCTTGACGTCACCAGCAAAGTACAAGCTTTGTCATTATGCTTGTGGTGATAGTCAGAAGAGGAGGACTTTGACGATTTTTCATTGTCTTTGGTCCTCAATGACTATGTAAGAGACAGGGCCACTTAACACCGGGGAGTATCCTTCCTGGAGGTGGTCAAGCAAGAGAGAGAGAAGTCAGCTTGGACCAGTGGCCTTGGCTTGAGCTTTCATTGCCTTACAGGAAATGAAAGTTCCTTGTGGCCTGGTTGAATCCCTGGCAGATCTTGCAGGCCCTGACATTGTGGGACAGGCCCAAGCAGCAAAGACAAACTATGTAAGCATCATCTTTGTAGATACTGTAACAGCAGATACAAAGAATAAATAAAAGTTTTTTCGATGGCTGCATAAAAAGACATCGCCAGGTTTAATTAAAGTTTAGAATGTAATAAAGTCGAAGAAAATGACAGTGTTGTTTCTCTGCAGGTCCAACAAGTGGTCAACAACGGGAGAAACAACTGAGATACAATGGGGCCGTCCCCGATTAAATAGGTGCTGATGTTGCATGTCACTGTGGGCGGCCCCCGGCTAGCAGAAGTTTCCACGTGGGTCTAACGCTGACAGCTTACAGTTCCAAAGGTGTGGCCCAATGGAGGAGATAGCATTGATAAAGATCTGTGGGTGTTTGTTCATCAGAAATGCCATTCTGCCACTACAGTTAGTGAAAATATCTGTAAATGCTAGAGAAATCAGGAGAGAAGGGGAAATTAAGAAATGTTTATCAAGGTCAAAGAATCAAGTTCAAGTGGGTCCATGCTGAAGATACAAAATCGGGATAAGAGTACAGCATGCAAAAGCCTACAACACAGGCTTCTGTGGGTAAGAGTGCAAAACTAGCACAGAATTGAGGATATATTAGAACCATTTCCAGGTAATGGGAGGCAGATGTCATCCTGAAGTGGTTAAGGTGTCTTTGTTGGTTCTAACACTGAGGGCACGGCGTAGGGACAGTGGTATTAGCATTCAGTGCTGTGACTGCCCTGATCCCAGAGGCACATGACTTTATGCACAGCAGCCCTCTGATGTCCCTCGCAACCGAGTCCCTTGCTGATGTATGCTGTGGGGGACACAGGAATACTGTATTATTTACATCGAAACAGTGGGTAGGTTAGAGGGGGTCCCAGAAAAAAAACAGATACTGTTTAATAAAAAGCAAACAAGTAAAAAAAAAAAAAAAAAATACATCCAGACAAATCACTGCCTCTGCTACAGTGCTGCCACATGGGTGACCAGAGGTGGTAGCAAAGCGAAAGCCAGAGTGGGAGGGTGGACGTCAGCTGGTCTCTCAGCCAGTGCTCCACTGTACATGCCTCCGTATTGAGCTCCAGGCCTGCTGATGCCCAAAGGGGGCAAGGAGAAACTTGGAAAAGGCCCCAGCACAGCGATGACTGACCCCGATACATCCGGACCTCACACCACTGCTAGCTGTACCTCCTGATACTACATAAGAGTTTCAGGGTAACTTCCTCCGCTCCCCATCCACATCTGCAGGATAGAGCAAGGCTACATGGAGGACGGCACTGGCAGGTAAGAGCTTTGATGCTGGATGTACCACAGTTGTTTCTGAGGGATGCAGGTGCTGGAGATTAGAAGAAGGGATAAATAGAAAGTAAAAAGAAAAAGTGGTCCTTTTACAAAAAGTGGCCACCTTGATCAATTTAGTAATGGAAGCCTTAGAAATGACTTGTCCTCTCCTACTGGGGTCAAACAGAACAGACTGTCCTAGGCTCTGAAGGTCCTAGCGCTTTCTCTTTTGATAAATCTAAAGTGCCTAGTTACACCTATAGGGACAGCAGCTCATGAATTTATATAGATACACGGATGTTGTTGGCAGATAAGGGCCTTCAGCCCACTTAGTCTGCCTATTAATGCTAGTAACTATGCTTCTTCAAGCTTCCCTGGAACTAGGCTGTCCCCTTCCCCCGACTACCACCAGGATCCCCCTATGCCTATCACATGCATTCCTAAATCCTGTAATCATTTCTGCCCCCACCACCTCTCCTGGCAGGCTGTTCCATTTGTCCAATACCCTGTCTGTGAAGAAGTACTTCCTCATGTTCCCTCTGAACCTCCCTCCAGTTTCATCCTAGGTCCCCTTGTCCTGGAGCATCTTTTTCTTTGAAAAATTGTATTTTCTTGCACCTTGTTCTTCCCCGTGAGGTACTTAAAGGTCTGAATCATATCCCTCCTCTCCCTCCAGGGAGTACATATTTAAGTTCCTCAGCCTGTCCTCGTAGGGTCTGTGATGCAATCCCTGCACCATCTTGGTTGCCCTCCTCTGAACTACCTCCACTCTAGCTATGTCCTTACATAGGTAAGGCCTCCAGAATTGGACACTGTACTCGAGGTGTGGACTCACTAATGTCCTGTATTGTGGAATTATGACTGCACTTTTCCTGCTGGCGATACCCCTACCTATGCATCCTGTTTGCTTTTCCTGCTGCCTTGTTGAACTGACTTCTTACTTTGAGGTCAGCAGAGATGATAACCCCTAGGTCCCTTTCCTGCTTGGAGCAGTCTATTCCCCGGCCCCCAAGCTGATATGTTGTTGTTGGGTTTTGTGCCCCATGTGCATTATCTCACTTTTTTTTGTTAAATTCAACTGCCAATCCCCTAACCAGTTCTCAAGCTTTGCAAACCCTTCTAACAGAACATGCTGACAGGCACCCAAAAAGTTTTGTGCAACACTTGATCTAACACCTGGACAAAGAATGTCTTTTCTGAACACCTGTGGCTTGCTTTCAGTTGTAAACTGCAGCCCCCCAATATCACTCAGTGAACAGGGAATTATAATCTTTAAATAGGATCCAGGTTAATTGCTACTTGACACTCAAGCCACAAGAGGAAGTCAATCACCTGTCCAATCGATCTAACAGGGATTACAGAACATCCTTCATGCAGGGAAAGGGTATCTGACAGTTTGAGAGATTCAACTGCTTATATGAAAACAAGTATGACTGCACAGAAAGTGAAAGGTTCCCCACCAGACCACGCCAGGAAAGGAGTTACGTTTGTGAGGGAAAATGTAGACAGCGCACCTTCAGTAACTAAGTTGTGGCATGCACTATAAAATAAAAGTATTGCAAAGCAAGAGAACAGCATGCTAAACATCACACCCCTGTGTTGACAGATGGACTATATATAAGTATACAAGTAAAAAACTTAATTGTGGGATTATGCTATAGGCTCCCAGATATTTCAACATGTGATCATAACCTACTGCTGCAAAATATAGAAACAAATCTTAAATCAAAGGATGGCATCATACTAGGGGACTTTAATATGCCTGGAATAAACTGTGTTACACACACAGCATTGACCTCTGGCAAACATTCTTTCCTAGAGTTATGTATGCCCCATGGTTTACAGCAAATGATTACCACGCCTACCAGAGGAAACAATATGCCTGATTTAGAATTACTGATATTGCAGACAAAATTTATAAACTTGAGGTTCAAGAGCCCCTGCTCAATAGTGATCACAATATTGTAACTTTCTCCTTGGATACCTCCACCAACAGAAACACTGGTATCACAAAGACCAAAGACTTTAGAAATGCTGATTTTAGATCATTGCTAGCAGAACTTTATAGTTGAGACTGGACAAAAAATATTTCACCCAACCAACTTTGGCTGAAAATAAAAAATAAAATCATTGATCTCAGCGATAAATATATCCCAGATCGTAAAATATATAACAAACATGGGAAAACCCCATTATGGTTCATAAAAAAAATCAGAAATTTAATTTCTCAAAAAAGAAGGTATTATAGAGCATTTAGAAGGGATAATAATGATTATAATAAAACCAAGTATAGGGAGGCAGTTAGGACATGTAAGTCATGTATCAAAAAAGAAAAGTGTAACATTGAGTTTAGACTTGCCCATATCAAAGATGGTGGCAAAGGTTTTTATTCCTATATAAATAATAAAACATCTTCAACAGTGAAAATAGGCCCAATTAAGAGGGATGATGTAATTATAACTGACTCCAAGGAAATAATTTAATAAATATTTTTGTTCGGTCTTCAACCCTAAACAGTCCAACATCAGATCCAGTCATTAAGAACCAGCAAACGATCTCCCTAACACCCAACCCATCCTCGAGATTACTAGGGAGGAAATCACATTAAAATTGAAAAAATTAAAAACTAGCACCTCTCCAGGTCCGGATGCTATTCATCCTACAATACTGAAAGTAACTGAACAATGGTTGATTGAACCAGTATATGCACTTTTCAATTTATTTATTTTTTTATAATAAAATTTTTAGTAGGCACGAGGACATTTATACATTGTACAAGACATTTTACATAGATACATTCACTCAGTTTATATAATTATATATTGGACTTTAAAAAAAACTCTCACGCAGCATCAGGACTAATTAATCACATCAACTAGACAAGTCTCGTTTTAACATTTCTCCAGTATTGATTTGATTAGCTTCAGGGAAAAAAGTCTGAATAAGTGCTTAACTGATACATAATCCATTTTCTCCATTTTGTATTAAATACCTCCACTCTATCCCGTACTCTGGCCGCCATCCTCTCCAACCTATATATCTCTCTTGTCAAGTTTAGCCACTCTCCCTTATTTGGCAGCCTATTTGTTCCCCATAGTCTGGTTATTACCTTTTTTGCTGCCAATATTAGCAATGTAGTTTCCAGGTATACATTCTTCTCTACTTTTAGACCAAATGGGGTAGTAGCTGTCAGGATATACCCAGAGGTAAAAAGACCTGGGTTTTCATATATTGCCACCAGCTCCTGCACTACCTCCCCCCAATAAGGACCCAGCATGCTGCAATTCCAAAATATACAAGTCTCGTCTGCATGTACTGCTCCACATCCCCTGCAGCACTTTCTTTCAGGATCGCCTGTAAAACTAGCTACCACAGCAGGGGTGCAGAAAAATCTATATCGTAATTTCCATGCAAACTCTTTCCAATATGGAGATCCTGAGGCCTTAAGCATAAGTGGGGAGGCCATCTTCCAGTTAGTAACCGGTAGGTCAGTCCCCAATTCCAAAGACGAACGGGTTCTAATCAACTCAGTAGTCTCTTCTGGTTTCTGTACCAAAGCAAGGTAGGCCAGACTGATACCATGGTCTAGAGTGGTACCTTGTCTCTGTGATAGAAGTAATTTTATTATTAGTGGGGGTTAGCCACTGCTGCCATTGCTTCCTCCATTGGCCACAAATAAGATTTTAGTTGCAAATACTTATGAAAGAAGCCCTGGGGTATTTTATACTGAGCCTGGAGCTGGACAAATGAATAAAGGCCCTGTGGGCCTAACAATTGAAAAATATGTTTGATATTATATTTATACCACTGGGTTAAGGATCTATCCAAAGAATTGGGTGGAAAGGCGCTGTTCACTGCAAGGGATCTCAGAAAAAGTGCCTCCATGGGCAATAATCTTTTATTGAGTACAGTCAGCCACTGCTTAAACAACTCTGCAGTATATTGTGGGAATCTAGAGAGAGGTATACAACCAGGAGGATGTCCAAAGAGACAGTCCTTTAGCTCCTCTATGCCATTCCAAGTAATCTCAAACTGCTTCCAGGGCATAATATAATTGGGTTTCATCCAGTAGAGTAAGATCTTTAATTTAGAAGCTTGGGCACAATTCAGGAGACTAGGTATATTTAACCTACTTCTGTCTTTTGATAACTGTAATAGAGTACTGAATCCTGGGAGGTTTCCCCTGCCATATAAAGTGAGAGATCAACCTATTCCAAACTTGAAAATAAGTCTGTGTTGGAAACAATGGGAGTGTCTGCAGATAGAACAAAATTTGGGGAAATATGTTTTGTTTAATAGTTTCAATTCGAGCTAGGAAACTCAAAGGTATCTGTGACCATCGTATGAGGTCCTCAGTTGTGGGTTAGGGGTTCAAAATTTGCAATATCTGCATGCATCTGATTTTGAGTAAGATGGATCCCAAGGTACCGCACCAATTATTTACACCACTTAAGGGGAAATGCACATTTTAAAGCAGGGGAAGGGATGCAGTTACACAGAAGTACCTCTGTTTTTTGTTGGTTAATTTTATACCCTGAGATTTTACCGTGCATCTCCAGTTGTTCCCAGACCCTTGGGATTGTTATATCCAGGGAGGACAAAGCGAGAAGGATGTCATCTGCAAACAGTGAAATTTTATGGTTTGTGCCTCCCATAGGTATGCCCTCAATCTCCAGGTGAGCTCTAATGGCTTGGCCTAATGGCTTGAGATACAGAGCAAATAATAGGGGTGAGAGGAGGCATCCCTGACGAGTTCCCCTCTGTAGAGGAAAAGGGTCAGAGATAGAACCATCTAATTTTAAGTAAGCCCGAGGGTGTTTATACATATTTTGCAATTGTTGAATGATCTCCAGGGGAAAGCTAAAACTAGACAAGGTAGCCCACAGAAATGGCCATGCCACCCTGTCAAATGCTTTTTCGGCGTCCAATCCATTGAGTGACTGGGGAATCAAACGTGTTGCTGCGTACACTATAAGTAGATGTTTTCGTTGCACTGCATCGTGAACCTGTCGTCTCTTAATAAAGCCCACCACATCATGATTGATCAACAAAGGCATGATATTTTCAAGTCGATGTGCTAGCACAGACATATAAATTTTGTAATCAAAATTTAACTTTGAAATTGGTCTGTATGATTTATTTATTTAGTTTCTGTTGACCGGGTAAGTACACTAGACAAATCCTGCCTATTTTCAGGCTCGACCCGGGGGAGGGGAATACAGATGAATGCCAACTGACCTTGAACCAGATTAAGCTGTTGGTGGTAATTTTAGTGAATGAGGGAAATTTGGCCAGGACACTGGGGAAATTCCCCTACTCTTTTCGATAAGTGCCATGGGATCTTTAACATCCACCTGAACTACCACCAATCCAGGCAGATGGGACCTCGGTTTAACGTCTCATCCGAAAGACTGCACCTCAGAAATGCAGCATCCCTCTCATGCTGCACTACAGTGTCAGTACTGGGATATTAACCCAAGTGCCAGATGTGGGAACTGAACCCACAGCCCTCTGATCTCCCGGCCTCAGAGGCGAGTGTGCTACCTACTGAGCCATGATGAGGGTAGGGTAGGGTTTTTGTTTTGTTTAAGTATGGCAGATATCACTGCATATTGCCAAGAGGAGGGAGCAATACCTCCTTCCTGTATCTCATGGATAGCCTGGAGTAATGCTGGTAGTATTTCTTCTTTATGAGTTTTATTGAACTCCAACGGATATCCATCTGGTCATGGAGCTCTCTGGGTCTTAGCTCTCTGCAACACTCCCTCTATCTCAATCAAGGTAGTAGGGGCTCTAAAAATATCTATCTGGGAGGCAGTCAATTTGGGAAGCTTTAATTTGTTAAGGTATGCCTCTATCTGTTGACTACGGTCTTCAGACTCTGCCCTATATAAATCCCGATAATATTCAGCCACGACTCGTCTAATGATCTTAGGGTGATGTTCTAGCTTCCCCGTAGTAGGGTCTTGCATGGCCATAACACAGGCTCTAGCCTTATGCATTCTGAGTTTATGGGCCAGATTCCTGGCTCTTTTAGGGCCCCCCTCATGTGCTGCTAGTCTGAGATAAAAGAGCTGTTGCTCTACTTTCTGATCTAGGTATTTTTGAATTTTTTGTTTTATTGTTAGTAGTTGTACCTTTACAGTTCCATACCCCTGGGCATATAAAGACTGCAGTACTTTCAACTCCCCTGGAGCTTAATAAGCTGTGCCTCTATTTTTCCTCAATGAATATGCAATAATATCCCACTAACACTGTCTTAAGGGTATCCCACTGAATCGCTGTCAAACATCTGGGTCACTATTCTCCCCAGGATCTGTAGGATCCTGTCTTTAACTATTTGATTAAACTCTGGAGCTCTCAAGTGCAACAAGTTGAAGCACCAGAAGTTCGTTTTATGTCCCCCGCCCAAATCAAATTTGACATATACTGGGGAATGATCTGATAATATGGTCGCCCCATGCCACATGTCGGATAATGTTTCTAGATGTTCTGCTGTGGTAAACATATAATCCAGTCGAAGACGCCACCCCTGGTCCCGGTGCTATATGGGTATATTCTCTCTGTGTGGGGTAACAGCGACGCCAGATGTTCACCAGCCCTAAAGAAGCAATTGTACCCCGCAAGTACTTCTGAAGCGGGTTAACCCCGTGAAGAAGATGGACTGAGACACCTCTTGCAGGGTTCAGAGTAGTAGTCAGGTCGCCCCCATCATAAGTTTCCCCTGGAGGATCTCCAAAAGCCATGCAAAAAAAGTCTGAGCCAATCTCTTTGAGGTCCCCAGGGAAAATAAACAGATGCCAGAGTAACCGGGCGAGCATGAAGCATGCCCCTTGCAATAGTGAATCGTCCCTCCGGGTCTATTACCTTCTGATGGAGGTTGAATGTTACTCCACGTCTGATCAGGATGGCCGCTCCCCGTCTCCTAATCGAGCTGTAAGATGAAGCTATCACCATGGGAAACTCCCATTTGGTGAGTTTTTCATGCTCAGGAGAGGACAGGCGAGTCTCCTGCAAAAATATGATTTCAGGATTTTCTTTTTTTAATAAACTGTATCAAATGGGATCTCTTAACTGGGCTGTGGATCCCATTAATATTAAGGGACAATATCAGTGATGATTTCCCCATTTTGTATCATTAACAAGTATTTTATATTGCATAAGCCCAGTTTCCAACAGTTCTCCTGGTCACCCAATATAGAAAACATCTCTTCTCCATATATTAGAAACACAGAATTTGACAGCAGATAAGGACCGCTTGGCCCACCTAATCTGCCTATTTCCCTACCTAACTGATAAGCTGCAGATCCTAGTTAACCAACAGCCTACTTCTTCTTACCCCCCACTAGAATTGCCTTATGTCTGTCCCATGCATTCTTGAATTTCCCCACTGTTTTTGACTCCACTACCTCCTCAGGAAGGCTGTTCCATGTATCCACAACCCTCTGTGAAGAAATACTTCCTCACATTACCTCTGAGCCGCCCCCTCTATCTTCAAATTATGCCCCTGTTTTGCACATCTCTTTTCTGAAAGATGCTACCCTCTTGGACTTTGTCGATTCCTTGAGGTATTTGAAAGTTTCCATCATGTCCCCCTTTCCTCGAAGCTACACATCTTTAGTTCCTTTAGTCTTTCTTCATATGTCTTCTGTTGCAGACCCTGCATCATTTTGGTTGCCCTCCTCTGGACAGCCTCCACTCTGTCTATATCTTTGCGGAGATGGGGTCTCCAGAACTGTACACAGTACTCCAGATGTGTACAGAGGGCCAACAACTTCCTGTTTTCTACTGGTGATGCCTCTCCCTATGCATCCCAGTATCCCCCCAGCCCTCCTTACTTCCTTCTCACATTGCTGGCCCACCTTTAGGTCATCTGATATGACTACCCTGAGGTCCCTTTCCATTTTTGTTGTTGTCAGTATCTCACCACCCATTGTGTACTCTTCCCTTGGGTTTTTGTTTCCCAGGTGCATTACTTTGCACTTCTTTGCATTGAATCTAAGCTGCCATACATTTGACCATTCCTCCAACCTTGCCAAGTCCCTTTTCATCCTTTCCACCCCACCTTATGTATCAACCCTGTTGCAGATCTTTGTGTCATCTGCAAAGAGACATACTTTCCCTTCCAGTCCCTCTGCAATGTCACTTATAAAGACATTAAAAAGGACCGCCCAGTACTGAACCCTGCGGTACCCCACTAGTAACCCTCCTTTCTTCACTGTGGACTCCATTTACTATTACCCGCTGTGTACTGTTGTCCAACCAGTGTTTTACCCAGGCTACCACCCTAGGACCCACGCCCAGGCTGGCTAATTTGTTTATTAATCTTTTGTGTGGGACTGTATCAAATGCCTTACTAAAGTCTAGGTAGGCCATGTCCACAGCCCCTCCCTGGTCTACTGCTTTGGTCACCCAGTCAAAGAAATCAATCGGATTTGTCTGACATGACCTTCCTGCTGTGAATCTATGCTGCTTTGGGTCCTGTGCCCCACTGGCCTCTAGGTAGTCAACAATTCTTTCCTTCAGAAGTGATTCCATCATTTTCCCTATCACTGAGGTCTGAGGATATTCTCGGCCCAAATTGCTGGTAAGCAGTTTCAGTCCAAAGCAAACGCACCAAAACATCCTCTTGTATGTTCGAGTCCTCACTGCCTAATTTTAACAATATATACAAAAATAATATACCCATAAGATAGGGTATAAATGTTCAAAACATAGTTGTATACCTTACAAAAGATCAGTAATAGATGACAGTATTTATCCCCATCTAGTGGTGATTTGGTGGTACTCCCAACCACGTATTGTTTCCAGCTAGGTTTAACACATATCTTAATTCGTGTTAGCCTGCGGGAGTAACAAAAGTAAAAGAATATTGGTTCGGGGGAGAATTTGTAACTTTCATGCCTAGGTTTCTCATCATAACAGTGTAACATTAACTTATTTACATGGATTACAGAACAAGTCTGTAATGACTCCCTAGGTAGGAAAGGATCTGTACTCCCTCCCCGTGCAGGGATGAATGTTATTTCCCTGTGGGGGAAGTTCACGAGGCCAACGTGGGCCCCCAGCACCATGTACAAAAATTAGTAACATGGAGCAGGCAAACAACACGCGCAGCTCTGGACTGCACCAAATAAATTGATACTGTCCTGATATCCGCTGCACATGACAGTCGCCATGTTGCCGTCTAGCTGAATGCATCTCCATTAGCTCGCCGCATGGGACCCAACAGTATTATTTAAAAAATTAGTTTTAATAGTGGAGCTCATCAACAAATGAGGAATGGTAGCCGAGGTTATTTACAGAGGTAGATATAAATGGAGGGGGGGGGGGTAAGATAAAGTTTTCAGTTGTGTCACCATAATCGTCCCAGTCTCTTTTTTTCAGATTAAACAATAAAAATAAATCAGATTACTATGCATAGATCACTTGAGTCTGTACTTCAGCCCCCATTTCCCTTGATTAATATCTCTGACTAGCATTCCAAATTACAAAGATTCAGCCCTTATAACATCACACCACCTCGGCTAGTTTTTTTTTAGCTGGCTCAAACAGCCACTCTAAAAGAAAATGCATGCCCAGACTCTCGTCGTGGGCTGCAAAGATTACCAGAGCCCCTTTCTCAGGTACTCAATCCAGGGCAGTCCTCTAGAACTTGAGCAGGGTTTTAAATTATTGATTAGCAGTTTTTTTGGGACAATGCTAACTGTACAGAAAGTATTTATATAGGTTTTCTAGAAGTGTTATGTTTGTTAAACTCAATGAGGCAAGTGCTATGAATTTTCACAATGTTTTAGCACTTTTATGAGCAAAACGCTAATCAATTTTTGGAGTTAAATAAAACCCTGTTGAGTAAAAGTCTTTTAAAATCTTGTAATGTGGAGTAGCTTTGTCTCTCTGGTTTGCATGTTCTGCGCCTTCTCCCACACGATTCCTGACTTAAGTGACTCTAGGTCTTCAGTTTCCAATGTTAACCACTGGGGTACCACAATGTTCTTGTCCTGGACAGCTTTGCTGGCTTCTTCTGGAGTTTCAAATGTTTGTGGGCCTTCAGGAAACATTATTATAAGCTTTGCTGCATATGGTGTAACGAACATCGACTGCTGCTGTTTCAGGGTGCGAAGTATCGGGGCATAGGCCCTTCTCCTTGCTGCTATTTGTGGGGAGTAGTCATTATCGAAATAAAGACATCTGCCCTTGTATTGAATGTCCCCCATGCGCCATGCTCTTGACAACAACTGCTGTTTTGCTGCATAGTTTAATAGCTTGAGCACTATGGAGCGCGGCCTCTGATCAGTATGTTGAAGTTTCAGGGTGAGGGCTCTGTGAGCTCGTTCTATGTCTAGTTTGGTGGCTGGATCAAGTTTTAGTACCTCCCGTAATAAAGTATCCACAAATTTAAGCATATCATGTCCTTCTTCCGCCTCTGGTACTCCATGAATGCGCAGATTATTTCTCCTTGATCTGTTCTCAAGGTCTTCACATTTGTCTGTTAATAGCTTTTGTTCATTTATTAAATGCACCACAACTCTCTCCAGGCTATCAGTTCTTGTATCAATTTCTGTGTGAGCCAACTCCAATTTAGATACCTTCTGATTTATTTTAGCCAGTTCTGTGGATAATTCAGTGCGAAAGGAACGAACGTCATCTCCAAATCCTTTGAGTTCTGCCAGGATTGCAGCATTGCTGGGTTGTCAATTAGGAGACAGTGGGGGCTCCGCCATGTCTGGTAGGCCGGAATCACCAGTCTGCGAGTCTTTCACTTGTCTGGTCTGCTGTGCAGCTAAAGCAGTTTTTTCCTTTTTTCAGGCTCCCATTCAGTTCTGTAACTCCTCTAGCCTCTTGTGTAAAAAGGTTTTTCTGGTTTTGATTTGTTTTGTACTGATTCTGGGAGTTTTTTTGTCGGGTCCCTGGAGCTTGATCTTTCAGTGCTGCTTTCCAGCCGACAGCTCAACCGGAAGTCCCTTATTCACCTTCCTGACGATGTTTTCCCCCGTACTTTTCAATTTATCATTACAAAAAGGAGAGTTGCCCATGGACTGGCTTCAGGCCATTGTGGTTACGATTCACAAAAAGGGTGACTACAGCAACATTTCAAATGATCAGCCAATAAGCCTGACCTGTATTCTGGGGAAAGTTATGGAGGGCATAATTAAAGATCGTCTGGAAGTAGAAATTAACACCAAATGCCTCGTGGATGTATCCCAACATGGATTCAAAGCTCATAAGTCATGTCTAACCACAAATTTGGTATTCTATGAGAGGGTTAGTGCCCTGTTGGAAAACCATAAAACAGTTGATGTTGTATATTTGGACCTGTGTAAGGCTTTTGATAAGGTCCCTCATGAAGTTTTGATGGAAACTATGGTTAGGATAGGCCTTGACTGTCTGCTTATTAAATGGATTAAAGCATGGCTGAGTAACAGGAAACAGGTAAGTCATGTCTAATCACAAATTTGGTATTCTATGAGAGGGTTAGTGCCCTGTTGGAAAACCATAAATCAGTTGATGTTGTATATTTGGACCTGTGTAAGGCTTTTGATAAGGTCCCTCATGAAGTTTTGATGGAAACTATGGTTAGGATAGGCCTTGACTGTCTGCTTATTAAATGGATTAAAGCATGGCTGAGTAACAGGAAACAGGTAGTTAGAGTTCACGGCTATTACTCTGATTGCGGAGAGGTTACCAGCGGAGTCCCTCAAGGCTCGGTTTTAGGTCCGTCTTTGTTTTCCATCTTCATTTCTGACCTCAGTTCAAATCTAAATAGCTTCGCCATCAAATTTGCTGACAACACCAAATTGGTGGCTGATGTTAGTAGCTTGGAGGGTTCATTAATACTTAGTGAGGATTTACTTAAATTGGAAGGTTGGGCAAGAACACTTGGAATGTCATTTAACCATGAAAAAGGTGTCGTTATGCACCTGGGTAAAAAAAATATTTCCACAACTTATCTCCTGAATAGCAAATGCTTAAAATATGTTTCTAATGAAAAAGATCTTGGTGTCCTTGTCAGCAATGACCTCAAGTTTAGCAGTCATTGTACTGAATTAGTTAATAAATCCTCAAAGATCATAAACCGCATAAAAGGTCCATCTCTAGTAGAAACAGAGCATGTATTATCCCACTACACCTGGCATATGTACATCCAATTATGGACTATTGTTCACCATTATGGAATCCCTACTTGCGTAGAGATATAGATTGAGTGGAGAGTGTGCAGAGGAGACTCACTAAACTAGTGGATGGCATTCACCATATGTGCTACGAGGCCAGATTGAGAGCTTTGGAGCTCTATCCTCTAGAGCGCAGAAGACTTAGGGGGGACCTTCTGTTAATGTTTAAAATTCTGGAAGATAAGACCCTATTAAATGATTTAGGACTGGTTATTAATCATAGAGAAACAAGCCTTAGAAGCCATCATTCTCAGCTTATGCTGACCAATCCAAAAGGTCTTCTCAGATGCAGTTTCTTTACTCAACGTATTATTCCTCACTGGAATACTTTACCTAGCACAGTAGTGGATGTGGGTACTTTCAGTTCTTTTAAACACAAATTAGATAAGTATTTGATCAACTACCTATTTCACCGGGATCATTGACCCAGATATGGGAGAAGTGCTCTATGGGCTCACAGCCTTCTCCGCTTCTTAAGTACTCCTAGTATAAACTCCCTAATATTTTCATAGGTAATAAATATTACTGCTGTACTATAAGATTTCACAGACTCAAAAGGTCCCACATTTTCAAAACATATGCCATGTTCAAGATTCCACCAAACCAGAAGCAGCAATAGACCTCTGCAAAACTGCAATTCAGTCTACAACTGGGTAGCTGAATACTGGTAATGGTTTCTTTCTTTCTTGTTTCCTCCCCCAGGACGTCAACACACACATAGCACAAGGGAAAACAAGCATATGACTAGGGCCCCACTTTTTCAATGAAATCAGAAAAAAATGGAATTAAAAACGTTATTTGCCATTTTTAAACAACTTTTAAGAGTCAGTTTTTCACATAAAAAAACTGTTTGTACCACAGTAACAACCACACATGGCACAGCATTTGTATAAACCCTCCAATCTGCACCATATTGTTAGTACAAAGTATGCAGATTTTCACTCAGTTTGGGGGAACCCCCATTTTAAGATTTGCCTTCTTAACAATTTGAGTTTCTCCACTATTTCACCCACCATCAAAATCAATGTTTAATGCCTGGAATACCCTAGCCTTGCATCTCTGCACTAAGCCAAGCTGTTCCAAATGACTTGTACAGCAGCCTTAGGCAAAACCATGTGGCTTAAACAGTACGTAATGTGGTACATATCCAGAACATGCGAGTTGGGGAGTGGTCTATCACAACTCTAGCATTTCCTGAGGACAGATGATTTTCACTGAGAAGGTAGACATGGGCTAACTTTGCCCCCTACAATGTATTTGATCACCTTTTTTCCCTGACCTAGGCTTCAGCAGGTAATGAGCTACCTGCACTGCTGGGCACACAAGCATGTTGCAGAGACCCCCTAAACAAGTAAGACAACAAACTGATGTAACGCTTCAGTGCAGCACAGCATCTGGGACTAGCAATGGCAGCTTAATCAGACTGCAGAACTAATGAGCAATCTTAAAATCTGGCATTGGAAATGCTAGACAAAAAAAAAAATACTTTAGATCCATAATGCTCACCTCTGATCACCCAGGTAGTTGAAGCATTCAATGCCAACTGAAATATCTGCAGGTATTTTTAAACAGAGCATGCTACCAGTAAATTGTATGGGCAGTGGCACTATTTTGGGGAACACGAGGCCCAGTGGGCTTATAACCCAGTTTGCATTATCTACAATAAAACAAAACTGTTAAAAAGTAATAAATGGGCCGGTCCAGAAGCCCAGCGGCAGCGGATAATGCTGCCATGCAGATGACCAGAGTTCAGCAGCAGGCATAGCTGTCGCTTCAGGGGGCAAGCCAGGCTGAAGGCAGCTACCAGAGGGCAGTGCACCTCAGCAAGAGAGGGTTCCATCACATAGCAACCTCTGAAAGATGGACAAAAGGGAACTTGCATCTGCAAAGGTACGCTGCGTCAGCAAGGCTGTAGGGCACATCCCACACCATGGGGAACATGAGAGGACAATGGAGAAAACCCTGGGAAGGAAAAAAAAAACCTGCTGTCTATATAATGGTGATCGCCCGAACAGGGTATATCCCTGGGTGATAGCAGGGAGAGGGTAAAAAAATACATATGGAGGGGCGCTGTTGAGCACGCCTGCCAACAAGATGCATTTCTGGGCTGCTCTGCACATTGAGGAGCATTTAAACTTGAAAACAACTTAAAATTTCTACTTTTTTTCTGGAAATGGACAACAGCTCTATGAATATCACAGTTTGCTGCTCAGTTACATACCAAACTGGACTATGGGGTGTTCTCAGAAAGCTGGAGGGAGCGGTCCCAAGAATCCACCTGTTGCTGAAAATCAGGCCGCAACTAACACCATACCACTGGCGGGATCTAATCCCCCCTGGAAGGCTCTGCAGACCTCTATGCAAGCGATCGACTTAAAAGTGGAGTCAATAATGCAACAGTTTACGGAGCAGGATGCTAAACTTGAAGTCTCCTCCAAAGCTGCAGCTTCAGCCAAAAGTCTTGCATCCCAAGCCCTAAATACAACAACTAAATGGGTATAAGAAAACACGTAGCTCAGTTATAAACTAGAGGCCCTGGAGAATGCCAACAGTACTTCCAACATCCATATCATTGGACTTCCCAAAGGGTGCGAGGGGGAGTTCCTCACAGGATTTCTGCAGGCCTGGCTACTGGGAGCACTAAAATTAAATCTGGACACTATCCTAAGTGGCTTTTGCAAGGCCTACAGAATCTCCCCAGAAACTGCCGGACCTCAGAGTGATTTACCCAGGATAGTGTTCAGAGTTCCCCACTGTCTGAAAATATAAGGTGGTGGCAGTGGTGCTCGGGTCAAAATGTGGGTTATTTTTGTGGACCTCCTATATGCACTGTACATGTGTATAAGCTGATTTTATATAGTGTGCTGGTATCAAAACAGGGGTAGCAGTGCAGTAAAGGATGTCAATAAAAAACAATTTTGGAGGATTTTGTAAAACAAGCATCAGTAATGAATAAAAATATAGGGTGGTGGCAAAAAAATATAGGGTGATGGTAAGAAATACAGAGCGGTGGTAAAAAAATATAGGGTGGTGGCCCACCGCACTAAAACAGTGAATGGGGAACACTGGTGTTGTTGGTGATGGCTAGTGCTGCGGTTCTAGACTATCTTTTGCGAGCTGCCAGGATCCACAATCTCCCTTAATTATAACTGGGTGATACTCTATCTTTTCCCAGACTTATCATATGTCACCAGGGTTCGTCAAAAGAAATCTGATGCAGTCTGGGCGAGACTAACGAGCTTGGGAGTTAATTACTCCCTACTGATGCATGCTCGTTTAAGAATCCAATATGGCAAGCATACGTTTTGTATTCAGATTCTGTGGAAGCGGGCACAAAAGCTGAAGCCACTGCCCGTGAATTTAACACTGCTCGAACCCAGCGCCATTTGAAATTGGAAGACGATACGTGAACAGGGGCAATCTGCAACTACTTTTTCTAATTTGTGCCACTTTTAGAAGTGTGTATTCAAGCTGAACATTATACTTTTTTGACTATCTTAGTATATCAGATAGTCATTAAGTTTGTTTGTATCCCTGCACTTCATATGGTTGTTATTGGCCGAGTCTTTTGTGTTATTGGATGGGGCCTGTCAATTTGTTTCAGTAATTCATCTTTCTACTGTAGCATAGCTCCAAGATGGGCTAGATTATCCCTGCAGCTGCTACATGTTATGGACTAAACATGGTTGGAGATGGAGGTCACATCAGCACTGAGCGTTGAATATTATAATTTTTGGGATATTCATTTTCAGATCACCCACCAAAAGTCTTGCGGGGTGCAGCATATGTGGACATTTTATGGTTTTAATTTGCATTTGGGGCCTCCTGTATTCTGTTTACATTGGATGTATTTGTACTCAATGTGATGCCTTACAGGAGTTTGCTGTATGTAATTGTTTATTTTTTTACAGAAAGAACAATCAATTATTTATGTTATTGTTGACCATAAAAAAGCCTTACAATATATAAATTACAAGCACAATACAAATACAGATAGTGACATACAGCAAAAATAAATAAGTTTTAAAAAGACCCTAGATGACAGAATTTCATTACTTTTATATCGTGACAAAAAATCTTATGCAACCGTATAGACACAAGATCTAAAATGTGCACTTACACGCAGGAGAATTACAATTGTTCTTGTTTCCATTACTTTCTTATCCTAACAATAGTCTGAAGATATTTGGCCACCCGTTTAATCGTGTTATCATCAGCAGTATGAAACAAAATAAATGTCAATTTGTTTTTTGACAGATTAGACCAATCCAAAAAAGGGCCTAACCAATACTGTCTAGATTTCATAGAAACATAGAATTTGACGGCAGATAAGGACTGCTTGGCCCACATAGTCTGCCCATTTCCCTGCCTACTGGATAAGCTGCAGATCCTAGTTAACCAGTAGCCTACTTCTTTCTACCCTCACCCCCTAGAATTGCCTTATGACTGTCCCATGCATGTTTGAATTCCACCACTGTTTTTGACTCCACGATCTCCTCTGGAAGGCCGTTCCATGCATCCACAACCCTCTCTGTGAAAAAATACTTCCTTAAATTACCTCTGAGCCACCCTCTATCTTCAAATTGTGCCCCTTGTTCTTGCACACTCTTTTTTGAAAGATGCTACCCTCTTGACTTTGTTGATTCCCTTGAGGTACTTGAAAGTTTCTATCATGTCCCCCCTCTCCCTCCTTTCCTCGAGGCTATACATATTAAGCTCCTTAAGTCTCTCTTCATATGTCTTCCGGTGCAGACCCTGCACCATTTTAGTTGCCCTCCTCTGGACGGCTTCCATCCTGTCTATGTCTTTGCGAAGACTGGGTCTCCAGAACTGCACGCAGTACTCCAGATGGGGTCTGACCAGTTGTCTGTACAGAGGGATAATAACTTCCTGTTTTCTACTGGTGATGCCTCTCCCTATGCTTCCCAGTATCCCCCCAGCCCTCCTTGCTGCCCTTTCACATTGCTTGCCCACCTTTAGGTCATCTGATATGACTACCCCCAGGTCCCTTTCCATTTTTGTTGTTGTTAGTATCTCACCCCCCATTGTGTACTCTTCCCCTGGGTTTTTGTTTCCAAGGTGCATTATCTTGCTTCTTAGCAGTGAATCTAGCTGCCATACATTTGACCATTCCTCTAACCTTGCCAAGTCCCTTTCATCCTTTCCACCCCACCCTGTGCATCAACTATATTTGCAGATCTTTGTGTCATCTGCAAAGAGACAGACTTTTCCTTCCAGGCCCTCTGCAATGTACTTATAAAGACATTGAGAGGACGGTCCTAATACTGAACCCTCATGTACCCCACTAGTAACCCTTCTTTCAGAGTGGACTCCATTTACTATTACTCTCTGTGTCCTACTCTCCAGCCAATTTTTACCCAGGCTGTCATCTTGGGACCCACCCCAGGCTAGCTAACTTGTATATTAATCTTGTGTGGGACTGTGTCAAATGCCTTGTTAAAGTCTAGGTAGGCCATGTCCACAGCCCCTCCCTGATCTACTACTTTGTCACCCAGTCAAAGAAATCTATCAGATTTGTCTGGCATGACCTTCCTGCTGTGAATCCATGCTGCCTTGGGTCCTGTGCCTCTGGCCTCTAGATACTCGAGCAATTCTTTCCTTCAGAAGTGATTCCATCATTTTCCCTACCACTGAGGTTAAACAACAGGTCTGTAGTTTCTGCTTCTGCCTTGCTCCCACTTTTGTGAAGGGAATCACATCTGCCCTCCTCCAGTCCTCGGCTACCACCCCATCCATCCATGATTTGTTAAACAGGGTAGTCAATGGTGTCACTAATTCTACCCTTAGTTCTTTAGAATTCTGGGATGAATCCCATCAGGCCCCACTGCTTTGTCCACCTTCAGTTTTAAGAGTTCTTTCAGAACCCTTTCTTCTGTAAATGGGCTGGTATCAACTTCTGTATCCAGTGTTTCTACTGTTTGTTTAGGTACCTCCCCTCTTCCTTTGTAAATACTGAGCAAAATATTTGTTTAGTATCTCTGCCTTTTCACAGTCACCTCTGCCCACCCTCCCCTTTATTAAGCTCACTATCCCTCCTTGGTCTTCCTTGCCCCTGATGTACCTATAAAAGGTTTTATCCCCTTCTTAACTGAGTTGGCTATCTTTTTTCGGTTTGGGCCTTTGCTGTTCTGACTGCCTTCCCAGCTTCCTTTTGCTTTAACTGATACAGTTCTCTGTCCTGCTCCTTCTGTGATTCCTTGTACTTCCTGAAAGCTTTCTTTTCTCTTGAACCTTCACTGCCACTTCCTTGAGAACCATAGTGGTTTCTTACATCGTTTAGTTTTGTTTATTTGCTTCACACAAAGGCTTGTTACCTCTGTGATGGCAGTTTTATTATTCCCCATTGTTCTTCCCCCTCCTTCCTGCCCATTTGCTAGTGCATTCCTTAGGCACTCACCCATTTTGGCAAGTCAGCCTCCTAAAGTCCAGTACCTTTGCCTTTGTATGGCTTGACTCTATTGCTGTGTTTATTGTGAACCATACTGTTCCATGGTCGCTAGTTCCCAGATGGCTACCCACTTTCATCTGTGATCCTCTTCATCTCCATTTGAGAGAACCAGGTCTAAGATTGCTCCTCTCGAGAGTGGGCTCCCAATACTAGTTGTCTAAGGCATGCCCCTGTAGGGCATCTAGAATAACCCCACTCTTCTGTGGCTGCAACTGCACTCCAGTTAACATCTGGCATATTCAGATCGCCCATCAGCAATATCTCCTTTTTCTGCCATACTAAGTATACTTTCTATCATTTCCTTGTCCATTTCCTCCCTGAGAAGGGGGTTCATACAACCCTGTGCGGATTAGGTGCCATTGCCGTCTCAAATTTCACCCACAGTGCTTCTTCTCCTCCTGTTTTCCCTTTTGTCTGTTGCTTTGATTCCTTCCTTATGTAAAGAGCTACCTCCTCCTCTTTTACCTCTCTGTCCCTCCTGTAGATAGTGTATCCTGGTATGTTTGATCCCAGTCATGGTTTTGTGCGAACCATGTTTCTGTGACTGCCACGATATCCAGATGTTCCTCCTCCATCAAGGCCACTAATTCAGGAAGCTTGTTACTCAGACTATGGGCATTGGTACTCATTGCTTTCCATTTTTTGATGGCTTTACCTTCTGTTGCAGCATCCCCCACTGATCTTTCTACCTCAGTCTTTTCTCATTTAGTACCCTGTTTTGTAGGGAGGCTGGGATTTTCCTGCTGCTTATCAGTGCCTCCCTTGACTAGTTTAAAAAGCTTGCCAATGAAGCATTTAAACCAATTACTCAAAGACTTGTTCCTTCTTGGACAGATGCAGACCATCCTGCCAGTATAGGCTGGTGTCCCTCCAGGTGGAACCCCAGTACCCAGTGAAGCCAAACCCCTGTGCTCCACACCATTTTTTCAACCATTCATTAAACTGCATGGTGCAAAGTACCCTTGCCTCACTCATGCCATTGACCGGGGACAGCGCTACAGCATATGGAGTATATCCTCCCCTTCCCCAGTGTGTCAGTCACTTAATTCTTTTGTTTCAGGCAACTTTTTATATCTCACTTTGAGCAACTTGCTTTCCAAAAGTTCTAACTTGGCTCTTGTAAATACATTTCTTAATGGTTTATCCAGTAACATATCCCAATAATATTTAAACTCAAAACTCTGGGGTATTTTTTTATAGCAATAAACAAAGTATTAAATAACTACATATGGAAATAAAAGTAATAAACAGGGCCAGCTGATTAGTGCAACAGTAGCTCTGCTGGTTCCTGTCCAGATGACATGGGTTTACATCCCAAATCTATGACATCTGGTGCCGAGTGGCAAGGTGGAATTCTGGTGTTCATCTTGATGCCTCCTACCTCGAAGAGGAAGGGGGCCTCCTTAGCCTGCACAACTGTCCCCTGGTGGCCCAGGGGAAGAGAGAGTCATGTAAAAAGGAATAAGAGGTCCCTCTGAAGTGACCTTATGTTGGCTCACTCCAGAATGCCTGGCAAGAAACGTGGAGATGTCACACGCCCAGAGTGGGGCTGGCAGTGGTGTTCAGAAGGTAGGGCAGGACTCGCTCACCCTTGGGAAAGCTCAGATAGATGTTCTACTGAGTTGCTCCTCAGGACCACACCTTGGGGAGGGATGAAAGAGGGCTTAGTGAGGAAAAATACCACGACAGCTCCAATAGGGTCGTATCAACTCCTCTTCCTGGACCATGACCATCAAGTGAAATATCCTTCTCCCCGCCTGGGGTACTGGGGGTTTCCACTCCTATCCACAAGGGACAAGCAATGAGCTACAGTAGAGATTCCAGAGAGGATGTTGAGCAGAGGGTGGTGATGGATTGGACCATCGGAGGACTCTTATGGTGAGCAAAAGGGTTGGGCAGGTGGAAGGAGGACCTGGCAAAGAGAAATAGGGGCAAATACAGAAGGTATAAAAAAAATTAACTTAAAAAGATAATGAATGGCTGCTTTTTTATTGCATATAAATTTTTGTCCCCGTATTGCCCCTGGATCACTCCCTTCCTGTCCAGTCCCCCAAGCCCCATCAACTGGTTTCTCAGGGACTTGCTTTCTCACCAATGTCCTTCGGCTCAGTGGACTGTGGTAGGGTGCTGGTCACCAGTGTGGGGCCTGCAAAGGCCCAGATGTCATCCTGTGGCCAGAGGGGTTTTTCCTTAGTCGTTTTCCCTGAACCACACATGTGCGATAGCATAACGAATGAGCTCTTCCTCCACGGAGACGTCCTCAAACCTTGACGTAGTCCAGCTACATTATGTGCCAAGATCTGCCCTGCCAACTGGACACCTCCAGATGACAGACAAGTAAAGGGTCGTGTCAACCCATATCCCCTTAGGAGGAGATCTGTCCTCTAGACGCTCGATCCTCCCTCCCCTGGCCAGCCTCCAAGCAACCCGTGTCCATTCCAGAACCTGGGCCGCTGGTGTGTCAGAAGGTAAGGCGGTAAGCACTTCAGCCCTCCACGCCACTGGGACAGCTTTAGCTGCTTTTTTATTTTTTTGGTAACTTAAATATTATTGTTATCGTTTCAAGCAATGTCTTATACCAGTACATCAAGAAAGGCATTAGGGTACACATCAGTAAAACAAACATTTTAACATACAGTACACTTAGGCTCACCGTCTTCACACCAAGGAATCTGGGGAGTAAGGAAATATGCACTTGAAATCTTTACATTCAAAATGCTAAGCCACACTAATGACTTGAGCTACTTATAAATGTGCTCAGTCTGAGAAAGTAATATGCGCAGTCTCTAGGACTGCTATTAACCAGTAATTATAGCAATGTAGTTTTAATTGCTGCAGTCTGGTATGAATTGTTAGATTTAAGTGTGCATTAGCATTCCATGACATTTTTAATGACCGCCATTGCTCTGCCCACTTCACTACTTCCACATAACAGTATGCAGTACCTGCACGTGGAAAAAGTTTTAAACAAATTTGTCAGTCTGCAGTATTTTTTTCAAAAGCACTGGAAAAAGAAAAAAACAAAAACAAATTCTATGACAATCCCACCAAAATACTCAGTATCCTCTAGATTTTGTGCCTCTTACTTGAACACTCATAGAAAGACAGCATTTTTTCCCATATCTGATTACTAGACTACTGGCACCCCTCCCCCCATCCAACCTCCTTACCCCACTCATCCACAAGCAGCTGGATGTCTACACAGTGTAATGCTGAGAAAAGCTTGTTTATTGAGGTTATCATGGATACACCCACCATGCCCTCAGCCAATCTCTATGGGAACAGCACTTGAGCACGCATAAACAGAGCACACACACTGAACTAGCACAGAGCCTACAGCAACCATGACAATAACGCGCTCACCGTGCATACTTTGCAAGCGGTCACTTGTTTGCGGGTGTTCGTTTGTATAATACATTTCACTAAAATTGTGATTTAGTCAGCTGACTGCCAGTCACTGCACCAACTACTGTAGGCAGCTGACGGGACACAGTCACACTAAACTGCCACAAGAATCAGCATAAGGCTGCTTAATATCGCACCAGCTCTTTTGTTAGAACCCCGCTCACAGCACCAGAACCTCAGATCCAGACACATTTCAGTGCAAGGTGGGTGAACCACTCATCCTCAAAAACAGGTAACTTTAGAAAACGAAAAAAAATATTTATCACACATATGTAAGAATACTGTTGTGCTAACACTGCTATAAAACCAAAAGTGTACCCCCCCAAGGGGTTACAATAACCATCTCTTAATCACCCCTTGGGGGCACATGGCACTCGGTTGAACCTCGTGTTACATTATGCCCTAAGATGTTATTAACAGATAGTTAATGAAACACCTGGTCGTACATTATTATTAAATGTATACATTCATAAAATTATACCTCACTAGGGCTTACTGGAAACAAATACAAGAGAGGGGAAAAAACAATGTAATACTCTTTTTAGAATAAAACACCTGATAGTACTTAACAGGTATAACCGATATAATTTCTTGAGCTTTAAAGTCTTAGAGTGTCCTCAATAAAGTGGATTGTCACACTTTCTTTACTAAAGTACAATTTCCAAATAAGGGCAGAGTATAAAACTGCTAATGAGACAGGAAATTATTTAGGCCAACTGTGGAAACAAACTGTATGCAGTCCAAATCTCCCTTTAAAAATAATTTCCACTCATCAAGCACCACTGTATTAGGCCATAAGGTGGCTGCCATTTTTCTGGGACCCATCCAAGTTCCAAAGGCCCCATTTCAGCCATATATGGGAATCAAGACAACAATCCATTCTCCAAATCAGTTAAAATCCACACAGCAAAAAATATATTCAAGGCTCTTTCAATACTACACTGCGCCGGCTACATGACACATGCCCTGAAGTGGAACCTTTGTAAAAGAGCTCACGCTCAAAAGGTCTTTCCGAAATACTAATTAAATTAAATAAAACTTCTTAGTGGCTGTCACAGTTCACTGACCATACCTGTACACAAAATTTCAACCTTCTTCTGAATCAGGGTCTGGGTCCAATCTGGCCTCACATTCTCGAGATGTTTTCTCTACCCACAAGTCTTTGGGATCACTGAATTGGTAATGGTTGGCCCAATAAACAATACGAAAGCAGGAAATGAGAAGGAATTAATGATGCAAACGGTACAGAGTTTTTGGCAAGCTCTTTCAAATTGTTTGAGGTGGTTTTAATTCTCAGAGGACCGGTCCAGGTACAGCCTACTGTCCTGGCCGTCAAGAAGCAGCAGATACAGCGATCTGCAGCAAAGTGGGCAGCCCAGTTGTCCGCATTGATCATTTTTTTTTTTTTTTCAGTTTCTTTCCCTCCAGTCACAGCACCACGGAACCTCTCTCAGGCAACCTAGTCCTTTATCCTGCCCAGCCTGAAGACCCCCGATCTGAACCTCCTCTCTTCTCACCCTCCCCGCAGCCAGCACCCACGGTTAGACCCGCCCAGGGTGGGTCGCCCTCTCTTCTCCTCTTGGGCACATTTACAAGTCAGACTCTGGCTACAGGGTAGGGCAGGGGATGGAGGACCTGGAAGGTCAGACGGGACTAGCCCGGCAGGGGGGCATGGGGGACAGGTGCAGTCACCTGCCCATGGTGCTGTTGGTTTCCCAGTTCTGTGTGCTACCCCCCCACTCCCTCCCTGCGTGGTGCACGTTGACACTCTGGTGCACGGCAACCCTGCTGGCGTCGTCCACGCTGGATACGTGCTTGTCATGGGTGCTGCAGTGCCTCCGGCCTCCACCGGGGGTCACCAGCACGCCGGGACAACCCACCCTGTTCTACCCGGGGAGGAGAGCACCACAAGGGCACTCATCCTCAACCTTCCCCAGCTGACCCCCAGCGGCCTGAGCTCATTCCCAAACCTGGGTCTCCGGTGTAGTGCAAGGTATGGCGTCCAGTGCCTCAACCCTCAGCGCCACCAGGCCAGCCTACTGATCATTTTTAGAAGAGTTAGGGAACTCTGAGCACACACTGATATAGTAATCTTTTTCTTTTTGCACATCCTCAGTTACATGAAAACGTGTTCCAATCCAGTGTTTAATGAAGGTTAGAAAATTCTTAACTTCTGTCACTTCAGGTTATCCCCCATCGCTCTCACCTTCAGACCAGTGCATTATTTTTCAAGGCAAATCCACAGAAATATAGACAATGATTGGGGAGAGACCAATGGTCCATCCAGTCTGCCCATAGTTCCCAATAAACCCTGGGACCTATTGTCCATACAGGGTATTAATCCTCATTATCCACCCCCATGTTCCCCTCCCTAATACTACCGCCCTGAGTAACCACTATATCCTTCACTCTGTCGCAGCCATGCTTGAAACCATTTATGGTTTTGGCACCGACCCCCTCAGCTGGTAGACTGTTCCATGGTTCCACCTGCCTTTCTATAAATAAAATGTTCTCATATCTCCCTTGAACCCCCCCCAATCCATTTTCACTCATGCTCCCATATCCTTGAACTGTTACTCATGCCAAATAGTTCCTCGCAATTCACCTTGTTTATTCCATTCAGGAACTTGGAGGTCTCTTATCATAACATGCCTTTTAATTGATAGTCGATTTCTTATGTTAGTTATTTTTTGACTGCTGTATTTGATGTATATTGATTGTGTTTTGGGCATATATTATAACATTTTATTGAGAAACAAAAATCATGCCTCTTCGGTCTGGTTTTCACTGAGTATATGTTCAGTGCTTTGAGTTGATCCTTGTAAGATCTGTCCTGCTGGCTCTTAATAATTCTGGTCACCATTCATTGCACTGCCTCTAACCTGTGCTTATCTTTCCTGAAGTGAGGACTCCAGAACTGGGCACAGTACTCCAGGTGCAGCCTCATCAATGATCTATCAAGAGGTAGTAATCCCCCTTTTCTTCTACTGTCAATACCCGTTCTGATACATCCCCGCATTCTATCTGCCTTACTACAGGCCTTGCTGCACTGGCTTGATTGTTTCAGTGAGTCGCGATTGATAATTCCCAGGTCCCTTTCCTCAGCTATAGTGCTGAGCTTTACCCCTCCAATCTAGTACTCAGTCCTGGGGGTCTTGTTCACTGGATGCATCACCTGGCACTGTTTGGTGCTGAGTTTCAACTGTCAAACCTTAGATCACCTCCCTGGTCTTTGCAGGTTACTTTGCATCTCCCTAATTCCCTTGTTATCTACCCTCCATCATAGCTTAGTGTCAACTATGAAGAGACACGGCTTTCCCTGGATTCCTTCTCTAATGTCACTAATGAAAATACTGAAGAGAACAGGACCCAGGACAAACCCCTGTGGCACCCCACTGGTGACCTCCCTCTCTTCTGATATGACACCATTAATCACAACCATCTGCTGCCTATCCATCAAACAATTTCTTCCCCTCTTACTATGTCCCTTGCAGCACCCAGACCCTCTATTTTCTTCAGCAATCTTCTGTGAGGCACCTAGTTAAAAGCCTTGCTGAAGTCAAAGTAGAGCAAATCCATGGCGTGGCCCCTATTCAATGCCCTCATCACCCAGTCAAATAAAACTATCATGTTGATCTGACAAGACCTCCCTGTCACAAACCATGTATTTACTATCCTGGCTGCCATTGTTCTTCAGCTAGTCAACAAGGTTCTCTTTGACCCGTGACTCCATCAGTTTACCCAAACCAGAGGTAAGACTGACAGGTCTAGAGTTCCCAGTTTGCTCGTGTGAGAAAAAAAAAAGGTGCTGGTCAGGTCCTCTCAAACAGGACTAAGAAAATGTGTAAAAGTTATGCTTTGGATGAAATTAGGCGTATTCTGAAAGTTAAGCTGTACTAGTGGCAGAGCAGGTACAGCTCTTAATGGTTACTTTGGCTTGTTGTGGAGGAGATGCATTTGGCTGATGAGAATAGAATGTGGGGGATGCCCAGTGTCTGCACTCCACTACCAAATGATTGTGAAGCAGCCAGCTATCCACCCCGTGGGCTAGAGGACAAGGTACAGCTGCAGTGAATCCAATACTGGAGTGGGGGACAACTGGGAGTGTCAAGAGAAAAATGGATGTTTGGCTAGATTGCTGCAGATTTTTTATCAATCCCCCAGCATCTCCTTCACAGACAATACTGACAGCACATCACTTTCTACAGCAATTCACCCATGCCAGACCCTATCAGTAGAAAAGTGACAAGCAGACTGGCACCCGCTACTGGTTGCAGCTTATTCTAAGACCATCAGGGGAAGGGGTCTAAGCTGTACAATAGTGAGTTTCTGCATTGGTAACTCCCTTGGTATGCTCACTTCATCAACAAGAGGGATAAATAAAAAGGCAACTTTACATTACCTCAGCAGCACTGCTGCAGCTACTGAATCTCACCTTCGGTTCGCAGTTCTCACATCCTGAGAATGTGCAAGGCGACACTCTTACAGCCGTTAAAGTCCCTTTGGCATAATCAATAAACTAAGTGCCAGCCCGGTGGCGCTGAGAGTGGAGGTGCTGGACACCACACCTCGCGCCACACCGGCGACCCAGGTTCAGGAGCAAGCTCAGAAGCCGGGGGCTGGCAGGGGAGGGACAGGATTGAGCGTCCGGAGGATGGCTCTCCTGTCCCGGGAGGAAGGGGGGATTGGTCTTGGGGCTCTGGGGACTCCTAGCAAAGGCTAAGAGCACAGTTAGCCGGAGACCTGGAGTCACTGGGGACTGGCTGTGGCAGCGACCCTGTAGGCTCACATGGAAGCATGCGTGCCCGTGCTGGGACGCATTGCATGACCGAGCCAACTGGGTAGAGAAGACGGAAAACCCCCTCCCACTGGAGATAGGTGAAGGAGCCTCCTCGACCCACACTCCCAATGCTGGACAGTTCTCTCTCTCTCCGTTCCACCCCCCCCAGCCCGGAGGCTCAATCCTATAAGAAACAGCGCCCTGGGAGAATAGGATCGGCCCTTCCTTGGAGGGATCAGACCCGGAGGGATGCGCTGGACTGGGGGTGAGGAGTTGAGGCACCGTCACAAGTGGGAGGTAGCGATCGGCTCAGAGGTAGCTGGAGAGAGTTCCCCAGAGTGGTAGGTGAAGAAACAAAGTTCGAAAAAAATAAAAATAAAAAAATAACCAATAAACTAAAAGGCAACAGATTCAAAAGGTCAAGCTAGTTGGGGTCTTGTGCTGGAAGAACAGACTTTGTTGATGGAAAGCAGCAGTGAACAACCTAGCTTTATCTTAAAGGTGTATCTATAGTTATACAATGCCAGTGGGCATACAAGAATTGCAAAGAAATGCATTTATTTTCATGGGCAGGGAAGCTGGAATGAAAATAAATCACTGATTGCACTTTAGCTCACAGAACAATGTGTATTTCCACTCCAGCTCCATAATGCTGTGAGCAGAATCTTCCTTTATACATAACATTCTGTCCAGGCCTGCCAGTAAAAAAAAAGTCACACAAACATTATTTAACAAACTTACCAGCCCCTGCCACTGTATAAATGGCACATTCCATAGGCTTCCTGAAAATAAATTATTCTGAATAGCTGGGTATGACCTGTATAGACCTCACTCATGGCTCAGCCACTCACGAGGCCAACAGAGGTCATACCCAGCTATTCAAAATAAATCATTTATTTTCATGCAGCCCATGGCATATCCCCTATTTATTTATATTCTCTTCATAATGGAAGGAGCAGGGTAAGTGGGGAGAAAAAAAAAAAAAAGAGATTTGTAGGCACTCTTTGGGGAACTTGTCTTTAAAATTGTAACAGGTGGTATGGAAGAACTAGCTCAGGAGATTAATCTGGGACTGAGTAGACTCGGAAGCCCTGTGAATCAGGTGTGTAACTGGGGGGTGGAGCTGATAGAGGCTTAGTGCCTTCTTACAAGAGCACTATAAAAGCACTTCCACTGTAATGTGTCCAGCATGTTCATGTCCCAGCGAAGGAGTGGAAAAGGTAACTGGCATTGTAGGTGTCAGCAAAAGGAATTGGAGAAGGCACAGCACCTGTTCACTACTGTGTAACAGTCAGTGCTGGGAAGGGCAGATGGTCAAAGGTGGGCCAAAACTGGGAATAGGAGCAACACCAATTTACGGTAGGAGTACAGAAAGATTTAAACAAGGCACGAGGGAGCACAAACAGAAAAACAAAAAAAAGGGGAAAACTAGAAAAACCTGATCAGGGTTAAGGGTATAAAAGTATTTCGAGGTAACACAGGGAGAACAGAAGTTGAGAATGCTGGGAGTGGTGCGGTGCAGAGGCTGTGGGGTAGCAGTTTTTGGAGCCTACGGTGCTGCCCCATCTGCACACACCTTTCTGGGTTGAGGAAAGAAGTCACAACTCCTGGCCAAGTTGGCTGAAATTTGGAGGACCTCTTCCCCCACCCAGGGGCCATTAAGTCTGCCACCGTTACCTCAGAGGATGCCAAGGAGGAGGACTCAATGGACTATGGTGGGCTCTGGAAGGGTAGGGGTAGTGGGACAGAGGCACATTTACTCCATCAGTACTACTACATAGTTCCTACATCACTCTGGTGGGTTGGGGCTGCTGGTAGAAGGCACCCCCCTGTAGTGACCAGGGGATGTGGGGGCTCTCCATAGTGAAGACCCCAAGGAAGATAGCAGGAGACCCCAGAGGAGGAGGAAGCAACTTCTAGTGGAGACCTGACTGTGAGGGGGATAGATTTGGGAACAGGAAGGGAAGGGGGGGTGAGAGGCAGGTCACGTGCCTACCTGGCCCCATGGCCTGGAGAGATGGGAAGCGAATCCAGAGGATCACTAAGGCAGCAGGATGGATGGAGAGATCGATGTCATTGTCCACGTGGGGGCTAATGACCTGGCTAGGGATGGGGTTGCGATAGCGTAGGGGGAGTTTAGGGAACTGGGAAGGGGATCTTAGACAGGAAGCTAGCTCAGTGGCTTTCGCTGAGGTGCTATCTGTCTAAGGCAAGGAAAAGATGAGGGATCTCTGCACCAGAAGCTTCAACTCATGGCTGAAGGAATGATGCACAGAGGAAGGGTTTAGCTATGTTGGGGACTGGAGACCCACCTGGGATGACAAAGGACTTATACAGGGGTGATGGCCTGCATCCATCCAGGAGGAGGACCACAGTCCTCACTGGATGGTTTAAATGGAGGTAATGGAAGGAATTGGGGAGGAAACTGCCCCCGGCTGAAGTAGAAAGTAAGGAGAACCTGAGGGGAGAGAAATCCCCCAGGGTGCAATTAATAAAGGAAGCAGTGTGGTACAGGTAAGGGGGAAGGGAACAGGAGCATTAAAAAGAGAGGAGGGAAGGAGGAAGGGAGGGCAAACAGCGGGGCAACAAACAGAGTGGAAACAAAATCTGGACAACCATGTGTGTGAATACTAGACATCTAGGCAGTAAGATTCTGAACCTACAGCCCATCATGGTGGAGGCCAACCTGGATACTGTGGCCATTACTGAGCCATGGTGCACTGAAAACCATGACTGGGACATAGCCATATCAGGGAAGACCAGGTGGGAAGGAGAGGGGGCACGGCATGAAATGTGTGAAAAAAAGTACATGCCCCAAGTAGTAAAAGTACATGCCCAAGAAACTTTTTACATGCCACCCCCTTTTTTTTCCCCACATAATTTCAATTTTGTCGTCACTGTCGCAGTAGCAGTGTCAGTGGCTCAGTAGGTAGCACACTCGCCTCTGAGGCCGGGAGATCAGAGGGCTGTGGGTTCAGTTCCCACATCTGGCACTTGGATTAATATCCCAGTACTGACACTGTAGTGCAGCATGAGAGGGGTGCTGCACTTCTGAGGTGCTGTCTTTCGGATGAGACGTTAAACCGAGGTCCCATCTGCCTGGATTGATGGTAGTTCAGGTGGATGTTAAAGATCCCATGGCACTTATCGAAAAGAGTAGAGGAATTTCCCCGGTGTCCTGGCCAAATTTCTCTCATTCATTAAAAATACCACCAACAGCTTAATCTGGTTCAAGGTCAGTTGGCATTCATCTGTATCCCCCTCCCCCGGGTCGTGCCTGAAAATAGGCAGGAATTGTCTAGTGCACTTACCCGGTCAACAAAAACGAAATAAATAAAAATAAACTGCTGGTGGCACCAAGTGGCTTGCACTCGCAGAGATAAGAAGAGTAACTTTCCACTGGTAGCCAAGGCAGGCTGAGGCTATACTACTCAGAGAATGTTTAATATATTGAAATTGTGTCTTGTCAATAATAAATGCAACAATGAAAACTGACCATGTGTGACTCTTGATTTATTTAATTGCGTTTTTTGCTCACAGTTGCCCTTTATGGCTCCACACAGCCTTTTTATTTAGATTTTAGGTGGTCCAAGTAGCTTTTAAAAAAGCTTTTAAGACCATAATAGATACTTACATTTAGATTACAGTGCTTCTGACTTGTGTCTTATGCTATTTGTTAAACTGTGCTGTACGTTTGTAATTTTTCTTCCTGAAGTGGAACCTTCGCAAATGAGCTGGTAGCTCAAAGGTTGTAATCCGAGAATAGCATTTAAAAAAGCTTTAAGAGATTTTTTTTTTTTAACAGATCCCCCTTGTATTTAGATTTTAGGTAGCCCACAGAGTAGCTTGTTCGTTTGAGACTAACAGATCCTTGTATTTATTTAGATTCTAGATAGTTAAGACAGAACAACCCTCTTTAAAATTGACTTCACCCACCTAACCTCCTCGGCCCAAAGTAGATAAAGCATTTTATGCAGATGTTTGATGGTTTACTTTGCTCATCTTTAATTAACACTTTTTTTTTTTTTTTTTTTTTTTTACAGATTTTCTTTTTAAATTCAGTCCCCAGTAACTTATGTAGTGCTGCAGCCTTCACGATGGCAGCCAACACCCCCTCAACTTTTATTTATTTCGGTACTCTTTGTTGTATGTACTTATTAATTTTAGAACAGACATTAGCTGTAGTAGCCTATATCTCCTTCCCCCAAGCCTTTTTAAAGTACACTAGCTCTGCTCCAAGTCTTTACAAAGAAAGAGCTTTTTTTATTTGATGCCTGGTTTAGTTAGCTACTTATCTTCCAGTAGGTAAAAGTAACACACAGTTTTTTATAGAGACTGATTTTCCTTTGAAATTTAGTTGAACGTTCCCTTCCCAGCAAATTCAGTAAGCAACTGAATACAGAAAACAGACTGCTGCAGCCTGAAAAAGGACTTGGAATGGCCCCCTGGCCCTGAGGCTCTCTCTGCTGCTAGCTGCATTTCAGTAGCACCTTGTCTGCCTGTTGTTATTCCAGAACCAGCCGAATTGGGTAGCTTGCTCTGTTTTTTCTTTTTTTCTTCAAGGTCCAATGATCCTCCTGGGAGAGTACTCTCCTGTTTAAGTCCCCCACTCCCCTCGCTTACACACAGCCTCTGAAAAAGCACTTATAGCTCTTAAAAGAGCTTTTTGTTCGGTGTTCTTTTTTTAATAACAGTTGGATCGTGATCGGCGATCCTGATGCGCTTGTATCGAAGTTCTCTTTCCTTGAAACAGCGGTACGACCTATCCGTTCTAAGACAACTGGTTAGAATGCCGCGCTTTGCAGGGTCCTCCTCACTCACACAGATTGAAGGGGTGGGCAAACTATTCTAATACAGACACCAATTGGTGTCTGAGCCTGCAATCCGCCTTCAGGAATGACGGACGGACCCCTTCCAACTTGCGACTGGCTGTGCCAATGAAATGAGGATGTCTTCAGACTACTACTCTCGTCTGCCTGGGAGAAACAGTCAGCTGACATGGGAAGAGCAGTTCTGTGCATCTTGTGATCGTGTCCCGTGTCAGCCGCCTGCTTTCCTCTGCGTCCCACCCCCCAATTCAAAATGACGCCACGGGCCCCAAAGGTTAAAAAAAAAAAAAATCCCAAACAAACAAGCAGCACTGAAGGAGGGGAAACAAACGGAGCTCTGAGTCTGCACGAATACCTCAGGTGCCCCACTGGGCAGGCACTAACCAGCAGTAGGTGTCCTGAGACACTAGTGCCTGCCCTGGGGTACCAAAAGTATAGGAATTTCGCACCCTTGGGGAGGTGCTTCATGTGAGATAAAGCATAAAAGTGATGGAGATACAGGGAATACGGGGGAAGCAGAGGTACTGTGAGTTACCCTGGAGACAGGAACAGAGCCACCATTCGTGATGGAGTGATCTACAGATCTCCGGCATGGGGGAGGAATTAGATGAGGTACTGGTAGACGCCACTGGCAAGATGGCAGAAAGGGGGGAGGTACTACTAGTGGGGGACTTCAACCTGCCAAATGTAGACTGCAGACTCCCAGCAGTGGCTTCAGCTAGAAGCAGGGACATCCTGGAGTCTCTGCTGAGGGCATTCCTGAAGTAAATAGTCAGTGACCCCACTCATGATGGGGCAATACTGGACCTGGTACTCACTAACAGGGACAGTATTGCAGACGTCAAAGTGGAAGGCCACCTGGGGACCAGTGATCACTGTATGGTGTGGTTCAATATAAGGACACCTGCGGAATCAAACCACACAAGGACAAGGGTCCAGGATTTCAGGAGGACAGATTTTATAAAGATGGGTGAATGCCTCAGGGATGACTTGGCAGGGGGGATGCCCTGGGTGGGGCAGAGAAACAATGTGCAAAGCCGAAAGGGGGCATAGTAAAGGTAACAAACCTCTGTGTCAAACAAGTGAGCAAAATCAAGAGGAAAAATACTACTAAGGTTCTCAAAAGAGGTGGCTGAAAAGGTAAAGGCTAAAAGAATAGCATTTAGAAGGTATAAGGAGATGCAGAGGGAGGAGGATACGGAGGCGTATCAGGGAAATGGAGGGAAGCAAGGAAAGCAGTAAGAAGCAAACTGAAGAGACAATAGCCCAGGAGGTAACAGAAGGGAACAAGACATTTTTAGGGCTGCATGGGTAGAGCCTGCAGTCCTTTAATGAACACAGAGTGAAGACTCTGCATTTTTTTCCTTAATTAAAAAAAAAACGGATTCTCTCTGCCCATCACAATCCCGCCCCTCTCTGGTGCCCTGCCCTTTTAGTGCAGCTCCTCCTCACCAAGCTCTTGAAACCCTCCCGCTACTGCCCACTTTGCACTATACCGCCCCCACCCCTCTTTTCCTGTCCCTGTTTAATTTTCAATGAGCTCTCCACACGCTCTCTCTCTCCCTCTCTCTCTCTGTCTCGTAGAAGCAACTGCTTCTTTTACTTGTTCCACACAGACACACACGTATGACTGACTTGCACACACAAGATTGGGCAGGTGATGAGCAAAGCAGGTCATCAGCTTCTGTGAAAAACATGTACAGAATATCCACCGTTCCGCCAAGAATAGCAGCACTAACCACTTCGCTAAACTGTACTCGAGGGATCCGTCAATGGTTGTTAACTCAGGAATGCGCAGCGTGAAGCTGCAGATTTTATTGATAGTGTGTGATAGAGGTCGGAGAGTTGGAAGGGGGATGAAGTAATAGGAATGTGTCCCTTTGAGGACAACTCAAGTCTGCTCACTCCTTTGGGTGAGAAGTCCAGCTCCCCCTCTCTTGTAATTCAGAATTCTCTTGAAACAGACCTGTCATGCACCCATTACTCTGTGTTTGGGGGAAGAGCGTTATAAGAAGATACCATGCCATGTAAGGAAATACCAAGAGGCCATTGGTATGTAGGCTGCATTTGATGGCGTGTTAGATCGAGACTAGTGAACTCAGCTCTTACCTTTCAATGGAAACCTCTGCCACTGCACCCCGAGCCCGTAGTTTACACAATGCCTGGGGTTGCTTTACGTGCTCAAGCATTCAAACACCCTGCTTTGTAGTTGAGGTGGTGGGCTAAAGTGCCAGGAAGGGTTTACCAATATTTATGATTTAGCATTACAGTTGTCTCCCTAATGTAGGTATCCCAGGTCGGCTTCTGGTCCCTTACATAAGAATGATTATAACCTTGCTCACTGGTTAGATACAGTACTGCATTGACTGAGGACTGAGCTTTACTTTCGTATTGTACGTTTGTAATAAGGGGATTACATTTCAGCAAAGGACGTAATGCTTTATTAATGTTATTTGTCTTAGGAAAATGCTGCATCTGTGAATTGTGCTACAATACATCTACTGTTAAGTATGCAAGCTTTTTTCCTTGTAGCCTACTTCATCCGTGTACAGTATGCTATATGCGCACTGTTTCATTGAAGCTAAATTAAACATGCTGCACATACTCAATTGCATGGATAGCTGGCACCGCCATAACACATAAGTGGGTTAAGAAGCGCCGGTAGGGTTAAACAGGATCGGCAGCCAAGTCAATGGATCTCAAAAGCAAGAATCCAGCTGGTGGTGATGGAGAAGTCTTCCAGTGCCCTACCTCAGTATACATAGTAACAGTACGTGTGCAGCTTACCATATCGCATCATGCAGTGCTGCACCTAGCAGTGGCTGCAAACGCCAAACGTGTTCCTCATCACCACTGAACTGAACTGCACAGGAGCTCCACTTCGAAGAGCTGGCATGGCAGTCCACAGCGATGGTGTGGAAGAGAAAAAGCAACAGGACAGCATTCCTCTCAGCCAAATGCTACTGTAGCCAACAACCCGGAGGTCCTTTCCATTAGAAAACGGCATGCGGTCCTCTCTGCAATTTAAAAACACTGACGATTAACCACACATGAAGTGCCTTTCTGCAAGGATACACTCTCTGGTGAGTTGTGCTATGCGACCATACTATATGTGGCACCTGAGCGGTGGCTGAAGGCACCATAGGTGTGAAGATACATCACATCACACCCTGTAGCGTTTTTTTTTTTTTGCATCATTTGTTTATTGAATTTTCCGATATAGTTGACAGACATGACATACAAAACATACATAAATATAGATCCATAACTTATATACATCAAGATCCATTTCCATTATTTGATTACAAGCTAAAAAGAGCAAAAAAAAAAACCAACAAAAAACAATCATAAAATTATTCCCATTATAGTCCAGATAATCAGAGAGATGGGGTCACTTCCATTCTTTATATAAGGGGCAGTGGGCAGGCGGAGGAAGATTGGTATAGTCTCAGAGCCAACCCTCACTCATCATTATATTATCTGCCACCGGCAAGGACACCAGGTAGGGCTGCCATGTCTTTTGAAAGAGTTCCTCCTTATCTTTTATGACATAGGTCAAGCGTTCCAGAGTAAGTACCACCCAAAGCCACCTCTGAACAGGAGTCCACTCCTCCTCCTCCTCCCCAGTATCTTCAATTCCAAATAGAAGCAACAAGGGGGACATTGGAAGTTGCCGTCCCACAATACCCTGCAACTCCTTTACTACATCCCGCCAGAAATTTTGTAGAACAGGGCAGGCTCAAAAATAGTGATAATATGTTGCAGGTTTATTATTGCACCTAGGACAGACAGGGGACACCACTGGGTTATATTTATGAACAACAAGTGGTGGACAATACAATCGATGGCAGAATTTATAATAAGATTCCTTATACTTATTACACAGCAATATGCCCTGATGCAGTTGGAGTATCAGTCTCCAATTCTCCCCTGATATAGAGAGCTCAAGATCTCTCTCCTATAGCTGTCTGGTTTTCTCTGTTTTATCTGGGAGCAAGGCCTTCCCCTCCCTGGCCACTCTGTGAATAGTACTCTTTGGATTTTTCTGTCCCACCAAAATGGAACGTTCTAATTGGTCCCATGTAGAATCCACCCCATGGAGTCTACCAAGAGATTTACAATATGCCCTGACCAAAAGAAATGCTGGTGCCCCAAGCCTGTCCTAGCCACAGATTCTCAAAAGAATCCATCCCTGTCTGGGTAAAGAGATGTTTTAAACAAAGGATACCTCTCTTCCCCCCCACTCTCGATATCTCATGTTTTCCAAACCTGGTAAGAAAAGGGTTCCTGTGTGAGCAATGTCATCCCGTACCAGCCCTTTTGTTTGGCTCCAACTCTCCAGCTCTCTAATATAGCCCAAACCAAGGGGTTTGAGTCTGGTAAATTAAGATATGCCTGCCAGCCTCTGATAGATAGATATGCCGATATCCTACCCGGGCATACCCTCTCTTCTAAATTGAGCCACCTAGCTTCTCGGGGTCTACCAATCCAATCTTGTATGTAACAACATTGTATGGCCATGTGATAAACCCCCAAGTCTGGAAATTGGAGCCCTCCCCTTTCAGTGGAGGCTTTTAACCTAGTTAAACCCATCTTCAGGCGTCTGCCCTGCCAGATGAAACCAGATAAGGCATTCCCCTGTAGCATTTTAATTGTGAAGGAGCAGGTTTTCTTCCTCTTGTCTGATTGGCTGGAGCAGGTCCCAGTCCTCCTGTGGAATAAAGAAGAACCAGCTTCTTTACTGACTAGATTGATTACATGGTGTATGAAACCTACTCCTATACATTTTTTAAAAGTTACAAAATGGATGCTTTATCATTACAATCAGGTATTTCAGGATGAAATAATTTGTAAGTTATTGTTTGTTAGCATTTGATAACCAGTGCAGCATCATGAGATGCAACGTCTGGTTTTCAGGAGGGCTCTGGGACAGCAGCATTCATACATTCAGCATGCAACCATGGAAACAAAATTAAACAATTACAGTTGCCTGGCTTGTTTAGGAAATATGCATACTGTAGCATAGCTAATCAGTAGGTGTTTGAAGAGGTCGGGCAATTTGGTACATTCATCCCGGGCAAGGTATGCAGAAGCTCATTTTACATAGTGATTTTTTTTTTTTTTTTATTTGGGGTACCTTAAAGCAGCAGTGAATGTAATGGTAAGAATTTTGACATCTACCTTTTTATTCTACTTTTATAATGCCCATTTTCTGCTGTCTTGCAAGCTTTCTCCTCCTTTTTGACCCACCTCCCTCCTCCACCCCAAACTCCCATCAACGTTATCTATAATGAAGGTACATATTTCATCCACTAATGGCGCATCATTAACTGCACCATCCAACTCTCACAACATGCTGTTGTCTGTCCTCTTGAGTTGAATCATGTAAACTATAATGTGAACCCCCCCTTTCCCTATCCACTCTGTAGCACCCAACCTCCCTCCCTCCCTCCTCCCCAGTCACAATTTTTTAAGAATGCAGGGTACCCATAAAAACTAAAACATTCCAGCACCGGAACAAGATGCCCTCCTGTTCTGTGTCCTACAAATGAGCAATGGCATCCTTCTGTAATCATGCCTGACTAGCTGTTTATCAGCGTCACAGAGACTGCTGGGAGAGGAGGGAGGTTGGTGATAAAGGGTGGTGGGGTTATAATACTTACTTTTGAAATTAGATGAATAAACTAATTTCTGGTGACTGAAAGCTCAAAAATCAAGGAGAACGTAGATGGAAAAGTACATCCCACCATTCCAATTATACATATCCTCCCACCCAACCTCCCTCTGTAACCCCCAACCCCACCCCCAACACATGCAGCCCTTTCGGCTCTGGCCAGAACTTGTTTAGGTATGTAAGTAAAAAGAGAAAGACCGGGGTGGGATTGTAAGGTTAAAAAAGGGAAGGAGTGGAACTGTGCAGAGGGAGACCAAGACAAAGCAGACATCCTGAACAAATATTTTTGTTCAGTGTTGACAGAGGAAGAGGAAGAAGAAGAAGGGGAGGGGCCACAAAAAAGTAACAAAAGCTTTGAATGGAGGGAGGTGGACACAAGTCCTGTTTTGGAGGGGAGAGTCCTGAACAGACTCGCTAATCTGAAGGCGGACAAAGCAATGGGGCCAGATGTGGTGCATCCAAGGGTATTGAGGGAGCTCAGGGAAATACTGGCTACACCAATGACAGTTCTGTTTAACAGTTCATTGGAAACAGGAGTGGTTCCGGAGGACTGGAGGAGGGTGAATGTAGTCTCACTACACAGAAGTGGTAGCAGGGAGGAGGCAGGCAATTATAGGTCAGTCAGCCTGACACTGGTGGTGGAAAAGTTAATGAAATCACTGCTGAAGAAAAGGACTGTGGAATATCTTGAATCCAGTGGGTTACAAGACCTGAGGCAGTGTAGAGGTAATCTTGCAAATCCAGCATATGAAGAGGATCACCTTCATGGTACAACATAGAACTACAGCTTATATTAATCGTTGGACACACTGGGAACTGCTGGCACCAGACTTTTCTGTTTCCTAGCCTAATTGTCAGAGAAATGTGTTTTTTATTATTGTGACTCAATTTTTTTTCTCTAATTTTGATTTTCTACTATATTGATTCCAGTGACATTTGTTAGTTGATGTTATTTTGTCGACTTTATGCTTAGCCTGTTAATGCCTCTTTTAGGTACTGATCTAAGTGTATTTGCTGTATGATCTCTGTACCTTTAATACAGGCAGTAAAAAAGTATAAAAAAAAAAAACAAAAAAAAAAACAAAACAAGACCTGAGGCAGCATGGTTTCACAGGAGGGAGGTCATGCTAAACAAATCTGATAGAGTATCGTCAGCAGAAAGAAGGAGGTAGTGTTGCCTCTGTACAGATCGCTGGTAAAACCCCACCTAGAGTACTGAGTCCAGTTCTGTAGACCACATCTCTGTAAGGACACAGACAGAGTGGAGGTGGTCCAGAGGAGGGCAACTAAAATGGTGCAGGGTTTGCATCAAAAGCCCTATGAGGAGACACTAAATGACCTCAATATATGCACCGTGGAAGAGCGGTGGGGGGATATGATAGAGACTTTTAAATACTTCACAGGGAATAAATAAGGTGTAGGAGAGAAGTATATTTCAGAAGAAGAGGTGCTCAAGAACAAGGGGACATGCTTTGAATCGGGGTGGGTAAATTCAGGAAAGATGTGAGGAAGTACTTCTTCACATAAAGAGTGGTGGATCCCTGGAACAGCCTTCCAGAAAAGATGATGGGTGTGAAAACAGTGTTGGGGTTCAAGAATGTATGGAATAAGCACAAGAGAATCACTGTGGAAAAGAAAGGGGAGGAGAAAGAGCTGTAGATCGGGAACTGTCTGCGGTAATGGTGTAGGTAGGGAGAAATGGGCAGACTAGATGGGCCAAGCGGTCCTTACTTGCCATCAAACTCTGTGTTTCTACAAAATAATAAAATTAACGAGTGAGAATCGGGACAGCAACAACAAGTGGCTAGCTTCATGGCCTACCCAACACAAAGTTAAACGCAAACAGCGCCACCATGACCATGTGCTTATTCTCCCCAAGACCCCTAATCACAGGTCAGTAAAATACAATTTCAGTCTGAATCCACATCTTTAGTGACCTTAATTTCTCCGAAGTCCAATTTTATCCTGGCCAGAAGGTTACCGGATTCCTTTGATTCTCCAAACGTGTAAATTTTCCAAGTACACAATATGCAACTTAGCCAGATACTGACATGCATGTGAATCTCCCAAAGAACGTAATATGGCACCAATTGCATCAAAGGCCTTCCTGCATGTATGGGTAGTAAAACTCAAGTTAGGTTATATGGAGAGCTGGATCCCACTGTCTCCAGTCAAAGGCCCTACATGCCTCGCAGCATCTCTCTCATGAATCCCCACTAGAGTCACCAGTAAAGTACGAGGAATAGCTGAGTTTGCCATCCATTTACGCAGTGTAATTCTGTAAGCTCTATAAATTACTGGTGCCATCTCCAAACTTATGTGTTCACACAGCCACAATGCCATAAAATCGGACTGGGTTTTCCCCTTCTTCTGATTCCAGCAGACCCAATGTTCTGAGGTTAGCTGCCTGGGTAAAGTTTTATAAAGATTCCAATTGTGTGGCTGTAGCAGCGGTTGCTTGTAGCACTGATCCTGCTGCATCCACCGCAACAGCTGCCGACTATATCTCGCAAACTAATAGTCTTGACTGGAAAAAGCAATCACTGTCTTGTCTAGAGCGATCACCCAACAGTCCATTACATTCACTGCTTGCTAAAATTCTCGGAGAGTGATCTTAGGTTCCCCAGCTGGATTTACTGTGGCTACAGCTGTAGAACTGCCACTTGGCCCCATGGCCTGCTGGCCACATCTGCCTCCTTCATCTCCTGTTTGCATTTTAGGCTTCCCCATGGGTGGGCATCCTCAAACTTTCCCCACAGCTCACAAACAAGGAGTAGCACTATACAGCTAAATCTGTCCTAAATAAGAACTGTGTTTAAAGTAATAAAAATAAACCAATTCACTGCAGGAGCTGTGGGAATGTGTGACCTGTCTCAATGGCGGCAGGTTCTGGACTACGTTTTTGTTGGTTTTACTGGGAACGTAACACAAACGATACCTGTACTTCAGGTGTTTGTGCATCAGAAAATTCTGAAAAAACTCCTTGTTTTGGAGTGCTACAAGGAGGCTAATGAAAGCCCAGCTACTGCAATACTTTCATGGTTAACCCGAACACCTAACCAGTGGTGCTGGGGTCCACAAGAATCTAACTTTAAATAGCAATGAAGTCAAAGGCCCACAAAGAATGTCACTGTCAGTTTTCCCAGATTTGTTTTCTTAACAATATTTTGCATCTTAAAGAGAAATCAATGACTGCCAAAAAAACTGAACAGAAAGGATAAATGGAGCAGACAAACCACAGCATCAGGCATAATATAAACAATTCCTTGGCAACAGAAAGCAGAGCAACATAACAAAATAATTACAAGTCGGAAGAACAGAATGCGCAACACAGGATTTAAAATTACGCATCTACTGTAGATATGAAATACTGCACCCTCTACCAAAATTACGAATATACCATTATTTTCATGAAATGAGATCAGAACTGTTCTTACAGCAAAATATCTTGGTTTAAAAATCCACTTCACTGCAATGATTTACTGCCACATCACCGGCTAAAGGATCTGAAAACGTGTCTTTGTAATGTTTCCTAGAGCTATCACTAGACTCCAATCTGCCACCCTTCCCCACCCACAGCAACCAATGGGTGCTCTCGCTGCAAAAACTACTTATGAAAAGAAAGTTGTTTTTTTTTGTTTTTTAACTGCCCCATATCTGGTTGCTTACTCCTGTGTAGTTACACACTGCTTAAAACCAACAATTTTGTGGGAAATACTGACTTCAATGAACTTTCACTTCCAACATGATTAATTTCACAGTGACATTTTGTAAGACTTGAAAAAGGCCAGGCTTTCACATAAGATAAGCTGGTGTTCCAAGTACACGGCATAGAAATAAGGAAACAATTACAGTGCCCGAGACAGCAATGAATTACAACTGGCATGCTAATTACCAGCCTGCATCCCAAAATAGCTGATGACTGCGGATTTTGTTATAATACAATACGGTCCTACCACAAAAAAAAGAGGGGAATACACCCTTTTATGGCAAAATCCGCTCCACCTTGCACTTTGATAGCGACACATTTTCAGTGAAAGAATGATTTTATTATTTTTGTGTATATTTTTCTTCAAAATGTCTATACATATAAAATACATCCTACCTTGCACTCTGATGTGGGTGTATGCACACATCATCATAAACATCTCATTTTCACGGGAATACACAGAACAAGTATAAAGGTCTTTACTGTGGTTTCTTTTTTCAATTATGTTTTGAAGTTGCAGAAACACACACACACACACACACACACACACACACACACGCACCATTCCATGCCGCAGATAGCTGGAGATGAAAATAAAACATGTTTTTGCTTTCTAGCTTATTGCCTAAAAGTGAGAACCCAAGGATCTCTCTCTTAGACTGCTATGAACAGGTGAGACAACCTGTGTAGGTTCCCACTCTGATAATAGTGTCAGGACACGCAACAGTTTTTGTTTCACCTCAAAAGACAGATTTAATAAGATAGTAAGTCCATGAGGGATCCACTGGGTTTTGCAAAGGGAACGGGAGAATGAGGGAATGCTCCTCTTCTCCCTTCTCCTGCCAAATGGATTTTGTGGGGGAGTTTGTCAAACACCTTTGTAAACTATTGATCTCTAGACTACAGACTACAGGAATCCCAAAAAACATTGTGGCTTGGGTCACGTCATGGCTCATGCAAAGAAAACAAGAAAGTCAGCATAAGAGGGGCTCTATCAAATTGGATAGAGGTGCCCAGTGGGGTGCCACAGGGGTCAGTTTTGGGACCATGTTTATTTAATATACATGTCTCTACACAGCAATTTAAGCATAAGAAAGTCTGGCGGACCAAATCTGCCGACGGCTGTCATTTGGGAGCAGAATTATCAGAAAAAGACGATATTATACAATACTACAAAAAGCACTGGATCATATAAGCAATTGGTGTAGCACTTATCAATTATACTTAAATCCTGAAAAATGCACTGTTATGCACCCTGGACACAAAACCCCAAAAGCTAACTATCATCTAGGAAATATTAGTCTAAAAACTGCAACTGAGGAAAGGGACCTTGGAATCACCATCTCAAATTACCTAAAATTTGGCACCCACTGCAATAAAAATCAGCAAAAAGGCAAATGGGGTACTAAACTGAATACTCAGGCATATTGCTATCAGAAAGAGATCGGTCATGGTTACACTGTACAGTTCCCTGGTGAGACCTCTTTTGGAGTATTGCGCTCAAGTCTGGGCCCCGTATCAAAAGGCTGACACAGCCAAATTAGAGAGTGCACAAAAAAAGGCCACTAGATTTATAAAAGGGATGCAGACAAACGATTATTACACCAGGCTCAGCGATTTAAACATGTTCACACTGGAGTATAGAAGATTAAGGGGCAATATGTGTTTGCTTTTTAAGTCCTTAACGGATCAGAAGCTGAGGGAGAAGTTGGGGTTAATATTCATGATTAAAACTTATAATACAAAGGCTCATTCACTCCAGCTCTCAGAGGAACACTGCAGAACATGGAGGAGAAAGATGTGGTTTAATCAGAGAGTGATCACTATCTGGAATGGGCTACCAGGTCAGTAATAGAAAGTCCATCTATGGAAGTGTTCAGACATCACTTGGACAAATTTTACCATTTAGATCGGTTACAAGGCAAGCACCATAGATGAAAAGTCCTTTCAGCTCAGTATATACCTATGAACCCTTGGAACTCATCATATCTTTTTCTTTTTCTTTCCATTACATTGTTACACGTGACACCCTAAAACAGACAAGCACACAGCAAACGTATTTCATTTTTATTTCCAGCAGGAGCGGCCATCCCACAGAAACAAAGAGCGAAAGGAAGTGGGGCCCAGACACCCCAGACAGGCCTCATCCTGTCACAGTCATGCTAAACAAAATAGAACAAACAGTACAGAAAATTATAAAACACAAGATAATATAAAATAAAATAGTGTTAAAGTATACAGTGAGCAGAGGCAGGTGACCAAAGTTATGAGACCCAGAACAGCAGAATCCACAGGATCAAGCCAGGTCATAGACTGCCGATGGAAGGAAGGAGACGCACAAAGCAAAATAAAGAAGGTAAGTGCAGCATCTATTCAGGTGAGAATACAGTCCGGTGCAAATACAGGCAGACGAGCCCTCTGAGACTCATGGTGTGACCCTGAGTGACTCCCCTTTTGTAGAACTGGGCAGAAGGAGTATGTCACTGACAAATGAGATGATGCATCTCAGCGGAGTAAATGAACAGTAACGTAAATGTATTGAGCACTGTGCATCTAGTACATCTCCATTGTACTTGGGGTCTGTGTGAGGATGATCACAGATATAACCTTAATCTTCTCAGTTCTTATGGCTTTGCAGTACACAGGTGGCATTCTCACACACTTTGAGCCAACTACCACGACCACAGTAGTGGCACTTTGGGTCCTTGTGACAGCCGTATGGAAGGGAAGGTGGCCAAGATGTCATTGATCAGCTGTATCCCAGACCCTTTTTGTCGGTGTGCAACACAGCTGGATTAAAACCTCAGCATTCAGCAGTTGCAGGCTATGTTGACAAGCCTGCTGCAATCTGCCAGTACCAGTGATAAGCATCCGGTGAAACAGACAGATGGCCTGACTGTGGTGTTACAGATGATAGAAAACCTTGATGACGTGGCTGATCTGAAGGTGGTTAGAGGCAGACAGCTTTGCCTGAAGGCAGAGAACAATATGTTGGAGGTCATAAAGAGTTCGAGTACAGGTGCTGCGCACTTTGAGGAGGAGGAACCAGAGGAGACCAAGCCCTGTATCCAACAGCAGCAGCCAGCGGAAAGGTTTGAATTGTATAATGACTGTCCAGAGCTTCCCATGTTCCCAGGGTGTTATCTGTGTGATATGGACTCTGAAAGTCAGGGTAATCTGTGTCTGGAAAGCATGGACAGCTGCCTGAATACCACTGAAACCCCAGGTGAGACTGGTCCTTTAAATATTGTGCTGGGCCATGAAACTGCAGTTAAGCAAGAAGAGGCCTGTAAGTTGGCTGAAGGGACTTCATTTGTTGATGCACTAGGCAAAAATGTGAAAACAGTGGATTGGGGTTAATTGCAGTCTGGGGACTATACTATGGAGAAACTAAAACAGTGCATAAAAATGAAAGATGGTGTACCTGTAAACGTTGGGGTGGGCAATCAAATGTATTCATGGTATGATAGTATTAATGAGATTTTGTACCATATAAGACTCAAACCCAGATCTAACAAGATAGATATACAAGCAGTGGTGCCAAAGAGATATCAGCAGAGGGTACTAGAGACTGCTCATTCCAGTATTTGTGGGCACCTCAGTCATGAAAGCACGCTGAATAATCTGGTACCACATTTCTACTAGCCAGGAATGCACAAACAGGTGTCAGCTTACTTAAAATCCTGTTTGGTCTGCCAGTCAGAGATGTTCCCTGCCTCTAGGGAAGGGCTCATGCACAACAGTTGTGCTGGTAAGCAATGGGTGGATGCCCATGTGTGAGGTTTCTGCCCCCACAATTCCTTTCACTCTTTGTTTCTGTGGGATGGCCATTCACGCTGGGAATGAAATATGTTTTATTTATTTATTTATTGATGAATATTAGATACACACCTTTGAGACAAAGACTCCTTTACAAAGGTTCCACGTCAACTGAGTAAAGAAGCAAAACAACAGTTTCATTTGCTGTATGCTTGTATATTTTAGGGTGTCACATTTAATGATGTAATGGAAAGAAAAAGATACAAGTTCCAAGGGTTGGCAGGAGAAGGGAGAAGAGGAGCGCACCCTCATTCTCGCGTTCCCCTTGCAAAACCCAGTGGAACCCTCATGGACTTACTATCTTATTAAAACTATCTTTTGGGATGAAACAAAATGGAAACATAAAATCCCCTAAACCAAGAAAAGAGGAGTCGAGTCTAGGCTACAAAAGATAACATGTATGAACATGTATGCCTTTACTGTTTGATAGGGGAACTCCTGAGAATAAGTAGTTTATACTGGCTTTAGCAAAAAGGGGTGGATCAACCGATGGTGATGTCATCCATGAAAGGTATAAAAACCCACCACTTGGAGTAACAAAGATAGATAGGGGAATCAGTTGAATACTGACTACCAAGTGAGGAGGACCTCAGAAGTGTGTGCTTGCTTCCACACTGTTCTGTTTGCAAAGGCTGAAGCTAAGCCTCAGGAATTTTCGTAATTAGAAAGGTTGCTGGATCCTGGACATTGAATAACCTTTTGCTTTCTGTATGTTTATTATTTTTAATTTCTGATTTGAATAAAATAACAATGCACATTTGCATTTTTATGCACCTGACTTCTGGTTTGTTGTAACTGTTTTATCCCACACCTTCAAAGTGACACTTCAATTTGTCCATTTCTAATTGTACCTCATCACTGTACTGTTTTGTTACCTGGTCCTCAAGATACTACTGTAACATGCCACTCTACTCTTCTCTTCTGGGCCATACCTGTAAATCGGTATTCAGCTACCTAGTGTACTTCAAGTGTCTTTGGAGATTAATCATGAGCACCAGTCGACTAACAATGCACTTGTTAAGTCTTCTGGTGCCCTTGATTAATCTCCAAATGGCCAGTATTATATATAAAATCATTTCTTAAAACTAACACCCATGCACTTTAATGGGGCAGACCCCAAACTCTTCTTGGGCACAAGTCACTGCATACCTGAGTGTGGGGGCAGACTGACCAGGAAGTAGAAGGGATTGGGTGGCTACCTCAGTAAGGCCAAAATACAATCCCTTTCACTTCAAGAAAGACTGAACAAGAGCTGGCCTGCTGACGCAGTGGTAGCGCTATTACTCGCGATGCTGAGCTGGCCAGGGGGAGGAGGACTGAGCGTCTTATGGACTGCTCCTCCTGGGAGAGGGTGGGGAAACTTCCCGGAGCTCATCTGACCCGTCATGGAGGCCAGGGGTCTGGCAGCCACAGCTGGCATCTTCAGGAGGCAAGGCAGACATCGGCATGCGGTGCCCCTGACATCAATGCATGCCCCACCTCCCAGTGGAGAAAAACAGAAAACTCGGCCTATATAGGATGCCGCCCACCTCGCGCTGCAGGCCCTGCATCACTGACCTGTGGCACCCCTGGACACTGGATTCAGACATCTGCCGGGAGGAAGGGCCCCCTCCCAAAGGCCCTGCCCTGGGGGTAAGCCAGGAAGGAACACCGAGGAAGGCAAGTTCTGGAGGCAGTGGATGACGGGCTGGGTACGGAGGTCAGGGCCAATGGGGACCAGTCTGTAGAGGGAGCAAGAAAAAGAAAAAGACTGAACTGAAAATTATAAAATGTACACACACAGATTTTTGCCAACATAAGCTACAGGATAAGTAAGGCATATCTTAATCTTGGCAAATCACTTTAAACACTGCTAGACTTCATCTTACATACATATTGTTAGCAGATGAGGGCCTATAGGGCCCACTTAGTCTGCCCAGCACTACCCCAGCTACTGAGCTCCCCCCCAGATCTTACCTGTTCTCCCCTCTTCAGGATTCCCATGTGCCTATCCCATGCATGCTTGAAACACGATACAGTTTCTGTTTCTACCACCTCCTCCGGCAGGTCGTTCCAAGCATCTACCTCCCTCGCCATGAAAAAGTACTTCCTTGTATTGCCCTTCAAAAGTCCACTTTCATTCTGTGGCTCGTTGTTGCTGAATATCCTTTCATTTGAAATAGGCTCTCCCTTTGCGTCCCAATACCTTTTAGATATTTGAACATCTCAATCATATCCCCCCTGTTTCTCCTATCCTCTAGGGAGTACATGTCCAGCTCCCCCAGCCTTTCCCCGCATCCCCTGAACCATCCGAGTAGCCCTCCTCTGGATCGCCTCCACCCTCTCAATATCCCTCTTCAGGAGCAATCTTCAGAACTGAACACAGAACTCCAGATGAGATCTGACCAGGGCCATATACAGGGGTATGATGACTTCCCTCCTTCTACTAGCAATGCCTTGAGCTATACATCCCAGCATTCTGCTTGCACTCTCCAATGCAGCCTGGCACTGATTCGCTACCTTCAGGTTAGATGACATGATGACACCAAAGTCCCTCTCTTGTTCCACAACTGCAAGTTCCTCCCTGTTAATCACATACTTTGCTCACAGACTTCCATGCCCAGTATGCATAATTTTACATTTACCTGTACTGAAACCTAGCTCCCAGACCTTGGACCACCTCTCTATCCTAACAAGGTCTTCCTTCATTCTTTCAACTCCCCTCTCCCCAGTGTGTCCACTCTATTACATATCTTGGCATCATCGGTGAATAAACAAACCCTACCCTCTAGACCTACAGCAATGTCCCCAATGAAAATGTTGAAAAGGACTGGGCTCAGTACAGATACCTGTGGCACCCCACTTGTGACCCCGTTTACCATCACCCTATGGGTTCTACCTGAGAGCCAGTTTCCCACCCACTTTATTATGGCTGGACCCACTCTTAGATCCTCCATCTTGTTTAATAATCTTTTCTGGGGAACAATGTCGAAAGTCTTTCTAAAGTCCAGATAGGCCATGTCCACTGCCCTTCCCCAGTCCACCACTCCCATCGTCACCCAGTCAAAAATCCATTACGTTCATCTGACAGGATCTCCCCCTAACAAACCTGTGCTGTCTGTGATCAACCAGCCCCTTCCCTTCCAGGCAGTCCACTAGTTTTTCCTTTAGGAGTGACTCCATGATCTTCCCGACCACTGACATCAGGCTCACAGGCCTGTAATTTCTGGCCTCATCCCTGTCTCCCCCATTGTGAAGTGGTACCATGGTTGCTCCTCCAGTCCTCTGGAACCTCTCCCATTTCTAGCAACAGTGTGAACAGTTCCAGCAGTGGTTCTGCTAATTCCATTTTGTACAGTATGTTTCCATTATACTGTACTGAAAATGGATAAACTGAAAAGGGGCGAAGAACTACTTATAAAAAGAACAATCAGGAAATGCAAGTTGTACCATTTTTATTGGGTGGGGGCGCGTTAAAGTCCATTGTTCAAAGTGTGCTACCACCACCACCGTAAGCTTCATTTCAGAAGGCTGCACACATGTTGGTGTTACCTGCAGGAATTTTGTGTGGTATAGTAAGGGAACTACCAGTTCCTAAAGTCTACCAAACACTCTATAATGATGATAATAACCTTCATTTATCCAACTTAAGGATCCTACTGCAACTAAAATATAGTTTTTACAAGGGTGACCAGGCCAAGAGGTCACCTTACAAAGTAACAAAAATAAAGTGGGCATCAAGACAAAGGCATCTAGAAAGTATACAGTCAGTAAAGCTAATAGGGAAAGGGGGGGGGATGGGCAGGGGGGGAGCAGGGCCAAACCGTCACTAGGACATTTGGCCTAAGCCAGACCAACGATAGGTTAGAGCGACTCAAGTAGGAACTGAGCAGACACAACAGACCGCCTTTTTTTCCTGATGCAACTTTCTGTTTCTGCGTTTCTATAACAATCAATGCAGTCTGATCCAAGGCTTGAGGTATGACAGTAGTTTAAGACAAGAATCAAAGCAGGAGCTTTTTTCAGTAAAATGAGAGACCACTCTTGTTTTGAGTTATTCAGGTGGTACTGCATTAGAGATCTTTCGTTTTGCTTGGAGTTATTCCATGACCACGGGCCAAGGTAACAAAAGATATTCTCTCAAAAGAACTTTCAGCGTTTCGGACAAAAAATTAAAAAAAGAAACAGGGCTCTGAAACTATAGAGGTTAACTGGCTAAACTATGCAGCAATTTAAGTAACAGGCAGTGGCGGAGCCAGGTTTGGGAGCATTTGGGCGCCGGGCAAGCCATTCAAGTCAATCACGGGCTCCTCAATGGGCACTAAACAGTGAATAAAGATGTGATGGGGCACCACTACTCACACTGGGGCAGCCAGGAGGGGCGACCGCCCCCCCAGTCCCCCCTCTAGCTCCGCCACACAGGAGTTTGTAGACTATGCCTTAGTAAACAAAAAGAAACTAAAGTATATTTATTCTGGTCTCTTAAGAAAGCGAGGCCAATGAGTTTCTGTAAGTCACACTGGTGAACGTGTTTTTTCACATTCAATTAGTCCTGGAATTATCACTGGTTGGGGGCACAGAGGCTCAGTCCAATTGTTTTGAAGTGACATTCTATAGCTCACACAAGACTTTCATTGACTTACATGAAATGGTTGGAGGGTTACTTTAGGATAGAGCCCCCACAGCTCCCAAAGCTCTTACAGTCTAATTTCAACACTGCATTTAATAAAAAAACACATATCATTGTTGGGAATGTGTCTATTCTAGAGGTTTCTTCATGAATTTGAGAAAACAGATTATTATAAACATTCCAATGATATGGAGATGAACAGAATGGCATTCAACATGCTGACATCTAGTACAAGCACTCAATATTAGCTTCCACTAAAGGATTAAAAAAAAAATAGTAAAAGGCAAAGCAAAGTAAAATAAAACTAAATCCATTTGAATCATGTATTACTGCAGTGTGAGCTGCAGAAAATACAGCAATGTTTTTGTCCGCTCTAAGTCCATGGGTCCCAAGAGACATCATTATCCCCTATAAAATGCTGGTTAATCTGAGTAGTCTAATGCAAGATCACACTACTGAGGTTAAACAGTAACCTTCTTCTGCCAATGCGGATGAAGGCGACAGGTTAAGAGGAGTTCTCTGGAACAAAGCCTTTTTCTTGCTTGCCTTTTTTAACTTTTTTAATTTATCTTGTTCAACAGCAGCTCAATGAAACGGAGTGAAGGCAGAGAGAGAGAGAGAGTATTAGTGCTGACCTTTTAAACACTTCAACAAATGCAAATTGTTTATTCAACTGTGCAGTGCTCCAGAGTAACAGAGTTGCCGAACATCTGTAGACCTCCTTGAAATAAATATTTGAAATGGAAAAACTGGAAGAACAGCCCCTCCTCGAATCAAAGAAAGGTCAACTTCGTTAGAAACAAATTAATCATTAGCACTTCTGGCAGGTTAGCTAATGGAGATTTCCGAATTCTTCTGCTCTGTGAAGCTCTGTTCTCCAAACCTGTGCAATGTCAGCAGAGGGGAGTAGCTGTGGTTGTTAGGTAGTGTAGCAGAGCAGTGGTTAAATGCAGCAGACTTCTCCAACACTTACAGCTTTTACTGCTATCCAAGGAACAGTTGTGCATCAAAATAATGAAGTTAGTGTAGCATGATGTGCAGCAGCGGCTAAAGGTGGGGGGGAGACTGGCCAAAGTCCCCCCACTGTGAAATCAAGGTGGGTCATAATATCTTTTGCCCCCCCCCAACTTATTTGATTTTTTTCTTTGGCTGTCTTTTTTTTTTTTTTTGTAACAGTGAACTAGCTAAGCTGGTGCCACTTAACTAGTATGCACATACAGTTGAGGACAGGTTGTTCCATTTATTTCCCCTACTGCTATTTCTCCCACCAGCATAGCACCTCAGTTGCCTGGAATTTCGTGGGCATTCCATGCTGTTTTGCACAATATAAATCACAAGTTGCATGAGTATGCAACTAAAAGAAAAAGTGTCTCCTTGTTTCCATGTACATCCACTGACTCCCACTACTGGCATGTAGAGGTGGGCAGTCCACCATAGTGTGGTTGTCACTGTCTTAAAGCAGGACTGCAGGGCTCCGCAGCTGCAGTTCAGGACAGTCGGGACGAGCTACGCAGTACTTTCTTAAGGCTTCTATTCCCAGTGTTTCCCACCACCAGTAAGCTACCAGCTACAAGAGACGTGACTAGAGGGATCGTGGTGGTGGTGGTAGTAGTGACTGCATTGACCTTGCTGCAGCCTTTCCCTCCTCTCAAGTTATTTATTCTGAATAAATACCTTGGGGAGATGCAGGAATTATTCTGTGCAATTCTGAGTGGCTGCTTCATGTTGGGGCTCGGGGTGGGGCAGTTCTTTAAACAGAGAATGGAAGCTTGTTATTCCTTTCTGCACACCTAGCTATCGGGGGCATATTCACTGCCAACATGTCCAGGTACAACTTATTTACATCAGGAAAATGTCTTTTGCACCCACGACATAGTATTTATACTTGCCTGCGTGTTGTTTTATACTTCTGCAGCAAGCAGAAGATAATGGATCGCAGCCTGACTGCTGTGTCTGTCGGCTTTGAGGACAGGGTTTGATGAGCTGTCCTGATCTCGCTTAGCGGCAAATGAAAAACCTTGCGGCAGTTTTAACAACTAGGGTAGGTGTTTGTATAAGAGCCCAACCAAGCAGGGGTCCTTCTCAGCACCCAGGTGCCCCACATAGGTGACTATTGTTCCCTTCATTCTCCAAGTCACCTCATTTCTGCTGTTTTTACTTTTTACATAGTGCAAGTGAACTAGCATATGTTGAACTCAGTCTGCCCTAGTAGCCAGAAAGGACAAATGATTTTCATTTTCAGGGATATGACCTTTCACTTTACCCAGATCAGCACGGAACAACTGTTGGAATTTCCGGACCTCCTCTGTAATTGATGGTGTTCAGCCTTGGGTCAGATTCAGTTGGGGGAGAGGTTATGGCAGGTATGGGTAACACACTGGAGACCTGGGAACCCTCTCTGTCACAGGTCCTGTCCAGTAAGAACTCCTTCTGGGTGTACCCTCTGGAACCAGGGTCCTCTATATTTATTACACCAAAGTCACCATTCTTGCCCCAGCCTTCTTTTGCACTGGAGTCTAAAAGACTCTCCCTCTTCTCCCTGAGATATTTATTCTCTGCAGTTCTGCACTGCTTTTGGTGTAGGGGTTGGAGGCGCTAATAGTTGATAAATGGCCCAGAGCGAGAGAAAAGAGAATCATGGTAGTGAGTGTCTTGACTTTGCAGCAGCCTTCCCCTCCTCTCTCAGAGATATTTATGCCATGCAACTCCTGTTTTTGGTGCCAATGATATAACGAGACTTATTAACTCATTTTCTCCCGGTGGCCATTTTGGGTCGGGCTCAGCAATGGATGGTTCCGACGCCATATGGTGGCTATGGGACCGAACGAGTTAACACTAATGATACTGCAAAAAATAGTTAAATGTCCAGGGGACTGGGTGTCACAACCGGCTCCTATGGACCTAGGAAATTTTGTTTTTGGATCTGCTCAGGTACACTTTCTTCATATAAATTTTTCTCCCCGGGGTGCACCATAGGCAGCTAGTTCCTCCCTGCCCTACAACCTATGTCCATCCACCGCTCCCACCCCCGGTACCTCCAAGCCCCACTTCCCCCACAGATTCCCCCCATGGTGGGGCCAGGAAGGACAGGGCCGTCCTCCCCCCACCCAGGACTCACATTCCAGATCGGAGTGATTTGGTGGTGGAGTGGGATGCCAGTTAGCAGGCAGGGCTTCATAAAGCCTACGGTTGCTCTTTTTCCTGTTTTCGTCCATCCCCTTTTGCAGCCCTGAGCGTGTGCATGTGGAGGAGCACATGTGCCACTTTGCCACATTCTTGCATCCCTAACTCCTACCGCTGCCACCCAGCCTCCACCATGAGGCAGCCAGGGAGCCTGACTGCCATCCCTCCATCCCCAGGAGAGGAGAGCCGTCCGTTGGACGCTTGAACCTCTCCCTCCTCTGATGACCCCCGGTAGCCTGAGGTTGCGAGGTGTGATGTCCAGCGCCTCAATCCTCAGTGCCACTAGGTCAGCCCTTACGCTGCTACATTTTAGTATTCTTCCAGAGAATTTTTTTTTTTTTTTAAATCCATGACCTGGGATTTACTTCATTAAAAAAATACTCTGAAAAATCACTAAAATGCATCAAAACAATTCCACCCTCATGATGTGTCTGTTTGTGGAACAGCAAATCCTTTGTTTGATAATCTCTAGAAAAAGTCCACTGTAATTTGCCTTCTCACTAGGCAGTACACTGTAGTGGTTAAGGGCACTGAGCTGGAGACCTGGGTTTGAATCCCATCAGCCTCCAGTTGCATACTGTATGACCCTGAGCAAGTCACTTAAAGAGCAGCTGATGCCTTTGGAGAAACATCAGAAAACATAATATTTAGACACAATTCAGCTTGTATTTCATCTATCATCTACAGATTTCTTAATATGGAAATCTGCATCCCCGAATACTCCTTATTCAGAGCCGACAGGCCTACCAGGGGAGGAGGGGTGGCCATATACCTTAAGAGCAAGTACACGGTTACATGCCTAGAAGTGTCCTGCTTCACTAACCAATTCGAATGCCTGGCCCTAAAGCTGGAGATATCATCATCCTCTGCGCTATGTGTCATAGGCTGCTACAGGCCTCCCTCTGCTGGTACTCAATTCCTTACCCACCTAACCAACACCATTCAGCTTGGCCCTCCTGAAGCTATTATCCTCGGGGACGTAAACTTCGACTGGTTGCCCCATGCCGCTGCATTCCTTAAGGAATTTTGTGATGCCCATGACCTTTCTAAACTTATTGGAGAACCTACACGCCCCTATAAAAAGTACCCTGCTAACAGTACACTGCTGGATGTCATTCTAGTAAACAAACCGCACCTATTCTCCCATGTGGGAGTCTTCTTCACGGACATTAGTGACCACTGTGTTATTGCTAGCATAAGGTTTACCCAGAACCCACCCTCCATGTCAAGGTTTACCACTAAGAGGGACAGGCGCCACTTTGATCTGCCTACCTACCTTGACGAGCTAAAATTCTCAGTGCGCTGGCAGGACTTTTATCTTGCCAACTCGGTACAGTTGGCCCACGAGATCTTCTCCGAAATTATGACTGCGGCCCTAAATAAGCATGCCCCACTCATAAAAACTAGGGTAAGGGAGAGAACCTGTCGCTGGTTTACAACTGAACTTAAATCAGTTTTACTGAATAGAGACAAGCTTTGGAAAAAAGCACGAACCACTAAAAACCTGCTGGACTGGTGTAACTTCAGGAAAGCTAGGAATGAATGCACCAAGCTGACGAGAGATGCAAAGGTGTCGTACTTCCGTACGGAACTGGACTCTGCTACCAGGAACTCCTCCAAATTTTAAAAATCCATCAAGGACATGTCTGGACACACCTTGGCTAACTCCTTGCCTGCAAGGATCACTTCTGGCAGTATCTCCATCTGCGACAAAGTGGAAATCCTGGATGCTTTTTTTTTTACTTTCTATTTTTCCTCTCTCCTCTCTGGTGCCCACTCCTTCCATCCTGCTCCTTCCCACCTCACTCCACCTTTCTGGGATCTGCCCCTAGAGTGCCTCCTTCCCTTACCTCCTGCACAGTGGGGTCTGTCCCTTCTTGGTGGTCTTGGATGGATCCGGGGCGGATTTCATCTAGGGCTACCGAGAGGTGTCTTTTTCCGTTTTTCTCCCTCCCCCATCCCCTACCCCTGGGACATCCAAGCGCTAGGACGTCGTCCGAGAGAGAGAAGCGTGCTGACGCACGCCAGACCTCTCATGCGCTGCCGACGCCCTCTCCCGGCCCGATGAGCGAGCCGCCTCCATCCCCTTCAGTTGTCGGGTGCTCCCACCGGCTGCGAGGGGGATGTAGAACGCAGATGCGTTCTTGGTTCCCACCCTGAGAGAGAGGAGAGCATCCGTTGGGCGCTCAATCCTCTCTTCCCTGCCGACTTCGCCACCGAGTTCGCTCGAACCCAGGTCGCTGTGTAGCGCGAGGTGTGGCGCCCAGCGCCAACCTCAGCGCCACCGGGCCGCCATCCTGGATGTTTAACAAACACTTTGCCACTGCAGGCCTTGCTTTGACAACTCTCCTGCAAGCTCCCTTCGCTTCCAATTAGATGACCAAACCTCGGAACCCCCTCTAACCAACTCAGTCTTCTCCCTCCAGCATGTTTCCTTGAAGGAGGTCGAAGAACTCCTACAAAAGCTGGACGTTAAGAAAAGCGCAGGTGGCGACTCCTGTCTGTACCTATTACTCATCTATTTAATCTTTCTCTGTCCCACGGTACCCTCCCAACTGTATGGAAAACAGCTCATGTTATCCCCTTGTTCAAATCTGGGGACCCTTGTGACCTAAACAATTACAGACCTATTTCTTTACTTCCTACACTGTCCAAACTTCTGGAAAAAATTGTAAACAAGCAACTAAAAACCTACATAGAATCCATGAACCTCCTAAATCCTATGCAATCCGGCTTTAGGGCACAGCACAGCACCATCACGGCCTTAGCTAAAGTTACCAACGATTGGCTCCAAGACCTGGACAACAAGAAGTTTGTCTGCGCCATGTTCTTAGACCTGAGCAAGGCCTTTGACACTGTTGATCACTACTTGCTCCTCTCCACTCTTAAAGCCGTAGGACTAGATCCACTGTTCCTCCACTGGTTTGCAGATTACCTCTTCGATCGATGGCAGCAAGTAAAGTCAGATGGTGAACTATCCCCCCTCAAACCTTTGCAAAGAAGGGTCCCACAGGGTTCTATCCTGGGCCCCCTACTATTTGCAATCTATGTGAACAACATTGATATCAACATAACCAAGGCCAATATTCATCTCTTTGCAGATGACACAGTCCTCTAACTTAGTCGCTTCTCTTCCGAAATTGCCTGCGCAGAATTACAATCGGAATTAAACATTCTCCAGCGCCAACTCCTTAAGAAAAAACTGTTACTAAATGCTAAGAAAATCAAGGCTATGCTGTTCTCTCCCTTCCCACTGGATGCAAACCCTACCACTGCCGGCACTGTTCCACAGATCACCACAATCCTGGGTGAAAACCTAGAATTCGTTAGCAAGTTCAAGTACTTAGGGGTATGGCTCGATCATAAACTCTCCTTCACTGACCACATCGAAGACCTCCTAAAGAAAAGACAGAGACTTGGTCTCATTTATAGGATTAACAACTACCTCACCAGTAATGCCAAACGATGACTGGTTCAAACCGTATTTCTCTCCTTGGTTGATTATGCTGACTTCCTGTATAGCCACTGCCCTGCACCGTATCTTGCCAAACTAGATACGTTATACCACAGGGCATTAAGATTCATTACTGGTCTACCTCTTGCCACCCATCACTGTGCTCTCTATGCAGCTGTGTGGTGGCCCTCCCTCCATTTCAGGAGAAATAGGAATGCTCTACTCTGGACGTTCAAAGCTATCACCAAGAAACTTCCCCCCGTATATCTCAGATTGTCTCCCACTCTGCGAACCTGGAGCTTATGTCCTGAGAAGCTCTTGCTTCATCTACTTGAAGGTACCCAGGTTAAAAAAACACTACGGAAGAATGACTATGTCTTTTGCGCTACCTTCCTTATGGAATACCCTACAAAAAACCCTGACGCTTAGCTCCTCAATCAGTATATCCTCATTCAAGTCCTTATATGACCGACTAGTTAAAGAAATCTGTAACTGCTTTCACCGTCCATAAATGAAAATATTCCCCTGTACCTCCAGCCCGCTATGCCCACCAGTAGACAGGATTGACCTATCTGAATCACCATCAGTACATGTCTTCCCCCAAGTCACGGAAAGGCACTTACCCTCAGCACTGTGATAGCCCCTTAGTTAACCCAGTCTGTACCCGTCCACCCCCTAAGGCCTTACTTATTCCTTGTACTGTACCTATGCGTTTTTTTTGTCTGTATTGCCAATATTGTATTGTCTGGACTGTATTATTTCTTGTACCTATATCTCACGTCCATCTTGTAAATGAGCTTGCTCAATGGTGTTCGCCTGAATAAATAAAGATTTTGATTGATTGTTTTCTCGTTCCCATTATTTGTTACTAAAGAAATTTCCACAAAAACAAGACCTTTAGCCCTCAGAGTCCCTCTGCCTTTATAGCTTATTCCCTACTTGAAATAATAATGCTCTGTTGTGACATCACAGTTTGTTGCCACAGGAATAACTGTGATGCCACATGCAGAGTATTATGACATCACGCTGGGAAGAAGCAATGGGAGCTGGTGCACTCTCAAGGAACAGCTGTGCTGTTTTCATGCATATGACCTCAGTAATAAATAATGGGGATAAGAAATACAGAGCTGATGAGAAATATAGGCTGCTTTGTGTCCAAATATTATGTTTTTAAAAGTTTTTCTTAAGGCGTCGGTGGCTCTTTAACTTCCTTTTGCTCCCAGGTCGCATCTGGAAACAAGCTTTGGGTTAGTGTGCCTTTCCTGGTTAAACAATTCCTCCTTTCCCTTTCTAACTAAATGTGTCCACTACATTCTCACTAGAGCATCAGGGTTCCGTGAACCACCTACTTAAGTTCCCACATTTTTAAGTAGAACTGCTGAAATAAAAGTAGTGGAAGACTTGCACATGTATCATTAGCAACAAAATCAGGCAATGCAGTTCAAAGACTCTCTGACAGATTTCAGACCAACAGATCTTCCAGACTGCCCTCCAAATTCAGAAGCAGCGGGACTAATTGACTTCATTTTACTGGTGCAAATGCAGGCCCCAGAACATGCACTTGATTCTTGTTACAGACTTGTTCAAAACTTCGACCTGGGTTCTCCTCCAACCATATATGCACTAGGGAAGAAAGAGGCAAAGTGACTTCCTCTGTCCCCCCCCCCCATTTTCTTTTTTTGTATTATTTCTTTTCCCAGCTTGCTGCCACGTTAGCCTCTCCTTCGGGCAAGCCAAGGCTTCCACCAACCTGCCCTGTCCCCCGAGCCTCCACTCTCAAATGACAGCCACCCTAGGGTAAACCGGCATAACCCTTTGTCGGGTGGGTCCCCCTCCTCCGAGGGGGAAGGCACCAGCCAGGGGACCACAGACCAGCGCAATATCTTGGTCCCGGGGTGCTGCTGAGGCGGAAGGTTTCAGGGGCATTGATGGCTTCGGAGAGCCAGGCAGCTGTCATCTGGCGTAAAGTGGAGTGTTTTCACGTGTTTCTAGTGTGTACGTCCGTCCTGCTCTGTTGTGCAGTGCTTCTGGTCTCCACCAGAGGCCGCTGCCGACCGTCATCTCCCTAACCCACCCCCATCTCCCTAACCCACCCCCAGGAAAGGAGAGCTGTCCCTACAGATGCTCAATGCTCTCCCGTCCCTGCCAGCTCCCGGTGTCCCGAGTCCATTCCCGAACCTGGGTCGCCGGCATGGGTCGAGGTAAGGTGCCCACACCTCAACCCTCTACGCCACCGGGCCGGCCTCTCATTTTCTTTTAATTACACTTTTCCCTTTTATTGCCTTAGACTTCAGAGCCCTCCTTCAGCCAGCTATCCCAGCACCATCACCCACCATCTCACAGTGTTACCAACTTCCTCCAGAAGCCCCCATGGATTGCTCACCCCACAGTGGGGCTGTCAGGGTGGCACCAGCCCACGCCTTCTGAAGTCTAGAACCAGTGTGGAGGGGAGAGCCTGGGTTGGTGGTGTGGGGCCTGTGAGCGGTAGGTGGTATGTCAGCAGCCGCCCAGACCCACCCACTGCCATCCCTGACCTATCTGCAATATCCAGGAAGCCCTTAGGTGTCACTGTTGTAGCAGGTGAAGTTCTTCATCCCCTCCATCAGAGGAGAGCATCCTTTGGGATGTTATATGCTCCTCTGCCTGCCAGCCTTCTCGTGGCTCGGCTCTGTTCCTGTTCACCAGTGCCGCAAGCAATAGTGCATCTGCTGTACCATCAGGCAGGTTCCAGGACCTTGATTCTAACAAGAAAAAGGGTGGCTAATAGGCAACTAGTATACTAGATGGCAAAAAACAGACCATAGACTGTCTCTAAAGTTAAAAAGCTTTTATTACCATAAATAGCGAATACAAACTCACCCGACCAGCAGCAGTCAATGTTTCACCCACGTGACTGGGGGCTTTCTCAAGGTGTGGCTATTGTGCCCATATCTATACATCAGTCTTAAAGAGACATTGCTTAAGTTACCCAATTTCAATACAAAACCATACAAGTAGAATGGACTCGAAAAATGCTCATTTTTCACAAGAAAAAAATTAAAATTATGTATTGGGACACTTTTTCCTATTCTCTGGATTAGAAAAAGTGAAATTAGGATCTTTTGGGGGAGGGGGAGATCTTAATAATGAATTACCCAAGAGGGAAACTTTTTGGCAGTACACTTTGGGTGCAAATCAAAATCCAGGCCTTAATGACCTGTTCCAACTGGCTTCGTATTTAAAATAATTAATAGAAATTATTATATTGTGAGAAAGGGAAGAAAAAACATTGTTCAGGGGTTTTGTTATAAAGAAGAAGTTTACGATTATGTCCTTTACTGTGTATATCAGATGTATGCTTTTCCACGTATTTATTAATGGCTTATGTTTAATATCTCGTTGTCTCCATAAAATGTGCTGTATGTATTGAGAATGTTGCTTTGTGTTAATTTTGTGTCTATGCGATCACTGTATCAAATGTATGCACTGTAGCTATATAGGCATTTGTTATATTAGTTAATGGTTTATTTATTTAGCTTTTGTTGACCAGGTAGGTACACTAGACAAGTTATATGCCTATTTTCAGGTACGGCCCGGGAGAATACAAAGAGAATACAGGTTCATAGAGAGGACATCATGACACAAGTAAAAGGAAAGGGACCTGGGGGTAGTCATATCAGATGACCTAAAGGTGGGCAAGCAATGTGAGAGGGCAGCAAGGAGGGCTGGGGGGATACTGGGATGCATAGGGAGAGGCATCACCAGTAGAAAACAGGAAGTTATTATCCCTCTGTACAGACAGCTGGTGAGACCCCATCTGAGTACTGTGTGCAGTTCTGGAGACCCAATCTCCAAAGAAAGACATAGACAGGATGGAAGCTGTCCAGAGGAGGGCAACTAAAATGGTGCAGGTCTGCACGGAAGACATATGAAGAGAGACTAAAGGAGCTTAATATGTATAGCCTCGAGGAAAGGAGGAGAGAGGACATGATAGAAACGCTCAAGTACCTCAAGGAATCAACAAAGTCCAAGAGGGTAGCATCTTTCAAAAAGAGGTGTGCAAGAACAAGAGGCACAATTTGAAGATAGAGGGGTGGCTCAGAGGTAATTTAAGGAAGTATTTTTTCACAGAGAGGGTTGTGGATGCATGGAATGACCTTCCGGAGGAGGCTGTGGACTCAAAATCAGTGGTGGAATTCAAGCATGCATGGGACAGTCATAAGGCAATTCTAGGGGGTGGAGGTAGGAAGAAGTGGGCTGCTGGTTAACTAGGATCTGCAGCTTATCCAGTAGGTAGGGAAATGGGCAGACTGGGTGGGCCAAGCGGTCCTTATCTGCCGTCAAATTCTATGTTTCTATGTTAAGTAAGGCAGTATACAGAGTTAAAAAGGAACAAGGTGAACATAATAAGCACACAGTATGCACAGTTAAAATATATACATATATATGTACATAGAGATACCTAGGTTAAGAGCAGAACAATTTACATGGTATAAATAAAAAGGATGCCTTTTTGTTTATTTATAAATTTATGTCTTTGGTAACCGGGTGGACCAACTTCAGTCACAACCCGGGCCACACAGGTGGCAGCAAGTAAGCATTCTACAGAAGTAGTAAAATACAGAGAATACAGAAATATGATCACATCATAGATGCAAACAATGTAGTTAAAGGGACACTGTCAACCTGTTTTTGCATCATATTATTTCTAGTTAACAACATACATTTTTTGATTGCTTACCTTTTCTAACATTCATTAATGTTGCTGTTTGTTTTGTCTGTCTCCTTGTTTAGTAGAACTGAAATGCATGCAAATGTATATTTATAAACAACTTTGTTTTGTTTACAATCCTGGATCTGTTCTTACTGCATACTTCCAAAACATTGGAAGCACCCCCAAACAATGCAGTCACTCATGAGGTAGTAGCCACCCAAAGTCCCACTGCATCATGACTGGCTAGACTGTGTTGGGGGTGTTCCTAAGTCCAGGAAAGATGCAGTGGGAGCTGATCAAGGAATGTAAACAAATCTGTTTTTGTGTGGTAACACCAGTATGGTGGGCAGTCTGTTTTTCACTTTTAAAAAGAAAAAATGAATCAGAATCAAACTACTAGCTACATCAGCAGTCTTTACAGAATGTTAGCAACCATAAAATGTGCTTTTTAAACAAATGACACTTTGTGGCCTAAGGGGGTTGACAGTGTCCCTTTAAGCTAATAAAGATACACAGCAACTATCAAGCAGTACAAGGCAAACACATGCGCTAAACAGGATGATTCAAGGTCATTACACAAATAGCCGCCAGTAGATACATGCTAAATGTGGCAAAAAATACAACTCACACAAGCTAACATGCCTAACAGAGGTCGAGAGACAGCGTCAGAGAAAGAGCGCATACGGGACTGATAAGAGAGCAGGACAAGGGAACAGCAGTACTAGGGAACAAGGATACAGAGAAGAGCAGAAAGGCAAGGCAGGGACAGATTTTGACCTTATGACTGCAGAGAAACAGTTGCAAGTGGATTCGGTCATGAGCCAGGATCTTAGGTTAGATTTAATGAGAGGTGGGAGGGGGACAAGCGAACAGACGACGGTAGTCTGTTCCACTGGGATGGAGCGGAGACAGAAACAGCCTTACTTCCCATAGCAGTGGTAGTACATGGGACTATAAGTAGAGGGATAGAGGAGGCCCTGAGGCTCCTAGAAACCACCCTGTTAACAGTGAAGCATAGGGTGAGAGCTGTTTGCTCGTGAGTGCATTGTCCACTAGGCAGCCCAAGGTGTAATCAAAACAACCTTGCAGTGGGAGCCACCTTAGGGATTGGTAGAGTACACAGTGGTGGGTGGAATGGAGGACTAGGAGAACAAAGCGACAGACAACGGTGTAAGCTGTATTTAGTTGAGAGCTTAGTGTAGCGGGCATAGAGGAGTAGACGGGAGCAGTAATCAAGAAGGGGTAGTAGGTTCCCTTTCGCAATAGCAAGGCGAGCTTCAGGGGACAAGAGTTGTTTGATACGGTAGGCAGCACCTAACTTTTGGTGAATTTTCTGCACAGTGTTATTTAAATGTTCAGCAAAAGTAAGGGAGGGATCGAGAGTGACACCTAGATACTGTATTTGAAGGTAAGAACATTTTCCAGGGGTGAGTTCGATGGGGTGAGTACTAGTAGGGAGGCAGCGGATTTGGCAACCTTAGCTAGGAATGGTTTGGAGCCAAAGGGCATGGCTTTTGTCTTTTTTATATTAACAAGGAGTCTGTTGGCGAGGAACCATTGGTGTGCTGAGTCATAATATAGTGTGAGGGTGGCTGAGATTGATTCGAGTGACTTGTCGCTATGGTACAGAACGAGGCTGTCTGCATAAAGGAGGGCATTACAGTTGAGGCTATCTGCTGGGAGAGCATTGACAAACAAGGAAAAGAGTAGGCCAAGTATGGAACCCTGGGGTACCCCTGTATGAATAGGTAGAGTGGAAGAGGAGTCTTTGCCTAGACAGACTGAGACCTGCCAGGGAGGTAGCTACAGAACCACACAGCAGTTTCTGGGGATCATCTAAAGTGAAGCAGGGTGGAGTGGAGAAGGTGGCGGTCGACTAGGGCGAAAGCCTTAGATAGGTCCACGAACACTGCGCCTGTGGCCTTGCCCATATCCACATTCCTAAGGATGTGGTCAGAAAAGAGGGCCAGAGGAGGTGCAATGATGTTTACAGAAACCATGCTGTAGGGGACAAAGGAGGTTATATTTATCAAGGTGTTCTGATAGCTGATGGTGTACAATTTTTTCCAGTAGTAGGGATTTATCACGTTATATAAATAACCCTATATGATTAGTATATAGCTCTCACTGAGTAAGTGCTTATGGCAAACCAACTAGAGAGAAAAAAATAAAAAAATTATACTTGACCTTTTGCACTTTTCAGTGACCTCCTTATACATGTTGTACATTATGTTAGATATAGGAACGTTTTTATATGGTTCACCTTTTATAGATTGTTTATAGATATTTGTGATGTTTTTTCTGCTGGTACTTTGTATGTGGCAATATTTTTATTCAATTATATTGTGTGATTTTGTATTGAAATTGGGTAACAATGTCTCTTTAAGACTGATGTATAAATATGGGCACACTAGCCACACCCTGAGAAAGCCCGCAGTCACGTGGGTGAAATGCTGGCTGTGCTGGTGGGGTGAGTTTGTATTAGCTATTTATGTTAATAAAAGCTTTTTAACTTTAGAGACAATCTATGGTCTCTTTTCTGCCATCTAGTACACTAGTTGCTGTTAGCCACCTTTTTCTTGTTTGGATAAGCTTCTTTTTGGGTGCACTCCTGGCGTGGACTCCCTTAGCCGCTGTATATTTTGGCTCCTCTGATACCTTGATTCTAAGTACAATTCTCAGGCCCCAATTACTGCAGTTCCACCCCCACCTCAATCGCTGATGCCACCATGACAGTGGTGCCACTCTGATACTCCAAACAGGCCCAACTGCCATGTGAAAACATTCACCTTTCCATTGTGACATGAGTGAGGCTCCTCTGGGATGCTACTCAATCTTCTGACCATTCACTGTAGCCAATTCCCTTAACCTGGGTCTCCCATAATGCAACATCCAACACAATGCCACTTTGCTTAATTCCCACAATTCACAAATAGCTTCCAATGTGTTATAGGCACACAAACTGGAATTTTCTTAAAAAAAGACAAAGCATAACTTCAAAAGCATCTGGAATGTGCTCTTATAAGGTGGCATACCCTACAAATTTTTGGCAGTGTACAGGTGTTATTATAAATAAATGCAAGCGGCTCCTGTACATGCCTGAGATTTTACCTAACAGTAACACCTCAGAGCAAATGGTGCTTACCACACACCCAGGGGAAACACATAAGTAAGAAGCTTTGATATGTATTCCAGTATGAATCACTGCTTTGTACACACATAATGCAGCAGCTTATAGTAACTTGAGCAGATGTTTTGTTAGGCAAACTTTATAGCGTGTGTGGCTCCTTCCTCACAGATATCCAGGGGTCCGACTACAATTCTCAATAGTCTCATTCAGAACAACGTGCTGTATTTCAGAGGGTTAGTAATCATGAAAGCACTTTACAAGGTTAAAAATAAATGCCAAAATAAACATTTTTTTTTACTGGAAATATAGTAATGAAATGCCGTTCCTAAGTAGAACATGTTGTTCAGACTTTTTTTCTTTACAACTTTTTGACCCAAGAAAGCCCTGCTAAGATGCATGATCTCATTTTCAGTGAGGTCCTGTGTCTACCCTTTTCTAATAGCTATACAGACTGGAACACTGTGACATTTAAGTCTTTCTCCTGGTTAAAACAAAAAGTGACTTGCTCAGGTCACACAGTCAGTATTTGGCTCTAGTAGGGTCTGAAGCTGTGAAAGCCACTGCTCTAACCACTAGAACACACTGCTGCCTGCCAACGTACTACAGTGCAGTATTTGTACTTTTCTGCCTCTCTGTTGCTGGTTTACTGATCCCCAAAGTCTGATGTTGTTTTACTAGCCAGTCTCTACTTCTGTTCCTAAACTGTTATGAACAAGAACTGATATGAAGGAACCCCAACAGATCATTTTCTTCACTGCCTTCAGGTAGCCCAATAATCCGCACGTGCGAGGCCCGGTTTGCATTTTCCAGGGCCTCCATCCTGTAGCGAAGTTGCGCATTCTCTTGCACCGGTTTAGACGAGGTGACTACAGCTTGTGTGGCGGTCTTTTCCATAGATTCGCGGTCTGGGACACCACTTCCAACTTAGCATCTTGTTCTGCGAATCTTTAGAAAATCGACACAACTTTTAAATCGATTGCCTGCACTGAAGCCAGCAAAGCTCTCCATGGTGGTTCAGGTCCGGCAATTATCGCCGGGGTGGTCGCAGCCTGTGTATCTACTGCCAGTGAATTTTTAGTGTTGCTTCCACCTGCTTTTTGTGTGCGACCTATCACCTTATCTGATATCTGTCGATGCCTGAGACTACCTTCTACACAGCGGAAACAAGTTTGCTGGGTTTTATTTGCAAAGATTTCTGATTTTTATGTTTTAAAGTTGAAAACAAGCAGAGCTGATCTGATGTGTGTCTTGTCTGTAGCGATGCTCAAGGGCTCCCTGCTGCTCTAAACCTTTCTCGAGACACAATTGCTGGCCAAATGTGCAAGGCTTACCATATTACTCCGAGAGCAGCAGGGCCGAGAGGAGAAGCACTTCGGACCATCCTACTTGTGACAGCCAGCCCACAGTGCGAGACATCCTGCTACAGGCCGCTAGGTCGACAGAGGGCCTAAACTATGATGGGGCCATGCCACACTTGTTTCCAGACCTCTCCTTTGCCACCAGAGCACGCCGCAAAAATGTGATGCAGTCAGGGCATGATTGCGAAGTCTGTGGGTCACCCACTCCCTCTTGATGCCAGCCTGCCTGCATATTCATTATGGGGGCCGCAACTATCAATTCACCGATCCTGTGGATGCAGGGAAGAAGGCAGAAGCCACAGCCTGAGAGTTTAAGACAGTGGAAGTGCTGCCTGAATCGGAATCTGAGTAGGAGACCTGATTTTGGAACAACTGGCCTAAATAAGGGACTGTAAAGTACAAATGTTATTTATCTATGTCTGTAGCTTGGAGAGGGTTTCTTCACTGCTGTATCGATTTGTTTTGGGGTAATGCTGTTTACTCTATATTGTATAGTTGAAAGTGGGTGATCAGTATCTTTTTGTGCTATACATGATTAGACTAATTAACTTTCAGTATTGGACTCACATCATCACTTTGTGCTGAGACACAAATTTTATGGACGTTTATATTTTGGATTTGGCTACCAAAACCTTTATAGGATGCAGCTATTCTGATTCAGATGGTACTTTTATGTTTAACTGGGATCTCCCCCACATTCTTATGCCAGACTGTAAAGGTTAACTAATTACTGTTACGTTGGATGCATATGTTGATTTACCTGATACCTTACAGGAGTTGTACTGTATGTAATTTGCATATATTCAAAATGCAATTGCAATAAACATAAAGTTAAAAAAGAAATAAATGAAAAGGAATTGATATGCAGGGGACTGAGGCAACCTCTTCTAACAAGAGAGAGTCTGGTGAGACTAAAACAACATCTTTCTGCTTCCCACTTTCTGCTGTGGCTCCGAGGGTTCAGGGAAAGAGACACACAGGAAATGCTACATGGAAACAAAAAAACCCACTACTGTAGGTCCATCATGCCATCATGTTCGTCTCCTGCCATGCCATGCAGCTGCAGCACTCAACACTATATATCAGATCCCTCAGGAAACCCTCCCCTCCTCATTGAATTAAAGAGGAACTTCCCCAGTCCTGTTGACTTTCATGCATAAATTATCCCTTCTTGCATGGATTCTGAAATTGTATTTCATTACTATCCGCTGCAGTTAGTTCTTGCATTCTGAGCTGCTAAAAACTGCAAGGTGTACCAGAGCTTCTACAGCAAGCCTGGTGTTGCTGTGGTCCTAGGGTTGTACTGCTGACATCCCTATAGGGCAGAGTCAATTTCACAAAAAAAAAACAACATACTGACAAGGAATCTGGATTTTGGCTTGGGGAAGAGGAAACACAGCTTTTAACATGGCAAAAATAATAGCACTGCAAACAAGCAACACAATTGGTTTAACCGCGTCAGGTGGTACAAGAGCAACATGGCATTATTCCAGCACTAATGTAGTGTTGCTACTGATGTACCCGATTGAACCACGGAGGACACAGCAGCACTGTGGTGAAATATAGACACTGACAAGCAGATGTCTTGTCTTTCCTACCCACCCACCCGAATGCTGGTACAACTCGCACTGCTCGACCAATGTCAGTGTAATTATCTTGTCTGCCTATTCCTATGCAAGTCTCTGCTCAGTACCTGGCTATGTGAAGTCGAGGTCTTTTCTGGTGAGCGAGTTAGTGAGCAGCTGGTCTTATGCCGTGTTCGTGCGTACTGGCTGCCCGTCGTAATCTTGTGCGGCTCATGCTCCCACTGTGCATGTGAGAGATCCCTCACTTAGCCATCTCCTGCAAGTACTCCATCTATTCTCTGCAACATCGGCCGGCTACCACTCAGGGTTCAGTGAACCGCTAACTGCAAATATGTCCCCGACCCAAGGAAACAGCAGCTAAGAGCTATAGATAGAGAGGTAGGAAATCAGCACAGAGTACATGAAGCACAAGGTGAAGCAGACTGAAGCTGACTGAGCATGCATGCAGAGCAGAGAAACAGTGTCTCAGAAAATATGCAAATTAGTTAGTTACATGCGGAAACAGAAAGAGCAGCGTACCGGAGTCCTCCTAATGACCCTATCACAAAAACAGCCATTTAGACTGACATGAAACATGGAACATTAGTTTAAACAAACCTTTCTGCTGCTGTGTAGGAAATGATATTTCCGGCACATCAGTATGTTAAAAAGCATCTTGTAAATTACTGAAGAGTGCAGTCAATATTTATCAAGTAACTAAATAGCGCCTCGATAAGATGTAATAGAAAACTATAAATAAATGTCTTACATTCATAAGTATTCCAATACCATGTTACAAGCGCATTAAGCCACTCCGAAGGTGGCATCTAATGGGGAATTAAGCTACCTCTGGATGGAGAGACCACTCGTGGGATGTCTGGTCTAAGCGGCTGAGAGCATCCGCCAGATGGTTTGAGGCTCCTGCCACATGGATGGCTAGGAGATCTGCCTCCAGTCGGCTCATGAGGGTCCAGATGCGGAGCGCCCTTTGCACAGCAGATGGGGGTGCATGCGGCCCTGTTTGTTGAGGTAGTACATGGTCGTGATATTGTCCGTCTGGACTTGAACCACTTGACCCCGGAGCTGAGGAGTGAAAGCTGACAATGCCAGTCTGACTGCTCTGATCTCGAACAGGTTGATGTGGCATTGGGACTCTTCGGGGTTCCAGAGCCTGTGGGCCCTTTTGTCCCCCATGTGGGCTCCCCAGCCCATGAGAGAGGCATCAGTTGTGAGAACGACCGTCGGCTCGAGGAGGACAAACGTGATCCCTTCCTGCAACCGGTCTGGGGCGGTCCACCATTGGAAAGCGTCCCACATCTTCTGGGTTACAGTGATCAGCTGGTTGAAATGACTGTGACGCTGAGTCCACTGGGCGTCCAGCTCCCACTAGAGGGGGCGCACGTGCAACCGGGCCCAATGGACCACTGAGGTGCACGCCGCCATGTAACCCAGAAGGCGCAGAAAGTCCCGGGCAGGGTGCAACTGCCCAACCAGAAATGACTGGGCAAAGGAGGAAAGAACCTCCGCCCTGTCCACCAGGAGCTAAGTTATGACTTGACAAGAGTCGCGCTCTGCCCCGATGAAGCCCATCACCTGAGAAGGCACAAGTTCCAACTTGGCCTCGTTGATCAGGAGAGCGAGTTGGGAGCAGGTCTGGAGGGCCAAGTCCCTGGACCTCTCCACCTTCTGTTGGGTGGAGCTTGCTAGGAGCCAGTCATCGAGGTAAGGATAAATCCTGACCCCGCAACACCCGAGATGGGCCGCCACCACTGCAACACATTTGGTGAAGACCTGTGGGGCCGATGACAGGCCGAATGGCATGGCTTGGAACTCGTACAGGGTCCCTTCGACCCTGAAGCAGAGGAACCGCTGATGGGATGGACGGATTGGGACGTGAAAGAACGAGTCCTGCAGATCGAGTGAACAGAACCACGTTTCGCTCCAAGGATGGTATGATCTGGGACAGAGTGACCATATGAAAGGTGCGTGACCTGAGATATTGATTCAGGTCATGCAGATCTAGAATGGGGTGCCAGACCCCCGTCCGCTTGGGCACCAGGAAGTACCTGGAGACAAAGCCTGGGTCTGCTGGAGGATCTGCCACTGGAGCTACTGCCTCCTAGAGGAGGAGCTGAGGGATGTCATCTCAGAGAGCCGACTGAGTCTGGGCGGATACTCTTTCCTCCTGAGAGGCTTGGCTTGGAGGGTACTGCTCGAATTCCAGAGGCAGTCCCTGACCGACCACTTCGAGAACCCACCTGTCCGAAGTGACTGCGGACCAGGCGGAAAAGGAAGTGTCGGAGCCGGACCCCGACAGGAGGACCCAGAGCTGAGGTGAAAGTAGAGGGGTTGACAGCCCCTGCCCCGTCACTGAGCAGGCTTGGAGGAGGAGGCTCCAGGACCTGAACCTCAGCCTCCTTTACAGGCCTGTTGGGGGTCCGGACTTGGGCCGGGGGCGCCAAGCTTGAGCCTGCTGCTGTTGCTGTCCACCTTGAAAGGAGGACTGCTGAGCCACAGGGGAAGAATGCCGAAAAGGCTTCTTCTTTTTCTTCTGCTGGTTCTTGCCAGAAGAAGCCTTAGTAGAAGTAATGTCAAGGTGGCACTGGACTGCTCACTGCGCTGAAGGTGACCAGCCACTCCTGGGCCGAACAGGTCAGTCCCTAGGAAAGGCACATCACCTAGTTTGTGCTGGGTATCCTCCAGGAAGGAGGAAAGCCTCAACCAATCCCTGCGATGAGAGGCAACTGTGGCAGCCAACGAGCGGGCACAAGAATCCCCAATGTCTAGGGCTGTCTGAAGCTGCTGTTTGGCAACAGCTCAGTCCTGATCCCGGACCTGCTTGACCGTGGTCTACATGTCCTCGGGGAGATGTGGGAGGACTTCATCCAGCGACCCTAGTATGGCACGAGAGAAGTGTGCCATGATGATGGCCAAACTTGCCTGACAAAGGCCCAAGGAGGAAGCCACATAGACCTTCCTGGCTGAATGGCCCAAAAGCTTGGACTCTTTATCAGGAGGTCGGTCAGTGTTGGCAGAACTTCCAGTACATGCCTGAACACAGACACGGTCACCAGACTCTCGGCCGAAGGGTGCTCTGTGAACCCCGCAAGGGACCCCATGGGCACCACATACTTGCAGGCCATGCGGAAAGACGGAGCTGGATAAGAGGCAGGGCGCTGCCACAGTTCTAAGGCTGGGCCAACAATAGCCTCGGCCACAAGAAAGGCCTCTGTCGGGGTATCCCCTCTCTCTTAAGGATGTCCATAAGAGGGTACCCCACCTTTTTCTGGATTGACTCAAGGGGCATCCCTGTAGATTCAGAGAGGAGGCGAAGAATCCCTTGGAAAGACAAGGGACCTTCCTCCATCTCTAAGCCAATGGTTGATTCATCATCCCCTGGATGAGAATGCCAGCCGGTGATGTCCGAATCCGAGGAATCCGGGTATAACTGCCAACCATCCAGGTCGCCTTCGACCTGCCGAGGGCGGTCTGGGGTGACTGTGACCCACAACCGCCAGGGAAGCCCGGTGTCTGGTCTATCTTCCTTGGAAGTAACCCATCCCACAAACTGTTTGGGCAGTGGTTCTACCACCATCAGTGGAGAGACCATTTTGGGCCGTAGTTTTGCCGACTCTGTGGGTTGAGGAACCGATTTAATCGGCTCAGAAGGAGTTGGCTTCAGCCTAGGAGGTGAAAGCCAGATAATGGCCGGTGTAGAAGCCGGAGCTGGCTTGTGCCCAGTCAAAATTAGCTGTTGCCACATGAGGTCCTCGTAGCGCCAGAGTTTCTGCCAGAGCCTCTCCTTATCCGAGGAGGATGAGGACGACTGATGGCATCACCTCTTTTTACAGCGTTAATGGCTCTTCCTTGGCCTGTCGGTCGAGGGGGTCCGAGACCTCGATCATGATCGGACGGGCCGATTCACTTGCTCGGGAGACACCGGCGGGACCAGTGATTTCCTGGGATCAGGGACCACTTATTCGATGGGAGTCCCAGCAGGCTGGATCTTGTCATCTGGGAAAAACAAGATTAGGGGTGCGATCGAGGGATTCGTTGACCGGAGTTGGCAAAATCGGATCGATCATGATTTCAACATCGTTGATCGATAATTCGGACGACTGACCTGATGGCAAAGCTGAAAAGCCAGCTGCGCTGCAAGATGCGTGAGCACGAGGGAGGCAACCTGAATCTTCCAGTGGAAAAGAAGATCTGGCGTCATGGGGCGGAGCCGAGGTAGATACCACCCGGGTGGGTTGGAAGAGCCAGCTTGAAGACTTCCGGTCCAACTTAAAGTGGAAGGGAACATGCCAATGAGTGTGGATGAACAACATATATACGCTCCTAGAATATGAATTTCTTTGTTAAAAACATTTTTATTTCAAACTATATGAAATTGCCTAGGGTGATGCATGATACTGTACTGAATTCGTGCCAATGATGTTTTTTAATTATGACTATTTGACCGATTGCTATTTCCTATAATTCCAATATTCTTCAACTTAAGAACCAAGTTCACAAGAGAAATTGTCTACTTCTGTGGTCATCCAGTCAAAGAAAAATCAGGTTAGTCTGACAAGACCTTCCCGCCACAAAAACGTGTTGTTTACTATCTGGAGCCTGTTGATCTCTAGGTAGTCCTCTTTGATTAGTGATTCCATCAATTTCCCCATGATGGAGGTCACACTGACAGGCCTGTAGTTTCCTGGTTGCTTCCTACCCCCCATGAAGCAGTACAACGTCTGCCATTCTCCAATCCCTTGGAACTTCCCTGGACCTAAGTGAGCTTCTAAACAGCCCAGCCAGTGGTTCAGCCAGTTCTGCTGCTAATTCTCATATCCTCAGATGCAACCCATCTGGTCCTGGGGTCTTATCTATCTTAAAGGCTGCTTCATGACCCTCTTGCTAGTATGTATTGGCTGCCTCATTTCTGGGACTCCCTTAACAGCTGCTTTGATGCTGCCTTCTGGCATGGACCCACAGTCCTCCTTAGTGAATACCGAGCAAAAGTAGTCATTCAGGACGGCAGTCTTTTTGCTCATCCTCCTCTATCACCCTACCTCCCTTAACTAGCTGTGTAATGCCCCCCCCTTTTCCTTTTTTCACTGACATATCTAAAAAACAGTTTCTCTCTGTTCTTTTTTTTTTTTTTATTATTTACATTTTTGTAGTGCTTTACTCTCGGTTTTCGCCCACCTGCCGTCTCGGGAGGCACCGCGTCGCGCCGAAATGCCCTCCCACATGCCCCCCTCCCCCTCGCCACTGCTGGACCTCCACCCAGTGGCGGTGGAATATGGAGGGCGACAGCATCCGGGAGAGGAGAGCTGCCGCTAGGCTGCTCATTCTGCCCCCCTGCGTTAGTTCCCCAGCGACCGAGGTCGTTCCCAAATCCAGGTCTCCGGCATGACATGAGGTAAGGCAGAATCCCACAGCCCTCTATGCCACCAGGCCAGTGTTTCTCTCCGTTCTTTACCCCCTCTGTGATATGCAGCTCCGTGTCTGCTTTCGCCTCACTGACAGCCCTGTTTGCCTCCCTATTTTTCTGTAAATAGTCCTCCCATTCTGCCTCCCCTCTGCTTTTCCCTGCATTTATTGAAGGCCTTCTTTTTGGCCCTAACTGCATCCCTGACGCTAGCTGAGAACCACGGTCTCTTAAACTTGTTTTTTTAGATTCTGGTCTTATGCTCGCCTTTGATGCCTCGAGGATGGCTCCTTTACTGGCCCCCATCTCTCCTCTACCCCCTTATGTCCTCAGCCTCTACTAATTTATCCCTGACTAGTTCCACCAACCTACTGAAGTCCACCCTTCTAAAGTCAAGGACTTCGATCCTTGATTGTGGGCTGCCAGCCCTGTGGGCCAATTCAAACCACACGAAGTTGTGGTCGCTGTTTCTTAGTGGCTCCCCTACTCCCAAGACACCCACCGTTTCCAAGTTGGTGAGCACTACATCAAGGACTGCATTCTGCCTGGTAGGTTCCTTAACAAGCTGTACCAGTAGACAGTCTTGGAAGGCATCCAGTAATGTCTGACTCCTGGCACTCTTCGCGACTGGAACCTCCCAACTGATGTCAGACAAATTCAGGTCACCCACCACCACTACTTCCTCCTTTGTTGCCCCGCTTTTAAGTTCCTCCTCGAGTTCTCTGTTCCTTTCTTTGCCCTGGAGTCATATATATCGCCCCCAAGTGCACTTTCCTGCACGAGGCTCCATAAGTTGTACCCATACTGACTCAGCCTCCCCCATTGCTACCTCTAATACTTCCATCTTCTGCCTCTTCAATGCCCTCCTTGACAAAAAAGCAATCCCCACCACCAGTTCTTCTATCCCTCTTGAACAGTAAATACCTAGGGACCGTCATCTCCCAGTCACCTTTATCTGTGGCACACGTTTCCGTGATAGCCACCAGATCCACTTCCGTGTCTGCCATTAGAACCTGGAGCTCGCTGAGTTTGTTGCCTAGACTCCTGGTGTTAAAGCATATCCCCTCCATTTGACCCCGGCTCTAACTCTGCTACTGGCCTTTTGCTTTTTGCATTTTCTTCCCTCCTTGTTTGTGCTTATACCTTTTACTTTCCTCCTCACAGGTATTCATCCCCTTGATCCTATAAACCCCACTGCATTCCCTATACCCTCTTTGCAGTTACCGTCCCCCGGATGTGGGGGAATGCTATCTCGGATCCCCTTCTGCTTACCATCTACAATGGATCCCCTAGACCCAGACTCCCCGCAGTTTTTTGCCTTTTTTTAAATACTTTTTCTCCCCATCTCCGGCAGCCCATGTTCAGGAGGGAGCCCCAGCTCCATCCACTGTCAGCACCGACCATCTTCCCCCAGGGCTTGCCTCCCCTGCTGGGGTCGGCGGAGGACCCCAAGTCCCCAGTGAGGACCGGATCCAGTTCCAGTTGGTACCTGGCTGGTTGGGGAGTGGAACCTGCAGGCCCCACCTTCATCTAACTGCCAGACACATTTTTCCTCTTTTCTTTGAGAGGAAGGGCATGCAGTGATACCAGGGGCAGTGTTACACACGCTCCCGTGCACAGCAAGCCGGACATCTGCCCGGCCCCCCCCACCTTGTGGAGCATCGGTGTGCTGTCCACCAGCCTCCGCTAGGGGACAGGCAAGCACCGGTTGCTGATCCCGCCCCTCCCCAGAGGAGGAGAGCTGTCTTTGGGATGCTTGATCCCCCCGCTTCCCGACCCCTGCTGACCCGCTTTGCACTGCGAATATGGGTTGTCGGGTGTTGCACAAGGTAAGGTATGATGCCTCAGCCCTCCACGCCACTGGTGCAGCTCACAGTCAGTTTTTTATTTAACTTAATTTTTTACTTTACTGAACACAGTACAGTATATATATCTGGTAAGCAGTCACATCAACACACATTTGCATGTACAATACTTCATTTTTAACAGTTAGAGATTACAGGTGACCTTACACTTGTTACTTCACCTGGGAGGGGATTCCAATATATACATAACTTGAAAAAAAACTAAATATGTGTCAGAGAAAGCCACATTCTGACATGAGCAGGGATTGCTCATTATTGTAGTAAAACATCTTTTTCACCCTATTTAGGAACAGTGGGGTAAATATCCATTTAGCCCTGTATTAGGATCAATCAATATTAGCAGCTATGAGTCCTTTGTTATGACATTTTTAATCCACTATATTGTATTTTATCAACCACTTATAAACAAACAAAAGAGTCTGTGTCAATAAAAGAAAACTCATATAAGAAGAACTAAATTAAGCTAGCATATGTTAATAGCTCTCTATTATTATGTCTGAGAATGACTTTGAATTTTAATATTTAAACCAGAGCAGCATCTAAAATTATATAATTCCAGGTAGAGATGCTGGAGACCCAATTTAAAAGAAAGTGTAAACTGCATGTGACAATATAGATCCAAAACTTTGAAACTGGAGGTTTACACCTCCCAACAGTCAGAGGTAAAGCGGAAAAGTTCCAATAGTGAAGCACAGCTGCGTCTTGATGAAACCGTTCCCGTGGCGCCAAAGCAACTCCTGAAGTGGAGAAGGAGACTCTGCTGCTTGATCTCTCAATTCACAACGAGGCACCCACCGACATCTTAGTTCACCAGGCAATGGCTAAAAGTTCCCCATAATAAAGGGTAGGATGTTGCCTACCGAGTCCCATGGTAGCAGTTAAGCCACCAATCACCATAACCAATTATGCCTAGATTTATGATCCTAAGATCTGTCCCTCATAAAACAGAGCATAGCTTCTAAAGCAAGGTCCTGTTTACAGTATACTGTTCAGTCTTCTTCCCAGGCTTCTTTCCCTTCTGCTTCTGATGTCCTGGCATGGGATTCCTTCTCCATTTTTTTCCAGCAGCTTTGCTGCCTCCTTGGAATAGGAAAACTGATATAACTTTATTACACTACATTATTTTAAGGCTGGCTGGCATTAGTAATATACGTGCAACCCCCCTAAAACCTGGGGTTACAAGAATCTCAGCTAGATCTAGTGGCAGGCAGGGAAGGCAGCTTGTGAAACTCCAGTTAAATGGATTTCACACTGTCTCACTCTGTTCTCAGTCTCAGCTGAGACTGAGGGATGACATCATATAGAATTCTCACAGTAGCATAAGCCACATTGGAATGCTGCAGCTGGGAGTTAGATAGAACATTGGGAGGTTTTGAAGTATTCTGTAGCAGTCTTCAGGACAGTGTTCAAGAGGAAGGAGGTGTTCTGCTCTAGGCAGGCCCTCAGAGCCTTCAGCTCTGACATAGAGCTAGTTGGAATTTGGTGTGTGTTCTCACCATAAGAAGGACACAAAAGAATATGTTTGAAGTGGTAGAGACCGCTCCCCAGTTGGTTCAGGGCCCCATCCCTGTGAGGATGGGGGAGAGCCAACAGCCAGCTTCCAGGGGCAATCACCTGGCCCGGCTAGGTGAAGAGAGAGAAAGCTGCCTTGAAGATTTGTGCTGAGGCACCAATAATTCATTTGGTTTTCCTGTGTAAGAAGCCTGTGGGGCACCTGCAGTCAGGGGTGAGTCTGCTCTTATAAAGGGCCAATGTTTCACCAGAGACAGTGTGTATTAAGTATCTGCTACTGTGGGTCAGGAAAGGACAACCAAGTACAGTGCTTAAAGAGTGTGGATTTGGACATCTTTAATCAGTGGGGGTCTAGAGGGATGGACATAGCCACTTAACAAGTATGCCTCAAGTCAGCACACTGGATGTTTCAGAGACTGCAGATTGAATGTGATATACATTTAAAGTTTTAATCTACAATCATTAGAGTTTTCATGGAAGAGGTGTTTTAGAACAAAGGAATGGCCGGGTATGAATTATGGGAGCAAGAGGTGGGAGACCCCCCCCACCTGGAGTAACCAAATTCACCTCTACGGGTTCTCTTTGGGACACCTGTTGCTTTCTTCGGGGCACTTGGCCGGTGCCCAGAGAAAGTACCCAGACATGGGATTAGCAAGGAAGAATTTCCCCTTCTGGAGCCTGTATGTGCTCATGGGTGGTTTAGGGAGCCACCGAGTAATGTTCCATGCCACATGGAAAGTGGTCCGAGTGCTGGCCGGATGTGCCAAGCAGGAAAGTAGTCCAAGGCTAGTCGGATGTGCCAGGCCAAGGAAATCCAGAGAAGAATACAAGTTCGGGCTGAGTGCCCAGTGTGTTTCTAAACCTGAAGGTTACAGTGTGTAGAAGATGTGTTCTGATCTCCGTATATCTGCATTGCCAGGAGTGTAGCCCCGTGGGGATCCATCTATGCTTCGTTATTCTGTTGGTTGTGAATAAAAGGCACACTCTAGAATCCCACTCCTGGTTTGGACATTACAGTTATTGCTTCCTGTGTCCGGAGTTACTTGGGTGCCCCTGGCTAGAAGTCAAACCTAGCCAAAATACCGAGCAACAGTTTTCTCCCCAAACCCAGGTCCCAGGTAGAGGGTTACATAACGGAGGCACCGCACAGCAACTAATAACACAAAAAATACCATCAACCCGACCCCTGGGGTTATATATGCTGTACACCCAGCTGCCGTAGTCGAGCCCGGACTCTGTCAAAACTTTTCTTTCGCTGTCAGGTTTCAAAGCGGAGGTCCGGAAACACATGAACCTTGCTTTCTCTCCACTCCATTGTCCCTTTCTGCTTAACTTGTTGCAAAATATCACTTTTTTCAATCACTGACCGTAGAACAACCATAACAGTTCTCGGTAAGCTGCTGCCAGTTTGGAGGCCAGATCTACCACCTCTCGGGGTAATTTGGTAAGCTTTAACTATCTGGAAGTCGTTACTGGATTGGTACAATTCTTCAAGCCATTGTTGGAAAAAGTCTTCAGGTTATCTCCTTCAATGCCTTCAGGAGCACCAAGAACCCTCAGATTTGATGACCGAGCTGCATTTTCCAAGTTTTCTAAGCGTTTGCGAAGTAAGTTTTGTTCTTTAGTGAGCTCCGTGAACATGGTAATGGCTCGCTCTGCAGTGCTACTCACTACTTTAGTCTCCTCTGTAAGCCCTCCAATTCTACTATTGATACTTTTCAATTGGGCTTGAAAATCCTCTATTTTTTTGTGTAAGGCTTATATAGCCTTGAGCAGAGCAGCGTTTGTATGCTGGGTGGGATCACTCTTTGACAGAGGTTGTTGTGGGTCTTTACTGGAACCCAGGCGCTGCTCCTTTGGTCAGGTCCCCTCTCCAGCACCACTCACCTGCTTGTTTGTTCTCCCCATAGCACTTCCGAACTTTTTTGTACCTCGAGAAAGGTATCACCCTATTTCTCCTGGTGAGTACTAACCAGTTCTGTTACTATTGAGCCAAATATCTGTAATTAACATAGATATAATTTAGTTGATAAAGTCAATTATAGCGGAGCTCTTCAATGCTGCTGCTCCACACTCGGCAGTTGGCCACACCCCCTACAGTCAGTTTTAATGTCTTATATAGACGTCAAATTTCTGCCCCAGTGCGCTAGCCCCCCTCTCCTGTCAGGTGAAGTCCATCACCCTTGAACAGTCTCCTGTCCCAGAAATCCCCCCACTCCCCGACAAAGTGGTACCCTATTATCCCAACACCACCCCTTAAACCAACTGTTAAAACTCCTCTATTTCATTTCCCCTAATTCTGTCCAGCATCCCCTCCCCGCCCCACACATGGAGGACCTCAGAAAAAGCCAGGGAAGTAGAGTGTGTTGCCAATCTGTGCCCCAGTCTCTGGAAGTTCCATTTTACTGTCCACCAACTGGTTGGCTAGATCACTGGCACACAGGTGTACCAGCACCCCCATCTCCCCCCTCTCTCTCCATCATCCTCCCTATTCTGTCTAAATCTCGGTTGGCTGATGCTCCAGGTAGGCATTGGACCAACACCCTCCCATCCGACCCTTCCCCCATAACCCTATCAATCCCCCGATCACTGAGTTCCCAACCACTGGGACCTTTCTGTTATCTTGCACCCCTTGGGTGACAATGTGATGTCCTGCCCTTTCCCCCCTCGATTCACTTGGAGTCCCCCCAGTGGAGTCGAGTCTGAACCTCCTCCAGGGGTGCAAAGCGATTTGCCGTCTGGATGGTATTGGGCCAGACAACCTCCTCAAGGCTGCCCCTGCACCATGCCATCCTCCACCTCTCTGGACTAGTGGGGGTCTCTGGGGGAGTGGGGGTGTAGTGGGTGAGCTCCTGCTAAGCTGAGTGCACTGCTGAGATAGCTCTATCTTTGCTTCTAACAGCTGAGTATGGAGCTCTGCTGTGGTCCTGCAGAAGGGCAGTGCCCCATCATCTGGAACACATCCCTTCATAGGGTTCATTCATAGGTGTTATATGAGTCATAAAGCTTTCGCCATATTGACTCGCTGATATTTATTGTCTTTATCAGTGTTCTAAGTGATTATCTAATGCTACCTTGAATATTTCCATTGTGGCACTACAAAACAGTCGTGTCTGGGAGCCTATTCCATAAGCTGACAACACAAGGATAAAACCATTTCCCCTTTTTAGTAGAGTGAGAGAAGTGTAGAAGAGTGCCCCACAGTCCCCACAACTGAGCGCGTCACCCTTGAGCCACATCCTATAAGGAACTGTATCGGCAAGAGAGAACCTTACTTAATATCACTTAGTTGAGACTGTACTCCCCACCAAGATGGTGTGCATCTAATACCAACTAGCTGTTATAGGCTTACTGTGTAAGATACGGTGACAGTATATAATTCAAGTATCACCAATACGACCCTCTTGTTGTCAGGTAATCAGGCTATACCACAGATACAGATGGGAGAAAAAACAACCTTGAGAGCTTAGAGAATAATAACTGGTGGAATTCTGTATATACTAGTTTTTAGTGCCAAAAACAGACACTAAAGAATGGGGATTTGACTTGTACACCCAATTTTAACTGAAGGTGACCAGCACAATCCACCCTCCTCCAAGGCTGGCCACCGACTTTGTAGTTTCCAAAAGTGCTTATAGTGCTAAATTCAAGATCACAAATTACCCCCCTTCCCCCCACCCTAGCAGCACCTTGCTCCTACACCCCCCCCCCAAAAAAACACTCAGTTTTGGCAAAGGAAGGCAACCGGCACAATCCACCCTCTTTCACAGCCAGTTGCCTTCAGAATGAATGAAAACGCCTGTGTGCTTGTTCTGTCTAATAGTAAAACAGCTAATCAGCTGACATCGACTGTCATGGACTGACGGTTGATAGGATGGAAAGACAACTGAGGAGAAGCCAACGACAGGAATCCCATTAACAGTGGCTGTTCTGGGTCCAGCCTTACAGTAGAGGGCACAGAAAACTGCAACATGAACAGTAATGTCGACAACAGGCTAGCCGGAGGTGCTGACCAAACGCTGAAACAGCTCTGGCATTTTTTGATACAGTGCCTGGGCACTTAGAGAGGCCAAATGGGTCATCGAAGGCAAAGCCGTCAACGGGACAGTGCCCGACAGCAAAATAGGCTGTGATCCTCAGGCGGGGAGGACGAGCAGACACCTGACTCTGACCTTGGTGTCTGAGAGAGTGAGTCAGGGTGGGGGGTGGCAGGCCCCATGGCTGGAGCTTTGAACCCGTCTTTATCTGAAGATTTACCCCGTCTAATAAGTGAATGGGAATGGTCTGGAGAAGCATCCTTTTCCTTTCAGTGCCTGTCCTTGTCAGAATGGAGGTGCTTCTCTGATGATTTCGAAGACTTATCCTTTTTCCTAGATGATTCAGTGATGACTGCCATTGACCGGGAACAGAAGTGATTGATGATGGTGAAGCCGCCTTCACTGAAACCTGTTTCTCCATTTCTTGTACCTGTAGAAAAATATCTATTGCTTTTCTGCGATGTCTCCTGGTTGCTGGTTAAAGCTCTGGCAAACTGAGATGGGGTTTTTTTGGTTCCTCCTGGGCCCCTGAATCTAAATACCTAGTTCAGCATTGTGTTTATCTAAATGTGAGAAGAAATTCAAAATTTCTTATGATGTGTACCACGCTTAATCTGTCACAGTCTGTTATGACTAAGGAATAAATCACAACATGCTGCGGTTTTAAAGACGTTTTATGCACGCTCCAAGGGTATGAGAATACGAGGCGAAAGGCATGTATTCTTACAGCCCTGGAAAATGTATTGAAATGCTTTAAATCACAGTGACTTATTTGGCTAACAAAATTGCATGTTTTTTTTTTTTTTTTTTATCTTTCTTTATGCACTCTCTCTCTACAGTGGGGAGTACTTACCCCCCCATCCAGCCTTGTATGCGTATGTTCAACTGATCCTAGGTGGAGCCAGCCTCCGCTGGAAACGGATGAAACGAGGAGGACTGCAGCTAACCCCCTATGGCGGAGCCTCCCCGTCGAGGGAAGCCGGGAGAGGAGTCCACATCACCCTGAGCCCTCGACTCCAGCCATCGGGCTTTGTTTGGTCCACTGGATAGGTCATCTGTCGGTGGCTATCATGTTGCTGTAGGAGAGGGGTTTTTGGAGCTTGTAGTTCCCTGGGCTCGGATGTGCAATGGCCCTGTGGCGTCTTTGTGCGGCTCCCGTGCACTTTTCATCTGCCCCAAATCCTCTACCATCCACCAGCCAGGCAATGCAATCCCCTGGTAGCCACCAGGAGCAACTAAAAATAACGCCTTCCAAGAGAGAAGGTGGAGCTCACAGCTTGCGGCTGGTTCAAAGGATGGCAAGGTGAGCTTTTTTTTTTAACTTTATATTTATTAGTTGTTTTTTTTTTTTACTTTATATTTATTAGTTTTATACTGATCACAATCATTTCTGTTTTCCATATAAGAGACAGACCAATGTAGTACATTTCCACTGAGGCTTTATGCCTCAATCACAGGTGAAATCTTATGCATCCTTTATAATTATGATACATCATATGGAGAGTATTCCTATAAAACTTTTAAAGTATATCTGACATTCTAATAATACACACAATGGTACCAAGAGCAGCATGGCTAGGTCTCTCAAATGTTAAAGTCCAAGTAAATGTTCTTTATGAACTACCCCCACCTGTGGGGGACATATTGCCATGCACGTTTCCTAAATTGTAGGGTAAATTGCCCTTACCTTAATTAGTGTTAGCATCTTCTCTTTTTTATTAAAATAATACAAAAAACTGCAATCAGGAGTTAAATACCCAACTGTAAAACACTTTAGGCACTTATGGAGGGCACGTAGAACAATTACAAAATAATATTGTGAAGTAAACACATCAGGCAGAGCAATCACTTATTATTATTAGTTGGCCTTCTCCCTTACCAATCCAAACTTAAAAAGTTAAATCTTCTTACAGGAAGGAAGAAAGAAGGGAAAAATAAGCCACATATTAAGTAAGCTAGATTCTTTTTTTTTCCCCCAACTCTTTTTCCCTCCGGTCACGGATCGGGGGAACTCTCTCAGGCATCCCATCCCTATGTCTGCCTGCCCAAGATCCTCTATAGTCTGTTGCCTCCCAACTGCCAGCACCCCTGGTTTAACCTGCCCGGGGGTAGCCAGACTCCTTCAGAAGGCAGACTCTGGCAAGCGGCGGGCCCAGGTGGAGGAGCTATGAGGCCCAGCTGAGACAGATCCGACGCTGGGCGTGGAGGATAGGTGCCATCGCCTATCCCTCCGATCAGGGTTTTTCCGCTTTCTGGCCCTGTTATGCCCCCCCCCCAATGTGGGACATGCAATGCCATCCAGCCCGTGACGTGAGTGCTCCCACTCACATCTGGAAGGCAGCTGACGTCGTCCCTTACTTTTTTTTTTTACGAGCCGCTGCACCGGGCCACCCCTGGATCACTCCCCAAGGGAGGAGAGCAGCCCATCAGATGCTCGATCATCTCTCTCCCCTGCTGACCCCCAGCGGTCCGGGCTCGTTCCCGAACCCGGGTCACCGGTGTGGCGCGAGGTGTGGTGTCCAGCACCTCAACCCTCAGCGCCACCAGGCCGGCTAGTAAGCTAGATTCTTATGTACACAATCCCCAAATGTGGGTAAGAAAGCAATACAGCTACCCCTAGTTGTTCTGTGCAAAAATATTAACAGATGAAAGGCAGATAAACTGTTGAATAAGAATAAATGGTTTTTAAACATAAGAGTTCTCACTCTGTTACACTCAGTTCAGGATCATCCTCGCTAGGTTAATTTCTGGTCTGTGTAGTTCGTACCTTCTCAGTCCATTTCTCTGCCTCGGTCAGATCAGAAAAGGCCCATACTTTGTTTTGATATATGATTCTGAGCCTCGCAGGAAAAATAATTGAATGGGGTATAGCCAAGTCTTTTAACACCCTACAAACGCCATCGAATTTCTTCCTCCTCTGCCTCGTCGTGTAACTTATGTCCGGGAAAAGGTGCACTGTACGGTCCTCATATGCAATTGTGGCGTTGTGCCTTGCCAGGGCCAGGATGCGATCTCTCTCCCCAATGCCTGCTGTAACCACCAAGAGAGTGTGTGGTGGATCATTGGCCTCCTGCCTCCCTCGTGGCGTGATACGATAAACTTTTTGGATTTGGAAGGTCTCAGGATCTCCCTCCAGGAGAAGCGTCTCAGCCAGCCATTCTTTTATACACATTTTAGGGTGATCCCCCTCAGCTCCTTCAGGTAGGCCTAGTGCCCTCACCTTGGACGCTCTGATTTGGTTCTTCATAATTTCTAGTCTAGTTCTGAAATATTAAACCTCCTTAACTGCCATCACAGACAAACAGGTTGAAGCAGTGACCTGTTTCTTGATATCTACCACCTCCACTTTTAGGCAATCTATGGTGGTTTCCACTACAGTCACACGATTAGTGAAAGTGTCCATTTTTTGATGAAGATCAGACACCGTAGTGATGAGTCGCTGCATTTTTAAATCCAAGGGGTTGCATCGTTTCAGTACCTTCTCCTTGTGCTGGGCCTGGGATGGCGGCATCCAAACAGCTTGGCAGAGGGCTGGTAGCCTCTTGCTTCCCCTTAGTGTGGCCCATAGCTCTCCGGTCTTGGCGAAGATTCCCCGTCATGTGCTAACAGGAAAATACCGCTACTCTGTAAGCTTTAGGACCGTTACGGTTAATCAAAAATTTAGTTAGTGCCTTTTAGCAGATATACAGCTGAGCTGTGAGAAGATACGTCTGCTCTGCTAGGGCACCACAGCACCCCCGGTGAGCTTTTCTAAACGACAGGAGATCCCAGGATGGAACTGGGTCTCTCTTGGGGGCTTCATATGCAAGATACCTCTCAGGAAGGTCTTGCAGATGTCCAGCTGTGCCAGAGTCTTCCCACTTAATGGCACATGATAAGCTGAAAGAGCACAGAGATGCACCTTTATGGATGAGTAACTGAGACCCAGATCTGGCAGGTGGAGAAGATACTCCAGCACACCAGACAACCCAGGGGGATCCAGAGAACGGGGAATCGCCCATAAACATAAACGCTTCCATTTCATGGCATAGGTCACCCTGGTAGAGGGTTTTCTCGCTGCCATGAGTACCTCTGCCACTCTAAAGGATGCTCCAAACATATCCCTGGCTAAGTCCTCAAGAGCCAAGCATGCAGGTGCAAGGACTGGAGGTTCAGATGGACTAACGTCCCTTGCTCTTGGGAGAGCAACTGAGTGGAGAGGGGCAACGGAACTGGCGGTTCCGATGCCAGCTGTTGCAACAGTGGGAACCAAATCTGTTGAGGCCAGGATGGCTCTACCAGTATCATCCTGGCCTCTTCTGCCTGTAACTTGAGCAGGACCCTCTGAAGCAGAGGGAAGGGAGAGAAAGCATACAGAAACCTCTCTGTCCAAGAGAGGAACAATGAGTCTCACCAGAAAACACCAGGCCCTGGATCTAGCAAGCAGAAACTGGGCAGTTTGGCGTTGTGTGGGGACGCAAAGAGGTGCAGTTCTGGCTGACCCCACCATTCGAATACATCATATATGACTTCTTGCAGTAGCTCTCACTTGTGGTTCTGAGATCAAGAGTGACTTAAGCTGTCTACGAGGACATTGTGGGTTCCTTGAACATGAACTGCTGTGATGTCCAGTTTGTGATCCACTGCCCAAGACCAAACTCTCATCGCTTCTCTGCACAGGGGATACGAGTATGTACCCCCTTGCTTGTTGAGATGGAAGACTACTGGGTATTATCCGACTGGACCAGTAAAGGTCCATGAAGAAGCACCCCTTGGAAAGCTTGAAAGGCATATAGAACGGCTCTCATCTCCATAATGTTTATGTGGAGATCTTGTTCTGCTGAATTCCAGAAGCCCCTTGTCTGGTGCGAAGCAAGATGTGCTCCCCATCCCAGTTCCGATGCATCGGTGGTGAGAGTCTGCAGTGGACTGGAGTTTTGAAACGGAATCCCTGTGCTCAACTGGGCTAGGGTGAGCCACCAGATCATGGACTGCTGGGCTGCGTTAGTGATCCGAATGGGCTCTTCCAGCTCGTCCATACCTTGATCCCACTGAACCTTGAGGTGCCACCGCAGAATCCTCATATGTAGACACAAGAATGGAACTGTCACAATAGCTGCTGCAACGTGACCCAACAATTGTAGAATCATTCCTGCTGGAACCAAGTCCGAGTCTTGTATCCTGCGAGCGACTTCCCTTAGCCTTGCTGCCTTGTCTGCGGGCAGAAAGACTCTCCCTTGGACAGTGTCCAGGACTGCTCCAATGTATTGCAGCCTTTGAGCTGGCCATAGTTGTGACTTGGCCAGATTTAGAGTAATGCCTAAAGTCTGGAATGGGCTGACTGTGTCCTCCAAGTTCCTGTTCAATTGGACTTCTGCTGATGCCATAAGAAGCCAATCATCCAGGAAGGGGTATACGAAGTGACCCCATCTCCTGAGGGCTGCCACTACCACTGCCAGGAACTTGGGAAAGAGCCTTGGTGCAGAGGATAGGCTGAAAGGCAGTGCCCTGAACTGGTAGTGTCCTCCTTGGAAGGTGAAGCGTAGGTACTTCCTGTGGGCCGGCAGGATCTTGATGTGCATGTAGGTGTCCTGCATGTCCAGTGAGCAAAGCCAGTCTCCTTGGTGGAGCATTGGTAAGAGGCTCGACAAGGTCACCATTCTGAACCTTTTGTATTCGATAAAGGTGTTCAGTTGACTCAGGTCCAGAATGGGACGGAAGTCTCCTGACTTTTTCGGGACAAGGAGGAAATGGGAATAAAATACCTTTCCCTCTTTCCAGTAAGGCCTATATCTCTGCCTGCAGGAGCAGTGCATGTGAGGGGGAGCAGTGGAAGGGGACTGGTGGGTTGTCTGGTGGAAACTGTGTGAACTCTAGGCAGTATCCCCTTTCTACCATCTGGAGAACCCATTGATCCAATGTTATACTGGACCATCCGGAGAGGTACAGGGAGAATCTCCCTCCTACTGCCTCCCCTACACTGGCTGTGGTGGGGGGTTGGTAGGGAATCATGTTGTGTTGGAGGGTGTAGGCAGGGGAGGTCTTGGCGCCTTGGGGTTTTTGGGGCCCTGGGCGCCTGAAGGGACAGGGTGGCCTTTTCTTTTAAAGCCTTCCTTGTTTTGTGACTGGCGCTTTCCTTGCTGTCCCTGATTTCTCCGAAAGGAATGGCGGTGTGTGGAGTGTGGCTCTAACCAGTACATTCTGCGGACTTCAGACACAGCTTTACCCGAGTCCTGAAGCCCGGTGATCTGTTTTTCAGTGTCCTGACCAAACAGGCCTGGTCCTTGGAAAGGAGCATCCAGGATAGCATCCTGAAGATCCTGTCAGAAGCCTGAAACTCCGAGCCAGGCATACCTCCGCATGCAAATGCTGGTGGCTGCTGCTCTTGCTGCTGTATCTGCAGAGTCATAAAACCTCCTGAGGACATGCTCATCTATGTCCGTGCCGGACTGAATCACAGCAAGGAGTTCTGCCTTACCCTCCGACTCTGGCTGTGCTTTGGCCAGGTCCATCGCCTTTGCCCACAGTGATTTTTGGTAGGTCACCATGTGAGCCAGAAAATTAAGTGAACTGATGGTGCAAGTTGCTGAGGAGTACACCCTGCACCCCATCTGGTCTAGTTTCATTGATTTTGCATCCAGTGGCTGGACACTCGTGTGGCGTGGTTGTTGTGCCCTACCATGAGCAGCTGTCAGGACAATCGAGTCTGCCCTTGGTGTTCTCCGAGAAAAGGCTCCCCTTTTGAGGTTTTGCAGAGCCTATCGGCCTTACAAGGAACTGCAGTCATAGTGGCTGGATGTCTCCAAGTGGATTTGGTCACATCCTGGAATGGCTCCACTAAAGGTAATTCATCCATTACCAAAAATCCTAAACCTCTCTATCAGCTGTGGAAAATTCCCGGACTTATGGAAAACAGTTACCGTGACACCTGTCCATAAAAGTGGGGATAAGACAAATCACTCAAATTATCGCCCTATCTCCATACTGCCCCCACTCTCTAAGGCACTCGAGCGCATCATGGCTGATCAATTTACCGACCACTTGGATAAATACAATATACCTTGTCCACAACAACACGGTTTCCGGAAAGGTCACAGCAACACCACAGCCCTTCTTGAGTTCACTGGAGCTTTGCACAAATCTCTTGACAACGGCCTTCTCACAGGGGCCGTTTATGTCGACCTCGCCAAGGCCTTCAATACAATACACCACGGACTACTAATTGACCAACTACTAAATGCCGGGCTATCACCTGACTCTTCTCTCTGGTTTAAAAGCTACTTAGAAAACCGGTCACAGAGAGTAAAAATTGTTGACGGTCTTTCTGACACCCCGCCTGTTCGCTTGGGTGTCCCAACGGGATCCATACTGGGTCCCCTCCTTTTTAGCCTTTTCTTAAACTCTCTCCCTTACCACTGCTCTGAGCAGATCATACTATATGCCGATGTTGCTGCTGTATTCTCCACTCACAAAGATCCTGCAACTCTTCAACACAACCTTCAACTTGGTTTCAGCTCTGTAGAGACATGGTTTCTTAATCATAAACTGGTCCTCAATGACAAGAAGACCAAATCTATGCTCTTCTGCAGCTCTCATAACCCACACAACCTACACCAGTTGGCTATCTCCACCACCCAGGGGAACACTCTAGATCAGGTGGGGTCCATCAAATACTTAGGGATACAGCTTGACCCTAATCTCTCCTATGGATCTCACGCAGACAATGTAGCTAGAGCTGCTAATACACGGCTTTGTCTCCTCTACAAACACAGACAACACCTCACGCCAGAAGCTTTGAAGGTTGTAGTCCTGAGCTCTGTGATCTCTTTAATACAATATGGTCTCATCATTTATGGCTCGGCCACAACCACAACCCTTAGACGCCTCTCAGCTGCCTTAAATAAGGCATGTCGGCTCATCACTGGTGCTCACCGTCTCACCCACACATGTGACCTGTACACCCAGACCAGCTGGCTCCAACTATCAAACCGCATAAAGTTTCTCACCTGCTCCATGGCAAAAAAAAAAAAAACTACCTTGGCCTTGCACCTTCTGGGGTCTCAACTCTGTTACAACACCGAATCAACAAATGGTGCCTTCGGAAATCCAAGCTACAGTTATGTTATGTGTTTTTCTGGTTTACATTAAGAGAAGGTACATACAGAGATTTAATTTATTCTAGTATATTCGCAGTGTCTCAGTGGCTAGTAAGCAAAGTTCAAGAAAATTGTAGTTATGCGTACTCACAGCACTAAGATAGTCTCCTTCGACATAAACGGTTGCTCAAGCCCTATTAAAAGGAAGAGATTGCAGAGATACTTGGGGGCCCAGGGGTGCCAGGTGGTCTTCCTGCAAGAGACGCACCTTACCCCTCTGGAAGCTCAGAAACTAAAATGTCCGGCTTTCCCCAATGTATTTCACTCTTCTTTGCCGAGTGGGAGAAAGAGGGGGGTGGCTGTTCTTCTCTCAGTCAAATTTCCTCTGCGGGTGCGGGAGGTGATCCGGGATCCGGCGGCAAGGTACATCCTAGTAACAGGAACATTACAAGAGCGGGTGGTCACTTAGACGCTGAAAAAGCCTTTGATAAAGTCTCTTGGAGCTTCTTATTTGCCATCTTAGAACACAGAGGCTTCCCTCTCCCGTTCATAAATGTAGTCCGCGCGATTTATTATAAACCACAGGCTTATGTTAGAGTGAACGGGGGCATTTCAGATAGGTTTGATTTAGGAAGAGGCACTCGTCAAGGCTGCCCGCTGTCGCCGCTGTTGTTTGCCCTCTATATAGAGCCACTAGCGGAGGCAGTGAGGAGGGCTGAGGAGATTTCGGGAGTGCAGGTGGGTGACCTTCAGAAAAAAATTTCTCTGTATGCAGATGACGTCCTTCTTAGCCTCACACAACCTAACCGATCTATAAAAAAAGTCTGGTCAATGCTGCAGGAATTTGGTAGCCATGCAGGCTATTCCCTTAACAAAAACAAAACGGAGGTCCTCACCTTTTATTATAAGCCTAGCCCTGGCTCTCCGCCCTCTTCCCGCTAAATTGGAAGGCTAACAAGCTGAAATATTTAGGGACCCATGTCACGAAACAACCCTCTCAGCTGTTCGCAGCAAATTACTTGCCCTTAATAACTTCCCTGCAAAAAGACTTTGAACGTTGGTCATTACTAAATTTCCCAATGTATTCTAAGATACAGACTCTGAGGATGAATGTACTTCCAAAATTCCTTTATCTATTTCAATGTATTCCCCTCTACATACGTAAAGCGACTTTTCAGATATGGAACAAAATGATAGTTAAATTTCTGTGGAACTCCAAGAAACCCAGGATTAATTTAAGGATTCTCCAAGCGCACCGGGAGAGGGGAGGGCAGTCCCTTCCAGACCTCGAGGACTATTTCCTGGCGACCCAGATAAACAGCTATGCTTTGGTCTAACCCTAATGCATACACGGGCTGGAAACTCATGGAGAGGGGAGAGAGGGAAGGAGGGGACTCCCAATCCCTAGACCACGCCCTCTTGACACACAGTATAAATAAAGACCCCTCCTTACAGCTAACTTCAGTCAGGGACACAACTAGGGCACTTCATAGAGTATGGCAAACATTTAAAATCAAAAACTCTCTATGGCCACTAAGGAGACTAGTTGGGGATCCAGAATTTATGCCAGGACAACTGGATAGAAGGTTCCTAGCCTGGGACGAGAAAGGTCTTAGGTTCCTCTCCCAGTTCTGCCAAGGGGAAACTGTCTTGGATTTTGCCTCCCTTAAAAGTAAATATAATTTGCAGAACTCAGATCATTTTAGATACTTACAAGCTAGAAATTACATCCTTGCCTCTAAAGAAAAGGACGACCCAGACAGGGCTCAACACCTATTAGAAACCATACAGAAGGGAATAACGGCAACTAGCCAAAAGGAATGATCTCCCTACTTTACAAGGCCCTGATGACATTAAAGGAAGACCCATTAACTAAAATTAATATCAAGTGGGGCCAAGAAACCTCTCAGAGGTTAGGTGAGGCTGAGTGGGAGCGAATATTCTCCCTCACTAATCGAACAACTCAATCGCCATACTGGCAAGAATTTTCATGGAGAGTGAAGGTCCGCTATTTCTTAACTCCCCAAATAATTAACAAAAGAAACCCAACGGTACCTGCTAGGTGCTGGAGAGGATGTACACAACTAGAAGCAGATCACTTACATATTTTTTGGGCCTGTGAGGCCTTACTGAATTATTGGAGGGACATTACGGGAGCCATTTCAGAAATATTCTCTGTGCAAAGCCAGCTGGAGTGGCCCTCAATGGTCCTGGGCCTGCCGCCCACAGAGATACGAGGTCCCGACTCATTGTATTTGTGGTCCATCTTAACAATGGCTGCACACAAGGCCATTACGAAGAAGTGGCTCTCTCCCAGCACCCCCACTATCACGGAGTGGATAACGATAGTGAACACTATAGCAGATCTGGAGGAACTCACATACAGAATCAACAATAGAACCTCGGTACACCTGAGAAGGTGGACTAAGTGGGAGTTGTGGCGATCCATGGGACAGGAGAGGAATAATTGATCAACGCATAGTACTTGTTGACATGGAACAGTCTGAGGAGATCCTGCAGTCGGCTAAGGGCCCTGCCTGGGTGGGGGAGAGGGCAGGGACCGTTCAATGTTTGAGGGAGACTCATAGGAAAGCAGGAAGCATCTGAGGAGGGCTGTAGCTCACCCCGCGAAGGACTATATTAATTCAATATATATATGTGATTTGAATGGACTGAGACTTACTGTACAAGAAAAAGCTATGAAATGTATAAAAAGAAATATTATGTTTGAATTGTTAAACATGATTATAAGAATGTACCTAAATACTGTTAATAAATTTGAATTTAAAAAAAAAAGGAAATCCACGCTACAGCTACTGAAAGTCCCCCACTGTCACACTTCACAGGGACAACGCTCTTTTGCTTATCGAGCGCCACTCTGGTTCAATGGCCTCAGCCTCACCATCTCCTCCACCCCGACAATTGGAATATTTAAAACTAGGCTCCGGGACTATCTCACTACCAACAGCTCCTGTGACTGCCCAACTTAACCTTGTTTCTCCACTTCCCTGCCTGCTCTAGTGGTCCCCCTTCCCCTCCTCACTGGATTCTACCCTCACATCTTGGTATACCCAATGCTGCACTTTTCACCCTCTCCCCACCCTACCTACATTCCTCCCCCCCCCCATGACCCTGGCACTTATCTCTTGCCTGTTTTCTCGACAAATGCCGCTGGCTGCCTTGCTTACAATGTTACCCTTGAATTGTATTAATCTGTAATCTGTTTGCAATGTCTACATTGTTGTAATGTCTGTCTGTCTTGATGTTCCCCATAACTTGTATTTCTCTGACGTGGAACCTTTGTAAAAGAGCCGTAGCTCAAAGGTATTTGTAATCCTAGACTTGATAAAAAAAAAAATAAAGAAGGAATGACCAAAGGTTTTGGGTCTGTGGCTCCTAAAAATTTGGCCAGTCTGCGCCATTCTGGGTCCAACTCCCTGGTGTCCCATTGGTAAAGCACCTGAATATGGTGCATAATATCCAAAAAGGACGGGTCATCCAGGGGTCCCTCGGATTTGGAGACAGAATGGGAGCTTGTCTTCTGAAGAGTAGTCGGAGGATGATTCCCCTGCGTCATCTCCTGACGTCGATGGCGGGCATTCGCTGGATGAGGGAATCGACAAAGGGTGCCTCTTGCAACCGTTCGACACCGGCATCCGCCTGGCCTCTTTGTCCTGCAGCCGGTCCTTCGGCAGTAAAGGCCACTCAGGAGTGAGGTCTCTGGGTGGTGGCATGGGTCCCTGGGCCTATGAAGAAGATCCCCCTTTACAGTATTCCACTACGATTGAAAAAGTGCCCCCACCTCCGCTAGTGGAACAACTGGTGGAGGAAGTGTCTGATTTAAAGCGCCAGAGGTACCTGGCGTCTGGTCTGAAGGAGGAGTCACCCGGTCCTCAGGCTCTTTATTCATGGGTACATTGGGCATCAGGTTTTCGGTATCTGGAGGCCTGACATCCGGCTCTTTTGGTAAAGGCTGTTTGGCGTCCGGCACCCCCGCATCAAGGGAAACGGTCACCAGGGCCGACGGCCGATCCTTCGGGGCTGACTGCCGGTCCTTAGGGGCCAACAGTCTTTCTTTTGCTGGAGGCGCCTCTTTGTTCGACGTCAAGTCGGAATGCCCTGTCATCTGGGAGGCAGACGATGCCCGGTGTCCGGGTGGGGGAGGTGTCCAGTACATGATGACCTCCTGGCGTTTCTCTGGTTCATCCTTTCTCTTATGCTTGTCGGATGAGTCAGGAGGCTTACGGGCGGTGGACACCATTGATTTGCTCAAAGCCAACATCTGTCCCTCATGGGCAGGTGTGTGCAAATCTCATTGCCCCCTGTCCGGGACAAGTAAATTTCCTTAAAGGGCAAGTATAAAAAGAGAGCTAATTTCATTTTAATGAATAGGAGCAAGTGAAAATTGGGCTACAGTGGTGGCTGGGCAAGTAATACAGGTTACTCACCTGTAACAGGAGTTCTAGGAGTGGTATATGTTGTTCATCCACACTTATTGGCAGGTTCCTTGCCGCTTTAAATCTTGCCGGAAGGTCTTCAAGCTGGCTCCTCCCACCCACCCAGGTGGTAAAACCCTTGGCTCCACCCCATGACGCCAGATCTAGCCCGCTGGAAGCCAGGTTGTGCGTCGAAGCCGGGGAGGCCGGGTGGGTTGTGTGGATGAACAACATATACCATTCCTAGAACTCCTGTTACAGGTGAGTAACCTGTATTTCTAGGGACATGGATATGTTGTTCAATCCACACTGTCTGGCAGACTCCTAGCAGTTCTCCGGGAGGAGGGAGGCAAGCAGCACACCACCTAATTAGGAAATAAGGACGGGAGAACCAAGGTCCCAAAACCAGCATCCCGGTGTGACTCGAGGTCGATGTGGTAGTGGGTAATGAAGGTGTGTGCTGACTTCCAGGTAGCAGCCCTGCAGATTTCCTGGATAGGGACGTCCCTGGAAGCAGCCACCGAAGCAGCGGTATGGCGGGTAGAATGAGCTCTTATCCCTTTGGGAGGCTCCATGCCTGCCAACCTATAGCAGAGATCTATGCAGGAGGTGACCCACTTGCCTATCGTCCGCTTGGCTGCAGGTCTGCCAGGTGCGGCTTCAGCGTAGGTGACAAACAGCTGGCGAACCTCTCCCCGAACTTCAGCCATCCGCTCCTTATAATAAGAGAGCGCTCTTCCAGGGTCCAGAGTATGGAGCCTATATTCGGCCTCCGAGGTGAATATGGGGTAGAACACCGTCAGAGTCAACACCTGGTTAAGGTGAAACTCCGACACCACCTTCGGAAGGAATTTTGGGTGGGGCCACAGGGCAACCTTGTCCCTGTGTTAGACCGGATAAGAAGACTCAATGGAAAGCGCCTGGAGCTCTCCCATCCTTCTGGCTGACATGATAGCCACCAAGAAGGTGGTCTTCCACGACAGGTGAGAGATGTCACACCTGTGCATCAGTTCGAATGGCTTGCCCATGAGCTTAGCCAGTACCAGCAGTAGATCCCACGGAGGTAGAGGTTCTCGCACCGGAGGGGATATGTGATCAAGGCCTTTGAAAAAGTGCCCGACCACCTTCTCCTGCACCACTGACTGCATCCCGGCCCATGCCCGGTAAGCAGAGATGGCTGCCAGGTGCACCTTAAGGGTCATCGACCGAAGCCCTAGCTGAGAAAGGGACCACAGGTAGTCCAGAATGCTTGCCAAGTAACAGGAGGAAGGGTCCAGCCCCTTGCCCTGACACCAAACGGAGAATCTCTTCCATTTGAAGGCATAGCATTTCCTGGTCGACTCCTTACGGGATGCCTCAACGACGTTGAGGACCTCGTTGGAAAGACCCAAGGAATGGAACTCTAGCCGCTCAGGAACCAGGCTGTCAGGTGCAGGAATTGAAGGTCTGGATGGAATACCTTCCCCTGGTTGACTGAGATCAGGTTTGGGCAGGCTGGAAGCCGCCTTGGGAGCCTGGAGCTGAGGCTGAGGAGATCTGGATGCCAGAACTGGCGAGGCCAGTCTAGGGCTACCAGAATCACCTGCGCCTTGTCCCTCCTCACCTTGTGAAGCACCTGTGGATCAAGGGAAATGGGGAAAAGCGTGAGAAGAGCAGGGGTCCACGGCCTCGAGAAGGCATCCCCTGCAGTGAGCCCTGCTGAGGGGGTGGGCATGAAACAGCCTCAGCTTCGCATTCTCCCTGGAGGCAAACAGGTCCACCTGAGGCGTGCCCCAGTGGGAGAACAGATCTTGTACTACCTCCAGCAGGAAAGACCACTTGTGGGATGCAGCTCCTATCCGGCTCCGGGCATCGGCCAGAATGTTGGAGGCTCCTGCCACATGGGTGGCTAGGAGATCCGCCTCCAGGCTGCGCATGAGGGACCAAGTGCAGAGAGCTTCCCTACACAGAGGCATGTAGCGCATCCCGCCTTGGCGGTTTAGGTAGTACATGGTCGTGGTATTGTCCGTCTGGACCTGGACCACTTGACCCCATACAAACGGAGTGAAGGCGGTGAGGGCTAGACGAACTGCTCGAAGCTCCAGCAGGTTGATGTGGCATCAGGACTCCCAAGGGGACCAGAGGCCGTGCGCTCTGTGCTCCCCCAGATGGGCACCCCAACCCATCAGAGACGTGTCAGTCGATAGACCGTTGGCTCGGGGCGGACAAACGGGATGCACTCCTCCAGATGAGCTGGAACAATCCACCACTGGAGAGCGTTCCACATCTCCTGGGTCACTGCCACTGGCTGGTCCAAAGGACTGGAGCGCTGTGACCATTGGCTGGCCAGTCCCCACTGCAGGGGACGCATATGCCAACGGGCCCAACGGACCACGCTGGTGCAGGCCGCCATGAGGCCCAGGAGGTGCAGGAAGTCCCAGGCAGGGCGCAATTGCCCAACCTGAAATGACTGGGCAAAGGAGGAAAGAACCTCAGCCTTGTCCGCCGGGAGCCGTGCTCTGGCTCGCAGATAGTCGAGCTCTGCCCCGATGAATTGAATCACCTGCTTTGGCACAAGTTCCGACTTGGCCTCGTTGATGAGGAGGCCAACCTGAGAGCAAACCTGGAGGGCTAGGTCCCTGGACCACTCCACCTCTGGTCTGGAGGAGGCCTCAATCAGTCAGTCATCCAGGTAAGGGTACACCCAGACCCTTCGGTGCCGCAGGAATGCTGTCACCACTGCCATGCATTTAGTGAAGACCCTGGGAGCTAGAGAAAGGCCGAAGGGCATGGCCCGGAACTCGTAAAGGGACCCCTCTGCTCTAAAGTGGAGGAATTGCTGGTGGGATGGATGGATTGGGACGTGAAAGAACGCATCCTGGAGGTCCAGAGAACAGAACCACAGGCCTCGTTCCAAGGATGGAATGATCTGAGCCAGAGTGACCATCCTGAAGGTTCAAGACCTTAGGAACCCATTCAGGTTGTGCAGGTCTAGAATGGGGCGCCAGCCCCCCCGTCCGTTTCGGGACCAGGAAATACCTGGACACAAACCCTGGGTCTGGTGGAGGATCTGCCACCTTCCTGATCACCTCCTTCTGGAGGAGCAGGGCAACGTTAGCTCGACGAGCCGACAGAGAGGCTGCGGACCCTGTAGCCCCCCGTGGGGTGACGGCTCAGAAGGGCGGGGCCTGCTCGAACTCCAGAGGTAGACCCTTTCCTACCACTTCCAACACCCAGCGGTCCGTGGTGATAGCGGACCAGGCGGAAAGAAAGTGGCGGAGCCGTCCCCCACGGGGAAACCCGGGGAACGACAGGGGCTGGGGTGACACCTCAACCCGTCACTGGACAGGCTTGGAGGAAGGACCGGCGAGGACCTCCTGTGCCTTTTCCTCCCGGCTTCCTGCTGGAGGAAGCTGCAAGCTTGGCTTTGGGGTGCCAAGTGCGAGCCTGCTGGCCCTGATGCTGGTGTTGCTGGGCCGGACGTGTTGCAGGGGCAGAAGGCCGAAAGGGCTTTCGCTGCTGATGGCGGCCTTTGCCCTTCTGGGCAGACGTGACTGAGTCCAAGGTGGCATTGGACTTCTCTATCCTCTGGAGATGGCCTTCCATCTCGGGCCCGAACAAGTCGGTACCCAGGAAGGGGACATCTGCCAGCTTGTGCTGGGTATCCGCCGTGAAGGTGGAGATCCGCAGCCAAGCTCTGCGGTGCATGGCCACTGCAGCCGCTACTGACCGGGCACAGGAGTCTCCAATATCAAGAGCAGTTTGGAGCTGCTGCTTCGCCACCGCCCTTCCCTGATCCAGCACCTGCTTGATCATAGTCTGGAGGTCAGCCGGGAGATGAGGGATCATCTCATTAAGGGAGCCCATAAGAGCGTGGGAGAAGTGCACCATCAGTACGGCTGAACCGGCCTGATGGAGGCCTAGGGAGGACGCAGCGTACACTTTACGCCCAGCGTAGTCCAGCTTTTTGGACTCTTTGTCGGGAGGCTTGTCCATGTCCCTGGTGTTCCCGGAACGCCGGAAAACACTATCGGTAACCAGTCCCTCCGCAGAGGGGTGCTCCGAAAAACTGAACAGTGACCCGGTGGGGACCACGTATTTCCTGCCCATCCTGCCCGAAAGAGCAGGACAAGAAGCCAGCCGTTGCCATAACGCCAAGGCTGGGACAACAATGGCTTCAGCCACCGGAAAGGCCTCCGTGGGAGAATCCCCTCGGTCCAGTATCTCCATGAGGGGATACTTGGCCCGCTTGGATACGGACTCGAGCTGCATCCCAGTAGACTCTGAGATGAGCCGAAGCAGACCCATGAACGAGGATGGGCTCTCGTCCATCGACTGTCCCCCAGAGGACTCCAGGTCAAGGGGCCTGGAGAACAGGGAAGATTCGTCATCAGACTCCGAGGAGTCTGCAAACAGCTGCCTAGGGCCTGAGCCACCCTCCACCTGCCGAGGACAGTCGGGAGTGAGGGTGACCGACAACCGGCGGGGCCGCCCCTGACCCGACCGAGAATCCTTGGTCGGAGCCCCAGATTTAGGTTATGGGGGCGAGGGTTTCACCACAATAGGTGGCGCAGCTGGTTCTGGCCGAACAACTGGTGCTGGTTTGGGCTCCTTGACAACCGCGAAGGGTTGTTTCGGCCTTTCAGGTTACAGCCACTTAATGGCCGGGGAAGGCGACGGGCTCGGCTTGTTCCCGGTTAGAAGGAGCTGCTGCCACATTAAGTCCTGAAAGCGTCAATGCAATTTGCACCAAAGCCTTTTCTCCGAGGAGGAAGAAGACGAGGACGAGCGGCACCGCCACTTTCCTCGGTGCCGAGACCAAGACCGCCAGTGTCGGCGGGATCGGCTGGACCGAGAAAAGGTCCGAGACCGAGACCGTCGGTGTTTCCAAGGATGGGTCTGGGAGGAAGCAGGGGAAACCCGTTCCTCCCTTGGCTCGGGATCCTTAACCGGGGACTCCAGCACAGGAGGCACAGGCAAGTCCTCGGTTTCCATCGGGGGAACTGGTGAAGAAGGGCTGCCGGCTTCTCCAGTCGACAGCCCGTCTGACGAGTCGAGAAAGATCTCGACCGCGTCGACGGGTGTCTCGGCTGGCTGACCTGACGGGGACACCGTGAAGCCAGCGGCCTTAGCCACAACCTCGACCAAAGTCGAAAGTCGACTATCCGGGGAAGGGGCCCTCTCCCGCTCCCACGAACGCCGACGGTGAGACTTATCCTTCGAGTCCTACTTCTTGGACCGAGAGGAGTGTCTCGATGGACCCTCACCTTTCGTGGAGAGGGATTCACAAAGTTCCTTAGAAGAAGCTGTATAGGAGGAGGCCAAGGAGAGCGGGATAAATGCCGCGACCAAGGAGGACAAAGATGCAGCCTGGGCTGCCTCCTCCTCAAGGGCGATCATCTGTTCAAGTTGCTCAGCTAAGCCTGCCGCCGCGGAAACCGCCCAACGGGCCTCCTTTGACTTCACTGGCAGAATACATCTCTCGGGGCGCCCAAGTTGGAGCCTGGCAGCACGGTCTTCGAGGACATTGGCCGAGAAGGACTTGCACAAATCGCAGGCCTGTGGATCGTGGTCAAGCCCGAGGCAGTAGACGCACGTGGAGTGCGGATCAGTCCGAGACATCTTCTGCCCGCATGGGCACCGCCGAAAACCAGGAGTCGATTTATCCATTGCAGCCGCGAAGGAAGAAACAGACCGAAGTCTTGTAAACTTTAAATTAGTTTCGGGTTAACCGAAGAGATTGGATCCAGTCTAAACGCAGAGCGCTAAGGAGGGTACCTGAACTTCCAAGCGGTAAGGAAGATCTGGCGTCATGGGGTGGAGCTGAGAGTTTTACCACCCGGGTGGGTGGGAGGAGCCTGCTTGAAGACATTCCGGCAAGATTTAATGTGGCAAGGAACCTGCCAGACAGTGTGGATTGAACAACATATCCATGTCCCTAGAACCTGTATTTCTAGGGACGTGGATATGTTGTTCAATCCACACTTATTGGCAGACTCCTAGCAGTTCTCCAGGAGGAGGGAGGCAAGGTGCGCACCCCCTACTTAGGAAATAAGGACTGGAGAACCGAGGTCCCAAAACCAGCATCCCGGCGTGACTCAAGGTCTTTAAAACTTTTTATTTATTATCTTTTCAGAACTCAGAAGAACAGTTCAGAATTCCAAGCATACAGATGTTTTGCACAGTTAGATCCCCATGAGGGCGCCACTCCTCTTAATAAAAACAAATATGTATTTCTGTTGCTAATTGATACATCTTTGAGGGGTTATACCTAAAGGAAAATTTTTATAATCACAGAATTAATTCCAAATGCTGCTAACAAGCCCATGAGCTGCATGGATTAACAAACCACTTTCATTCAATTCATAATGTCCAGGAACTGGCCTCACAACTAGTGAGGTCCTACTGTACCATGCTTAATCAAAGATTTTGCAATATTTGCAACCCCCTTTATACAGCTAGATCTTGTGGAGACCACCTTAACTTTAAGCAAAAGTACTTCACGCCAGAGAAATTTGGTATAATATGTAGTATTCAAGCTATGTTAATGTAACATCTTCTTAACATGCAAATGGGTGCTTAAACATTATACAAGCACCTATGGCGATCAACTATTTAAATTATTTTCAATCCAAACTGAGCTGAAGGCAACTGAGGGTGACCCCATTTTGAAGTAGAAACAGAAATGTGCCTTGGCCACCTTACTCCCTTATTAACTAGCTTAATATTACATTTGTAAACTTTTAAATATTTAGAGTTCACATTTCTCTCAGGTTTCTCTCAGGTTTCCTCATCTTCTTCGGAGAAATCATCTTCTCTATCTTCCTCTCGGGGCTTCACCTTGATATTCTTGTGGGACCACTTCAACGCGTCTTCGAGATTGTTGAATAAAAAGACCTTCCCTTCAAAAGCGATCCGGAGACGAGCAGGGAAAATCATCCCATGGGGCACAGATGTTACAGAACCGCCTCACACCATCGAATCGCCTTTTCTGCCTCGTCCATGTAGCCAATGTCCGGGAAAGTCGTATGGTGTGCCCGCCTGCAGGAGAGAGGGCTCTTCCTGCGTAAGCGCCAAACTGAGTCTCGGTGCCTGGGCCTTCCGTTACCAGCATCACTACTCTGGGGTTTAGAATTAGTCCCACCCTCCATGATTATACGGTAAGCTTTTTGGAAGTGCTGAGTTAGGACACTGCCTCGGAGCCCAATTGTTGCCCGAGCCACTCCTTAAGAATAAGAGTAGATGATCCCCTCGCACCCCCTTCCGCAGACCCAGAATACGTATGTTTGGGACTCGGACCTGGTCTCTAGCATTTCAATATGAGATTGCCACCTTGAAGATTCTTAATTAAAGAGGACACAGCTCCCATCGCCAAGGCCTGGTTTCGCTTACTAGATTCTACTGAAGTAGTCTGAATCGCCTCGACTGTAGTCTCCAAAGCGACCACCTGGTTGCTCAAACCATCCAATTTGTCCGATAAATTAGTGACAGATTTAATCAATCAGTCGAGTGAGCTTAGAGCTGATGGTTTGCAGAGTTTCTTCACTAGCTTCCTCTGCCTGGTCTTCCGCGCGGCCTTGTCCTGAACGCGTGGTTGAGGCCGCAGATGCTGTTTTGGCTCTAGGTCCATATCCCTGTTGCTGATCTCGACGAGTGTTTCCCATTTTGTTCAGTTTGTGTTGAGAAAGAAACCCCCGATCGTAAAAAAGACAAATTCTTATTTTTTTCAGTGGGTTTTCCTTGTTTTCTCTAGCGGTTGTACTGAGCTCCACTAGACCACCTCCATCTTGCTCGGGCTCCACAGCGCCCAACCGGCGTGACTCAAGGTCGATGTGGTAGTGGGTAATAAAGGTGTGCGCTGACTTCCAGGTAGCAGCCCTGCAGATTTCCTGGACAGGGATGTCCCTGGAAGCAGCCACCGAAGCAGTGGTATGGCGGGTAGAATGAGTTCTTATCCCTTTGGGAGGCTCCATGCCCGCCAACCTATAGCAGAGATCTATGCAGGAGGTGACCCACCTGCCTATCGTCCACTTGGCTGCAGGTCTGCAGGTGTGGCTTCAGCGTAGGTGACAAACAGCTGGCGAACCTCTCCCCGAACTTCAGCCGTCCGCTCCTTATAATAAGAGAGCGCTCTTCCAGGGTCCAAAGTATGGAGCCTATATTCAGCCTCGGAGGTGTGATTGGGGTAGAACACCGGCAGAGTCAACACCTGGTTAAGGTGAAACTCCGACACCACCTTCGGAAGGAATTTCGGGTGGGGGCACAGGACAACCTTGTCCCTGTGGAAGACTAGATAAGTAGACTCAATGGAAAGCGCCTGGAGCTCTCCCATCCTTCTGGCTGATGTGATAGCCACCAAGAAGGCTGTCTTCCACAACAGGTGAGAGACGTCACACCTGTGCATCGGTTCGAATGGCTTGCCCATGAGCTTAGCCAATACCAGCAGTAGATCCCATGGAGGTGGAGGTTCTCGCACCAGAGGGGATATGTGATCAAGGCCTTTGAAAAAGCACCTGACCACCTTCTCCTCAGCCACTGACTGCTTTCCGCCCGCGCCTGTAAGCAGAGATGGCTGCCAGGTGCACCTTAAGGGTGTCGCACCAGCCCTAGCTGAGAAAGGGACCATAGGTAGTCCAGAATGCTGGCCAAGGAACAGGAGGAAGGGTCCAACCCCTTATCCTGACACCAAATGGAGAATCTCTTCCATTTGAAGGCATAGCATTTCCTGGTCGACTCCTTACGGGATGCCTCAACAACGTTGAGGACCTCGTCGGAAAGACCCATGGCCTGGAACTCTAGCCGCTCAGGAACCAGGCCGTCAGGTGCAGGGACTGAAGGTCCAGGTGGAATACCTTCCCCTGGTTGACTGAGATCAGGTCTGAGCGGGCTGAAAGCCATCTCGGGAGCCTGGAGCCAAGGCTGAGGAGATCTGGATACCAGAACTGACAGGGCCAGTCTGGGGCTACCAGAATCACCTGCACCTTGTCCCTCCTCACCTTGAGAAGCACCTTGTGGATCAAGGGAAATGGGGGAAAGGCGTAGAAGAGGCCAGGGGTCCACAGCCTCGAGAAGGCAACCCCCTGCGTGAGCCCTGCTGAGGGGGGGGGGGCATGAAAGAGCCTCAGCTTAGCATTCTCCTTGGAGGCAAACAGGTCCACCTGAGGTGTGCCCCAGTGGGAGAAGAGATCGTGTACTATCTCCAGCAGGAGAGACCACTTGTGAGATGCAGCACCTATCCGGCTTAGTGCTTCGGCCAGAATGTTGGAGGCTCCTGCCATATGAATGGCTAGGAGATCCGCCTCCAGACTGCCCATGAGAGACCAAGTGCAGAAAGCTTCCTTGCACAGAGGCAAGGAGCGCATCCTGCCCTGGCGGTTTCAGTAGTACATGGTCGTGGTGTTGTCCATCTGGACCTAGACCACTTGACCCCGTACAAACGGAGCGAAGGCGGTGAGGGCTAGTCGGACTGCTCGAAGCTCCAGCTGGTTGATGTGGCATCGAGACTCCTGAGGGGACCAGAGGTCATGCGCTCTGAGCTCCCCCAGATGGGCACCCCAACCAATCAGACAGACATCGGACGTTAGAGTGACCGTCAGCTCTGGGCGGACAAACGGGATACCCTGCTGCAGATGAGCCGGAACAATCCACCACTGGAGACTGTTCCCCATCTCCTGGGTCACCATCACTGGCTGGTCCACAGGACTGGAGCGCTGTGACCATTGGCGGGCCAGTCCCCATTACAGGGGACGCATGTGCCAGCGGGCCCAACGGACCACGCTGGTGCAGGCCGCCATGAGGCCCAGGAGGTGCAGGAAGTTCCGGGCAGGGCACAACTGCCCAACCAGAAATGATTGGGCAAAGGAGGAAAGAACCTCGGCCCTGTCCGCCGGGAGCCGTGCTCTGGCTCGAAGAGAGTCGAGCTCTTCCCCGATGAACTGAATCACCTGCGTTGGCATGACTTCCGATTTGGCCTCATTGATGAGAAGGCCAATCTGAGAGCAGACCTGGAAGGCCAGATCCCTAGACCGCTCCACCTTCGACTTGGAGGAGGCTGCACTCAGCCAGTCGTCCAGGTAAGGGTACACTTGGACCCTTCAGCGCTGCAGGAATACTGTCACCACTGCCATGCATTTGGTGAAGATCCTGGAGAGAGGCCAAAGGGCATGGCCCGGAACTCATAAAGGGATCCCTCCGCTCTGAAGTGGAGGAATCGCTGGTGGGATGGATGGATTGGGACATGAAAGAACGTGTCCTGAAGGTCCAGAGAACAGAACCACACGCCTCGTTCCAAGGATGGGATGATCTGCGCCAGACTGACCATCCTGAAGGTTCGAGACCTTAGGAACTTGTTCAGGTCGTGTAGGTCTAGAATGGGGCACCAGCCCCTCGTCTGTTTTGAGACCAGGAAGTACCTGGACATAAACCCTGGGTCTGATGGAGAGTCCGCCACCTCCCTGATCACCTCCTTCTGGAGGAGCAGGGCAATGTCGGCTCGACGGGCCGACAGAGAGGCTGCGGACCCCGTAGCCCCCCGTGGGGCGATGGCTCGATAGGGTGGGGACTGCTCGAATTCCAGCGGCAGACCCTTTCCTACCACTTCCAACACCCAGCGGTCCATGGTGATACCGGACCTGGCGGAAATGAAGTGGCGGAACCGTCCCCCCACAGGGGGATCCCAGGGAGGAGTGACGAGGTTGGGGACAACACCCCTCAACCCGTCACTGGGCAGGCTTGGAGGAAGGACCGGCCGAGGAGCCGCCTGGACCTTTCCCTCCCGGCTTCCTGTTGGAGGAAGCAGCAGGCTTGGCTTTGGGGTGCCAAATGCGAGATTGCTGGCCCTGATGCTGGTGTTTCTGGGCCGGACGTGCTGCAGGACGAAAGAGCTTAGGCTGCTGCTGGTGGCCTTTGTCCTTCTGGGCAGACGTGACCGAGTCCAAGGTGGCACTGGACTTCTTGATCCGCTGAAGATGCCCCTCAACCCCGGGACCGAACAAGTCGGTACCCAGGAAGGAAACGTCCGCCAGCTTGTGCTGGGTATCTGCCGTGAAAGTGGAGATCCGCAGCCAAGCTCTGCGGCGCATGGTCACTGCAGCCACTACTGACCGGGCACATGAATCAGCGGTGTCCAGGGAAGTCTGGAGCTGCTGTTTGGCCACCGCCCTTCCCTGATCCCGCACCTGCTTGACCGTAGTTTGGAAGTCAGCCAGGAGATGAGGAATCACCTCATCCAGGGAGCCCAAAAGGGCGTGTGAAAAGTGTGCCATCATGGCCTGACGAAGACCTAGGGAGGAAGCAGCGTAAACTTTCTGCCCGGAGTAGTCCAACTTCTTGGACTCCTTGTTGGGAGGCTTGTCCACGTCCTGAGCGTTCCCGGAGCATCGGAAAACGCTATCACGAGCCCCTCTGCAGAGGGGTGCTCCGAGAAACCAGAGAGTGAACCGGCGGGAACAGCATACTTTTGAGCCATCCTGGCCGAAGGTGCTGGACAAGAAGCTGGCCACTGCCATAGCTCCAGGGCCTGGCCAACAATGGCTTCGGCCACCGGGAAGGCCTTCGTGGGGGATTCCCCTTGGTCCATTATCTCCGTGAGGGGATACTTGGCCCATTTTGAAATGGGTTCGAGCTTCATCCCAGTGGACTCTGAGATGAGTCGAAGCATTCCCAGAAACGAGGATGGACTCTTGTCCACCAACTGACCCCCAGTGGACTCCAAGTCAAACGGCCTGGAGAACAAGGAGGAGTCATCATCAGACTCTGAGGAGTCTGTGAACAGCTGCCGAGCACCTGAGCCACCCTCCACCTGCCGAGGTCGATCAGGAGTGAGGGTGACCGACAACCGATGGGGCAAGCCCTGACCCGACCGAGAATCCTTGGTCGGGGCCCCAAATTTAGGTTGTGGAGACGGGGGCTCCCCTTCCCCCAAGAGATGCTGAGCAGTCCACTGGACGCTCAAGCCTCCTCCCCCGGCTGGCCCTCCAACTCCCGGGTCTGCTCCCGAACCAGAGTTGTCAGTGTCGCAAGTGGAAATCTAACCACTACCCCAGTGGGCTGGCCCTGTAAATCTTACATTTTAACAAATTTGTAAGAATTACCAAGAGCTCAAACTAGTGTAGTGCTACCATCTTTGCTCCAAATGAAGTTGAACATAAAGATCAGTGGGTTTAAATAACCTGTGTCCAGAACAAGGTGTCATACCTTATTAGAGAACGTACACCCTTGCCACTGCAGTGTCCATTGCTCCAGTATAAACTACAAAGCCATAATAGAATAATGATATTAAAACATTTAAGGTAAGAATCTTCCATATCTCTCTGATGAAACTGGTTCTATTACAAAATAAAAAACCTTATCTGGAATTAGGATTTTTTCCCCTCTGGTCGCTATTCCATTGAGACTCCCTCAAACGTCCCGGCTTGAACCAGCCTGCCTGAGATCCCCTCCATCCCGAGTCTCCCCTGTGGTACTCTGGACCCTCGCACTTACCTTGCTGCGAACCCCCTGGCTTGTACCCCCCAAGGCAGAGCCACCACTCCAAATCAAATTAGATGCAGGTAAGGGGCAGAGAGAATCAGGAGACCAGGTGGGCGGGATCTGGCAGTGGGCATGGAGGCAAGACTTTGTTATCTATGCAGCGGTCAGGGTATTTCCTTGTTTGTGAGTGTGATCCCCCACCTGGAGGCACAAACATGCAATGACGTCCAGCGTGAGACAGGCGTGCTCATGCACCCGCCTGCAGGACGTCTGCTGACACCTCCCCCCATCCTGACATGGTCCCCAGGCTGCAGCTCACCTAGCCTCCGCTGGGTGTCACTGACACCAGGGATCCACAAACCCCCAACCCCCCCAGGAGAGGAGAACTGTCATCAGATGCTCAATCCTCTCCTCCCCAGCCAACCCCCAGCAACCCAAGCTCACTCCCAAACCTGGGTCACTGGCGTGGTGCGAGATGTGGCGTCCAGCATCTCAACCTTCAGTACCACCGGGCCGGGTGGAGTTAGCAGTTTTGACAAGGTGATCAATGTGGTTAACGGAGATCTTACATAATCATACTTTGTAAATATTAAAGTGTAATTTAATAGGAACTTTGTGTTTTGTTTTTGTGTCTTTCCTGCTGGGAACTCCATGGTGAAGTCCCGTGGACCCTCTGGGGGCCATGGATCCCAAGGCTGAGAAACCACAATGCAGGACAATTCACTGTGAAGGATGACACCCAAATATGTAATAGCCACTGCCTACTTTATCAGGTTATCCCAAGTGTCTTAATATTTAGTATCACATTATCATTAACTTTTTTTCGGTGCCAAAAAAACACTGACTTAACAGAAATGGCAAAAAACGTTTTAAAAAACAAGAATTGACTGCTCAGGCATAGGCCTACTTTCAGAGTCACCCTGTACATTCACTCAGTTGTCATATATACAATCCAGCCAATAAAAATGTGTATCTTGTTTTAACTGTACACAGCTGATTGTGAACAAAGGAATTTATTTAATTTATTTATACTAACATACTAATTGCCAGCAGATTAGGCCTTATGGTCTATCAAGTCTTCTCGAACCTCAGATCCCTAGTTGTGTACCGAGGCCCCCGTGTTCCAGAAACCCTATCATCAATCCCCACCCCCGGCCAGGTCATCATCTGATACATCCGCTTTCTGTGTCTGTCTCACCCTCTTTTGAAGCCCTCCACTGTGGATCTCTGAACCAGCTCACCAGGCAGCGCGTTCCAAGGATCCACCACCCTCTCAGTGAAAAACCTCCTCTTCAAACAACATGAAGTCTTGCTATATTATGACATATTCATTTTGTCCCAGCCTTAGAACTGCTCCGGAGGTGAAAGAGTTAACTTTCCATGCCAGACATGGAATCTTGAGCGCGAGCTCGGTTGAAAACTCTGTCTGTTGTTCTTCAAACTCAAACTGTCAGATTCTTTACTCCGCCTCACTGAACAGTCGCTCCGGAGATTTCTCCTACTGCTCGGTTCATTTAGTCGGTTAAAAAGTGTAAGTCTCGGTTTTTAAACCACATTTTGTTTTTATTTTAACACGAACCGGTCGGTTCAAGCTCTGTCTGTGGTATTGTAAGTAATAGATAGGTTTTACATTATTTCTGTGTGGAACTTGTAAACGATATTATCGGTTCGGTTTGAACCGATCAGGTTGTGGTTTAAACTTTGTTAAATTGCATTTAGAGTGCGGTTCCCGGTTCTTATCGGTTCTAAAAAGAACGGATTTCATTACGTTTTTCCACGACCCGTGACACGGTTGGGAACCGATAAGGGTGTCCTGCTTGGCGAATTGCTGTAAACGGGCAAGTTTCTGGTTAGGCTGGCACTATGTCTGAGAAACCCAAAAGAAAAACCGGGCCCACTGGGTTTCAGCACTGTTGTGTCTGTGGGGAAGCCTTTGCCAAGGCTGACCCACACACCACATGTGTTTATTGTCTGGGGTTTGACCACCTCAATGCAGACTGCCAGATTTGCAAGAATTTCCCTGCAGCTACCCTGGATAAGAGAGTTGGTAGGCTCAGAGAACGAGAGGCCAAGAAGTCCGCTGACCCGGATGGCCAGCCCGGTTCGGTGCCAACCGAACCGGAGGGAGTGCCCTCTGACCAGGACGAGACTTCCTTGGGCAAACGGAGAGCTGACTCGGAGGAGTCAGTCCCTGCAAAAAGGACCAGAAAATCAGCAGGTGTGGAGCCAAAATTTCCTTCTCCAACCGCTGCAGAGATAGCCAAAGCGATCAAAATTGTCCAGTCGCTTTCTCCGGTTCCGACCGAACCGGCACCATCAGGTAAGCGGTCGGTTCCACCGGTTCAGGAATATGATATAGAGGATTTTTATGAACCGGAGGAGGGGGAGGAAGATTATGAAGAGAGTGAATGTGATTTTGAAAGTCTGGATGTGCCCACTGAACCGGACATCTCCCCAGACAGACCTTCAGGAGTGTCTACCCCTATGCTTTCTGAGTCACCTTCTCATTTTATGTTTTATAAAAAAGTGGCTGAAACCCTCCAGCTCCCTTTGGAAGAAGCTGTGGATGAACAGGAGGAGCCTGACTATGTAGAAATGATGGATATCCCAGAGTCTAGGAGACTGTCTATTCCTTTACATAAATCTTTTAGGAAACAGACAATAAAAATTTTAAAAGCTCCTCACACTATACCTCCTGTGGATAAAAAAAATGGACTAGAGGTACACATTGTCAGGCTCTGATTCGGAGTTCCTTTCACAGCAATGCAGCCATGTTGGGGTAGTGCAGGCTGCAGCCTGTGATAAGGCAAATATTCCCTTGGCTTCACACCCCCCTGACAAGGACTCCAGAAGGATAGATGCCATGGCTAAGAAACAGTACATGGCAGCATCCTTGGGACTCAGACAGGCAAATTATATGGCTTATGTTGCAAGATACCAGAAATCCAGATGGGATACTGTTATGGCTCTAGCGAAACAAGTCCCTGATCAGCTTGCCAAGGAGCTGGAGCAGGTGGCTTCTGATGGTATTGAGGCATCCAAGGTGCAATTCCATGCTGCAGTGGACTCTAATGATGTATCTTCAAGAGTCATGGCTACATCTGTGGCTTTTTGCAGAATGGCTTGGCTCAGGTGTACTAGCCTGTCACAGGATACCCAGGCTAAGGCCATGGATTTTCCTGTTGTGGGTAACTCTCTGTTTGGGGAGCAGACAGAGAATTACATGAAGAAAATGGATGAGTATATAGGACCACTTATAGGAGTGCACAGGCCAAGGAAAGGCAAGCCGCCACTCAGAGGCAGCTTTCCAGGGGCAGGGGAGGCCTTTCACAGGCCCTTTTACCTGCCTCCCAGGCTCCTCTTCAGCCTATGCCCAGAGGGGTTCTTCAGAGGAAGAGGCAGGCGGGCACGAGCAGGCCTGCTCCACCCCTCAGCCTAAAGCTCCTGCCAAACAGGCACCCTGATTGGATGGCCAGGGCCGATTCTCCATTACCTGTAGGGGGCAGGCTGGCTTACTTCGTCCAGGACTGGGAGTCTTTAACATCAGACAAGTGGGTCCTGGAAGTAGTAAGCCAGGGACTGGTTCTCAGCTTCAAAAAATTTCCAAAGATGAGAGCCAGATCCTTTCACCTGCAAATCCATCAGAGGCTCGCTTTGGAAACAGAAGTCTCAACCCTCCTGGCTCTCAGAGCTGTAGAAAGGGTTCCTCCCCACACCAGAGCAAAGGACTGTACTCCAGGTACTTCCTTACCCCAAAAAGACAGGAGAATGGCGGCCCATCCTGGATCTCAGATACCCTAAACAAGCATCTTTTAAAACCAAAATTCAAAATGGTGACTCGGGAATTATTTTACCCTCCCTAAGGCCAGGGACTGGTTAGCGTCCCTGGACCTCAAGGATGCCTACTTCCATGTTCTCATCAGAAGCTCCCACCGAAGGACCTCAGATCTGAACTGCCCTCAGGCCATTACCAGTTCAGAGCAATGCCCTTCGGCCTCACCTCTGCCCCAAGGGTATTCACAAAATGCCTGGCAGTAGCAGTTGCTCACTTAAGAAGGCAAAAGATTGCCATCTTTCCTTACCTGGACGACTGGCTCATAGTGGGTCAGTCTCCAGACCAAGTCAAATTACACCTTCAGGTTACCCAGCAGCTGCTTACATCTCTAGGTTTTCTTCTCAATCTTCCAAAGTCAGTTCTAGAGCCTGTTCAGCTACTCACCTTCATAGGCACAGAACTGGACACAAAGCAGGCCAGAGCTTTCCTTCCTCTAGAAAGAGCAAAGACCCTGGTGGCTCTGGCCTCCTCCTTCACTCTGCAGGTCTCTCGACCAGCAAGGCACTTTCTACAGCTCCTAGGGCACATGGCTGCCTCCACAGCTGTAGTGCAAGGAGCAAGATTTCAGATGAGGGACATCCAGTTCCATTTGAGAGCCTTCTGGTCTCAAAGGAGAGATCCTCTAACCAAATTGATCCCAGTAACTCGAACCCTGATCCAGGCCCTGCAGTGGTGGCAGGATCAGAGCAATCTGAGACAGGGTGTTCCTTTCATCCCTCAATCTCACTCCCTGACCCTTACTACAGATGCGTCCCTCTTGGGATGGGGAGCTCACATGGGCGACCTCACCACCCAGGGATTGTGGTCCCCTCAGGAATCTCTGCTCCACATCAATCTGTTGGAACTCAGAGCTGTTTTTCTAGCACTTCAGGTTTTTCTGCATCTGTTCAGAACAATGTGGTACAGGTCAGAACAGACAACACCACTACAATGTGGTATATCAACTGCTAAGGGGCACTCGGTCTTCGGCCTTGTGCACCGAGGCAATGAAGTTGTGGTCTCTGGCTTATTCCCTGAACACCTCCCTTGTGGCAGTTCACCTCCCAGGCAAGGACAACGTCCTGGCAGATGCTCTCAGCAGGATTTCCCAGGGCCATCACAAATGGTCACTGGATCCCCTAGTACTGGAGGTAGTATTTGCCAGGTGGGGCACCCCTCAGATAGATCTTTTTTCAGCCCCAGACAATCACCAACTTCCGCTTTTTTGCTGCAGGCCCCCAGTGTTGGGCTCAGTCCCTCTGGATGCCTTCCTTCTCGACTGGGAAGGAAAGTTCCTCTATGCCTTTCCCCCCTTCCCTCTCTTGTTCAAGGTGCTAGTCAAAATCAGATCTCAACCTTGCAAGATGATTCTGATTGCTCCAGATTGGGCCAGACAGCCCTGGTATCCACTCCTTCTGTCCTTAGCAGTCCACCTTCCCCTGTGTCTTCCCAGGAATCACAATCTGTTAACCTGTGCCCAGGGGAGAGTTTGGTATCCGAATCTCAAATCCCTCAACCTCAAGGCCTGGCTCTTGAAGAGTTAGAGTTTGCTGACCTACACCTTTCTCAAGGTGTACTCAATATCTTGAAGGCTTCTAGGAAGCCTTCCACCAGGGCTACTTATAATTCCAAATGGAAAAGGTTTTCCATATGGTGCTCTGGAAAGCATATTTCCCCAGAATCTGCTGATTTGCCCACAGTCCTGGATTATATGGTCCATCTAAATACTTTGGGGCTGAGGCCAGCTACCCTGAAAGTGCATTTGGCAGCTGTCTCTGCTTTTATTTCAGCAGGAAAGCCCTCTTCTCTTTCTGCTCACCCTGTTTTCTCCAAGTTTTCAAGAGATTGCTTCACACCAACCCTCCATTCAGGGACCCTGCTCCTGCCTGGGATCTTAATGTTTGCATTGCTCAGCTTATGCAACCCCCCTTTGAGCCTTTGTCTTCAGCAGAGCTTAAGTACTTGACTTGGAAAACTGTGTTTCTAGTAGCCATCACTTCTGCCAGACGCATAAGTGAATTACAAGCTTTGCCAGTGCAGCCTGATTTTATCTCCTTTCACAGAGATAAGGCGGTCCTCAGGACTAACAGGAAGTTCTTGCCTAAGGTGGTTTCAGATTTCCACCTTAATCAATCTATATCTCTTCCAGTGTACTTCACTGACCATTCCTCCTCTGGTGAGAGGAGGCTGCACAGTTTAGATGTAAAGAAAGCCCTTAGTTACTACACAGAGCGTACCAAGGGTCACAGGTTTGACTCCCTCCAACTGTTCCTCACTTATGGTGAGGTTGGTAAAGGGAAACCTGCCACTAAAAGATCCATTGCCAGGTGGATTGTCTCTTGTATCCAATTCTGTTATCAAAAACTGGGTAAGGTTCCCCCTTCAGGCCTGAGGGCTCACTCTACCAGAGGTACAGCTGCGTCCCTAGCTGCGGCCAGGGACATCCCTATCTTAGAGATATGTCAAGCAGCTACCTGGAAAACAGTTCACACTTTCACCAAGCATTACTCCCTGGACATCCAGGCTAGGAGTGATGCTCGGTTTGGCACAGCTGTGCTTCAGAGCCTATTTCCTAAGTAGGTTCTGTCCCTCCTCCATGGAGGTACTGCTGTGTAGTCTGCATATGTCATAATATAGCAAGACTTCATGTTGTTTGAAGAAAAAATTACTCACCTTAGTAATGTTGTTTCTTCTAATGGAGTCTTGCTATATTATGACCTCCCCCCTGCCCCTCTCAGAACCTCTGCTCTTGGGATGTGGGTGGGCAGTGCAGTGTTGGCACTTAATAGATGCCCACCTTGTGTTTTTCACCCCTCTTTTTTGGGGTGTTTGGGTGTTGTATTTTATTTTTTGGATCCCCTGACTTGAGTCTTTGTTTTGGGACTAAAAAATGTGTTAATATTTTAGTAGCCAGTTGGCTAGTGTAGGTTTACAGCTTCCACACAGAATCTTAGTGAGTTTTGCTCGTAAAGATCTGACAGTTTGAGTTTGAAGAACAACAGACAGAGTTTTCAACCGAGCTCGCGCTCAATATTCCATGCCTGGCATGAAAAGTTAACTCTTTCGCCTCCAGAGCAGTTCTAAGGTTGGGACAAACTGCATATGTCATAATATAGCAAGACTCCATTAGAAGAAACAACATTACTAAGGTGAGTAATTTTTTCTCCCCCCCCCCTCAACTTCCACCTTCAAACCATGCCCTCTGGCGATACCTCCCTGCTTTAGTGTAAAGATTCCCTCTGTGTTTACCCTATTTATTCCCTTGAGGTACTTAAAGACCTCAATCATGTCCCCCCTGTCTCCCCTCTCCTGCAATGAAAACAGGCAGAGCTCCTCAAGTCTGTCCTCATATGTCAAATCCCCTAGTCCTTGTATCATCTTATTTGCCCTCCTCTGTACCCTCTCCAGGAGCTGTATGTCCCTCTTCAAGTGTGGTCTCCAGTACTGTACACATACTCAAGGTGTGGTCTAGCCAGTCCATTGTACAGCGGCAGAATCACTTCCCTGCTCCTAGAGGTGAGCCCCCTTACGATGCATTCCAACATCCTGTTTGCTTTGCTAGCCGCTCTCCTGCACTGCTCAGAGTTATTCATACATGCATCTACCATGACCCCTAGGTCTTTTTCCCCTGTTGAGGCCTCCAGCGCCTCCCTTCCCCTCCCAGGGTGTACCTGTGTTTACGGTTTCCCCGCCCAAGATGTAACACCTTGCACTTGGTGATACTGAAATTTAATTTCCATGTGTGAGCCCACCTTTCCAGGGTGTTCCGGTCCCCTTGCAGGGCCAACCTCCCCTCTTCCCCCTCAACTACTGCTCCCATCTTGGAGTCGTCAGCGGAGAGACTCATTTCACATCCTATACCCTCCCTAATGTCCGATATGTATGCATTAAACAGGATCGGACCCAGGACCGAGCCCTGTGGTACCCCACTACCGACCTCTCTAGGGTTCGAGAGCTTCCCACCGACCACTACTCTCTGAGTGTGTCCAGCTAGCCAGTTTTCAATCCATCTGACCATCAAAGGGCCTACTCCCAACCCCATCAGTTTCTCCACCAGACCACTGTGGGGGACAGAGTCAAACGCCTTGCTGAAGTCCAAGAATAATACATCCACAGGCTTTCCCCTGTCCAGTTCTGATGTTATCCATTCACAGAACTCCACAAGATTGGTTTGACACAATCTACCTGGCACAAACCCATGTTGCCGACTATCCAGACCTCCCACCTCCTCCAAGTACACCCCCAATCGTTCCTTTAGTATATTCTCCATTAATTTTCCCACCACCGAGGTCAAACTGATGGGTCTATAGTTACCTGGTACTTCCCTCAACCCCCCTTTATGGATTGGCACCACATGTGCCTCTCGCCAATCCCTAGGTACCCTCCCTGTCCCAAGCGACCTGTTGAAGAGCTCTGCCAGGGGTGCAGCCAGTATGTCCCCCAATTCCCATAGTACTCTTGGATGAATACCATCCGGCCCAGGAGAGTTATCTTTCTTTAGGGCCTTAAGGGCTAACCATACCTTTCCGGTGGAGATAGCATCATCCGTCCCCTCCACCTTATTGGCCTTTTTATCCTTATCCTGATGTGACACCCCTGGGGTACCTCTCCCTCCCTCTTGCTCCATTTCTGTTGCTCCCCTGATCCCACTCACTACCGCTTCTATCCCTATCGTGCTTTGCATTGTACATATCCCATCCCCCTCCCTAGTGAACACAGAGGTGAAGTACTCGTTTAATACCTCTGCCTGGTCCCTCGCCTCTTCCACCTACCATCCTTCTGATCTCAATCTGCCGAGATGGCCCTTAGTTTTTCTCTGCTCCCCAATGTACCGGAAGAACCCCTTTTCCCCTCCCCATATCCCCTGTGCCAGCCACTGCTCTTTACTGGACTTTGCCCCCCCGCACCATCCGGGTGACTTTTCTAGATGCAAGATGGTACATTTCCTTTTCCCTATCCCCTCTCATTGTTTTATATTTTTGTAGGCCGCCTTCTTTTCTCTGACCGCTACCTGAACCTCACTAGACCACCAGCATGGTTTATGTGACCTTGCTCCCTCACGCTTCACCTTAGCCTAGGTCTTGACTGCCTCATGAAGTCCCCGTTTTATGACCTCTCATCTCTTTTCCACATTTGTCATTGTTGTAATCCCCTTCAAGTGATCCTTGAGAATATTTCCCATGCCCACAAAGTCTGCCTCCCTGAAGTCCACTGCCAGTGTCCTAGAGCTCCCCCCCCCCATGCTTATTTGAAACCAAACAGTATTGTGGTCGCTCCCAGTCAGGGGATCCTCTACAACCAGGTCCCTTACCAGATCCCCATCTGCCAGAACCATGTCCAGGCCATGCCCCTCCCTTGTGGGCTCCATCACATGCTGTGTTAAGAACACATCCTGGAAGCCGTCCAGCAGCCTCTGCTCCTTGGCCACCTTAGACGACATGGTTCCCCCAGTTTGAACCTGGCATATTAAGGTCCCCCATCAATACCACTCCCTCCCCTTTTGATCCACACTGGGCAATGATGTTGTCCAGCAAACCATCCTCCAGAACATCACCCATCCCAAACCATCCTCCAGAACATCACCCATCCCAAACCATCCTCCAGAACATCACCCATCCCGGGAGTTCTTCCTTTATATAAAAGTTTTACCAAGAAGACACACTGAGCAATAGTGCTCGATTCCAGGTGCGTCCTGGGGGAAGGGGGGACAGGGAACAGTACATACATAAGGCAGTAAACATTCAATAAATTTGCATATCAACACAGAGTAATGAAGTACATACTTAACAGGAAGCTAGTATAGACACAGCAATATAAGCGGAGCAGTTTAACACCAATTATGAGCAAAAAATAACAGGAGCAGTGGGAAAAATAAATCATACAAATAATACAAAAATGCTGAATACTATCAAATTCACATCTGCTGCTTGCGAATATAACTGCGTTCATCAGTATACAGAATGGCCTCACAACTTCTAAACTGACTGTACCTCATTTAACAACATGGCTAAGAGCATGGGACCTAACGTAGATCCCTGAGGTACGCCTAGTTTAATAGGCAAGGGAGTGGACAAGATGTCTATTTTTACCCTTTGTGATCTGATATGTTATTTTCAAACCAGCCACAGGCTACCGAAGGCAAGCCTGCAAGACCCAGTTTTTCAATCAGCAATGTATGGGGTACCAAAACAAAAGCTTTCAAGAGGGCTACAAAAACAGCACCTGTGATGCTCTCACTGTCTAAAGCTCTGTGAAAATAGTCAGTTAATTCAATCAGCAATGTAGTCATGCTATGATTTTTCCTAAAGCTATGATGGGCTACTTAAAATACAGAATTGCCAAAATAGCTAATCAGCAGATCACTGACTGTAAGATACAGGCCTTTAGCCAGTGGAACAAAATAGAGATGGGACTGTAGTAGAGATAGACGAATGGCTGCTGTCTTTAACTGCTGAAACCACTGTCGACTGTGTCCAGGCAAGTGGGACAGATGGATTGTGTGACCAAGGAAAGGTTAAACGACTTACTTAAAGGTACTGTCGGGTCATGCAAAGCTGTTTGTACTAACTTCATGCCAATGCCATAACTGTCGAATCTTGCTTTATTTCCTAATCCCTTTGAAGTACTTCACAGTGTCTTTTTTTGGATACTGATTTACAGTAAAGCTGAGGCCAGTGATTAGCATGTCCCTGGTTTCCAGTCAGGGACACATTATAAAAACTCTTAGTAAAAAAATATGCCCCCCCCCCCATAGAGCTTTTTCCTGCCTTGGCCATACTAGTTGCAGGGGTGGATCACAGTCCTAGAGATATAACCTGCTCTGGCCAGCGTCCCTAGTTCTTCTGAGTTCTCCACCAAAGACGGTATGCTGCGCTCTGAAGAAGGTGGGGTGTCCCACCGAAACGTAAGAATGTTCAGTTTCAGGTATCCAGCACCCTCACAGCTGTGCAACTGCTCCAGTATGTTTTAATTTGTTGTTTTTTTCTAAGCAAAATATTTTACTATGGTTGAAGGCTACTAACTTGATGTTTTGCCCATGCTAGTCCCAGGGAGCCAGACCAGTATCAACACTACAGTCGAGAGGCCATGTGTCCAAACAAAAAGGTTGAGCTCTGAGCAACTTTCTTTTGACATTTTTGCAAAAGATTAAACAACTTACTTAAAGGTACTGCCAGGTCATGAAAAAACTATCTGTACTAACTTCATGCCAATACCATCACTGTTGAATCTTGTTTTATTTCTGAATCCCTTTGAAGTACTTCATGGGGCCTTTTTTTGCGTACTGATTTACAGTAAAGCTAAGGCCAATGAAAAGTAAGTATGTGGTTTCCAGTTAGGGAAGAGTTATAAAAAGTCTTAGGAAAAAATATGTCCCCCCCCACACACACACACGGAATAGAGCTTTTTGCTGTCTTGGCCATAGTAGTTGCAGGGATGTATCCTGATCCCAGGGATATAACCTGCTCTGGTCAGTGTCCCTAGTCCCTCCAAGTTCCCCACCAAAGCTGGCATCCCACGCTGCTCACCCTCATGGCAGGGGCTCTGGGGGAGCGCTGTCCTCCCCCAAGGCAGTCCATTCGCTGGACTAAGATCTAGCAGTGGAATCACTGGTAGCTGCGAGATCCAGGCAGTCATGGAAAAACAGTACATGGGTTTTTTCTCCCCATTTTCTCCCTGGCCCTCCCACCTCCCCTGGTGTGGGCAGAGCCCTTCTGGTGGCCTTGGCTGCCTCCATCCACGCCCCTTCAGAGGGAGTAAGCTCCCCTGTCCCACTGAAGAAGTCACTGCAGCACTGCACCCGCAGTCACAGCATAGTGCCAAGCAGCAGCTGCTATGCTCCAGCCTCTCTCCTGACGCAGCTTTCTAATTATGGTTATATAAGTAATAAGCTGACAGGATGTGCATTATAGGATTTGACTGCATGCCCCAGGTGTGTGGTAAGGCATGAGGCCAAAGGCAGAGTGTCCTTATACCCCTGGGAAGTGCATTATAATACTATGATGCACACCATGAAAGAGCTTATTACACTTATAAAATGGCTCTAAACAGTCTTTTTTGGTGAGGAAAATGAGATTTGGAACCTGATCGTGTGTTTATACAAATTTAATGCATGGTCAGCTTAGGGCAAGATGTGTGTCTTTGCAAGTGACACTAAGCTCTGTGGCAGGGTAGACAGCATGGTGGGAGTTAGCGACATGTAGAAAGACCTGCAAAGGCTAGAGAGATGTTTAAAGGTTTGGCAGTTGAAATTCAATGCCAAAAAGTGCAAGGTGATGCACACAGGGAGGAAGAACCCGAGAACAAAGTACTGGATTTGGGGGTAAAGCTGTGCAAGACCTCTGAGTTTAGCCAGCCCACCAGCAGAGCTACTGCTTGTGATGCCGCAACCCGGATTCGAGAACAGGCCCGGGAGTTGGACGGCCGGCTGCTGGGAAGAGGATTGAGCATCCTAGGGGCTGCTCCCCTCCTCTGGGGAGGGGTAGGTTAGCTGCCGGCACTCTACAAACCCCTAGTGGACGCTGTGGGAACTGACCACCAGAGCTTACTGGACGGAAGAAGGCGGGGAAGATGACTCACTGAAAAAGTTCCTGTGCTTGTACCTTGTTAATGCATTCAAGTCCGTAAAAGGCATTAACAAGGTACAGGCACAGGAACTTTTTCACTTCAAGAAGGGCTCCAGGACCAGGGGATATGACCTCAGGCTTCAAGGAGAGCGGTTCACTACCAACACCAAGAAGTTTTTCTTCACAGAAAGAGTGGTGGAGGCCTGAAACAGCCTGCCCCAAGAGGTTGTGGGGATAAACACTGGGGGGGGGGGGATTCAAGAATGCATGGGATAGACACAAGGGAGCCCTGACTACAAAGGGCAACTAGTGTGTTAAAATAGGTCTAAAACAAATGGGCAGATTAGATGAACCTAGAGGTCTCTTTCTGCCATCAACTTCTATGCTTCACCTGCCATTGACATCACTGCACGCCACCCCTCCTGAACAGAAAACGGAAAAAGAAGCCACGGGGTATGTCGCTCGCCTTACCCCGTAGGTCTCGCACCGTCACTCTGTGGCACTCCCTGGACACCGAGCCTCAGGTTCAGATGGGGGGGGACGGTGAGCCCCCAAGACCTCCTGGGGAAGCAAGGAGGAACACCAGGGAAAGTAAGTCCCCGGGGACAGGGCTGGTAGCAGAGGTAGGGCTGATGTGAGCCGGCCTGGGGAGAATAAAGAATAATAAAAAAAAAAAATTAAATAAAAAAAAAAAGACTTCTGAGTTAAAAGACCTAGAGGTCATCATCAGTGACTCCCTAAAACAATCATACCAGTGTAACAAGGCCTACAGTTAGGGATGTCACAATAACATGATATGACAATATATCACAATAACTACCATATACAATAATTTATCATTGTAAAAAAACAATATCACAATTATTGTGCAACACAATATACCATGATAAAGTGTCTTAACAGCCAGCCCAGTGGTAGGGCAGAAGAGCTACTGCCCACCATGCAAGCAACCCGGGTTTGAAGAGGACTCCGAGTTGCACGGGGATCAACTTGGAGGCAGAGGATCGAGTGTCCCACAGATCACTCTCCTTTGCTCACAGATCATCAAGTGGAGGTGGTGTAGTGGAGTGACGAGGAATGGAAGCCACCACCTGATGTATAGCTACTGCATGCCTCCACGTGTATGACTTGTGGCTGGGGAGAAATAGGGCAGAAAAGCTAGCCCAACTGAGTGACGGCTGGGTCCACTGCAGGCCCTGCCCTGACAACCTGGCACTTCCGCGAGTATCTAGACCATGCTCTGAGGGAGGGAGTCAGCCACACCCCTAGCCTTGCCATAAGGGCTAATTTGTAGAGGATCCTAGAAGAAAAGCAAGTCAGGGGGCGCTGTGGAGCACACCTACCGACCAGATGTGCCTTAGATCTGCTTTCCATATTTTCAGAGTTGTCAGCTTTAAAATCTTAACTTATTTTGGGAATTTTGCCTCATAATAGACTGAAATGGAATCTCTACGAGGTGCTGAATCTTCCGATCTATTTTTTGTAAAGATGGGACGAACTAATAAGGGTCCTGCAGGTGCTGCAAAGTTGAGACCTGCTGAGTCCGAACAACACGAGGCAACCACCCAACCTTCGATAGAGACAGCTCCTCCGTGGATGGCGCTCCAAAGCTTGATGCAAGCCATAGACAAAAAGATCGAGTCAATACTAACTCGCTTTGCAGAACAAGATGGCAAGATTGTGGAGGCTAATAAAACAGCCTCCTCTGCACAAACAACCACAATACAAGCGCTGAATACAACAAAATTAGTCCAGGAAAATGCACAGTTAAGATATCAGCTGGAAGCACTTGAGAATTCGCAGAGGGCTTCTAATGTGAGGATCGTGGGCTTACCTGAGAACTGTGAGGGGGATAATCTCTTGTTCTTCCTCCAAGAATGGCTCCCGAAGGCACTGAAGCTTGGCCCGGAGATCAGGGCAGAACATCTCCTACGTGCATATCACATTTCGCCTAGATCTGCTGTAGCTCAGGATAATGCATCCAGAACGGCTCTACTGATCACTGCTAGTTCGTGTACCCGGGATCGGATTTTAGCAGCTGCCATAGAATCTGAGAGACTTAACTTTCAGGGGGCTACTATTCACATGTTTCCTGATCTTTCGTACGCCATGAGGATGCGGCGTAAGAAATTTGATGGTGTCTGGGCCAGACTCTGAAGTTTATGGGTGGCCCACTCTCTACTCATGCCAGCTCGTCTCAGAGTGTTCTATGGGGGAAAAGTCATACAGTATACCGACCCGATCGAAGCAGGGAAAAAGACTGAGGCTATAGCACTGGAATTTGATTGAGCGGCAACTCCAGAATTACTCGAATCCGAAGAAAAAGAGAAAGAGACCTGAAGTGCCAGGATTAAGGACAATTTTTCTTGTCTGTCAGAGCATTAATGTCAGGTTTAGTGTGCCAACCTAGAAATGTTGAATATTTTGTTTATTATTAGGCAGTTTAAAATGTTTGTACATATGGACATATGAAATTTGCCAGCAGATGAAGGCCTAGAGGTCTACCAAGTTTGCTCGAATGTGCAGCTAGCACCCCTTATTCTGCAGCTGCCCCTCCCTTCCACCCTTCCCCTTCATTAACCCTCCCCCTTGTCCTGTCCCATCCTCGTTTGAAGCAGTCCACTGTTCTACTGCATACCACTTCAGCAGGTAACGCATTCCACCCAGCCACCATCTCTCTGTAAAAGTGTCTCCTCATCTCCCTCCTGAACCTTCCTCGCCTCCAGTCTCATATCATGGCCCTCGTGGCCCTCCTCCTTACTTTGAACAGCCTCTGTACCCATCTTGTTTATTCCTTTCATGTATTTAAAGGTTTCAATCATGTCACCCCTGTCTCTCCTCTCCTCCAGTGAGTACATGTTCAACTCCTTCAACCTCCTCTTGTATGATAAGTCCCCCAGCCCCTTGATCATCTTTGTCGCTCTGCGCTGCACCCCCTCCAGTAACTTAATGTCCCTCTTCAGATACGGACGCCAGTACTGCACGCAGTACTCCAGGTGTGGTCTAACTAATGACCTATACAGGCGCAGAATCACCTCCTCGAGGATATACCCCTTGCAATACAACCCAGCATTTTGTTGGCCTTTGCAGCTGCCTTCCTACATTGTGCCGAGTTGTTCATTGACCCTGTAATGAGCACACCCAGATCCTTCTCCTCCTCCTCCTCTGTCTGGGCTAGCTGCACTCCCCCTAGCTGGTAACTCCTCCTTGGGTTCTTCATCCCAAAATGCAGCACCTTGCACTTTTTGGCATTAAAGCCCAGTTGCCAGATGTCTGACCAGGTTTCAAGCTTTGCCAGATCATCCTGCAACCCCTGCCATCCCCCAGGTCATCCACCACCGCGCCTACCTTGGTATCATCAGCAAACAGACTGATCTTGCTCTTGATGTCCCATGATATGTCTGCAATGAATATCCCAAACAACACTGGTCCCAACACTGAGCCCTGTGGAACACTGCTCGTCACTGCCCCTGGGTGTGAGAGCTCCCCACCCACCACCACCCTCTGTTGCCTTCCCTGCAGCCAGTTTCCTACCCATCTCACCAGCTTTGCACCCGCCCCTGTGCCTACTAACTTCCTTCCCAGCCTTCCATGTGGCACTGAGTCAATGCCTACTGAAGTCAGATACAGGACATCCACCATATGGCCCCTGTCCAGTTGCTCTAGTTACCCAGTCACAGAACTCGACCAGGTTGGTTTGGCAGGATCTGCCACGTATGAAGCCATGCTGTCTGCTGTCCTGTAGTCCTTAGGCCTCTAGGAGGGCCACCAGCCTCTCCTTCAGGATAGTCTCCATTAGCTACCCACGATGGATGTGAGGCTCACTGGTCTGTAGTTTCCCGTTCATCCTTGGGCCACTCTTGTGGAGGGACACCACATGAGCCATCCCTCCAGTCCTGAGGTACACACCCTGAATGTAGTGAGGCATTAAATAGTTCTGCCAAAGGTCCTGCAAGGACCCCTGCCAGCTCCTTCAGTACCCTGGGGTGGATGCCATCTGGGCCTGGTGCCTTGTCCACCCTCAGTGCCTTCAAACCCTCTCGAACTCTGCTCTCCATGATTTCCCCATCTGTCACCACTTCCCCCACTGCTTCTGCCATTTCTCCCACCTTGGGTGTCACCCCCCTCTCCTCTTAAGTAAATACTGAGCAGAAGAACTCATTTAGTGACATTTACATTGTAGTTCTGGGAGGTGGATAATATTATAAGCGAAGCTACTCTGGAGTGTACTGAACTGTTGGGCCTACTACTACGAGGGGAATTGGGGTAAATTTTGTTAAAAATGGCACAGTTAATTTACCAGTTTTTGTATACATCAGTCTATTGTAAAATGCTTGGTAATGCTGGATTTCTGGATTGGGAGGGTATTTCTATTGTGCACAATAAATAGGTAGGGACATATGTTTGGATTGGGGACCACATCAGCACAAGTTGCTGTGTCTTTAAGTTGCTTGGACTTTCATAATTTAATGAGAGGTCACCCAAAGTCCTGTGGGGTGCAGCTTCTCTCGGACTTTTATACTTTTTTGGACATTTAATCTTCAAAGATATACCCCCATATCCGAAAATCAGATTGTATAGATTAATCCTCCTGTGTACATTGGATGTATTATGGTGAAAAAAATTGTGATCTCTTACATGAGATGCCTGTATGATATTGTTTTAAGCAAAACAATAAAATATAAGCAAAAAAAAAAAAGAAGAGCTAAGTCCTAGGGATGGCAGGGTGACAGGGTTGGGCCGACAGAGGCCTGATGTGGGCTGGTCAGGAGGCTGGGGATAAAAACCCTTACCAAAGGATAAATAATGATGAAGGATCTTAACTTGCTGCTCCAGCAGCATGTAAATTTCCAGTTTTAACCATGATTCCAGATTCCCTACCTTCTCATCTCTTTCTTACTATTTTTCCTAAACTTAGAAATGCTGTAGATTGTCACGATAATCAATATATCCTGATACTTTATATACAAATATTGTGATACTAAAAATTTATACTGTGACATCCCTACCTTCAGTAAGGCAAACAGCATGCTGGGGTGCATAGGAAGGGGCACAGACAGCAGAAGGAAGGAGGTACTACTACCAGTCTACAAATCACTGTTGAGGCTCCACCTGGAATCCTGCTCCCAGTCCCAGAGTTCTCACCTAAGAAAGGATAAAGACAGGCTGGAGACCGTGCAACGTAAGGCGACCAAAACGATTCATGGCCAGCAGGGCAGACCTTTTACAAGTACTGGCTCAAGGTATGAAATATGTACTTGATGGAGGTCAGACAAGAGAGGGGAGATGACAGCGGACTTCAAGTTCCTGAAAGGAATGAACAAGGTAAACTGCAAGGAAATATCTAGTATTAAGTAGTGAATCAAGAACATGGGGGCACAAGTGGAAACAGATTGGGATGGGAGATTCAAGAGGGAAGTGAGAAAGTTGTATTTTACAGAAAAGATGGTGGAGCCGTGGAACAATCTGCCAGCTGATGTGGTGGGGGCCAAGACTATCACCAGTTTCAAATTGAGCTGAGGCAGAGTGAAGGTCTTAGCGTGTGCTTGGGATGGCAGCAGTAGGGCATGAAGCATGGGCATGGATAGTGTGGATTAGACCCCTGGATGGACAATAGGTTCTGGACTTGTTAGGGTTTAAGGCAGGCTAGATGGACCAATGGTCTTTTTTCTGTCACCATCGTCTATGTTTACAAGTTTCTATGTCTCTCGGCCAATGAAATTTCTAGATTTGTTTCTTACCATTTTATAGAAACACAGACAATGATGGCAGAAAAAGACCAACGGTCCATTCAATCTGCCCAAGTTCCTTATTTAGCCCTGCAACCTACTTTCCATCCAGGGTCTTACCCACTCCCCATTCTTCCACCCATTCCTCTCCCACCTTCTGCCTCCCCGAGCAACCACTATACCCTTCATTCTATTCCAACCATATTTGAAACCACCAATGGTTTTTGCACCCACCACTTCGGCAGGCAGACTGTGCCATGGCTCCACCAACCCCTTCTCAGCCTCACTCCTGTCAGTTTCCAACTGTGTCCACGTGACCATGAACTAGTATTAAAGCTGAATATTTCCTCGCAGTTCACTTTATTAGTTCCTTTTAGGAACTTAAAGGTCTCTATCATATCTCCACTTCGTGCCTTGAGGTGATCCTCACTGGACCTGCCTTGTAGGCTCTGAATCATTTTTGTTACCCAGAGCTGCACCATTGCCAGCCTATCTCTACCCTTTCTGAGGTGAGGACTCTAGAATTGGGCAGAGTACTCCAGGTGTGGCCTCACTAAGGATCTATATAGGGAAGTATTACCTCTTCCCTTCTACTATCAATACCCCTGAGCTGCACCATCGCCAGCCTATCTCTACCCTTTCTGAGATGAGGACTCTAGAATTGGGCACAGTACTCCAGGTGTGGCCTCACTAAGGAACAATATAGGGAAGTACCACCTCTTCTCTTCTGCTATCAATACCCCTCCTGATACATCCCAGCATCCTACACGCTTTACTATATACCTTGTTGCACTGACTTAATTGTTTAAGGGTGTCACTGATGACAAATCCACGGTCCCGCTCCTCAGCCACAGTGTCAAGTCTCACCCAACCCATCCAGCACTCTGTCTTGGGGTCCTTGTTCTCTAGGTACATTACCTTGCACTTTTTGGCACTAACTTTCAACTGCCAAACCTTAGACCACCCCTGTATCTTTTGTAATGACACTCTGCATTTCCCTGGTTCCCTCGCCACTATACACCCCCCACAGAGCTTAGTGTCATATGCAAAGAGAAAAACACAGCCTGCCCCAGATACCCTCACCAATGTCACTAATGAATGTATTGAAGAGGACCGATCTCAGAACAGATCCCTGTCCTACCCCGCTTTTTATTTCCCTCTCTGGTGACTTGACCCCATTGACTACAACCCTCTGCTGCCTCACCTTTAGCCAGTTACCTACACAGTTTCCATGACCTTAGACCCTCCATTTTCTTCAGCAAGTGTCTGTGAGGCGCTTGCTGAACTCAAAGTAGGGAAAATCCACAGCATAGCCCCTTATCCAATTCCATTGTTACCCAGTCAAAGAAAACTATCAGGATAGTCTGACAAGACCTCCCTGCCAGGAATCTGTGCTGTTTACTATCCTGGAGCCCGGTGCTCTCCAAGTGGTCCACAAGGTCGTCTTTGACCAGTGAATCCATCAGCTTCCTTGCAACAGAAGTTCCTTGCATGGTCCTTCCTTATGGAGTGGAACTATGTCTGCCAAATTCAGAACTATCCTGTCCTTAGAGAGCTGCTGAATAGACCTACCATCGGTTCAGTGCTACTGCCAGCTCCCCGAGTAACCTTAGATGCAACCTACCTGGTCCCAGGGTCTAATATTTTCAGTGCTGCCAGTCCTTCCTGGACCTTTCGCTTGTAAATATTCGCTGCTTCATCTCTAGGACCTCCTCAGTGGCCGTTCTAATGCCACTCTCTGGCAAAGGCCCACAATTCTCCTTAGTGAAAACTGAGCTAAAATAATCATTAAGGATGGCGGCCTTTTGCCCATCTTCCTCTGCTAACCTTACAGTTCCTCCTGCCTTTCCTCCTCCCCCCCAATATACTGGAAGAAGTGTTTTCGCTGCTCTTGATCCCCCCAACAATATGCAACTCTATGCCTGCTTTTGCCTCCCTATTTTTCCAGTATGTAGTCTCCCTATTCTTCCTCCTCCTTTTCATACCTGCAAAAGGCCTTTTCTTTGCCCTTATCGCTTCCCGGACTCTTGCCAAGAACCATAATGGTCTCTTGAACCTGTTTATTTTGTATTTTATTACTGGTCTCATGCATAGCTTAGATGCCTCGAGAATGGCTCCCATAATTTCCCCCACACCTCTCGTCCACCCCCAATGCTGCCCACCCCGACTAACTTTTCTCTGACCAGCTCCCTCAGCCTGCTTAAGTCTGCCTTTCTGAAATTCAGGACTTCAGCCCTCAAATGAAGTTTCACAGATCCAAGGGCCAGTTCAAACCAAATGGAGTTATGGGCACTGTTCTCCAGTGACTCCCCTATTCTTACAACTCCAATCACCTCTGAGTTTGTGAGCACAACATCGAGAATTAAAGCTGGAATGTACTGCATATATAGCATAAGGACTTCTACTGTGTATACCTCTTGTATTATATATATATATATTTTTTTTTTTCTTTGTTGTTCTACATTTTATATCTCCTGTCTATGTAATTGCGAACTGTATCTGTATGTGCCTCAGGACTTCCTTGTGAATGAGCTTGCTCAATGGAGTCTTTCCTGCAATAAACTTGAACTTGAATTGAAGTCTGCCCGGTAGGTTCCTCAAGTAGCTGTAGTAGCAGACAGTCTTGGATGGCATTCAGCAAGGCCCGACTTCTGGTGCTCCCGGCTAATGGAACGTCCCAATTGATGTCTGGCACATTCAGATCACCACCACCAGGCTCTAGATAAGATATTCTGGGATGAGTACCTGTACTCCTCATTTTGAAAGTGAGGTGAGTAAAACAAAATTCAGATGTGTACAAATGTCTTTCTAGAGTGGATTGAAGAGTACATTTATTAACAAAATGTAGTTTTTTTTCTAGATAGGAAGTTCATGTGCCAACAATGCTCCAAATAATGTTGGCAGGTAGGAATTTACTCACCAGTTTTAAAACATAGTGAGTAAAACAAAAGTGGGATGCATACAAGTGCTGTAAATCTGGCAAAAAACTGTTCCTTTTGACTCACCAGTTATGTTACGAAGCACTATTCTTTGGCGTGTGGAGTATTTACAAATGTTGGGTGAGTACTGGTACTCGTTAAAAAAATTTCTGAAGAGTATTTCCTAAAATGAGGTGAGTAAAATAGGCTGGTACATACCTTATCTGGAGCCCTGCCCACTACCACTACTTCCTCCTGTGCCACCAACCCCCCCAAAAGTTCTTCCCTGAGCTCGCTGTCTCTCTGTTCCCCCTGCCGTACAGGTTATAAGTTGAATGAATCAAATAATTTTTTTCTCAATCGAGCGTATATTAATGCCAACCAGTCATGCTCTACCTTAGGGGAGGGATCCTATCCATAGCAGGATGCTGTTAAAATGTAGACCAGAGAGCCATACAGCACGGTGGTTGGCCTCTTAGCTCCAAGTTGCAGATGACCATTAAAAGAACCAGTTCATAATTTTGTTGAACACTTTGATTTTAGTGAGGTTATGTGTTTATATTTATCTTAAAGGTTCTTTTCTTGTAAACATCACTGTAAAAACATTCCTTAAGAAATCAAACGTTTAATGGTCAATCGGTCTGAAAACTAAACAAAACAAAAAAAAGACAACAGGAAATTGCAAGTAGAAGTAGTAGAACGGGAAATACTGTCCTCTCCCAATGTGAATAAAAACGCTATCAGGATGAAAAGAAACTGTGACGCTAAAACAATATGCAGGATAACAGCAGGAAGTATGTAATTGGCAATTTTCATGGTGTCACAATTCTATAAAGATTTAGGTTACAGAAAAACATGTCAGGGCCATTCTACTTAATCAGAGATGCATGTGGTTTCACATTTTGTTTTACTCGTTAATTTTAAAGCCAAGACACAACTCTCAGCATGTCAAAATCAAAATGTGTAGCACTGGCTTTTAATGTGGAACAAATGACTACAACATATAGCACATTCTTAACTGAATAAAAAATAAAATTATCAAAATTCATGGGTGCAATACTATAAGTATTAACACTTTCTTTCTTGTACGTTCCTATTCTAGCACCCCCAGGTCTGACCCTAGAACCTACCTCCTTCCATCACCGTCTAGTGACTAAATAACTTAAAGTTAAGAAAATGTATAAGAAATGTGATTAAATCTCAGTAAATAAGCCATGGTTGAGCTTACAGTGTCCTTAATTTAACGATCAGGAGAGGTTTGGCCATCTCACATTTAGCATGCTCCCCACTGGCCAAGGTCCTGTGAGCTCCTTATGGACCAGCATACTGTTAAAAAAAACATAATGCCAGACAGTGGTCATCATATAAGAAAGCAGTGGTGTAACAGTTCATACTGGCATGTTTAATTGAAAGAGTACGTACCCGACCTATGAGGGGGTCGCCTTGTCATTGGTCAGGCTTATCACAACTCAGCTGAATGATGAGACCAAGAACCCATTTTAGAATCAAGGAATGAAGAAAGAAAGAAAACTGAATAACTTTTAAATGATTCGCAGGCTCCCTTGAGCAGTTTTGGGGGAGAGGTGCACTGGATCCTGTCCGTTTCTGATGCTGGCTGCACACCAGTAGCCCTACTACAAAATTTAAGAAAAATGAGCCAGGGTTGTGCTTGATATCTCATAAATAATTAAATAACTAAATAACAGAAATAAGCACTCCAGTCATTTTTTCCCCCCACCTTCCAGGACCCAAGAAGTCTCACTCTTTCAGGCCCTCACTGTGCCACTGCTGTGTCTGCCAGACACACTCATCAGCACTGTCACCTGCCAGATACTAGCATGTCCCTTCCTCAGGGTCCCCCTCCTCCCTGAGGAAAGTGAAGGAGGAGGGTGAGAAGTGCACTACTACTGGGCTCCAGCGGCTGGGTAACAGATGTGCCGCCGATGAGGGTTGGATGGTGTGGAGCAGTGGACAGGGAGGCTGTCACCCGAGGCTACCATGGCCAGGCACTTTCCACTGTTCTTCTCATCCATTCCCACCTCCTTGCTTGAAGCCTGCACCATGTTAGTGCCCTGGTTGGGACCTGATGGCTCATGGTCATCCACGGTGGCAATGCAACCCCCTCCAGGACGAGAACAACTCTCTGACGCCCTGCTGCCCACCGCTCCTGACATCCCAGGCCTGGGGCATGAACCCAGATGCCAGCATGCCAGATTGCTCCCTCATTGCTCAGCACCATGGAGATCTTGACTCTTATTCCCGATGCCTTCTCTTATTTTGCTGGTGAAAGGATAGAATTCCCATGTCACTCATCATGATTTTAGTTTGATCTACGAGGCTACACTTGTCGAACATAACAAAATACATTAAAAAAAAAAAAACAACTCTGTTCTTAGTAAAATCCAGGCAGGTACGAGAAGGTAGTATGAGCCTCTAATGAAGTGGTTTACTGATGCAATAAAAAGACAAAGAGCCAGCCAGCTTCATGGCATCGGGTGACAGGGGATTGCCTGGCATGCTGGCAACCCAGGTTCATACCTCAGCCCAGGACAACAGGATCGGAGGTTGACGGAGAGGGTTTTGAGCATTTTGTGGGATGATTTCCTCCCAGGTGAGGGGGGGTCAGACCTGCATCGCTCTCGTGCGGCTCCTGGTGGCCAGTTGCAGTGACTCACCTTGTGGCACAGGTGACCACGCGCCGCAGGTGCATTCCTCCAGGACGCCATGGCATGCAACCGGATCAGGCGGAGAGGAGAAACAGGAAAATGCCCTCAGTCAGTCGGATGATGGGTGCGTCCCCACAGCCCTGGAGAGTCTGTGCCCATTCCTCCGTGCCACAGTGAATTCACCACACATCTGTAAGCACTCTTCTCCCTGGGGCCTATACCGGGGAGGCTGCCCTACCTAAGGGATACTGCGGACAACTGGGGGTCATGGTTGGTGGGAATGGTGAGATGGCAGGGTGTTCAGCAGGCTGAGGTGGTCCTAGGCCATCTGAAGCAGTGGCCAACCGAGGGGCCAGCGGGCACATAAACCGATGATACAAAAAAAAAAACAAAGCCACAGAAGAGACACCACGTGTGGCCTCTAGCATTAAACAAAACAAAAAATCCTCTGTTCTTAGTAAAATCCAGGCACGTAGGAGAAGTTAGTATGAGCTTCTAATAATGTGGTTTACTGATGCAATAACAAGACAAAGAGCCACAAAAGAGACACCATGTGCAACCTATAGCTTTGCTTATATGCGGCAATGAATTTGTTCCAGTGTGTGGTAACTTGGCAGCGTATGTTTCAGCACAAAATCCTGCAGCACAGCACACAGTTTTCCACAACTTGTTAAGTCACGGCACCTACCACAGCAACCAAAGTCCTACACAGACCACTGCTGAAACAAGAGGAGGAATGAATTACTGTAACAACTTCTCTCATATCTATTGAGCACCTCAAACTTTTCAAGGTGACCTAAAGCTTTCACTTGCATTCTGAAGAAGAAACATTCAAAATCTGGTGTTAAAATGCAGACCTGCTTCCTTAGAGAACGCCACTGTAGGTTTACCTGCTTATCAATTCATGGCTTGTGTTGCTTTTGTTGAAAGAGCAGGCTCCCCCTGATGATATAAAATCTATGGTCAGGATTTTTTAACTAAACTGTTTTTCCATGTTTAAGATTAACCCCTTCCAATCAATCATGAGAAAAATGTTAATTGACGGGTTATTTAATGCAGCAGTGCAACGAACGGTCTTCAAAAATAAAAGTTATGTCTTTACCTATGTGTTTGATTTGTTCAGTCTTCCAACTGCTATTCAAGATAATAATTTCCCAAATAAAGCACTACATAGTTATTTATGTAAAAGTAATATTAATTTGTACGAAATAAATCTCCGTCCAACGTGTTTGTTTTAGTACCCTAATTCCCGTGATGCATTTGTTTGCTTGCAGTGTTGTTCATGCGTGTGCACTCCCATATAGCACGTGGGAAATCAAGTCTGTCATAGTACAGCTTTCCAACATAAAGTAATTGTGTTTTTTTTTTTTCTTCAGACATTTTGTACACTCATGAATGAGAAAATTAGCAAACCACAGACCTCACCTCCACTGGAACCACTATAATCAATTATGCACAGACAAACAAAGCACTAAATATTGGGCTTAAAAAAAAAAAATCACGCTATGCATTATTTCGTAAAAGGATAAAAATACTTACAAGATGCTTTCTTCACCAAAGCACTGCAGTGCATTTCACAGATATAGAGTGCTAGTGTGAGCTGCCAATTTTGTAAGTCCGATGCTTAGTTTCTTAGTCTGCACTCTTGAACGAATGTTCATTTTGATTTGGCTCATATAGCATCTTGAAATGTAAGGGAAGTGGCACTGAGGTCAGGGGATGTGTTATAATGGAGTTTGCAGGAGTGACAATACAGCTTCAATCACACACGGAGGGTGCGAGAAGTAAAAAGGTAGAGTTCCATAGCCAGCAAACTACCGCACACCTCTGCTGCTCATTCCAAACTGGTCGGGAGTTTTGTGAAGTGAACAGCCATATGGATTTACTGGCGGCATATTTTTATTTATTTATTTAATTTTGGTTCCTGGCCATCAGTATTATCCGTCCAGGTCCCTTCTTTCTTTGGAGATAGCTAGAGCACACATCCAGATTGAAAGAAGGCAGCTAATACCATTGGATTAAATGACCAGGATGACCACATAAAAGAAGAAAACAGTGTGGACTCATGCAGCATAATTGTGTTTATTATATGTAATGACCTCAATGACTTTTAGCATTGCCCTACATGTCTTTGTAAAGAGACAATGATTGGCACTGCAGGATTGCCTGTAATCATCCTCTTTTTTTTTTCTTCCATATAACGTTTCTGGGTTTTTACGGGTTTTCTCTCGGCCCCTACACCCATGCATCCCCAACGTAGTGCGCGTGTGGAGGCATACAATCATGCGCATGCCATTCGGGATGCCCCTCCCTTACAGTTGTGTCGCTAACTGCCTGCACCGGCACCGAACCTCCATTTGATGATGGTGGAACTATGGGTGGGTGACCCCACCCCTTACCCAGAAGAGGAGAGCCAACATGCGGTCCTATTCCCATTGCCCCCCTCCCCCATGCCGGCACCGTGGTGACCCGAGGTTGTTCCCAAACCCAGGTTGCTGGCATAGCATAAGATGTGGGGTCCAGCACCTCAACCCTCAGCGCCATCGGGATGGCTAATCATCCTCTTTTCGAATAAAGCTGAGTTCAACAACAACAAAAAAAAAAGCACTGCCACTCACGTGACACCAGGAAGCAGCAGTGAAGGGCTATGTGCATGCCTACACACCTCGACCCTAGAGAAGGTATTATCCCTCTGTAGCAGGCTCCCATTCCCTGATGTCCCAGGCTTTAAATGCAAACCCAGGTCAAAAATACGTCAAGGAGTCCTCTACTGCTTGACATCATCAAGCTAAGCTTCCCAGCTTTTTGATCCTTTTGCTGCACATCAACCTCCCTAACTGCACCATTCCTGGGAGAGTGTCTCTCTTCGCAAACATCAATATTGTTTTTTAGGCAGCTGGCAGAGGGCCACATCTCACCTCAACAAAGCTCCAAAAAATGATGTGATGACAAAAACCAGAAATACTTCAAGATCAGTTCAAAGTTAAGTTTTTCACACCTACTGTAGCTTCAGCTGGGAGCCATCTACTCTACAAGTCCTTGCAGAGATAGTCTGGTGTTCACTGGAGATGGGCGAGTTTCCTTGCTCCCTGAAGGAAGCAGTGGTAACTCCCCTTCTCAAGAAATCTTCGCATGACCCAGACTGCCCCGCTAACTACAGACCGGTCTCTAATCTTCCCTTTGTGTGGCAGGTTACTGAGAAGGTTGTGGCACTACAGTTGGAGAACCATCTTACCATCCATGACATTTATGATCCTCTCCAGTCCAGTTTTCATAAAAGCACAGCACCGAGACCACTCTGGTTCGGGTACTCAATGATCTCCTGATTGCGAGAGATCAGAAATGCCGTACCATCTTGGTATTTCTAGATCTCTCCTCAGCCTTTGACACCGTGGACAATGGGGTGCTGCTGGAATGCCTGTGTGTCATCTGTGGCCTGTCTGGTTCGGTCCTCAGAGGGTTCTATTCTTTCCTCACAGGCAGATCAGAGAGTGGTCTTGGGGATTTATTCCTCTGAGGCATTCTCTAAGCCTTGTGGGGGTGCCACAGTGTTCTGTGCTGTCCCCCATGTTGGTCGCAGTGTATATGCTGCCGTTAGGAGACACTGTGAGGCAGTATGGGCTGGGGTTTCACTATTATGCAGATGATACACAGCTCTACCTGTCCTTTGTACCCGACCAGGATAGTGCGCTCTTGGTGTTTAACAACTACCTTGCAGAAATCCAGGACTGGATGAATACCAGCTGGCTAAAACTGAATTCCGTGTTGAAAAAGTGCCAGGGCAGCGTGAAACGTTGAGGACTGGTTTGTACTTTGGGGGTGCTACTACACATTTTTGTGCTTTTTTGTATTGTACTTTTTTGGGCATTTGTATTAATAAAGCCCTTTTGATTGTGTCCTAATGTGAGGACTTTTTTCTCGCCCCCGTGAATGCGGCGAAAGCCCGGGCTTGTTTGTTTTGCTAAAACTGAATTCGGACAAGACTGAGGTAGTTGGTAGGGATCCTGGCTCCGCCGTTAATAAAGGGGTCACCATATGAATGTCCCTCAGGCTTTTGGTTTGGGGTACCCAGTTACTGACCTCTGAACAGGGGCGGAGTCTGGGGATAATACTTGATGATGGTCTGACACTTCATTCTCAGGTGTCAGATGTGGTTAAGTCCTCTTTTTACCATCTGAGGAATATCGCCCGGATCAAGCACCTAGTCCTGTCTGGTGACCTCTCAATTTTGATCCATGCCTTTGTAACCTCATACCTAGACTACTGTAACTCCCTTTATCTAGAGCTTCTGGGGGTTGATATCCGCCGCTTACAGCTGGTTCAGAATGCTGCGGCCAGGCTGCTGTCTGGATCATCTCGATCCAATTATATTACACCTGTGCTGTGCAAACTGCACTGGCTGCCAGTTCAGTGGAAGATCACCTTCAAGGTCAGTCTGCTGACCTATAAAGCCCTACGTGGACAGGGACCGAGTTACCTGAAAGATCTCTTGAATCCTTACTGCCCCCTCCAAACACTCCGCTCGACCGACAAGGGATTGCTAGAGATTCCCACGGTACGATTAAAAACTTCTGGATCACAGGCATTTTTATTTGTAGCCCCAACCCAGTGGAATTCTCTGCCTTGTTGGAAATGAAAGCGCCTGAGAGTGGAGAGCTTTAAAACTGCTTTAAAAACTCACTTATTTGAACTTGCTTTTGGAGTAGATCTTTAACTTATTTTCGACTACTGCAGTTGAGTTTTAGATATTGATGGATGCATTTTAGTATTTTATGGTTTTTAATTGTTTTATTATTGTACAACGCTCTGGTACTTTGTGAAGAGCACTTAATAAATAAAGGTTATTATTATTATTATAAGAGTATACAACAGACAGCAAGTGGTACAGTAGGTGAACTTTCTTTTGTAAACGTATGCAGTTTATGTTCCTGCAGTCAGGTCAGGCTTGGGATCCTTTCAGCCCTGCCTTGCCCACCCCCACTGTCCACCATCTCCATAAGACTTGTTCTGGCAGTGGGGTGGGTGAGGGTTCAGCAGGCAGGAATTCATGAAGGCCTGCCCCACCGCCATTTTCCACTATTTTCACCAGATTCCCCTTGCTGGGGTGCTCGCGTCAGTGTGCACGCATGCAGGCAGGCGCATGCTGCAGGGTCCCACAGCACCTCCCACTTCTGCCACTCCCAATCAGTAATGCCACCAGGTAGCAGCTATTTGGCAGAGCTAGTAGTCCTCCCTGGGAGAGGACAGCAGTCCCATGGACTTGTAATCCTCCCCTGCTGGCTGACCCCTCGTTCCTGAGGTTTCGCATCCAGCACCTCAACCCTGAGTGCCACTGGGCCAGCTGTAAACTCTGGGCTCTTTATAACAAATTTGCCTTTTTTGTTTACAAATTAAAGGACACAGTCTGGGGGGAGGGAGGAAGAACTTGCAAATGAACCAGGCACACATGGGACATCTGAGCCAGCTACAGATTTTATAGTAGTTCCCCATTTGAAGCTCAAACGAACCTTTTTTTTTTTCCCCACCTCCATTATTTATTTTCTCCCCTCCTGCCCTGGCTGGCTTCTCTCCCCTCCGATCCCCACAGCACTGCCACTCAGCATCTCCAGGACTTACCAGCCCATCATTCCCCCTATGGCTTACCCCACCCCCCCCATGGTAGGAAGCCAAGCTCAACCCGCTGCTCCGGATCCACATGGAGTTGTGCCAGGCCACCAGTGCGCAGCTTGCAAGGGGTTGGAGAATCTTCCTACCTGCCATGGTGATTTTCCATTCCTCCCTTCCTCATAGTGTGGAAGAGCTGGCATGCAATGATGTCAATGGTGATGCTGCACAAGTTTCTGTGCGCAGCATGCCGGATGTCTGCCATGCCTTCTGTCTCCTATGATGCAGTCTAACCAGTCAATCTCCTAGTCACCGCTGGGGGCCGGGCTAATGCCGAGCACTGCTCCCACTCCGGAGGAAGAGGAGGAGAACAGTCTATCAGATGCTCAATCCTCCTCTCCCCAAGCTGACTTTCCGACATCCCTGAGTCCCCTCCCAAACCCAGTTTGTCTTTTTTTTTCTTTTTCAGATTTTCGATGGCAATACCTCAAGCACACAGTCCAGAGAAGTTTGATACTAAAACTGTAGCTTTCGTAAAATGGTTCAGAACAACTGAGGTGCGAACAGAGAAGGGTCCTGGGTGAGAGATGATGGAGCTTGGCCAAGCAGTGCAGTGGATTTAGGATATTTAATAGGATTTAGGAGGAACTACAGCCTTGTAACGTGGCCCTCCTAAAAGCTATCCGAGCCCTATATAAAAAAAATATAGAAGAATTTGCCACAAAATAGTACAGTTACGTAAGAACTTACCATAACAGTAGATCTTCGAGAAGAGCTCTTGCAGCAGGTTACACCATTAAGACTGAAGCCGGCAGGTGCCAGGACCCCACAGAAATTTTCTAGCTAGCAGTATTCAGCGGGGACCGCCTCAGACGTCGGTCCCGCCCCAAACATCAGGCATAGTACATAAGGAGGCGGTCCCCCAGAATCCCCAGTTCTCCCGCCAGAGACTTCCAGCCGCTGGATGACATCAGGAGAGGAGACTGAGGATCCGCCATCAAATGGCAATCAGAATAGTGTAGAGAACACCTGATCCTAGGAGAAGGATATCTGAACAACAAAATCTACCTCCAGCGGGGATGGTGGGAGGGAAAGTACCTGCTGCAAGAGCTGTTCTCGAAGATCTGCTGTTACGGTAAGTTCTTACGTAACTGTACTATCTTACTTCGAGAAACAGCTCTTGCAGCAGGTTACACCATTAGGACTGATTCCCAAACAATAGTGGAAATCCCACACCACTGGGAGGAGGGAAGGTAGAAATCCTTAGTAAAACCTAAGCCTAGGACAGAAGTCCTTGAAGGACTGCTAGACCAAACCTGCTCTTCACCTCAATGCTACATCCAGGCTATAATGCCTGATAAAGGTGTGCACAGTGCCCCAAGTCACTGCTGCACAGATTGCTAAGGTGGACACGTTCTTTAAGGCTGCAAAGGAAGTAGTCACCCCCCCTTGTAGAATGACCCTTAACCGCGCCCGGTAAGGGTTTGTTGCGCTTCTGGTAACAGAACGTGATACAATGTATAAGCCACCTGGACAGCGACTGTTTGGAACCGGGAGCTCCCAGCATCCTGTGGGCGAAAGAGACAAAAAGCTGATCTGATTTTCGGTGGTGTTTGGTCCTGTTCAGGTAGTATCGAAGACACCTCTGCATATCTAAAGTGTGCAACAGGACCTCTTCTCGATTCGAATACTTAGGGAAGTACATTGGTAGATCGATATCCTGATTAAGGGTGAGAGCTGAAACTACCTTAGGCAGAAACTACAGATTGGTCCGTAGGGATACCCTGTCCTGATGGAAAACCAAATAAGGTTCTTTGTACATCAGCGCATGAAGTTCGGAAATTCTTCTGGCCGAAGTAACGGCAACTAAAAACAACGTCTTCCATGTAAGAAGACGTAGCTCGCAATCTGCGGCTGGTTCAAAAGGTGGCAGCGTAAGCTGCTCCAGGACAAAGGGTAAATCCCAAGGCAGAATAGGATCCTTAATCGGAGGTCTAAGGTGGAGAACACCTCTCAGGAAAGCTCATGCCGTGTCCAACTGAGAGATAGAACGTTGGCCTATAGGAGTGTGATTGGCTGAGATGGCACAAAGGTGTACTTTTATCGAGGAGTAGGCCAAGCTTGTCTGGAAAACAGACAGGAGGTAGTCCAAGACCGACCCTTCTGGACAATCCAGTGGCGAAACCCCCCATGCTTGAGCCCATAGGCAAAATCTGTGCCATTTCATGGCGTAAGTGGCATGAGTGGCCGGTTTTCTTGCGGCCACTAGAACGTCAGCTACTTGCGAGACCCCGTGTCGCATAATGGCTATGTCTCTAGGAGCCAAGCATGCAGGTTCAGCGAACGAAGGTCCGGATGGACCAAGGAGCCTGCCTCCTGAGACAGCAAGTGAGATCTGACTGGCAGAGGCACCGGAGGTTCCCGGGACAGCTGATGTAGTAGAGGGAACCAGATCTGCCTAGGCCAGAATGGTGCGGTAAGTATTAGCGTTGCTCGCTCTCTGCGAAGTTTCAAAAGGACCCTCTGAATCAACGGAAAGGGGGGAAGGCATAGAGGAATCTGCCCACCCAGGAGAGGGACAACGCGTCTCGCCAGAAAACACCAGGCCCTGGATCTAGCGAGCAAAAATTGGGCAGTTTTGCGTTGGATGGGGACGCGAAAATATCTAACTCTGGTGTACCCCATCAGCGAAACAGATCCTCTACTACTTCCTGGAGTAGTTCCCACTCGTGGACTCTGGCCTGAGAGCGACTCAGGCCATCTGCCATGACATTGTCCACTCCTGGTACATGAACAGCAATGAGGTTTGCGCTGTGTTGTAAAACCCAATCCGACAACCTCATGGCCTCCCTGCAAAGCGGGTAGGAATGGGTGCCTCCTTGTTTGTTGAAGTAATACATCACCGCAGAATTGTCTGCTTGTAACAGAAGAGTACCCGGTGGAATCTCCGACTGGAAAGCCTGCAGGGCATAAAGAACTGCTCTCATTTCCAGGATATTTACGTGGAGATGAGTCTCTTGGGCTGTCCACAGGTCCTGAGACCAGACACCGTCTAGGTGTGCTCCCCATCTGAGCCCTGAGGCGCCTGTGGAGAGCACACAATCGAGACAGCGAGTGAAGGGGACCTCACTGAGAGGTTCTTCAATCTAGCCACCATTGCCAACCGAACTGGGAGCTGCAGATGGTCTTGCTTTGATCCCATTGGACCCATAACATCCACTGGGTCACCCGCATGTGGAGACGGGCTAGCGGGACCGTCGCAATGGCCAAAGCCATGTGTCCGAGCAGGCAAAGAACTAGTCTGGCTGGGACGGTCTTCTTTGCCAAGATGTCCCTGATGAGGGATCTGATGTGTTCTGCTCAGTCCTGGGGTAGAAAAGCTTTCCCCGGATGGTGTCCAGAACGGCACCTATGAACTGCAGAATCTGAGACGAAATCAGGCGTGACTTCTCTTGACTGATAATGATGCCCAGTGTCTTGAACAGAGACTGAGTACAATGAATGGCGGACATCAGGGCTTCCCGAGAGGGCACCATAAGAAGTCAGTCGTCCAGGTAGGGGAACACATAGTGGCCTTGTCTCCTCAGACGCCGCTACTACCGCCATGCACTTCATGAAAACCCGAGGTGCCGATGACAGTCCGAAGTGAAGGGCTCAGAACTGATAATGGTGACCTTGAAACTCGAAGCACAAAAATTTCCTGTGCGCTTGAGCTATGGATATATGCAGGTAAGCATACTGCATGTCCAAGGACGCTAGAAAAGCGCCCTGCTTGAGCATGAGAATTAGACCTGGGAGGGTCACCATGCGGAAGCGTTTGTACAGGACTGACGCATTGAGGTCGCTGAGGTCCAGTATTGGACAGAGAGCTCCTGATTTCTTGGGAACCAGGAAGAAGTGAGAATAATAACCTGCACCTCTCTGGTTCCGTGGTACGTGCTCTATAGCTTCTTTTCCAAGAAGTGCAAGCACCTCCTGCTGTATGAGCAAGGCATGCTGACCCGAGTAATGGGAAAGCAGGGGAGGTCTTGACGGTGGGTGGTCGAGAAATTCTATGAAGTGGCCTTTCTTGACCAATTGGAGAACCCACTGGTCGGTGGTAATCGAATGCCACCCCAAAAAGTGGAAAGCGATGCAACCCCCAACCTTTTGTGCCCGATGATCCAAAGGAGGGGCAGGGGCCGGGAAAAAGTCATGCTGTGGCAGCACTGATCCCTGCAGGCTGGGCCGGTTTGGTGTAATGCTGGCCTCTGCCTGGGGATGACTTAGCCTGGGCTTTACATTGAAAAGTGCCCCTTTGTTGCTGGCGGGAAGGTGGCTGCTGCCATTGTTGCTGGCTGCGAAAATGGCTCTGGTTCCTACGAAAGGAACCAGGTCTTGATCTGTACATGGCTTGTACAGACCTGACTGCCTTCCCAGTGTCCTGGAGTCTGGTGATAACCTTCTCCGAGGGTTCACCAAAAAGTACTTCACCGTTATAAGGGACGTCAAGAATGTTCTTCTGTACATCCAGGGTAAAACCAGAGACACGGAGCCAAGAGTGTCTCCGGAGACAGATGCCTGAAGCTGCAGCTCTGGCAGATGAGTCCACGAATCATATGCCGCTCGTAGCACTTGGATACCCACATCAGACCCTGTGCGGAGGAGGTTTAGGAGCTCCGCCTTCTGATCGCCATCCGGTAGTTTATCGACCAGGTCCAGGCCCTGTTCCCACAAGGCATTCTGAAACTGTACCATGTGAGATAGGTAGTTCAGGGACCTGATGGAGCATGTAGCAGCCGCATACATGCGCCTCCCCAGGGCATCCAGCTGTTTGGATTCCTGGTCCGTTGGCTGTGTGCTCATGTGCTGCGGTCTTTGGGACCAGTCATGTGAGGCTGTAATGACAAGGGAGTCAGCCAGAGGTTGTTGAGCCAAGTACTGGTCCTCTTCCGGGGCCTTGTACAGGCGGTCAGCTTTCTTCGGCACAGTGGGAGTGGAGTGCGGATGCTTCCACGCAGCCTTGGTAACATCCGCAAAGGTATCCACCAAGGGTGGCACTACCACAGGCTTTGGACCTTTCTGCCGAAGATAATGGGCAAGGCGCTGTCTTTCAGTATTGAGGTCTTCAGCATCCCATCCCATGTTGTCCTGGATGTGCCTCATGATCTCAGAGAAAGAGGGATCATCCGGAGGAGACCTGGGCAGGTCATGTGGGTCAGGTGATGGAATGCTGAGTGGAGAAGGAGATCTGGAGTAATCCGAGGTATCCGATCTGGAGTCCTCCCCTGACAGAGTATACCGACAACGTCTGGGTCGCATGGGGCTGGGAGACCCGGATGGAGATCTTGAAGAAGGCCTTCTCCAATCCTTGGATCTACCCTTGGGAGGTAGAGTCTGCTCCTTAGGGGTTGGTTGTTGTCCTGCTGGCCCCTGTGATGGAAGAGGGGGCGTAGGAGGTGAAAGAGTAGGAGGAGGAGGAGGAGGAGGTTTTACTGGGATCACATCTTTATGGATGGTGTACCACCAGAAAGTAAAGAGATCCTTTACCTCTTGTATATTCATGCCCGCTGACGGGCCTGGCGCCGGTGGTCTGTCACCGGGGTCGGGCATCGGGTCCGGGGGTGTCTCCGGGGTGAGTGAAGGTTCCTTCGGAAGCCCGGCATCCTCTGTGTTGCCTGCCTGGTCTTCAGGCAATGTGGTGTCCTCCTCCGTGGAATCCCTGTGACCGGTGTCCACCAGTGACTGGGGGGCAGTCTTTGGCTCCGGTGAAGCAGACGTCAGTTGCTTGGTCGATGACTTTGGGTCCGGCGAACACCCGGCCAGCGTCTGGTGCTTGGCCAATGTCCTCGGCTCCGGCAAACGCCTGGCCAACTTCGGGTGCTTGGCTGACGTCAGGTCCGTAGTCCGCTTGAGGGACGTCAGGTCCTTTGTCTTCCTGGGTGGTGGATCCGGGCCCCTAGGGGGCTGGGAGACCGACCTGGAGTCAGGGTCCCGACGTTGGGTGGGTGGATGAGGAAGACTTGTGGCATTCGGAGGACTCAGAAGAGACCCGAGAGGGAGTGGAGGAAGCCGAGGGCCTGGAAGTCTTGATGGGCTGAAGAGTCAAAGAACTGCTGGAAGCCCGGACTTTAACCGAAGGGGGCTGAGACCTAGCCCTGAAGGGATAGCGGTCCGATCGGGTGGAGCCTGAGCTCCACGAGTCCGAGGCCTGGTTCGGGGATCTGGACCTTGCTTTCTCCCGGTGTTTATGGACCTTGGAGGAAGATTCACCCCTGGAGGAAGGTTCTTTTTTCATCCTACTAAGTTTTTCCTCTAACAGGTAAGACTGAAGTGCCTTCTGACGGCAGATCCTGTTGAGACTGTTGAACCCTTGGCAAAAGGTGCAGGCCTTGGTGTTGTGGTCCAGGTCTAAGCACCGCACGCAGGAAGAATGAGGATCCTTGAAAGGGATCCATTTTCCGCAGGCACACTTTGAAAGGTGTCCCTCAGATGAAGAAGTTGGAGAGGACATTAGTTATGTAGAAACTCTTGAAGTTCTAAGTCGTCATGCGCTAGGTAGAGACCGAGAGGCCGATGCTGGCGAGTCGACGGCGGGAAAAGAACTGGGGATTCTGGGGGACCGCCTCCTTATGTACTATGCTTGATGTTGGGGGCGGGACCGACGTCGGAGGCGGTCCCCACTGAATACTGCTAGCTAGAAAATTTCTGTGGGGTCCTGGCACCTGCCGGCTTCAGTCCTAATGGTGTAACCTGCTGCAAGAGCTGTTTCTCGAAGTAAGATCACAAGTTATGGACTTAAAATTGGATGCTCTGAAGTCACAGTAAGGATGCACAGTCCAAAGACAAGAAAGCAGCACACCTCACTTCTGAGATGATCAAGGAATGCATCCTTCAACAACGGATGGAAAACCTGGCCAGAGCAGCCAATGTGAAGAGTAGTTGGTGTACCCAAGGGAGAAGAGGCAGATGATCCTAAGGAGTTTTCCAGGAAATGGCTACAGGAGGTGCTGCAACTCAAGGACCATCAGCCAATCCAGAAGGGGTACAAAGTGACACCACTCTGTTCAGGTCAGCATAATCATACTTTACTTTTACTGCTGGGAAATTCAGCATGATGTTACAATGTGTTACAAGCAGCAAAACAAAAGGGCCAGATGGAGTGGAAGAAAAGCCAGTACATTTATATCCGGATTAAAGTTTTGCAACCCGGTTACATTATAAGAGATGGCATTTAGGGGAAATTGCAGCAGCTAGGGATGCACCATGCCCTGATGTTGCCAATCCACCTAATAGCTGTTTATAGGGGGAGCCCATCAGTTTTTGGCATCCTCCAGGAGTCAGAAAGGGGGGGGGGATTGTTTAACCAGGAAAGGCACACTAAGCTGAAGCTTGTTTCCAGGTGCGACCTGGGAGCACAAGGAAGTTAAGTGACTTGCTCAGGATCACACAGTATGCAAGTGGGGACTGTGGGATTCAAACCCCGGTCTCCAGATTTGCAGCTCAGAGCACTAAACCACTGCACTATACTGCCTCCTTTTGTCTTTGGTGATCAAACTGAAGACTGAATGTTTACTATACACCTTGCCCTGTACGATCCTCATTGGAATCAGAACAACTGTGGGTGTGGTACAAGTTATTTTTGAAGGCATAAAAATGATCGGGGCATGGACATAGAGAATGGGTGGGGCTCTTGATGGTAATCTGGGGAGCAAATGCTTTAACTGCTATACATTTAATATTTGAAATGCTAATTTGCTTAACTCCACAAATATCCATTTAGATGGACATTTTAAGTTTGTATGATCCTAATTTAATGTGGTCACTTTCAGTGCCATACACATGGGCTCCTTCATCCCAATAGACTTTACATACTGAAATGGCTGTTCCTCACTGGTGAGTTATACAGCATCATCAATTTCTGACATTCTACATTTTTAGTGTGCTAGCATTGGGCTTTAAAATGTTGTGCTATTTTTCTTTATATCTGTACCCCCCCTGCAAATGGGGGTTTCCAAAAGACTTCCAGGAGCTTGCTTGAATGCTCCAAGCCTGAAATGGTGTTTGGCATTTAAGCCATTTATCAGTGAGTGTTTTTAGAGCCTCTGGTACTGTCTCTTTAAGAGCTGTCTGCTTGCAGACATAATTAGTTTGTATGGGGGGACTGTGTGCTTCTCTGCTTGAGTACCACTCGAGCTGCTGCCAATTCACTCCATTTTTGCAGTCACTAGGAGTGCAAAGGGAACCTATCTGAAAGATGTAACTGTTTGCCAGAAATCATTTAGAGTAATAATAAAATTACAATTTGTCTAACCTGCTTTCTTTGCAGTCAGAACTGTGTTTGCCTAGTTCCCCATTCTAGTTTTGAACTGCTGAACTGGACCAATCAGTGTGGGTTAAGGTAGCTCAAATGGTGCCTTGGACTAATCAGAACTTGACTCATAATCTGAGCCAGCCACAAGAGGATTGTATGGCAGTGACTCTGGGAGATGTAGTTTAGACTTCGCGCCTTTTGGACCAACAGGGGCAGTCTATTGTGAGTGACAGCCAATCCAGCCAAGAACTGGGAGGAACTCAAAGGAAGTGTCCGGTTTTTCTGCTGGAGTTTCAGCTGAGCTCTGGCAGTGAAGAGGAAGGAGCCCTGTGCTTTTTCGGGTGTGCAGTTTTAGTGGAACGTGTAAGGCCCTGAGTTCCAGTCTGCAGTTTGTGTAACTGCTTGTTAGGACTGAACTGTCCTGTGAAGAGAATCAAAGGATATCTGAAGAGTAGAAACCAGGCTCACCCTGTAGAAGACTGGAGAAATTGCTGAATTGCGCTTGGTCTGTCAGGAACTGAATCTGCTGTGTGTTCTCCCGGTATTGCAGTAATTGCGATCGATAGAGAAGCAGCCTGCCTGGTATAGTACTTTCTGTTTACCATGTAAATGTGTGTGAAGAGGCTTGTGTACCTCAAGTGAATCCTGCTGCCATTAAAGGACTTTTGCCTGTTACTGCTTACCAATATGTGTGAGGAGTCTCGTGGAGCTCAAGAGTAGCCCTGCTGACGCTTGAAGGACCCTATCTTGTGTGGAGGTCGTGAGTACTAATTCAGGGTCGCCCTGTTGAATTGCCACATTAAATCCAAATGGAATTACTGTACTGCTGACTGTTTAACTAATTTTTCTTTCTCTGTGTGAAGGGCCCCACCAGCTGCCACGGTTTGGACTAGCCACTAGGCTTTGGGTACCCAGGGATGTAACTGGTAGGGACAGGCCTGTGCACAGAGCCATAGGTAGGCTGAGTAAAGTGATAAGCTAATTAACCTGATTTCCTGTCCTTGTTATATTCCCCTAAATAAATCAGAGCTGCTTGTTTCAGCAAAGTTATACTGCCTGAGGTATTTGTCTATGTTAAAGTATTGTACTGTGATTGTTGCACTGTATCTTATTTTACAGGAGGTCCCAGTGCCTGAACCAGTCCTGGGGTAAGTGTATACTATGAAGGTAATTTCTGATATATTGTGTGGGCCACTAGTGGGAAGAAAGGGGTTGCAGTGTCCCAGAGGGCTGTGACCAAGTTAGTTTAACTATTGCAAACCCTGACCTCTGGGTGGAGGCACCGCCATCGATCCAGGCCCTCAACCTGTTAGTGGCAAATCAGGTAGGGTAGTAGCCCCGGGATAGCGCCATCTAGGGTTACATCTTGAGGCTCACCGCTGATTGTGTGTTCCTCTAGTGGCCATATTTACAAACCACTGTTAAGAAAAAATAAATAAATGGGTACCCCGACAGAAGTGGCTGTGCACCGGCTGGTGGAGGGTGTACTGGGAGAGATCGACTTCCAAAATGCTATACTTATCCTGGACATCCCCTGTATCAATACGGACACTGTATAGGAGTACTTTCCAAGGTGGAAGGTTTACAAACCCTGTGGTGGTGGGTTGGCATGCTAATCTGCTCACCACACTTTCCTGGCCCTAGTAGAGCTTATGATCCCATGATAGCTCCAAAGTGCCACAGACCATTACTCCCAGAGGAGCCCTCACTGCTTGGAGAATGATAACTAAGGACAGTAAAGACCCGGTAGAATGAGCCCCCACCACTATCTGAAACTTTTGAGGAGAAATTTGCTAAATGGTTGCTGGGGAAGGGAAACTGTGGAGGACTTGAAGAAACTATTCTTGCCACCTGGGGTGTTCTCCCCAAACACCTCTCCGCTCCAGTACCCGTGAATGGTGGCTGAACCAATGCAGACTTATTTCTGCACCTGCCATTAGTCACAACTCTTACCGAAGGTTGAGGATCTTCTCTGGCACCCTCCCACCTCCCAAGGAGGATGACTGGGAGACCTGGATAGACTATGTTGCCCCTCATGCTAGAATGGCAATGCTCGAAGTCAAAAAGCCAAAGAGGGTTAGTGAGAGCCTCCGAGGTCCTGCCCTGGCTACCATCCGTGCTAAACGGGCCAGTAACCCTGAAGCGACTGCACAGGCTCATCTTGAGGCCTTGAGAATGTGTATGGGAGCCCAGATTCTGATGAGGACCCATGGTGGAGAGTAAGAAATGCACAACAGTACCAAGGGAGTTGTTGTCTGTGTATGTATCTCGCTGCTGGAAAAATTGTTGCAAGAATGCCCTCAGAAAGGGTAGTTTGCCAGCCACTGAACTGGACCGAACCAGGCTGGACAGGATCCTAAGTCTGCCCCTTCTCAGAACTGCTGTTGCTTCAGTTACGCCTGGCAACCGACTGGAATCCCACCCTCCTCATGATGAGTTAATGAGAGAAATTCGAGGAGTTGAGAAAAGGCGACCGGGAGGGACCTGCACCAACAGCCGTGGCTACGACACCAGTGACTGAGGGTGACCCATCTGAAGTTCAGGGCAGAGGTTGGCAGTCAATGAGTGCTCTGACAAGGAAAAAGATATGCCACAATGGGGCTAACTGTTGAGAGAGATCCGAATTCAAAACAGTCCTTTATGAAGGCCACGCCTGCAAGTACGGGCCCTGACCTATATCCGACTGTATTCAGTTATGGGGTGGGGGTACCCACCTATGTGTCCTGCTGATAACAGCTCCAAACTCGATTCCTTGACCATGGAAGTGGAGAAACTGACGAGATGTCTCCAAATGCTTATCACGCCAGAGACAGAGATGGAACCCAGGTTTCCAGTTAGTAATACCCCCCCTGGCTCCCAGTGGCGCCCGCCAGCTCAAACTCAGAAACTATGTTTGCTATAATTGTGGGAAAGATGGGCACATGAAAGGGAATGCCGGTCCTCAAAAGACACTGACAAAGTTGCATATAGGCTACAAGGAGAGCTTGAGAACAAATCAGTGGTTAAGAGGGTGCACAAAATGATCCCAGTGAGGGCACCAAAATGCTAACTCACGCCTTTTGTGGCAAGGTCAGTTGCCCAGGCCCCCGCCACCGCCTCCAGACTGGTCCAGAATAGTGGGTCCTCCATGGAGACCACTGTAAAGGTGAATGGAGTGTCTACAAGAGCTGTATTAGACAGTGGCGCCAAGTGACAATTATGTTCCAGGATTGGTATCAGAAGCATTTGTCAGACGCATCTTACAACCATTAGAAGGACTGCATGTATGGGGGTTAAGTGGAGAAGGCCTACCCCTATTCCGGTATATCCGAATTTGGCTGTCTTTCCCCATCTACGTGGCTGGAGTGCGAACAAGTAGAGACCCTAGCCTTAGTGTGTCCCCACTGACTGTATGATGGTGTCCCTTTGTTGACTGGAACAAATGCTCATATGTTCGGAAGGCTGGCACAGTTGTGTTATGAAAAACAGGGGTCGAAGACTAGTAGAGCTTTAAGAGTTCCGGCTTTAATTAAGAAGGCCTATGAGGCACAGAGAGATGCTGAAAAAACAGAACCAGAGGAACCGGTCGGAATTGTATGGAAGAAAGATCCTGAGTCTCTGATCCTGGCGCCAAATGCCCAGTGTACCTTACAGGGAGAGGTCCATATCAGAAAGGATGTTAAGAATAAAATATTAATGTTGGATGCACCAGGCGATGGAAAATTGCCAGAGGGACTGCTGGTCAGTTTCTAGTATTTTGCCCGCTAGAGCCCACATGCTTATGCCAGAAGGGTAATGGTCCAAGTTCATAATGTGTCTGAAAGAGACATTCGAGTAAATAGAGGTTGCATCCTGGCTAATGTGCATTGTGCAGACACTGCAGTGCTACCCAGCAGCAAGAGTTCAAGGAAGAATGACAGAGTAACGCCTGACTTGTTTGATTTCGGCGACCCCGCTGCCAGCTGAATGGAAAGTGAGGATCAGTGAGAAGCTTGCCCAGAGAGACAGGTGTTTTTAAAGGAATGGGATGTAGGATGCGTGCAAGGAGCTGAGCACAATATCCGCTGCATGACGAAGACCATTTTGAGAGGTCTCGACGCCTGGCACCTGCTGACATAGATGATGTGAGACGCATCTGCAAGAGATGTTAGCTGTTGGTGTAATACAAGAATCCAGAAGCCCTTATGCTTCCCCCATTGTGGTAGTGAGGAAAAGAATGGGACAGTAAGGATGTGTGGATTATCGCACCTTAAACCGCGGACTTATCCTGATCAGCACACAATGCCTCGCATTCAGGATGCTTTGACTGCCTAAACGGGAGCAAGTGGTTCTTCTGTGTTGGATCTCCGCAGTGGGTACTACCAGATCCCGATGGCCCCAGAGAGGACCGTGAGAAGACAGCCTTTATCTCGTCCACTTGGCTTCTATGCAGAATTCATGAGGATGCTGCCTCAGGATTTCTAGGTGCCCCAGCCACTTTTCAACGATTGATGGAGCGTGCAGTGGGCACATGAACTTATAGAGTGCCTGGTATACCTAGATGATGTTATTGTGTTTGGCAGCTCACTGGAGGAACATGAGAGCAGATTATTTAAGGTATTGGACTGACTGGAGGACTTTGGCCTTAAACTGTCCATTGATAAGTGTCAATTTTCAAACATCAGTAAAGTATGGGGACACATAGTATCCACCGAGGGAATAGAGACCGACCTAGTAAAGTTGAGGCCTTGACCACCTGGCCACAGCCCAAAATCTAAAAGAACTGCAAAGATTCCTGGATCTCTGTGGCTATTATCGGCGCTTCATCAAGGACTATTCAAGAGTGATCCGCCTTTACTTAACCTTACTCAAGGGTACTCCAACCCACAAAATGCCAAAGTCAGGCCCTCAAGACTGAAAGAGTGTATTTTCGTCCGAGTGAAGTATTTGGGGCCCGCTTGACTCCTGATTGTGAGACTGCTTTTCATGAGATCATATATCAACTTACCCATGCTCCAGTGCTGGCCTATGCCGATCCAAGAAAACCTTACTGGCCCTGCACACTGATGCTAGCTTGCAAGGGTTGGGGGCTGTGTTGTACCAAGAGCACGAGAATGGCCTGAGACCAGTGGCCTTTGCCAGTAGAAGCCTGACCCCATCCGAAAAGAACTATCCTGTACATAAGTTAGAGTTCCTAGCTTTGAAGTGGGCTATTGTTGACCAATTCCATGAGTACTTGTATGGGGCTAAAAATACTAGTAAAACTGACAATAATCCTTTGACCTATGTGCAGACCTCAGCTAAGTTGGATGCCACTGGCTATAGGTGGCTTTCTGCATTATCTACATACGACTATGCTCGAATACCGAGCAGGTCTGAACCACATAGATGCTGATGCTCTCTCCCGGAGGCCTGTTCCCAGAATGATTGGGTCAGATTGGACAGAACCTGACATTCGGGGCACTCTGCCGGAAGTTTGACTGAGAGGAACAAATGTCCACGGACGCAGTGGACTGCATGGTGGATTGCTTGGGACCCTCTGAGAATTGCATACCTGCGCTTATTGCCACTTTTCTGCAATAGACATTGGTGCACTGCCTCAGCTGGACAATGAAAGTATCTCGGCGGCTCAACTCACGATCCCATGATCAAATCAGCTTTAGAAGCCCTCTATGCAGGAAAAAGATGTGTCCAAATTACGCCCACTGATTTGAGAACTGCACTGTTATACAAAGAAGGTCCTAAGTTGAAACTGATCAATAAACTGTTGTACAGAGAAACAGTAGACAGAGGGGACAAGTAGACAAACAACAACTAGTGCTGCCCACTGCCTTCGAGACTCAGTACTGAGGTCTTGCACAACCACATGGGCACCTTGGTATAGACAGAACACTTGACTTGGTGAGATCAAGATTCTATTGGCCTAAGATGGGGCTGATGTGGAGCAACAATTCTCGAATCCTTGTAGTCGCTATTACAGAGGAAAGCTTTGCTCCCAGAGGGCTGCCCCCTTGTGCCAACATCACCACCAGTGCACCCATGGAGCTGGTCTGTATTGATTTTCTGAGTTTGGAGTCGATCAAAGAAATATCAGTAATGTGCTGGTGGTCACTGACCATTTCTCGAGATATGCCCAAGCTTTCCCACCAAAGACCAGAAAGCATCCACTGTGGCCAAAGTACTTTGTAGAAAACTTTTGTTCACTATGGGCTCCACAAAGAATCCATTCTGATCAAGGGAGAGACTTTGAGAGTCGCCTGATCAAAGAGATGCTTTCTCTGTGGGGAGTGCGAAAGTCCAGAACTACTCTACCACCCCAGGGGGACCCACAGCCTGAGCGTTTCAACCGCACTTTGCTAGATATGCTAGGCACCCTACACCCAAAGGACAAGCCCAGATGGAGCCAACAAATTAGCACCCTGGTACATGCTTATAACTGCACCAAAAGTGATGCCACTGGGTTCTCCCCCTACCGCCTGATGTTTGGAAGAGAAGCTCGACTGCTGGTAGATGTGTGTTTTGGGGTCTCTCCTGATGGGGTTCAAGCTGACAACTATTTACAGTATGTGCAAAAGTTAAAGGCCCCGCTAACTCATGTGTACCAACTGGCTCAAACCATGGCTGCCAAAAGAAATCTGGCCAACAAAGAAAGGTATGATAAAAAGGTGAAAGCACAGGAACTCCAGGAGGGAGATCGGGTATTGCTAAGAAATCTGGGACTGCATGGCAAACACAAGATTGCTGACAGATGGCACCATCTCCTCACATTGTAGTGGGCAAGCTAGATGATCTGCCAGTGTACAAAGTAAGGCCTGAGAATAATTCAAAAGATGTAAAACAATGCATAGAAATCATTTACTGCCCATTGGACAAATCTTGATTGAGTCTGAACCCTCAGAAGATGCCCCTCTGGACCAGTGACTAGAGCTGCTGCTAAGAAAAGATCAAGAAAGTCTGCACCTACAGAAGCAGAGTTAAAGTGTTCCCCTCCACAAGTCCCAGTTGAGCATGACTGTCAGTCCATATCAGAAGAAAGTGAGAGTGACTTTGAATACTGTCCTCTTACTTAACTGAGTCAATTGTTTCGGGCAATCCCTCAGTCAATACTGGAGATGAAGCTGGCCTCTGGACTGTCTAAGCCCCCAGTTTCGCCCCTGAGCCAATGTCCCAGAAAGTGAAGTGCAAAGCATCAGATCAGATGAAATGGAATCATTGTGCATGGTTGAACTGTTTGAGCTTTCAGGGAGGAAAATGATGGATTAGGGGCAGACTGGTGATACACCAGAACAAGAAGAGTATTTTGAGTGCCCTGACAGTCCACTGCCAGTGTCCTCAAAGCTTCCATGTGAGCCGAATGTTGTGGACTCCAGAAACTGTAACTCCTGGAGCTGAAAGTGCCCCAAGTTCTAGCCTCTCTACCCCCATGGAGACTCTCTGACAAGTGAGGACAATGCTGAAAATGAGGCTCAGAGTGCAGAGACTGCAACAGTTCCCCTAGAAAGACTGGTCGAGCTCAAAGCCTGTGGTGCACCTCAGTTATGATTCACTTGGGAGGCCTATGGACTTGCCTCTCAATGTTGTCCATAAAGGAGTGTATGTGTCCCCGAGCTCATTGCCCAAACTGAGCTGGGCAGTGCTAACTCCAAGTTACTTGTGTTGCCTTCTAAGTATGGTGCCCTTGCCCGTCCAGCCCCAAGGTAACTGATAGGAAGGGCCCCTCTTCAGGTTTCATGTACAAGAGGTAATAACTTGAGTTATGGTACAATGTGTGTGTAATACTGTGTAAAGAGTGACGACTGCAATGTTTCAGAAATGTGTTCTTGGTAAAATGATATACTGACTGATGATTACATGCGTGAGCCTAATGCAAATGTATATGGTTGCAGTTGAAACTTATGGGGTACTTGCTTGACGCCGGACGCCAAGCTTTCCCAGGCTAGGAAGGGTGTAACCCCTGCAAATGGGGGTTCCCAAAAGACTTCAGGAGCTTGCTTGAATGCTCCAAGCCTGAATGGTGTTTCGTGCTAAGCTTCATTTATCAGTGAGTGTTTTAGAGCCTCTGGTACTGTCTCTTTAAGAGCTGTCTGCTTGCAGACATAATTAGTTTGTATGGGGGGACTGTGTGCTTCTCTGCCTGAGTACCACTCAAGCTGCTGCCAATTCACTCCATTTTGCAGTCACTAGGAGTGCAAAGGAACCTATCTGAAAGATGTAACTGTTTGCCAGAAATCATTTAGAGTAATAATGAAATTACAGTTTGTCTAACCTGCTTTCTTTGCAGTCAGAACTGTGTTTGCCTAGTTCCCATTCTAGTTTTGAACTGCTGAACTGGACCAATCAGTGTGGGTTAAGGTAGCTCTAAAATGGTGCCTTGGGCCGAATCAGAACTTGGACTCATAATCTGAGCCAGCCACAAGAGGATTGTATGGCAGTGACTCTGGGAGATGTAGTTTAGACTTGGCCTTTTGGACCAACAGGGGCAGTCTATTGTGAGGACAGCCAATCCAGCCAAGAACTGGGAGGAACTCAAAGGAAGTGCCCGGTTTTGTCTGTTGGAGTTTCAGTTGAGCTCTGGCAGTGAAGAGGGAAGGAGCCCTGTGCTTTTTCGTGTGCAGTTTTAGTCGGAAACGGTGTAAGGCCCTGAGTTCCGGTCTGCAGCTTGTGTAACTGCTTGTTAGGACTGAACTGCGTCTGTGAAGAGAATCAAAGGATATCTGAAGAGTAGAAACCAGGCTCACCCTGTAGAAGACTGGAGAAATTTTGAATTGCGCTTGGTCTGTCAGGAACTGAATCTGCTGTGTGTTCTCCCGGTATTGTGCAGCAATTAAGTGATCGGGATAGAGAAGCAGCCTGCCTGGTATAGTACTTTCTGTTTACCATATAAATGTGTGAAGAGGCTTGTGTACCTCAAGTGAATCCTGCTGCCATTAAAGGACTTTTGCCTGTTACTGTTTACCATATAAATGTGTGAGGAGTCTCGTGGAGCTCAAGAGTAGCCCTGCTGACGTTGAAGGACCCTATCTTGTTTGGAGGTCGTGAGTACTAATTCAGGTCGCCTCCCTGTTGAATTGCCACATTAAATCCAAATGGAATTACTGTACTGCTGACGTTTAGCTTAATTTTTCTTTTCTCTGTGTGAAAGGGCCCCTACCAGCTGCCACGGTTTGGACTAGCCACTAGGGCTTGGGTACCCAGGGACAGTAACTGGTAGGGACAGGCCTGTGCACAGAGCCATAGGTAGATGAGTAAAGTGATAAGCTAATTAACCTGATTTCCCCTGTACTTGTTATATTCCCCTAAATAAATCAGAGCTGCTTGTTTCAGCAAAGTTATACTGCCTGAGGTATTTGTCTATGTTAAAGTATTGTACTGTGATTGTTGCACTGTATCTTATTTTACAGGAGGTCCCAGTGCCTGAACCAGTCCTGGGGGTAAGTGTATACTGTGAAGGTAATTTGATATATTGTGTGGGCCACTAGTGGGAAGAAAGAGGGGTTGCAGTGTCCCAGAGGGCTGTGACCAAGTTAGTTTAACTATTGCAAACCCTGACCTCTGGGTGGAGGCACCCGCCATCGGATCCAGGCCCCTCAACCTGTTAGTGGCAAATCAGGCAGGGGTAGTAGCCCTTGGGATAGCGCCATCTAGGGGTTACATATCTCAATCACAAAAGTTACTTTAACTAGTCTTGTCATTATCACTAAATCAGTTACTGAATGTTGTTTTCTCTATGCATAACCCTACATAATTATCTGCTCAGTAAGTGTCATGGTTAATAGTATTTTATCAAAGTGACATAAATCAGTTTCAGTAAACAGTTTTATATTTTTTTAATGCTACTTTTACTCTGCAATATTCTAGTCAGAATCATGTTAACAGCATACCATAGTTTGCTAAGTTAAAAAAAACATTCAGTTAATGACATGCTTAAAGTCTTGCAAGAATATTCTTTAATATGGAAATTACTCATGGATGGAGAGAACTCCAGCTTATTCATATATTTTTTTCTTCAGATATATAATTATATATATATTTTTTCCTTTTTAAATAAAGCACTTGGGGCACAGAAACGCAGGGGTGGAATACAGAATGGGTGGAGTGGTACTGACAACCACCAAGCAGGAAAGAGACCTGGGGTAACTATATCGGATGACCTAAAGGCAGCCAAGCAGTGTGACGAGGCAACTGGGAGGGCTAGTGGGATGCTAGGATGTATAGGGAGGGGTATCACCAGCAGAAAGAGGTATTTAGCAGGCCCAGTGGCATGGAGGGTTGAGGCGCTAGACGCCACACCTCGCTGCACACCGGCGAACCGAGTTCGGGAACAAGCCCGGGCCATCGGGGGTCGGCAGGGGAGGGAGAAGACTAGGCATCCGGAGGACAGCTCTCTTCTCCCAGGAGGGAAGGGGGTCCCTGCTCGGCGCTTGACCGGCCTCTAGCGGAGGCTTGAGGCTCGGCAAGCATAGAGCTGATGCTCGGGGGGGGGGGGGATGGCGACGTCAGGCAGTGATGCCTTGATGTAGGGCACGAGCCAATCCCCACGAAGAAAAAGGAAAAAACCCTCCGGGTAGACAGAGCCCTGAGGCAGACTCCTGATTACTCCCGCCTGCCTGGTCCTGGGGTCTCCCGATGAAAGTTGATTGTCGGGGTGTTCCGCCCCACCTCGTCCCCGCCCGGGGGGATTATCTGCGGTTCCATGGGGGGTGGACTGTAGGATCAGGTAGGTGGAGGAGTGGTGGCAAGTCCTTCATTGGGACTCCCGAAGAAGTGGTGCTCAGGAGTGTAGGAGGGGTAAAATACGATTTGCAAAAAAAAAAAGAAAGAAAGAGGGATTTATTTATTAGCTTTTGGTAGCCGGTAAGTGTACTAGGCAAAAAATCCTGCCTGTTTTCAGGCACGACCCGGGAGAGTACAATATAACAATACAGTAAGAGTACAATACAGCAGTGATACACAATCAGATACATAATGCAGGAGAACTGTCCAACAAATACCATGACAGAGACAGCCACCGAAAATAATTCAACTGGAAAAAAACAACAGTAGTGAAGTTATTGCAACATACACTTATACAAAAACAAGCAATATTGACCAGTCTGACAGGCCTAGCTGTAAGAAACAGGCAGGTAGGCACACTAATAGTAGATACATGAAAGTAAGGTAGACAAGACATTAGGACTAGGAGTGGGAGAAGCAGACAGTTAGAGACACTATTACAAAAGGCATGTCCCAAAGGATAGGCAGGTCACAAGCTAACAGTCAAAGTAGAGAGACAGAGCAGAAGTTAAGTGCAATCACAGTTATCAAGAGCGAAGAGGTGGGAAAATAGGGCATACTTAAATGTAAGGTGAGATGAGGAGTTCCTGACATGGATGGGGAGTGAGTTCCAAAACCTAGGTGCAAAGTAGGAGAAGGCTTGCTCTCCCATTTTGGTGGAGCATGGCTAAACAGATAGCAATGGGGAGGTAGAGGATCTAAGGGTGCAAGAGTGAGAGACAGGGATAAGCATGTCACCCAGAGAGGAGGGACGAGGAGATCTGGTTAGGGAGTCTACAAAATACCCTAGGGTGTAGGAACAAAGGGCATCAGGAGACAGCCATTTTAAAGCAGAATAGAGAAGACAGTGATGGGTTAGGTGGGCAGCCGATAGGGCAAATCTACCGATATTGTTGTAAGATGTGTCCCATTTGTGAAGAACACCTGTGTTGGCATGAAAGAGCACTGGCAGGGCATATACCAGTTGAGGGAGTAAAACTCCTCTCGCAACTGAGATCCTACCTAGCAGCCGGAGTCAGTGAGTGACACACACTGTAGGCCACACCAATTTTGGCAGTAACTGAGCGACACACCTTGTTGACATGTGCAGAGTAGTCATGTACCGGGTCAAGCTTTACCCCAAGATACTTGAAGAATGAAGTGTTGGAGACAGCAGTCCCATTGCAGCAGTGCACCAGGAGCTTAGGGGACTTGGTGGACACCTTTCTAGCGGACCTAAAGAGCATGGCCTGGGTCTTCAATATATTTAGGACTTGGTAGTTGGAATGAGAACCAGGATTGGAGCGTCTGAAAAGCGAGGGAGAAATGTAGATTGATGTCGACAATAGACCTGGAAGCTGAGTAATGCACCAGATCATCAGCATACATGACAATATTGCAATGAGAAGAGAGAGTAGGGATAACATTAATGAAGAGGGAGAAAAGTAGGGGACCAAGGATCGATCCCTGTGGAACACCACAGGTGATCAGGACGGGGGAGGAGAGAGACTTGCAGAAAGAGACAGCTTGAGACCGATTTTCTAGATAGCTGCCAAACCAGGAAAGAGTAGGATCAGAGGCATCAAGTGAGTTCAGCTTGGCCAATAGTAGTGGGTGATGAACCATGTCAGATGCTTCGGAGCGATCGATGAACACCACCCCAGTAAGTAAGCCCTTGTCCATGTTATTTTTTTTTTTTTTTTTTTGTATTATCTATTTTTCTGCCCCCTGGCTCCCTGGTCCTCCACTCCTTTAGGCTCTGACAAGTTCCCCTGACCTCTTCTGTCCTTGCCCAGCCTCCCCTCAGTCCCCAGATCGCAGCTGACCCCGGGATATCCCTGTAGCCCTTCACTGGCGGGTCCTCTCTCCCGAGGGGAAGGCACCGGGGGAATAGCCCCAGCATAACCTTCTAGGGCCCGGGGGTGCTGCTGGGGAACAGGAGGCACCGGGAAGGCGCTGGAGGCCCCCAGAAACAGAGAGCCGTCATCCGGAGGGCCAGCGAGCGATTTTCCTGGCTTTCTGTTGGGGGTAGCATAGTGACATCACGGCCTACGCCGACATCCGCTCCTCCCCCGATTAGTACTGGGCCGTGCGTCCTGTGACACTCCCAGCCTCCGCTAGAAGCCAGCAGGCACCGGACCTGTCCCCTACCCTCCCCAGAGAAGAGAGCTGTCCTAGGACGTCAATCCCTTCTCCCCAGCCGCTGACCTCAGTGACCCAGGCTCGTTCGAACCGGTCGCTGGCGCCGCACGAAATCCAACGGCTGCGCAGGCAGGCCGGCCGTTATGTTATTTTTAACATCGCTGGTAAACTGAGTAAAAGCGGTAGTTGTGCTGTGCCCAGCCCTAAAGCCATGTTGTACTGGGGATTGTAGGCTGAAGTTGAGAAGGTGCACAGTGACCTGCCCATGAACAAGTTTCTCAAGCAGCTTCCTGACTGTGGGCAGGAGAGAAATAGGCCTGTAGTTTGACATGATCCTAGCGTCCCCCTTCTTAAAGATGGGTATAGTTCTGGCAACTTTACAGACCACAGGCATGGAGGTAGTGCTGATGGAGAGGTTGAAAAGTCTGGTTACAGGTACAGCATGACAAGAGGCAAACTGCCTTAAAATACTAGGATGGATACCATCAGGGCCCACACCACCGTTAGCAGGGATAGACTTTATTTTATTTTATTGAAATCTAGGATTACAAATACCTTTGAGCAGGAACTGCTGGTTTACAAAGGTTCCGTGTCGAAGGAATGGGGGTATACATACATACAAAGGTCAACATAATAATACATAGTTACACAATAAAAAGAAGTAAGAGACTGAGGCTTAGGAAATTCCAGTAATTCAAAATGTGCCAAATGTTAGGTAGCATGACATACCAGCCAAGGGCAATCTTAGAAATAAGCACTGCAGGTGAGAGGGAAGGGGGTGTGCAGGCAGGAAGGCCATTGTTGGAGGTTAGAGGGTGAGGGTAAGCGCTCTAAAGAGGAGGGATAAAAGTCAGAAAGTGCCCGGGGGGAAGAAAGGGAGAGGGGGCAAGGGGGTAGGCAGGTAGAAGGGGGCAAGGCGGGGAGAGGTAGCTGTCAAGACTGAAGTGGAGGGCACTTTAGTAGATTAAGTACTTCTAGACAAGTGACCGATGAAAGCTCAAAGGCTGGGGCATAGCAGCTGACGGGGATGGGGATACCAGGGAAGTAATGGTAGATGGAGGGGATGGGAAGTGTGGAAAACAGGGAGTTAAAGGCATCTGCTATGGTATGGGGGTTATTGCAGTGAGTATCATTTATCAGCATATCATTTGGAGTCATAGACTTGTTGCTTCCCAGGATTTCCTTAATTTGAGACCAGTTTAGGCTTAGAGGCAGAAAAACTGAGAAGGTTCCGGTAGTATATGCTCTTGACTGAGCGAATCTCCATTTTACAGGTGTTGCGTAAGGACCTGTAGGCCTCAAAGTCAGCTTGAAGGGAAGAGGACTTCCATACTAACCAGAGTTTATCTCTACCTTTTAGTAGTTGAAGTAGGGATCGCGTAAGCCATTTGGTGACTTTATCTTTTACTCTACATGTGGTGACCAGAATATGAAGGTTCTGGAGGGAGAGTAGGGTATTATTGAAGTATTCAGCCGCTATGTTTATGTCATTAGTTACGTAGAGGGTAGACCAGTCAACCATGTTTAGATCATGCAGAAATGCAGCAGGCTTTAGTTTAGAGATGTTACAGAAAGATAAGACTTTAGGCGGGTAGGAGGGGGTGGTGGTGTCCCAGGTGAAGTAGACTGGGCAGTGATCACTTATGGAGTCAGGCAGAACTCCCGCAGAGGGAAAGTTCTTCCTATTTGTCAGGATCCAATCTATGAGGGTGGTAGTGGATCCATGATGGGAGAATCTGTTAGGGTTCCGGATAAGCTGAGTAAGGTTTGCCTTGCTAGTAATGGTGGATAAAAGAGAGGAATTGGGCCCTGCCCAGTCCTGATTAAAATCTCCCAAGCATATTACTTCATTTTTCCCAGACACAGAGGGCACAATTTCAATAAATTCTTCCAGACCCAGCCTAGAGTTTCCAGGAGGGATGTAAACGCAGAAGATGTTGAATTTTTTTTTTTTTACTCCCCCAAGTAACAGAAGTGCATGAAGCACCTCACAATTTGCCAGAGGGAGACCTTGTATAAAAGACACATTGAGGTGAGACTTGGAGTACAGTGCCAGGCCACCCCCTCTTTTGGCGTTAGAGCGATCAACCCAAAGTATATTATATCCTGGCAGAGGGAGTCAGCAACAGAGGGTTTCAGCCAGGTTTCAGAAAGGGTAAGAATGTCAGGATTAGTAGAAGTAACCCAAGCCTCGAGCTCAGAGAGAGTACCAGTAAGGCTCCTAATGTTAAGGTGGGCAAAGGTGAAGCTGGGGAGGTGGTGTTGCCCCTGTATAGATCACTGGTTAAGACCCAACCTTGAGTACTGTGTCCAGTTCTGGAGACCGCATGTCTGAAAGGACACAGAGTGGAGGCGGTCCAGAGGAAGACAACTAAAATGGTGCAGGGTCTGCATTAAAGCCCTATGACGAAAGACTAAAGGACCTCAATATGTACACCTTGGAAGACAGGAAGGAGAGGGGAGATACAATACAGACCTTTATATACCTCATGGGGGTAAATACGGTACAGGTGGGAAGTATTTTTCAGAAAAAAAAAAGGAGTTCAAGAACAAGGGGACATGCTATGAAGCTGGAGGAGGTAGATTCAGGAGAGATGTAAGGAAGTACTTCTTCACAGAAAGCGTGGTGCATTCCTAGAACAGCCTTCCAGCAGATCTGGTAGGGGTAAAAACAGTGGAGGGGTTCAAGAATGCATGGGATGAGCCAGCCTGCCAGAGCAGTGGTAGTACCATCCCTGCAATGCCGGCAACCCAGGTTCAGGAGCGGACCCAGGGTTGCTGGAGAGTCAGCCAGAGAAAGAAAGCAGAGTGTCCACTGGACTGCATGCCTTCTCAAGGGAATGAGGTGATCTGGAGGATGACATCTACCAACCTCTAGAGATGGCATGGGGCAGATGAACCTGGGACCAGTACTACGGTTACACTGGCGGAGGCGGCAGATGTTTGCACATTGGGGTTGGGAGTGTGCCCAGCCATGGGCTAAGGTCATTGCACACATGCCTTCATTTGGGGGGGGGGGCAATGGGGGAAACCACACGCAGAAAAAAAAAAAACCTTGGATGACGAGCAGAATGAAGTCCAGCTCGGGACCCAGCAGACCAATGTAGGGTATACCCCCTAGCTGCTCCAAGGACAATAAACACAGTCGATAACAAAAAAAAAAAAAAACATGAGATAGGCAAAAGGAAATTATTGTGGAAAGAACGGAGAGGGAAGGAGAAATAGCAGGAAATCAGTTAGGGTCTGAGGTGATACTGTAGGTAGGGAAAAACTGAGCAGACCGGGTAGGCCAAGCAATCCATATCTGCAAATTCTGTTTCTATGTGAACATACCAGTCAATTTAGTGACATATATAATGTAGTACAAGATTAGGCATATACTGTAGGCTTTTGTTCTTAGTCGCATGTACTATAGCTCTTGGAATATACAAGTTGAAAGATGGGAAACCCTCAATATGTTGTAACACAGTAAGGAATCACTGGAAACCTTCAATGTGTTGTAACGCAGTAAGGAATCACTGGAAATCCTCAATATGTCGTGACGCAGTAAGGTTGTCACTGGAAACCCTCAATATGTTGTAACGCAGTAAGGTGTCACTGGAAACTCTCAATATGTTGTAATGCAGTAAGGTATCATTTCAGAGCACACCTTGTTCTCCTTTCCTCCCTCCGCTGTGCCTCTGCTGCACTGTCACCCATGGTCACCCAGACGGCCGTGTTGCGGTGGAGGCAGAAATCTCCCTCCTGAAGAAGAGAAGCATCCTCTGGGATGCGCAATCATCCTTCGCCGGCCCTCCGATGATCTGGGCTTGTTCCCAAACTCGAGTCACTGGCATCACAAGCAGCAATCCTGCCCCTGTGCTGATGGGCGGCCCTTTCTGCATAATTTTTATATTATTTGTCATGGTATACTCACTTGTAACTCACCCCTGCCAGTCCCACCTAGTTAATAATGCCCTCCATGTTTCAGGGTCCATATGCCACGACCTCCACGAGGGCAGGAATCCTGGCCACGCATGATTCCATCCAAATGTTTGAACAACCCTAGTCTCTTCTTTTCAGGCCATTGCAAAGGAACGCACTCATTGGCTGCGGATCACGTTGAGCAGGGGATGCCTATCATCCTATCTTTGGGATTAGTTTGTAATTCATGGTGCTGCACTTCAGGGATGTGGGTTTATTCACTTATTTAAAAGTTTCACCAGGAAAGGCACACTGAACAACAAGTTGTTAGTCTGCCGGTGAAGTCCTGGGGGAAAGGGGACGGGAGTTACAGTCATATATACAAATACAATTGAAAAGGGCATGTTACATCAGAATAGTGCATAGCAATTACTTATTATATGGTGAAGGCAGCAAAATACACGGTAAGACACTTGAGCAGTCTGATAAGAGCACTTCCCAGGTGCTGAAGGCATTTGGCGCAAGTGCCTCATGCCTCACTATGCTCCTCGAGCGTGCTCTTATCAGGCAACAATCCACAACCTGTTGTGCCTTATTGCTTTTATCATGTACAGCCTAATCACCATGGTGCTTGAATTCTTTCTGTCAGCAGTCCATCCTCTAGCACTGCTAAATGGCTGGAGTGATGCATTCTCCATATAATAGCAGTAAGACACAACAAGGAGTTAGATTTACAGTCAGTCGGCTATGCCTCATGCCACATTACGCTTCCCAAGGATGATTAACAAAGTGTCAATTCTGTTCCCTGGTCATACCTTATTGCTTAAAAGGCTTGGTTCTCAAACAACCCATAAGATCACCCTTGGATCTTTTCTCATAATTAATGGCAGTGGTAACACAAACGATTTAAACTTTCACAGGCACTTATCCTAAACATATACACCTGTTTTAGCAGAGAAATTAGAGAAGACATGCATTTCATAATTTATTTTTTTAATACTTTATATTTATTGAGTTTGTCAATATTATACAGGTGTATACATTCCGGACGAAGTACATACATGTTATCTTTATAATCCACTAAGGGCGCCACCTCTCTTAATACAAGCATTTAATATATTTCCGTACTACATCGTAAGATACATCATAGAGGGGTATCCCATATAGGCTAAATTAAGCCTAATAAACAACTTTTATCTAACTCTTGCTGTGTGATAAACCCATGAGCAGTATGAATTTTCTATCCCATTATAATTACTTAGCCATAAAGCTATAAAGTTAACCACAGCTCTTCTTCTTTAAAAGAAAGCGCGTGATCATGCTTCACCATATTACTGAGTACTATTACAGTACTAAATTAGAAAGGATTAAGCTCCAGGTTAATAAACTTTTACCAAACTTAAGGCTTTTCACATTTTTAGCAAAATAATAGCTAAGTACTATAAATAAAGGCTAGTACTTGTGCCAGATTACTTTGCTGATTTAGAAAAATTTAGGAATCATTAAAAAAAAAAAAAGCAATGTACATTTTAAGTTTCTTGTGTCACATTTTAAGAAATAGAAAGCAAAAACGATATAGTCCCACATACAGTATGATTTTTTTGAAAATAAAGTTCAGCCGTTCTAGATACAAGTTTACATTGAGCTTACATGTCCTTTTTCAGGTTGCGCCATCTGCCTCTTCTTCTTCTGATTGGGACTGTTTGCCCTGCTCCCGATGATGGTTAGAAGGGACATGACTCTGAGTCCATTTAAGAGCCTCTTGAGGATCAGTAAAAATGTAGATTTTCCCTTGATGGGCTATTCTTAGTCAAGCCAGGAAAATCATGCTATGCGACACCTGCGCCTCTCAGCATAACGTGCACTCCATCATATCACTTTTTTTCCTGCCTTGTCGCAAAACTCAAGTCCGGGTACAAATTTACCTTCTCCCCATCACATAGGAAGGTCCGCTTCTGTCTAGCCAGTGAAAGAACAAAGTTTCTTGTTCCGATCCCGTCCAGCACCTGCACAATTGCCCGAGGGCTTCTGGATTAACATTTCGGCCTCTCATAGCCACTCTATATGCCTTTTGGATTTGAATCCTCTGATCGACCAGGGCCTGTCCTAACTGTTGCTCCAACCACTCGACCATGAACAAACCTAAGTGGTCACACTCCGGTCGCTCTGGAATGCCAAATACCCTTAAGTTAGCAGCCCTTGTCTGATTTTCCAACATCTCCAGTCTCGAATGCAAATGGGCATTCTCCTTCACCAACTTTGCTGTAACTCCCAACGCCACCTCAGAACACCTTCCGGCCTCCCCAGTCTCCGTCTTGACATAAGAGTAATCTGCTTCCAAAACCATAACTCTATTGGTCAGGGAGTCGAAACGGGATGCCAAACCTTCCACAGAAAAGATAAGACAATTTATTTTTATACCCAAACTTTGAAGTATTTCTTCTCCTGTATTCTCAGACTCCGTGGAAGCAGAGTTTTGGGCCGAGTCAGCCAACCTCGTCTTTAGTGGGGCTGGATTTTGCTTAGCCCTTGCTCCTTCCTGAGAAGACTTGTCTTTCTTCGGATTGCCCATATCATTAGTACTAGTCTCCCAACTATTTGTTCGTCCGTTTTTTATAATCGTTTCACCTTATTTTATATAGTAAATTACTTTTTTCTCCAAAAACTCTATAGAGCTAAAATCCTGCAACCTGCTTGCTCGGGCTCCACAGTGCCCCCGGGCTGCATTTCATAATTTAGGCCAAACTATGACTGGCTGTATTGGCCCAGGTCACCTTCAAAAACTTGAGAAAAGCTTTCAGGTGTATCCTAGGAGGTATGCACTATTCTAGGTCTGCTTCTGTTTAAAGGGGAGGTGCCATGTCTGGGGTTCTGATGTCCCAGTATTATGTCTTCCAGAGTAAAACCTCTTCATTTCAGCATAATTTTAACATGATCAGTAGAGATATAAACTTTTGCAATGATCTTACAATGTTTTTCCTCCTTCTTGCGCCATACTTACAATGCCACACCATCCAGAGTTCTGTTGTCCCAGTGACGCAAGGAGGCAAATAGAGGGACTAGATCCTGTGCTTTCAGCTCAGGCTCTGCAACTCAGTAGGATGCCATGAGAGAAACAGTGAAACACCTGAAATACAGACGTCTCTCTCACCGTGTCCACGTGTTTCTGAAGTATCACTGTTTGGTAGTAAGTTCGACAAGGTTGTCCTCTGTGCAGTCACTAAGACAAAAATCTGTGGCAGTATTTACTTTCTGAGTCACTTGCCTCCAAAGTTGAACTCCTCATCCTGTAGTGTTTCTTCCAGTCAGTGCCATTACGCTGTGTGTCTCTTGCTCTCATATTAGAGAGTTCAACTTTTGAGGCAATCGAAAGTACTGCCACAGTTTTTTGTATTAGCGAATGCACAAAGGATGACCTTGTCGAACTTACTACCATATGATACTTCAGAAACACATGGGGCACTGTGAGAGACGTTTATATTTTGGGTGCTTCACTGTTTCTTTCACAGCGTCCCACTAACTTGCAGAGCCTGGGCTGAGAGCACAGAATCTATTCCCCTATTCGCCTCCTCATGTCACTGGGACAACAGAACTATGGGTGGTGTGGGCATTGTGGGTAAACATGGCGCAAGGAGGAAAAAAACTGTAAGATCATTGTAAAAGTTGATATCTTAACTGATCATGTTAACATTATGCTGAAATGAAGAGGTTTTACTCTGGGAGACATAATACAGGGACACTGGAACCCCAGAGATGGCACCTCCCCCTTTAAAATGGATGTTTTGTACTGCAGCTGTCGTTTTCATAGCATACTGTCCAAGCTAATAACATGTGAGGAAATAAACAGGAATATGATTTTCATTGGTCTGCAGGTTACCCATCCTAATTAGTGTCTCACTGCCCCCACTGTTGCTATTTTAGAGCCCCAAGACTCCATCTACAAAGTGTTGCCTATGAGCGTTCAGAGTTCACGGCTGCAGGGGGTAATAGACCATTAGTTGGGCTAAAGGGCCATGTGGATCCTTTACTGGAAGGAGTTTCAAATGATAGCAGAAGATGTGCACAGACAGCAATTCCCAATGTCGCAATCCTCCCGATGTGTCCTTTTTAGTTTCACAATGTCTGGAAATGGTCCTGCACTGTGCATTTTTGAAACTACGCTCTAGAATTCACTAAAAAGGCATAATGTACGTGTGTAGAGAAAAAAAAGTTGATCAATTTATAACGCAATCTAGAGTAAATATATAAAGAACTACTTTTAACACAAGGTTGTGCAGTTTTTTTCCTCCAAGGAAAGAGGACATCAGAGAGCACTCAATAATATTCTGCAAGAACAGCAGATCACACAGTATCCCTTTAACCAACCTACTGATCCCAAAATAAAACTCCCAAATGAGCCCATCACAGCAACATATGCAAGTATGCAGCATAAAGATTACGAAGGCCTTCGGCTGGCTGCTGAAGATATTTACCAGGTTTTTAAGACAAATAACATCACAACTGTAAAGCCCTCTCTTTTTTGTTTGTTCTTAATATTACATGAAAATAGGGTTATGCATTTAAAAACAAAACAGTCTCATGGTCTAAAACTTCTGACACAGACACAGTTATGCCACTACGCGTTTAGTAAGCCTGCTGAAAGCAAGTAGAACATGTTGAAAGGTATGCAGTTCTCTTTAAGCTCTAACCTACATTTTCTGTCCTCTGTTTCTGTGCCAAAGTGACTTTGTGGACTGCTGAGACTCCGTCTGCTTCGACTGGCATCAGTTGGCCACAGGCAAGTAATGACAAGGAACAGACTTTGGCAACAGCATATTTCACACTCCAGTGCTGCACAGTGTGACCGAGAATGCAGCCATACTTCTTGATGCCCACATGTGCACTGCTAGCAAGAAAAGCCTCCCACAGCACGGGAGGAACAAGATTTTAAACCATCAAGACGTCTGAAGCAGCAAGTACTCTCTGTACAAGGCTCAACTCCTAGACGTCATAAGATAAACCACCAAAACTCTTATAGGGAATATTTTGTATGTATGTGTTATTTTAAAGTACAGCTGACAGGAGTCGAGATCTAGGTCAGATACGCATGTTCCAAATGCTACCTGTCCCCATGAGTGAAATCTGACATTTTTATTCTAAAAGTTGTTGTCAATACCCATGTCAATACCCTTTTTATCATTCTAATTTCCTCTACCTCAGTAAATGCTCTCAGTCCTCTGGCCCCTTTCGGTTCAGTCTCTCTACATCAGGTAACTCCTCTAAAACTATTACTGACTGCACAGCACACCAAGCCCGACCGTACCCCCCAGTCCTGGCCTACTTCAAGAAGCAAACCCAGTGTTGGGAGGTGAGAAGAACAGCCTTGGAAGCGATAACAGACTGAAGAGAGTGAGTGAAAGACTGCCGTCACACCCATGGGGTAGGGCTGTTTTGCCCTCTTGAGTAAGTAGTAAATTTTATTTATACAGCACCCACTACCTCAGGCTCTGGGCACCTTACGATATACAATAAAACATATAACAGAGCAACACTGTGAGCAGTTAAATACACTATAAATAAATATAAACCCTCCCACTACCCTGTCAATTGGTGGCTGCCCGCAGTGATACTTCTGTAGGCACCAGGACGGCCAACATTGTACATTCACCCCTGAAGTCAGTGCCATCCAACTTCTGCAGCAGAAAGCACTGCAAAAGCAAACCAAGCCCACCGCCTCGCTCCTAAGAGCATGATGTCTTCGCACTTCCGTCCTAGACCCGTCTGGTTCGAGCTCAGGAACTGATCTCTGTTCTCCCATAGGGTATGCAGTACACTGCTTTACCAGCTAGCACAACGGGATTGGCAATAAGTAATTATTTACCTGGACAGCAGCACTTGAAATTCAACTCACTCCACGGCGCTCCCAGCACCATTCTACATTCATTAGGTGGATGGTATAGTCATTCTGATGTGGTGACATGAGGAGAAGCCCTTTAATTTCTCCCCCACTGATAAGAATGGGCAATGCAGGGGATTGTACTGTTGGGAATTAAACAAATACAGTAACATTACTGTACATGTTGCTTACATATTTCAGAAGTTGGTCAGACCCCACTGCATGTCGAGGACTGGCAGCAAGCCCACAGAGGCACCGACTGGGGTTGGGGGGATGTGCAGCCCTCCAGATAGTGGAAAGTCTACCCTGGGCTGGAAGAGGATAAAAGGATGGTTGAAAGTGGTCCCAAGCACTCCACGAAATGCCATGGCATCAAGCAAACTGGAGAGAGAAATTGTACAGGCTTCAGCTGGGAGCATTTCTTCTCATTTGTCACTCACTATGCAGCTGTTCTGCGTGTAATAAAATCTCATTTTACACAAAAAATAAGACTATAGTATACTACTCTTTTTCCCCTACATGAGACATTTTATTCACCTAGTTGTTCAACGCCAGTAAGAATACAAGATAACTATACAAATAAACTATTCATACTGAAAAAAGACGGCTTACGTATGTTTACTTGTGATTTAGTATCAGGCACACACACACACACACACACACAAACATTATTTGCTGTATTACCACACGTATCCTTAAACACTGTACTGTATATATACCTAAACCTTCTAGCAATGAGTCCGTTTAATACATACCTCTGATTGCCCCAGCAGGAACGGGTTTTAAAATGCAATATGAGCTAATGTACATTTCCAGTCAGACACTTGCCAGTACTTGAGTGCAGAGTACTTAAAATTATGTCTTAAAAGCAGCACTGGGAACTTTTAACCACGAGGGTGTGTGTGAGACCAATTCTGAAAATGGAGGTCTCAGTTTACCAACAATATGTATTGTAGCTAAACTGCCACTGGCACTGAACAGGAGGTAATATACTACATTTTTGTGCAATCTTTGACCATATGGATGGAGTCAGAGAGCAGCCACAAAACAGGCACTCATTACAATGGTACTCATTCATTAAACGCATGTCCTGTAGAACTGAGGGATGGAGCCACTGTAATTTTTCATTTCATTTATTGAAAGAAAAAAAAGAAAGTCAAAGCTCATTTTCAATGGTGTCCAAGCAAGCGTGTATACAAGCCTGCAATATATACAAGATTAAAATTAAAATGTAAATATGGACAACCATCAATCACTCAGTAAGCGTAATCAAGTTAGCAAAAAGCAAAGTCCATTAGGCTGCTGTTTATTTACAATGGTGTTCCGTTCAGAATGAGAACATGGTAATACCAGCAGCAGAGCAGTGCAGCATGTTAATAAATCCATACATACGTCTTAAGGTATGTTACATATAGGTTAGGTTAACAGGCAATGGGCAAAATAAGTGAGCATCACTACTTAACAGAAACTGGGGAAAAAATACAGACGTAAGTTCTGTGGAACAGAATTTTGCACCTTGTGGCTCAAGCAATATTGCTCTTGTCAGAGGATCCGTCAGGAATAGAAATGAACTTTTTCTAGTAAATGCAACGCTGTGTAGGTAGGGTGCAAAGTTACATGTACCAGAGTCAGGTTACGTGTACTGGTCACAAACGTGTTCTGTACAATTCTGTATGCTTGTTTTTCATTCTTCCTCCCCAACCATCCAGTCATGACGACTTTCACAGCCAGACTGAAAAAGGAACTGGCATGCAGTCCCACTCTTCAAAGTGCTAATCACCAGCTAGGTTGCTGCTCTTAGCCAGCACCCAATTAAAGATGTGCCACAGCAGTCTTCTGCACCTTCCCTTAAAATGAGCCAGAGCAGGCAGGCTTTTTTCTTTACTGCGCCTCAGCCATTCTGTGATGGCTTTATGCAGCTGAAGCCTCTGGCACGAACATGCACCAGGACTGATAGCGCTCAGTCACGAGACAAGCTTCTACCATCAAGTGATGACACTTTGTACTGCAGCTACTTAATCATCTGGAGGCAAGGCTGCACATCATCTCACCTGACTCATGCTAACAAAAAAATAAATAAAAAAATCACTGATGCGTCTGTTGAACATCACAAGATTGTCCCAGCATCCCACTGGGACCAGGTAACATCAGCTAACAAACTTAACTGGACAACAGCCCCTCATCACGTCCCCAAATTCTGAACCTTGACTCAGCACAACAACATGCACTGCAGTGCATGCAAGGGGCAGGACTACCTGCACTGGGTCTTCCGGTAATGTTATGGGCCTTGCAGCTGACTCATCGCTGACCTTCGTTCTGACTTGGGCAATAAAACCTCCTAAATATTACAATCTTCCCCAAAAAAAAAAAAAAAAGACTTGAAATAGCCAGGAGGATATCTGATGCCACAGAGGAGAAGAACCGGGACACCACTGCATGAAGAATCAATGGATGGGGAAGGACTCGCTGAAGGAGACTTGCAGAGCAAGGGGTTGCAAGCATCGATGTCTACTCACCATGGCTGTGCAAGAGCAGACATCTTGGGAGTTAAAACTCTGCAGCGCCAAAAGACCTCAATGGCAACCGAGCTCCATGACTTCAGAAAGGAGATGAGATCAACGACGGCTGCCCTCCGCACTAATCTCAGCAAGCCGGAGAAAATAACAGGACAGGATGGAAGAGCAGCTTACTTCCAGTGACCAACGCCTAGACATGACAAAGTAGGCAACTGTCCAGTTGCAACATACAGTTCAGCCTCTCCAGGAAAGAGCTGAGGATGCGGAGAGCTGGAACCGCCGGAACAGCCTCCCAATACATGGACTACTGGAAGGATAGGAGGGGACAGCTATGGTCCCATCCCTACAGCAGTTGCTCCACTCCACCCTGGATCTCCCGCTTCAATGCTCAAGATCGAGCGAAAAATCGCACACTGGTTCCAAACCCGTAATGGGCCTCCAGCTGCTTTCAGTAGTGCTGAAGCTACTTTGCTTCCAGGAAAAGGAGTTTATCCTACATACAGCACAGAAACAAAAGGTTGTGTAATATAAAGACTCCTGTCTTCATCTAGAGTACGATTACCCTCCTGTTCTAATGGCCTGGTGCAAGGCACGTATACTGGTTATGAAGTCACTGAAGGCACAGCAGATTAAGTTCCGCACCCCTTATCCCTCAAAAATTTTTATACATTTCCAAGAGGGGTCCCAAACTTATGAAACAGCTGACAACACTACAATTGTTAACTGTGGAGATGGAAATTTGATGTCCCACTGCCACAGCACCCAGCAACTGCTCAAACTCTGGCTGCAAACCTCTCCCGTCAAAACTGGAACCAGCCAGGGCAAAGGAAGCAGCAAGGACAGCATGACGTGGCTGCGACTTACAACACAGCCACAGACAGGCAGAATCTACCCAACACAAGCTTTCCCGGCTGCTACTTGAACTACAAAACCCCGGGTATAATGAATAGCCAGGAACCCCCTCCCTTCTCGCTTGTCTGGCACTCCTCCAGCTGAGACCCTGCAAGATTTTGCAACCACCCCCCACCCCTATTTTCTTTCCCACTTCTGATCAGAAGCCTGCAGTGTATCCGCTTCTCTATACGAAGTGGAATCCCCTCCTGTCATCCTGGTGGAATTACTGCTACTCAATGACTCCTCTCAACACACAATAGAAAGCCCTTTGAAATGCAGTTGGTATGGCCCGGGTTGTGTGAGATCCCTTAAGGGGGGACTGCATGGCCCAGGCCACCGCCAGTTAGTCACTCAGCCCAACCGGGGATGGGGCCTCTGGTCACGTGGCCCATGCGTGGAGCCACATGAGTAACGGTCCCAAGCGTGCTGGGGCATTGGGTGCCCGGAAACCTGAGATTGCTCCCTACAAACTGCCCTTAATACTAAATTGAACAGTGGGAGGATGACCAAGTAGACCCGACACACCAACAAGCAACAGAGCCAGGATGCAACAGCTCTACAGCATGTAGCAGCTTCTCCCTGGGATGGCAGGTGGGACCACCATTCTCTCAAAAGGCTGCTGACTGGGTTCGTGGGTGGGGTGGGAACCTGCGGGTGGGGGGCTTGAAGGGGACCATGGGGGACCCAGCAGAGGAGATCTGGACCAGGGGCCTGGAAGGTCTTGCACCTGGACTCTCCAAGGGCAATGAAGGCCTATAAAACTGGAACTTGCTCTGGGAGGCAGCAGAGGCTGTATGATTTAGACCTTTTATTTTCAAGTAACCCCACACCCTTTAAGAAGATATTTCTTAGCCCTGAAGTTGAAAAAGCATTTGACTGGGTCTATTGGCCATTCCCATATGCTGTACTGGGCAACCAGGATTCTCAGTACCTCTTGTCAAACTCCTCCAGGGAATTTATGAGAGCCCCCAGGCATGTGTTAAAGCGTCAGGCTATCACTCTGAGGACTTCCCATTGCTCCACGGTACTCAGCAGGGATGCCCCTCTCCCCACTTCTGTTCGCTGTTTATATTGAGCCACTCACTGAGGCAATCTGAGAAGCTACAACTTACTTGGGCATACGGGTGGAGGGGGAGAAACAACACAAAGTCTTTTGTGCGGATGACGTGCTCCTATAGCTGGGTGACCCATAGTGGGCTTCTCCTAGCAGTGTTCACAATCGTGGAAGCCTTTGGTGCATTATCAGGTTACAAGCTAAATGCCACCAACACTGAGTCACTAACCTTTCACTACCACCCGTCATAAAGGGAAAAAAAACAGCACTACCCATTCCAGTGGGAATTGGAGACATTAAGAAATCTTGGTATCTTCCTGTTGAGGAACCCAGACTCTGTTTAATAATCACACTCTATTCTCTAACTTGTACAGGATCTAATACAATGGGGTACTCTCCCCTGAACCTTACTAGACAGGTGGAAGCAGTCCATATGGTTACAATACCCAGAGCACTTTAACCTGTTTCAAAATTTTCCAATCTCTCTGACCTAGTCCATTTTCCAACAATGGAATAGGGAAATCTCCAGGTTCATCTGGGCAAGACAGCGCCCTAGAATAAAATTCCAGAAACTGACACTTCCCAGAACGCTGGGAGGGTTAGGCCCTCCACAACTCAGTCTATACTTCTGGGCCACCCACCTCAGACACATAGCCATCCAACACCTCGGAGCACCCAGAATCTTATGAGAGAGGCTGCAGTCCCCACTAATCCCTAATAGGAAATTTGTTCTCTCTATGTACCATACAGAGCTACACCCAAAAATTCTCCTTAGGTTTAACCCTTGGCTCTGACAACAGGTGAACACATGGCAGGCAATCTGCAAGTCACTGCATTTAGTCCCTTTCCTTGATCTCCTGTGTGCCCGGGACTCCTGCAGAACTTTCACCCAACCCAAATGGATCCAGCCTTCAGAAACTGGAAGCGTTACTCTCTGAAATATCCCTTCCAGCTGATGGCAGGCACCATGCTACAGTCATTTACAGAGGTCCAGACCGAATTTGGTCTTAGGCAAACACACTTCCACTTTCTTCAACTGAGATTCTTTATACCTCATTTCCAACTGGAGTGCGGATGCACACCCGGCGATCATACACTTCCTAATTTTATTCCTGAGGACAGGAGGAATAGCTGATCACATGATCTCCCACCTTTATAAGTCATTGGTGGAGACTACTGGAAAGGATACAAAAAACACTACTCTGAAGTGGCAGGAGAAGCCGGGAACTCCTGTATCCCTCAAGAACTGGCAAACAGCCTGCCCTATATCCTCCAAAATCACAAGTTCACACCAAAGGAGAGAATACACCTGGAAACAGTTGTTGAGGTTTTTTCAACCCCCTACTATCATGGCCCCTTACCTCCCCTACAGAGATGCCCCCTGCCGGAGGCACTGTGGAGAGGCCTTGGCCCAGCACACCATCATCTGGTCCTGACTCATCCTGAGATCCTTCTTTCTGGCACTGCAATTGGAGCTCAAGGAGCTATGTGGTAGACAGGTGTCCCAAAAGCAGATTTATTTCTGCTCCTGCAGCTCCCAAGAGGATTAAGAGACCCAAACTCTAGGTGTCTCTTAAGTTAGGCATCTTACATCATTGGCCTGCAAGGTAGACTATCACCACACTCTGGGTTATCCCTTGTGCTCCAGAGATCTCTGCATGGCAGACTGCAGTCAACCCAATAAATAAAATGGAGAAAACTACCCACTCCTTGAATAATAACACAGAACTCTGCTCTTCCAGGTGGAATAGTTGGTTCTTGCATGCAATGGGTAAAGACAGAGCCTTCATCCCATAGATTATCCTGAGGTACGGTCCCCTGGTAAGCCCAATCTATTTCCTCCAACATAATAAAGCTTAAGAAACCAACCTCACAACACTGTTGAGCGGGTCAGTGCCCCCACCCTTTACTGTGGGCAGGGATACTGTGCTGCTGCCCTTACCAGCCCCCTGCCGCTACACAGAGTCTCAATGCTGACCCTAAGAAACTAATCACTGAGTTGGGATACAAGCCTACTGCTTTAACATAGTAATGAGCATCACAACCCCCCACCCCCCCGTACCACAGAAGATGGAAGAGTGATACTGGAAAATTGAGACATGCTCTAATGTACAATCACTCTGTAAAAATGACTCAGTAACACCCCTTCTTAATGTATAACTATTATTCCTTTATGAGGACTGTACAGGCATGGAAAATGTTCAAAATAAAAATATATGTACAAGAAAAGAACTACTTACACTAGCCTGTTCCCACATGTATAAGGGGCAAGCAAACATTAAATTTAACGCCAGGGATGCATACACAGAAAAACACAAAACTATGGCTAGACTGATCTTGGAAAGGAAAGGAAAGGAATATGGTTTTATATAGTGCCTTTGTACAAACTGCATCCCAAAGGGTAGAGCATGTTGCTGCTGTTTTCAGCAAATGAGGAGATACAAAGACACAGATAAGAGAAATTTCACAGTCTCGACACAGGGAGGTGATGGGACTGCTCAGGGTCATACGGCAAGAAACTGGTGCTTGTTGGATTCAAACCAAGAGCTCCACATTCACAGCTCTGTGTTCTAACCACCAAGCCAAACTGCTTCCCTTGCTGGAAATCTACTGCAAATGATAAGACGTCAACACTGTAACATTCCAGCATCGGAAACCCCTTAGAATAACAAAGCTGACAGCATTATGGAGAATGAAGACGTGGCAATTACACAGGACACCCCAATGCCAATTAATAAAAGACCATTCAAGAAAACCAGACATCACAGTGAAAGAAAAACAATCAACGGCAACAGCCATTGTGACATTTATTTATTCCATTTATACGGCACACTTCCCAGTGGCTCATGCAGCTTCACAGTAATGCGACATAGCAGCAGAACAAACTGCAGTTGCACTTACTGACTTCAAGTAACATTAGGAGCCTGCCAAAAAAGAAATGTTTTTTAGAAGACATTTAAATTGTTCGTTCCCTGTGACTGTAATGTGCTACAAATGGACATCCAATACATACATATATGCTGAACATACATATATATATATATAAATATATGTGTGTGTGTGTGTGGGTATATACATACACACACGCATGCATGCATACATACAAACATCCATACATAAATATTTATGGAGAAAAGACAACCATCAGTCCATCAAGTTCCTCCATCCCACTAACTTACTGTGAAAACAGTTTCATCCCATTTCCTACAAAGTACTTGTTGAGTCTGCCTTCGGCTATCAGTCCTACCCCACCCCGCTGGCTCCCAGGCGACCGAGACCCGTTTCTGAACCTGGGTCGCTGGTGTGCACGCAGTGAGTCCAGCGACTCAGCCCTCTGCGCGCCAGGAGAGGATTTCAAGGACAAGAGCGACTTGGCTGATGAGTTTGAGTAAAGCTTGTATAAGGAACAATTTAAAATTGTTAAAGCAGCAAGGCACACTTAATTTTAGTTGATCAGTTTGTGGTTCAGTATGAGCATCGTCCTCCCCCACAGGTGCTGAATGCCAATAAAAGCAAGACTGAAGATTGCAACCAGATTGCTGTTGCTGTTCCAACATGAGAGAAAACTTACTTTTTTTTTCCCCTACTTTTGTAGTTGTGTGATACCGTGAATGCTGTTCAATTTTATTAAAATTAAAGAGTTAAACTTCTTAAAGTGTTCAGACCATTGTTATGAATATGGTAAACATAACCAGCAAGAACGCCAAAACCATGTGGTGGGTAGCACAGTTTTCATCGATTGCTGGCCATGGCTAGTAAATGAGGGCGACTTCTATTCAACAAAGTTAAAATCAAGCGCAGCTAATATTTGAGTGCGGCCAGTAATCAATGAAATAGAGTATATAACACATGCTCTGGCAATCTATTCAAGTGTTCATCACTCATTCTGTGATGTAGTTCTTCCTGGTGTTCCCCTTGAATCTCGGTCCTTCAGTGCCAGAGTGTGTCCCATTGTCCCTTTATCCTTGTGTATCTTGAAATGATGCATTTGGTCTGATGGTACTATCCCCTTCAGATACTTGACTACTGTAATTCTGTCTCCCCAAGTCTTTCTAGATCTGCCAATCGTCCACCTAGCTCATGTTTTCCAAGCAGTTTACCACCTTGGTCTCTCTCCTCTGCACCTTCTCCTCTGTGCCAATAGCTTTCCTCAGACATGGGACCAGAACTGCACACTGTGTTTAAAGCAGCAGTACTTCTAATCAGGAAGTGATCAGTTTCAGTTGTTGTAGTGCTACAGGAAATATGGTGGCTTCCTCTGCTGCCTATCTTTTACTGCTTTGAACATGGCGGATGGCAGAAATGTAAACAATAACAAAGGAAAACTGAGAGAATTACAGGCGATAGTACAATGCCAGCAAGAAAGAGTACAGGAAATGCTCAATAGAGCACAGGGAATAAACTGTTGAAAAAGTGCAGATTATTTTTACATTGCACTGCTGCTTTAAGATGGGGCCTGACCAAGAATCTATACAAGGGCATTATAATGCAGAGTGCCGAGGTGATTGCCACCAAAAACAGTGTTTTCAAGGACAGACACTTGAGGTAGCAGGAGGAAGCAGGTTCAAACAAAACTGGGTACAGGAAGTACTGCACTCACCACAGCCAGATGCATCTAATCAACAGGCCATATACAGCATAACGCTAAATACTTTATTCAGCAGTGGCCATTGCAAAAATAAACATGTTGTCAGTGCATAAACATACCACTGTGTCAGACAGTACATAGTAGCAGGTTCAAACAACCCTAGTTAAGAAATCCAGAACCAGTCTGAGATACAAAGCCAAAACATCGTATATTGAATACCCCTCAAAAATACGCGAGAAATCCTCCAACAGCCACAGATGTTCCTGCACCGAGTGCATAGAAAATATAGCATAATGAATACATGAGTATATATAAGCATGCCAGGTGACCTTGTTTGTCCAATTAGACAACAGCATTTACAACAGAAAGCGTGACACTTTTTTTTTTTAGTTTATACTTTGTAAATCCTCTGGCATTTCTTCACCTCCGGTTCCCCCAGCTCCGGACACGCCTCTCAAGGGGACTTTCAACACCGTGAATTACCCCTTGTAGCGGGGCTGCCCCAGTGACGGAGACCACCTAGGTACCCCTGAGAAACCCCGCCAGGACTTTCAACCCCACAAATTACCTCTCACAGCAGGGCAACCCCCAGGGCGGACACCACCTGGGTACCCCCCACAGGGCTGTGTCCGGACCGATGGCCAAACTGGAGGATCATGAGACACGAAAGGGATTTTCTTACTTGCCCCGACTGCCTCCCCCAAGGACAACAACATGCTGTGGGACCGAGGAGGTGGGACACGCAAAAACATGCCCCCTCTCCAGAATCCCGCCACTGCCCTTCCCACCATGCCACCCTAGCTGCTCTGCCACCCAGAAGCTCCAGATGGCAGTGAGCAATGGACCTGAAACCCTCCCCAGGAGAGGAGAGGAGAGGAGAGCTGCCAAACAGTGGCTCAATTCAGCTCCACCCTCACCCCCCCAGCCGACCCCAACAACCCGGATGGGCTCTTTCATCACGAACCCAACCTTGACATTTTATAAAATATATATAGAGTAAATGCTAGAAAGTGTATTGCACAAGAAACATTTAGTTATTCCACTCACAGCAGATCTTAAAATCTTCTGCATTGAGCCACATCTATGGAACTGTAAGCCGTCAGTGTCATGACCACTCAGAAATTTTGGCCTAGCTGGAGGCGTCCAAGTTTTTTTTTGTTTTTTTTTTGGATACTTTATCTCTTACCAGCCGGACTCTCTCAGGAGCGGACACTCGGTGGTGGCTCTGCTGCCCGCTTGAAGCCCGCGTCTCTAGTGGTCTTCCAGACCCTGGATCTCCTCTCAACCTCCCCCAGCCACTCGATTCCCCTGGGGCAGGAACGCCAATTCCTCCAGTGCTCTATCTACAATCTAATGGGAGTAACTGGAGAGGAGGAGGGAGACCGGGAACACTAGGACAGATAACCCGACATTGGGCATGGGGCCCCACCACTGATCAGCATTGGTCCCACCACTGATCAGCACTGTCGCCCACTGACGGTAAAGGTTTTTCTTCTGCTGCTGCGGTTTCCCCTTAGGAGCGCAAGCGGGCAATGATGTCAGTATGGTTAAGCCGCAGACATCCACTGCGCTGCTCCCCTTAACAGCTCCTTGCTAGTGATACCTCCAGTCTCCACCGGGGTCTCTACTGCACCGGAGAAACCCTGGATCCCTCCCAAGGGAGAGGAGAGCAGTCCATTGGACGCTCAATCCTCTCCCTCCCCTGCAGACCCCCGGCGCCCGAGCTCATTCCCAAACTCGGGTCGCCGGTGTGGTGCGAGTTGTGGCGTCCAGCGCCTAGGTCTAGGTGGGAGGTTGAGCTGTAGGTACATGGAGGAGATTCTATGGAAGATCTTCTGTTACTGGTAAGTAACTAAACTATCTTCTTCGAGGACATCTCCCGCCACAGTGCCACACCTTTGGATTGGTTCCAAGCAGTACAAATCAGTAGAAGGAAGAACACCAGACAGTAAGGACATAAAAAGTCTTATGACAGCAAGGCCAAAGACAGCCCATCTGTGGGACACCTGACCCAGACTGCAGTGTTTAGTGAAAGTATAAACAGAACACCATGTGATGGCAAAGCATGTCAGCTGCCAAGACTGAAGGAAAACAAGCCACAGGTGGAATGCCCATGGACTGGACCGGGAGCTCCTTACCCTGCTTCTGGTAACAAAAGAAAAGCAGGACACCAACTATTTGGAAAGGCACTGCTTAAAGAAAAGTGTGCCTACCATCCTGAGGGTACACAAAACAAAAAGCTGCAAGGACTTGCTGTTGTCCTTCATATAGTCCAAGTAGAAGCGTAAAGCACTATGGACATTGAGGGAATGCAGGATAACTTCTACATTCTGTGGCGACGGGAGACCACAGGAAGGGGAAAACCTGGTTTAGTGTGAACTCAGAAACTGCCTTAGGAATGAACCTAGGATGGGTACGTAATGATACCTGATTCTGATGAAAAACAAGGTATGGAGGATAAGCAACTAAAACCTGCTGTCTGGAAACTCTCAGAGCTGAGTAATCTCCACTAGAAAAAGCATTTTCCATGAAAGAAAACTCATGTCACAAGTAGTAGCTGGTTCCAAAAGGCATCTGTGTAGAGACTGCAGAACCAAGTTATGGTTCCACACTGGACCCAGTCTATGGACCGAGGGCCACAGTTGCAGGAGTCTGTTAAGAAGCTGTGGGACACCTCCAATGGGCTACATCATGCCCCCTATGAGGGCATGAAAAGCTGAAACATCTGAAAAGGAGTATCTTCACAGAAGAGTACTGGAGGCCAGAGTCTGATACAGACAGGAGGTAGTCAAAGACATGCAGCACCAGTGTCCAGGAGAGAGAGGCAAACCAAATGCCAAACATTTATACTGCAGGAGTAAGTGTGCCAAGTAGAAGGCTTAGAAGCCTCCAGCAGAACATCTGAAGCCACCTGGGAGCCCTGAAGTGAAACAGTCCTATGTCCTCAGAAGCCCAGCATGAAGCTGCAGTGACTGAGGGTCCATGTGCAACAGACTGCCACTGCCCTGTGACAGCAGTCTCGCTCATGGAGGAAGCAGAACAGAAGTATCACTGTAATCTGCCAGAGGAGAGGAAACCAAATTTGTCTGGACCACAAGGGGGCCACCATACCACTGTAGCCCACTCCAACCAAGACTTGACCAATACCCACTGAATCAGAGGGACTGGGAGAAAGGTATACAGAAACCTCTCCTTCTACGAGAGGGACAATGAATCCCACACAAAAACTTCCAGGCCCTGGAGTGAGTGTACGATAACATGGCAGTTTTGCATTGTGTGTAGTAGCAAAAAAGCCCAACTCTGGACAAACTCAATGGGCAAAGAGGTCCTTGATACACTGTCCAGGAGTTCTCATTCATGGGACTATGCAACCAATCTGCTTGCAGAATCCACAGGACGTTCAGAGAGTTGGGCAGAAATGTAGCAACGATATATATGACGTGTGCCAGGGCCCATTCCCATGTTCGCAAGTCTCTGCAGAAGAGGTAGGAATGTGTACCTCGTTTGCTGAGGTAGTGCATAAGCATAACACAAAGGCTGTCCATCAGTACTATCAGAGGAGGGCCTTGAATGTGAGTGGCTGAAGGCTACAAATAGCAGTCCTCATCTCCATAATGATGATGCGGCGACAGATGTCAGAGTGGCACCACACACTCTAGGTCCTGAGTACAAGATGTGCCCCATCCCATATAGGAGTTATCCATGGTGGGGACCAGCCATAGGCATGGATGGAGAAATGGATCCAATGATGCAGATGGTAGCAATACTGCCACCAACAAAGAACCCTGCATAAGGGAGCCGTGATCAGAACAGGGTGATCCAGGCATTGGGAAACCCAGGGCACAAAGCATCCACTGTGGAAGAGAGTTATGGAGACCATCACAATGGCAGCCGCTATGAGGCCCAGGAGCCGAAGCATGGATCAAGAGGTCGGACGCTGGAGGTAATCAACATCACCTGGGCTATCAAAGTGTTGACACGGAGTCTGGAAAGAATGCCTATGCCTGAGTTGTATACAAGATAGCACAGAAAAACTGATGGCACTGGCAGGGTTCAGTACTGATCTGAGTAGTTTGATGAAAATACCAGTTTTTCAAACACCTGTTGAAGCACGTATAAAGTGTGTAGAGCTGCTGCCCTGGATGGAGCCTTCAGGATCCAGTCGTCCGGTATGGAACACATCTAAGGTGTCCTGGCATAAGGCTGCAGCCACCACAGCTAAGCACTTGGTCAAGACCAGTGGCGCCAAGGACCAGTTGTTGGGTATCAGTAGCAAACCAGCAACTCACAACCATGAACATCAACAAGGCAGATGCAGATGCAGATGCATGAGCGAAGCATCAGAGGTGTCATATATGGTATGTAGTAAATGTTTACCAGCCCCAATCTGTAAACAGCATTCTGATGGATCTCAGTCTTAGCATTGCCACTGGGCAATTTATCTGCCACAGTTGATAAAGACTTCACAGGTTACTCTGATAGTTAATCATGTACAGTTGCAACCACTAACACGATCAGATGTTTCCGGATAGTTTGCGTAGAATTCTAAGAGAGGTTCTCTCTTGTGGCTCTAAAGCAGTACTGCAGGCAGGAGTTTCTTTAGAGATACAAAAGAAATTTCAGGAAATATCGGACCATGGAAATGGCTGCAGTTGTAAGCCTGGTCATTTACAAAATGGAGACCCAGCGAGGCAGATGCATAAATCTGCTTGTCATAATGTCAAATTTTTTGGATTCTTTGTCTGGGGGCAATGAGCTTATATGATGGGGAGCCTGGAACCTATCAAAAGCAGCCATAATGATTACAAAGTCAGTATCAGGTTGGGTGGTATAAAATACAGGTTACTCACCTGTAACAGGAGTTCTAGGAATGGTATATGTTGTTCATCCACACTCATTGGCAGGTATCCTTGCCGCTTTAAATCTTGCCGGAAGGTCTTCAAGCTTGCTCCTCCCACCCACCCGGGTGGTATAACTCTCGGCTCCGCCCCATGACGCCAGATCTGGCCCGCTGAAAGCTCAGGTTGTGCGTCGAAGCCGGGGAGGTCGGGTGGGTCGTGTGGATGAACAACATATACCATTCCTAGAACTCCTGTTACAGGTGAGTAACCTGTATTTCTAGGGACATGGATATGTTGTTCATCCACACTCATTGGCAGACTCCTAGCAGTTCTCCGGGAGGAGGAGGCAAGACGACACCCCAATACTTACTTGGGAAAGAGAGATGAGAACCGAGGCCCCAAAACCAGCATCCCGGCGTGACTCAAGGTCGATGTGGTAGTGGGTAATGAAGGTGTTTGCTGACTTCCAGGTAGCAGCCCTGCAGATTTCCTGGATAGGGACGTCCCTGGAAGCAGCCACCGTTGCAGCAGTATGGCGGGTAGAATGAGCTCTTATCCCTCTGGGAGGCTCCATGCCCGCCAACTTATAGCAGAGATCTATGCAGGAGGTTACCCACCTGCTTATCAGTCCCGCTTGGCTGCAGGTCTGCCAGATGCGGCTTCAGCGTGGTGACAAACAGCTGGCGAACCTCTCCCCGAATTTCAGCCATGCGCTCCTTATAATAAGCGAGCGCCCTTCTAGGGTCCAGAGTATGGAGCCTATATTCGGCCTCCGAGGTGTGATTGGGGTAGAACACCGGCAGAGTCAACACCTGGTTAAGGTGAAACTCCGACACCACCTTCGGAAGGAATTTCGGTGGGGGCAGGACAACCTTGTCCCTGTGGAAGACCAGGTAAGGAGACTCGATGGAAAGCGCCTGGAGCTCTCCCATCCTTCTGGCTGACGTGATAGCCACCAAGAAGGCGGTCTTCCACGACAGGTGAGAGAGAGCACACCTGTGCATAGGTTCGAATGGCTTGCCCATGAGCTTTGCCAGTACCAGCAGTAGATCCCACGGAGGTGGGGGTTCCCGCAGTGGAGGGGAAATGTGATCAAGGCCTTTGAAAAAGCGCCAGACCACCTTCTCTTGCGCCACTGACTGCTTCCGGCCCGCGCCCGGTAAGCAGAGATGGCTGCCAGGTGCACCCTTAGGGTCGTCGACCTAAGCCCTTGACTAGAAAGGGACCATAAATAGTCCAAGATGCTTGCCAAGGAACAGGAGGAAGGGTCCAAGCCTTGCCTGACACCAAATGGAAAACCTTTCCATTTGAAGGCATACATTTTCTGGTCGCGACTCCTTACGGGACGCCTCAACTACATTGAGGACCTCGTCGAAAGACCCAAGGCCTGGAACTCTAGCCGCCAGGAACCAGGCCGTCAGGTGCAGGATTGAAGGTCCGGATGGAACACCTTCCCTGATTGACTGAGAGCAGGTCGGGCGAGCTGGAAGCTGCCAGCGAGTCCTGGAGCTGAGACTGAGGAGATCTGGGTACCAGAACTGGCGAGGCCAGTCTGGGGCTATCAGAATCACCTGCGCCTTGTCCCTCCTCGCCTTGAGAAGCACCTTGTGGATCAAGGGAAATGGGGAAAGGCGAAGAGGCCGGGGTCCATTGCCTCGAGAAGGCATCCCCTGCAGCGAGCCCCTGCTGAGGGGGGCGGCAGGAACAGACTCAGCTTCGCTCTCCTGGAGGCAAACAGGTCCACCTGAGGTGTGCCCCAAAGGGAGAACAGATGCTGTACTACCTCGGCAGGAGAGACCACTGTGGGATGCAGCCCCTATCCGGCTCAGGGCATCGGCCAGGGTGTTGGAGGCTCCTGCCACGTGAATGGCTAGGAGATCCGCCTCCAGGCTGCGCCGCGAGTGACCAAATGCGGAGAGCTTCCTTGCATAGAAGCATGGAGCGCGTCCGCCTAGGCGGTTTAGATAGTACATGGTCGTGGTATTGTCCGTCTGGACTCGGACCACTTGACCCCGGAGGAACGGAGCAAAGGCGGTGAGCTGGCGGACCGCCGGAGCTCCAGCAGGTTGATGTGGCATCGGACCTCCTGGGACCAGCGCATGAGCCGGTGTTCCCCCAGATGGGCACTCCCAACCCATCAGAGAGCATCGGTCGACAGAGAGACCCGTCGGCTCGGGCGGACAAGGATGCCCTCCTGCAAATGATCTGGAACGGTCCACCACTGGAGGGTCCACATCCCCTGTGTCACCGCACAAGCTGGTCCAAGGGATCGCAGCTGCTAGACCACTGGCTGGCCAGTCCCCACTAAAGGGGACGATGTTCCCAGCGGGCCCAACGGACCACGCTGGTGCAGGCCGCCATGACCCAGGAGGCGAGGAAGTCCCGGCAGGCGCAGTGCCCAACCAGAAATGATCGGGCAAGGAGGAAAGAACCTCGGCCCTGTCCGCCGGGAGCAGCTCTGGCTCGAAGAGAGTCGAAGCGCCCGATGAATAGAATCACCTGCTTCGGCTCGAAGTTCGACTTGGCCTCGCTGGATAAGGAGGCCCAGTTGAGAGCAGACCTGGAGGGCCAGATCTCTGGACCACTCCGCCTCCTTCCTGGAGGGAGCTGCTATCAGCCAGTCGCCCAGGTAAGGGTACACCCGACCCCTCGGCGCGCAGGGAATGCTGTCACCACAGCCATGCATTTGGTGAAGACCCTGGGAGCTGGAGACAAGTCAAGGGCATGGCTTGGAACTCAAAGAGGATCCTTCCGCTGAAGCGAAGGAATCTCTGGTGAGACGGACGATAGGGACGTGAAAACGCGTCCTGCAAGTCCAGAGAGCAGAACCCACGCCTGCTTCCAAGGATGGTATTATCGAGCCAGAGTGACCATCCTGAAGGTTCGAGACCTTAGGAACTTGTTTAGGCGTGTAGGTGAGAATGGGCGCCAGCCCCGTCGCTTCGGAACCAGGAAGTACCTGGACACAAACCCTGGGTCTGGAAGGAGGGTCCACCACCTCTTACCACCTCCTTCTGGAGGAGGAGAGCGATGTCGGCTCGATGAGCCGCCAGTGAGGCTGGGGATCCCGAGCCCCCGAGGGGCGCGGCTCTGAAGGTGGAGCCTGCTCGAATTCCAGAGGCAGGCCTCTTCCCACCACCTCAAGACCCACCTGTCCGTGGTAACAGCGGACCAGGCGGAGCAGTGCGGAGCCGTCCCCAGGGGACCCAGGGGTGGTGACGGGAATGGGGGCGACACCCCTCAGCCCGTCACTGGGCAGGCTTGGAGGAGGGACCGGCCGAGGGACCTCCTGGGCCCTTTCCTCCCTGCCTCCTGTTAGAGGAAGCCGGCGGCTTGGGTTTGGGATGCCAAGGCAGAGCCTGCTGGCCCTTGGACGTTGCTGGGCCGGGCGCGCCGGGGGCACAGAAGGACGAAAGGGCTTAGGCTGAGGTTTGCGGCCTTTGTCCTTCTGAGCGGAAGAGACCGAGTCCAAGGTGGCATTGGACTTCTCGATCCTCTGCAGGTGACCTTCCACCCCAGGGCCGAAGAGGTCAGTCCCCAAAAAGGGAACATCCGCCAACTTGTGCTGGGTATCCTAAGGTGGATATCCTCAGCCAAGCCCACGACGATCAGCCACTGCGGCCGCCACTGATCTGGCACATGAGTCCCCTATATCCAAAGCAGTCTGGAGCTGCTGTTTGGCCACTGCCCTGCCCTGGTCCCGCACCTGCTTAACCGTAGTCTGCAGATCGGCGGGAAGATGAGGGATGACCTCATCCAGGGAGCCCAACAGGGCATGAGAAAAATGTGCCATGAGGATGGCCGAACTGGCCTAGACGAAGGCCGAGAGAGGATGCAGCGAGACTTTTCGCCCGACATAGTCCATTTCTTGACTCCTTGTCAGGAGGTTTGTCCACATCCCTGGCGTTCCGGGCGCTGGAAAACGCTGTCGTAACCAACCCTTCAGCAGAGGGTGTTCCAAAAACCGACAAGGAACCGGTAGGGACCGATACTTCCTGGCCATCCTGGGTCAAGGCGCAGGGTAGGAAGCAGGGCGCTGCCAAAGCTCCAGTGCCGGACCCACTATGGCCTCGGCCACCGGAAAGGCCTCCGTCGGAGAATCCCCTCGGTCCAGAATCTCCGTGAGGGGATACCTGGCCCGTTTGGAAACGGGTTCGAGCTCCATCCCGTAGACTCCGAGATGAGCCGAAGCAGTCCTAGGAAGGACGACGGGCTATCGTCCATTGACTGACCTCCTGAAGACTCCAAGTCCAGTCGCTTGGAGAAAAAGGAGGAATCATCTTCGGACTCGGAAGAGTCCTCGAAGAGCTGCCTCTGGCCCGAGCCACCCTTCACCTGCCGAGGTCGGTCGGGAGTGAGGGTAACTGACAGCCGATGGGGTAGACCCTTAGCCGACCGAGAATCCTTGGTCGGAGCCCCAATGGTGGCTGTGGAGGCGGAGGTTCCACCGGAATCGGTGGAGCAGCTGGTTTTGGCGAACAACCGCCTGGGTTAGCTCCTCGGATAAGTCGAGGGTTGTGTCGGCCGTTCGGTGACAGCCACTTAATGGCGGGGAAGGCGGCGGGTCGGCTTATTCCGGCCAGGAGAAACTGTTGCAACATAAGGTCCTCGTGCCGTCGGCGTAATTTCGCTGAAGCCTCCCTCATCCGAGGAGGAGGAGCGAGGGAAGACGGCGACGCCCGCTTACCAGCAGTGCCGAGACCGAGACCGCCTATGCCGGTGGGATCGGCTGGACCGCGAAGAGGTCGAGACCGAGACCGAGTCGCGAATTTCCGAGGTCGGTGCGGGAGGTGTCGCCGGAACCGGCACTCCTTCCGCTCGGATGGTCCATCCGAGGGCTCCGAACCGAGGCACAGGCGAGCCCACGGGATCCTCAACTCCTCCCGGGGGAACCGGGGAGAGGGGAATCTCGGCTGCTAAAGGCGACAGCCCGTCCAATGGGTCGAGAAAAATCTCGACTTCATCGGTGGGAGTCTCGGTCAACTGACCTGACGGGGACACCGTGAGGCCAGTGGCCGAAGCCGAGCGGTCGACCGAAGCCGACGGTCGACGGCCCGGGGAGAGGGACCTTTCCCGCTCCCAAGAGCGTCGATGGAGGGACTTACCCCTGTCCCTCTTTTTGGACCGAGAATAAGGTCCAGCAGACACAGGCCCTTCTCCTTTAGTGGAGAGGGACAGACAAAGCTCCTTAAAAGAAGCCGTGTAGGAAGAACCCAGAGAGAGCGGGATAAATGCCGCGGCCGAGGAAGATCGGCCAGCGCGCCTCCTCTTGAGGCGACCATCCGCTCGAGCTGATCCACGGCCCGCTTACGCGCGGTTACCGCCAACCCGGCCTCCTTGGACTTCACGGAGAAAGCGCTCTCGGGGCGGCCAGTTGCAATCGGGCAGCGGGTCTTCCGAGGGCGTGAGGCGAGAAAGATGAGCACAGGTCGCAAGCCTGCGGGTCGTGCTCAAGGCCTAAGCAGTAGACACACGTGGAGTGTGGATCCGTCCGAGACATCTTCTGCCCGGCTGGGCATCTCCGAAATCCGGGAGTCGATTTGTCCATCGCAGCCGCGAGGGATAGAAGACTGAAGTCTTTTTGCAAAATTTATTTTTTAAATCCGCAAACGGAGAAATAGGAACCAGTCACAAACGCAGAGCGTTAAGGAGGGAACCTGAGCTTCCAAGCGGTAAGGAAGATCTGGCGTCATGGGGCGGAGCCGAGAGTTATACCACCCGGGTGGGTGGGAGGAGCAAGCTTGAAGACCTTCCGGCAAGATTTAAAGCGGCAAGGATACCTGCCAATGAGTGTGGATGAACAACATATCCATGTCCCTAGAAAGCCTTGGTAGAGGGGGCAGGACGCTGTTTATCTGCCTTGCGAGAGACAGACGGTAATGTACTTGGTCTGTGCCAGTCAACCATGGAAGCATGCTCCAAAGCAGGGTAAAAGGGAGCAATGATCATGAAAACAGATGTGCGGACCTCCAGGAATTCATATGGATTCCTCTAAGTTAAGTCCTCTTCCTCAGCAGCAAAACCTAGCCTGACCTGCATGACGCACAGTAAAGCCTGAAATGAGGCTGCTGAGGCAGTGGCGGGGTGGCACAGAGTCCCTGATCGTGGTACCAGAGGAGCCCACAGCCACCATCGACGGAAACAAAGAGAGCCTGAGCTGACAACAAAGTAACTGCCAATGGCAGGGATGGCAAAATTCTACAGAACAATTTAAAGCAGTAGCCAAAAGGACAGCACTAATGTCAACGGCACCAGCCAGCAGAGTCGACGAAAGAGACAACACACTGGCAATGGGCTGCACGACGACACCTGGAGAGCCACGAGCCTGCACATGACCTTGGTGTCTGAATGAAAGTCTAGTTGGTGATGAAGGAAAAATAGACAGAGACCCTTACTGGAATTCAGTAGAGATCTGGACTAAGAAGATGATTTGGAATGCTTGTAGTGACACTGAAAAGCCTTTGTTTTACTTCTCCTTTGACAAATGGCATTTTTGGTAGAAAAAGCAGAGAAGGCATGGGGCTGCCCAAGTTATAAAAGCAGTGTCAACATATACATCAACATGGGTGGCCTCAGCTAGGCAAAATTTTCTGAGTGGCCCTGATGCTGATGGCTTATAGTTCCATAGGTATTACTCTACTCTTCAAAGAAGATACACTGTTATTGAGGGGGCTAACAAGTTCATAACTCAAAAGCCCAAAAGGTGATTAAATTATGCACACTTTAGACTCCATGATGGCATTATTCCAAATCTACACAACACTCTTCTCATATTTGTTTTACATAATACATTTGGTTAGTTGAAAAAAGGCTTTATTATAACTTTTTGTTACACATGTGAAAAGTTTCCAGCAGTGCACGAGTTAACTTTAAGCATGTGAAGATCAAAACTATCACTTTATTGATTTAAGCTGACTGTGAAGGAGCCAGCTTCAGTTAGTCATCTAATGTGTGAATCATGTGACTGTGTGGTACTGCTGCATGGCTACCTACCATAAGTTTCTAAGCAGCTCTGTGAGTGCTCTAGCTTCTCTGGGTTTGAAACCCCAAGAAGTTGTACGTTTTTGAAAAACAAAATGGGCTGGAAGGAGAAAGGCACCAGACCGCACAGGCACATAGTTCCTATGTTGTACAGTTATGGTCTTAAAGGCACAAGAGCACCCCAAAAAACATGAATAAAAAGGAAATTAGGGAGAAAGATTGAGGACCCACATGAAACCAAATCAGGGACAGCAAGGGCTATATTGTGGTTACCACCATGGGCTGTACTGTGGTTACCACCTGATCCACTTGTTGAATTGGACCCTTTGAGAAACCAATCTGTTGAAGGTAACTGACGAGCATCAATCTACTTCAGCACGCACACGGCGGTCCGTGAAAGGCAACTGCATGCCAACATCTACATGGGTATGGGTATGACAGAAAAAGGAGCACCAGTAGTCAGCGTTGAACACAACCCAATACGACACCGCCCTTAAGGAATAACTTCCTGAACTTTTCCTTCAAGTCTCAGGAGTGGAATTCTGTGCTACTAAGAACAAACATTTTTTTTTTTTTGCCAGCTCCATACACACACTCTTACTACTAGGTGACAAAATCTAGGGAGGGAGACTCATGGACACATGCTGACTGTACTATGGGGTGAAACTGCTGCTTGCTCCAATCTCTGCTCACTTCACTTGCTCAACAAGAGGGAAAATCCAGAGTATAACTGTCACTACTACAAGAAAGAAGCTCTGTACACTTCAGTTTTTAGTATAATTACATTTAAAAGCTAGCTTTGCCGTGTTATCCTGATTAATGTAAAATTAAAATGACATTTAAACGCAAAAGGAAAAGCAACCATTAGCTGAAAAGATTTTGCACGGGGCTGTATCTATGCAAGCTTTTTTTCCTTTTACATGGTATTTATTTCTGCATGGCAATTTGTTGTTGTTTATTTTTTCCACTCTCAACTGCTCCCACCTGACTCTGGGTCTCCTGCTTGCCCACCACCCCCATTCACCAACTTCCAACCGTGTAGCTTACTTCCTGCACTACGGCCCCCAACCTAAGAGGACCGAATACATTTTGCAGAGGGTTGGTGGCTGTTGCAAAGTCATTCACAGTAAGGTGGTATTTTTTACCTTGGTACTGTAGGTGGCCCTTCTCTTCCTCGCTGTTCTGGACCCCACCTCATTATACCTGACCTAGCAGGCAGGAAAGATGCACTTATTGTCACTCACTTGCATTAATGCCACTCTGAACCTGCCTGTAGGAGGCAGCCATTACCCACATCCCTAGAATTCAAGCACACTGATGTCGCATTCAAAAACACTACTGATATGAAAGAGAAAGGACAACGTCAGAGCAATCCTCCTGGAGGTGTGCTGCTTTTCATCAGTTCAGTGCCACTGTTGTCTGTAGTACTGAACTGTTTCCATGTACAGTAAACTCACTGACGATTCACCTCAGATTCCATCAGTCTCCGCTTGCACCATCCTTGCCAGCATACAGGCTAAACTACTTTCAGAGGCTGAAAAACAAAACAAAACAAAAAAAAAACTACCATCTGTCGATCTTGTGCAATATTGTGTGCCATCCGGAGACCTGTCCCTCAGAGCATGTTCTTACCATATGTCACTGGTGACTGACCAGCTTTGTCAAGACAGGAAAAAACAAACAAGTCTACCTGGAGAAATGCACTTAGGACTCCCGAGGACATTCTACAAGAATATGATTGTCAAATGTCCAAATGCTCCAGTCATGTATTTAGAGCTGCTAAACTACACATCACTACGCGTTTTTTTTTTCCCCTTTATTTAGCTGTTAATTTCTCCCCTGAACACACACCCCAGTCCTGATCTAGGCTGCCACCAGAAACCTTCCAGCCCCAAGCTGGCCAGGTGGCGAAGATGCTGAGGCATTCTGCATGCCACCCTTTCCCATGCTGGCGACCCGGGGTCAGGAACAAGCTCAGGTTGGCTGGGGAGGGAGAGGACTAAGCATCTGGAGGACAACTCTCCTCTCCCAGAGTGGTGTGGCTTGCCATCTCCACCCTTGGCTGCCCCCAGGTGGAGGCCTGGGGGATAACGCTGGCAGCTTCGAGTGACACGAAGGGAGGGGCCGTGGTTCCATAGACATGCATGCCTCCATGCTCATGCCTACGTGCCACTGTGGTAAGGGTTCTAAGAGGAGAAAAGTGGAAAATGGTTGGTGTGGGCTATATGATGCCCTGCCCACCTACCTCCGCCCCGCATTGTCAACTAGATCGCCTGCCCCATCCTAATGTGTGTCACTGGGTGGGGGAGGGACGTGCCCTCCCCTTCCCAGCCCTGCCATGGAGGGAGCTCCGCTGGGGATCTCAGACACGGCAGTGTGGTACGGCATGTGCTGGGTGAGAGGAGATGAGGACAGGGCTGAGAGCCTGCCCACATCGACCCTGGTGAGAAAAACATCTATGGCAAAAAAAATAAACTTCCTAGCCCCATCTGAGCTACCTACGTACAGTACAGTTACCTGCAAGTCAATCTCACATGCAAGTCGAACCCACCTACTTTAATTTCAGCACACACAGACATAATCGTGCTGCCTAAGTTGAACGAAAATCTGATTTGTGACCAACATCAGGTACAGAATTGTTTTTGTGTCCAGAATGGAACACAAAATCAGGTTACACAGTAGCCAAAAGAATTCACCGCTGTAGGAATAGTAGTTTTATTTATAGTTATTGTAAACCTTGTAGCTCAATCAACCTAGCATACCAGTCAAGTTCCCTTCTTGGATGCCTATTATCAGTACAAAAATACAGACTTATGTATATACAGTGCCCCCAAAGGTCCCCACAGTTTGTCCTTGTGGCAATATCTTCAAACTGGGGACATCTCTGCCCTCTTCCTCTGGAAGGCCACATTTTGATGAGGAAGTGCTGAGCAGGCCCCAAGGGTGCCAGTATCACCATCATCCTAAAAGTGTAGGGAAGGGTATTCTCTCTTTCTTCTGGTGCATGCAATATGTACATTCTGGTACCTTCCTTTGACCCTATCACCAGCCCAGTGGCACCTCTCATAGGCTTCTGTAGGTCTCACGATTTGCAGTGATGGTGGAATGCTTTCCTCGTGGAGTGAAGCCAGCCCCTGGCCCGCCTCGAGGGAGCACTGGCTCCAACCTTCTTGGAGTGAGATGCAGTCACTGACAGAACTCTTCCCAGCTTTTGGTCACATGTACCTCTTCCACCCACCCACCAAGTCTGATACTAACTCAGGACACCTGCTTGGGAACCAGACGACTTCCTCTAGGCCATGGGGGAGCCCTAACTGTGCTTCTTTCCAGCGATAAATGCACTACAGCTCTGGCTCACTGTTAAATACAATGCCACACTGAATTCCACTGTATGTGCTCACCACCACTAAAAACATGACATTCTGGAATAAAGAGTGTCTGACTCATCATTTTTTAACCAATATTATTCAGAGGCCTAAAATTTAAGAATAAAAAAAGACAGCACATAAAAAAAGGATACATTTTAGTTTTTTTACTCAAGAAACAAGATATTTTATTTTTATTTATCTTTTTTAACCAGCAGACACACACTACGCTGAAAGCTTGTTTACAGGTGTGACCTGGGAGCACAAGGAAATTAAGTGACTTGCTCAGGGTCACACAGTATGCAAGTGGGGGCTAAGGGATTCAAACCCAGGTCTCCAGGTTTGCAGCTCAAAGCCTTAAACCACTGCGCTATACTGCCTCCTGAGATAAGGCTGTAAAAGAGAATTTTAAGTGACAGTATCACAGCAACAAACCTAGCAGGAAGACGGTCAGTGTCAGTGGCTCAGTAGGTTGTATGCTGGCCTCTGGGGCCAGAAAATCAAAAGGTTATGGGGCTCTAGTCCCACAGCAGGAACTCAGGCTGATACCCAATACTAACACTGTAATGCAACACTAAGGGTTGCAAGGATCACCTGGAAACTTTAGCCTAACTTTGCAGTTCACAATTATATACGTTGGTGACGCCTATATATGATGGCGTGTCCCATACTTCTGCATTTTTCCATCAAAGATTAACGTGGAAATGTACAGTTCTAACAGGAACAGAAGACCAAAACTCTGGCCAGGCTGGCAGGAGAGGCAGGGTGAAAGAGACCCAGTCGGGGGAACAGAAATGACAAGACCAAACATACAGCAGTCAGAAGGACAGTATTCTACTTGAAATTACAGAGTGGGTGGGAGTGAGAGCTGCAGCTCTACAGAGGAGATTCTCTTAAAGATCTACTGTTTTGGTTAGTAACTAAACTACTGTCTTCAAGGACCTCTTCCTCCATAGAGCAACACATATGGAACAATTCCCAAGCAGTTCACCACAGCAGATGGAAGGAACGCCATGCAGACAGGATACTTAGCTCCTTAACCCATTACTTCCAATAACTCTGTATAAAATCTGAACCATCCATTTTGCTTAATCAGATATAAAATGGATGTTGGCCGGCCTGCCGGCGCGATAGCTGCTACGCTTGCGACCCCAGCGACTTGGATTCGGTAGCAAGTCCGGTTGCTGGAGGGCCGGCCGGGGGGGGAGAAGGATCAGGCGCCCGTAAGGCTGCTCTCCTTCTCAAGGGAGGGTGGGCTGCAGTCCTTGCTGCTTTATCACCACCAGGGTAACCACGGGCAGAGGTGCAGCTCAGGATGAAGGAATGCAGGAAGGGGCGAACGTCGGCCGACAGCCTGGAGCAAAGGCATGTCTTCATGTGCCTTCGTCTCATTGGCCCTCCTTCGAGCGCTGGCGTCTGCAGGGGCGGGGACCAGAAAACATGGAAAAACATCCCACGGCTGCGCCAGGAGATGGGCCCCTGCTCCGGTGACTGAGGGGGAGCCTGAGGAGCAGCTCCAAGTGTCCACTCCACTGAGGTACAGAGGGATTGGGGAAGTTCCCTCTGTCCAACCCAGGGGGTTATCCAGAATGCTTGAATGGCTCTCAGAGGGGGCACTTGATGGGACTAGGTGTCCTGGGGACCCTGATGGAAGGGGCAGCCGTGTAGAGAGAAGGAGGATAAATAGAAAGTAAAAAAAAAAAAAAAATGGATGCAGAGGTGAAAATGACTTAAGACAGTAGGCTTTGGAGGTGGAAAGGCCAAAGACATCCCATCTACAAGACATCAGATCCAAACTGTAATGTTTCGTGGAAGAATGGATCTGACTCCATGTGGTAGCACAGCATATGTCAGCTGCCTAAATGAAATGGAAATAAGCCACTGAGGTGGCTATGCCACAAGACCATGCCCAGGAAGCTCTGAACCATACTTCTGGCAGCAGAAGGAAATACAGGATGCTAACCGTTTGAAAAGGTATTGCTTAGGAAACAGGGGCACTCACCATCCTGTGAGCAAACTCAGGACTTGGGAGGGGGTTAACAAAAGGGGATCTAGTGATAGTGGGGGACTTGGACCTGCCAGAGACAGACTGGGATATCCCTGCAGCTAAGACCACCAGGAGTCAGAAACTGCTAGACATGCTGCAGGACTACTCATTGGTGCAGCTGGTCAGGGATCCCACATGGCAGGACACCAAGCCACTGGAGTCCCAACGACCACAATTTCGTATGGTTTGAACTGGCACCTGGGGACACTTGTCCCCCATCTTGGGCAGTGGTCCTGGACCTCAAACCAGCAGATTTTACTTAGACGTGGGAAAAAGTCAGGGATACCTTGGTGGGTACAGACCAGATAAAAGGAGTATAGCAAATGTGGGGAAAAATCATATGGTCAATTCTGGAGGTGACCAACACTTTTGCAAGAAAGGCCACCAAAAGAAATGAGCACTGTCACAAACGCACTCCACAGGTCAGGCCCTCTGCTCCCACAGTGCCAACCTCAGAGTGCAACAGTGTGAACAGGTAACAGACAGGGTAACCCTCCTGTCTGCTTTGGGTCTGAATCACCTGTTAGCCTCAAGTTCTGGAGGGATACAAACTGTGAACCTTATGCTAGCATATCCAATTAACAGACTCGGATACGTACCCTCTTCGGGGGATGCGGTAAAATCCTTCTCAGCCTAGGAGCACCCAGCCAGGATTTCCAAACGCATCTTTAGAACTCTGTATGAGACCTAGTATCTTCTTACCTTTTAAGCAAGCTCGGTAACACAATCAAGCCCTTATCAGCTGTCAGCCTTAAATACAGGTTCAGCAATCCCATGTAAAATAACAGAAGAGCACAGACAATATTTTAAAGAAAATGTTGTTTACTAAGAAGTTTTAAAACAGGTAAAATGAAATACAGAACAAATTATATCACAAATCTCACAGTCATCTACAAATAAAAAGGAAAGTATTTTCCTACCACAAAAGCTTAATTCTGCTCTAAGTGTTACCTTTCTAAGTGCTTTCCAAGTCAGAGAACTATCTCTCTCAGAGTCTAGAATCAAATACCCCACATTTCCCAGATACAATGTTTCATTTTAACTATCTTTCCCCACCCCCTTTTGGTGATTCAGCTAGCTCCTCCCTTAGAGTTCATTCTAACCTAATTTCTACAAGAAGGTATTTTAATTAATGTGAACATCAGAAAAAAAGCCATTTTCTACATATGACAGTCTTTAATCAAACATTTCTCTTTGAGGTTTTACAACCACACAATCTGTCACTAAGGTGTAAGAAAGCCAAGAGAAATCAGCCAAATTACGTCCTTTACTGGTGTCATAAAATTCATATTCAGGAACCAACATCAAAGCAGCAGCAGTTGATAAGGGACCATAAACTATCCTCTGGAAGGAAACCATTAATTAAGTTTTTCCCTGGTCAGTTCAATTATATCCTCACTGACACCTTGAAGATTAAAAGCCAAACTGCTAACTTGTGTGAGACAATTTCATACAAGACCATTGATTTATAATAAAAATATTATACAATTTATTTATTTAGATTTTGGTTACCGGGTAAGCCCACTGAGACCAGAGGTCCCCTTTTCAGGGGCAAGCCGGAGTTAATTACAGATACAGACATTTAAAGACAGGATTTTTTACAGTAGATACATAAATTACACAGATAGAGATTATCAAACAGTATACAGGGTTAAGGTAAGGTATACAATACAGGAGCAAGCCATTTACAGTGTTTACAATAACCATAAGCAGATGGCAGAGTGTCACAACCAACTCTTGTGCATGAAAGGCCACCAAAAGAAATAAGCACAAGGCAGATCTGGTTCTCAAAGGAGGTAAGGGAAGCTGTGAGGAAGAGGGAAATAATGGCCTTAATAAGGTACCATGGGGAATAAGTGAGGAAATATGGGAGCACCACCAAACCAGGCTAAATGAGGAGAGGACGGTGATCAGGAGGGCAAAGGCAGACACGGAACTGTAGATTGCAGAGGGTGTGAAGGAAGGGGAAAAGAATTCTTTAGACAAATTAGGGGAAAAAAAAAGGAAAGCTGTGAAGGAAGGGGAAAAGAATTCTTTAGACAAATTAGGGGAAAAAAAAGGAAAGCTGTGGGGGGAGATCGTCAAACTAGCTGGGGGGGGGGGGCTGTAGAAGATAACAAGCAGAAGGCCGATGTCCTAAACAATTACTTCTCCCCAGTGTCATGCCTGAAGAAACAATGGACCTCTACTGGAGAACAGGTCCAAGGTAGCCACACAGGAGGTGCAAGAAATGGGGAGGGTAGTAATCATGACTGAATGGTAAAAAAGGTCTGGAGGCCTTCAATGCAAGCCATGTTATCTCTCAGGGACTTAACTTGGACAGACAATGGCACTGGTCCTCTGACAGTTATTATTGGCAATCCAGAATATCCCCAGAGAAGCAAAGATCCCCGCTTATCAGAGATGAAACAGACTTGGGCTCACCACCTTTGCTCAGGGGTATGTGTCACCTTTGTGGATGTCAAAGACAGGTACAAGCATCCTGATACAGACCACTGCTGGTTTCTACAGATAAGGCATTATGTGCTGGCAAGAAATAATACATTCCACTTTAGCAGGGTCCTTACCGTGTTAGAAGACTGTTCACACTGGGCAGGTCAGAGACACATAGGTAGATTTCCATTATATATAAAACCCTGAAAAAGGAGTAGGGTCAATCCCTAGACAATGTTAAAATGGTAACACGATTCTGGCCAGCTGCTCTCCAAAGCAAACTGGAAACTAACATTGGAAAGAGGCTGGAAGGGTACATCTCCCCCCTCCCAATGGAGGGAATACAGATGGGAAATCTTTCATATTTTTTTCAAACTCCATCCATTACGGTACATTTTGAGCAGGGCCAGATGGATCTGTGTTGTGGTCGGTGCCAGGGCAGGGATACACACTATAATGTGTTCTGGGATTACCCTCTCATTCAAAAATTCTGGAGGGAAGTACAGAGGGAACTGGAACATATTTGGGGGTTTTCAGTGCCTTTTACATATGAAACTTTGATGTTAGGATTACCACCCCCTAATTTAAAGCAGCAACAGGCCAGAGAGCTATTGCATATTTTTACCTCATAGCTGTGAAATGTGTGACTTGCCAATCCCATCAATCGGAGAATGGAAGGAGGGGATCCAACAAGTGGCAGATAACGGAAAGCATTACAGCTGATTTGATGTTAGAGAAAAGAATATCTGATTAAATGGGAAAAGTGGCTATCCTGGAGACAACCCACATAGGCAGGTGATGAATAATTTACAGTTGTATTTTATGTTTCCCTCCCATCCCCTCAAGCCCCCCCCCAAATAAATTCTCCTTACTGTTCTGACAGACATTTGGGTTTACAGTTAGTTGTTACTGTTTACTATTGTTATTTAGTTAATAATTAGGCGAAATTGCACACTGACAGGCTATAACAGCACATTTATAAAAAGTGAATTCTTTCACAGGTTGGAAATAGTGTTGAATTAGAGGGAAACCACAGAAGAAAGCTGCTTTAATGCTCTGTATTTTGCATGATGTACACTGAAAGATTTCTCTACTTAAGTGTATATGTTTGGGGACATTTCTGCTTATGTACCAAACATGCTGTAATGCTGTGACGTTTATCCTGACTTAATAAATGGAGGTTGCAAAAAAAAAAAGGAAAAGTCTGGAGGCCCTCTGGGTGGAGAAAGCATCAGGCCCAGATGGCCTGCACTAGAGCAATGCCAGGGGACAGAAGGACTGTTTTATTCCATTTATACGGCACACTTCCCAGTGGCTCATGCAGCTTCACAGTAATGCGACATAGCAGCAGAACAAACTGCAGTTGCACTTACTGACTTCAAGTAACATTAGGAGCCTGCCAAAAAAGAAATGTTTTTAGAAGACATTTAAATTGTTCGTTCCCTGTGACTGTAATGTGCTACAAATGGACATCCAATACATACATATATGCTGAACATACATATATATATATATAAATATATGTGTGTGTGTGTGTGGGTATATACATACACACACGCATGCATGCATACATACAAACATCCATACATAAACATTTATGGAGAAAAGACAACCATCAGTCCATCAAGTTCCTCCATCCCACTAACTTACTGTGAAAACAGTTTCATCCCATTTCCTACAAAGTACTTGTTGAGTCTGCCTTCCGGCTGCTCAATCCTGCCCCACCCACCCCCCGCTGGCTCCCAGACGACCCGAGACCGTTTCTGAACCTGGGTCGCTGGTGTAGCAAGTCGGTAATCCAGCGACTCAGCCCTCTGCGCCGCCAGGAGAGGATTTCAAGGACAAGAGCGACTTGGCTGACGAGTTTGAGTAAAGCTTGTATAAGGAACAATTTAAAATTAAGTTAAAGCAGCAAGGCACACTTAATTTTAGTTGATCAGTTTGGTGGTTCAGCATATGAGCATCGTTCTCCCCCACAGGTGCTGAATGCCAATAAAAGCAAGACTGAAGATTGCAACCAGATTGCTGTTGCTGTTCCAACATGAGAAAACTTACTTTTTTCCCCTACTTTTGTAGTTGTGTGATACCGTGAATGCTGTTCAATTTTATTAAAATTAAAGAGTTAAACTTCTTAAAGTGTTCAGACCATTGTTATGAATATGGTAAACATAACCAGCAAAACGTAAAACCATGTGGTGGTAGCACAGTTTTCATCGATTGCTGGCCATGGCTAGTAAATGAGGACATTCTATTCAACAAAGTTAAAATCAAGCGCAGCTAATATTTGAGTCTGCCAGTAATCAATGAAATAGAGTATATAACACATGCTCTGGCAATCTATTCAAGTGTTCATCACTCATTCTGTGATGTAGTTCTTCCTGGTGTTCCCCTTGAATCTCGGTCCTTCAGTGCCAGAGTGTGTCCCATTGTCCCTTTATCCTTGTGTATCTTGAAATGATGCATTTGGTCTGATGGTACTATCCCCTTCAGATACTTGACTACTGTAATTCTGTCTCCCCCAAGTCTTTCTAGATCTGCCAATCGGTCCACCTAGCTCATGTTTTCCAAGCAGTTTACCACCTTGGTCTCTCTCCTCTGCACCTTCTCCTCTGTGCCAATAGCTTTCCTCAGACATGGGGACCAGAACTGCACACTGTGTTTAAAGCAGCAGTACTTCCTAATCAGGAAGTGATCAGTTTCCAGTTGTTGTAGTGCTACAGGAAATATGGTGGCTTCCTCTGCTGCCTATCTTTTACTGCTGCTTTGAACATGGCGGATGGCAGAAATGTAAACAATAACAAAGGAAAACTGAGAGAATTACAGGGCGATAGTACAATGCCAGCAAGAAAGAGTACCAGGGAAATGCTCAATAGAGCACAGGGAATAAACTGTTGAAAAAGTGCAGATTATTTTTACATTGCACTGCTGCTTTAAGATGGGGCCTGACCAAGAATCTATACAAGGGCATTATAATGCAGAGTGCCGAGGTGATTGCCACCAAAAACAGTGTTTTCAAGGACAGACACTTGAGGTAGCAGGAGGAAGCAGGTTCAAACAAAACTGGGTACAGGAAGTACTGCACTCACCACAGCCAGATGCATCTAATCAACAGGCCATATACAGCATAACGCTAAATACTTTATTCAGCAGTGGCCATTGCAAAAATAAACATGTTGTCAGTGCATAAACATACCACTGTGTCAGACAGTACATAGTAGCAGGTTCAAACAACCCTAGTTAAGAAATCCAGAACCAGTCTGAGATACAAAGCCAAAACATCGTATATTGAATACCCCTCAAAAATACTCGAGAAATCCTCCAACAGCCACAGATGTTCCTGCACGAGTGCATAGAAAATATAGCATAATGAATACATGAGTATATATAAGCATGCCAGGTGACCTTGTTTGTCAATTAGACAACAGCATTTACAACAGAAAGCGTGACACTTTTTTTTTAGTTTATACTTTGTAAATCCTCTGGCATTTCTTCACCTCCGGTTCCCCAGCTCGGACACGCCTCTCAGGGACTTTCAACACCGTGAATTACCCCTTGTAGCGGGGCTGCCCCAGTGACGGAGACCACCTAGGTACCCCTGAGAAACCCCGCCAGGACTTTCAACCCCACAAATTACCTCTCACAGCAGGGCCACCCCAAGGGCGGACACCACCTGGGTACCCCCCACAGGGCTGTGTCCGGACCGATGGCCAAACTGGAGGATCATGAGACACGAAAGGGATTTTCTTACTTGCCCCGACTGCCTCCCCAAGGACAACAACATGCTGTGGGACCGAGGAGGTGGGACACGCAAAACATGCCCCTCTCCAGAATCCCGCCACTGCCCTTCCCACCATGCCACCCTAGCTGCTCTGCCACCCAGAAGCTCCAGATGGCAGTGAGCAATGGACCTGAAACCCTCCCCAGGAGAGGAGAGGAGAGGAGAGCTGCCAAACAGTGGCTCAATTCAGCTCCCACCCTCACCCCCCCAGCCGACCCCCAACAACCCGGATGGGCTCTTTCATCACGAACCCAACCTTGACATTTTATAAAATATATATAGAGTAAATGCTAGAAAGTGTATTGCACAAGAAACATTTAGTTACTTGCCACTCACAGCAGATCTTAAAATCTTCTGCATTGAGCCACATCTATGGAACTGTAAGCCGTCAGTGTCATGACCACTCAGAAATTTTGGCCTAGCTGGAGGCGTCCAAGTTTTTTTTTGTTTTTTTTTTGGATACTTTATCTCTTACCAGCCGGACTCTCTCAGGAGCGGACACTCGGTGGTGGCTCTGCTGCCCGCTTGAAGCCCGCGTCTCTAGTGGTCTTCCAGACCCTGGATCTCCTCTCAACCTCCCCAGCCACTCGATTCCCTGGGGCAGGAGCATCAATTCCTCCAGTGCTCTATCTACAATCTAATGGGAGTAACTTGGAGAGGAGGAGAGACCGGAACACTAGGACAGATAACCCGACATTGGGCATGGGGCCCCACCACTGATCAGCATTGGTCCCACCACTGATCAGCACATAAGCCTCCACTGGCAGTGAAGGTTTTCTTCTGCTGCTGGGTTTCCCCTAAGGATGAGCAATAAATAATGATGTCAGTATGGTTAAGCCGCAGACATCCACTGCGCTGCTCCCTTAACAGCTCCTTGCTAGTGATACCTCCAGTCTCCACGGGGTCTCTACTGCACGGAGAAACCCTGGATCCCTCCCAGGAGAGGAGAGCAGTCCATTGGACGCTCAATCCTCTCCCTCCCTAGACCCCGGCGCCCGAGCTCATTCCCAAACTCGGAGTCGCCTGGTGTAGTCTCAGTTGTGAGCGTCCAGCGCCTAGGTCTAGGTGGGAGGTTGAGCTGTAGGTACATGGAGGAGATTCTATGGAAGATCTTCTGTTACTGGTAAGTAACTAAACTATCTTCTTCGAGGACATCTCCCGCCACAGTGCCACACCTTTGGATTGGTTCCAAGCAGTACAAATCAGTAGAAGGAAGAACACCAGACAGTAAGGACATAAAAAGTCTTATGACAGCAAGGCCAAAGACAGCCCATCTGTGGGACACCTGACCCAGACTGCAGTGTTTAGTGAAAGTATAAACAGAACACCATGTGATGGCAAAGCATGTCAGCTGCCAAGACTGAAGGAAAACAAGCCACAGGAGTGGAATGCCCATGGACTGGACCGGGAAGCTCCTTACCCTGCTTCTGGTAACAAAAGAAAAGCAGGACACCAACTATTTGGAAAGGCACTGCTTAAAGAAAAGTGTGCCTACCATCCTGAGGGTACACAAAACAAAAAGCTGCAAGGACTTGCTGTTGTCCTTCATATAGTCCAAGTAGAAGCGTAAAGCACTATGGACATTGAGGGAATGCAGGATAACCTACATTCTGTGTGGACAGGGAGACCACAGGAAGGGGAAAACCTGGTTTAGTGTGAACTCAGAAACTGCCTTAGGAATGAACCTAGGATGGGTACGTAATGATACCTGATTCTGATGAAAAACAAGGTATGGAGGATAAGCAACTAAAACCTGCTGTCTGGAAACTCTCAGAGCTGAGTAATCTCCACTAGAAAAAGCATTTTCCATGAAAGAAAACTCATGTCACAAGTAGTAGCTGGTTCAAAAGGCATCTGTGTAAGAGACTGCAGAACCAAGTTATGGTTCCACACTGGACCCAGTCTATGGACCGGGGGGCCACAGTTGCAGGAGTCTGTTAAGGAAGCTGTGGGACACCTCCAAATGGGCCACATCATGCCCCCTATGAGGGCATGAAAAGCTGAAACATCTGAAAAAGGAGTATCTTCACAGAAGAGTACTGGAGGCCAGAGTCTGATACAGACAGGAGGTAGTCAAAGACATGCAGCACCAGTGTCCAGGGAGAGAGAGGCAAACCAAATACCGAAACATTTATACTGCAGGGAGTAAGTGTGCCAAGTAGAAGGCTTAGAAGCCTCCAGCAGAACATCTGAAGCCACCTGGGAGCCCTGAAGTGAAACAGTCCTATGTCCTCAGAAGCCCAGCATGAAGCTGCAGTGACTGAGGGTCCATGTGCAACAGACTGCCACTGCCCTGTGACAGCAGTCTCGCTCATGGAGGAAGCAGAACAGAAGTATCACTGTAATCTGCCAGAGGAGAGGAAACCAAATTTGTCTGGACCACAAGGGGCCACCATACCACTGTAGCACTCCAGCAAGACTTGACCAATACCCACTGAATCAGAGGGACTGGGAGAAAGGTATACAGAAACCTCTCCTTCTACGAGAGGACAATGAATCCCACACAAAACTTCCAGGCCCTGGGTGAGTGTACGATAACATGGCAGTTTTGCATTGTGTGTAGTAGCAAAAAGCCCAACTCTGGACAAACTCAATGGGCAAAGAGGTCCTTGATACACTGTCCAGGAGTTCTCATTCATGGGACTATGCAACCAATCTGCTTGCAGAATCCACAGGACGTTCAGAGAGTTGGGCAGAAATGTAGCAACGATATATATGACGTGTGCCAGGGCCCATTCCCATGTTCGCAAGTCTCTGCAGAAGAGGTAGGAATGTGTACCTCGTTTGCTGAGGTAGTGCATAAGCATAACACAAAGGCTGTCCATCAGTACTATCAGAGGAGGGCCTTGAATGTGAGTGGCTGAAGGCTACAAATAGCAGTCCTCATCTCCATAATGATGATGCGGCGACAGATGTCAGAGTGGCACCACACACTCTAGGTCTGAGTACAAGATGTGCCCCATCCCATATAGGAGTTATCCATGGTGGGGACCAGCCATAGGCATGGATGGAGAAATGGATCCAATGATGCAGATGGTAGCAATACTGCCACCAACAAAGAACCCTGCATAAGGGGCCGTGATCAGAACAGGGTGATCCAGGCATTGGGAAACCCAGGGCACAAGCATCCACTGTGGAAGAGAGTTATGGAGACCATCACAATGGCAGCCGCTATGAGGCCCAGGAGCGAAGCATGGATCAAGGGTTGGACGCTGGAGGTAATCAACATCACCTGGGCTATCAAAGTGTTGACACGGAGTCTGGAAAGAATGCCTATGCCTGAGTTGTATACAAGATAGCACAGAAAAACTGATGGCACTGGCAGGGTTCAGTACTGATCTGAGTAGTTTGATGAAAATACCAGTTTTTCAAACACCTGTTGAAGCACGTATAAAGTGTGTAGAGCTGCTGCCCTGGATGGAGCCTTCAGGATCCAGTCGTCCGGGTATGGGAACACATCTAAGGTGTCCTGGCATAAGGCTGCAGCCACCACAGCTAAGCACTTGGTCAAGACCAGTGGCGCCAAGGACCAGTTGTTGGGTATCAGTAGCAAAACCAGCAACTCACAACCATGAACATCAACAAAGGCAGATGCCAGATGCAGATGCATGAGCGGAAGCATCAGAGGTGTCATATATGGTATGTAGTAAATGTTTACCAGCCCCCAATCTGTAAACAGCATTCTGATGGATCTCAGTCTTAGCATTGCCACTGGGCAATTTATCTGCCACAGTTGATAAAGACTTCCACAGGTTACTCTGATAGTTAATCATGTACAGTTGCAACCACTAACACGATCAGATGTTTCCGGATAGTTTGCGAGAATTCTAAGAGAGGTTCTCTCTTGTGGCTCTAAAGCAGTACTGCAGGCAGGAGTTTCTTTAGAGATACAAAAGAAATTTCAGGAAATATCGGACCATGGAAATGGCTGCAGTTGTAAGCCTGGTCATTTACAAAATGGAGACCCAGCGAGGCAGATGCATAAATCTGCTTGTCATAATGTCAAATTTTTTGGATTCTTTGTCTGGGGGGCAATGAGCTTATATGATGGGGAGCCTGGAACCTATCAAAAGCAGCCATAATGATTACAAAGTCAGTATCAGGTTGGGTGGTATAAAAATACAGGTTACTCACCTGTAACAGGAGTTCTAGGAATGGTATATGTTGTTCATCCACACTCATTGGCAGGTATCCTTGCCGCTTTAAATCTTGCCGGAAGGTCTTCAAGCTTGCTCCTCCCACCCACCCGGGTGGTATAACTCTCGGCTCCGCCCCATGACGCCAGATCTGGCCCGCTGAAAGCTCAGGTTGTGCGTCGAAGCCGGGGAGGTCGGGTGGGTCGTGTGGATGAACAACATATACCATTCCTAGAACTCCTGTTACAGGTGAGTAACCTGTATTTCTAGGGACATGGATATGTTGTTCATCCACACTTATTGGCAGACTCCTAGCAGTTCTCCGGGAGGAGGGAGGCAAGGCGCACACCCCCATACTTACTTGGGAAAGAGACTGGAGAACCGAGGCCCCAAAACCAGCATCCGGCGTGACTCAAGGTCGATGTGGTAGTGGGTAATGAAGGTGTTTGCTGACTTCCAGGTAGCAGCCCTGCAGATTTCCTGGATAGGGACGTCCCTGAAGCAGCCACCGTTGCAGCAGTATGGCGGGTAGAATGAGCTCTTATCCTCTGGGAGGCTCCATGCCCGCCAACTTATAGCAGAGATCTATGCAGGAGGTTACCCACCTGCTTATCAATCCGCTTGGCTGCAGGTCTGCCAGATGCAAGCTTCAGCGTGGGTGACAAACAGCTGGCGAACCTCTCCCGAATTTCAGCCATCGCTCCTTATAATAAGCGGCGCCCTTCTAGGGTCAGAGTATGGAGCCTATATTCGACCTCCGGTGTGATTGGGGTGAGAACACGGCAGAGTCAACTTACCTGGTTAAGGTGAAACTCCGACAACCTTGGAAGGAATTTGAATTGGTAAGGAGCACAACTACCCATTCCCTGTGGAGAGAGACCAGGTAAGGAGACTCGATGGAAAGCCTGGAGCTCTCCCATCCTTCTGGCTGGCGTGATAGCCACCAAGAAGGCGGTCTTCCACGACAGGTGAGAGGAGCACACCTGTGCATAGGTTGAATAGGTTGCCCCGCAGGCTGCCAATACCAGCAGTAGATCCCACAGGTGGGGTTCCCGCAGTGGAGGAAATGTGATCAAGGCCTTTGAAAAAGCGCCAGACCACCTTCTCTTGCGCCTCGACTGCTTCCGGCCAGCGCCCGGTGGCAGAGATGGCTGCCAGGCACCCTTAGGGTCGCCGACCTAAGCCCTTGACTAGAAAGGGACCATAAATAGTCCAAGATGCTTGCCAAGGAACAGGAGGAAGGGTCCAAGCCTTGCCTGACACCAAATGGAAAACTTTTCCATTTGAAGGCATAACATTTTCTGGTGCGACTCCTTACGGGACGCCTCAACTACATTGAGGACCTCGTCGAAAGACCCAAGGCCTGGAACTCTAGCCGCTCAGGAACCAGGCCGTCAGGTGCAGGGATTGAAGGTCCGGATGGAACACCTTCCCTGATTGACTGAGAGCAGGTCGGGCGAGCTGGAAGCTGCAGCGAGGTCCTGGAGCTGAGACTGAGGAGATCTGGGTACCAGAACTGGCGAGGCCAGTCTGGGGCTATCAGAATCACCTGCGCCTTGTCCCTCCTCGCCTTGAGAAGCACCTTATGGATCAAGGGAAATGGGGGAAAGGCGTAAAAGAGGCCGGGGTCCATTGCCTCGAAGGCATCCCCTGCAGCGAGCCCTGCTGAGGCGGGCATGGAACAGACTCAGCTGCGTTCTCCTGGAGGCAAACAGGTCCACCTGAGGTGTGCCCCAAGGGAGAACAGATGCTGTACTACCTCGGCAGGAGGAGCCACTAGTGGGATGCAGCCCCTATCCGGCTCAGGGCATCGGCCAGGGTGTTGGAGGCTCCTGCCCGTGAATGGCTAGGAGATCCGCCTCCAGGCTGCGCCACGAGTGACCAAATGCAGGAAACTTCCTTGCATAGAAGCATGGAAGCGCGTCCCGCCCAGCGGTTTTAGATAAATACATGGTCGTGGTATTGTCCGTCTGGACTGGACCACCTGACCCGGAGGAAGCGGAGCAAAAGGCGGTGAGACTAGGCGGACCGCCGAGCTCCAGCAGGTTGATATCGCACGGGACTCCTTGAGGGACCAGCGGCATGAGCCGGTGTTCCCCAGATAGACTTTAACCCATCAGAGGCAGCCGTCGACAGAGAGACCCGTCGGCTCAAGGAAGCGGACAAGAGATGCCTCTCTGCAAATGATCTGGAGCGGTCCACCACTGGAAGCGTTCACATCTGTGTCACCGACAAAGCTGGTCAAGGGATCGCAGCGTTGTGACCACTGGCTGGCCAGTCCCCACTAAAGGGCGCATGTTCCCAGCAGGGCCCAACGACCACGCTAGTGCAGGCCGCCATGAGACCCAGGAGGCGCAGGAGTCCCGGGCAGGCGCAGTGCCCAACCAGAAATGATCGGAGCAAGGAGGAAGAACCTCGGCCCTGTCCGCCGGGAGCACGCTCTGGCTCGAAGAGAGTCGAAGCTCGCCCGATGAATAGAATCACCTGCTTCGGCTCGAGTTCCGACTTGGCCCGTTGATAAGGAGGCCCAGTTGAGAGCAGACCTGGAGGGCCAGATCTCTGGACCACTCCGCCTCCTTCCTGGAGGGAGCTGCTATCAGCCAGTCGTCCAGGTAAGGGTACACCGGACCCCTCGGCGCGCAGGGAATGCTGTCACCACAGCCATGCATTTGGTGAAGACCCTGGGAGCTGGAGACAAGCCGAAGGGCATGGCTTGGAACTCAAAGAGGATCCTTCCCTGCAGAGCGAAGGAATCTCTGGTGAGGCGGACGGATAGGGACGTGAAAAGCGCGTCCTGCAAGTCCAGAGAGCAGAACCACACGCCCGGCGTTCCAAGGATGGTATTATCTGGAGCCAGAGTGACCATCCTGAAGGTTGAGACCTTAGGAACTTGTTTGAGTCGTGTGGGTGAGAATGGGCGCCAGCCCCGTCCGCTTCGGAACCAGGAAGTACCTGGACACAAACCCTGGGTCTGAAGGAGGGTCCACCACCTCTCTTACCACCTCCTTCTGGAGGAGGAGAGCGATGTCGGCTCGATGAGCCGCCAGTGAGGCTGGGGATCCCGAAGCCCCACGAGGGGCGACGGCTCTGAAGGGTGGTGCCTGCTCGAATTCCAGAGGCAGGCCTCTTCCCACCACCTCCAAGACCCACCTGTCCGTGGTAACAGCGGACCAGGCGGAGCGAGTGCGGGCCGTCCCCAGGGGGGACCCAGGGTGAGTGACGGGAATGGGCGACACCCCCTCAGCCGTCACTGGGCAGGCTTGGAGGAGGGACCGGCCGAGGGACCTCCTGGGCCCTTTCTCCCTGCCTCCTGTTAGAGGAAGCCCGGCTTGGTTTGGGATGCAAGGCCGAGCCTGCTGGCCCTGACGTTGCTGGGCCGGGCGCGCCGGGGGCACAGAAGGACGAAAGGGCTTAGGCTGAGGTTTGCGGCCTTTGTCCTTCTGAGCGGAAGAGACCGAGTCCAAGGTGGCATTGGACTTCTCGATCCTCTGCAGGTGACCTTCCACCCCAGGGCCGAAGAGGTCAGTCCCCAAAAAGGGAACATCCGCCAACTTGTGCTGGGTATCCGAAGTAAAGGTGGATATCCTCAGCCAAGCCCGCCGACGCATAGCCACTGCGGCCGCCACTGATCTGGCACATGAGTCCCCTATATCCAAAGCAGTCTGGAGCTGCTGTTTGGCCACTGCCCTGCCCTGGTCCCGCACCTGCTTAACCGTAGTCTGCAGATCGGCGGGAAGATGAGGGATGACCTCATCCAGGGAGCCCAACAGGGCATGAGAAAAATGTGCCATGAGGACGGCCGAACTGGCCTAACGAAGGCCGAGAGAGGATGCAGCGTAGACTTTTCGCCCGACATAGTCCAATTTCTTGGACTCCTTGTCAGGAGGTTTGTCCACATCCCTGGCGTTGCCGGCGCGCCGGAAAACGCTGTCGGTAACCAACCCTTCAGCAGAGGGTGTTCGAAAAACGGACAAGGAACGGTAGGGACGCATACTTCCTGGCCATCCTGGCGGCGCGGGGTAGGAAGCAGGCGCTGCCAAAGCTCCAGTGCGGACCCACTATGGCCTCGGCCACGGAAAGCCTCCGTCGAGAATCCCTCGGTCCAGAATCTCCGTGAGGGGATACCTGGCCCCGTTTGGAAGCAGGTTCGAGCTCCATCGGTAGACTCCGAGATGAGCCGAAGCAGTCCTAGGAAGGACGACGGGCTATCGTCCATTGACTGACCTCCTGAAGACTCCAAGTCCAGTCGCTTGGAGAAAAGGAGAATCATCTTGGACTCGGAAGAGTCCTCGAAAACTGCCTCTGGCCCGAGCCACCCTTCACCTGCCGAGGTCGGTCGGGAGTGAGGGTAACTGACAGCCGATGGGGTAGACCCTTGGCCGACCGAGAATCCTTGGTCGGAGCCCCAGTGGTGGCTGTGGAGGCGGAGGTTCCACGGAATCGGTGGAGCAGCTGGTTTGGCGAACAACGGCCTGGGTATAGGCTCCTCGGATAAGTCGAGGGTTGTGTCGGCGTTCGGTGACAAGCCACTTAATGGCGGGGAAAGCGGCGGGTGGCTTATTCCGGCCAGGAGAAACTGTTGCAACATAAGGTCCTCGTGCCGTCGGCGTAATTTCGCTGAAGCCTCCCTCATCCGAGGAGGAGGGCGAGGGAATGAGGCGACGCCCGCTTACCAGCAGTGCCGAGACCGAGACCGCCCTAGCCAGTGGGATCGGCTGGACCTGAAGGTCGAGACCGAGACCGAGTCGCGGAATTTCCGAGGTCGGTGCGGGAGGTGTCGGCGGAACCGGCACTCCCGCCGGCTCGGATGGTCCATCCGAGGCTCCGAACCGGAGGCACAGGCGACCGCAGGATCCTCAACTCCTCCCGGGGAACCGGGGAGAGGAATCTCGGCTGCTAAAGGCGACAGCCCGTCAATGGGTCGAGAAAATCTCGACTTCATCGTGGAGTCTCGGTCAACTGACCTGACGGGGACACCGTGAGGCCAGTGGCCAAGCCGAGGTCGACAAAGCCGGCGGTCGACGGCCCGGGAAAGGACCTTTCCGCTCCCAAGAGCGTTGATGGAGGGACTTACCCCTGTCCCTCTTTTGGACCGAGAATAAGGTCCAGCAGACACAGGCCCTTCTCCTTTAGTGGAAGGGACAGACAAAAGCTCCTTAAAAGAAGCCGTGTAGGAAGAACCCAGAAGGCGGGATAAATGCGCGGCCGAGGAAGATCTGACCAGCGCGCCTCCTCTTGAGGCGACCATCCGCTCGAGCTGATCCGCGGCCCGCCGCCGCGCCGGACACCGCCAACCGGGCCTCCTTGGACTTCACCGGAGAAGCGCTTCGGGGCGGCCAGTTGCAATCGGGCAGCACGGTCTTCCGAGGGCGTGAGGCGAGAAAGATGAGCACAGGTCGCAAGCCTGCGGGTCGTGCTCAAGGCCTAAGCAGTAGACACACGTGGAGTGTGGATCCGTCCGAGACATCTTCTGCCCGCATGGGCATCTCCGAAATCCGGGAGTCGATTTGTCCATCGCAGCCGCGAGGGATAGAAGACTGAAGTCTTTTGCAAAATTTATTTTTTAAATCCGCAAACGGAGAAATAGGAACCAGTCACAAACGCAGAGCGTTAAGGAGGGAACCTGAGCTTCCAAGCGGTAAGGAAGATCTGGCGTCATGGGGCGGAGCCGAGAGTTATACCACCCGGGTGGGTGGGAGGAGCAAGCTTGAAGACCTTCCGGCAAGATTTAAAGCGGCAAGGATACCTGCCAATGAGTGTGGATGAACAACATATCCATGTCCCTAGAAAGCCTTGGTAGAGGGGGCAGGACGCTGTTTATCTGCCTTATGAGAGACAGACGGTAATGTACTTGGTCTGTGCCAGTCAACCATGGAAGCATGCTCCAAAGCAGGGTAAAAGGGAGCAATGATCATGAAAACAGATGTGCGGACCTCCAGGAATTCATATGGATTCCTCTAAGTTAAGTCCTCTTCCTCAGCAGCAAAACCTAGCCTGACCTGCATGACGCACAGTAAAGCCTGAAATGAGGCTGCTGAGGCAGTGGCGGGGGTGGCACAGAGTCCCTGATCGTGGTACCAGAGGAGCCCACAGCCACCATCGACGGAAACAAAAGAACGCCTGAGCTGACAACAAAGTAACTGCCAATGGCAGGGATGGCAAAATTCTACAGAACAATTTAAAAGCAGTAGCCAAAAGGACAGCACTAATGTCAACGGCACCAGCCAGCAGAGTCGACGAAAGAGACAACACACTGGCAATGGGCTGCACGACGACACCTGGAGAGCCACGAGCCTGCACATGACCTTGGTGTCTGAATGAAAGTCTAGTTGGTGATGAAGGAAAAATAGACAGAGACCCTTACTGGAATTCAGTAGAGATCTGGACTAAGAAGATGATTTGGAATGCTTGTAGTGACACTGAAAAAGCCTTGTTTTACTTCTCCTTTGACAAATGGCATTTTTGGTAGAAAAAAAGCAGAGAAGGCATGGGGCTGCCCAAGTTATAAAAGCAGTGTCAACATATACATCAACATGGGTGGCCTCAGCTAGGCAAAATTTTCTGAGTGGCCCTGATGCTGATGGCTTATAGTTCCATAGGTATTACTCTACTCTTCAAAGAAGATACACTGTTATTGAGGGGGCTAACAAGTTCATAACTCAAAAGCCCAAAAGGTGATTAAATTATGCACACTTTAGACTCCATGATGGCATTATTCCAAATCTACACAACACTCTTCTCATATTTGTTTTACATAATACATTTGGTTAGTTGAAAAAAGGCTTTATTATAACTTTTTGTTACACATGTGAAAAGTTTCCAGCAGTGCACGAGTTAACTTTAAGCATGTGAAGATCAAAACTATCACTTTATTGATTTAAGCTGACTGTGAAGGAGCCAGCTTCAGTTAGTCATCTAATGTGTGAATCATGTGACTGTGTGGTACTGCTGCATGGCTACCTACCATAAGTTTCTAAGCAGCTCTGTGAGTGCTCTAGCTTCTCTGGGTTTGAAACCCCAAGAAGTTATGCGTTTTGAAAAACAAAATGGGCTGGAAGGAGAAAGGCACCAGACCGCTTTGAGCACATAGTTCTATATGTTGTACAGTTATGGTCTTAAAGGCACAAGAGCACCCCAAAAACATGAATAAAAAGGAAATTAGGGAGAAAGATTGAGGACCCACATGAAACCAAATCAGGGACAGCAAGGGCTATATTGTGGTTACCACCATGGGCTGTACTGTGGTTACCACCTGATCCACTTGTTGAATTGGACCCTTTGAGAAACCAATCTGTTGAAGGTAACTGACGAGCATCAATCTACTTCAGCACGCACACGGCGGTCCGTGAAAGGCAACTGCATGCCAACATCTACATGGGTATGGGTATGACAGAAAAAGGAGCACCAGTAGTCAGCGTTGAACACAACCCAATACGACACCGCCCTTAAGGAATAACTTCCTGAACTTTTCCTTCAAGTCTCAGGATGGAATTCTGTGCTACTAAGAACAAACATTTTTTTTTTTTTGCCAGCTCCATACACACCTCTTACTACTAGGTGACAAAATCTAGGAAGGGAGACTCATGGACACATGCTGACTGTACTATGGGGTGAAACTGCTGCTTGCTCCAATCTCTGCTCACTTCACTTGCTCAACAAGAGGGAAAATCCAGAGTATAACTGTCACTACTACAAGAAAGAAGCTCTGTACACTTCAGTTTTTAGTATAATTACATTTAAAAGCTAGCTTTGCCGTGTTATCCTGATTAATGTAAAAATAAAATGACATTTAAACGCAAAAGGAAAAGCAACCATTAGCTGAAAAGATTTTGCACGGGGCTGTATCTATGCAAGCTTTTTTTCCTTTTACATGGTATTTATTTCTGCATGGCAATTTGTTGTTGTTTATTTTTTCCACTCTCAACTGCTCCCACCTGACTCTGGGTCTCCTGCTTGCCCACCACCCCCATTCACCAACTTCCAACCGTGTAGCTTACTTCCTGCAATACGGCCCCCAACCTAAGAGGACCGAATACATTTTGCAGAGGGTTGGTGGCTGTTGCAAAGTCATTCACAGTAAGGTGGTATTTTTTACCTTGGTACTGTAGGTGGCCCTTCTCTTCCTACGCTGTTCTGGACCCCACCTCATTATACCTGACCTAGCAGGCAGAAGATGCACATATTGTCACTCACTTGCATTAATGCCACTCTGAACCTGCCTGTAGGAGGCAGCCATTACCCACATCCCTAGAATTCAAGCACACTGATGTCGCATTCAAAAACACTACTGATATGAAAGAGAAAGGACAACGTCAGAGCAATCCTCCTGGAGGTGTGCTGCTTTTCATCAGTTCAGTGCCACTGTTGTCTGTAGTACTGAACTGTTTCCATGTACAGTAAACTCACTGACGATTCACCTCAGATTCCATCAGTCTCCGTTTGCACCCATCCTTGCCAGCATACAGGCTAAACTACTTTCAGAGGCTGAAAAAAACAAAACAAAACAAAAAAAAAAAAACTACCATCTGTCGATCTTGTGCAATATTGTGTGCCATCCGGGAGACCTGTCCCTCAGAGCATGTTCTTACCATATGTCACTGGTGACTGACCAGCTTTGTCAAGACAGGAAAAAACAAACAAGTCTACCTGGAGAAATGCACTTAGGACTCCCGAGGACATTCTACAAGAATATGATTGTCAAATGTCCAAATGCTCCAGTCATGTATTTAGAGCTGCTAAACTACACATCACTACGCGTTTTTTTTTTCCCCTTTATTTAGCTGTTAATTTCTCCCCTGAACACACACCCCAGTCCTGATCTAGGCTGCCACCAGAAACCTTCCAGCCCCAAGCTGGCCAGGTGGCGAAGATGCTGAGGCATTCTGCGCTACACCTTTTCCCATGCTGGCGACCCGGGGTCAGGAACAAGCTCAGGTTGGCTGGGGAGGAGAGGACTAAGCATCTGGAGGACAACTCTCCTCTCCCAGAGTGGTGTGGCTTGCCATCTCCACCCTTGGCTGCCCCCAGGTGGAGGCCTGGGATGCGCTAACGCTTGAGTGACACGAAGGGAGGGGCCGTGGTTCCATAGACATGCATGCCTCCATGCTCATGCCTACGTGCCACTGTGGTAAGGGTTCTAAGAGGAGAAAAGTGGAAAATGGTTGGTGTGGGCTATATGATGCCCTGCCCACCTACCTCCGCCCCGCATTGTCAACTAGTCGCCTGCCCCATCCTAATGTGTGTCACTGGGTGGGGGGGGAAGGACGGCCCTCCCCTTCCCAGCCCTGCCATGGAGGGAGCTCCGCTGGGGATCTCAGACACGGCAGTGTGGTACGGCATGTGCTGGGTGAGAGGAGATGAGGACAGGGCTGAGAGCCTGCCCACATCGACCCTGGTGAGAAAAACATCTATGGCAAAAAAAATAAACTTCCTAGCCCCATCTGAGCTACCTACGTACAGTACAGTTACCTGCAAGTCAATCTCACATGCAAGTCGAACCCACCTACTTTAATTTCAGCACACACAGACATAATCGTGCTGCCTAAGTTGGGTGCGAAAATCTGATTTGTGACCAACATCAGGTACAGAATTGTTTTTGTGTCCAGAATGGAACACAAAAATCAGGTTACACAGTAGCCAAAAGAATTCACCGCTGTAGGAATAGTAGTTTTATTTATAGTTATTGTAAACCTTGTAGCTCAATCAACCTAGCATACCAGTCAAGTTCCCCTTCTTGGATGCCTATTATCAGTACAAAAATACAGACTTATGTATGAGTATATACAGTGCCCCCAAAGGTCCCCACAGTTTGTCCTGTGTGGCAATATCTTCAAACTGGGGACATCTCTGCCCTCTTCCTCTGGAAGGCCACATTTTGATGAGGAAGTGCTGAGCAGGCCCCAAGGGTGCCAGTATCACCATCATCCTAAAAGTGTAGGGAAGGGTATTCTCTCTTTTTCTTCTGCGTGCATGCAATATGTACATTCTGGTACCTTCCTTTTGACCCTATCACCAGCCCAGTGGCACCTCTCATAGGCTTCTGTAGGTCTCACGCATTTGCAGTGATGGTGGAATGCTTTCCCCTCGTGAGTGAAGCCAGCTCCCTGGCCCGCCTCGAGGGAGCACTGCGGCTCCAACCTTTCTTGGAGTGAGATGCGCAGTCACTGACAGAACTCTTCCCAGCTTTTGGTCACATGTACCTCTTCCACCCACCCACCAAGTCTGATACGAACTCAGGACACCTGCTTGGGAACCAGACGCACTTCCTCTAGGCCATGGGGGAGCCCTAACTGTGCTTCTTTCCAAGCGATAAATGCACTACAGCTCTGGCTCACTGTTAAATACAATGCCACACTGAATTCCACTGTATGTGCTCACCACCACTAAAAACATGACATTCTGGAATAAAGAGTGTCTGACTCATCATTTTTTAACCAATATTATTCAGAGGCCTAAAATTTAAGAATAAAAAAAGACAGCACATAAAAAAAGGATACATTTTAGTTTTTTTACTCAAGAAACAAGATATTTTATTTTTATTTATCTTTTTTAACCAGCAGACACACACTACGCTGAAAGCTTGTTTACAGGTGTGACCTGGGAGCACAAGGAAATTAAGTGACTTGCTCAGGGTCACACAGTATGCAAAGTGGGGGCTAAGGATTCAAACCAGGTCTCAGGTTTGCAGCTCAAAGCCTTAAACCACTGCGCTATACTGCCTCCTGAGATAAGGCTGTAAAAGAGAATTTTAAGTGACAGTATCACAGCAACAAACCTAGCAGGAAGACGGTCAGTGTCAGTGGCTCAGTAGGTTGTATGCTGGCCTCTGGGGCCAGAAAATCAAAAGGTTATGGGGCTCTAGTCCCACAGCAGGAACTCAGGCTGATACCCAATACTAACACTGTAATGCAACACTAAGGGTTGCAAGGATCACCTGGAAACTTTAGCCTAACTTTGCAGTTCACAATTATATACGTTGGTGACCCCTATATATGATGGCGTGTCCCATACTTCTGCATTTTTCCATCAAAGATTAACGTGGAAATGTACAGTTCTAACAGGAACAGAAGACCAAAACTCTGGCCAGGCTGGCAGGAGAGGCAGGGTGAAAGAGACCCAGTCGGGGAACAGAAATGACAAGACCAAACATACAGCAGTCAGAAGGACAGTATTCTACTTGAAATTACAGAGTGGGTGGGAGTGAGAGCTGCAGCTCTACAGAGGAGATTCTCTTAAAGATCTACTGTTTTGGTTAGTAACTAAACTACTGTCTTCAAGGACCTCTTCCTCCATAGAGCAACACATATGGAACAATTCCCAAGCAGTTCACCACAGCAGATGGAAGGAACGCCATGCAGACAGGATACTTAGCTCCTTAACCCATTACTTCCAATAACTCTGTATAAAATCTGAACCATCCATTTTGCTTAATCAGATATAAAATGGATGTTGGCCGGCCTGCCAGCGCAGCAGTAGCGCTACCGCTTGCGACCCCAGCGACTTGGATTCGTAGCAAGTCCGGTTGCTGGAGGGCTGCCGGGGAGAGAAGGATCAGGGCGCCCGTAAGGCTGCTCTCCTTCTCAAGGGAGGGTGGGCTGCAGTCCTTGCTGCTTTATCACCACCAGGGTAACCACGGGCAGAGGTGCAGCTCAGGATGAAGGAATGCAGGGAGGGGCGAACGTCGGCCGACAGCCTGGAGCAAAGGCATGTCTTCATGTGCCTTCGTCTCATTGGCCCTCCTTCGAGCGCTGGCGTCTGCAGGGGCGGGGACCAGAAAACATGGAAAAACATCCCACGGCTGCGCCAGGAGATGGGCCCCTGCTCCGGTGACTGAGGGGGAGCCTGAGGAGCAGCTCCAAGTGTCCACTCCACTGAGGTACAGAGGGATTGGGGAAGTTCCCTCTGTCCAACCCAGGGGGTTATCCAGAATGCTTGAATGGCTCTCAGAGGGGGCACTTGATGGGACTAGGTGTCCTGGGGACCCTGATGGAAGGGGCAGCCGTGTAGAGAGAAGGAGGATAAATAGAAAGTAAAAAAAAAAAAAAAATGGATGCAGAGGTGAAAATGACTTAAGACAGTAGGCTTTGGAGGTGGAAAGGCCAAAGACATCCCATCTACAAGACATCAGATCCAAACTGTAATGTTTCGTGGAAGAATGGATCTGACTCATGTAGTGCACAGCATATGTCAGCTGCCTAAATGAAATGGAAATAAGCCACTGAGGTGGCTATACAAGAACCATGCCCAGGAAGCTCTGAACCATACTTCTGGCAGCAGAAGGAAATACAGGATGCTAACCGTTTGAAAAGGTATTGCTTAGGAAACAGGGGCACTCACCATCCTGTGAGCAAACTCAGGACTTGGGAGGGGGTTAACAAAAGGGGATCTAGTGATAGTGGGGGACTTGGACCTGCCAGAGACAGACTGGGATATCCCTGCAGCTAAGACCACCAGGAGTCAGAAACTGCTAGACATGCTGCAGGACTACTCATTGGTGCAGCTGGTCAGGGATCCCACATGGCAGGACACCAAGCCACTGGAGTCCCAACGACCACAATTTCGTATGGTTTGAACTGGCACCTGGGGACACTTGTCCCCCATCTTGGGCAGTGGTCCTGGACCTCAAACCAGCAGATTTTACTAGAGCGTGGGAAAAGTCAGGGATACCTTGGTGGGTACAGACCAGATAAAAGGAGTTATGCAAATGTGGGGAAAAATCATATGGTCAATTCTGGAGGTGACCAACACTTTTTACTGAAAGGCCAAAAAAATGAGCACTGTCACAACGCACTCCACAGGTCAGGCCCTCTGCTCCCACAGTGCCAACCTCAGAGTGCAACAGTGTGAACAGGTAACAGACAGGGTAACCCTCCTGTCTGCTTTGGGTCTGAATCACCTGTTAGCCTCAAGTTCTGGAGGGATACAAACTGTGAACCTTATGCTAGCATATCCAATTAACAGACTGGATACGCATTCCCCTTGGGATGCGGTAAAATCCTTCGCCCAGGGGCACCCAGCCAGGATTTCCAAAACGTACCCTTAGAACTCTGTATGAGACCTAGGTATTTCTTACCTTTTAAGCAAGCTCGGTAACACAATCAAGCCCTTATCAGCTGTCAGCCTTAAATACAGGTTCAGCAATCCCATGTAAAATAACAGAAGAGCACAGACAATATTTTAAAGAAAATGTTGTTTACTAAGAAGTTTTAAAACAGGTAAAATGAAATACAGAACAAATTATATCACAAATCTCACAGTCATCTACAAATAAAAAGGAAAGTATTTTCCTACCACAAAAGCTTAATTCTGCTCTAAGTGTTACCTTTCTAAGTGCTTTCCAAGTCAGAGAACTATCTCTCAGAGTCTAGAATCAAATACCCACATTTCCCAGATACAATGTTTCATTTTAACTATCTTTCCCCACCTTTTGGTGATTCAGCTAGCTCCTCCCTTAAGTTCATTCTAACCTAATTTCTACAAGAAGGTATTTTAATTAATGTGAACATCAGAAAAAAAGCCATTTTCTACATATGACAGTCTTTAATCAAACATTTCTCTTTGAGGTTTTACAACCACACAATCTGTCACTAAGGTGTAAGAAAGCCAAGAGAAATCAGCCAAATTACGTCCTTTACTGGTGTCATAAAATTCATATTCAGGAACCAACATCAAAGCAGCAGCAGTTGATAAGGGACCATAAACTATCCCTCTGGAAGGAAACCATTAATTAAGTTTTTCCCTGGTCAGTTCAATTATATCCTCACTGACACCTTGAAGATTAAAAGCCAAACTGCTAACTTGTGTGAGACAATTTCATACAAGACCATTGATTTATAATAAAAATATTATACAATTTATTTATTTAGATTTTGGTTACCGGGTAAGCCACTGAGACCAGAGTCCCTTTTCAAGGGCAGCGGAGTTAATTCTAGATACAGACATTTAAAGACAGGATTTTTACAGTAGATACATAAATTACACAGATAGAGATTATCAAACAGTATACAGGTTAGGTAAGGTATACAATACAGGCGCAAGCCATTTACAGTGTTTACAATAACCATAAGCAGATGGCAGAGTGTCACAACCAACTCTTGTGCACGAAAGGCAATACCAAAAGAAATAAGCACAAGGCAGATCTGGTTCTCAAAGGAGGTAAGGGAAGCTGTGAGGAAGAGGGAAATAATGGCCTTAATAAGGTACCATGGGGAATAAGTGAGGAAATATGGGAGCACCACCAAACCAGGCTAAATGAGGAGAGGACGGTGATCAGGAGGGCAAAGGCAGACACGGAACTGTAGATTGCAGAGGTGTGAAGGAAGGGAAAAGAATTCTTAGACAAATTAGGGGAAAAAAGGAAAGCTGTGAAGGAAGGGAAAAGATCTTTAGACAAATTAGGGAAAAAAAGAGAAAGCTGTGGGGAGATAAATCAAACTAGCTGGGGGGGGGGGGCTGTAGAAGATAACAAGCAGAAGGCCGATGTCCTAAACAATTACTTCTCCCCAGTGTCATGCCTGAAGAAACAATGGACCTCTACTGGAGAACAGGTCCAAGGTAGCCACACAGGAGGTGCAAGAAATGGGGAGGGTAGTAATCATGACTGAATGGTAAAAAAGGTCTGGAGGCCTTCAATGCAAGCCATGTTATCTCTCAGGGACTTAACTTGGACAGACAATGGCACTGGTCCTCTGACAGTTATGTGTAATCCAGAATATCCCCAGAGAAGCAAAGATCCCGCTTATCAGAGATGAAACAGACTTGGGCTCACCACCTTTGCTCAGGGGTATGTGTCACCTTTGTGGATGTCAAAGACAGGTACAAGCATCCTGATACAGACCACTGCTGGTTTCTACAGATAAGGCATTATGTGCTGGCAAGAAATAATACATTCCACTTTAGCAGGGTCCTTACCGTGTTAGAAGACTGTTCACACTGGGCAGGTCAGAGACACATAGGTAGATTTCCATTATATATAAAACCCTGAAAAAGGAGTAGGGTCAATCCCTAGACAATGTTAAAATGGTAACACGATTCTGGCCAGCTGCTCTCAAAGCAAACTGGAAACTAACATTGGAAAAGAGGCTGAAGGGTACATCTCCCCTCCCAATGGAGGAATACAGATGGAAATCTTTCATATTTTTTCAAACTCCATCCATTACGGTACATTTTGAGCAGGGCCAGATGGATCTGTGTTGTGGTGAGTGCCAGGGCAGGGATACACACTATAATGTGTTCTGGGATTACCCTCTCATTCAAAAATTCTGGAGGGAAGTACAGAGGGAACTGGAACATATTTGGGGGTTTTCAGTGCCTTTTACATATGAAACTTTGATGTTAGGATTACCACCCCCTAATTTAAAGCAGCAACAGGCCAGAGAGCTATTGCATATTTTTTACCTCATAGCTGTGAAATGTGTGACTTGCCACAATCCCATCAATCGGAGAATGGAAGGAGGGGATCCAACAAGTGGCAGATAACGGAAAGCATTACAGCTGATTTGCGGTTAGAGAAAAAGAATATCTGATTAAATGGGAAAAGTGGCTATCCTGGAGACAACCCACATAGGCAGGTGATGAATAATTTACAGTTGTATTTTATGTTTCCTTCCCATCCCCTCAAGCCCCCCCCCAAATAAATTCTCCTTACTGTTCTGACAGACATTTGGGTTTACAGTTAGTTGTTACTGTTTACTATTGTTATTTAGTTAATAATTAGGCGAAATTGCACACTGACAGGCTATAACAGCACATTTATAAAAGTGAATTCTTTCACAGGTTGGAAATAGTGTTGAATTAGAAACCACAGAAAAGCTGCTTTAATGCTCTGTATTTTGCATGATGTACACTGAAAGATTTCTACTTAAGTGTATATGTTTGGGGACATTTCTGCTTATGTACCAAACATGCTGTAATGCTGTGACGTTTATCCTGACTTAATAAATGGAGGTTGCAAAAAAAGGAAAAGTCTGGAGGCCCTCTGGGTGGAGAAAGCATCAGGCCCAGATGGCCTGCACTAGAGCAATGCCAGGGGACAGAAGGACTGTGTAGGTAGTCACACTCGGGGGGGGCGTGTGTCGGTGACTCTTACCTCCACTGTACGCAAGATAAAGGAAACCATTGTTTAGGAAAGTCTGTTGGCCTACTTGGATGATGACAACAAGCTGCAGGATGACAAGCAACATGGGTTTGTGTCAGGCAGGTCGTGCCAGATCAACCTGATACTGTTTTTGAGCTGGTCACTAAGTGGTAGATAAAGGGCAGGCCGCAGGTTTGCTCTACTTTGACTTCAGCAAAGCCTTCAATGTAGTGCCACACAGGTGGCTGCTGAAACGCTGGAGGATTCAGGAATACAGAAAGATGTTGTCAAGTGGGTGGGGAGCTAGCTGGGGAGGAAACAGATGGTGGTGATAATCAGAGCCAAATCTGGGGGAACTGTCCTATTCAGCATGTTCAGCAGTGACACGGGAGAGTATCCAGGGCAAGATGGGTTTCTTTAAATATGACACAAACCTATTCAGCAAGGTTGACTGTGTCGAAGGGGTGAAGCAACTTAAGAAGGACCTAGAGAAGCTGGAAAGGTGGTCAAACATTTGGCAGTTGAGATTCAACGTCAAGAAGTGCAAGGTAACGCACTTAAGGAAAAGGAACCCACGCACTGTATAATGGATGGGAGGGGTCTGGCTGGCCACTTAAAAGTACAGGAATCTGAGCATTATCAGTGACTCCTTCAAACAAACCAGCCAGTGCAATTTGGCATACAGTAAGGCACTGAGAATGCTAGGGTGCATCAGGATGGTTTTTGATAGCAGGAGAAGCAAAGTGATGCTGCCCTTATACAGATCTCTAGTGAGGCCTCTCCTGGAATACTGTGCCCAATTCTAGAGCCCTCACCTGAGAAAGGACATAGGCTGGAGTAGGAACAGAGGAGGGTCACCAAAATGATCCAGGGTCAAAAAAGGCAGATCCTATGAGGAAAGGTTGGTGACCTTAACATGTACTTGCTGGAGGCCAGATTTTGGGTGGGGGGGACACACATGTTTCTGAGGGGTATAAATAAGGCTCCCTTTCTCTCCAGTCACACCTGGAAATAAGCCTTGACTCAGTGTGCCTTTCACAGTTACCAATTTTCAAATAAAACAAATACAAGGCAAACGTGAAGACCTGTTCGTTAGAAATAGGGACCAAGTCACAAGCAGGCACGATGAGAGGTCAGTCGGGGGTAAAAGCAAGAGGGAAGGATGTAAGAAAGTTCTACTTATTGAGAAGGGAGTGAAGCCAAGATGTAACCCACTTTCCAAGGTGTACTGGCCAAATTTCCAACCCCTTCAATAAAAAAAGGACATAACCCACTTTCCTCAGTGTCCTGGACAACATTCCCCACAGTCAATAAAAAACAGGTTGCATCCACTACCCAGGACGCACTTGGAAATACACTGTTATAGCTCAGTGTGCCTTTCCTGCTCACATAAATGAAAAAAAAATAAATAAATTGTCAAATAAACATAGTGGCCTAGTGGTTAAAGCACTGAACTGGGTGATGGAGATCTACACTAAAATCCAACCAAGGGCCAGCCCGGCACAGTGGTTGGACTTCCGCTTGTGAAGCCGGCGACCCGGGTTTGGGAATGGACTTGGGTGCCAGAGGGCTGGCGAGGGAGGAAGACTTGAGCTGGATGACTGTTTGCCTTCTTCGGGGGGCCTGCCATAGCACTTGTGACTACTGGCGGAGGCTGGGGGAACAGCAATGCATTGGGCCCCACTGAATAGGGAGTGTGACAGATGTCGGCGTGAGCCTTGACATCATTGGCATGCCACACTGTCATGGAAGAAAATGAGAAATGGCGCTCCCTGGCTGTCCAGATGACAGTTACTGGCCCCCGCCGCCACGAAGCCCCAGACAGCCCGGACCACCTCAGCAGCACCCGGGCCAAAGGTAAAACAGTGCGCTGGCCGGTCCCCACTGGCGCCTTCCCCCTCGGGGGGGGACCCACCCGGCGAAGGGTTACGCCAGGTTACCAGGGGGTGCTACAATGTGGGGTGGTGGCTGGTGGCAGGGACAGAGTGCAGGCGGGGTCCGAGGTGACCCGAAGGAGTGGCCAGTCGGGGAGCATGGGAGGAGCAAAAAAAAAATCCCACCACAGCTACTGGCTTGTATTACCCTGAAAATGTCATTCATATTATTCCCTGCACTTCAGCCTTGCCCATTGAAAAAATTTAGCTACAAGCAGAAACACAATACAATCGAGAAATTGTATTTCAGTTTTGCTACCATGCACTGACCCACTCACTACTTGCAACTTCTTCACCGATAACTAAAGGAAAAGGAAGAGGTTTTGAATGAATATCCTTAACAAGAAGGATGATTACATTCCCTCACAAAGATTACACAATCATCAATTCTTTAAAAAAATTTTGACTCATCTGATTATGGACTTCAAGTCGGCAGAGCAGCAGTTGTCTTACCGGCATCAGTTGGCTGATACAGATCATAAAACAAAGGAGGAGGTTGCTCCGGAGTCCAATTACGGTGCTCACTATGTGAAAAGTCCAATCTACTCACCAATGGAGCTGGGCACTCGTAGGCAGCACAAAGAGTCTTGGAACAAGCTTAGAGACTTTTATTTAAGGTACAAGTATAGTACCTGATAAAAAATGCAACATGACATAATCCATAATCAGTCGCCAACATTTCATACTGATACTAGGCGTTTGTTCACGCTGATAATGCCCCCTGGTGGAGAAGAAGTTATATACCATGATCAATTAATCAGAATTAAAATGAAAACCAGGTGGCATTAACAGCTCCACAATCACTCTGTAACAAACTATAGGGCACACACATAAAATAGGACTAAAACTGCTAGGTAAATGTACCGAATACATATCAAAGTTTATCTATTAAAAATATATTATCTATGTGTAACCCCCTACAAATGGGGGTCCCTGAAAAGTCTTCCTCGAGCTTGCCTAAATGCTCACTGCCAGGCTGGTGTTCTGCGTTTTAGCAGTTTAAATGTGATTGCCAGAGAGTGCCTGTATAGCCTCTGTGTACTGTCTCTTTAAGAGCTGCCTGGATTGCAATCATAAGTAATCTGAGAGGGAGCTCTGTTGAAAGATGTTACTATTTGCTGAAAATCATTTAGAGTGATGATGATAATGTAGTTGTCTAACCTGCCTTCTTTGCAGCAAGGACTGTTTTGTTTATCTCCACTATCCAGTCCCTGGATTTTAATCTTCACATTCAGTCCTCGTGCAAAGCTGTAAACTCGACACTAGGAGTAGCTTACAAAACGAGCTGCATGCTTACACCCTCGGCCAAATTAGCAATTGCCTGAGGTATTCTGCTCAGAACCCTTACTTATGGTGCCTCTATTCTTACCTCTGCCCATAAAACTTCCCTACTAAAATGGGACGCAACTTATAACAATATATGCCGATTTGCCTCTTCGTCGCCTCAACTCAAACATCACTGCTTTCTTTATAAGGATCTGAACTGGCTCTCACCCTCTGCCAGTAGACAATACTACCTTGGATCACTAATGGACTCGATCATCCGGGAAAAAAAACCATCCCAGCTGGCGGCATTGCTGGTCCCACAACCATCCTCCCATGGCCTGTGATCAGCTGACAAATCCTTGCTCTATGTTCCAAGATGTCGGACAACTAAAGGCACAGGGGCCTTCCAATTCTCTGCTCCCAGGCTATGGAATGCTCTTCCACTCAACCTCCGACTGTCTCAGTCTCACTTTGGATTTAAAAGTGAATATCTTCGTTATCTATCCTTAGCGGATGCTTGTACATGTTTTGACCCAACTTGAAGCTCCTGAGACTTACCAGTAATGTCACCCCTGATCTAATCCAGCTCCAAGACTACCTCCTCTTCCCCTCCCCATATTTTTCCTTCTCTTTGTAAATACCTTCTTGACTACTAGCTCTTTTCCTTCTCGAACCTTGTTACTGACATGCACTGTTGTTTTTGCCAATTACCACCCCTCACCTTTCTTCTGTCAGTCTTTCTTGTTATGTCTGAACATTCCTCACATTTCTCTCTATATAACCTTACTATCTTATTAACCCTTTCACTCCACAGGTCGGGTCCATGGTTTCTGCACTTATTATATATCTTACTGCCATTATTTGTATAATGCTTGCCATTATTTTTTGTTGTTTCTACTCATTGTATTTTTGTAGCACTGTTGTATTGTTCCTCTATTTGTATTACTGTACCCATATTGCTGTTGTTCCACTGTTCTCTTTTTGTTGTACTCTCCCGGGTCATGCCTGAAAATAGTCATTTTATGGCTAGTGCACCTACACGGTTACCAAAAACGAAATAAATAAATAAATCTTGTTCCTGGACTGTCGAATTGGACCAATCAGTTCTGGTGGGACCTAAAATGGAGCCGGACTACAGGAGCTGTCTGGAGTCAAAATCTGTAGGAATTATAGTTTTGGGCTTTTTGCGCCTTTTTGCACCTGAAGGGGGAGCCTTTGTTGTGACTGACAGGAGGATCAGCCAACCGAACCTTTTGGATCTTGGGAAAATTCCCAAGCTGCTTGTTGTCAGAGGCAGATCTAAGCTGGGAGCTGAAGAAGCAAGAGCTTAATACAGTCTCTGTGGAAAGGCCTGAGTTTTGGCCTGCATGTCTACCTGTTGCCCCTGAGAGGGAGAGAAGATAATTATTTTGGACTAAATCCAAGCTTGTGAGAACAAAATAAGCCACTGATTTTTTACCAGGCTCATACCTGAAGACCACCAAAGATTTTGCTGAATGCGATCGGCCAGTCAGGATTTCCAGCTGCTTTTGAATCCCTGGTTTGTGCAGAGACTTTGCAACTGTGACCGGAGAGCAGTTTGCCTGGTACAGTAGAATTTCCTTACATGTAAATGAGCTGTGAGTTGTTAGTGGGCTGTGATTTGGTTCCCCACTATGTGAACTGTGTTCTGCTCGCTGGAAGCTTTATCCGGCCCAAAAAGGACTGTATCCGAATTTGTCTCCATTTCGCCGGGGCCTTGCCACACTGGCCCAACCAGACTACCCGGTGCACAGAGAAAACCATCGATGAGAGACCTGCCTTGGGATCAGCCCCCTGCTCGACGCTTGAACAGGAACAATGCCTCAGCAATTTGTGTGGGCCCTGCTTCTCCTGGCACTCCAGATTAACCACCTGCTGTCTCGATTTTCGTCCGGCCTGTGTCCAGTCTTTGGTATCGTGAGTAATCATCAGGGTAGCTCCATGCAACAACAGCCTAATCTAAAAATGTGTCATCCGATTGTCTTCTTGTTTTCTTTTCACGAAGTGAGCCCTCCGTCTCCGTATTACAAACAGCGTGTGTTGTGCATGTCGTTTTCTTCCATCACATGGCCCCAACTAGCTGCAATGTTCCTGGCTAGCCCACCATTCTCCATCTGAGTACCCAGAGTGTGTGACTGTTTATGGACCCTGAAGTGCATGCATAACTGTTTGACTGATACTGCCTTTAAGCAAATTAACCTGATTACGCCCCTCCCTTTTTCAAGTCCCTTAAATAAATCAGATCTAACTCTTTTTTGCATTTACCCTGTCTGTGGTTCCAGTTTGTGCAAGAGTACTGTACTGCTGTTATTTGCTGTGTATAACCTTGTTTTACAGGGGGTCCTCAGGGACGGGCCACAGGAAAGCCCTGGTGGTAAGTGCAAACAGTGTGGGTACTTGTGTGGTGTATCAGGGGTATTGTGAAAGTGAGTGTTGTGTATTGTTCTGGCCACTAGTAAGGAAGGAGGTGGTTACAGTGTCTCGAAGGGCTGTGCCCAGGTTAGCTTGACCACTACCAACCCTGACCTCCGGGTGGAGGCACCCATTTCAGAACTCAGGCCCCTTAACCTGCTACTAGCCAAGCAGGCAGGGGTAGTAGCCCTTGGGATAGCACCACCTAGGGGTTACATATGGAACTGGCTATAATACAAAAATGATATATTCCTAAAGCCACAAACAATAACCTAATAGATCTAAGGAAGGAAGAAAGAGAAAGTGTGGTGGAAAGAGGGGAACACTATACGAATGGATGGTGAATACTCATACCACCAATAAATTGCATACACTGTTATAATGTTAGGAAAAAATGAGAGGGAAAATGGGGTGGGAGGGAGACAGGGAAAGCATTAAATATCTACAATACTACTGCTGCTGCATCATTTATTTTATGTGTATACCCTATAGTCTGTTACTGAGGGATAGTGAAGCTGTAAATGCCACCTGGTTTTAATTTTAATTCTGATTAATTGATCAGGGTATATAACTTCTCCACCAGGAAGCATTATCATCGTGAGCAAGCACTCTGTATCAGCGCTAAACATTGGTCTCTGTGTATGGATTATATCATGTTGCATTTTTTATTTATTTATTTTTTTTTTTAAATCGGGTGCCAATATCTGCACCTTAAATAAAAATCTTATTTTTGATTAAAACTGTTCCAAGACTCGCTCACTCTCTCTGTGCTGCCTACAAGTGCCCAGCTCCCTTGATGAGCAGCTTGATACATATCATGTCACACCGAGGGGAAACTCAGATTGTTGTTGTAGGGGGTGCAAAGCAGAGGGCACTCCCCATCACATTTTTGGGGGATGTCCACAGCTGCGACCCTTCTGGACAATGACAGGGCAGAAATACAGTCAAATGGCAGATATATCCGGCATCCCAGGTTTTAAGCATCTCATTCTTAGCAAACTCCCTGAAGGGAAAAGGCCCAATCGTCAGAGATCATTTCTAGGCATCCTCTTGGCAGCAGCAGGCAAGGCAATCAATAAAACGACGGCTCAGAATACCGAATGGAAACAAATCACTGCTGATCTCTGACTACAGACGGAGAAAATGATGTGGTCTGGCTGCCATTCATGGGTTTAACTGAAGAACTAGAGGGCAAATCGTTCCCTGTCACAGCAGGCAGAGGGGTACTGACTTGTCCTAGGGGCACCAACTGGACATAAGCAATTAGGCTTTCAGACAGTATAGATTTCACATATCAAGCTAGTCAAGTTCAATGTTCTGTTTTACTGTTCTTGTTATAAACTTATTGGAATTATGCTATGATTTAAAAATACGCTAACAATGGAATCAGTCATATACTAGCCAGACATACCTAAGGCACTGTATACCAGAGCACATTGGTAAGAATATGGTTTTGATTGGACCGAAAACAAAATGACATCAGAGACTCAAAATTTTCTTTGGAACTTATTTATTTGCAGAAGATGGCAGGAATGGACACATTTCCAATCGGATTCAGGCATTTATTTATTTATTTTTAAACACAACATTATTTGTCCGTTCCTCTGTGGACCTGGCAGGGGCTACGATCCCCCCCCCCCAAAGAGGGGTACGTCTTCTGGCCCATCGGGCCATCATGAGTCCTGCCGGCGTCCCAGTATTTTTCCTCTGTTTTCTCCCTGCCCCCACACCGTGCAATGGGCACAGCAGCCATCTCCGCCTCCCGAAGACAACCAAGCACACCTGGGCGCGGGTCAAAGCCCTCTTGTGCTGACACGTGCAGCACACAAGCCCACCCCACCCGAGGAAGGAGAGCAGTCCTCCAGAGACTCAATTCTTACCTCCCCGAGCCGACCCCCGAATGACCAGAGTCCATTCCCGAACTCGGGTCACCGGCAAGGCGTGGCATCCAGCACCTCAACCCTCAGTGCCACTGGGCCGGCTGGATTCAGGCATTTTAAACTGAGATGGATGAAAAACACCTTCCAAATTAACTCATTAGTAAGATTAGAGCTTGAAGTTGTCTGTTCCTTTATGAAACTGATTTGTTGCTTGTTTTTGGTGTCTCTTAGTTCTGTGGCATGATCACAAGTTGTGGAGTGAAGTTTTTGTTTGTTTATGAAACTGTCTTGCTCTTACTGCACTATTATGTACTACTCTGTATGAATATGACAATAAAGAAGTTTAAAAAAAAATCATGTCACACCAACCAAATATTGCCTAAAGAACTGTACCACTCCACAAATGTAAAGTTCTGTGTACATTGCCACTGTCTTCTGTCTTCTGTCTGTGTGTGGAGAACAGTGCTGCTGCAGCTGTAGCATTCCTCGTCTGACCCAGTCATGTTTTAAAACAGATTTGTTTAATTAAAATACACTAACTCCCTCCTACTCTCTCCTTCCCTCCAACCTTTTAAGTCACACTCCAACTGCCACTTAAAAAATAGAATGTTTAAGCTGGCCCCGTGGCGTGGCAGGAGCACTACTACCCACCACACTGGCGACCTGAGATCAGGAGTGATCTCGGGTTGCTGGGGGCCAGCCAAGGTTTGGGGGGTGGAGCACTGAGCATCCAAAGGACTGCTCTTCTCTCCTGGGGAAGGTGGGTTGCTTGCTCCTCTGAATGATTGCCACCAGGTGGAGGCCTGCTGGCAGTGCAGGAATGCTGGGAGGCAGCTGCAGGGCTCCACAGCATGCCCATGTTTCCACATGTGCACATCACAGCATGAGACGAAGATAAAAAGGTGGTAAATGGCAGTACGCTGGTCATGAATGAAGCCCTGCACGCCGTCCCACACCCGTTCCACTGCCAGGACCCTGTGGGACAGAAACTGGATGTGTCTTTCTTTCGGCGGGGGTGGCCTCCCCCTCCTGACCCTGTGAAGGGGAGAATCCATGGGAGTAACCCGGACCACAGGTAAGCCTGGGGAAGTGGCAGATGGTGGGAGGCAGCTGAGACGGGACTGAAGGGAGTCCAGCCCGCCTTGGCTGAGGAATACAAAAACCTATATAAAAAAAAATAATAATTAAAAGCACTCCCTCAGACTCTCCCCTTTCTGCAGTCCGTTCCATTTCTTAACCCTGGACTCATGATACTTTTTGTATTACACAAAAAGGTTTACTATTCCATCCCAGCACTGACACCTGGAGTAGTGATGGGCTGTGATTGGTGAGGTGTTCCAAATTATTTTCATAATGACACCTTTTTTAACCCCCATTTTCTTTTTTGTTCACCATAACAATCATTTCATGCTTCCCCCTACAACATATCAATCCCATTGCACCTACCAGAATCCCAGAGGCTCCCTGTTACCTGTTGTGGACTTCCGCCTCACCGACAGACCCTTCAACGAAAATCCCCACTTGGGAGACCAGATCCAGGGAGGAAGCTTTAATGTTGGGTAGTCAGAGGACACGGGACCCGAGAGTGCTTCTGGGGATGCTTCAACCTTTCAGCCAGGTGTTTCCCGTTCCTTTCCCACTCCAAGATATTAGCCACAATGTGCGTTACAACTTGCACACAATGAGCGTGAGGGACCCCTAGCGTTTTTGCCCACCCACAGCTGTCCCACCTGCCATACTGCCTGTGGTGTCCCAGGTGGCACTGACATGGTGGGACAAGCTGCCTCCCACTTTGGAGGAGGTGAGTGGCCACTGGGACACTCAAACCCCCTCCCCCGCAGTCCCTCCAATGTCCCACGCTCTCTCCCGAACCCAGATCATCAGAGTTGCAAGCGGCAGCCCTACTACTTGTGCAATTGGCAATTTGTTGTTTTTCTGATATTTTATCACCCTCTGAAAAGCACTGGACCCTAACAAGGAGGAAGGAAATGTTCTAGAATGCAAGGCCTTGAAGATCTTACTTTATTTTATTTATTTTTTGTTAATATTAGCGGTTATGCAGGGTAGAGCACCTTTAGCTCACATGATCTCATATATCTATGCTACCGTACAGGCTAACATGGGTTGTTCACTGGTCTCTTTAAAACAAACGTGGGAAAAGGACTTGGCTATCAACCTGGAGGAAGTGGATTGGGAGAAGAATCTGTGGCACTTGCAGACAGTCACTAGCTCGTATCTTTGGAGGAAATTTTCCTGGAAGGTGGCTATCAGATACTTCCGCACACCTGTTATCCAGGCTAAGCACCTCCCGGGTCAAGGAGCAATGTGTTTTAGAGGATGTGGCTTCTCTCCTGCTACTCATGGCCACATTTTTTGGGCTTACCCCACTCTTCAGCCCTTTCTCCAAGCACTACAGGGGGAGCTTAGCTATACCCATAACCTTGTCTGCGGAGTCCTTTTTATTCTGCAAGTATGATGCACCCCTCATATCAGAAAATTACTAAATATTACCCTACTGGCAGCCAAGAGGGCCCTCACTCAGCAGTGGCTGTCTAGTGTCCCCTCACGATCTCTCAGTGGCAAGACATCTTAACTGGCTTTTATAAAATGGAAAAAATAACTGCCTATATCAATCATCATCTTGAAGCCTTTGACATATTCTGGAGGAGGTGGGTGTTTTTTTACATTACGGCATTGAGAAGGGATTTCATCCCATGAACTGGATGAGCAGCCCTCTCTTCTCTTCTGCCCTTGCAGGGCAACCCTCTTTCTAAGGGTCTGTGGCCTTCCAGGACATTTGGACTGGGGCTAGTTATGGACCCCTGGCATTGGTCTTCTCCACCCCTCCGCCCTCACTAAATAAGTCCATGACCCATTCAAGTTGGAATCCAAGCACTAAACTGAAATGTTATGATTTATGGCTAAATGACTGGAATGAACTTATTGTTTTTTGGGTTACACACACATCTCTCATGTAATGTATGTTAATGTTAGTAACATTCTTTTGTTGTCCTGAGTATTAGTTATAGGATATTGGTTACATGTAATCGAGTCTTTGTGAACTTATGGTCTCAGGGAATACACCCCTCTAAATCCCTAGTGAATTTATACTTTCTTATATGACTCGATGTACTATGAGTGTATGCTGCAGACTGAAACTTTTAATAGAGATTTAAAGTCTAAAGAAAAATATTAGCAGTCATGCAGCCATTCTGCATGAATGTCATCTTATAAATCGTGGTTCCACAAACACTAGTCAACTACGCAAATTACATTTGATTTGATCTGATTTGACTTATTGCTCTATAAAATTACAATCACTTTGGTAAAAAAACAATTGAAGTTCATTACAATCTAGATAAGCAAAACATACATCAAATATATACAAAATAATAATTGTGACAAAGTCTAAGCAAATTCATAATTATTTAAAAGCCTGCCTACTGACATGATTATATAAGACACTCAGTGCACGTTAACACACATTCTTGCATACAAAACAAAACACACATAACGTAGCATAAACTTGATTTTTCTGTTTCTAACCATATATTGCAAAAGGCTCATTTATGTTATTTAGCAGCATACATCAACAGTCCAATATATAAAAATATCCTGCTCATGGGGGAAGGGCGTAGGCAGTTAGGTTCAATTAAAAAAAAAAAAGACATAAAATGTACAGAAAACCCATGCTACCACTGGCTCAAATCCCTCACTAGACCCCTCATCAGGAAAAATTTCTCGCAGGTCTCAATTTAGTTTAAAACTGCCAGACATTCTAAGAAGTCATATTAACCACGTTCTGTAGTAACTCCAAAAACAGCACTACCCCCCATAATCGTTGACGTTTTCAATCAGTACAATTTTGCATATGTAGGGCTATGTATGTACAGTATACAGTACTTTTGTCTGCTGATGATGGTCCATAATGAATTATTCAGAGAGTCTGGAAGCTGGGCCACTCCCCCCCTTCAAAAAAGAACCTAGCTCAGTGGCGCCAAGCAATGAAGGATCGCTCTGGCACATTGGCAACCCAAGTTCACAATCCAAGCCCAAGACGTCAGGAGTAGAGGCCAGCAGGGAGGATCCAGAGCGTCCACTGGATGCTCTCCTCTTGGGGAAGGGGGTTGATGCTGCATCACTGTGTTTCTGGTAGTGCCTTTGACTGCGTGGGTGAAACCACTCTGTCAGGCACCCCTCCCCAGATCTGCCACAACATGCACATCCTTGCAGTTGGTGAGCGGGGTGAAAATTGAGGAAACTGCTGCAACAGTAGGCCAGATTACAGGTCACTCCCATGCCAACTGCTCTTCAGTGCACTAGTATTACAGAGCCCCTCGGCCTCCACGGAAGCACAATTACATACAAACATACAAAGAAGCCAGCAGAAGAAGGCCATTTGGTCTATCTAGTCTGCTTGTATTGCAAGGTCCACAGCTTGAGCTACTGTCCTTGCCCTCCCTCCCACTCCTCCCATCCTCCCTATCCATGATCCTAACCTTCCTTCAATGCCTGTCCCAGCCTCTCTTGAAACTGTCCACTGTCTTCAACGAGATCACCTCTTCTGGCAGCACATTCCAAGTGTCCACCACCATCTCCATGAAGAAGTGCTTCCTCACCTCCCTCCTAAACCTCTCCCCTCCAGCTTAAGACTGTGCACCCTCGTGTTATGGTTGCCACTCAGCTTAAAGACACCCTCCTTATCCACCTTATTTATCCCTTTCAAGTACTTGAAGGACCCAATCATGTCCCCTCTCTCTCTCTCCTGTCCTCCAGGGAGTACATGTTCAGTGCCCTCAGGGACAAGACAGAAAATCAGAGGGGCAAATGGGGGGTTCATGGAGTCTTTCCCCTCCACAACCATCAAAGGAAGCCCGCGGCATGGACAAATCAATCCAGGGGACAAATGGCTGAAGGTGGACTCTGGGGGGGGGGCTAGAGATGCATGGGTGAATCTGATGGGTACAGCAGCTGGCACTGGTGGCCAGAAGTGGGGTGCCAGTGGGCACAGGAAGGTGCAAAAAAAATCCTGTGTAGACATAAAGATTGGGAATAGGGAAAGATGAGCAGAGGCACCTAAACTGACAGGTGGCTCATTGCTGCATATGGTGGGGAGAGTCCAGATACAGATGGAAAGTGTCTGCAGCGTTTCCCTTCCCCACCATCACAGAAACTAAAACACCGTCACACTGGAGCGGCTCTTCAGTTCTCCCAGACCAGTCCACACTGTTCGCCACTCTGCCTTACTTGCAGCGGCAGAGAAAGGTTAAGTGTGACCCCTGAGTGTGGACAGTGAACTATATCCACACCACTGAAAATGTAATTTTCAGACTTACCCTGGCACAAGATAAAAGGCAGCAGCAACACAGGCCACAGTCCAATATACAGTAGTTCAATTAAAATGTACAGAAATCAACCAAATAAATAGAAATCTCACAACACAGTCAATAAAATAGATTATAAGTGAATTAAAACAAGAACAGGTTTATTCAAACATCAGACAATCCTTCAATCTAGCCTTAAACTGGTGGATGCTTGTTTCACTTCCAATTTATAATGGCAGAATGTTTCAGAGTGATGGGCCAAGATACTTTAAAGAACTCGCTCAACATTTTTGAACCGACTTTCAAACTCTAAAGCAACTGATTTTATCAAGTACTGGATCTGGCAGGGTATAAATGACAATTTCACCAAATAGTTTTGCAGGATCATCGTTCTTTCAGATCTTGTAAAGTATCATTACCAACTATACTTTTCACCAGCACCTGCAAAAAGCACAGTTCACCAGCCTCCCAGCAAGAGAAAACAGTTACACGCAATAATATAACAGTATTAAGGTCCAATGGACAGAGCACAGAATGGTGAAACTCAACAGCCCACAATCAACCCCCATCACTGTCACTTACTCACTGCATGACCCTGAGCAAATCATGTGACTTCCTATACTTCAGTTTCTGTCTCCAAGCTAGAACAGGGGATGGCAGCAGCACACAGAAAGCCAGCCTGTCGGCACAACAGTAGGGCTACCGCTCGCAACGATGTCGACCCAGGTTACAGAATGAGCTCGGGTAGGTGGGGTTGGTGAGTATTGAGCGCCCTCAGGATACCCTCCTCCTAGGGTGGGGAGTACAGCAGCTTGCTGCCTGACTGCCACTTGGTGGAGGCCAGGTAACAGTGCAAGCCAGCGTGCACACTGCAAGGAAAGGGCTTGCCTCTGGATGCCATGCATGCCACTACACACATCCATGCATGTCATTCCATATAATAAGTCTAATTAATTACTCATGAGGCTAGCGAGGCTCTGGATTGACTACTGGATCAAGTCATTAATGTCTTGGAAATGACTGATCCAGATGCAGACTGCCACTGTGTGGCACGCACAGCTCATGCCATACAGCTAAAATCTAAATAAAACCAGCAAAAAAAATGAAAGTTGTTATTGCGATTAGACTTATAATCGCAGTAACAACCTCGAAGCCGGTCATTTCCTTGGATTCACGACTGGCTAGATGGAGGTGGCCTGAGGAGCACCGGTCGTCAATCCCACAGAAATGACCAGCTTCTCAGTCGTTATTGCTTAAATAGCGCCTTGGGGTGAAAACTGGTGGAAAAACAGCCCTGGTCTGATCCAGCACCCCTTCCTCCCAGAGGCCAAGCACAACTCACACTGCAGGCCTCCCACCACCACATGTGGTCCTGCATAAGCGGTGGATAACTGATAACTCCATGAGAAGATCAATAACAGAGCTGAGAAAGGAGGGGAGCACACTATCAGGGTTGGAGGAACAGAAACACAAAGTGGGGAAAAAAAGAAAGTCTTCTGGTATCACACTAACATATTAATTGCCAGCAGATTAGGCCTTACGGTCTATCGAGTCTGCTCAAACCTCAGATCCCTAGTTGGGTGCCGAAGCCCTCCCCCCCTTGTGTTCCAGAAACCCCTATCATCCATCCCCCCCCCTTGTGTTCCAGAAACCCCTATCATCCATCCCCACTCTCCTGGGCCAGGCCATCATCTGATACATTCGCTTTCTGTGTCTGTCCCACCCTCTCTTGAAGCCCTCCACTGTGGATCTCTGAACCAGCTTGCCAGGCAGCACATTCCAAGGGTCCACCACCCTCTCAGTGAAAAACCTCCTCCTATTTCCCCCCTCACCCTTCCACCTTCCAACTTCAAACCATGCCCTCTGGTGATACCTCCCTGCTTTAGTCTAAAGATCCCCTCCATGTTTACCCTATTTATTCCCTTGAGGTACTTGAAAACCTCAATCATGTCCCCCATGTCTCTCCTGTCCTCATACGTCAAATCCCCTAGTCCTCGTATCATCTTAGTTGACCTCCTCTGTACCCTCTCCAGGAGCTGTATGTCCCTCTTCAAGTGTGGTCTCCAGTACTGTACACAGTACACAAGGTGTGGTCTAACCAGTCCATTGTACAGCAGCAGAATCACTTCCCTGCTCCTAGAGGTGATCCCCCTTATGATGCATACCAACATCCTGTTTGCCTTGCTAGCCGCTCTCCTGCATTGCTCAGAGTTATTCATACATGCATCCACCATGACCCCTAGGTCTTTTTCCCCTGTTGAAGCCTTCAGTGCCTCCCTTCCCCTCCCAGGGTGTACCTGTGTTTAGGGTTTCCCCCGCCAAAGATGTAACACCTTGCACTTGGTGATATTGAAATTTAATTTCCATGTGTGAGCCCAGCTTTCCAGGGTGTCCAGGTCCCCTTGCAGGGCCAACCTCCCCTCTTCCCCCTCAACTACTGCTCCCATCTTGGAGTCATCAGCGAAGAGACTCATTTCACACCCTATACCCTCCCTGATGTCCGATATGTATGCATTAAACAGGATCGGACCCAGGACCGAGCCCTGTGGTACCCCACTACCGACCTCTCTAGGGTTTGAGAGCTCCCCACCGACCACTACTCTCTGGGTGCATCCAGCTAGCCAGTTTTCAATCCATCTGACCATCAAAGGGCCTACTCCCAACCCTGTCAGTTTCTCCACCAGACCATTGTGGGGGACAGAGTCAAACGCACTGCTGAAGTCCAAGAATAATACATCCAAAGGCTCTCCCTTGTCCAATTCTGATGTTACCCATTCGTAGAACTCCACAAGATTGGTTTGACATGATCTACCTGGCACAAATCCATGTTGCTGACTATCCAGACCTCCCACCTCCTCCAAGTACACCCCCCAATCGTTCCTGTAGTATACTCTCCATTAAGTTTCCCACCACCGAGGTCAAACTGATGGGTCTATAGTTACCTGGTACTTCCCTCGATCCCCCTTTATGGATTGGCACTACAGGTATCAACTCCTGCAAAAGGAAACTTACACATCCATAAGAAGATTTCAGTGAAACCTCAAACCTTGTTCCTCTTTTTCTTTTTTTTAAATAGTATTCTAAGTCACATGATTAATTGGTGATGTCCAAACTTCCAAAGACTTTAAAGGACAGACTCTGATCAATAAATAATGCCTTTGTCTGAAACATGTTCTAGCTCACTTCAGCTAGACAGATGAATATATGAACAAGCTGCCATATAAAGCAATCGACAAGTCTCGACTTTAATAGCATTCAGTTATAGCAAATCCTGGAGGAAGGTGCCACTAACAACGGTTTTACCATAGGGGAGAAATGAAAAGAACATTTACAGAAATAAAACAGTTGCAATAGATGCAACAGGCGAACTTTTTGCCTAGGGCTGCCACAACCCCCTTTCTTGGACACAGGGAAAAGACCAATACATTTCAGGGGATGAAAAATACATAAAAAATTCTTACCAACCAAAAGAAAAAGAAACATTATTATGGCCTCTCTAGACCAAAGGATATACAGAGCAGCTGGACACAAGCTAGTATATTTATCAAAGACATCAAAAGACCGATCTATCTCCTACACAGTGGCCACCTTTTAACTGGAGTACTTTAAGTTTTAATTTTATTTAGGGAGATCTCACAAGCCATTGAGCCGAGATTCATTTCCACTGATGTCCCACACAAGAGAATAAAATATTATTTACAAAGTTACATGATACAGTATCACACATAGAGAGAATTAATCTTATTCCAAGCATAAAAATACATACTTCCTAAAAAAAAGTTTACTCTACTGAACCATCTGAACAAACAGAAGAACAGGGAGATTAACGACTGGCTCGGGCAGTGGGGTGAAGCACAGGAGATTGGGGGGTTGGGAGACTGGGGGAGTTTGGGAAGACAAGAGACTGCATGGCTGGGATAGGCTTCACCTAAATCCAGTAGGGAAAGAAGTTCTTAAACAGGGGATGACGGATTTCATTCAGGCTAGATGGGGTTTAAACTTGTGAAGGGGGCACTGCCGGGCTGATCCAGTCATCCATACCACCAATAGGACTGGCCTGCAACCCCACAGAGGAGGGAAAGACGGTACCCTAGGGGAGAAGTGTGGACGGACATATGAAAGATCTGGGGAGGATATGGTAAAGAGGGGTATGGACAAGGGTTCGAGGGTGGCTTTAATAAATGCCAGGAGCCTGGGGAATAAAATGCCTGAGTTCTAGGCCACGCTGTTTGAGGGTGGGGGTGGATGTAGCAGCGGTCACTGAAATTTGGGCCACCCCTGGCCATGACTGGGACCTTAATCTGAGTAGGTACCTTGTGCTAAGGAAGGACTGAAAGGCGGCCGGGGGGGAGTAGCAATGTTCATTAGGGATAACATCAAGATTATGAGAGTGGAGGAAGCAGAAGGCAATGTGGAGGCCCTATGTGTCACCTTGTGAACCCCCTTGGGAGGGAAGATCAAGTTGGGGGTGGAATATAGGCCCCCAGGACTAGCGGAGGACCTGGAGGATTGCCTGTTGGCTAACATTAAGGGGCAGTATGGACTGGAAGGGGAAGGAGTGGTGTTGATGGGGGACCTTAATATGCCAGCTACTGACTGGGGTACTATGACGTCCACTGTAACCAGGGAGCAGAAGCCGCTGGATGCGTTCCTCAATCAGCAGGTGATGGACCCAACAAGGGAGGGTCATATCCTGGATGTGGTTTCAGCAGATTGGGATCTTGTATGAGATCCGGTTGTGGAAGAACCCCTGGCTGGGAGCGACCATAACACAGTCTGGTTTCGGCTTAAATTGTGTGTGTGTGTGGGGGGGTCATTTAAGGACAATGATAGTTGATTTTAAGGGGGCGGACTTTCAAAACATGGGAGAAATTCTCAAGCGGCATTTGCAGGAGATAAAACCAGGTTTGGACGTGGAAGGTAGGTGGGAGATCATAAAGCAGGGGGCTACAGGAGGCCACCAGGACCTGTGCAAGAGTGAAGCGCAAGGGCAGTATGTCTCATAAACCATGCTGGTGGACCAAGGAGGTCCAGGAGGCAGTAAGGGAAAAGAAGGCTGCCTACAGTAGGTACAAAAAAATGAGAGGAGAGAGGGATAGAGAGAACTATCACCTTGCAACCAGGAAAGTCACCGGAGTGGTGAGGGGGGCAAAGGCCTGGAAAGAGCAGAGGCTGGTGCAGGGGATACGAGGTGGGGAAAAGGGGTTCTTTAGGTATATTGGTGAGCGAAGGAAGGTCAAGGGCCAGCCTAGTAGGTTGAGGACAGCTGGGGGGGGGTGGAAGGGGCTGGAGAGCAGGCGGAGGTACTGAATGAGTACTTTGCCTCAGTGTTCACTAGGGAGAAAGCTGGGGAACTTCCAAAAAAGGGGTTGAAGGACACAGAAGGCGCAGCAGACCTGACTATTGGGGTACCTGCTGAAAAACAAGCAGCTGGGGGAGGTAGGCCATGGGTGAGATATCAGGCTGGTTCTGCTGAATTTGGGGGGACAGATGCTGATATGCCTATCGGTCGGGTGTGGGAAGCCCTCCAGTCCCTAGAAAAGGATAAATCTCTGGGGTCTGATATAATTCATCCCAGAGTACTGGGGGAGTTGGCGGATGTTTTGGCTGCGTCATTGGCAAATCTCTTTAACCTGTTGCTCCAGACAGGGAGGATGCCAAGGGATTGGAAGCATGTGCATGTTGTGCCCATCTATAAAGGGGGATCGAGAGAAGAGCCAGGAAACTATAGACCCGTCAGTTGGACATCGGTGGTGGGGAAGGTAATGGAGAGCATATTTAAGGAAAGGCTGGGAGGTTTCTTGGAGGAGATGAGTTACCTGGATGACCGGCAGCATGGGTTTGTGCCAGGTAGATCGTGTCAAACAAACCTTGTAGAGTTCTACCAGTGGGTGACATCAGCACTCGACAGGGGGAGACCAGTGGATATACTGTTCCTGGCCTACCTTGACTTCAGCAAAGCTTTCGATACTGTTTCACACAGAAGATTGATTAATAAGCTGGGTAGGCTCAGGGTGGGTCAGATGTTGGTCAACTGGGTGGCAAACTGGTTGATGGGCAGAAAACAGAGAGCGGTAGTAAAACGGTATACAGGCAGAAGAAATGCAAGTCACAAGTGGGGTACCTCAGAGATCAATCCTGGGGCCAGTCCTCTTCAATATCTTCATCAGTGACATTGCAGATGGATTGGAGGGTAAGGTTTATCTGTTTGCAGATGATACCAAGATCTGCAACAGAACAGATGATCCAGATGGGGTGGGCAGAATGAGAAGAGATCTGGATAAACTGGCAAAATGGTCGGCAGAGTGGCAACTGGGGTTTAACACAAAGAAGTGCAAGATCATGTACATAGGGAAGAGAAACCCTGAAGCCACCTATAGGCTGGGAGGGGAGTTTCTGGCAGTCACAAGGGAAGAAAGAGACATGGGCATCATCATCACAGATGACCTGAAATCATCGAAGCAGACCACTAAAGCAGTAGGTAAGGCTAGAGGGATGTTGGGGTGTATTAGTAGGGGTATCACAAGTCGTAAGAGGAAGGTAACAATCCCTCTTTACAAGACACTGGTTAGGCCCCATCTGGAGTACTGTGTGCAGTACTGGAGGCCGCACCTTCAAAAGGACATTAACCAAACTGAGGTAGTCCAGAGAAGGGCAACCAAAATGGTGCAGGGACTGCATCAGAAAACATATGAGGACAGATTAACGGAGCTCAATATGTATATCCTAGAGCAAAGGAGGGAGAGAGGTGATATGGTTGAAACATTCAAACACCTTAAGAGCATTAACAAGGTGAAGAAGTCTACATGTTGCAATATAAGAAAAACAGCAGGACAAGAGAACACAGCATGAGATTAGAGGGAGGACGATTAAGGGTAATGTGAGGAAGTTCTTTTTCACAGAAAGGGTGGTGGATGAATGGAACGGCCTACCTCAGGAAATGGTGGATATGAATACAATGCAGGGCTTCAAACAGGCATGGGATAGGCATAAAGGAGCAATACAGATGAGTATGAATAGATAGGCCATTGACAGAGCAAAGGCCGATGGCACATTCATAAGGTAGAAAAAGAAATGGGCAGACTGGATGGGCTTTGTGGTCCTTATCTGCCATCAACTTCTATGTTTCTATGACTTCAGCAAGGCATTTGATTCAGTCCCTCACATTGGCCTAAGGGAGAAGGTGGGGGGATGGGGGTAGGCTCACTGATGGTTAGGTGGATTGGAAAGTGGCTTTCAGGTCGCACTCAGCGGGTAGTGGTCGGAGGGGAGGTCTCGTCTCCTAGGGAGGTCATAAGTGGGGTCCCACAGGGATCAGTCCTGGGGCCACTCCTGTTTAACACCTACATCTCCGATATCAGGGAAGGTATCGGGTGTGAAATGAGTCTCTTTGCGGACGACTCCAAGCTGGGGGCGGTGGTGGAGGGAAAGAAGGGGAGATTGGCCCTGCAAGAGGACCTGGATACTCTAGATAGATGGTCCTGCACCTGGAAATTGAAATGTAACTCCTCCAAGTGCAAGGTGCTACACCTAGGGTGGGAAAACCCCCAACTATGTGTACACCCGGGGAGATGAGTTGCAGGCTGCGGCAGGGGAAAGAGACCTAGAAGTCTTGGTGAATGTTAACATGAATAATTCAGAGCAGTACAGGAGGGCTGCGGTCAGGGCAAATAGGATGCTGGGATGCATCACTAGGGGGATTACTTCAAGGAACAGGGAGGTGATTTTGCCACTGCCTGGTTAGACCACATCTTGAGTACTGTCTGCAGTTCTGGAGGCCACACCTAAGGAGGGACATCCAACTCCTGGAGAGGGTTCAGAGGAGAGCAACCAGAATGATCCGGGGCCTGGGGGATATGACATATGAGGAATGACTAGCAGAGCTCAACCTGTTCTCGCTGGAGGAGAGGAGGAACTGGGGGGGGGGGCATGATTGAGGTCTTCAAGTACCTCAGGGGAGTAAGTAAGGTAAGCTGAGATAGGATCTTTCGACTGAAGGAGGGTGGAATCACCAGAGGACACAACTGGAAGATTGTGGGTGGTAGGATTAGGAGGGGAAAGGAGGAGGTACTTCACCGAGAGAGTGGTGGAACCGTGGAATGCGCTGCCCGGGGAGCTGGTACAGGCAGCTACGATGGAGGGATTCAAGAGAGGGTGGGACAGGTATAGGCAAGGGGTGAAGCAGAGGCTGGTTTGCCAGGGGGGAGGGCAGGACTGGGGGGTGTAGTAACAGTGGAAGGAGACAGAGGGCTACAGTACCCAATTAGGGTGCTGAAGCACGAGCAGACTTGATACACCAACAGGCCTACACTGCTGGCGTCTAGTATTTTTTTTAATTGTTTAACCAGGAATAGCACACTAAGCTGAAAGCTTTTTTACAGGAGTGACCTGGGAGCACAGGGAAGTTAAGTGACTTGCTCAGAGTCACACAGTATGCAAATGGAAGCTGTGGGATTCAAACCCAGGTCTGGTCTGCTGGATGTCACCAGATTTGCAGCTCAGAGCCTTAAACCACTGTGCTATACTGCCTCCCAGTTAGTATGTTAGTATCTTGGAAGTGGCCCAACTAGCTTGAAGACTTAACACACCTCACCCCCAGCTCCAGCCTAGGGCACTGGGATTGCTATGGTGTCACTTGGTGTGTCCCTGCTCCCCAGGGATGTGTTTGCACTGGTGAAACAATCTGTCAGGCCCAAATGGACTGATCCCACCCAAACTTATGATACCCTCACCTGAGAAAGGACACAGTCTGGAGTCAGTAGGAGAAGGCACACCAAAATGATTTAGGGCCAGCAGGGAAGATCCTAACAAGAACATCTGGAGGCCAAGAACATGTACTCACTGGAGGCCAAACACAAGAGGGGACATAACAGAGACATATTAGTTTCTAAGGGTATAAAGTGAGGGACTAGGGAAGATCTGTTTGTTAGAAACAGGGATGCAGTCACACAAGGGCATGACTGGAGGTTAGTGGGGGGTAAATGCAGGAGGAGTGTGGAAGTGCTACTTCACTGAGGGGGTGGAGCCAGTAAAAGTGGTGGGGCAGGTACCCTTAATCAGTGCAAACATGGCTGGGACAGAGCAAGGGGGCTCACAGTCCCACTAGAGGAAACCAGGGGGGATATTTGGAGGAGGAGGAGCAGAGGGGGACAACTTCCCAGGACACTAGGGTGTAGGGTAAGATAGCATAATATGGGCAGACTTGATGGACCACAGGTTTCTTTCTGTCGTCAAGAGTTTATTTTTACATAATCAAATCTAGAAGAAGTCTCCAATACATCTTCCCTCCTTTTGTAAGGATTTGGTTCGTCTTTAGATGCTTTCCTGGATTTGATACCTATTGTGTGATCCAAGTTAAGAGAACAGCACTCTGCATCCCACCTGCTCAGCCTTTTAATGGAGGCCTGTAGGATGGCCCGGTGGCTATCAGCGGTGCTGGAGCACTGGATTCAGAAGCGGATCCAGGTCTCTCACTTCCTGGGCTGACAGTGAGCATACCTCATGGAAGTGATGCATCCTCTATCCTGCAGCAGGGTCTAGCGTGCACACAGAGCTTCATTAGATCCTACTGCACACACGGTATGATTTCTGATGAGTATGCATCACTAAACCACAGCCATCAGAGGCCATTTCCTGTGAGGCAGTTGGCATCTGCCTTGGAGGAGACTGCTGACCTATTCCCTTTGTGGCTGAGAGGTTATTTATGTGATTATTTGTAATTTCTGACCCTGAAAGGCACACTAAGCTACTACAGCTTGTTTCCAGTTGCATCCTTGGGGGGGTTGTTCTACTGACAGGGGGAAATGTTGACCGTGACACCGGAGAAACTCCCCTGCTCTTCTTCCATAAGTGCCATGGGAACTTCTACTTCCACCTGGACAGTGACAAGAGATGGGCAGAAGGGACCTCGGTTTGACATCTCCTCCGAAGGATGGCACCTCACCAGTGCAGCACCCCCCTCGTACTGCAGCACAGTGTCAGTTATGGGCATTACCCCAAGTACCTGGTGTGGGGCTAGAACCACCAGTCTTCTGGATAATATTAGCATTGAAGAGTAAAGCATGCACCATTTTTTAAATCAGGTGAGTAAAATATAACTCTGCTAAGTAAAAATGCTCTAAACTTGGAAAAAAATGTTCCTTTTGAAGCACATAGAGAACAGGGTTGCTTGAAATCTGCCAAACTGAATCAGATTTGTCAGATTCCAATCCAATTTTCAGATTTCGTATTTTTAGATTTGTAGTCTGAAAATCCTAAATCCTAAACTGAATCCTAAAACTTATTTTACACAGGCATTTAGGATTTCAAATCAGAGTCCTAAATCTGATTTTTAGGCTCTTTCAGGATTTGAAAAGGAATCAGGTTAGGATTCGGAAGTTCCTGAAATCCTAAATTTGGACTGGAATCTGCTAATTCAGAGCAGCCCTAAATAGGAAGCATTTCCAACAGGTGAAATGAGTATCGGTACTCACCAAAAACATTTTTAAAGAGTATTTCTGTAAATCTGGAGAGTAAAATTGGCTAGTACTCACCTTATCTAGAGGACTGGCTAGAACCCACAGCCTTCCGATCTTCCAACCCCAGAAGCAAGCATGCCACATACTGGGGCCACTGATACAGTGTCAGATGGCAGAGCAACACTCCTAAAGACAAAAGGAACAGGAAAAAAAAAGTGTCAACACAGATGAATACCATTTAAGAAAAAAAGCTACAATCAGAAATTTCATAATCAGGCTGACATTTCTCATGTACCAGGTTTAGGCCAGAAGGCCCTGGGTGGTCAAGGAAGGCCAACTTACCTTTGTTTTTGAGATTAATTGCAATTATTCCTCAGTCTCTTCACAGAAATGCCCTTCCTCCCCACCTGCCAGTATCAATACCTGCCAATCAAGGACACTGCATCTGCCAGCCATGTGAACTCCTGCCATCATGCCTGAAATCTACACAGCAGCAAACCCCCATCCCCAAAAAAAAATAATGTACTGCAAGATCCCAAGGCATTTTACAACATGGGACAAAGTCTGATGCTACTACATTCAAAAAATTTGCTTAAGCTTGTATTTCTTTCTGAAATGTCATGATGTCCAACCTTCTTAACTTAAAGGTAATCATGGATGCCTCTTTTCCTCCAGCCAGGCGGGAGAAAGTGGCTGCTTTAATAACCGTCAACAATGCTGCCTTTTGAAGGTGGTTCAGAACATGCTCCTTCCCCTAAGGAAATGACTGCTTTACCTGTATAATACATGAAGCCCCTAATTAGCTTAAGTTCTAGAGACAGACTCTAGACACGGACCCAGGTCTCCCAGGATGCAGCTCTTGTGCCATTCAGCCACAATAAACTTGCACAGCATGAACACCCTTGCAAACAGCTAGGACCTGAGTTTGGATTTCAGACCACAATTGAGATATGCATGAAATATACCGAACATATATAGAAGGGGATATTCCACAGCAAAGGTGTTGTGGCAAGGAAAGGAGTGATGACTACTCACTGAGCAGAATGAGGGGACAAAGAGGAGATCAGAATCTGCAGCACGCAGGAATACTGTAAGTGAATTTTATTTATTTCGAGCTTGTTAACCCAGTTAGGTCTCTGGAGGATTCAACTCCTTCTACAGGAACAGGCATGATTTTCTTTTTATTCAAATGGATTAAGTACCACCCTCTAGGACAGATGTCCCATTTTCAGAGAGTTTCCACTGAGATTTATCCCCTCAATGAGCTATGTAGCCATCAAGATCTGCAGGATCCTTGTGGTGCTCCATGCTCAGCTGGCAGCAGTGAGATGAGACATCTCTGCTGCATTGTTAGCTCAGCTGAAGCCAACGCTCCACTCCCCCACAGGCCCACTGGTGGTGGGGAGAGGGAGGAAGGGTAGGTAGGGAGAAGGGAGCCAGGGCTAGCCACAAGGAAGTTGTCCAGCCCAACGAAAAATCACTCTGCACCCCTGGAGGAGCCTCAGGTACCCGACTCCACTGGGAGGGATGACTGAGTCAGTTGTGGGAAAGGGGCAAGACAACTTGATGGCACTCGGGGGAACAAACAGGAGGAAAGCAATTATGACAGTCTTGGGAGTTGGGGATTCAATGATCAGGGGGCAGAGAGGGTGGTAAAAGGAGGGATGGACTGAAGGGGGTGGTCAGGTGCCTTCCTGGTGCAACAGCAATCTAAGATATAGATAGGATACGGAGATGGGGGGGGGGAGTTGGAGGTGCTGGTACACTTGGGTACCAATGATCTGGCAAACTAGATTGTGCAGACAGTGAAGTGGAACTTCTGCAGTCTGGATGACAGACTGATGGCACACTCGGCCTCTTTGGCCTTTTCCGAGCTCCTCCATGTGTGGAGCAGAAGGGGAGGGAAAGAATAAGGGGAGAGGAGATAGAAGCGTTTAATGTTTGGCTAAAGGGATGGTGTCAAGAGATGGAGTACCACTTTGTGGGGGACTGGGGAGACGTCTTGGACAGGAGGCACTTCAAGGGTAATGACCTTCACTGGACAAAAGAGGGGTGGCCAGTGGGCTGGGGCAGTAGTCTGATGTCTTTGTGAGACAGTTAAACTGATATTGATGGAGATAGAGTCCAGAGAAACCACCGTGGTAGAAGTACGGTTACCACCCGTCCCGTTTGGAGGTGACTGTCCCATTTTTAAAGTCCCTATCCTAGGAAATGTGAAAATCTTCCTAGGACATTAAAAGTCCCGTTTTTTTATGTGTACATCTGTAGTAATTACATAAAAAAACTTTAGTAGTAAAGTATTTTTTTAATGTAATTGTCGTACTTTTTCCCTTGTGAACTTAAATTTCCTGCCCCAAATCCACCTGTGAACAGTGCCAGCACTGCCACTACTGTCCTCCCAGCATGTTTACTACAAGGTAACTTAGGCAACGGGGCAGGCTGGCCAAAGAAGTATTACGTTGCTCTGTGGCGCTACACAGTAGAGTGTCGGCAAGCGTGTGTCTCTGTCTCAGTGAAAGTAAGTCCTGGTTCAGAACATATTAGATGCAGACTGAGTGGGAAAGGGAATCAGTTCTGGGACAACACAGCCCTCAGGCCAGGAAAGTGCAAAAAGGCAGCAGCCAGAAGAAAAGAAGCAAGCAAATGAGGTGGAGACTAGTGGAGGAGACAGGATGGGTATTGTGACACTGACTGTCACTAGACACAGACACCGAGATGATCATGCAGCAGCAACAGATGGGTGACATCTGACATTTACTGCGTCTCTTGTCATTTTCCTTTTTTTATTTTATCTATTTTTGCTCTTCCTCCTCCTGCACCTCAGCCAGCCCCTCCTTCGGGCTGCCTATTTTTCCTTTTATTTATTTTCTTTTATTTAGTAAGTGCACTACACAAATCCTGCCTATTTTCAGGCACGACCCGGGGGAGGGGGATACAGATGACTGCCAACTGATCTTGAACCAGATTGAGCTGTTGGGGGTATTTTTAGTGCTTAAGACCTACTCACCCCAGGCAACCCCTGTTGCATTCTTGGCAACCCCCCCAGGGTAACCTGACATAACCCTTCATTGGGTGGGTCCTCTCCTTCCAGACAGAATGTGCCTTACCGGCTTCCTTCTTGGCCCTGGGTGCTGCTGGGGTTGGTCCCGGCTGTCCGGGGGCTCCGTAGTGGCGAGGGTCTGGCAGCCATCATCCGGTCGGCTGGGGTGCCGGTTTTCCTGTGTCCCCAAAGTACAAGTTCTCAGGCGTGTGTGCGTGGTGTCCTCGGGTAGGGGCGTGCAGGGGGCGTGTTGACTTTAGAAGGGTGACCTTTGTCAGGATGAGGAGGTTGGCCTGGGACACGTTAGCTGGGGTAGACAGCATCAGAGGGGTGGAGGAGAGATGTGGGGCAATAAAGCAGGTAATTCTTGAGGCATCAAAGATATCCTCGGGTCACACCTGGAAATGAGCTTTGGCTCAGTGTGCCTCTCCCAGTTACCAAAATTTAAAATAAAAAATAAATAAATACCCAAGGACAGAAACCAAAAGTAACAGGTACAAGGAACCAATGTGGTTCTTGGAAAAGGTCAAGGAAATAGTGAGGGCCAAGAAAAAGGCCATCCTAAGGTGCAAAGAAAAGCAGGAGGAGGAATGGGGAGAATACCAACTGAGAATCAGAGAAGTAAGCAGGGCAGTTAGAGAAGCTGAAGCAGAAACAGAGCTGTGTATTGCTGAAGGGGTCAAGTGCAGAGAAAAGCAATTCTTCAGGTATATCAGGGAAAAAAGGAGGAAGAATAGTTGGGCTATTTGAAGGATGCAGAGTAATAGAAGAGGACAGGCAAAAGGGATTGCTTTTTTTTTTTAAATACTTCTTTATTAAAAAGAATATAGCACATATAGACCAGCAGAGAAAAGTACATGTTGCATTTGATACGTCCTACAGAGATTTCTAATACAAATCTTAGAAATAGGCACGTCTATTAGCAATATGCATGACATGGGCTGGCCCAGTGGCGCTGAGGGTTGAGGCGCTGGACGCCACACCTCGCGCCACACCGGTGACCTGGGTTCGGAAGTGGATCTGGGTTGTCGGGGATCAGCAAGGAAGGGAGAGGATTGAGCATCCGGAGGACTGCTCTCCTCTCCCAGGGAGGGTGATGGGGGACTCCTGACACAGTAGCGGCCTTCGGTGGAGACCACGGATGGCACTAGCATCGAGACATAGGAGTGGCAGGATGACGGCAGGCTCCAGTGGCATGAGGTGCGAGGTACAGCCATGCAGAATGCCACTGCACGTCGCATCCCAGAGGGGAAACCACCGAACAAGGAAAAAAGGGCCCTGTCCCCGGTAGGCAATCGTGGGTCTGGGGACATCACCCACGCCCAGTGCCAGATCCATTCTCCATCTCTCCAGTGGTCTGCCGAACCTGGACGCCCCACTGGATTATAGACAGACTGCCAGGTAGGAAGGTGGTCCCACCCTGGAGGACTCAAGAGCTGGGAGGTCGGGCGGACTGGGTGAGGCGGAGGAAAGTTACACCAGGAGGGACGGGGAGGACTTCAGGCAGGTGGGAGAAAGCGCTGTCGTGAGACCACACCAGAGGGAGACTGCGTAATAGTGTGACAGGAGGATAAACAAAGTCTTTAAAAAAAAAAATGAATTTGCACAACATGGTGTTATGAATTAAACACAACAGTTACATGTTATCTAGGCCTGTGCTGGCATTTCAATTATTTTACATAGGTCAACAACATCTATAAAGAACCAAAACTGTAACAAAACTGCTGTCACCCTCAAGTAAATTATGTTACGAATTATAGTATCAAGTTATGTTTACTGCACACCTAAAGAAAAGCACAAAGGAAGAAAGTACTATATGTTACGAGGCTAGAGAGAATGTAGTTCAAAATTATAAAGTTCAATTGTGATGGTACCATTAAGGAAATTTCTAGTCCTAAAGTATTATAGTAGTTATTTATAACCCATAAACAGAGGAGCGTTACATTTGGTATAAATCCCATCTCGTTCATCTATTACCATACACCTCTTGACAATGTTGTATCGAGAAAGTAATACATTCTATTTCTTGCGTCTGACAACTTGCACCCAGTCTTCCACAGAGGGGGAAGACAGTTGAAGCCAACGTCTTGTGCTGGCTTTCAAAGCCACAATTGTTAATATACTCCATAGATATTTGTATCTTTCCCCTGCAGAGTTCGTGGGGGATTCCGAGCAGTATATTTTCTGGGCCTATGGTTTCTGGTAAAATAAAAAGGTGTTTCAAATGATCTGCCACAGCCGTCCAATACATTGTGAGCATTGAACATTGCAAGAAAATGTGGGCTTGGGTGGCCACCGGTTCCCCACAGTGTCTCCAACAGCTTGTGGTAGTGCCAGGATTCCACTTGCCTTGAACAACCGTCCAGTACCAAGAAATATTGAATTCGAAGTCTCCAGGCACATTCCTGCCAAGTCGGTGAGGAAGATATATGCCAGGTTATTCCCCAAAACTTCTCCCAGTCCTTATGCTCTAGTTGAATATCTAAATCCATTTCCCATCTAGTCTTAATAGGTATGGTGGTTGCTCCCTGATCTGGAGGAGCATGTGTGGGTGCATGAGCACTTCCTCCACTGGCGTCACTGCGCACCTCATCTCCGCAGGGAGAAAAATGAAGAGGAAAACTACGTTGCTGCAGCGCATGGTGGAGGGCAACTTGCAGGTCCCGCTCCCGGCTAGTTACGACGCTGGCCACACTGGATCTGGTCCCTGGTGGAGGTTGGGGAACCTCACCGGCACAGCCAGGGGGGTAAGCCCTGGGGGTAAAGGTCACCGCCAGCTGGTGGACGGGGCTGGGGGCTCCCTCCAGAGGTAGGGGCCGCAGCAACAGAAGCATAAATTAGTAACAAAAACACCATGTATAACCTGAAATGCATTATTAAAAAGAGTATTTTACTTCTTTTGATGAAGTTAAAAGCATAACAGTTTCTTACTGAAATACTTTGGATGGAATGGGATTTTCTACCATAAAGGAAAAAAATCAATCTGGTTGATCCTGCCGCCCATACCCTTCGAGCGTGTCTTACACTCCGCAGCTAGGCTGACGGATCAAAACTTTCCAGAATGCCATTCCCACTGAAATGTACAAAAAAGAACGGAAAAACAAAGGGAGAGACAGGCTGTGTGTGAGGTATGTGTGTATCTCTGACAGAAGTGCTGCACTAACTGAACTGTGCTGAAAGAGAAAAAAAGTATCACCATTAATTAAATAAAATAATATATGGGTGGGTGGGTAAAAAAAACAGAATTTTGCACACACCCTCGGTGTGGGATGCTTTTATAAATCACTCGGATTTTGCCATCAGGGTTAACGTAGCATCCCACACCTCAGGTGTGTGTAAAATTACACACACACATACATTATTCTATATTTTAATAATGCCGTTCAGATTATGCTTTTTTTAAACAGTGTTGTCCATCCATGTGTTTTTGCAATTAATAAACAATTAATGGTGTCCTATTTTTTTTCTTTTCAAGTCTAATCTCTATAGAAAGAGCATAATATTCTCAGAATCATAACACATGCTCAGATTGTTTTTACTGTCTTTGTCCAGGAAAGACACACAGCTACAGCTTGTTTCTGGGTGTGTTTTGGGAGCACAGGGAGGTTAAGTGACTTGCTCTAGCCACACAATATACAAGTATAGCATGATGGAATCAAAACTCATTCTGCTGGATGAACGAAGCTTGTTCACAGCTCTTTGCTTTAACCTCAAGGCTGCACTGCCAGCTGTAAATAAAAAACGACACATTTCAAGGCTGGCCCCATGATATCAGGCCAGTAGGTAAGTAGCCACATTTGCATTTTGTAGACCTGAGTTCACACCCAAAATTGTAAAAGAAAAGACTGTAAGAGAGGGAATGGGATAAGAAAGAAGTTAGTGCAGTGGCAAACCCCAGAAATCTGCACTAACATGAACACAGCCAGGGTTTAGAAATCCTGATACAGTATGGGGCCCCAATACCTGTTGGCACCATAGAGCCAGCCTTGAGATGTGTAGTTTTTAATGAACAGCTGGCAGTATCGCCTAGAGGTTAAAGCAACCCTAAAGATGGATTATTTTTTACTAACAGTTTGAAATGTAAAGGTGATAACTCACTGGTTTCAATACACATACAAAACAAGCATTGTAAATGTAGAAAGTGTTGTAAAAACACCTTAAAACACACTTAATAAAACAGACAATTTCCTAGTTAACCTACAGTCAATGGAGGGTCAAGATCCTTGGTGACATCATTTCCTGTCGGGAGCCTAAAACATGTGGCTGCCCCAAGCCCTTAATTACAGGCTGATTTACATATGAATAACACTGGACTGCAAAGACTCACAGTTTCCCTCAAAATAACATAAAAGAGGACACCGAACAAAACCCCACACCACAGTTAAGGGAAAGCCGAAGGAGATACTAGTTAAGGAGGACCTAGTCCATTACTTGGACAGTAATGGCCTCCAGTATAGTAAACATCACGGGTTCATGGCAGGGAGTTTTGTCAGACTACTAACAGTTTTCTTTGACTGGGTGACAAGGACATTGGATAGGGGCCACATTGTGGATTTAAACTATTTCAGTTTCAGCAAGGCCTTCGACTCAGTGCCTCACAGGCATTTGCTGAAAAGGATGGAGGATATGGGGCAGTAAGGGACACTGTAAGATGGGTAGGAAACTGGCTGAGGAGGAAGCAGCAGAGGGTCAAGGTAAATGGGGTCAAATCAGAATAGAGTGAGGTCACAACTGGGGTACCACAGGGATTGGTCCTGTGGACAGTCTTCCTCAATATGTTCATCACTGACAATGGAGAAGGAATCCAAGGAGTCATCTTTAGCGACACCCTAAAACAGTCAAGGTCGTGCAATACGGCCTTCAGTAAGGCAAATAGGATGTTGGGTTGTATCGGGAGAGGTACAGGCAGTAGAAGGAAAGAGGTAATATTACCTCTTTATAGATCAATGGTAAGGCCACACCTGGAGTGTTTTGGAGTCCTCACCTCAAGAAAGATAAAGACAGCCTAGAGGCGGTGCAATGAGGGGTGACCAGGATGATACAGGGTCAGCAGGGTAGATCTTACGAGGATCAGCTCAAGGCACTACACGTGTACTCACTGGAGATCAGACAGGAAAGGGGTGATATGATACACACCTTCAAATTCCTGAAAGGAATACATAAGATGAACTGTGAGGAGTTACTTAGCATAAGCACCAGTTTGAGGTCACGAGGGCATGAGTGGAAACTGGCAGGTGGAAGGTTCAAGAGGGACACAAGGAAGAAATATTTTACAGAGAGGGTGGTGGAACCTTGGAACAGTCTGCCAGCCAAGGTGGTAGGTACCAAAACCATAAATGGTTTCAAGCATGAGTGGTACAGAGTGAAGAGTAAAGTGGCCACTAAGGGTAGTAGTAGCAGGGAGGGGAACAGGGCGGTGGACACTGACGGATAGTACTTTGGATGACAATTAGGTCCCAGGGATTGATAGGGAACCACGGGCAGATGGATGGACCATCCTTCTTTTTTTCTGTTGGCATTGTCTGTGTGTCTATCATCTCAAAAATGAGAAACATCAGGCTGCCATGTGGAGGTTCTTGGATGGGGTGCACAAAGGGCTTCCTCTGTTGCCAATACAATGTGATGGAACATCAAAGAGGTGATGCACTCAATCGGCCTCTAACTGCAACTGATCGAAGTGCTGTCACATAGCCCATACAGAGACTTTTCAGAAAGCTGTGGGTGTAGATTCCTATGGGGAACAGTCAGCCGATACCCTCCCCAGCAATGGGTTAGAGGAGACATGCCATGAACTCCATAACTGGAGTCAGTGGGCAGCCCTGCAGGACACTCTTTCCGGAAACACAGACAATAAATAGGTGGTTGGGGCTCTAGGACTGGTACAGGGAGACCCACATTTGGGGTTCAACGGCCCTTGGACCTGCAGTTCCCTAAAGCAACAGGTCAGCCATCCCAAGGCCATCAAAGTCTCAAGAAAGAAGAGCGTCCACTGGAGAGAGGAATACAAAATCCTGGAGTGAATACAATGTTGAAAAAAAAAAAGAGGCCTAATCAAAAGATATATGGTTTGTGATTCTCTGTGACATGGGCACCCATCAAAACTAGGGTGATGAGGCCAGCCCGCCAGCACAGTGGTAGTGCTACCACCTGTAACACGGACAACCCGGGTTCAAGAGTGAATCCAGGAGTCCGAGGGTTGACTGGGGAAGGGGGGTTGGTAGAGCGTCCAATGGACTGCTCTCCACCTCTGGGGAGAGAGGAGGGGAGATCGACTGTGGTCTGGCTCTTGAGTGGCACCCAGCAGAGGTCGGCACTAAGCCAGAAATGCATGGAGAAAGCTTGTGCCATCAGCAGATGTCTGGGGCATGTGTGCGGGCGCATGCTGCGTTGATGTCACTGCACATCTGCGGCCTACAGGGTGGGATTTAGCGGAAAAATCAGGAGAGCTGGCTGCATGATGCTAGCTCCTGCACCCTGTATGCCCGGCCACAGTGGGCCCCCTTCATGCTGCACAGCTGGATCCTGTGTGCAGTGGTGCGGCTGCCCTGCCAGGGGAGGGCCCTGGGGTACTGATGGCTGAAAGGGGTGTCCCACGGTGGTGGCCTGGTCGCTGAGGGTAAGAAGGGGGCAGTGACGCTGAAGATTGCCAGGCTTCCCAGATAAACAGAACAAGCAACAAAAAACAAAAATAAAACTTGGGGTAATGTGCTGGATGAGCAACAGTAGTCCACCTGGGATGTAATGAAAGTCTAACATCCAAGTACAGCTGAAGCTGAGCAGTACTTCTAAGACAGAAACACTAAATGATGTCTCAGGGATGGAACAAATACAGGTCCCTCAAAACTTAGCTTTAGCCCCCCATATCAAACAACAGTCTTCTGCCCACTCAGCCAACAGCAGTCCAATGCTAACAAAAGTGTGCTGAACCCCATGCCAGCCTCATAACAGCAAACTATTCAAGCAGGCATTGCACTAATACAAGATGGAAAACGCTATACTGTAAGGAAGTGGTTCTCAAACCCGATGTCCTGGGGGCTTCCAAGCGCAAGAATGCAGGGACACAGAGGACAGCGTCAGCAAAACTTGCTGGTTACTCCACTTTATTTTTTCACTCTGAACACTGATACAACAAATCTCTTCACACTCAGAATAAAGTAAATCAAGTTCCATTTATCATTTTACCTTGAACTTTATCATTTTTCAAATTAAACAATTACCAGTCCCGTCACATATTTAATTAGGGCTAAACTCCTCAGTGGCTTCACAAAACTGAGCTGGCAGTCATATTTGAGAAACACTGTTCAAGGGTACCAAGCAGTCCACCAAAGAGCTAAGAGCAAAAGTTGCTGATACACCTGCTGCCCCCTCCAGGCTGCTGAAGCCAAAGCAAAGCTCCCCGATCTTTCCCCTACTCAGACAATCTGTACAATCCTCTGTGATTCACTGGGAGGGCTATTGAAGTAAATGTACGCTTATTAACATTCTTTCTCAGTTGTGATAATTAAACAAAGAAAAACGTCCAACGGGGATGCAGCATTCAGAATGCACAGAGGGTAAAATACTTCTGCTGTCACTCTTCAAAAAAAAAATGCACGTCCACGCTTTCAACAGGGCAGTGAAGATCCAGGAGGAAAGCACGCTGTATGTTGCCCAACCAAGCAGCTAGATGAGTCACTTTAAATTTTGATGAGGTTCTTCTAAAAAGAAGAAGAAAATGAAAAATGGCACAAATTAGAACATGCCAGCAAGCGACTTGTTCTGTTCCCTCCCCCCATCTGCCATCACTGCAGGTCAGAGACGAAGAAAAAAACAGGCCCAGCTGCCTTAAGCCACACAACGTGCAGGTTCACCATCCTCCCTGCTGCTTTGGCTCGAGTTCTTCAGACTGGAAAATTTGGAAGCTTTATCTCCCAAGCTTTATAAATGCCAGAACCATCTAAGAGGAAAAAAGGACAAGGCTACCCCAGGCTAGGCTGCTGGAAAGCCTCATGGCTGCAAGGAGCAGCTACAGTAAACACCACCCGAGTGCACCACTTGCTGGGACATAGAAATCACTTCATGCAAGCTGCTCACAGTGGATCAGCAGCAGCAAATGACATAAGGCATTCTGTTGGACTGCATAAAGCTGGCTTTTCTAGCAATTTACTGCGGCCAAGGAGCACAGCAACAGGCACAAACATTAACTTTGGAGACTAATCCGCTGGGATAAGTCAAAACAAGCTAATCCACTAAAACTATCCCCCCACCCTACCCCTGCTTCACCAGTGAAGTGGCGATTTATACCTGAAGACAGGATGAACAGTGCCTACAAAAATCAGTAGTACCTTGGACTACTAGCTGAGGCGATCACAACTACCTGATACTATGTGTATATATCTACATGAATGCAATAGGTGTGAACATATAAACTGTGACAAATGCTTTATGGTACATGGTGGTACGCTCACATCAGTGGTGGGGAAGTTAGTGGAGACACTACTGAAGGAGAGGCTTGTGGAGCACCTGGAGGAAAAAGGGCTGCAGGACCACTAGCAACATGGTTTCACAGGGGGGAGGTCATGTCAAACTAATCTCACAGATTTCTCTGACTGGGTTACCAGGGAGGTGATCAATGGAGAGTAGTAGATGTGGCCTATTTGGACTTCAGTAAGGCTTTCAACACTATGCTGCACAGGGGAGTAGTTAGAAACTAAGCAGCCTGGCATGGGGGAGACAAATAGGTTACTCACCTGTAACCGTAGTTCTAGGAGTGGTATATAGGGCATTATCCACACAATGGCAGTTCTTCCTTAAGGGCTGATTTACCAGAATGTCTTTAAGTAAAGCTCCTCCTACCACCCAGGTGGTATATCCCTTGGCTCTGCATCATGACGTCAGATCTTGCGTGCTGGAAGCAGGGATCCATGTGCCACTTACCGGGGAGGCTGGGTGGGTGGTGTGGATGTGAACCATATACCACTCCTAGAACTACGGTTACACTGAATAGTTCAAGCAAAGGAAATACCGGTTCCAGATTTGGGGATTTACTCACAAAACTTTACTTTATTTGTCTATAAAACATTCAGTGGTGCACAGACATCCCCTTACAGCGGGTAACCTATTTTTCTAGGGTCATGGATATAGTTCACTTTTCCACACAATGGCAGACTTCCAGCTGTTCTCCAGGAGATGAGGAAAGGTGCGCACCACTACTTGGCAAACAGAGACTGGAGAACAGAGGCCCCAAAAGCAGCATCTTGGCGAGACTCAAGGTTGATGTTGTAATGGGAGATGAAGGTGTGCCCTGACCTCTAGGTGGCAGCCCTGCAGATCCTCTGGCTAGGGATGTCCCTGAAAGCAGCCACTGAGGCAATGGTATGTCTGGTGGAATGAGCCCTAAGTCCCACAGGAGGCTCCCTACCCGCCAACCTATAGCACAGGACGGTGCAGGATGTAATACACCTGGCAATCCTCTGCTTAGCTGCTGGTCTGCCAGGCATGGCTTCAGCGCAGGTAACAAAGAGCTAGCGAGCCTCACCCTGAACTCCAGCTGTATGCTCCACTTAGCAGGACAGCCCCCGACGCAGGTCCAAAGAATGGAACCTGCATTCAGCCTCCAAACATGGGTTGGTAAAGTAAACCAGAAGATTCACCACCTGGTTAAGGTGAAACTCAGAGACAACCTTCAGGAGGAACTGCAGGTGGGGGTGAAGCACCACCTCCTCCCTATAGAAGACCAGATAAGGAAGAGCCATTGAAAGTTCCTGGAACTCACCAATCCTTCTGGCTCACATGATGGCCATCAAGAAGGCTGTCTTCCATGACAGGTGTGACATCTTACACCTGTGCAAAGGGCTCAAAAAGCTTGTCCATGAGCACTGCTGGTACCAGCAATAAGTCCCAAGGTGGTGGTGGCTCACACACCAGTGAGGACAGTTGGTCACGACCTGTAAAGACATGGCCGATCACCTTCTCCTGCACCACCACTGGCATACTGGCCTGTGCCCGGTATGCAGAGATGGCTTCCAGGTGCACCTTAAGAGTCGACAAATGCAGTCCCAGCTGAGACAAGTCCTAGAGGTATTCCAAGATGCTAGCCACAGGGCAGGCCAAGGGATCAAGCTCCTGGCCCTGACACCAAATGAAAAAACACTTCCATCTGAAGTCATAATACTGGTGAGTCGACTCTTTTTGAGAAGCCTCCACAACATGGAGAACATTATCTGAAAAACCTAGAGCTTGGAACATTAGTCGCTCAAGAACTAGGCCATGAGGTGCAGGTATTAAAGGTCTGGATGCAGGACCTTCCCCTGTTATCAGGTCAGCAGATCCGGGTGAAGAGGCAGTCGCCATGGAGGCCTGCTGCTGAAGAGATCAGGTACCAGAACTGGTCAGATCAGTCTGGAGCTATGACGACCAATCCACGTTATGTCCCTCCGTAACTTGACCACCACCTTGTGGATTAGGCAAAAAAGGGAAGAAAGGTATACAGGAGGACCAGGGTCCAGGGCCTCACGAAGGCATCCCCACCAGTGTCCCTGAGTGTGAGTGTGTGTGTGTGGTGGGGGTTGGGGGGGGCAGGCAAAGAACAGCCTCAGTTCTGTGTTCTCCCCGGAGGCAAACAGGTCCACCAAAGGGGTACCCCACAAGGAGAACAGGTGATTCACAACCTGATACTGGGATCACTCGTGCGATGTCTCGCCCACCCAGCTGAGAGCATCTACCAGCTGACTTGACTGCTCCTTCAACATGAACCATCAGGAGATCTGCACCCAGGCTGCGCATGAGGGTCCAGGTGAGGAGGGCCTCCCAACACAATGGAAGGGAGTGCATTCCGCCCTGCCAGTTCAGGTAGAACATGGTCGTGGTGTTGTCCATCTGGACTTGCATGATCTGACCCCTGACTACAGAAGCCAATTCCCTCAGTGCAAGCAGCACTGCACAGAACTCCATCAGGCTGAAGTGGTCGAGGGACTCCCTGGGTGACTATACCCTGTGGATCCAGTGGTCTCCCAGAGGCACTCCCCATCCCACCAGAGACGTGTCTGTTGTGAGGGTAATGGGTCAGTCCTGGGCAGACAAATGGATGGGTCACCATCATCGGCTGGCCCTGGTGTCCTAAGAGTTGAAACCACTGATGGCCCAACTCCCTCTGCAGGTGCTGCATCTGCCAGCGAGTCCACCAAACCATGCTGGAGCAAGATGCCATGTACCCCAGCAGCCTCAGGAAGTTCTGGGCAGGGCACAAGGGCACAAGCACACAACCCGGAATGACTGTGCAAAGGAAGTAAGATCCCATGCATGGTCTCCTGGGAGGTGGGCCTTGGCCATAGGGAGTGTAGCTCTGAATCACCCGAGAGGGCTCCGCTCCAACTTGGCTGAGTTGACCAAGAGGCCCAAGTCCCTGCACGTCTGAAGGGCCAGGTCCCTGGAGCACTCACTGCCTCTTTGGACAGCCCCGCTATCAGCCAGTCATCCAAGCAGGGATAAACCCTGATGCCCTGGCACTGCAGGAAGGTTGCCACCACTGCAATGCACCTGGTGAAGATCCTGGGTGCCGAGGAGAGGCCGAATGGCACAATCTGGAACTGATACAGCATACCTTCTGCGTGGAACCAGAGGTACTGCCAGTGGGATGGACTACAATGTATAAGAACGCATCCTGTAGGACCAGGGAGCAGAATCACATGCCTGCTCCAGAGATGGCATAATCTGGTTCAGTGTGACCATCCCAAACTTGCACTTCCTTAGAAACTGGCTCAGATCATGAAGATCCAGTATGGGACGGGACACCAGCCCCACCCCTGTCTGTTTCAGGACCAGGAAGTACCTAGACACTTACCCCTGACTTGCTGGGACTTTTAGGACACAGGCTATTGCTCCTTTTGCAAGGACCTGAGCAATGTCCTCCCTGTGGGTGGATAGCACGTCCTGGAACACCAAAGACTCCCTTGGTGCGTGGAATTGGAAGGGAGGAAGGGTCTGGAAATCAAGAGACTATCCTCTGCAGACCACCTCCAGAACCCACTTGTCCATAGTAATCATGGACCAGTGAGGCCAGAAATGGTGAAACTGCCCCCACACTGGGAGCTGAGTCAGGGACTGGACAGGTGGGAGGTGAACACCCCCAACCCATCACTGGGCAGCTTTGGAGGGGGCACCAGCTGCTAAGGCTGGAGGGGCACCACTTCCCCTACCCCTGCCTTTTTTACACCCCTGGATGGAGACCCTGGCCTTGAGATGTGAGGGTTGGAACTGCCCCAGCTGGGGCTGTTGCTGCAGAGACTGCTGCAGCTAAAAGGGACAAAACTGAAAGGCCTTCTTTTGTTTTTGGCCTCTCCAATCCTTCTGGGATGAGGTCACAGAATCCAGAGTGGCACTGAACTCTCAATCCTTGTGAAATGCTCATCCACCCCTGGGTCAAAGAGGTCGGTGCCAAGAAGGGGACATTGGCCAACTTGTGCTGAATGTCCGCCATGAAAGCGAAGATCCTCTGCCAGGCCCTGCAAAGCACTGCCACGCCTGCTACCATGGCACAGGCTCAGGAGCAGCCAATGTCCTAGTCCGTCTGGAGCTGGTGTTTAGCCAGTGCTTGACCCTGGTCTCAGATTACCTTTACAGGAAGCTGCTTGTCGGCAAGCAGGTAAGGGCGGATGTTATCGAGCACTTTCAACAGGAGCAATCGAAGTGGGCCCTCATCAAGGTGTAGCTCGCCTGATGGAGACCAAGAGAGGACGCACATGACAGTGCTGAATAACACCCTGTCCCATTTGTCATGCAGAAAGAGTTAAAAGCAAGGATCTGTTCTATCCTCTCCTTTTCTGTCTCTTGTCTGTCTGTTTGCACAATCACATTTTCTTTTTTTTTTACTTTATGTTTATTGTTTTAAATAAGAACAAGCACATAATACCTCATACAGGGCAATAATATTGTACAATACATCCATTTACATATTTGAAAATCATTTAGAAGTCCCTTGTAATCTGTTACAATAGGAGTTGGGGGTATCCACCAAACTTCAACTAAGGAGTAACCATAATTGTTAACTATCTCAATGCTTTTGGAAAACTTCATAACAGGTAGAATTTACGAAAGGCAGTTTTACCGCAGTCCCCATAGACTATTTATCCATTTTGCAAGTTATTATTAAACATTAGGAATAATTATGCTTTCTGTGAAATATTGCTGCATATGGCAACAAGTAAGCATTAAGCCACGATGAAGGTGGCATTTAATGGGGAATTAACGCATGGTTGGGAGGGTTGTGGCGCAAGGCCGAAGGCTGAGTGCCTACAATGACCCAACCATGCATTAATTCAACATTAGATGCCACCTCCGGAGTGGCTTAATGCTCTTGTAACATGGCGATATATAATGTTTCAAGGATGTTACGTGTATTGCTCACTAAATAAGGAAAAGATTCAGGTTATTACGTTCAAATATGTTGATTGCACTTTAGATCCATCTAGACACATATATTCAACAACTGATACTGTGGATAACAAAGCAGACATCTGCTACTATTGAATATGCCTCGACCTTTTTTTTTTTTTAAGATTTTTAACAGTGGTTATTTCAGTACACTGCTTAAAAGGGCCAGCTTTCTTGAATGTGTTGCTGCTGTGATGTCAAATGGAGAATCTCTACGAAGTGATTTACATATTTACTGACATGCGTAATGTGCTGTTGTTAGTGGTCCGGTGCACTCTGCGACGTTACACACACCATTCTCTCACTGCCACAATAGTTATTTTATTTACAATTCAAACCTATGTCAGTAGTATGCTGACATTTTAGTCTAATATCGATGGTGACTCACTTACAGCTGAACGGTCTCGATCTTTGCAGTGTTGCCGATTCCATTGCTACTGTGTGAACTGGTGAAGTTTTCATGCTGGTTTCACTACTGCCTTCTGCGCTGTGGTCTTGGGCAATCTGATGGGTGCATGGGACATGTAAGGACTTCCGTTCTGCGACTTGTGGCCCGATGTTTTATTACTGCTTTTTTCTGTCTGTGTGGCACACATCGGTACTTCAGTTTGGAGACGGCATTATTGTAAAATTAATGCCGTCTCCAAACTATCACATATGAAGCCTTTGCTCCAATCAGTGCTCCTGTTTTCGGCTTCTCTAATTTTGCCATGTTACAAATATAAATGATTACAATGTTTCAGACTCTTAACTGCAGATTAACAGGGTAACAGCCAGCCTGAAATATAAATGGCTGATCTAATAGTCGGCACTTAGGCAACCGACTAAAACAGACTTAGCTCAGTGTTCAGGACTTGATGTATTCTCCCTCAATCAAGCAGGCTGGGAGATTTCCCGAAGGTGGAGATTCCACCATAGGAGTCTAAGTGGCCTGCACTAAGACCCCCTCCCAAACCAGAGACAAACAAAGATTCCCCACCTTACTCTAACTGAAGGAACATAATAAACCCAATATTTTTACCACTGATGAATAACAATTGCATACAGTCTGTAGTACGGCTTAAAGTCCTGAAAGTCCCAACTGGTGATTCCGAACATTGAAAAGACGGAGTCCTGCTAAACAAAATCAGTCCTCAGACTCAGCTCCGGTCACCTCTTCACTCCCAATGGTGGTCTCCCTGGAGGCAAATTCCTTTTCGGTCCTCTCCAACCATTGTCCAATGTCATCTGGGTCCATAAACTGCCAAATTTTCTCAGCACAGGTAATTCGCAGGCGGTCTGGCAAGAGAAAGAAATGGATTATTCCAAGTACCCGTAGTTTCTGCCGGACCCCATCAAATCTCTTTCTGCGTACTCATGTTTGGTAGGAGAGATCAGGAAAATACTTCACGTCGGAGTCATTTATGGAAAGTAGGTATGCTGCCTGCATTGCAGACAGGATTAAGTCCCGAATCTCTGCACCCAATGTTCACACCAGAACCGTCTGAGGTACATTGGTATTGGGAGGCTGCACTCGGGGGTTTATTCGATAGGCTCTTCTCAGGGTACTCCAGTCAAAATCCCCTGAAATTGAGAGCAATGTTTGCAGCCATTCAACCAAAAACGTGAGTAAGTTTAAACCCTCAGCACCTTCCGGTATACCAACAAACCGGAGGTTCCTGACCTGTACTTCATTCTCCAAGGGCTCAAGCCTGCCTCGGAGCTGCATATTTTCTTGGGTCAGGGTTGCGACTGCTGCCTGGGTGGTTGTTGATCTCGTCACGTTCTGTTACTGCACTGGTCAGTTCCCTCAGGGAGGCATCGTGCTTCTCCAACCTTGCCAGCATTTTTTTCCATTTTAGCATTCATGGATTGCATTATTGCCAACATTTGCTGTCACAGTGGGGCTGATGAAGACCCCATCACAGTTCCCAATTCAGATAATGAGGGCTCCCCAGCATTCCCTGATTTTGCACCATTTGGTTTAGAGGCCACAGGAGCTCAGCTTTTGTGTTGCCCCAAAATCGAATTTAGGATCAGTCAATAGCTGGTAGTCTCAGGAAACCATTCTTTTTTTTTTTTTTTACTTAAATTTTATTCATCAGTTAATGATATCGCTCTATTACATATTCATCACAAGAATAGATCGGGATCATCCAATGTATCCAGTGTCAATACATACAGTGAAACTGTGTAAGTTATACAAACTTGATAAAGTATAACTTAGCTTTTGATTTGGTGTCTCATACAGTTTATATAATGCATAAAATAACTTAATCTTCTCCTTTTACAGGTTCCTTTAACCTAAACTAGCAAGACCTAAAAGAGAGAAACCCATATGACTGTCTCCATCCTATAACACCCACCACTTCCCTCCATTCCACCCTGGTTTGCCTGACCCATTCAATTACTCCAACTGTTATATTTTTATATAATAAAGTTGACAATATAATACAAGAGTCAATTCTAACTTTTAAGAGTGAAAAAAAAAACAGTATTGTAAATAACAATAAATTAAGTTTCTGTGAAAAATAAAAAGATTTCTGTTGTTACTTCATACATTTGAATCCTGATATTTCAATTCCAGATGGGTGCATGGCCTAAAAAGGACAAAAGTCCTAGTGCCCCCCTTTATATATTAGTATCATCCTCTTGTTCTGGTAATATGTATTTCACTCTCCTCAGTACATCAGGTGAACAGCTGTTCTAGTGCTGTCCAACCCACAACTTCCTATATATGATATGGCATCCATCTGGTATTAAATTTGTCCACCTATAGTCCGATTCTTGCTGTGATTGCCTCCATATTTTTTTATAGTGGTAATGTTAGTGTTCCATTGGTTCAATATTAAAGCTTTACAGGTCAGCAAGTTCTGAGTTATGACTTTAGAGGCTGCTACCACCAGGACATAAAACAGATATCTAGAAGCAGAAGATTTAAGTTAATCTGGCGGCAGGCTCAGGACCAGATTCGGAAAAGTTAAGGAATGTGGCACTTCTAGAATCTTTTGCATTATAGGCCCTACGTGTGACCAGAAGGTACCCACCAAAGGACATTTCCAAAAGACATGATAGTGCGAGCCCTTCTGCCCACACCCTCTCTAACAGGCTTCTGTATGCTTAGAGCTATAATACTTTGAAACAGTAGAAGAAAAAGTACCAACAATATATTTTCCATCTAAATTCTCTCCAGTTTGCTAAGTTTGTGGTTTTGTGTACCTCTCACCAAATTTTTTCCCACTCTCCCTCTCCCAGTGGTTGTCCACTTTCTGTTTCCCATTCGGTCTGAATTTTCTGAACTGCCAATGTTCCGTTTCCCTCTGGTAACAATATTTATACCCCCCTCTATCATCTGATGCAAAAATCTAAGACCCTGCTTTTCCCAGCGAGAAAAACAATTATCTGACTGTTTTGTGGGAAAATCTAGTAGATATTTTAGGGGTATAAATGGCTGAATCCATGTGGGATATTCCCAGATCTGCCTGATTTTCAGCCAAATGGATATGGTGTGCTGTGTCCCAACAATTTTTAATATTTCATATGGTAGCACTATCCAAGGAAGGAGATAAAGAGGTATGTCTGGATGAGCTCTTTCTTCCAAGGTGTACCACCCTCCTCTCTGCCTGGGATTTATCATTTAACCACTGTTAACATTTGGGCTGCCAGGTAATAATTAGATAGGTTAGACATGCCCCCAATTTTTGTTTCTTGAAGTGCTGTCCATCTAATTCTTGTTTGTTTTGCCTGCCCAAACGAACTGTGACAGTCTTCTTGTTAGGTTTTCAATCTTTAGCTGGTATCAACAGGGGGAGGGTTGAGAAGAGAAAGATACACCTGGGTAATATATTCATTGTAATTGTGTCTATTCTACTAGATAGGGTTAAGGGAAGGCTATTCCATCTTTTAAGATCGGAGGAGATTTGTGTGAATAAAGGGTCATAGTTGTATTTGTATAGCTGCGAAAGATGTTTCTGAGTCCTTATTCCCAAATAATGTACATTATCTGAGACCCACCGAAATGGAACTTGTTTCTTCAGGTCTTTGGACAGACTGCCTTTTATAAGCAGCACCTCACACTTTTTTTATTTTTTTTATTTCTTCTTTTATTGACAATATTTTTACACTCAACCAATAGTATACATGTTACTTCCACAGCTTGAAAGGAATAGCAGTTCGTAAACAGATTCTTATTTACAGGATAGATTTGAACACCTTGCAAAAAATTTATAGTTAAACCATCACTATCCCCATTACATGGCCATTTTATTTCAATAATAATTAAGATTGATAGTCATCTCTATCAGTAATTGGCCGACTCCCAACAGGACTTCGGCTGGTTCTTACCAATCCTTGCATTCTTATAGTCTTCTCAACCCCATCCCACCTCTCCTACATGGTAACATACATCATGGAGAGAATTCCGGATCAATTTCTGCTCGTCTTCTAACCTACTGCCATTTCATTATAAATGTTTGGGTCTTATTACGTAATTTGGCAGAAAGGTTCTCCATATGGTAGATGTCCTGAATTATTATTTTCCAGTCTGTTATGGTTGGGATTATAGGTGACATCCACCTTCTAGTTACAGTTTTCTGAGCCACCAGTAAATATACCGGAAGCAAAGTTCGAGACCAAGGTGGAGAGCGATCCAGGTAGATAGCCAACATTGCCTGTTCGGCTGTTAATTCTGTGGGTTCGTCAAAGTAAAGAGATATCTCTGCCTGTAAGGTGATCCAAAAAGGCATGAGTAACAGCATTGCCAAAAAATGTGGCCTAAAGATGCAGAGGTGCAGCCAGAGTTTCTCCAGCAGCAGCCGTATCTCTCTGGAAGATATTTAGCTAGTGTCTCAGGAGAATGGAAGTATCTAGATCCATACTTCCATGAGCATTTCCGCCAGTGTGGTGAGGAAGTGATCTTCCCTGCCAGCAATGCTGTTTTTAACCATTTCTCCATTTAGATTTCCAAAGTTAAGTCCCTATTCCAACTCTCTAGAATTGTTTCGGTAGGTTTCAGCAGATTCTACCGACGCCCCCCTCATGGCTTTGTATAAGGATCCAATAAGGTGGTTCCCCACATTTCCCTGTATGTAGTCTATAAATATTTTTAGTAATGGGGTAATAGGAGAGGGCAGTTTAGCTTGGATGAGTCAATTACAAAGAATGTGATTTCTAATTTGGAAATATCTATAGCGATCAGAATGCCGGAGAGTGTATCTACCACAAAGTGTTTCGAAGGAATAAATTACTTCAGGAGTCAAGAACTGAAACACGTGCAATAAACCTAGGTGTCTCCATCTAGAAAAGGTGAAGTCTGTTTGTGCCGGGTAGAAGGATTCATCTTCTGCTATTAGCTTGCAATATTCAAAGATCAGTCTAAGGTCTTTTCCCCATCTCACCTTAGTCCAGAGTCTAAGTGTGTTAGCTGTAATAGTAGTAAAATCTTGTAGCGATGGGGGGTTTTCCATCTGAAGAGAAGAGAATTAATATCAAACATATCATTTAGATGAAATTCCAGGGGGCACTATATGAATCTACTAGCCAAAAAAATACGGTCCGGAGAAAGGTTGCTTTGGCATACAGTTTAAGGTCTGAAAGATTTGTTCCTCCCTGAGATAAGGACAATTTCAGAATAGATAGGCGTGTTCTTGGGCACTGATTTCCCCAGACAAAATTAGAAATTATTTTGTCCCATGATTTGAAGTAGTAGGATGATGGGAAGAAGGGAATGTTTTGGAATAAGTATAGGAAGCGAAGTAAGATATTCATTCAGATTGTTTTGATCCTTTGGAAGAATGAGAGAGGGAGATTAGACCATTTAGTTAAATCGGATTGTATTAGGGTTGTTAGGGGTTCATAGTTGACTAATTCCAAATTACTTAAGTTTAGGGGAATGTGGATCCCTAAATATTTTATTTTTGTAGTCTTCCATTTTAAAGGGTATGTTTATCATAACATTTTAGGTGGGAAGTAATTGAATATTAGGATTTCTGCTCTGGTTATGTTTAATCTAAAGCCTGCGAATCTCTCTTAAGATTTAAGTATTTGTCATGCCTCAGGGATGGATGTAGTGGGAGTGAGCAATGGATAAAAGGAAATCATCTGCGAACAGACTTATTTTATATTCATGTTAGCCTAGGGGTATCCCCTTTACACCCAAGGCTTGTCTGAAAGCTACCACCAATGGTTCCATATAAAGGGCAAAAAGAAGGGGAGAAAGGGGGCAACCCTGGCGGGCTCCACGTTGTAGTTGAATTGGGGAGGATATCCCGCCATTTATTCTAACATAAGCCTTGGGGGATGTATATAAATTACGTAGCCAGGTTAGGAAGGAGGTAGGGAACTGAAATGCTAATAGGGTATCCCATAGAAAGGGCCACGAGACCCTGTCAAATGCCTTTTCGGCATCGAGGCTAATAAAATCCACTGGGATCTTCCTAGTTTGGATATGTTCAAGTAAGATGAAAGTTTTTCGAACATTACCTGATGTATTTCTACATTTTATAAAGCCTGCTTGATCAGGGTGTATAATCTGGGGGAGAATTTGTTCCAATCTCATGGACCAAATGGCCGTGAAAATGCTGTGGTCAACGTTTAGTATTTATATTGGGCGGTAGGAGGATGGATCAGTTGGGTCTTTATTGGGTTTAGAAAGAGCAGCCAGGATAGCATAATCCCAGGATGGGGGAGGGGCTCCCCCCTTAGCCACTTCTATAAAGAGACTATGTAGTTTGGGGAGTAGCTCCATTTGGAATGCACAGTACCATTCAGCTATAAAGCTGTCTGGGCCCGGGCTGCGACCTGGGGAAAGATTTTTAATAACTGTTAAGATTTCTTTTTTTTTTTTAAATATATTTTCATTGAACTTTTAGTTTAAATAAGGCATCACACAATCTTGCAGTGTGGTATGGAAACCCATCCACTTACATTTGTCAAAATAGAGAAGCTTCATTTTACATTGTGCATCGGAGGTCACTATTTACATAACCAGAACGTGTTAGACATTTTCACATTTGTTGTTCTATTTAGTGCATCTATAAGACTTCTTATTGTATGGGTGGCACCCCTCACATTCCCCAGCCAGTGGGAGATCACTATGGGATAAAGTTCATGTCAATTTGTGCCATATACCAGACCCATTTTTGCCACTTAAGGCCAAACTGGGTTGATTTATCATGTAAGGCAGCTGTGAGTTTCTCCAATTTATATATGTTCATTACTATGGATCGCCAATCTTCTACTTTTGGAATTGTCTGAGACATCCATTTTCTTGTTATTGCCTATTTTGCTTCTAGTAAATAGATGGGCAACAGGGTGCATTCCCTTCTCGACCTCCCTGTTGGCTTTACTGACAGCAATAACTGTTATGATTTCTGATTCTCTGACTGGGGATGCTAAGGATCTAATCTGAGTTGTTGTTAATTTAGGAAGGTCTAAATTATTTAAAAAATTGAGTCTTTCATCCACAGTAGTGGAATTCTCTTCTTTATATAGTTTCTGATAAAATTCTATGAAGGTTTGTTTTATGTCTGATTCTTTATGGGAGATTTGGCCAGTGGATGAGTTTTTAATTTTGAGGATAGTAGCCGTATGTTTACGGGCTTGGAGTTTCTGGGCCAATCTCCATGCACCTCTGGGGCCGCCTTCATGAGTTAGTTGTCGTAGGTATATCAGGGATTGCTGGATTTTGTTATCTAGTATTTTTTGTAAGGCTGATTTTGTGACCCTGATTTTGACTTGGAGTTCTCTATCCCTGTCTCTGTAAAGAAGCTGATAGTTGTGAAGCTGGTATGTAAGTTCTTGATATTTTGCTTCCCCCTCTTTTTTTTTTTTTGTTGCAAAGGCTATCATCTTGCCCCTTAGGGTCGCCTTCAGGGAATCCCATCGTCTAGTCTCTGAAATGGTGTGGGAAGAATTTTCTGCTATGAAATGGGGAATTATTTGTTTAAAAATGGTTAAAAATTCTTTATCTTGTAAAACTATAGGGTTAAGGTGCCACAAGGTCTGCTTCATTGGTTTGCCTAGGTCTAATTTTAATAGCAGGGAGTGATAATCTGACAAGATCTTGGGGCCTATTGTTATACCCTGGATGACTGATAGGTGCTCGCAGGTCATCATAAAGTAGTCCAGCCTGGAATAGGTATGGAATCTATTGGAGTAATACGTATACCCCGGAAAGGTTGGGAAAAGCTGTCGCCATCCATTATACTTAAGTGTTTTAATAGGTCCCTTAACTTTTTAACTATTTGTTTGTCGGTGTTTATGGGGGTGATAACAATCGAGGTGGGTGGATAGAGTTAGGTTCAGATCTCCTTCTAAGATCAATTGGCCTTGAAGCACATCCAGCAGTTATTATTTATTTTACCAAGAGAGACACACTAAGCTGAAAGCTTGTTTACAGGTTTACAGTTGGGATATGAATGCTCTGATTACAGGTATCTTTGTCTGTGGGGGAAAGAAGACATTGGCTAGAGTAATTTTTTAGCCATGTACGATGACAAAGAGCCCCTGTCAGTCACTATAGGTGTTTTGAATCTTGAAGGCAGTGGTTGAGAGAATGAGAATGGCTGTTCCTCACTTTCATCCACTATGGTGGGACGAGGCATAAACAGACTATCTTTGTCCCCATCGTAGCTTCTGGTGTTCCTGTTGTGAAAGATGTGTTTCCTGAAGGAAATACACTTCAGCTGTTTCTTTAGGTATTGTATGAGGCGGGAGCGTCTGATTGGGTCGTGGAGGCCATTGATATTCTGAGAAAATCTTTTTACCGGTTATTGTGTTATATTGAGACCTTGTTTCTAATACTGTCTGTCTTTTTTAATTCTGGAGAAGCTGGTTTAGAAGACATCCGGATTGCTCCTTCCAGGGATAAGGGTCCAGTCCAGAAGCATAAGAGTTCCATCCATCTCACCTGTTTTTTTTTTTTTTTTTTAAACTTCAAGTTTATTGTTTACTTGCACAGACAATCCATCCAAATTACGACTATTACAAAGTTACTGATTACTAGATATATAAAATTCTCTTTGTTGTAGACCTTGTAGCAAGAAAATCAGTCATTGATTATATTTGTCTTTTTTTTTCTTCTTTGTCCAGGTCTCCAGGAAGTTCTGGTCTCCCACAAAATGGGTATTCAGAGACGACCAATGTTCTTTGTATAATACCTATTCCTAGGTCTGGCGCTTGTGTAGATCATCTGTCAAAATGATATTTTTTGTGCGTTATTAATATACAAAATTTATGTCTATAACAGTTTTTTTTTTTTTATTTTTATTTGATTTGGGAAAAAACAAACATTATAATTTACAAACTTCATGGCTGTCTAGTTCTGTAAGGCTCGAGCAATATATTCTATCTTTCTAATCTATTACATTTGATTCTTTGTATTACATATAGGCCTGTTGGGATAGCACTGAGATACCTTCATTGCTTTCAATCAATTGCATAAAGGGTAGCCACACCCCGTTAAACTTATCTTTTTGTAAACGTAGACATGCCATAATTCTCTCAACTCTTTCTATTCCTTTTACTATATCTATCCATTCTTTCAATGTAGGTGGGATGGGACTCACCCATTTCTTGGTGATAGCCTTACTGGCCCTAGAACTAAATGTTCGAAACCCAAGTGATCCGAGCAACCCATCAATTTACTATAGTGTTCCCTTATCTCTGACCAGAAAGCAAGTAATTTAGGGCACCCCCAGAATATATGATACGGGTTACCTCTCATTCCACAGCCCCTCCAACAGAGGTCCGAACTGGTGGTTCCATAGTACTTAGTTCTAGTCGGAGCAAGAAAATGTCTATTAATTATTTTCCACCTAAATTCCTTCCATATGTTGGAGGCTGATGTTTTAAAAACCCCTTCCCAGATCAATTGCCATTGTTTCTGATCCAGTTGTATTAATGCTTCCTGCTGCCATATTGTTTGGCATTTCAAATTTTCCACAATTGTGGCGCCTTGGTAGGTTTCAACTAGTCGTGAAATTATGTGTTTTTCTTCTATGTTGTCTGCCGCATTCAGAATAATCTCTACTATTTGATGAGGGTCTTGCTGTACTTTTTCAAAATTGGTTCCCTGAGTTAAAAAGGAGATCACTTGGAGATACCTAAAGAAATGGGAATTTGGGATATGGTATTCGTTTTGTATTTCTTAAAAGGTTTTTACCTTCCCTTGTGCAAAAAACTGTCTAAAATAAATTAACCCCAGGTGTTTCCATCTCTGGAATGTATCATCCAGTCTCGGTGGAGTAAACAAAGCACACGAGGTTATCTTTGATTTCCCAGAAAATGAGCATTCCAAATTAAGCTTACTCTTTACCATACCCCAAGTTCTATATGTTTGTGTTTGCCATGGGTTACTTGATTTATAGAAGATCAATTTAACTGGGGGGTTGTCAAAATCCAACAGAGGGTTGGCTGTTGGGGTAGATCGGAATTCCATCTCTTTCCAGACACTATTATCTTCCTTTGACCAGCAGGTTACCCACGCTGTTAGTTGGGCCATTAGGTAGTAGGTTTTTAACATTTTAACTAATCTCTTCATTAATATCTGTAGATGAAAACAGTTGTATTCTCCAAATTTGGAACCCAAAAAGGAAGAGAAAAAAAAATAGGGAGGAGTAATCTGCAAGTGAGTGGGAAAAAGGGAAAGAAAAGGAAAAAAAAAAAGGAACAAATTATTGGAGAGGGGAGGTGTCACCCACAAACGTAGGCAAAAGCTCTCCTCTTCTTGTCAGATACTACCCTTGACTTTTAAAGGGTTTCAAAATGTTTAACTTGTGTCCTTCCAAGGCGAAATTCCGTGAAAACACAGATCGAATAGCAAACGCTATAGTACCTGCTGATCTAAACAGGTCTGACTTCAAAAAGTCAGTGTAGATCTTACGTCACCTTGTCTACCACGATTCGTGTGGGAGAGGCTGGCCCAATAGGCAGTATTAGGGCCTGTGACTGCAGTCTAGGAGCTGCAGACACTGCAGAGAAATTTGAGGGTAAGGTGCGTCTCTTTGCGGATGATACAAAAATCTGCAACAAAGTTGACACCCAGGAAGGGGTGGACAGAATGCAAAGGTATGTGAAGAAACTAGAGGCATTGTCTAGCGGATGGCAGCTGGGTTTCAATGCCAAAAAGTGTGAGGTTATGCACTTAGGGCTGCAGAACCCAGGGGCTATGTATAAGATGGGGAGAATGGTGTGTACAGTCACCAAGCAAGAATGAGACCTAGCACCATATTTGATGACCTCAAGGTAGCTGGGCAGTGTGACAAAGCAGTGGGAATGAATAGCAGGATGCTACGGTGCAGTGGGAGAGGGATTTCTAGCAGGAGGGAGGAAGATGGTGCTGCCAATGTATTGCTTACTGGTAAAGCCCCACCTGGAGTACTGTGTCCAGTTCTGGTGGCCGCACATACAGAAGGACATTGAAAGGGCAGAGGTGGTACAGAGGAGGGCAATAAACATGGTGAGGGGTTTGCACGTGAAGCCACACGATAAGAGGCTGCAGGAACTCCACATGTACTCCCTGGAAGAGAGGACAGTGATATGGGACATGACTGAAACCTAGAAGTACCTCACATGAGTGAACAAGATGCAAGTGGAGGGTCTATTTCAGAGAAAGGAAGGCACTAGAACAAGGGGACATGCAATAAAGCTAGATGAGAGATGTGCGGTAATACTTCTTCACAGAAAGGGTGGTGGATGACTGTAACAGCCTGCTAGAGGAGGTAGTGGGTGGCAAAGACCGTGGGGAGTTTCAAGCATATGTGGGACAGGTATGGGGTACATTAGGTAGAGGAACTGGGGAGGGAGTGACATCTATGATCAATTAAGGTCGGTGATGACGGAACAGGTAGGCACACTAGGCAGACTGGATGGGCCTAAACAGCCTTTTCTGCAGACAAAATCTATATTCTTGCCTCTCTCCTTTCCTGTCCTCCTTTGTCCTCTTACTCTCTTCGCAATGCTTGCTCTTCCTCACATGAACTCTACTGCTGGTTAAGCTGCTTTCTTGTTCCATTTCCCTAAACTATGGGGTTCTCATCCTCTTTCTATTTGCTCTGCTCCCTCCTTTCCTGCTCTTAAAGATCTCCTCTGTGATTTTTCTTCCTATTCCTGCAGCTGTTTCCGATACCGTTTTAAACCCCCCTTTTACTGGATCTCTTACCATGTTTTTCTCAGCACTTTCCATTTCCTTTGCATCAATAATGCCCTCTGCTCCTTATTTTTTTGATATATATTGATATTTATTTGCTGTTTCATCAGTTCTGTAATTTACTGTATATAATTTGTTTGGCAATTTTTATTCTTAAGCATTATTGTCTTGTTTTTGATACACATTCTATGTAGTTTTACTCTGTATGTTGCATCTGTTCTCTCCTCCTCTCTTCCCCTTCCCCCAGGACGCATCCGGAAACAAGTTACCAGCTCAGTATGTCTTTCCTGGTAAAACCTTTGCGATAGATAGGATGGATAGATAGATAGATAAGGTAGACAGACAGACACACCACAGTTCAAATGTCATTGAATGCTGGTGTACCCTTCTGTGGCATACCAGCTTATTTTAGTTAGAATGGAAACTTGAGCCACCTGCTTTTCTACTCTAATTTTGCCCCACATACACAGAACCCACACCCTCCCCATAATACATTTTCTGCTATACTATAATTTTAAATAACATAAACCTACCCCTCATCTGGGTGGGTTTTCTAAAGATAATTTAAAAAAATTAAACCGAAGATTTCTTTGGAAGAACAAAAGGAGCATGTTTTTGTTTTTCGGTTCAAATCATAGTATACATAAGTCAACAACGCACAATTCAGTTATTTTCATCTGGGGGTCCCGATGACACTGAACTCTTGACCTTCACTCTCGTGGTCCCTATGATGTCATCAGAAACATAGAATTTGACGGCAGATAAGGACCGTTTGGCCCTCCCAGTCTGCCCATTTCCCTATCTGATGGATAAGCTGCAGATTCTAGTTGATCAACAGCTTACTTCCTCCTACCCCCCCACTAGAATTGCCTTATGTCTGTCCCATGCATTCTTGAATTCTCCCACTGTTTCTGACTCCACAACCTCCTCAGGAAGGCTGTTCCATGTATCCACAACCCTCTCTGGGAAAAAATACTTTCTAACATTACCTCTGAGCCACCCCCATCTTCAAATTGTGTCCCCCTGTTCTTGCACATTTCTTTTCTGAAAGATACTACCCTCTTGTACTTTGTTAATTCCCTTGAGATATTTGAAAGTTTCTACCATGTCCCCCCCCCTTCCTCAAGTGTATACATATTAAGCTGCTTTAGTCTCTCCTTGTATGTCTTCTGGTACAGACCCTGCACCATTTTGGTTGCTCTCCTCTGAACAGCCTCCACTCTGTCTATGTCTTTGCGGAGATGGGGTCTCCAAAACTGCACTCAGTACTCTAGATGGGGGTCTCACCAACTGTCTGTACAGAGGGATAACAACTTCCTGCTTTCTACTGTTGATGCCTCTCCCTATGCATCCCAGTATCCCTCCAGCCCTCCTTACTGCCTTCTCACATTGCTTGCCCACCTTTAGGTCATCTGATATAATTACTCCTAGGTCTTTTACGATTTTTGTTATTATCTCACCCCCCATTGTGTACTCTTCCCTTGGGCTTTTGTTTCCCAGCTGCATTACCTTGCACTTCTTTGCACTGAATCTGAGCTGCCATATATTTGACTATTCTTCCAACCTTGCCAACTGCCCTTTCATCCTTTCCACCCCACCTTGTGTATCAACCCTGTTGCAGATCTTTGTGTCATCTGCAAATAGACATGCTTTTCCTTCCAGGTGCTCTCCAATGTCATCTATAAAGATATTAAAGAGGACCAGTCCCAGTACCGAACCCTGCGGTACCCCACTAGTTACCCTCCTTTCTTCACTGTGGACTCCATTTACTATTACCCTTTGCGTCCTGTTGTCCAGCCAGTTTTTTATCCAGGCTACCACCTTGGATCCCACTCCAAGGCTGGCTAACTTGTATAATAATCTTCTGTGTGAGACTGTGTCAAAAGCCTTGCTAAAATCTAGGTAGGCCATATCCACAGCCCCTCCCTGGTCTACTACTTTGGTCAGCCAGTCAAAGAAATCTATTAGGTTCGTCTGACATGACCTTCCTGCTGTGAAACCATGCTGCCTTGGGTCCTGTGCCCCACTGGCCTCTAGGTACTCAACAATTCTTTCCTTCAGAAGTGATTCCATCATTTTCCCTACCACTGAGGTGAAACTAACTGGTCTGTATTTTCCTGCCTCTGCCCTGCTCCCGCTTTTGTGAAGCGGAATTACATCTGCCCTCCTCCAGTCCTCAGGTACCACCCCATCCTCCCTTGATTTGTTAAAGAGAGTAGTCAGTGGCGTTACTAATTCTACCCTTAGTTCTTTTAGAATACTGGGGTTAATCCCATCGGGCCCCATTGCTTTGTCCACCCTCAGCTTCAAGAGTTCTTTCAAGACCCTTTCTTCTGTGAATGGACTGGTATCGACCCCCCTATTCAGAGTGTTTCTCTTGTTTGGTTTAGGTATCTCCCCCTCCTTATCCGTTGTGAATACCGAGCAGAAATATTTGTTCAGTATCCCTGCTTTTTCACTGTCAACCTCTGCCCACATTCCCTCCCCTTTATTGAGTTTCTGTATCCCTCACTTGGTCTTTCTTCGCTCCCTAATGTACCTATAAAAGGTTTTATCCCCCTTCTTAACAGTGTTGGCTATCTTTTCCTCAGTTTGTGCCTTTGCTATTCTGACTACCTTCCTGCCTCCTTCTGCTTTAACTGATAACGTTCTCTGTCCTGCTCCTTCTATGTTTCCTTATATTTCCTGAATGCTATCCTTTTCTCTTTAACCTCCCCTTCCACCTCTTTTGAGAACCCCTCCATGGAGACACAGCCTCATTATGCATGGTTGCCCATGCATTATTCTCTATATTTAGAGCTACTATGTGTATGAATGTCCTGACTGACATTTATACACAAAGCAAACACATCAGCAACCATTTATACAATCAGTCTACATGTCATCACCGCACTACCACAGGAAATACTTACACCTGTTTCTACTTTAAATTGCACTCACCTCAGAACCCTTTTTTCAAATCAAACATCATACATATCAAACCTGTCCTACACACAATCCAAATGGACTACAACCGAAACACTGTGGCTCACTGTTAGCGCACTTCATAAAAATACACTAATTTTTGTGTTGCTTGCACACATGTGCAAGAAACACATTGCATCAGCTTCCTTAAAAAGTGGGTTGTGGAGGCATGGCAGTGTTGTGCCAAATGGCAGTGGTCCATTCTAGGGTTGGTCTCTGCCGTGGTGAACAGAGGAGCATGCTGTCGACTATTCCAGTTAATGAGCATGCCACTACGCTCAAAGAGACAGGCCGCTGTAATCAGGGAGTGCCACGTCACTACACAATCAGCTGTTGTGGCTGCGGGGCATCCCTGACAGCAGCAGCCAATTATAAGCTGCATTGTGTGGTGTCCCTATGGCAACAGCTTCTCCATCGGCCTCTCAGAGTCTCTACGAAGCCAACGGAAAGCTGCCACCCGCCATTCAGTGTGCATTCCTGGTGAAACATTTTAATAAATAAATTAAAGCCGACAGGGGGGTGCCCCAGTTGGCATGATCCCCTCCCAGTTCATTGGCAGCTAAGACTGGGGAGGATCATCTGAACTAGAGTCCTCCCCAGCACACTGATGGCTGATGGGTGCCCAATCCCGTCGGCTCCACTCCCCTTCCCCAACAAGCAACCAGGTGGCACGCTGGGAGCCCATCCCCAGCATGCCAATAGTCCCAGTGTCCCTTTTTTTTTTTTTTTTTAATTTCCTGTAAAAATAAAAGCGGTCCCGTGCTGTCTGTGGCATCCCCCGCCCAACACGCACCCACCCTCTGTGCACCCAACTCCCCACACCCCCCCTCATCCCATACTTACCTCCAGAGCCCGGTGTGACAATCTTCGGTGGACCAGGAACACATTTGCTCTCTTCAAAGCAGACCGCGAACCAAAGAAATGCCGGTAAGCTGTTTAATGACATAGTTTTTTTTCAACTTAAGTGGATATCTCTGCCATTTTTAGGAATTTTGTCACCAAATTTTCAAAATGGGGTTCTTGGAACCCCACCTCATATACCCAGTCACTGTCATTTTGTTATTCGGTCCCGAAAGGTGATTTTGCGATCACTGCGCGGAAACACCTTTTGGAACCGATTAACGAAACAACAGTGTCAAAGTTCATGAAGTAGGCCCCCAAAAACCCTATGTTGAAAATCTGGTGAAAAAATTCCCAAAAATGACTGTTTTACAAGTGTGCGTTGCACCATTCCTACGCACGCTTGTAACTTTGAGAATTTTTAATATTTTCACTCCAGATTTTCAACACTGCCATTTTACCACACCTCTTTATGAACAGTACAGCTCTTTTTCACATCTCACATGAAATGTGTTTTCACACATGTAGCGCACAATGGTGCGGTCAGTGTGCGAAATCACTGTTCAGGACAGATTAAGAAAATCACAGTGACACTGTTCATGAGTAGAGGTCTTAAAATGCCTATGTTGAAAATTTGGTGACAAAAGTCCATAAAATGACTGTTATGAGCGTGCATTGCACAGTTTCCATGCACCTGCGTAACTTCACAAATTCGTAATATTTTCACTCCAGATTTTCAAAATTTTTTCACACCTCCTTATGAACAGTACAGCTGTCATTTGTCACATCCTGGCCGAAATGTGTTTTCACACTTCCGGGGCAGAATAGCGTAGTCGCTGTGGGAAATCAGTGTTTGGGACAGATTAAGAAAATCACAGTGACACTGTTCATGTGCGGAGGTCCCAACATGCCTATGTTGAAAATCTGGTGTAAAAAATCCCCAAAATAATTACAGATGTTTCTACACACTCTCGTTTCTTCACCAGTTTTTTTTATATTTTTATTCCAGATTTTCAACATTACCATTTTTTTACACCTCCTCATGAACAGCACAGCTGTCATTTCTTCACAACCTGTTGAAATGTGTTTTCGCACCTGTACAGGCGTAAATGGTGGATCACTGTAAAAATCACCTTTCAATAACGAACTGACAGCGTCACTGTTCATCACGGTGGGGTCACAAAAAGCTCTTGTTGATAATTTGGGAGTAAAAATATCAAGAAACGCCCAGGGCGTTAGGGTTACCAACCATAATGCCCTACCCTGTAGGGACTGACAGGCGTCAGGGGTATAACTTGGGATTATCGACAATAATGCTCACGCCATTCCACCCCCACCCTGCAGCCAGTGACAGGCATCAAGGTGCACCTTGGACTCTTTGGTCCCAGAGTTCATCCTATTCTCCAATACTGCACCCATTTCGGTGTACTTCCTTATGGAATGAGGTGAGTGTACAGCCTGAACACCCCAAAGCACACCTCGACACTTGTAAGTGTCTGCAGGGTAGGGCGAGGTGAAATGTCGTAACTGTTATGGGCGACGACCCAAAGGCATATCCCAATGCCTGTCTATCTCTTCAGGGTGGGGGTGGAGTTGGCATCAGTTCAATACTTCACTGCCATTCCTATACTGCATCTGTCTAACTCCTGCACTGACACTGCTAATGCCAGCAAGCAACATTCGGCATTGACAAATGCTTTTTTTTTTTTAACCAACTTCTATTTCTACTATTGCTCAATTACTCTCCCTCTACACCTGCCATTCTGGCTCACTCCAAGCACTCACCTCCCTCAGTGTGCCACCAAATGGTGTAGATGCCACCAAAAATTGTCAAAATGCACTGCAAAGGGATAAAAGGATTTTTTTCCTAAAAACACTTAACTTCTCTGATCTTTCATTCCAGTCAACCCGGCAACCCACAGCCAGTGACCGTGAACCTCTCCATTCAACACAGCTTCTTACTTCCAGGCACCATCTGACGAAGTGAAACCACATAGCTTCTCCAATTACAGCTACCGACCAACAAAACTGTTCCACAACCCTGCCAGCCACAGTCAATCATCACTTCAGCAGAAGGAAGCCCCTCCCATACTGGGCGGCAGTCATGCCTGCAGAAAAAGGTCATTGCGGTCTATCATGTCTGCTCAAGTTTGCAGACACCCCAGTATTTACTGAGGGATCTCACCCCCCCCCCCCGTTATCCACTCCTCCCTCCCCATCGATGCCCCTCCCCTGCGCCTCCCCAACACAAGAAATGTTACCTTTTACTAGGTTCCAGCGTCTCTTGAAGCCGTCCACAGTATTCAGGGAGACAACTTCCTTTGGCAACTCATTCCATTTCTCCACCACCATTTCCATGAAAAAGTGTCTCTTCATTTCCCTCTTGAATCTTCCCCCTACCAGCTTGAGGCAGTGGCCCCAGTGGTCCCGTTCCCACTAAGACTGAAGAGATCCCCAGAGCTCACGTCGTTGAAACCTTTAATGTATCTGAACGTTTCGATCATGTCACCCCTCTCTCGCTTCCCTATCCTCCAGGGAGCACATGTTGAGATCCCAGAGTCTCTCCTTGAATGGCCTGCCCTGCTGTACCTGAATCATCTTAGTTGCCCTTCTGTGGACCGTTTCCAGCAGGCTGATGTCTTTCTTTGGATAAGGGCTCCAATACTGCACACTGAACTCAAGACATGGGCGAACCAGTGATCTGTGCAGGGGCAAAATGACCTCAGCTCTTCTTCTGGTTATACCCCTGGCAATACAGCCCAGCATCCGATTCACTTTGGCTGCTGCTCTCCTGCAGTGTGCTGAGTGCTTTTGGTCACTAGTGATGATCCTACCAAAGTCCTTCTCCTCTCACTTGGTAAAGATCAGTTATGTGCTTACCATAACAGTAGATCTTCGAGAGAATCTCTTCCCTTAGGCCACGCCTTTGAAACTATACCCACATCAGCACTAGGACCACATGGAATTGTTTGCTAGCTGATGGCAGAGCATGATAATGTCACACATCAATGTCTATATAAATGTGAGTGGATCCATCTCTCCTCAGTCCCCCAATGGAGAGGAGCTGTCTTATGGAAATGTTTCACCAGGAAGGCACACTGAGCAACAAGTGGCTCGTCTCCCAGTGTGACCTGGGGGGCTAGCGAACAATGGGATAGAATACAGAGAAATGTCATGATGTTGGAATACAATGTGCTTACTTGCATACAATGAGAGCAGGAGGGATTACAGGTGGATAACATTGGCTAACAATATAGCAGTTAAGTATAGCAGATATGAAGACACACATAGCAAATTGACAACAGTTGGTGACAGTTGGTAACACTGGAACACATATAATAACTTGGCAACAGTATGTAGCACTAGATGGTAAGGTGACCCAATAGTAACTGGTAGCCATTAGTGTAACATTGATATTCAAGATTTACAGTGATTGGAATAAAGAAAGGAAGAATGGAAGGAGAGGACGAAATATTGCGGAGGGCAGAATAGAAGAAGGAAAGGAAATTTACAGAGCGACGCAGACAGAACACAATTTTCAAGGCAAACAGAGATGACAGGGTGGACTAAAGTGCATAAAAGAAGGGTATAGGGGTAGGTTGTAAGTGCTTAACTGCGTGTAGGGGTAGGCCAGTGTTAGGCTACATTAACTGGAAGTGGAGTAGGAGGAGAGGAGAGGTAGAGTGTGGCAGGGTAATTGAGAGAGAGGTATTGTAGGTCTGGGGTGTCCGGGGAGGGGGTGGGGAGTTGAAATTCAGCAGTGTCCTATTATCCCTATCTGAGCAGAGCGTGGACAGCCCTACTGGTAGGAGACCGGTTATAGGCGATTAGAGTTATTTATATATAGTGATGCGAGATGGGGGTGTTGGGGGAGGATGTTGTGTGAGGGGTAGCAGAGGTCAACTATAGTGGGGGGGTAGTACCCCACCAGTGTGCTGGGTGACCCTGCCTGCACAAGGCAGCGATCCAGCAGTGACTGAGGGGGTGCAGTAAAAGGAGAAATAAGGGACGGGGGTAAGGTCGTTGCCCACCATGCAGTACGGATCCTGCCTGCACAAGGCAGTGATCAAGCTCTCAATAGGGAGATAGATTAAGGGTAGAGAAAGAAGGGGGAGGAAAACTTTATGAGGAGGGAGAGTAGGGGACAAGGAGGAGCACGATTAGAGTAGGAGTGGTGGGGGAGTAGCCATATGAGTCTGAGCAGAGATCAACTATAGTGGGGGGGGTAGTACTCCACAAGTGTGCTGGGTGACCCTGCCTGCACAAGGCAGTGATCTAGCAGTGACTGAGGGGTGCAGAAAAAGGAGAAATAGGGGAAAGGGGGTAAAGTTGTTGCCCACTCTGCGCTATGGATCCTGCCTTTACAAGGCAGCAATCAAGCACATAGGAGGGAGATAGATTAAGGGTAGAGAAAGAAGGGGGAGAAATACTTTAGGAGGAGGGAGAGTAGGGGACAAGGAGGAGCATGAATAGGGGAAGGGGGTAAAGTTGTTGTCCACCATGCGCTATGGATCCTGCCTGCACAAGGCAGTGATCAAGCTCACAGGAGGGAGAGAAAGAAGGGGGAGGGAAAGTAGGGGACAAGGAGAAGCACAATCCGAGGGAAACAGGAGTGGTGGAGAGTAGGCATATGGTAATATGGGCTTAGGGGAGATGGCGTGGGGTATTAGGGAGGGTCATGGCAGGCACAGGAAGGGGCAAGGAAGTTCTTGAGGGCTGAGTTAATGGAGTAGCAAGAGGATGAGTGGTGACTTTGAGGGGGAAGTGAATTCCAGATTTTTGGGAGGCGATAAGAATAACCCGATTGGCCAATAAGGGTGGAGCAGCGTGGGACCACCAGGGTTTGAGTCGGCAGATCTTAGGGAGTGGGAAGAAGGAGGAGGGGTGGTTGTAAAGGCAGGGGGAGAGATAGGAGGGAAGTTCACCCAGCCAGTGCTTGGAAGTGAATTTTGCACAGTGAGAGAGACGTCGGTTTGTCAGGGAAGGAAAGGATAGGGCACGGTAGAGATCACAATGGTGGGTGCAGAGGGGGGCGTCAAAGGCAAAACAGCAAAAGGAGTTGAAGAGGGTATCTAGTCTGGCCAGGGAGGACTTAGGGGAAGCACCGTAGACTACGTCACAGTGGTCGAAGATAGGTAGGATCATCTTCTGGACAATCTCACTCCTAGCCATGGGTGGGATGCAGGCACGGTTCCTGAATATGGCACTGAGCTTGGGACGCAATTTTTTCTGAATGGCGTCGATATGACCAGAGAAGTTCAGGTGCTGGTCCAGCCAGACACCTAAATACATGAAGGAGGATGTGTCCTAGAGTAAAGTCCTATCAAGGGTGTGGAAGAAGGGTAGAGACGGAAACCTGGTAAGTCTCTGCCTGGTGCCAAAGGTCATGAAGACTGTTTGTTTTGGCATTGAGAGATAGTTGGTGATTTGCAAACCAACGCTGAACTTTGTCGAAGTCGTGCTGCAAGTGGGATGCAACCTCGGTGGGGCAGGAGGCAGATGCATACAAGACTGTATCATCAGTGTACATGTGAATGGAAGAGAATGGAGAGTAGGTGGATGGGGGAACATTTAGAAAAATAGAGAATAGTATGGGGCCTAACACTGATCCCTGGGGGATGCCAGTTCTTATCGGGAGGGTTGGGGAAATTGCGTCAGAGATCTTGACTGATTGGGTTCTGCCAGTGAGGTATGCCTTGAACCAGTCTGTGGCTAAGGGGGATAGTCCAGCTGCTGATAGGGTGTCAAGGAGAAGGGAGTGGGAGACTGTGTCAAAGGCTTTGGCCAGATCAACAAAAATGGCTGAGGTGATTTTGCCATTGTCCATTCCCGTGAGGATAGAATCAGTGAGCTGAAGAAGGGAGGTGGTGTTGGTGGAGTGATTTTTCCTTAAGCAAGATTGATAAGGGGTGAAGAAGGAGGAGTCATTGAGGTAAGTGGTGAGCTGGGAGAGGTCTAGGCATTCCTGAAGTTCAGCAAGGGTAGGGAGAAGAGAAATGGGGCGGTAGATGCCAGGGGAGGTGGGGTTTCCGCCTTTGGGAAGGGGAAGGACCACTGCGTGTTTCCATGGGGATGGAAAGGAGGTGGTTGAGAAAGAGAGGTTTAGGAAAATAGACAGTGGGTAGGCGATAGCTGGGGCTGAGAGGGATAGTAGTTTAGGATCAAGGCTATCCGGGGAGGAGCCTTTTGAAGTGTTGATAACTAGCAGGGCATTTAGGGTGTCATTTGGGGATACCGTAGTATAGGAGAAGGAGGAATCGAGGGGGTCATCCGTAGGCAATAGGAAGGGGAGAGGGAGGGCAATAGTTTGGGAGGGATTGGAGTAGCTCACCAACACAAGTAGTGTGACAGGAGTTTAATTCAGCAGCTACTGCAACTGGATCGGCAATAAGAACAGAATGCAGGGGTAAAGAGGGCATGGACCACTCTCCAGAACTTGGAGGGGGAGTTGATGTTTGTCGCAAAGGTAGATTTGAAGTACTCTGTTTTGGCTAGCCTGGTAGCCCGGGTGCAGGCATTACGGAGTTTTCGATAAATAAGAAGGTCATTTGGAAGCTGGGAGACTTTGTGCCGTTTCCAGGCTGATCTCTGACTCTGTAGCAGGCTAGTAATCCAGGGGAGGTGATGACCTCTAACCCTTGTTTGTTTTAGGGGTGCGAAGGCATTCCAATTTGCTAGGAAGATGTCTTCAAAATAGATTGGAGCTTTATCAACCAAGGAGGTGCTTGCTAGAGGGGACCAGTCAGAGGGCAAGGCTATGCAGGAGAGGTTCCAATTCTAGGGATTTATAGGTCTGTATTTGTAGGGTTATATGTGGGGATTTAGGGCTGTGAACTTTTCTGACCAGGAAAACCGGGTTGTGGCCGCTGACAGCATCTGGAAGGATGCTGGAGGCAATGATTCTATTGGAGTGGGAAGTTAGGGTTCAATCAATTAGGGAGTGGTTTTGGGCCTTGTGATTAGGGCGAGTAGGTTCTGTTAGTTGTGTTAGGTTGAGGGCACTGATAGCATTTCTTGTGGTAGACGATGTTGGGGACAACCAGTTTAAATTGAGGTCACCAAGGATGTAAAGCTCACCAGATTGAGAGAGAGAGAGAAGTAATGGAAGTTAGGTGGTCATGGAAGACAGCGGGTTGGACATTTGGATAGCAATACATACCGGCTACAAAGATAGGGAGTGAAAAAAGGAGGGATACATTGATGGCTAAGGTGTCATGGGTTGCTGGGTTGGAGGAGGAGAAGACTGAGAAGTATTGGAGGGAGGCGTGGATATACATGGCCACTTCACCACTCCTGCCTGCTCTGTCTAGCCTTAGGATGGAGTACCCAGGGATGGAGACAGAGTGGTCAGGAATCATGCTCTTTAGCCATGTTTCTGTTATAATTAGAATGTTTGGTTTCAAGGCAGCAACCATGGCTTGCAGGAGGTCTAATTTTTGAAGTAGGCTATGAATGTTTAAGTGTAATATCTTGTAACCCTTTATGGAGGGCTGCTGGGGTAGGGGTATAAGCAGCGGCAGTGGAGGAGATTGCAGGGGTGAAGGAAGTAGCATGACCGGGGTTGGGGTGGATGTTCCCTGAGGCAAGTAATAGTAGAGCTAGGATGAGGAAGTGTAGCTTCATGGATTTGGAGTGATGGGGCTTGGAGGCCGAGTGGGTGAGATAGAAGGGAGTGGTATAGTGAGGAAGCAGGAGGTGGAGAACAGCAAAGAAATTTGGTAAAGTTAGTAGGGATGCATGTGGAATGATGAGGGAATGAGACCAGAATACTTTGGGGGAGGGACACTGTGGAGCCCGAGCTGACAGGCAGCAACTTTGAGTAGCTCTATATAAAAAGCTCTAAAACTGATCAAAATTTGCTTTTTAAAGTTGTCTATCAAGAAAATAAACCTAACAGATCCAACAAGGAACCCAATAAATCTAAAATGGGTAATCCTAGAAAAGATAGAGGCGGTAGCACAAGTGCTAAATCAAATGGAACTTCGCGGACAGTGCACCTTGGGACGGAGAAGCAGGCCGCATCTCACCAGGAGCCTGAGGAGACCATGTCATCTATCGGTCTTAAGCTGCAAAGACTATTGACATCGGTCTCCGATTTAAACACCAAAATGGACACGTTTGCTACCCGGGTCACTCTGGTGGAGAATTCAATGGCAGGGATACAGGTAGAGATGGGAGATGCGAAGCGTCAGGCAGACTCCGCTGTGGCAGCAACCACGCTTCTAGTGAAAGAAAATCACCACATGCGAGCCAAGCTCGAAACTTTAGAAAATCAGGCTCGCTGCTTGCACGTTTGAATTCTGGGTCTACCTGAGGGGATAGAGGGAGACCACCCTCTTATGTTTCTGCGCGAGTGGCTAGATTCAAAATTAATGCCCCGGGGTCAGAGTTTAAATATTCCTCTCCAAAAGGCCTACCAGATCACGCCAAGAGGATATCGAGAAAACTCGGAGAATCCCAGGATGTTGCTCTTAGTCACGGATGTTGTTGGTTCTAGGGACAGAATACTTCGACTTGCCAGGCAAGCAAGCCCAGTAACGCAAGATGACCGGAACATCATCATGTTTCCTGACTTAAGCTATGCTACACGTTTACGGAGAAAAAAATTTGACGGGGTGAGAAAATTGCTACAAGAGGCTTCTATTATCCACACGGTGGTGTTTCCCGCAAGATTGTGAATCGTACACAAGGGCAAGGTCTGGGCCTTCTCCGATCCTACTGAAGCAGGGAAATGGGCCTCGCGTTTTGTTCCAGCTCGAGACCGGCGTCGGGAACCCGGAGACACTGATTCCGATGCAGAGGGATGAATTTTGACGAACTGTAATGTAAATTAGCCACAATTTGATATTTCTCTCAGCTTTAAAATAGTTTTAAAATTGAAGGCATTACAGCTTTGTATTATCACCAGCTCTTATGTTAAAATATTGGGACCTGACTACATGAAAAGTTTTATAGTTGTTAAGTTTTGTTTTCCAAAAAGAATATATTCTATAAAGTGCACTGATTAGTGAATTTTGAGTGTTATTTGTAACAGAAGCTGTTTATGTAATGGCAGTAAGATATTGCTGCTCTGGGTACAAACTCAATGCTAATTTTGAACTTTTAGGTCAAATAGTATGACACCATTAACCCTCTGGTAGGGTATGGATTTTCGGGACTTTAAGGACTTACGTTACATAGATACAGTCATACTTCTCATGGGCTCAACACCACAGCTTAATATTGTTTTTGACATTAATCTGAGTAAAATGTTTAGTTACCCCTCCATGTGGTATCAATATATTGGGGATGCATTAAATCCTAAACATTAAGGGGAAATGTTGTTCTCCAGATGGGAATTTTTTCTTAAGATATGGTCTGTCCCAGATACAGATTCATTATGTGTATGTATACATGTATAACAATAAAGTATTAAAAAAAATATATACATTTGGTGGGGCAGGAGTAATAGCATGAATATAAGTTGGGGACTGGAGAGAGGGTGTTTGGATGGGTCTGAAGTTATAGGGCCATGGGCTGGCAAAAGCAGGAGGGACGGGTATGGAGAGGGTAATAAATAAGGTTAGGGGGATGAGGTAGAAGAGAGAAGAATTTGAGAGGAGAAGAAACATCCTTAGAGTCAAGGAGCAGTGGGGGGCGGACTTAGGTAGGTTGTAGAGTATAAGGGGGTATAGCTCAACAGAGTTGCTTTGCTGCCGAGGGGAAGGTGCTCAATGCTTAAAATAAAGCTCCCTCAGGTATCCAGCTGAATAGCCTGTAGTAGGGAAGTAGAAAGTGAAGGATGCTTGCTTAAGTGTACACCCTCTAGTGGAGGAGCTGTATAACCTGCTAATGGGGAAGTAGGTACTAATGGAGATATAAAGAAATCCTGGTATTGGGGATCTTGGTATTACCCCTTTAAGTGCTTTCATGTAGCTCTTAGGTGCTTCCCCTTTAAGGGAGAAAGTGAAGTGTAATCAAGTAGGAAGTGGGCGGGTCTCTCAGCTCTGGTAGTGTATTTAATAAAGGAAGGAGTAAAGAAAAGACGTAGGGGAGGCGGGGTGGGCCACAATCACTGAGAGGCCAGTTTAAGTTAAGCAAATGCTGCTCTGCACTGTACAGCTCACAGAAGTGTGCAACTGAGTGAACTGGGAAGCAAAAAGGTCGACTTCACTACGCAGCTGCTAAAGGAAGAAAAGTCATAGGTCAGTGTTTCTCTGCAGTCTTATGCCCTAGTCCAGTGATTTCAGCACTGGCTGCAGCGCTGGGCAGGAAGCCAATGTCGGCGCTCCGGAGCAGTCTGGAACCATTCAGGTGCCAGGTATTCAATTAGAAAAGAGAGGAAAGCTCCAAAATCCCCTTTCCCCTGTCCTGGGTCAGGTACCAGATGTTACCTTACGTGTCAAGGAGGACAGCGGGCAGCAGGTGCCTTCTCACCCTGTCCTAGGCGGGCAGGTTGCTTGTGGAGGGGACCAGGTCAACGGTACCAGGCCGGTGAGCTCCGATCAGCCTTGCGGGCCAAGGAGGAGAGCGGCCAGCAGGCGCCTTCTCTCCCTGTCCTAGGTGGGCAGGTTGCTTGTGGAGCGGACCACGTCAGCGGTACCAGCCCGGTGGGCTCTGATCAGCCTGAGAGGAACTCTTCTAGGGGAACCAGGAGATTATACCTGCGCCTCTAATATTAGAAGAATACAGGAGCTGGAAACAGCAGCCATGGAAATTCCCAAGGCAGAACAGGGTGCCACATTCCACTACAGTCAAAAAAAGAGGGAAGGAGGGAGGGTCGGCAAGGCCTAGGAGAAGAGATTCTGTTGAAGATATATTGTTATGGTAAATACTCCTCTCTTCAGTTCCCTGCTGGAGATCATGCCTGGAGGACCTCCCTGTAGGTAACTAGGAAAGAAACCATGTATCCCAACAGGAAAAATGTCCCGACTGGCCAAGAAATGCGGTACTCCCTATTGAGTTCAACAGCTGAATTGAGAACAAATTCGAGCACTGCTTCAAAAAAGCACTCACAGAACAACCACACCCCCTTCTGCCAAGGAAACTCCCGAATGAGCAGGAGACGACTTACTGGGAGGCAGTATAACGCAGTGGTTTAAGGCTCTGAGCTGCAAATCTGGAGACCTGGGTTTGAATCTGACAGTTCCCACTTGCATACTGTGTGACCTTGCGCAAGTCATTTAATTTCCCTGTGATCCCAGGTCGCACCTGTAAACCAGCTTTCAGCTTAGTATGCCACTCCTGGTTAAACCAACAGGGCTACTCAGACCACATGTCTGAAATCCAGCAGCACAGAGCACCCCAATGTCACAACTCAATGTATTTCAACAAGAAAAACAGAATGACAGGCCGGAAAAATACAGCACTCACTACCGAGTTCAAGAGCTGAATGAATGTCATCTTTATGTCACAGGCTATTCTCACCTGGACGTAGGGAGCAACTTTGGGAAATATACTCATTTCAGATCATGCCCTGGCGTTGCTTTCCATGGCCTGGGGAGGCATTCAGACCTAGAAATAATTGGCAGTTTAATAATCCCTTGCCCACGCAAAACTCGTTTACCCCTGGCTTTTGGGGGGGGGTAATACACTATTATAAGCTGAATGACACACCTGTCTCCCACTCAATCTAGTGGGAGAGGACGAACGTAGTGAGTGGAGGGAAGCTTACTGCTTACGCGCCTGAACTCCGCAAGAACAGGAATGCATTTTTATAGGGCGAAAGAGTGGGACTTGAAGCAGCTAGAGCAGGACATTCACACACACAGACAGACAAGATGCTAACCACCCCAGATCACAGCCCTTAGACCTGATAGTCAGGATGTGCTACATCACAAAACAGAATACACTTCATATTGCCTCCACCAGACTTAATGGGAGGAGGGAGAACAACCAGGCAAATTGTTGGCTGCTAGGCTCAGAGACCAGGAAGTTTATAAATACATCCCTGTGATTCACTCAAACTATGGAGAACAACTCACATCCCCAACTGACATAAATAGGGCCTTTAGGGATTTTTATTCTTGGTTCTATTCCTCAGAGGTTTCCCCTTCTGCCCAGCACTATGACAGGTTCTATAGGGATATACTCTTACCCCAAGTTCTTCTACACCACTGTGCACAACTGACCTTCCTGATCACACCCAAGGACCTAGAGGATGCCATCCACTCGATGTCTAAGGAGAAATGTCATGAGCCTGATGGTTGTCCCTCTGATCACTATGCAGCATTCTCTAAGACCCTGGCACCCCAACTAGCCCAGGTATTTATTTTATTTATTTAAGTCTCGGAATTACATACCTTTTAGTCAGAGACTCATTTACAAAGGCTCCTTGTCAGGTGCACAAAATAACAGGTTTAGAAAGACAGTGAGAACATACAGAACAAGTAATACAAGCAGTGCTTGGTAAACAATAGTTAAAGGGTATACACAGGGGATGGGGGGTCAATCACAGTATAGAATGAGTAACTGGTACAAAAATAGCCGACAGCAATGCTAGACTAAACGCTAATCTAGTGAGAGAAGAATGAATTACACAAATTGGAGGAGCAACGGTGCCCAACATTAAATATAATCAACAATACATAGAAACTAGCAAGTAACAGTCTATGTGGACATAGTCATAACAGACAAATTCAGGACAGGAAACTTGGTGGGGGGGGGCTGGAGGCAGGAAATTAACTGCAGTCACAGGAAATACCCGCTAGGAGGTGCTGGCTTAGCTTAGATTTGAAAGCCCTAGCTTAGGTTCAGCAGAGACTTCGGCTGGCAGGCTGTTTAGAAAACCTGGAGCCCCGGGATATAAATGCCTGCTGGCCTAGGGATGTCCTGCAGCGCAGGACTGAGAAGGAAGCTTTAGAGGAGCTTGTGTTTCTGGGAGTGGTGGCAGGTTTAAGGAGCGATTGCGAGGAAGGTGGAATGAAGCCAGTTTGCAAGTAGACAGGACTGGTAAGCAATCCTGCCTTTAAGGTTTAGCCAGTCAGTATGCAAGTAGAGTGCACAAGTGTGGGTAAGTTTATGGGCACCAGTTATCAGGCGACAGGCTTTGTTAACAGAAATCTTTATTCTGTTTAGGACAGTATCAGTGGCAGTGCCATAGATAACTATACCATAATCAATGATCGAGAGTATTGAACTAGTTACAGCCAGCAGAGGGAGCGGTTTAACAAATTGGTGAGGGGGTAGAAGGACTGCATCAAGGGCCAGGTGCAGAAGTTTCAAATCCAGTGTGTCACTGCTGTATCTGACCTTACCCAGTACACACAGCAGGTAAGTTTTGCCTCCTTGGGGAGACGGTCCTAAAATGGAAAGGGGGTTGTTGCTAGAAACCTGCGAGTGGTGAGTCATTGGGGGTTAGAGAAAAGTCAGGTGGAAAGATACCACCAAGGTCTGAGAAGGCGGCATTGAAGGAGTCAGTGATGAGCTGGTGGTCTTGGGTGATGAACCCATTTATTAATCATGGATTTGGGGGGGGGGTATTGGGCCTACCAGTAATGTCTTGTATGTTGTCCCAAACTTTTCTTCCATTATCTCAAAAGGAGGAGGAGAGACTCTCCTGGAAGTGGGCAATTTTAGCTAGACGGATCTCACGGGTGCACGAGTTTCTTGCCGTCTTATACCTCTGCCAGTCTACTGGGTTACCAGTAGCATGGGCTTTATGATAAAGGTTGCCCAGTTAGGCCATGGATTTAAGCAGGGCAGGGGTGATCCAGGGACAGGAATTGCTTTTGGTGGTCCATTTGGAATACGGGGAGAACCCGTCACAAGCTTTGTTAAAGGCAGAGATGAAATGCGTTAAAGCTTGATCGATGCTTGTGGCAGTGTCAATCAGTGACCAGTTGCATTTGGAGAGGTAGGACCGGAACTGCATTAGTTTACCTTTTTTTTTTTTTTTTTTTAAGAGTGGGGCGGTATGTTGATTTAGCTGGGAGTTTGGGGGAATAGTAAGACTAATGGCAGCAGACTGCAGAGTGGTCACTAAGCGAGTCAGCTAAGACCACTACATTAGTGAATCTCTCAGGGTGATTTATAAGTATATGATCTATTAGTGTGCTATTACCAGTTCTGTAGTGGATTCTGGTAGGGGAAGAAACTAGTTGAGAGAGAGGTCAATGGCTGCGGCAGCATCCCAGAGTGAGGCTGACTCAGGGGCCAGCCAGTTAATATTGAAGTCACGCAGCATGACAACTTCAGATCCACTGGGTAAATTAGAGACTAGGTCAAGGATAACATTGAAGCCTAATGCAGCATTCTGGGGAGGAATGTAGACAGAGGGCTATGAGCAATTTACCCTCATTACCAATTGCAGTGAGGCCTGGGAAGGGGGCTACGTCCCTCCCTCATTTTCACAAGCACTTATTACTCTCCTTCCCAAAAAAGGAAAATATTGTGTGCTTTTTTCACAGTATCACCCTATATCACTCATAAACTTCAATGCCAAGGTAGTCACGAAGCTCCTGGCAAGGTGGATGTAAAATATCATGCCCAGACTGGTTGGATCTGTTCCAGGCCCCTAGGATTAGACATATCCACTGGACGTTGGACCCGATATGGGAAGTTAAACGTCTTACCACTCTTACTGCCATCTTGTCCCTGGATGCAGAAAAGGTTTTTGACAGGGTGGAGTGGGAATATCTGTTAGGCGCCATGGCACATTTTGCTTTCCATCCCACTTTACTGCCCTAGTTCACCTCCTGTACTAGGTGCTGTCAGTTTCAGTACTAACTAATACTAGGTTTCCTTCTACTTTCGCCCTTACCAGGGCATGAGACAGGGGTGCCCACTATCCCCCTTTTTCTTTCTGTTGGTGGTTAAGCCATTGGCAGAAAAAAATCTAACCTACACAGGGTTTTATGGGTATACTGGTGGGTGGGTCTCTGCATAAGATCTTACTCTTTGCGGATGCTATCACCCTATTTCTCACAGACATTCCCACCTCTTTGACATGCCTGCAAATCCTCCTTCTTGAATACTCTTTGCTTTCCAGATGTAAATTAAATGGGGCTAAATCACTAGTCTTACCCCTTCAATGTTACCTGCACAGTAGCACTATTCACTATCTCTATCAATGGTCCCCAAAGGGTATCAATTGTTTGAGAATTAAGATCAAGTCCACCATCCCTGCCAGGGTCGCAGACAATGTTGAAATAATGCTGGACCAACTTCATTGTGCCTTGACCTGTTGGAAATCACACATTTTTTTTTTAAACTTTATTTTTATTGTGTTAGAAGGCAAAAACGGAGCATGTTGGTACATCAGATAGTTTAAAAACAAATGTTAATAACATGTAAGGTGTCATACATATGAAACGTCTTTTTAGCAAATGTCACACATAACAAAATGATATACTGTATCTTTCTATAGCAAAGCCCTCTTATCTCCTGCAAGTCCAAGGTTGCCAGTATGAGTCCAGATAATCCAAAATAATCCAGTAATGTAAAAGGCCCACTCAGGCAAACGAAGATATTATGACTTTTCCTGCCAATATCTAATAAGCATCCAATGGATATGGACACAAATATGACCACTGTGACAACCCCAATGAAAACCATGTACTATCCATGTGTGCTATAGTGGGAGAGTACACAAAACACTAAATATTGACATTATAAAATTGATAAATGTTTGCTGGACACCAATCTGAGAAGACAGGTAGAAAGTAAAGAAAAAGAGAGAAAACATAGAAACACAGACTTTGACGGCAGATAAGGACCGCTTGGCCCACCTAGTCTGCCCATTTTCCTACCTATCGGATAAACTGCAGATTCTAGTTAACCAACAGCCTACTTCTTCCTATCCCCCACCAGAATTGCCTTATGTCTGTCCTATGCATTCAAAAATAAATGAAATGTTAAGATTTTATGCGACAGCCGCTTTCTTAAAAATCCTTATCATTTGGCTCTTGTCGACAAAACAATGCGCCTGGAAAGATATAGAATTCTTAATTAATGACTTATACGACATCGAAAAATTAGTTTTTGCCTTATCAGATTGTACCTCTCCTATACAAGACTTCTCTAAATTCACAGCTCAAGTCTTGAAGATATGGCAACGGATCAAGCAACAAAAAGCTTTAAAACAAATAATCTCTTTTACATTTATCTCAGCTGATGAAAACTTTCTTCCTGCTAACCTTGATACCACCTTTAATTTGTGGAGAAGATCGGATCTTAGATACTACTATCAGTTTCTCAATAATTTGGGCATTATCTCATTTCGTGAACTTCAAAATACCTTTTCACTCCCGCAGAGAGACATGTTTCGCTATACCCATGTGAGAAACTATATTTTAAGACAGAGAGAATTTGGGCCATGCTCCCCCTCCCCCCTTCCAACCCTTTGGATCCTGTTTAAGGATAAGCTGGAGGGCAATGCTTGGGGAAAGCTACTTGGCCAAATATATAGGATCTTAAGAGATTCTTTGGGGGATACTTCACTAACTACATTGGAAGCCAGGAATAGGGACCTCGGACTACAGATCCATTTTACAAAATGGAAGGAAGCAACTCTGAAAGCTATTAAGATTACTTCCTCCAATATATGGAGGGAATTTACATGGAAATCTCATTTCCGTGCTCCGGCAGTATTGGTGAAGTATCTCCCTGAATCCTATGGTTTCTGTTGGAGGGGATGTAATCATCACCTGGCTGACCTAGGCCACATTTTCTGATTTTGTCCTAAAGTAACACCATTCTGGTGCATCTTGCAGCTTGAGCTGGGAGAATGCCTGGGTGAGGATATTGAATTAACAGCAGAGATAGTGACCCTGTCTATTTACCCTCATCACAGACCTCGATGGGACCGTACCTTGCCCTCCTGTACATACTGGTGGCCAGGAAGGCTATCACTTGTAAATGGATGACCAAAAAGATGCCTTCTACAGTAGACTGGTGCCAAATAAAAGAAATATATAATTCAGAACACCTTACAGCTAAATTACATAATAACCTCCCCTCTTTTGAAATAAAATGGCGTAGATGGGTGCTCTATATTTCTTTAAAGGATCCAGAATTTGTCCCCTGATAAATTATCAGTATACGTTCTCCAGTTCACCAATCCCCTTCTCCATTTTGTGGGAAGGAGGAGAGTGGGGGGAGAGAGAGGGGGGGAGGGATGGATATGGATAGAATTACAAAAATGGGGAGAGGTCAGCTGCCTGCCTTGTAAGGAATAGTTAAAATAAGTGGAGGGACGCCTACCGTCAAATGGTGTATGATATTAAGTTGGCAAGATCATTCATCTACTTGTTAAACGTAACCAGAGTAAATGTAACCTACTACTGTAGCAAGATGATGACAATTCACCATGTAACATACTGTCTCTTTTCATAAAAGAAATTAAAAAATAAATAAATAAATGAAATGGAAGGAGAAAAGAAACATTTTTTACATCAAGAAGAAGGAGAGTATGAGAGCCCCCCACCGGCGTGGCACAAAATCTGAATAATAGGCCATTTGATAGAAAACCTATTTCTTCCATTGAATCTAAAATTGGGGTAGTTTGTCCATGTAGCTGTAAGTCATGCATTCCATACTGGAAATATCAATCATTATACCTCTCCACCCTGCCAATGTAAGGATTCTGAGGGTATGCCAGAGCCATCTGATCGCTATTTTTAGCAGCAATGGCAGACATGAGTAGTATGCAAAGACTCGTGCGGTCTAATCCAGTTCCATCTGATGGAAATGCTACCAAAAGTAGAGTGGAATACAGCCCTTAGGCAATCAAATATGGCCTCCAACTCTCGTATGACATCCTGCCAGAAGGGCTGAAGAGATGGGCAGGCCAAAAAGATCAGAGTTGTGTTTGCTGAGAGCTAACCCCCCCCCCAGCATGCAGCTAGTCCCTCACCTGCAGATATAGCCACTATGTCAGGTGATCTACAAAATCTAGAGCAGCATTTCCAGGAAAACTCCCTGCAATAAGTACAAGTGAGCTGGTATGCAGAGATAGCAAATTTGTTCCATATATCAACTGTGTGTTTGGTATGCAATTCTGAGTTTCACCATTGTAAAACTGAGAGTGTGGAGTCCTTGGAGGCCTCCTGGAGTGCCTTATAGGCGTGCCCAATGATATGATCCCAGGTATTGCCTTGCACGTATGAAATTAGAAGCTGTGTGAGTATAGGGTTGCAGTATGCATCCCCTGACATTTACTTACACAACAGGAGCTGCATTAGACAACTCTGGCTATAAAACCCTCCCCCCCCTTATTGTCAAGGTATCATTAAAACATTGTTTATGAGATTCTATTGCCTTTGCAGATTGATTGTATTGCACGATATTTCCCTATATTGTAATTTCCTGTATTATATGTGTACTACTCAATTTTATCTACCACTGTATTGTTATTCATGTATATTGTATGTTCTCCTCAGTCTTTTGTATTGACCTTATGACGTGAAGCCTCTGTAAAAGAGCCTCTGGCTCAAAGGTATTTCTGAAATTCCAACTGTCAGGAGACGATATTCTATAAGCCTATTTCCTATTTATGATCTCAGCTTTAATAATGGTAGTGATCCATTGTGCAAAGATCATAAGCTGTTTGCAAGGTAGAGAAGGGAAAAGTCCCCTGAGAATCTAGCAGTTGGGGGGGGGGTCCCAATCAAGCCCAACTCTGCATCGCCACATCTAGTAGATTTGGTGGGTAATCAGTATCATGGACAAGGGCTCGAAGATAAAACCGGTGAGCTGGCAGGAGGGATGTTTTGGAGATCATTAGCCACTGGCGAAAAGTTGTCGCTGTATATTGGTAGAATAAAGTTAAAGGAAGGCAGGCTGGGGGATTACCAAATAGATATTGATCACAGTCATGCATATCGTTTAATGTTAATTCAATCTGCTTCCAATAAGGTTTCGGGGAGGGAGCAATCCAAGTACAAAGAGTCCATAAATGGGCTGCTAGAGCGTACCATGCAAGACTGGGGAGCTTTACACCTCTTTCTCCCACAGTAATTGTAGAATACAGTCTCAAATCTGGGGCCTTTTTCATTCTGATAAAGCAAAAGATGAGTCTGTTCCAGGCTCTAAAATACAATTTATCTGGCACCAAGGGTAGAGTCTGTAAGTACTATAAAATTCAAGAGAGAATATTCTGATGAACAGCTTCCATGCGCTGGAAAAAAAATAAAGTTGTGACCTCTTGGAGATGTCTTCCGAAATTTGCTGCGTTAAAGGTTCCAGGCTGGACAACTCATGATGTTCCAAGTTTTGAGTGATCTTAATCCCCAAGTAACTAAAAGCTCTTTGATACCGTTTAAAGGGAAAGTTATGTTTGAAATGGGGTAACAGCGAAAAGTAGTATAATATGACTTCTGTTTTAAGGGAGTTAAGCTTATAACCGGACAGCCTCCCAAAAGTATGAAAAAGGTCCCAGACTTCAGGGATCGAGTCTTCAGGTGATATGACTGTTAGGAGCAAGTCATCGGTGAATAGTGAAATTTTATATTCCCAGCCACCTAGAGGGATTCCTGATACCAATGGTGCATTTTGAATATGTACAGCTAAGGGTTCTAGGTACAAGGCAAAAAGAAGGTGGGAGGATGGGGGCACCCTGTCTCATCCCCGTTCCAATGGAAAGGGTTCTGACAGGGAGCCATTAAGTCATACATAAGCTTGGGATGAGGAATAATTATTCTGAAGGGTGCTAATGAAATTATCTGGAAAGCCAAATGTTGACAGGGTGACCGAGAAAAAAGGCCAGACAACCCTGTCAAATGCCTTCTCGGTGTCAAGACTCATTAGAGCCAAAAGAATGTTGTATGCTATGACATAGTCTAGCAACAGAAGGGTCCACTTAACACTGTCATGAGCCTGTCGGTTATGCATGAAGCCCATTTGGTCTGGATTTATTAAAAAAAGGCAATAAGTTCTCTAGCTTATGGACTAGGATGGATAAACAGATTTTATAATCTTATCTACTGGCGAGTTGAAATGATACAGACAATAGGGGCGGCAGACAACTAACATTCCATAAGCTTTAAAGGTGTGCGATAACCAGAAACTGAAAGAAAAAGTTTTTTTTCACCTTTGTTATTTAAATATATATTCCCTTCACCTCCCCGGTGACCACACTACACCTAGTCTTTATCTGTCCAGAGATGCTGACCGCAGGAACCCCCAGCAGTCCCCTCAAACATACCTGAGCGAGGTAACCCTTGTCATTATTCTGCTTGCAGGCGGTTTTATATCCATATAATTGATGGAAGGAACTGATGTGCAGTGCTTCAGGAAAGAGAACAGCCTGGGAAGTTGTCATGGCCAGTGGATGGTGATCTCTCGGTTAGGGACCTTCAGAAATCAAGACCAATGATCAAGGGTGGTACTGGGTTCAGGATGGGTCTAACCGGTGGAAGGATTGCAGGAGCTGCCATACTTATGCCAGAGTAGTGAAGCTTTGTCGTCGTCTGTCTGAACCAGCCACAGCTTTTGTCCAGATTGAGCCACAAAGATCTAAGATGTCCTGGTGGTCTGGTTGGCATTTCAGGAGGGAGACACTGATTCCTCTTGATGTTAACTCCTTTATGGCTTCCTCAGGAGTAGAAAATCCCTTCGGGCCCTTGGGGAACATTATAACAAAGCGGGTGGGACAGGGGGGTTGAAACTTAAGTTGCTGTGCCCTTAAAGTTTTCAAGATGGGAGAGTATACTCTTTGCTGCGATGGCTGGTGAGTAACTGTTGTCAAAATAAAGGCACTTATTTTGGTAGCATACCTGTCACATTCTCTATGCCCACAGTAGTATATATTGTTTGGTAGTACAGCTTAGAAATTTGACTACTACTGATCACAGCATGTCCTCCGCACAGGTTTTGCCACGAGGGGCTCCATGAGAGGATAGACAGAGTCTAACTGTAGAACTTCCCTAAGGAATCCATCCAAAAAAAAAAAAAACATATCTCGGCCTTCAACTTCCTCAGGTAGCCCATAGATACGCAGGTTGTTTTTGTGCAATCTGTTTTCAAGATCATCACATTTATCATGTAGAGCCTGGCACTCCTTCACGGCATGTATTATAACTCACTCCAATCAATCTGTCCATGAGTCCACCACTCCAATGTGGGTCTCTAGATTCTGTACTTTAGCTTCAATTTTAGCAATTTTTATTTATTTAAAGATTGGTAACCGGGAGAGGCATGCTAAGCTGAGGCTCGTTTCCAGGTGCGGATTGGGGTAGGGGGGAGGAAGGGGGTGGAAGGGGGTAAGGTACAGTACAGAGGAACAAGACCTACAACGGTATACAAGTATAAGTGCTTGCAGTCAGAGGGTTACACAGTACAGTTATGCAGGATGTGCAGTAGAATCGATACACAGTGCATACTCAGATTAGGTAAACAGAGAGTACATGGAACGCATGGGCATCAGACAGGTACCAAAATTAGTGTAACATACCAGGGATGACAATGACACAAAACGATTAAAAGGGGAAGGGGGTGCCCAATGATGAGAGAGCAGAGATAAATAGACAAAGAATTACGGTTAGTTGGGTTGAGGGCACGAGTAAGTTGAAGTCGGAGATAGGTAGAGGGCAGGGAGTTCCATTCGCGGGGGAAGTGGAAGGAGAAGGCAGCCTTGCCAGAATTAGAGAGAAGGTGAGGTAGGGCAAAACAGCAGGGGTCACGGGAGCGAAGGCTATATGAAGTGTGGACGGGGAGAGCTAGGAGGATGGCTAAGTAGTGGGGGAGCGAACTGAACCAATACTTTGTGGTAATCATGGAGGTGTGGAGGTTTTCGTCGGACAGCAAGAGAGGGGAGTGAGAGTGAGGAGTAAAGGGAGCAGTTATGGGTTTGGGAGGGCATTCAGAGCAAAACGTGTTAAAGAGGACATCCAGTCTGGAGAGGGTGGTCACAGGGGCAGATCTATACATGACATCGGCATAATCAAAGAGAGGATAGTGTGGTGAGGAAGGTCCTGAGAACAGGGAGGGAGAGGGGGTCCTTGTTTCTGTAGGGAGCACAGAGTTTACGGCAGAGCTTAGCGTAGATGTGCTTCACACAGGTTGTATAATCCAAGTGGCTGTCCAGCCAGACACCAAGGTACTTGTAGGCCGGGACAATGACCAAAGGTTTGCCTAGAAAGTGGAGAAGACAGGGGGAAAGGGGAGTCTGGCTAGCTTCTAAGTAGTGCTGAAGTTCATAGAGACAGTTTTGGAGGTGTTAACCTTTAGCTGATTTGCCTCAAACCAGTTAAGGACATGGGTGAAATCGGACTGCAACTGGGAGGTCACTTCTGAGGCAGAGGGGCCAAAATTATACAGAATAGTATCATCAGAATAGAGGTGTATATGGGAGGAGGAGCATACGAGGGGGAGATCATTGAGAAAAATGGAGAAGAGGATGGGGCCTAGGATAGACTCTTGCGGTACACGAGCTAGTATGGGGGGGATGGTCCAGTGGCGATGAGGCATCCGCCTTACCTCGCGCCATGCTGGTGAGCCAGGTTCAGAAGCGAGCCTGGGGAGCTGGGGGTTGGCCGGATGGAGAGGAAAGAGCAACCGAGGGATTGCTCTCCTCCCTGGGAGGGAGGGGGGGGTCTGCATTCCGTGGTGCGAGTGGTGCCCAGTGGAGACTGGGCGTACCGCAGCCAAGGATCGAGTAACCGGGGGACAGCATCAGGTGGCCTTCCTGCAGGCGTGCA